>CM056489.1:402832-1817478 GCA_029783415.1 Anisodus acutangulus | reverse complement strand
ATGTCGGGGCATTCGACTACAGAAGTCATCCAACTTATTAAGAGGTTGGTGGAGCAGTATAGGAAGAGGAAGAGGGACTTATATATGGTATTCATCGACCTCGAGAAAGTATACGACAAAGTCCCTAGGGAGGTTCTATAGAGATGTTTGGAGGTTAGAGGTGTACATGTGGCGTACAGTAGGGCGATCAAGGATATGTATGATAGAGCCAAAACCAGGATACGGACAGTAAGAGGGACTCAGAGCAATTTCCAGTGATGATGGGGCTGCACCAGAGATCAGCTCTTAGCTCAATCTTATTTGTCTTGGTGATGGATGGACTGACGCGATAATTTCAAGGAGAGGTGTCATGGTGTATATTATTCGCAGATGACATAGTCTTGATTGATGAGACTCGACAGAATACTTGAAGTGCAAATTCAGTAACGTGAGCGACCATGAGACAGGCGTGAGGTGAGGCATGGTACTCAAGTCATTCTAAAGAAAGGAAGTTTCAAGTATCTCGGATCTATCATACAAGGGAATGAAGATGTCACACATCGTATTGGTGCAGGGTGAATGAAATAGAGGCTCGCATCTGGAGTTTTATGCGATAAAAAAGTGCCACCAAAACTTAAAGGTAAGTTCTATAGGGTGGTGGTAAGACCGACTATGTTATATGGGACAAAGTGTTGGCCAGTCAAAACTTCACATATTCAAAAGATGAAAGTTATGGAGATGAGGATGCTGAGATGGATGTGTGGGCATATAAGGAGGGATAGGATTAGTAATGATGATATCCGAAACAGAGTGGAGTGGCCTCGGTGGAGAATAAGATGTGGGAAGCGAGGTTGAGATGGTTCAGATATGTGCAGAGGAGAGACACAAATGCCCCAGTGCGGAGGTGTGAGAGGTTGACTATGGACGGGTTCAGAAGGAGTAGAGGTGGGCCGAAGAAGTATTGGAGAGAGGTGATTAGACGGGTAATGGCGCATGTGCAACTTACTGAGGACATGACCTTAGATAGAGGGTTGTGGAGGACACGAATTAGGGTAAATGGTAGTAGATAATTGAGCGTAGTCCTACTTACGCTTACAAACTGGTAGTTGTAGTGTTATTATTGTAGACCTATTTAGCCTATCATACTAGTATGCGAGGTATTTCTGCTGCTATGTATTCATTAGTGTACTTTATTTATTTTATTTACTTGCGTTAGTTACTGCTTCTTTTTATTCGTTTTTGTTACCAACATCTTCATACTGCTTTATGTTTCTTGTCCGGGTCTGACCGTTTCTCTTGCTTTGCTTGTGCTTTGTCTTGAGTCGATGGTCTTTCGGAAACAGTCGATTTACCTACCAAGGTAGAGGTAAGGTCTACATACACTCTACCCTCCCCAGGCCCCACGTTGTGGGATTTCACTGGGTATGTTGTTGTTGTGTGTGTGTGTATATATATATATATATATATATTGTAATATGTGTGTGTGAGAAGCTCTGCAGTGATAGTGCCACCAATGAATGGCTCTCTCCATTGACTATATTAACCTCGCTCCAAGTAGCATAAGAGACTCATATTGGGCAAGTTTTGTCTCTTAAAGGTAACATCAATAACTAGGCTAATGATGCGTCCAACGCAAGCATGTGTGGAGGATGACCTAGAAGGCTTGGAAATATCTTTCAAAAAATTTATACGCTTGTGACAATATCGAAAGATGACATGGAGTCGTCGGAGGGTAAGGAACCAAAATGAATGTTTGACTTAACATGAGGTTGAACTGCAGCGAAGTTAGTGTGGATAAATCCATTCCATGTTGCTCGGACCCTTCATAAAAGGTTGTCGGGTGTGTGTAGGATCTTCCAAAAGTTGCTCTTTTTTGGAGAATTTGACATGGGTGTGGCGCGAGGATCCAAGCAACATAGGTTCCGCACATCCGTCCTAGAACTTTTATTTTAAGGATCTTTCAGTCTTTTTGACATTCTCTCATTACTATAAATATTTGTAATCATCTCTTTAGTTAGGAAGTTCTATTATTTTTTTTTGGGAGAAGTTTTAGCTTTGAGAGGCTTAGCCTAACCCGAATGAGAAGAGAATAATTTTATCTATGTTCCTTTGTAGTGAATCTTGTTTGGAATATTAATTAGTAGATATTTTCATATTTGTTGGAATTGACTAATTATATTCTTTATCCGATTATATCGCGATTTCTTTGGGGTTGAATGATCGTTTCACTAACAAGGATTCAAGTTAGGTCAAATACTTAAGTTTGTGTTATTCTAATCTGTATAATTCAAATTCACCATATCATTTATTCTTTCTTAGTATGCTTCTGTATATTCGTTTTTCTTCCACTATCGCAACACTAACTGATAAAGAACTTGAACCCACTAAATGAAGGTTTCACTAGCTGGCATGTAAAATAGGTATCAAGAAAGTAGAAATTATATAAGGAGCTACTCAAAATATTTCTTCTCTTTTTTTGATACCCGAGAAATCCTCGAGGGCCAATGACGCACGGTTCGAAACGCGGTTGATAATGATGTTGCCCTTCTACCCTTCTCTACTTAAATACCATGCTTTTTGTCTGCGGTATGATTAGAACTTGTAATGTATGCCTAACTCATACATCACAACTTCACAAGCGTCTTACTTAGACCAAAGTCATGGGGCTTTCAGAATAAAGATGGGAATACTTTAACATCTACACCAATTGGTATTTTTCAAAAGAATTTCTCTCACCCGACACGACTCGATTCCTTATAGAAAGTTCCTTGATGTGTACAAAAATAACCAAAAAGAACTGTATTTTCCAAACCTAGAGGCAATACATATATCTCATCTTTATCCAGGTAGGTATGCATTGGAGAAGCACTAGATTGTCTACCTTACAAAAGCATGAAGATTCACGTCTAGGGAGGAGGAATTTTCTAGTGGATGATCTACAGCAATCCAGAGGCAACATATGATGAGGCAGGATTCAGATAGAGTACAAATAGTGACAAATACTAAAATGCAGATGAAGGGGAGCCTTGGAGTAACTGGTAAAGTTGTTGTCATGTGACCAGGAGATCATGGGTTCAAGCCGTAGAAACAGCCTCGGGCAGAAATGCAAGGTAAGGCTGCGTACAACAGACCCTTGTGGTCCGGCTCTTCCCCGGACCCAGCGCATAGCGGGAGCTTAGTGCACCGGGCTGCCCCCTACTAAAATGCAGATGAAACACAAGCAGCAAAAGATGGCTACATTCAGAAAACAAACTTCCACTACAAGGTTTAAATTGGTTTCTGCTTCTAGAAACGTCAAAAAAGGAGCTGCTATTGACAATACCATTGCTTACTAGATGTACACGATGGCAAAATTTCTATCTGCAAAACTGCAGCATGGGTGTCCTTGGAACCACCAGCCTAGACAGGAGGACCCCTACGAAGAAGAAAAAGAAGCGAGTATAGGATAACAAACAAACATCTAATAAAATAAACTCAAGAAACTTCAGAAGCAAATAAAAATACCTAAATACGGCAGTGGAACACATTCAGATCTGGCATCTCCTTTGCATTTCAATTCATCGAGCCACGACACCTGATGAGACAATGCATATATTAACAATATAAGCTAAGGCTTTTTCTGATCCTTAACAAGACTAAATCAAGAAAGCTAACTGAAATAACAGTTCTAAGACATCACCAGAGAAATAAATGACTTGGAAAAGAATCAGAGGGGATAACAGTTATGCACTTGAGCCAAAACACACGATATCTCAAAAGCAATAAATTTATACGATTAAGATAATTACATACACATAAACTATCATCTTGTTAAAGAGGTTATCTTTCACCACCAGAACTATCAAACAAAGGATAAAGCTAGCAATAAATTTCTTCCCGTCCAATACCTTTTGTGTTATATAGCAGACACAATAAAAATATAGATAAAAATTCAATCATCGAAAAAAGTCTTACCTCTTAGAACCACAATTACATGGAATCTTCTTTTCCTCCAAAGGGAATTTGTAATTGTAAGTTATCTCTTCACCAGCTGAAATATGCCGCTTAGCATATATGAAGATCTTTTTCTGACCCTCAACACTTATAACTTTTGTATAGCAATTCGGCTGCAACAATTCGTTAAGATCAAGTAGATGAGGTCATAATGAGTTGAAACCCTATGGCAGTTACTTCATGTCAGTCATATAATTCCAACAGTAAGAAAATCACCTCACAAGAATGGTTTATGAATCTGGCAATACCACCACGTCTTGTTGCATCAACCTTAGAAAAAACAGTCAGTTATTAAGAAATGCCTGCTCAATCTTTATCAAATTATCATAATATGCAACGCAATATGACTATTATTTCAACATCAGGTTAAATAGACTTGATTCCCAGCAAAATTGCAAGTATCTATCTCTACATTATTAGTCACTGCATAAAATTCCTTCATTATTATTCACCGCATAACTATTATGTGAACCAAACAACACCTTAATTACAACCTATTTAAAACTAAGCTCCTTAGATACATGGAGAACATTATGAAAAGTTAAAATTCTCAAGTGTAATTACAATCTCAAGTGTTCATTAGTTAAAATTCACCTTGATACCCCACGTCCAATCTTTTTACGATATTAACCATTAGAAATCGCCAACGAAACATTGGACCTTCAACGTGGTCTTTCGTTCTCAGAAAACTTAAACCTGAATCTCTTACAAGTACAAAAGCCAAAAAGCTATTTATCCTAGCATCAAAATTGATAGGATCTAGTCATCTATTTTTTCATTGCTCTACTTTTTCATTGCTCTACTCCAATGAGATTTTGTCGGGAGTACATGGAAAGACTTACCAATGAGCTCATTAAAGCAGATTTTGGGACATTAAGAAGAAAATAATGCCTTCTTTCTTCTATAACATGATCTTCTCGATCACACTGTACAACAAGAACATTTCAACAGCAATATTTTGCAACTGAATTGGGATGAGTGAGTTATCTAGCATCAGTGTGATCCAAGAGTAATGGCTTTTCTGGATACATATAGACAGAGAGCACAGCTAGAATAGAATTTCTACTTTATTTTGGTTTTGACTGGCTTCGGGTTGAAAGGCATCTCATCCTAACCTTTGTGTCTCTCCTTTCCAGTATTTATACAGGAAAAAATTCCATCTAAAATAAAACCATGAGAGGAATCTACATCATCAAGTAAATTCTACAAGAAATTGAATTCTCAAACTACTTTCTCACCACATAATCATCATCCAGTCTGAAAAGGTAACTGCTCCCAATTCCAATCTTCTCGTAATAGTGCTCTCGTATGTCAGATACCTGAGAAGGAGAGTAAGATTTCAACTAATGAACACTTGAGATTGGTGTTTCAGACAATCAAACAAAACTACTTGTAGACAAATTAAACAAAGCAAGACACCAAACGTATGCAGAAAACTTGGGGAAAAAGTAGCAGACTGGAATGTACTTCAGGTTTGGAAACAATGCTCTTACACGACGACGTATTAGCTCTCCAACATATTCAATGACAAAGTCTTCAGCATCAATAGGCTCAAGGGCAACAAGACCCCAGTCATGAATCTTACTTTGTTGGAAGCGTAGGCGCTTCTTCCTCGCCTAAGAAAGACGTAGATGAATATGTGACTTGTATATTACCACAAAAAAAATCATTCATATATATATATATATATATGTATATGTATATATATATATATATATATATGTATGTATAACGAGGTAAATTCTCATGTTACCTTCAATTGAGTAGCTTTCAAGAGATCAGCACCCTCGGCAGCAGCAAGGAGGTTGCGCAACTTAACCCTGTTTGTTCTTGCAGATATTCCCTTAACATTAGACATTTGAGAGCCATTAGCATCTGAATTAACAGATTGAATATGAACAATCTTAGTCCCCCTAACACGAGCCCTTTCGGCAGGACTTGCCCTCAACGACCATTTACGCCATTCCCAACCATTGATCGAAGATCGAGCACACCCAACTGATTGTGGACAATGTTTTGCTATCCGGGATCTACCCTTCTGGTTCTTCTCTAGAATAACCACCTTTGTTGCAGCTTGGTTGTCAGCACCACTTGATAGTCTCTGAATTTTTCTTGAACCAGATGCTGTCAGATTATTCTCTAGTTTTCTCTTTTTCAACTTCGGGAATTTGGCTGCGGCTTCAATAGCCCAACCAAGACAGATATTAAAGAGTCAACAAACATGAGAGATAATGTGAACAGAGATAACATTAGAAAAAGGAAAGATAGAGCACAGTTTAGATGATATGTAAACACTAACATTTAGGAGTCTTTTCCAAACAAGCAGTTGGTTGCATTTCTTGAGTGCCCAATTCGCTGTTCACAACCTCAGCTACCTTTCCAACTTTCAGTTTATTGTGGCTAACATTACTTCTCCCCGCTGCAAAATTCAAAACAGTATGATAAACATGAATATAAATATAATGTCCATTCCAGTAACATTTGAGAAAACTAACTCAAGAAAACTGAAATACCTTGGGAAACAGATGCAACTTTCTCTGAAGTAGTGTTACAACTAACAACTGATGATGGAGGAACAACTAAAGACACATTAGTGAACAAAACTCTGTTACAATCTTTCAGCCCAATTTCCTCAACACTTAAAGCTGCATTGTCACCCTTAATGCTCTCTGTTGCCTCCCCCAAGAGATCTTGTTTCCTTGACTTGTTAATAGCTCTCTTTTTTAAGCCAACGTCTCCATCAACCTTCCCATTATCACTGGAGACCTCAGCGACAAAAGCAGCCTTCAGTTTTTTGCGGCTTGCATTACTTCTTCTCGCTGAAAAATTTAAATCAGTAAGATAAACAAGATCAATAAATATAATGTCCATTCTGGTAAAATTTGAGAACAGTAACTACGGAAAACTGAATTACCTTCGGAAACAGATGCAACTTTCTCTGAGATGGTGTTACAATTAATAACCGATGGAGGAACAACTAAAGACGTATTAGTGAACAACTCTCTGCGACAATCTTCCTGCCCGGTTTCCTTATCACTTAAAGTTGCATTGTCACTTTTAGTGCTCTCTGTTGCCTCTCCCAAGAGATCTTTATTCCTTGACTTGTTAATAGATCTCTTTTTGAAGCCTACGTCTCCATCAACCTTTCCATTATCACTGGAGACCTCAGTGACAAAAATGGCCTTTAGTTTTTTGCGGCTTGCATTACTTCTTCTCACTGCAAAATATAGAACAGTATGATAAACATGATCAATAAATATAATGTCCATTCTGGTAAAATTTGAGAAAACTAACTCAGGAAAACTGAAATACCTTGGGAAACAGATGCAACTTTCTCTGAGATAGTGTCACATTTAACAACCGATGATGGAGGAACAACTAAAGAAGAATTAGTGACCAACTCTCTGCTACAATCTTTCAGCCCAATTTCCTTACCACTTAAAGCTGCATTGTCACCTTTAGTGCTCGTTGCCTCCCCCAAGCGATCTTGTTTCCTTGACTTGATGTTAATAGATCTCTTTTTGAAGCCAACGTCTCCATCAACCTTTCTGTTATCACTGGAGACCTCAGCGACAAAAGTGGCCTTCAATTTTTTGTGGCTTGCATTACTTTGCCCCGCTGCATAATTTAGTACAGTATGATAAACACGTCCAATAAATATAGTGTCCACTCTGGTAACATTTGAGAAAACTAACTCAGGAAAACTGAAATACCTTTGGAGACGGAAGCAACTTTCTCCAAGACAGAGGCATTAGTGAACAACTCTCTAAGACAATTTTTCGGCCCGATTTCCTTATTACTTGAAGTTGCATTGTCACCTTTAGTGCTCTCTGTTGCCTCTCCCAAGAGGTCTTTTTTCCTTGACTTGTTAATAGATCTCTTTTGGGAGCCAACGTCTGCATCAGGGAGAGGCTGCGATGAAGAGTCTAACTTTCTTTTGACAATCTTTTTCTTCCGGTAATATGTATATTTCCCCGCTGCTGTAGGTACCTTAGGAAAACCATCCACGCCTTTGCTTAATGCAACTGGAGATTCATCATGTGTCTCATCATCTGCTTTGCTTCTTGTAACCTGACAAAGCAGAAGTAGCATTCAGCAGAGCTTAACTCTTACACTGAGGAAAAATTAATCTCTAAATCGAGGGAGAACATTAACTCTTTGAACTGAAGGGGAAAATTTAACTCTGTGAAATGAGAAAAAAAAATTAACTCTTTGAACTGACAGCACTAAGAAAACCAACATTTGCACTTACCCGAGAATCCTCTGGTTTACATCTCCTCGCAGAATATGAAGTTGTCAAAAAGTTTCTAATTAAGTCATCAATAAGAAAACTTTTCAACTCTCTCAGTGCTTTCTCATGTACCTTCTGCCGGCAATTTGACAGGGTAGCATACCATATTATTCTCAAAATATAATCATCAGATCTAGCAAGCCGAACTTTAGAAGTTTGCACAGGAACGGCTTCGCATTCAGATGGTTGCAGCTCATCAGTCATTTCATCAATAGAGTCATTGTCTAAACCGGCAGACTTCTGAAATGCACTTGAAAACCAATCTGATGCAGGAATCACATATGTATCAATAGAGTTCCGGTGCGATGATTTTTCAGGTGGCGAAGTATTCTGAATATCTACACAAGCTATGTTTTCTGACACCGAAATGGCATCAGAAGAATCATTTTGACTTGCACTACCATTAAAAATATTTGGGTCCTCAGCAACCTGCAGAATAAAACTGTTCCTTGAGATGCTGATGTTTATTATATTTCGGTAAGCATTGGCATCTCGAATTATACAGGGGAAACATTATCAGGTAAGGGATTACTTCAACAAAATCTGTCCAGCACCTAAGGTCTTCTAGGGGAGAGGGATAAAGTTTACATAGATCACAGCAAAGTTCAAATATTCACCTTGATTATCACACCATCTTTAAGGGAATCAACTTTTTCCATCACCTCTTCATGCAAAATGCCAGTGAAATACTCTTCCAAGGACATATTTGCAGACAGGTGGAGTTCATCCAATACACTCTCAAGGATAAGTTGCATATGATCATTAGCTTCAGAGTCCATTGCATGACTGGGTCTAGACAACCCCTTTTCATCATTAAAAGATGACGAAACTGAAGGCAAATCCACTGTCACAATCTTCTCCTCAAACCCTGGGGGGAAATAAAGATCACAGTCGAAAGATTCTTGCCCCACTTGCAACTGCAAAGTCATTGCCCAGTCTGTAAGGCAGAACACACAACCACTGCAAATTGACAGGAAAAACAGCATACAAAAACTTACAATTTCAGTAGAGAGCTCCGTGGGGCGATCTTTTGATGACGAAACTGAAGGCAAATCCACTGTCACATTCTTTTCCTCAAACCCTGGGGGAAAATCAAGATCACAGGCGGAAGATTCTTGCTCCAGCTGCAACTACAAAGTCATAGGTTAGTCTGTAAGACGGGACACACAAGCACTGCAAAATGACAGGAAACACAACAGCATAGAAAAACTTACAACTTCAGTAGAGAGCTCCGTGGTGCAATCTTTGGATGATGAAACTGAAGGCAGATTCACTGTCATATTCTTTTCCTCAAATCCTGGGGGGAAGGATTCTTCTTCCACTTGCAACTACAAAGTCACAGGTCTGTCAGTAAGACAGGATACACAAGCACTGCAAAATGACCCCAAAAAATCAGCAGAAAAAACTTACTACTTCAGAAGAAAGCTTTGTGGTGCAATTAGTATATGACTTAGCTTGAATGTTTGATTCAACCATCAGACAAGGAGGTGACCATCGCTTTCTCTTCCTCCATGCAGATGAAAACTCTGACACATGGTCATAGAAGACAGCATTCCAGATATTTTGCATGCACGAGTCAAATAATTTCCTGCAAACAACTGTATAAGAATCGGAAAAGTTCTCGAAGCTTCCGACAGATTTTGAGCCTCCTGAAGACTTCAAAGGGATTTCAGCGGCAGCAGATTTCTGTTTACAAAGATTAGAAGCTTCAACACTGCTCTCAGGGGAAACTACGGCCTTACTGCCACCAAAACCTGCAGGCTGTTCACAGAAATTATAAGTAGCACGCAAGATTCTAATGTCAATTCCACTCACTTCTTTTTCGTGCTTGAACGTTATTTACCATTCTGGTATCAGGAGATGACATTCTGACAGACAGATAAGTGACTTTCTTTTGATTAGTGACTTTCTTACGATCTTTCTTTTCAGAGATGCATTCTGAAATTGCATGGCTAACAATCTCATCGAGCAGAGTCCTACGGGCTGCCTTCATGATCACCGTATGAAGCTGGGAGCATACTTCTTGAGAAATCTCGGATACAAAATCTTGTAGAGAGTCAGTCTCGTGCCCATCGGGATTAGACAAGAAGTGAGCTCCAGGGGTAGCCGTGGTCCAACTACTAATTAAAGATTTCAAAGAAAAGGGACTGAACTTATTATCAGCATGATGTATCTGCAAAAGTCAACATGAATAAGCAAGCAATTAGCATGTACCAATTAGGTTCAGTACCAACTTGCATGAAAGAGATGGAAAATCTCCAATAAATGCAAGCATCGAGGAAAAACGGGTCAAAATCCTCAAATCAACACAAAACCAGTTAACAAAAAACTTTTTTAGAACTCAAGGATACAGTGGTACGAGACCTATAGATCAGATCTTGTTCAAGTTAGGTCGTTACCAGTTAACAAAAAATTTAATTGGTGCTTATTTACCAAAGCTCTTTATGGGATGGGACCAAAAACTAAGAGCCATGTAAATGTAGAAATAAAATAGCGTACTAAGTGGAACA
Source organism: Anisodus acutangulus (assembly GCA_029783415.1). Lineage (NCBI taxonomy): Eukaryota > Viridiplantae > Streptophyta > Magnoliopsida > Solanales > Solanaceae > Anisodus > Anisodus acutangulus. Next base: position 1,806,705 of record CM056489.1, on the reverse strand, counting down.
AATAGGTATTCATAGAGAAGCAAATGTACCAAACAAAAATTCAAGTAGAGGCCCTAATTAACACTGTAGGAATTAGTTCAGAAAACTAAGTAGAAATAAAAGCAACAGGTTAAAGAGTAGAATTCTCTGGTGATTATCAATCTATGGTTGCAAATGACCGAACCCTTTTTGACTGTAAACTCGTTGATCATTGGAACCAGAACAGTCTTTTCAGCAGTCTAGAACCTAAATTAGTAGTTAAGCTATATGAGGATAGAAAAACAAAGGGAAGCAAGATGAAGCTCATGGGATAAGTCATGGAGGAAAAATACAGTTCAGCTGATGTAAAGATTGGTGAAGACAAGGTGAAACTACTTGACAGAATTGCTAAGTAATTTTAGGTTCGGTTCCGAGAGTGCAGTGTGCGACGATTGATAGAACGTAGAATAGACAAATAGTTCGTACATAAACCTTTCCAAGTTTTGACAAGACCACTAACCTAGCAACAAGGGCAAAGAACATAGGAAAACTATGCCAGATTCAAAATGGCAAAGTCTGGCGGATATCAGAAGATGTGTGGGAATATCCTGCAGATAAAATGAAAAGAGTCTACAGGTTAAATAAGGCCAACTGATGGAAGCTGGGAGGAAGAAAATGAAAACAAAAACAATCGAGATCTGACAAGCCCATGCAGAAACAAGAACAAGATGCTTTTGGAATATGGAACAACATTAAGTTCCTACTTTCTGTACAACATTATCACAAACAAAAAAGCTCCTTTTCCTGGGTTGTCTATACAAACAATGTATACGGGTTACTTCCCCACCTCCCCGAGTTTGCTTCTATAATAAAATCATATGCACTTAAAAATATTTATATTTAGTCGAAAGAGTTCTCCCAGCTTTTATACTTCCACTAAAACCAAGCCATATCTAATTTTTAAAAAGTTAAGTGATCAGTATAGCGCAGCAGCTCAATCGAGTGATTCCACCCATCAAAACCGGGTGAACTGTTTTACATATGTTCAGTTTACATATATGCTATAGCTCAGACAATACAATGGTACATCCAACATAATGAAACAAATATTTTCCAACAGAAAGGCTAGGATAGTAGGAAAAACAGCTGCACCGTGTGCTATAGTGCTAAATTTAAAGACCTAGCAAAATGCTATGGAAGACGCAAACTCACCATCACTGAATCCACAATGTATCCATAATGATACCATGAATAAAGCTCCACAAGAGAGTGTGGCCCATGTTTCCTCCCATCATGATCTTCAAAGAGCCAGCACGATTCTTCGTTAACCTATTTCACACACAATATTAAGCAAAGAAAGCCATAAGGAATCAAAATTGCAGAAAAATACAATAAAAGTCTATTACCCTTCATCAAAACAATAAAAGTCTATTTCATCCAGATTCCATAATTACATTTGTTACAATTTGTGAATAGCAAGAATTTATATTTCTGTCCTTTAGGAGAGTCAAATTCATTTTTTTCTTTTTGAAGAAAAATAACACCTCGAGGAGAGATATAGCTGCACATGACAGAGCAACACAAACCCTTAAATATAAAAGAGAAAGTACCGAAGACATAGACGGAGCAATTGTTCCGACAAAGCCAGTAGTCGACATTTGCTGGTTAAAGGAATGAGTTTCATGTTTAGCCCCCGAGCTAGAGTAAGGAGAAGTTGTTCGCAACTCCACTCCATTTCCTCCTGAATCTTTGGCAACTCCCACGGAGTTATTCATCAGCCCATTCGCACCAGAGGATGAGAGCATTAAATAAGCAAAGCCAGTCGCAACATGGTCAGGAAATTGATTGAAATACTTTAAGGGCACTGCATTCGAAATCGTCCCGTTTAAGATGGGATAAACGAAAAGTTCTTCGGGCAAGAAACCAGTAGATAGACCCTCATATAACTGTTCCTTAATGTAAGGACCACACATTTGACCCTGTTCATTTACATACATCCATCCAGTTGCAAGTGTAGCTTGAGGGTACACCACAGTACTCTTGTCACTCGTTGAACTGCCACCCACATCACGAGGCGATGAAACTTCCTCACTCTCCCCATTAGACTGGCAACTCATCTCCACGCACAATGGTGAACCAAGATTTCGCAAGCAACTGTTAATATCACACCGAACCGGAAACGCACAAGAATCAACAATAAAGTATAAACAATGTACAACTTATTTGGATGGTTATTACACGTAGTGTCATAATGTATCGTATTGTATTGTATTGTACTGTATTGTTTTGATGAAACAATGTTTGGATAGATTTTATTGTTTCACGTAGTTACATAATGGCACAAATCAGCAATCTGAAGAATAAACTTACAATATTATAAAGAAAAGTAGGATATGAGTACAGGTATTGTGAAAAAGGTAGGGTGAACGATAACAACAACAACAACATACCCAGTGAAATCCCACAAACGTGGGTCTGAGGAGGGTAGAGTGTACGCAGACCTTACCCCTACCAAGGTAGGAAGGTTGTTCCCGAAAGACCCTCGGCTCAAGAGACAGTATAAAATTTCAAAGCAACAACATACCCAGTGAAATCCCACAACGTGGAGTCTGGGGAGGGTAGAGTGTACGCATACCTTACATCTACCTTGCTAAGTAGAGAGGTTGTTTCCGAAAGACCATCGGCTCAAGAAAAAAGCATAAGCACAAGCAAAGCAAGAGAGACGGTCAGATCCGAACAAGAAATTTAAAGCAGTATGAAAATGAGAGTAACAAAAGCGAATAAGTCATGATAAAGCATTCTGAAAAAAGAAGCAGTAACTAACGCAGGTAAGTAAGATAAACAAAATACACGAAAGAACATAAAGCAGCAAAAATCAAAGGACATGGGACTATAAAATAATATTGCGCCTACTAGTATGATAGGCTAAGCAGTACTACAATAATAACACTACAACTACCCGTATGTAAGCGTAAGTAGGACTACGCTCAACTACCTACTACCCTAATCTGTGTCCTCCACAACCCCTGATCTAAGGTCATGTCCTCAGTAAGTTGCACATGCGTCATTTCTCGTCTAATCACCTCTCTCCAATACTTCTTCGGCCTACCTCTACCCCTCCTGAACTCGTCCATAGCCAACCTCTCACACCTCCCCACTAGGACATTTGTGTCTCTCCTATGTAGGGTGAAGGATAAAATAGGATTATTAAATACTAAGCAAAGCAGAAACGAGAAAACAAAATAAGGTAACGATGCAACCACACCATATTAATCATTACATAAAATGGGACTTTCCGTCATTACACATTGATGAATTTAACAATACGATACAATAAAATTTAAGTAACAATTAAAACAAATATTGTATTTAAAATATCAATACCATACAATACAATAGGTAACAACCATCCAAACAAGCCGGTAGAATGTGTACATAAAATTGAAAAATACAAACTTCATTGCAAATATACAATACCCAATAGTTAACTCCATAGTAGATGCTACATCTGCGTGCTTTTCATCCTCAATAGAACCTTGAGAAGTTAAATCCAACCGCGTGGAATCTAAAGACTTTAATCTCTTTCGAGAGTAGAATGGAGTATCATTCGTCTCTGCTTCACTCGATACATGGCAAAAGATCGAAGACACCATAACTTTGGCAAATTTTCAGCAACACTGAAAAATGTAATCTTTTTATATAAAATTATCCTAAAAAGCAATTCTTGAATAACCCAACAATCTAATTTAAGGGTTTCAAAGATTTTACCCTTTCTTTTTCTATTTTACCTATACAATACTGACACATAGAAACCATAACTTTGGAAAAATTCAACAACCCTGAAAAATGCAATATTTCTAATATAAAATTATCTTAAACAGCAATTCTTGAATAACCCAACAATCTAATTGGAGGGTTTCAAAGATTTTACCCCTTTCTTTTTCTATTTACCGATACAATACTGACACATAGATCGAAGACGCCATAACTTTGGAAAAAATCAACAACCCTGAAAATGTAATCTTTTTTATATAAAATTATCTTAAACAACAATTCTTGAATAACTCAACAATCTAATTTAAGGGTTTCAAAATGATAACCTTTTTTGTCTATTTTACCTATACAATACTGACACATAGACACCATAGCTATGGAAAAATTCAACAACCCTGAAAAATGCAATCTTTCTGATATAAAATTATCTTAAAAAGCAATTCTTGAATAACCCAACAATCTGATACAATACGATAATGTACACAATGTACACTATGAACTATGGGTAACGACCATCCAAACAGAGTGTAAGGGTTTCAAAGATTTTATCCCTTTTTTTTCTATTTTACATGTACAATTCTAACACATAGATCAAACAATAACAATACAATAACTAACAACCATCCAAAATAAGTACTAGCAATCTATTTTACCTGATATAGTAAGTTTTGTTGAGATGGGGTTGATGGAAAAGGACTAAATCTAGCAACCCTATAAAGAAAACCTAATATATGTAGAAGAAGAATTATTTTGTGGGTAGTGGTTAGATTGCATAAAGAAGCAAATCCTATTGGTAAAATTTGTGTGTGTGTGTGTGTGTGTGTGTGTGTGTGTGTGTGTGTGTGTGTGTGATAGAGAAAGGAATCTGAGAGGGGGGAGAGAAAGTGAAGAAGATGAGGCAAAGAGTAAAAGAGAGAAGAAACACAAATAAGCAAGTTTTATTTGATTAGTAAGTACTATTTTGAGAAATTGGTAATAGGTGGGTCGAGTGTCGACTTATTAAACTAGTAGGAGTGGTAAATAATTAAAGAGATAATGGCAAAAAAAAAATGGAAAATTTCATAAAAGTATTTACATTGTAAAAAAATAACTCATAACTTACCTTGTAAAGTTTTGACCGAAAAATAATTGTATACAATGTTATAAATTTTTATACAAAGACATATATATACTATGTGGATGGGTGTATAAATGTGTGGCTCTGCCGCCTGAAATTGTCGCCTAACCGTATGTCGCTACCGCCAGCGAAATAGATATAGGGTTTCGATAGCAATAGAAGATAAAGGAGAGAGCACTAGAGAGAGAGGTGACTATTTCTGATCTTTCTAGGGGCATATTTGGTACTGCTTCTTTTATCACAGCAAGAACATGATCTAGGGTTTCACCGACGAACTAGATCTAGAGTTGCGGTAACAATAGGAGGCGGGGGAGAGTGAGCGAGAGAGAAGGTCCTCCAGCGGCGGATATGCAGTGTGGGGGAGCGGCGCGACAGAGAGCGAGAGCGAAAAAGAGGCCGCACAGAGAGAGCGAGAGGGAGAGAGAGGAGGGTGGATCATTTTTGTAAGATTTAAAAAGATAGATAAATTTTGGTAGCATTGTTACCTTAATTAACATACAGTGTAATTAAATCTTTTTTTAGAGTTCTCTATTTGAACTATAAGTATTTGCATTTCATACTTGAACTATCAACAACTATTTATCAAAACACACTTCGAAATTAATGAATCAATTGTCATGCGGACGAAATTTATGGCCTTTTGGCAATTATATTCAAAACACTTAATATAGTCCGCGAACTCATTAATTTAAAAGTATATTTTGGTAAATAGTTTATGATAGTTCAGATAGAAACTGTAAATACCCGATAATTAAGATCGAAAACTCACAAAAATGGTACTTTCAAGTGTATTTTTTTTATCATTATCTCATCATTAAATTAATCTAAACTTTATAAAAAGTCGAGGGGAATAAATGCAAAATATATTCGACTTAGATTCAATCTTACCCATTTATATTTATCTGTTTTTCATATAATGTAATTGGAGTTATAGTCAAGGTAAATTTTGCACCTTTCTTTGGCAAAAATTTATGTTTATCTTTGTGTGCTTGGTATAACATCGATCACTATATTCTAGTTCAATGTTTTTTTTTTGTTATTATAATTGTAGTGTTCGTATCAGTTTGTGTGCATCTTATTTTTAATTTTTTAATTATAATTATGGTATCGGGATTAATTCGCGTGCTCCTCAACTATTCCTGTGGACGAATAAATATATTCACCAAAATTTGAATATATAGAAAACAGTATCTAATATTTTTACTTTTGATTGAATTTGAATCGAAAATCTCATGTTTGAATATTCTCTTTTTGAAACATTGTATGAATATTCATTTCTACAACTGTCCATTGGTTCCCTGACTCGATCACTGCTCATACTTGGTAGAGCCGGCCCTGTTGATCTAGTGATAGTAAGGGAAAATTACTTGATATAACGATTTAAGATCTATTAATTACCCATTTTAGTAATATTTTTATATTATTATAAAAATAGCTAGATTTTTATTTTATAGCAAATATTTACTGTATGTATTTTTTTCCCACAATATTTACCGTATGTATGACCGTACATACGACAATGAAAGAAATAATCCCTTGATTATTTTCATTAATTGAAAGACTATATATACAAGTTACATATTTTCATAATAGGATAATTTTATTCTTATTCTATTCCTAAAACTTTATTCTCCTTGGATACTAACTATATATTTATGGTAATACAATTATTATAGTAAGTGTACAATGCTAATTATATTACAACATTACCTAAACTGGGATACTAAATATATACCATAAATTACACGGTACAAAGGTGCCAAACCCGAGAGCCAGCCGAGACTAATATACACAATATACACATGTATATTGTGTGTGTATTGTGTATATTTAACACACACACGCAGTCACAGCGGGCGGTCTTCGAACTCTGAGATTGTCCCTAAAATCTTCAAAAATGACCGAGGGAAGACCCTTTGTAAAGATGTCTGCAATTTGATATCATGACGGGACATGACAGATGCGTACCTAACCACGAGCAACCTTTTTGCGGACAAAGTGAATGTTCATCTCGATATGCTTAGTGCGTTGGTGCTTAACCGGATTACCAGAAAGGTAGATGACACTAATATTATCGCAATAAACTAAGGTTGCCTTCTGAATAAGACAATGGAGCTCCAAAAGCAAATTACGTAACCAACATGATTCTGATACTACATTAGCTACCCCTCGATATTCAGCCTCGGCACTTGAGCGGGATAGAGTCGACTGACGCTTCGCATACAAGGAGACCGAGTTGTTGTCAAGAAACATACAATAGCCCGACGTAGACCGTCTGGTGTCGGGACAGCCACCCCAATCAACATCTGTATACAAGACAAGTGTGGACGTCGATGAAGGATATAAATGCAAACCATATACCTTAAATATACTGAATGATGCGTTTGAGTGCATTCATGTACTCAATTCTGTGATCATTCATGAACAAACACACCTGCTGGACAGCATATATAATATCTGATCTCATAAAGGTAAGATATTGAAGGGCCCCTGCAATACTGCGATAGCGGGTGGGATTCTCGTAGGGTACGCCGGCCGCGGCACTACGCTTGGGCTTAGTATCAACTGGAGTGGAATTGGACTTACAGGATGACATCTCAGCCCTCTCGATGATCTCAGTTGCATACTTCCGTTGAGATAAGAACAACCCATCGGAATGACGAGTGACAACAATCCCCAAAAAGTAACTCAAGGGCCCCAAGTCTTGCATAGCAAACTCAGAGCTGAGCATTGTCATGATAGACTGACGTAAGGCATCGGAAAAGGTTGTCAAAACAATATCATCCACATATAACATAATATAGGCCACGGATGAACCACGACGGTAGATGAACAATAAATTATCCGACCTGCTGTGAGTGAACACAATAGTCGAAACATAGTCTGCAAACCGCGTATACCAGGCCCGTGGAGACTGCTTAAGCCCATATAAGAACTTCTTCAACAAACAGACATGATGAGGATGTTTGGGATCCCTGAATCCCAACGGCTGATGCATATAGATTGTTTCCTTGATATCACCATGGAAAAAAACATTATTTACATCTAACTGATGAATAGGCCATGCTTTCGAAAAAGCTAAGCTAAGCACAGTGCGAATGGTAACCGGCTTGACCACCTGACTAAACGTCTCACCACAATCCACACCAACCTGCCGAGTCTTACCATCACCCACAAGCCGCGTCTTATGTCGGGCAAATGAACCATCTGAATTTTCCTTATAAGCAAAAATCCACATAGACCTAATAGTATTAATACCAGATGGACGGGGCGCCAACTCTCACGTCTTATTATCAATAAGAGCATTATATTCATCGGTCATAGCAATTTTCCAATTCGGGTCATTTAATGCAGACACAAGATTATGGGGTAAGGGTGATTTAAGAACATTATAATGTAAATTAAAATGAAAGAAATAATCCCTTGATTATTTTCATTATTTGAAAGAGTATATATACACTTTACATATTTCCATAATAGGATAATCTTATTTCTATTATACTCCTAAAACCTTATTCTATTTGGAGATTAACTATACAAGTATGGTAAGTATACAATACTAATTAGACTACAACATTAAGTATACATTTGTACATGGAAAAGGTCACTGCCCACGGATGGGGCGCAACTATCGAGAACAACACTGCCCACGGATGGGCAGCAACTACCGAGAACAATATATGCTAAATATACATAATATACGTGTATATTATGTATATTTAACAATTACCAACCTTAACTATATTTGTGTATTCCAATTCCCATCTCTCCGTCTCTCTCTTCTCCAAAATAGTAAATACACGATTTCAGATTTCAAAAAACATGAAGACCCCCGTCTTTGTCTCCCCCAATCTACCATTATGCTCATCGAAAAATGGTCATAGCCGATTAAAATCGGATCTGGCCTGAGTAGGTTACCAATCGGAAAAATGGTATTGAAATTTTCGGCAAACTCGCCGGCGAAGGTGACTGGTTGTTGTTGGAATGAATCCATGACCACCGCCGTCATCAAATTACAACCCTTCCTCGTTGACGGCTATAACGTGTGTGCCTAATTTTTCCATGGCTTCTTTTCCGTTATCTCTGGACGGAATTCATTGATTCTTCTCCTTTATTTCTTCTCCACCACCGTAGTCATATCTAGCCGGAATCCATGACCAACCGGTCGGATTTTCTCAGATTTGAGTGTATTTTCTCAGATCTAAGCGTAGTTTATTTCTTGTATCTCAGATTTGAGCGTATTTTATTTCTTGTTTATCATATTTGAGTGTATTCTTCATTTTTCGAGTGTAAATACAATGTATCTTTTTGTATTTTCGTTTATATTTTTGGAGCTCAAATACATTCAAATACAATCGAATAACTGACTGTATTTTGGCAAAATATAGTATTTCATTGTATGTGTTGTTTGATTGATCTATATACATATGTATTTAGCTGATTGTGTTTTTGAATACACACGAATACACGAGAACACATGTAAGAAATAACTACGAAATGTAATTACAAAAATAATAGCTACGGTTGATTAGAATCCTAGAAACTATAGTTGTTTATGTAAGTTACTCTTTAGTATTCCCACGATGTCACGCCTTACTCATGACTATGACGTAAAGGTCAAAATGGAGTCACGTCGTACCAACACGGGTGCCATTGTATCGCATGACTATCGTTTGATGCATGGTCGACCAGATGACCAAGGCGTGTGTCGGTCGCACAGTAGCACGAAAGAAGAAAAGCTAGGTGCACCTTAGTTATACTACAACGAAGAAGAAAAAAGGTGTGACGTCAAAATGAAGCCACGTTGTGACGTGATCAATACGCGACACTATCACAAATTTTTTTCACTCTGTGTTTAGTATTCATTTGGACCTGACTGATTCAAATTCACGTCGGATGATCTCATTTTAAGAATAATTTTTTTTACCAAAGACGATTTCATTCTTCAGACTTAAATCTGATATCCCAAATTAAGAATGAAGAAATATTTATTATTCACTGCAACATTATCTAGTGTGAACATATAAAACTTACCTACTTTCAAACAAAACTCGATAGAGTGTCTCTTTTGAATTATCAACTTTGAAGAACTTTCTTTGGTGGGAGCTCACCCAAAAGTAGAAATAAAAAACATTTTAGGGTCTAAATTATAGTTGAACATCATCTTCTTTAACATAATTAAGTAGGTAGCAATCCTTTATATTTGGTAATGCTCTATGCTTTGAAGCACTTAGTATGTAAATTTTGATTAATACCAAGCACACTACATACAATGCTTTAGAACATTTTTAAAAAAAATCCTTAATAAGCACCTGCAATACTGTGAAACAAGTTGAAAATTACAGATTTATGTTTTTCAATGTTTTATCTCTCATTATATTAGAAATAAAACCACTCATAATATTAACTCCATAAATTAAGTGGGCAATTACGTTTTTTACACCCTAGGAGGAGTTATATATCACTCCCCAGTTTATGTGATCATATTTCCTTTTTAATTTATTTAAAAAAGACTGGCTCTTTTATAAATTTGAATATAAATTAACTTAAAATTTTCATATTATGTTTAATGTCAATTTTTTTTATTGCAACACAAATACTATGAGCAAAGCACGATTTCACAAGTCTTATAGGTGCATATGATTATGACATATTTAATATCATAAATATTTTTTTCTTTAATTTCATGCACAATCAAATAAGTTTATATAAATTGGAAGAGAGAATTAATTTTCATCTACTTTTTTTGTGTGTGTTAACCAATTAAGATGAGAAATGGGGACCACAAGTCTCATCAATCAATATAAATTAGGTGTGAAGAAATTTGTTGTAGAAATAAATGCTAGAAGCACGTGAACATTATATAGATCATTGGTTCTCCTCATCCAAACAATTAATTGACTTTTCAGTAAAATTAATCAAACTTCTTCATTCATATAAATTTTATCATATTGATTTTCCAGGTAAATCAGAGAAAATTAATTTGAAGAATATTTCGAGTGAAAACAATAATATTGTTATTAAAAAAATTTACTTTTTTGCCAAGTGAATTTAATATCAAACAACAGGTTCAACTTTCAAATACTCCTTTTTAATTTTCAACTTCAAATAGTTTTTTTAAAACTTTAACTAAATATTGTTTAATCAAATATACTTATAAAAAAGCAACTCACCAATAAAATAGTTAAAGTGCATACAAACTCATAAAAAATTATATTATAAATAATTTTCATGACCAAACGACTCATAAAACATAGTTCCTTAGTTTCTTTTTACTTGTTTCAATTTGTATTATGTACCTTTTAAAGTAAATATTTATTTTATTAACTTATCTTTATTGATTCTACTTTAAAATTTTAAATTTGACTATTAATATTTTGATAAATTTAAAAGCTAGTTTCTTAATGATAAGAGCAAAAAAAGAAAACAATTATTCCCTCAGTCTCAAATTATTTATCGTAGTTGCCGAAATGTGAGGTAAGACTGCGTACAATAGACTTTTGTGGTCCGGCGCTTTCCCGAACCCCGCGCATAGCGGGAGATTAGTACATTGGGCTGCCCTAGTTACTAAAAATAGTTGTCTCAGTTATTTGTCGTTTAGAAATTCAAAACATAATTAATTATTTTTTCTCCATTTTACCCTTTGTCATTAATAAAAATGAAATATAAATAAGGTAAACATTAAGTAGAGATATATTATAACTTAGACATAAATAAGAGTAATGAAAGAAATAATCCCTTGATTATTTTCATTAATGAATGAGTATATATACAATTTACAAAATTCTATTCCTATCCTAATCTCAAAACCCTATTATATAAATACAAGAATTCTACAATTATGGTAAGTGTACAATGTTAATTAAATACAAATACTATGTTGCCAAATATACTCCAAACCGTGATATACTTGGCATGTATATCATAGACTGATTTGCCTTGTATGTTTGTGATATACACGGTATACACAAGGCATGTATATGCCGTGTATATCGTGTATACCAGGATATACTTTCACACCCCTTGATCATAGCAGGCGATCGTCAGATGTGGATTGTCCTAAAATCTTCAAATAGAACTGAGGGAAGACCCTTAGTAAATATGTCTGTAATTTGGTACCTAGAAGGGACATGCAAGACGCGTACTTACCCATGAGCTACCTTTTATCGAACGAAGTGGATATCCATCTTAAAATGTTTAGTGCGTTGATGTTGAACAAGATTACCAGACAGATAGACGACACTAATATTATCACAATAAAGAATAAACCAAGGTAGCTTTTGAATGGGACAATGAAGCTCTAAAAGAAGATTGCGTAACCAACGTGATTCAGATACCACATTGGCTACCCCTCGATACTCGACCTCTGCACTGGAGCGTGATAATGTAGACTGGCGCTTTGCAGACCATGAGACCAAGTTATCACCAAGAAACATACAATAACCAGACGTGGAGCATATGGTATCTGGACATCCACTCCAATCAACATTTGTATACGAGACAAGTGTAGACGTTGATGATGGATATAAATGTAAGCCATAGTCAAGCGTCCCTGGATGTATCGAATAATGCGTTTGAGCGCATTCATGTGCTTAACCCTGTGATCATGCATAAATAAACACACATGTTGTACGGCATACGTAATATCCGGTCTCGTGAAAGTAAGATACTAAAAAGCCCTTGCACGACTGCTATAGTGGGTTGGATCCTCGTAAGGTGAGTCAGCCGCAACACCCAGCTTGGGTTAAGTATCAATTGGAGTGGAAGTAGACTTGCATAAGGACATAGCAGTTCACTCAATGATCTCAGCGGCATACTTCCTTTGCGATAAGAATAGCCCACATGTATGACGAGTGACAACAATCCCCAAGAAATAACTAAAGGGCCCCAAGTCTTTCATAGCAAACTCAGAACTGAGTAGTGTCATGATAGACTTGTGTAAATCATCAGAAAAAATTGTCAAAATAATATCATCCACATACAAGAGAAATATGCCAAGGAAATACCACGATGATATATGAACAGAGAATTATCAGACATGCTGTGAGAGAACCCAATAGTACATACATAGTCTGCAAATCGCTTATACCAGGTTCGTGGGGCCTGCTTAAGCCCATACAATGACTTTTTTCAATAAACAAACATGATGCAGATATTTGGGGTCTCGAAAACCCAAGGGTTGATGCATGTAAACTGTCTCATTAAGATTACCATGTAAAAAAACATTCTTCACATCTAGCTGATGAATGTGTCATGCTTTCGAAAGAGCCAAGTTGAGAACAGTGGGAATGGTAGCCGGTTTGACCACCACAATCCACACCAACCTGTTGAGTTTTACCATCACCTACAAGACGAGCCTTATGTCGCGTAAAAGAACCATCAGAATTATCTTTATGAGTAAAAATCCACATAGACCGAATAATATTAACACTAGAAGGATGGGGTACCAACTCCCACGTCTTATTTTCAATAAGAGCATCATATTCGTCGTTCGTAGCCAATTTCCAATTTGGGTCATTTAATGCAAACACTGGTTACGGGGTAGGGGGATTTAAGGACATTATAATTTAGATTAAAATGTCATTGTGGTTTAAAAATACCTCGTTGACTATAAGTGACCGGTCTGTGACTCGGGGAGAATTGAGTGGATTTTGGAAAAAATTCGGATGGGGGACGGACTGGTCAGCAGGCAGTAGGCCTGCTGGACCAACACGGGAAACTGGACTCGAGACAAGAACAGTAACAAGAGCTGAAGCAGGCGAGAGAGTGTGCTGGACTACCGGCCCAATAGCTGGGCCTAGGCCAATCTGGACAGTGAGACATTGTGGGCCAGCAAGCAGTGGACTTGCTGGCGGGTCGTGGTCACTGGATCCGCCCATTAGGTGGTGCATAATGTATGGGGAGACATCGTCATCCAAAAATTATACGAACTAGGTACAAGACTACTCACCTTAGCAAACGGAAATTGGGTTTCATAAAAATAACATGATGACTAATTATGATTTTATTAGATGATAAATCAAAAATTTGTAACCACGATGATTAGATGGATAACCCAAAAATACACAAGCGGTAGAACGAGTTTGAAGTTTGTTAATGGTAGTTGACGGAAAAAAATGGATAGCATAAACACCCAAAGACCCTAAGATGTGAATTCGAACGATTCTTATTATAGAGGACTTTAAGAGGATACGCATATGTCAACCATTTGGTAGGAAGTATGTTAAGAAGATATGTAGCCATTTGTAGAGCATGATGCTAAATGGAAGGGGGTACGGAAGCATGAACCAATAAAGTTCGGACAATATTATTAATGGTACGAATTTTTCATTCGGCTTTCACATTTTGTGAGGACGTATGAGGACAAGAGAAATGAAAAACTATGCCATTAGTTTCACAAAATTTCCGAAATAACCCATTATCATATTCTTTGCCATTATCACATTGAATATTTTTGATTTCCCGTTCGAATTTGGTACAGATGAATGCTCGAAAATTTAAGAATGTAAAAAAAACTTGAGATTTTTTTGCTAACGAAAAGGTCCATAAAAAATTAAAATAATCATAAAAAAATAGAACATAATAACAATGGCCCACAGAACTTAAATCGGGAGATGCCCATAAATCGCTATGAATAATATCAAGTGGCATTAAAGTATGAGAAGTAGATGCTACAAATGGTAATCTAACATGTTTTCCTAAAGGACAAGAATGACAAATTGGAGTACTACGCATACCCTTACAAGAAATAAAATTATTTTTATGCAAGGAAGAAACAACAGATGACCCAGGGTAACCCAAACGTGCATGCCATAAGGAAGGAGCTAGAGCTCCAAAAGTAGATGGAAAGGCTTGACTCGAGAGACTGGATGCAGGCGTGATTGGATAAAGATCTCCCCTATTATTACATCTCATGAGAGGTATCCCCGTTTTGAAATCCTTTACAGAAAACCCAAAAGGATCAAAATTAACAAAAACCCAATTATTAGTGGTGAATTTACGGATAGACACCAAATTTTTAATTAAGTTAGTGACATGAAGGGCATTTGTCAAGACAAGAGGGGGATGGGGGGAGACAAAGCTGCATGATCGTAACCACGAATTGGAATTGAGTTGCCATTACCAACAATTATGCCACAATTTTTGCTCAAATTGGAATAAGACGAGAGAGTACCTTGGTCGGACGTCATGTGAGAAATGGCGCCAGTGTCCATGTACCAATTCACGTCTGGAGGATTCAATCCAAGTGTATGCTTGACAGCCTCAATATTTGTAGGTGTCAGGATCAGATTAGGGCCCGTAGCATGGAAAGCCTGCGGGGGCCGAGGCCTAAGCATGCCTCATTGTTGTCCAGACCCAGCAATGTTTCGGAACAAACTGGACTGATGTGAATAACTGGGCACGAAAGGTTGCTGGGCGGCCCACTGTCCAGGGAAACTTGATGCTGGAAAATAGGGGATGTTGGGCCACTGGCCCAGCCCCACTGCCAGGGGGCCCATGGCTGGGACCAGTTGGCCTACCGCCCACTACCACCGTGTCGAGGCCCGCTCCCACTGTTTTTGCCTCCCCCACCACCGCCGGTACCTCCACGATTGCCACAATGATTTTTGCCATTATTTTTTCTATTCTTCTTGCCTCTACCGTGAGTACAATTTTGGCCCAAATTATCAACAAAACCTTGAGAATTATCGGATGAAGTCATCATCACCACGGGACTGGCGCCAATAGCCGCCTTTTTGGCCAAGCTGACTTCTTCTAACGTGAACATCAAACGGGCTTGATAAAAAGGTGGAAGTGGATTACTTTGACGGAGAAGAGTCCCGACGCCATTATAGGCCTCAGATAGGCCCGTAACCATTTGTAGAACAAGACGATTATTGGTAAAAGGCGCTCCAACGCTGACTTGTGAGAATTCCTACTCAAGGGTGAAAACTCGGGAATGTTGGTTATCTTGGAATATATCACGCAATCTATTCCATGTAGCCATAGCCGTAGTGTATGACTCAATGATTGTCTGTAAAAGGTCGATAGAAATAGTGGAATAAATCCACTGAAGGATGGTAACATCAAGAGTAATCCATAATTGAGGATCCTCCGCGGGAGTAGGGGTAGCGGGAGGAATTATGTGATGGAAGACTTGATGTGAGATTGCGTGAATTTTGAACAACTATGCCCACGTCGCATGCTGAACGTTTTCCATCTCAAGAACAATAGGGACGTGGTTCTTGATATTGGAAACAGTAAGGCCAGGATGAAATATGTTCTTAGACATAACGAAAGAACAAAATGTGAAGTAGGGATTTGGACTAATTTGGTTAGAGAGGAGAAAAGAAGGGCACGGAAACCGAGACAATGGCTCGGAAACCGAGAGATGCGGAAAAAAAGGGAGAGGTATGAAAAACCTAGACTTCTGATACCATGAAAGAAATAATCCTTTAATTATTTTTATTAACGAATGAGTATATATACAATTTACAATTTTCATAATACAATTTACAAAATTCTATTCATATTTTACTCCCAAAATCCTATTCTATAAATATAAAAATTATACAATTATGGTAAGTGTACAATGTTAATTAAATACAAATACTATGTTGCCAAATATACTCTAAACCGTGATATATTTGGCATGTATATCACGGACTGGTTTGCCTTGTATGTCCATGATATACACAAGGCATATATATGCCGTGTATATTATGTATAACATGGTATACTTTCAAGTAAAGTATAAATATTTCTTAAAAGTCGTTTAATAAAAAAATAATAAATAATTTGAGACGGAAGGATAATACTCAGTAATTAGGGACTGAGGGAGTGTTAAAAAACTAACTATTTGGAAAAGTAACGATTGAAAGTGTCAACGAGACACTTCTTTCCTATTTTCTTGATGCATCATTCTCGACTTACTCTGATTTTAACTACTACTACTAGTATTTTATGGGACCCTCCATTTTTATAGTATAATTTTTTATTAGCTTTGAAAAATTCATTGGAATTGATACCAAACTGTGGATTTTTCTGTATTTGTTGGTCTGCAAATTTGTTATTTTCAAGGAATACCCATGTTAGATATCCACCTCGGTGGTCTCATATCACCTGATCTTGTCCCCTTTTTTGCTTCATTCAATTCCCTTGAGATCTTTGATTTTGAGGCAATAAAAATCGAGTCTTTTTCTTTAGTGGGTAGTGCTTAAAACTTCAAGATTACAGCTTGGTGAGGTAAAGATTGAAACTTTTTGATAAAATTTTGATTCTTTGCTTCAACTATTGGTTTGATTATCCGTTGATTGAATGATTGATTGATTTTGATTAGTAAACTTTATGTCTTTGTGGTTTGTGATGTTGCTGTGGCCATTTCTGATTTTGTTTGTTTTGATGATAGGTGGGAATAGCAGTAAATGAATTCTTGATTTTGTTGATTGGATGATTGCTTGAGTTTGGTTATTAAGAATTCTGTCTTTCCCTTTAGTGGGTAATGCTTAAAATTCAAGATTCCAGCTTGGTTTTCTTCAGAAAGGTTGAATCTTGGATGAATTTTTGATTCTTTGCTTGATTTTTTAGCTTGATTTTTGTTGATTTCTTGAGTTTGATTGTTAAAGTTTATGTCTTTGTGGTTTATGATGTTTATGTGACTTTGAGGCAATAAAAATTCAATATTTTCCAGCTTGGTGAGGTAAAGGTTGAAACTTTTGATGAAATTTTGATTCTTTGCTTCAACTGTTGGTTTGATTATTTGTTGATTGGCTGAAATTTGGATTCTTTCACTTTTATTTTATTTAGTGTGATGATGATATGAAATGAGCTTAAATGTAGAAAGGATTCATATAGATCTGTTTGGGACTGAGGGTAATAGTAGTAGTTGTTTGTTTGTGGATTCTTTCTTTCCCTTTACTTGATCATGCTCAAAACTTAAAGATTCCAGCTTGGTTTCCTTCAGAACAGCTGTTAAGTGAGGTAAAGGTTGAATCTTGGATGAAATTTGGATAATTTGCTTCTACTGTTGGATTGACTTTTGTTGATTGGATGACTGATTGAGTTTGATTAGTAAATTTTATGTTTTTGTGGTTTGTGATGTTTTTGTGGCCATTTCTGTTTTGTTTGTTTGAGGAAAGATGGGAATAGCAGTATGAATAATGATTTTGCTTGAGTTTGATTATTATGAATTCTCTCTTCCCTTTACTGGGTCGGCTTAAGCATACACTGGAGAGAAATCCCTAGTAACTTCGTCGCTCCAAAATTATTTGGCAAACTCCAAACACATGAGGCCTTGAGTTGATATTTAAAAGAAGGAGTTCGTCCTGGTGTGCTGCTTCCTTTCCTGCCACTACTTTTTGAGTCAAAAACTCAAGATTCCAACTTGGTTTCCTTCAGAACAGCTTCTAAGTGAGGTAAAGGTAGAATCTTGGATGAAACTTTGACTCTTTGCTTCACTTTTTTTGTTTGAATTTTGTTGATTTGATGATTGCATGAGTTTGATTAGTAAAGTTTATGTCGTTGTGGTTTGTGATGCTTTTATGGCCATTTCTGATTCTGTTTGTTTGAGGAAAGATGAGAATAGCTGTAAGTGAATTCTTGATTTTTTATTATGGATGATTGATTGAGTTTGATTATTAAGAATTCTATCTTTCCCTTTATTAGGTACTGCTCAAAACTTCAAAATTCCAGCTTGATTGAACAGCTGCTAAGTGAGGTAATGGTTGAATCTTTGATGAAATCTTGATTATTTGCTTCTACTGTTGGATTGATTTTTGTTGTTTGAATGATTGCTTGAGTTTGATTATTAAGAATTCTATCTTTCCCTTTATTGGGTCATGCTAAAAAAATTAAGATTCCAGCTTGGTTTCCTTCAGAATAACTGCTAAGTGAGGTAAAGGTTGAATCTTGGATGAAATTTTGATTCTTTGCTTCTACTGTTGGATTGACTTTTGTTGATTGGATGATTGCTTGAGTTTGATTATTAAAGTTTATGTGTTTGCGATGTTTTTGTGGCCTATTTCTGATTTTGTTTATTTGAGGAAAGATGGGAATAGCATAAAGTGAACTCTTGATTTTTGTTGATTTAAATTATGTTTTTGATTGAAACTAATACCATCTGCTGTGAACCTTGTTATA
Source organism: Anisodus acutangulus (assembly GCA_029783415.1). Taxonomy (NCBI): domain Eukaryota; kingdom Viridiplantae; phylum Streptophyta; class Magnoliopsida; order Solanales; family Solanaceae; genus Anisodus; species Anisodus acutangulus. The sequence continues at coordinate 1,787,738 of CM056489.1, read as the reverse complement.
AATAATGATTTTGGTGGAAACCTAAACGCTGTTTCTACATGAGGTTAATTTGTTAATTTGTGTATACAGAGGCGGAGCTAGAATTTTAAGTTTATGGGTTCTGGATTTTAGAAAACGTAGCCTAATGGGTCTTGATAATTTATTTATACATATTAAGTGGATTTTTAAACACAATTACAATGTTTGAGCCAAAGCTACCGGGTTCTGCTGAACCATAGGCAAAGATGTATCTCCGCCTCTGTGTGTATAGTATCTCAGAAGAGCTGCTTTTACTGAGTTATTTCAATTGTTTGGTTTGTGTTGAATGTATAATCACCATCAGATTGTGTTGTAAGTATTTGTTTGCTTGTGGGTTGAATGTTTCTTTTGGTTGGTAATTTTGGTGATTGTTTCTGGTTTTGTGCATCTGTGGACTAGTAGATGCTACGAAGCTGAGTTTGCGTTTTTTTTTTTCTTTTGTTGGATTTGGGGTAGTATTAATTGAAACCAGTATCATCTGCTATCATTCCTTTTAGGGATAATGATTTCTGTAGGAAAGAAATATCTTTTGAGTTTCTATTTGAAGTCAACTAAGTAGTGTATAACTCCCACAACTTGCACATGTAAACATCTTTATATATCTGATAGGCTGTACTAAATGTCTATCTTTAACCTATACAACAACATACCAAGTGTAATCCCACAAAGTCTTTAATTTTTTTGGCACTACTTAATTATGCTATGTGGACAAATCCCTAAAGAGTAACATATTGGCTCACTTTGTGTCTTCATTGTACACGAAAGTTTCATAGTTGTTTGGATTGGCCAACATCTATTACTAATAGGTTTATCAAACTTATGCACGTTTTTCAAATACTCAAGATTCGAGTGTTCTTTCTGTTGTTTGATTGAATTCCCTGCGCATAAATATTCAGGATAAAACATGTAGTCCATTTTATGTATAATGTTTAACTTTGATAAAACACATGGCATATATATACAAATCCCTTGAATGATATTTGTTTTTCCTGTTGCGACCAACTCACACAAACGCGTCTATGCTAAGAAGCTTTTCTGAAACATTATTTTTGTAAATTTGTAGGTCCGTTCATACTCGATATACCAAAACCACTTCATTCAATTGTAGCTGTTGCGGCTTTTAAGAATTTGAGAGGACACAGTTTTGTTTTCCTTGGTGCAATATGAAGGACACTGGTAACATCTCTCAGTACCAAGACAAATTGGATCAGACATTGTTGTCTCATGATCTTGTGAATAATGATTTACTTAAGAACCTTGTCAAGAATCAATTGCTACGCTCGTCAGAATGTGATCTTCCAGGTTTGTTTGATGTCACTTCGAATCTGGATTTTACATTAATAGCGCCCCCCCCCCCCCCCCACACACACACACATTTATTTTTGAAGGGCAAGAGACATATTTGGCCAGTCAGCCAAAAACAATTACATTCATTAGTCAAATATACACTATTATGTGTCAAAATGATTATTTTAAATATTACTATACAAAAAATATACATTTGCTAGCTATTATTTTGGTGGGCGGCTATTTATGTCAATTTCTCTTCTTCTTTTTTTCTTTTGCAGAATGCAGTGACAATCTGGTAGAGAGAAGAACCAAGGAAGTGGCAAACTTCCTGAGCATGTTAAGGAGTACATCTGTAACTGATAGTGAGAAGTCAAAATCTTCTGAAGCAGCTCATGGTGTTTGGAAGGTACGCTATCTATCACATTTGTATATTATCTTTTTCTAATTCTTGAAAGTCCCCGCTTACCAATGTCATTATGGATCTGAAACTTATTTGAAGCATAACGTGTTTGGTTGTCTTTAGCAGCACTAAAAGTTTGGTACTTTCTTGAAATGTCGATATTTTAGTCTTTAGCCTGTTTGGCCAAGCTTCTCCAAGGCCAGAAGTGTTTTTTTTCAAAGTTGAGGTGCTTGGCCAAGCTTTAAGGAGAAGAAAAAAGTGTTTTTCAGTAGAAGCAGATGCTGTTTTTGTGAAGCTGAAAAAAACAGCTTTTCCCCAAAAGTACTTTTTTGAAAAGCACTTTTGAGAAAATACACTTAGAAACACCTTAAAAGCTTGGCAAACACTAATTGTTGTTCAAAAATGCTTTTCAAATTGATTAGCCAAACACAAACTGCTTCTCACCAAAAGTACTTTCCTTAAAAGCATTTTTGAAAAAAAACACTTTTCAAGCTTGGCCAGTGCAAAGAAGCAAATGTAGAGGGAGCAGAACAATTGGTAGACTTTTAAGGAAGCCTGTAAATAGTTTTTGTCTTACAGCTCCTTGTGGATAACTTTTTGGAGGTCTCCAGCATATCCTTAATGCTGTGGAATACAATTTACCAGTTTTTTTTTTAAAAAACATTCGTGTAACTAAGATCTGGTGCTTTCTTGGAAGGCCGATATTTTAGTCTTACTTTGCATGCATAGCAAAAGTACTTCTCCCCATCTGTTATTTACTATGAGAGTAATGCTGGTTCTCCTTCTTTTGCAGGTAAAACAAGATACTGAAGAATACCGTGTTATGTACCGAGAGGGACCAGAAGGCACTCCCTTCCATACCCTCCTTGTTGAAGGCTATGTAGATGGCCCATCAGATGTTTGTAAGATAGATTAAAATCTCAACTATTTTGCCTTATATTAATCAAGGTCACCTTCAGAATGTTCGTTTACTTTAGTATTGGACAAGTTTTGTGACAAGTACTGGCTGTTCCAGGTTTATGCATCTCATGGGGGGCAGAGTTCTACAAGAAATGGTGAGGATCCCATATGCTAAAAGACTCTTGCATTATCTTAGCAGCGTGTCATTTTTAGCATGCAACAAAAGATCATTTTATATGGAGCTGTTTGCTGCACAGCACTGCTTCTAAATCTTCACAAGCTAGGAGCAAAAAATACAGATATAAAAATCTGAGGCTTTTGTTCTCCTAAAAAAATAATGTTGTCGGGATAGATGCTTAATACAGATGTTCACATTACGGATATAAAATTTTAGCTTTAATGGTGGTATTATATTTGTGTCAGCAAATTACTGAGACACTATAAGTTCGACATCCAGCATTAGGTTAAGAAAAATAGTACTATAAATTTGGCAGATATGAGACTGGTGGATAGGTGGCATTTCAGGCAATTCATGGAGAATGACAATCATGGGCGGGGGGCGGTTGGGGGGGGGGGTTGAGATTGTGAATCAAATAAAATTTTATCACATCATCCTCCCAGCAATACTTTTTATTGCCTGTACAATCCAAGTGGTTGATAAAACAAATAAAAGTAGGAAATAATAAGAGCACATATGTATATTAAACATACAAAGAAATACGTGTGTATTGTAGCAGAACCGAAATTTCTTGGTTTTGTCTGTTTTGGGGAGTGATTTCTTTCATCTTTTATCAAGTTGGTGATGTACATTAAAGCTGCCGATAGACTTAATGCAGTAAATGTGAATATAAAAGCTCTAGAATTGTGATCTGCTAGAAGAAACTTAATGCTATATGAAATGTCCTACTCACTACAAGTTTCAAAATTATCCTAACACGTGCATCGGGTGAAACACTAATTTTCCTTGAATACTGATTCAAGGGATAGTCCCAACAATCTTGTGTTAATGCACCTCATTTTGACATCAGGTGGCCGCAAACCACAATTCCGACATTTAAGATTGTGGCTTCCGAGTGCGTGCAGAAGGTCAGAGAGGGTGAACAAATATGTCTAGTAAGGTCTGTCATTTTATAGTAGTCCATAGATGTTTATTTTGTTCTTGTTATATTTCTAATATGTTGATATATGTTCAACTACTTGTAAGAAAGGATGAAGCTTTCATGGCCATTGTCAGCAAGGGAGGCCCTTGTACATTTCTTTGTATTTGAATACGTTCAAGATGGTCTGATAGTAGTGCTTCTAAATTCGGTAAGCTTGTGAAAGTCCACGACACTTGTCAATATTTTCGTCTTTGATACTAACTATCTATATTTCCATTATCACATATGTTCTCATCAACATTAGAGGAACTAATAGCTAGCTCTATTTGGATGCTTGTTTTGTGAATGTCTCCAGATATCTGACATAGATAGTGTTGATAGAAGTACGCATGGGTACTCGAAAGACGGAATACCACTCCCGCAGGATGTAGTACGAATTGACGTGGTGGGGGGTTTTGCTATCCAGAAAGTTACTGATAATCGTAGCTACTTCAGGTAACTTTTGAATTTCGTATGTATTAAAAGTACTTATAAGTTATAACATATAGACAGACAGGCATAAATCTTGACATAGGCATTATTACAGATTCAAACACTTCCTTTTGCCTTTTTATGTTAGCCTTTTCCATATGATTTTTTTCCTTTGTGGGTGTGGGGGAGGGGGAGGGGGAAGAAGATGGTTTTGGAATGATGCAAAGATACTTGTTCAGAATGCCACAAGTTTTTTACGAGGAGTACTATCTCGGGATGTAAGACTTGATATACACTGAAAGCAATAAGCTAATATTTCTTCGTACGTGTTGATCCTGTGTTATGACTAAAATCTTGTTATCAAATTCCTATGTTTAGATATTTTTTTTTAAAAAGGGTATGTTCGTATAAAATTGCATTGCCAGCTATATATATTGCATGGATCTTCGGAATATAGCCAATGACCGGCGTCGACATGATACGACACCGGTGCATGATTTTTACCCGATTTGGTCGACTGTCGATGGGTTCTTGACCAAGGAAAGCTGAAACAGGACTATAGCACTCATATTATTTTTTTACGAACTCTCTTCTTTTGGCTTTCAAATTTTACAGGACTATAGCAAACATGGATATCAAACTGGACCTTATTCCTCCGTCATTCATCAATTTCGTTTCAAGGCAGCTCGTAGGTGCTGGCTTCAAGCTTTATAAAAAGGTTAATACCAATTCAATTACCACTTCTGTTTCTGATTGTTTATTTTTTGGGAAAACGATGCTGATCAAACCTACTTTTTTTTCCTTGCAGGAAGTATCTTCAGTTACCAAAGGTGACGAAGATTTCAGCGACGCTCTAAAAGATCCACTTTACGCTCGAATACGGAAAGCACTTTATTCAGATAATATGGCAAATGGCAATGCGGCTCTGGAACTGCTAGACCTAAAGAAATATGTGTGTCAGCTTGACGAAGAGAAAATAAATGGCAATGGGGCTTTAGAATTGAAAGAACTAAAGGAAGAAACAGACGTTAGTCTCGATGAACGGACAGAAAATGGTGCTTTAGAACTCCAAGACCCTATAAAAGACTCCTATGTTCACCCGGATCAAGTAACAAGAACAAACATTGAAGATAAAATCCCAGAGCAGAAAGTACACGCAGATAATGGTTTAATCAGTTTGTCACCACAGGATGACTTTGTGGCTAAAGATAACAAAGTTCAAAGTGAAATTGAGGAAATTAATGAAGACACAAGTGAAGTGATTGAAAGTTTAGACGCGAATGAAATGAAAGTCTGCAATTCTCCAGCTAATCAACTCGTAGTCGTAGACGTGCCTGCCAATAACAAGAAGGTTGTGATTAGCTCGGAGGTCCGACAAGCTCTCGGAACTTTGGAGAAGGCTATTTCTATCATAAAGGATTTTGGATATAATTTGGAAATTAGGTCCATTTCCAGCAACGCTACTGTTAAGTCTGTAGGTGTAGAGGAGGATGGAGAGAAAGAATCAAAATCATCAGAAACTGATCGAATTCGTGGAAGTGGCGGAGCTCGTACTGAATCACCCAAAAAAGAATTGTCAGAGACGACAGCTTATGAACACAGGAACAGCTCTGTTAGTCATGGTTCCAGGTAAAAAAAAATGTTGCTTCATTGCTAAGCTTATTTATTCTACACCAAACGTGTTACATTGGTTTCCGAGAAATTAAATATTATTTGCCAAATGGGCACATAGAATTGGCCAAACATGCTAGCCATTTAGCATATTAATAACTTAGAAATTTCCGCAACTCCTTTAAGAAGGAAAATCTGAAAGTCCGAGCTATGTTGCTCGACTATTTGTAAGTACTGTCAGGCATGTGTCGGATCCTCCATAAACTATGCATTTTTGGAGGATTTGATACGGGTTCGCCAGCATTTTTGGAGGGTCCGAATAGGTTCTGAGGAAATGGCATGATTTGACGACTATGCATTTCCTATGATAATGTCTTTGATCATATGTTTGATGAGTTTCTTATACATGCATTATCTCAAAATTGGCATATATTTTTTCCAGACGTACAAGTTCTAGTTTGTGTACGAGGGAAGCTAACCACAACAAGAAGATTGCCCCTGCATCGCTAGATGATTATGTTGAAATCTCGGTCAACCCACAACACGCTGCTGTACGTACCTCAGTAGACCAAAGGAAGGAAGATAACGTCACGTTTGTCCATGCAGATAGCGTCCACGGAAAAGAGAATGGTAAAAGAAAAAGAAAAAGAAAGCTACCATTTTACTGCTGCTTGTATTTTCTCCCAGGACAAGTCATGAGTTAAAGAGAGAGCAATTTTGTTTATAGGAAAGCAATTATAGTTTACCTGTTATTACATATGTAAAATTTTCATGAAATTAAGGTCAATGCCATAGTGTGTATACCTAGACAACCACATGTCACACAATTAACTCTTTAACCATCTTTGGTTCTCATTGTTGTGTTCATTTCAGCCATGAACCGTGCCTGATATCGTAAGTGCGTAGAGAATTGGCCTTACAGAATTCTCCTTGAAGCGGCTTACACTTCACACTTACATATGTGATTTCTACCCTTCACACTTATATAGGTGATTCCTAAACGTGTAATCCTATAGAAACACTATTTGATATATCCTTTATCAAACATAGAAACCATTAAAAAGCTTTAACGCTTTATCCTTGTTACTGAACATTGTCTTTATCACGAGAATGGACCAAAAATTTTGTTTGACAATGTTGAACTGTCAATCATAACTTTGTTTGATCTTCTTGAACCTAGATCTTGGGATCTCCAGTCTTCTAGGTAGAGTTACCATCATGTTGACTTGTCCTCGGCCATTGTCCCATTCCCTTAGATGATTTCTGAACCGCCTCTCTAGCTAGGCCTTTTGTAAGTGGATCCGACACATTATCCTTTGACCTTACATAGTCAATTGTGATAATTCTACTAGAGAGTAGTTGTCTAACAATATTATGTATTCGTCGTATGTTACGAGATTTTTCCATTATACATAATATGCTCCAACCCTTTCTATGGCCGCTAGGCTATCACAATGTATGCATATAGGAGCCAACAGTTTGGGCCATAATGGAATCTCTTCCAAGAAATTCTGGAGCCATTCAACTTCTTCATCGATCTTGCCTAAAACTATGAACTTAGACTCCATTGTGGAGCAGGCGATACATGTCTGATTGGACGATTTCCAAGACAATGCTCCTTCACCAATGGTAAAAACGTGTTCATTTGTGGATTTAATTCCATTTGATCCGGTGATTCAATTTGCATCAACATACTTCTCAAATCGTGGGATATTTATTATAAAGCAAATAACATCTTATGTAATAGGATATATCATAGATCATAATTCTTGTGGATGGTTGGCATCAGTGGTGGCCACAACCTTTCAACAATATGTATATTTTCAACCATTCCACTTCTTGAAAATCTTCTTTTTCAAATATCCAACTAATAGAACATCCACCGATGTGAAAATCCAAGCTATTATCGATTTTTATCCTTATCGTCAATTGGTTCTTCGATTTATAGACCAATAAACTTACAAGTTCAAGAACCATCTTGTCTTTTTAAAGGATTATCTTTCAACCAACACATCTTATTATGAAAAGTCATAGCTTTTCAAGCGATATTCGTTAACAAACTAAAGAACATGATCTTTATTGAAATGACATATGATCAACCATCAAATGAGTAGTTCGATCACCTAGTCCTTACTAAGACAGAACGAGTTATGTGAAAATTTCACTAACTACCATATCCATACCAACAAGGACATATATCGTGGGAGTTGACATAATATAATAATGTCAATAAATTAATATTTTTTTATTCTACAAAAATCGACCCTTTACTATTGGTGATATATTCTATGAAAACACAATCAACAGTTCTCGATCCTATTTTTACCCTTTTGGATTTAAGAAATTACACTTTAGCCAAACACTCCACACTTTGAAATATTTCAAGTTGGATTTTCTTCCTTTCCATTTCTCATATGAAATATGAGACATTCGATTGAGTATTTGGCTAGTCGTAAGGATAGCTTCCCGCACAAGTTCTGAGATAAATCGGAACGTATTAACAAGACATTTTAATAATTTGATCTCTTGTTATCAAACTAACATATGTATATATTCATGTCCCAAAATGATATTTACATAATTATTTTCATGATCTCAAGAATAATTTTTAAGTATTAATATAAGTTTAGTCCCAAAATGAAACAAACCACCACAATTAGTAAACAATAATCCTTCTAAACTAATGATGAGATATTTCAAAAGATAAGAGCATTTTCTACGTGACTGTGTCCACAAAGAGTAGCATTGTGTCCAAACTAATCTCCAGCACTTTTCTACAACTTTCACAGCCACCAACTTTCTAATCTTCCACTTCATCAATTATTTAATTAACAAATAATAACAACCACTTCATCAATTTTCGAAAGATGTTGTTATTGTCCTATTCCGTGGACAAAAAAATCCATTTTTTTAGTACTCCAACACCAAACAGAACACAAAGATTAAACAGTAAATTAGATTTTTTAAGCTTGTTATCTTTCTGTGTTCAAAGCAGTAATTTGATAAAATCAGTTTTTTGTTTTAAAAACCCAAAAAACAGGAAAAATCATTAAGAACAGAAATGTAGAAGAATAAGAATATTTCTGAGCCCACAAGTTTCTTGTGTGTCCTTAAGAAATCTAATCTCCTCACAATTGTCAATGTTAATGGATTAATTCCTTCCAGGATAAAGCAAAAAACTATTCTACAATAGCAGCAATGCAAATTGCAGAACTTCAGCAAACTCAAATAACAGCAACAAATCACACGACACTTACGTTATGTTTTGAAAAAATAATGCAGAGAAGAAGGAAAATTTCAGAATTTTCTGTATCTAAAATCTGAGACAAGACCTCTGAATTTATAAGAATGTGAAAGTGTGAGATGAAGAAGTGCAATTCAAAAGGTGTGTCTTTCATTTTTTATTCACACCTTTTAAAAGAATTCAATCCAAAACCCAAGAGAAAATGTGGATGAAAGAGCTGCGAACACCCGTTTCATCACACACTATTATTGAGAAGAAGGAAAACAACAATTTCTTCTAAAACCCAATTCATGTTTATTCATTTTTTCTCCACAAGTAGAGGGCACAATTTCCTCAATTTTTACAATCTCGAAGGCCTAATTTTATTGGGAACTATATGATTTTAAAAAATCAAAACACAATATGTATAGTTATTTTTTAAATTATAGATTACTTTAAGAAAATTAAAAAATCATAAAGTTCAGGTTTTAACATATTTGTCATAACGGAAAAGGCCGACTCAAAAAAATGTCCTTCCATATATTGAATTTGTTAAACAACGCAATATACATGTGATATACACTGAATATACATCAGTGTATATCACATATATATCACTAGGCAAAACAGGCAAACCGCGTGCCTGGTATACACGATTTGCGGATTTTGTTTCGACTATTGGGTTCACACACAGCAGGTCTGATAATTCTTTGTTCATCTACCGCCGTGGTTCATCATTGGCCTATATTCTGTTATATGTGGATGATATCATCTTGACTGCCTCCTCCGATGCTTTGCGTCAGTCTATCATGGCCATGCTCAGTTCTGAATTTGCTATGAAGGACTTAGGGCCGTTGAGTTATTTTTTGGGGATTGCCGTCAAACGTCATTCAGGTGGCTTGTTTCTGTCTCAACGGAAGTATGCTGCCGAGATCATAGAGAGGGCTGAGATGTCATCCTGTAAGTCCACTTCCACACCGGTTGATGCAAACCCAAAGCTGAGTGCCGCAAAGAGTGCACCATACGAGGACCCGACCCAGATCGCGATCTTGCAGGGCCCTCCAAGATCTTACCTTTACCAGGACCGGATATTACATATGCGGTTCAGCAGTGTGTTTATTCATGCATGATCCCGAGTTGAGCACATGAATGCAATCAAACGCATCATTCGGTATATTCAGGGGACACTAGACTATGGGTTGCACTTGTATCCGTCATCTACATCCACACTTGTCTCTTACACGGATGCTGATTGGGGTGGGTGTCCAGACACCAGACGGTCGACTTCTGGCTACTGTATGTTCCTGGGCAACAACTTGGTCTCCTGGTCAGCCAAACGTCAGGCAACTTTATCACGCTCAAGTGCCGAGGCAGAATATCGAGGGGTAGCGAATGTGGTCTCCGAATCATGTTGGCTACGTAATTTGCTTTTGGAGCTTCATTGTCCCATTCAGAAGGCAACCTTGGTATATTGCGATAACATTAGTGCCATCTACCTGTCAGGTAACCCAGTTCAACACCAGCGCACCAAGCATATCGAAATGGACATTCACTTTGTCCGTGAAAAGGTTGCAAAAGGTCAAGTTCGCGTATGCCATGTCCCGTCTCGTTATCAAATTGCAGACATCTTTACAAAGGGTCTACCAGCGGTTCTCTTTGAAGATTTTAGGAACAGTCTCAGCGTTCGAAAACCGCCCGCTATGACTGCGGGGGTGTGTTAAACAACGCAATATACATGTGATATACATGAATATACATCGGTGTATATCACATATATATCACTAGGCAAAGCAGGCAAGCAGTGACAAGGGCCTCGGCGGTGGGCCAGCGGCAATGGGCATTGGAAGGCCATTACCTTTGGAGCGAAAGCCCATCACGGGAGCAGACCCTATGATCACGGAAAAGCAGTGTATATTAGGAGTATATATTTATGTAATATTGTAGTATAATGATTACCATAATTAGAGTTATACACCTACCATAATTGTATAATTAGAGTTATGGTAGAATAAGGTTTTAGGAATAGATTAGGAATAGGATTCTCCTATTTTTGTCACTTGTATATATATCTATTAAATCAATGAAAATAATCAAGGGGATTATTTCTTTCAGAATTTAATATGCCCCTCCTTTCACCTATTAAATAAAAAATGTTGTGGTTAGAAATCCCCCCCCCCCCCAATATTATTTCAGTTAAATTTAACAATTAAAGTTTGATAAATACCTGATGGAGATTGAAAGTGCTCATTTTTTATAAACTGAAGGGACCAAAACTCTTCAGGTGATAGTTGAGTGACCATTTTGAACCTACTAACAAAGATAAGGGACAATTTTTGTCATTTCCTTTTCTTCTTTTCCCTTCTAACTTACTTTGCTTCTCTATTATAGTAGTAGAAGAGTAAAGAAACTTCATCAATTTCTCCAAAAAACCCCAAGAAAAAATGTGGATGAAAAAGCTACAAATTTTAATAACTATAGTTTACCTGTTATTACATATATAAAATTCTCATGAAATTAAGGCCAATACCATAGTGTTCTGTACAACACAGTGTAACTAAACGTGCTCATATGTATTACCTGTAATTTGTTATGTGATAGTACCACAAATACCTTAGCTAAATGTATCATATCGAACCAACTATGAAATATATTCCTATCGTTACGTGCTCTAAGGTAGTACCTTGGGTAAAAAATGATAAATGAATTCTAGAAAGTAAGAAAATAATATTGTGTTATTCTTGAAATGGTTTCATTTTGATAATTATATTGCAGGTATGTGAACCAATAATATAATAATAAATTTTAAAATAAAAGACAACTATAATGTGTCTGATTAATAATAAATTTGACTAGCAATACAAACTACATGATCAACAAATTTGCTTCTTAAAATCTACACTGTTTTTCCTTCATGCATGCATTCTTAAAATTTGACTAGCAATACAAACTACAATGCTATACAAAATTGGTATTTGCTCAAATGTAAATCTAGACTTTTTGATATAATTCAGGCCAAATTTAAACCTTTTCTCTTCATTTAATATTATTTGCTTGAATTATAAAATAGAAATACAAGTATGGAAAAAAGTTAGTATTGTTGTTTACGTGCGTGCGCTTATCAGAGATAAATATTGACATAAAAAATCCACCTCTTCTATTGAAAAAAATTTAATATTATCCTTTATTATACTATCAATCCATATACGGCCATAATGTTATACTATCCATCCTTCTATGCCCTTTTTGACCAAACAGAAGTTTTATTCAATCAAGTATATCAATATGTACAATCTGTTAGAATATTTGTGATAATATTAGTGCAATCTACCTCTCAGGGAATCCCATCCACCATCAACGCACTAAACATATTGAGTTAGATATTTATTTTGTACGCGAGAAGGTGGCTCGCGGACAAGTTCGGGTGCTACATGTCCCAACGCGACATCAAATCGCAGATATCTTCACAAAAAGACTTCCGCTGATATTATTTGAAAATTTTAGGGACAATCTCAACATTCACCGCCTTCCAGCTTCGATTGCGGGGGAGTGTTAGAATATTTGTTAGAATATTATGCAATCATATTATTATTATGTATTAATGTAGTATCACTTTATATATGGTAGGTAGTAATATGTTAATTAGGAAGATTATGTTAATTAGGTAGAAGATTATTAAAAATTGATTAGGAAGATTAGGCATGATTGACTCAATCATGCCTAATCTTCCTAATTAATGTATATGGTGTATATATTGTACCCTTGAAGAATGAATACATCGAGGAAAATATTTTCAGAGTCTTACCTAATCAGTTCATTTGGAGTCTTGGACTCTAGAGCTAGATCTCAACTAAAGCACTTAAAAACAGCTAAGTTACTAAACACAAACTGCTAAAGCCATCAGTAACTCAAGGCAGGAAGGGTACCAGACTTGAGCTTCTTCATCTAGCAGCAGATAGTGAAGCAGTTAACATGGAAAATAATTCAAACATTAGTAAAGATTAGTATACTGTCTGAATTCTGAACTTTCCAGCTCTTGCAATGCAGTACAATAAAAGTAATTAAGAGGAATAATTTGCAATGCAGTACAATAAAAGTAATAGACAGAAGGTGACTGTGTCCCTGCTAGTTAGTGAGAATTACGAAAAAATAATTATTTTGCATAGGTAAATAAAAAATTTACAGAGAATGTAACAAAGGTAAATGAAGATTAAATCCAACTGTGGAGAGAATGCACAAACAAGCATAGGTGATCATTATACTCATGTAATTTATTCTTATCTATTGCCTTATAAATTCAGTTTGTGATATGTTATTATTATGTATCGCCGTATAAATTTAATTTGTAACGTATTATTATACATTGTCTTAGACGTATCTTTTTAATTTATAAATAACAACAATATATTCAGTGTAATTCTACACGCGGGTTAGGGGTGAATAGGATGTAGACAGACCTTACCTCTACCTTTGTGGGCAGAGAGACTGTTTCCGAAGTACACTATGCTCAAAAGGAAAGGAAAGAAAAGAAAGGAAAGGAAAGTAAATAAATGGAAAATAAAGGAAGAGGAATTCGACGCAGAAACCAAAAAATAGGATAGTAAAAGAGCAAGATATAAATCAAAAGCGCAATAGATAGTGATACACATCGAAGAATAGAAAACTACGCGGTTACTAAATAATACTACGACTAAGGATATGTGTAGAGGGGGTTGGCCCCTACCTCTCCCACCTACATTGCGACATCACTCGACTACATACTACTCCTCTACCCTAATCCTCGACCTCAACATTTTCTTATTTAGGGTCATGTCCTCAGTAAGCTGAAGCTGTGCCAATAATGTCACGTCTTGTCTAATCACCTCCTCCCAATTCTTCTTCGGCCTACCTCTGCCTCTCCTAACTCATGCAATAGCAACATCTCACACATTCTTACCGGCGCATCCTCACACGTCCTCTTCACATGCCCAAACTATCTCAATATCGCTTCCCTCATTTTATCCGCAACAGAGGCCTCTCCCACCTTGCCCCGAATTCCTAATCATATCTTTCCTGGTATGTCCACACATCCATCTGAACATCCTCATCTTTGCTACATTAATCATCTTTTGGATGTGGGCGTTTTTGACAGGCCAACACTATGCTCCATATAACATCACTCTATAGAATTTACCTTTAAGTCTTGCGACACATTCTTATCTCACAAAACTCCGGAAGTGAGCCTCCATTTCACCCATCCCGCTCCAATACAATCGACATCCTCATCAATTTCCCTATTTTTTGAATTATGGACCCAAGATACTTGAAGTATCCTTTCTAATTAAAATATTTTGAAAAATCACTACTCCATATGTAATTACTTAAAAAATTAAAAAATCATAAAATTCAAGTTTTAACATATTTGTCCTAGCGGAAGAGAGTCAAAATACCCCTAATGTATTAGAAATGATTTAAAAATGTCCTTTCATAATGATTTAAAAATGTCCTTTCATTTATTGAATCAAATTTGCCTCTCCTTCCACTTATTAAAAAAATATGCTAGGGTTTATTCCCCTCTCCATGGTGACCAAAAGTGCTCATTTTGGTAAATTAAGGGATAAAAAAGCTCCTTTTTAGTATCTTATTCTTCAACTTTTACTAATATCGTTATTTTCCTTTCTATTATTCTTTGATTACGTTTTTTCAAACCCAAAAATCTATTAGAAATAGCATTTCTACATACCTTCTACTCTTCCCAACTTCAATATTGTTGTTGAACTCTTGTTGTTATCATTAAGGACCAAACTATTTAGGTGATAAACACTTGAGAGATTATTTTAAACCTATTACCAAAAATAAGGGGCCATTTGTGTCATTTCCTTTTCTTCTTTTCTCTTCTAAGTTCTAACTTACTTTGCTTCTCCATTACACTATTACAGTAGTAGAAGAGTGTAAACTTCATCAATTTCTCCAAAAACCCAAAGTAAAAATGTGGATGAAAAAGCTGCGATCTTTAACACCCTTTTCATCACAAACATTATTATTAACAAGGAAAACAACAATTTCCTATAAAACCCAACAATTTCCACAAGTAGAGGCACAATTTCCTCAATTTTTACAATCTAAAAGGCTTAATTTTCTTGGAAATGATTTGGGGTTTTATCAAAGAATCATTTTTTGCTCTAAAGCTACTAAAAAGTTTTGTTGTTGGAATTGTTGTAATGCTGTTTCATCAAGTATGATACCGTTTCTTGTTTGCAGTGATTGTGGGAGTGTACAACCTGTGGATCAATCTGTTGATTATTTCCACATTTTTGGATTGTAAGTTGTTAGTTTTTTATAAATTGTGGTATTATTGATGTAGTCTGTACTGGGTATATTGTAAGTCTTTTTTTTTTTTTGGAGCAAAAGAAAATCCAAGATTTGAACTTTATGGGTTCGAGATGGGATACTGCTGAACCCACTGATTATTTGAGTTACTGAGTTTGACATTTGTGCATATTTTACACTCCCTTTGTTTAAATTTGTTCGTCTTAGGCTAGAAGGTTAGCAAGTAGCCGAGTGTTCTCCCACTTTATGTGGGAGAGGCGGGGGCTAGCCTCATCATCTCTCATCCTCATTAGTAGTAGTATTTCGTAGTCACTTAGTTTTTTATTCTTTCGATGTGTATTACTATTTGTTGCTTCATTTGCTTTGTATCTTCCTATATGTTGTCATATTTTTCTTGCAACCCTACTTCGAAAACTTCTCTTTTAAGCCGAGGGTCTATCGAAAACAATCTCTCTACCCCAGAAAGGTAGGGGTAAGTATGCGTATATCCTACCCTCCCGAGACCCGGGTATGTTGTTGTAGTTTGACTCAGAACTGGTAGTTTAAGAAAATAAACAAGACTTTTGAATCTTGTGATTTTAAATTAAAGATGTGTGCTATGCCTTTAGATCTTGTGGTCTTAAATATGCAATGTAAGATGTTGGATGTAAAGAGTTATTACATGTAGAAATCAACATTCTTTTTTAAACAAACTAAAGAGGAAAGTAAGACAAACAAATTGAAACAAAAGGAGTATATTTTAGTTGTTACTTTTTTATAAATGGTGGTATTGTTGCTGTAGTTTGTATTGGGTATATTATCAGTTCATGTTTGGGTTGTTTTCTCTTTTTAGTATTTGGAGCGAAGTCGAATCAAAGATTTGAACTTTATAGGTTCGGGATACTGCTGACCAGGGGCGGAGGTAGAAACTCAACTAGGGGTTCGGTCGAACATTGTAGTTTTTGCTCAAACAGAATGTTTATATTAAAATATTCATTATGTATATATATTAAATTTAGAACCTGGTTATTATCACTTGAAATCATTGTTCTAAAATCCTGAACCCATAAAGTTGAAATCCCGGCTCTGCCTCTGCGTTGAACCCACAGATTATTTGTGTTACTAGGTTTAAAATTTGATATTTTTACATATTTTAGTAGAATTATTATCACATATACTTACATCTTAATCAAAGCTACTGGGTTCGGGTGAACCCGTAACTTCTACTGTGCATTCGTCCCTGACTTGGAGGTTCTAGAGTTCCTGGTAGAGTATTTCACTGTAATTGAATTGGAGTTCAAATATTACATGATAATTGATTGTGTTTTTCTCAACGTTGTAACAAATAAATGTAGGGATAAGTATCCGATATGGCTTTTTTAAATGGTTAACAAGTTTTTGGTGTACTCGGATGATCTGGAACATAAGGTTATAGTAATACTAATAACTAGCGAAATTTGTGTTTGTAAATATATTTTTGGCAGTTCTTAACTTTTTTCATTTTTATTGAATTTAGAACATTTAGGAGGGAGGGTAGAAAAGAGGTTCCTTTTTTTTCTTTGGGTGTAAAACTATGAATGTATTCATATTTGTAATCTCCACTATGATATGTTTAGAGTGTACTACGTACTTAATCTCGGTGGCTGATAATTTACAAGAAGCAGCTCTTAGTTTGGTTATACGGAGAAACAAACTAAAAGGTAAACATGATATAGAGAAGAAAAACAAAGTTTTATCCCTGGCTGTAGTTGCACTTGTAATATCAAAGGGGAGTGGAGTTGCTAACTGTTCTGAATATCCAAGGTTGAAAAAGGAGTGTGAGATACGTTTATTAGTTTCTTTTTCAAGTTCTTCTATGAGTATTGAAGATTTTCTCTTTTATTTCCATGGCTGGTAATAATGAGATGCTAAAGATTCTCTGCATTCTTACAGGGAGAAAAAGTATGATATTGAGGGGGAGAATCTAGAGCGCAAGTATAAAGACTGGCAAAGGAAGCTACATCCAGACTTGGTTCATACAAAATCTCAGGTTCATAGAATTGTACATTATATATATGTGCGAAAATTTCATCTTTCATGCTCCCATGTGGGTCCCTTTCTGCCAAAATTTTGATACTGTTTTCCTGTGGCTTTTTGCTGTTTCTGCTAGAAAGAAAGGGAGTATGCTGCTGAACAGTCTACTCGTGTAATCGATGCCTATCGCACACTAACTGACCCATTATCAAGGGCAATATATATTGTAGGTTACCATTATTTAATACGTACTTATTGCTGTTGCAGTTTCATTTCCATTGGTGACCCATTATCAAGGGCTAATGTTTTATACGCATATTTCGTCTTCCGACATGTGTGTTTTTGTTTCCTCCGAAGAATTGTGAGAGATGACAAGTTGGCTACTTTGGCCAATTGAATTTGGTTTATTTCTTTTTCTTCTTCCCTTTTCCTTCAGAGTGAAGATTTGAAATATCTGTATTTTGAAGCGTTTAAAATGGAGGAAAACTCAAATTGTGGTGTACCAAGGCTCAGTCATTTTTGTTCTTTCTGTTTTGTCCTGGATTTCAGCTGAAGTTGGAAGGTGTGCATGTGGATGAAGAGGAAAAGATTGATGATGTAGAGTTGCTGACTGAGGTAAAATTTGTTAATTTGTTATTTGGAATTACTTTTCGATAAGTACTGCTGTTGATTGTTTCTTGGACACGTTGCCTTTTTTAAGTGAGATAGAAATTATCTTTTGATACCTATAATACGAAAAATGATTTGACCATATATAGGGGTGTCAAATGGGAGTGTTGGGCTGAATTTGGGCGGGTCAAAATAGGCTGAGTTAATAAATGGGTGGGTCAATAAGCCGCCCAAAAGTTACTTGGGCTGAAATGGGTTGGGCTAAAATGCGCTGAGCTAATAAATGGGCGGGTCAATGACGAGCCCAAACTTGGATGGGTCATTTTTTCATGGGCTAATTTTGCCACCTCTAAGTCCATATTTTCAACCAATTGACTTACACTTTTTTTTAATCCGTACCTGTTAATGGTAAAACTTTGGTTATGCTCGCATGGTATAGGTTTACTTCGCTATCTAAGATTTGGAGGCCTTCTTATGCGGGCTTAACAACATTACCATTTATATCTGATATTTATCTTAGCAGAATGGTATGTTATTTTGTTTGATCTTCATATAGGTGTTAACTTAGTTCCTTCCCCATGGCTTGCCGAAAATCTTCTTCTTTGACTATTAATCATCAAATTTTAACTGCAGATGTTGGAAATCAGGGAAACTGTAGAAGAGGCTGCTGATTCACAGGCACTAAAACAAATCCAGGGGCAGGTATAAGAGGACTCGAGTAGTATAAGCGTTTACAGCAAGCTTTTTTGAATTATATGCAGAATACCTAACTGAGTTACTAGCTGTTAGACAAACTACTCTCATGTTTTCCCCTTTCCTTTCTCCTCCGATTTTTTTTCTTTTAATGCGTTGGGTGCAATTTGGGTGTCGGCTGAGTTGGCGAATTCAGGTGACTACTAGTTTTTTGTCGGATGCCCAAGCAAGCCACGGATTTACCAAGCAGTTGGTATTAGTCGAATTTTCTTGTAAAACCGTCTCAAACTTTTATTGTGTGAGATGAGCTAATACAAAGGCTTCTACGAGTTTCACATGTGCAAGCATAATAGAGAAAGAATTGATTGAGCAATTTTATTTTTGGTATTAATCAATGACTTTCAAGGGCCATTATTGCGTCGAGCAACCGAAGCCGAGCAAAGAAGTCACATATGAGCTAATTATAACTAACTCATCTGATGATATTATACCAAGCAAGACCCTTATGTGTAGCTTTGCTGTTGCCATAACTCTCAACAAAGTCAATTGCTGATAGCTTTTTATTCCTTTTGTCTATGTAATCTGGAATGAAGTTGGCCTTGCTGATTCTTTCTGTGTGCGCTCTATTTCATTGTTTTGCAGATACAAGGAAAGTACGAACAATCATCCATCTCTTTTGCAGACGCCTTACAAAGTAGAAAGTATGAAGAAGCTTTGACTGCAATCCGGAAGATGACTTACTACAAGCGTGCAAATGAAGAGATTGTGAAGAAGCTCTAGTCAATAGGGTATGGAACCTTACAATTGTTGCACTTGAACTTGTACTTTCATCCTTGATTATTCTTGTTTAATAAACGTCCATCCAAGAACGAGAGCCTTGGAGAATGGTAAAGTTGTCTCCGTGTGTGACGTATAGGTCACGGGTTCGAGCTGTGGAATCAGCCATTGATGCTTGCGTCAGGGTAGGCTGCCTTATCTCACTCCCTTGAGATTCAGCCCTTCCCCTGTGCCCTTTTTGCTTTTTTAATAGTAAACATCCATCCAACTTGCATTTTGAAAATGTCTCGGGCTTGGCTTCTTGGTTTCAGTTGACCTAAAACTTTTAATGTAAAATATCATTTCAGTTGCTGCATTTTCATGATACATATTTGTGAAACTTGTTATGTATATTATCAGCATTAGTAATTGTTGGTTCAAATGCTGTGGGATTTATCTATTGTATTTGCTTGGACTTATATAGAAGCATGAAGCTGTGGTTTGGGAGTGAGATGCAACTAGGCCTAACCGGATGGACTCGAAGCAGGAGTAAGCCACAGAAGACTACAATAAGTTGATCTGATGAAGTTGGGTTGTTCAGGTGGATCTAGTCACCTACCATTCTTTCCAACACAACCCCAAAAATGTACACTATTGAGTGTTGATGCACAAACTAATAGCCAAGAGCGACGATAGCAGTGTGAATACCTGATCTCTCTGTCATTGATGAATGATCCTGGTGAATTTTTGACCCTAAGTTACTATTTATATGAAATGGAAACAGAATAAGAATCTTGAAATGTTACATTAGAATGACTGAAGTTGACTTGGAACTATAGCAACTCCATTTTGAAGGACTTATAGGCTTGGTTCTATTAGTTTTCTACCAAGAATATCATGAATTGCACCTTTATTTAAGACAAGTCAGCAACTCTGATCTCTCTTGTGTTAACAGTCATATTCATAATGTTACTATTTTGAGACTGCATATTTTAAGTACATAAATGATATGCCTCCAGCAATCCAAATAGCTGTGTGTGTGTGTGTGTTTGGGAGTTTATTTGTTTTCTACTCCTTGCCAATTCCATTCACATGATTCCAATTTGAACTATCATTAATTGCTTAATTTTGCTTTTATGAATGGGCCATGTTCTTCATAGGAAGAGTCCATGTGAGGAATAGGGAATATGAACCTAGAATTTGCACTTAGCAAGCTTCTAGGTTCATACTCTTAGGCTACAAAGTTGGCGGTGAAATCTTGGCTCTGTTTCTTTATTTTAAAGCACTCAATAACAGTGGTGGAGCCGCGATTTCACTAAGCTGTACAGTGTAATTTTCCAAAACCCGAATTAACTAGACTCTGATACCAAGACCAGATATAGTAATTCAGTGAGCCATTTATTGTCATAAAAAAAGCCACATTAGTTTGAGTGTCCTAAGTTGAAAAAAAACAAACAAATTATAGTGTTTTCAAACACAACTCTCTTATAAATACACTCTAAAGAAGAAAGCAAACTCAATGAGTTCTCAATCTTCGTGGGTAGAAATTTGCTCCTTACTGTGGATGAAGGTCAAGTTGATCGAACTACATTAAATCTTTATCTCCTATTATCTTTGTCATTGTGAAATGATATCAAGTTAGAAACTTTATTCTCCTTTTCACATCTAACTTCATATGTAATAGAGTCTTTGCTAAATCTTGTTTTCCTTTTCTATTGAGCCCATAGAAGACAGTTCTATAATTAACTGTACTAGGAACAATCCCAATATCCAGCATTTGAGATAAAAGTTGAAGAGCTTCTTCAGAATTACCAATTCATCATAGACGAGATGAACATAGAGTGTGCCTTGAAATCAGGATATGGTCCATTCTTTTTCATCTGATCAAACACATCCCGAGCCTCGGAAACTTTTCCCACGTTCATGTACCCTCGTATTAACGCTGAGTATGTAACGATCGTTGGTTGGCAGCCGGAATCTTTCATTTCCTCGAAAATTTCAAGAGCCTTTCCAATCTCTTTGTGAAGGGGAAAGTCCCGAAGGCGAAACCCCCCACCTGTACCAGAGGCCTCTTGGCCAGGTGGGATGTAAATCGAGAGATATGCGCGAGTGGCAGCCCTGCAAGGGAGAGGACCAACGGGACACGAACCCAGCAACAACCCTTGCAATATTTCAGTAAAGACTGTCACCACACGGATTCGAACCCGCGACGTCGGAGTGGTTGTACCCCAATTACCTTGCCACTTACCAACTCGCCTGTGCCCTGTGGGCTCCTTTCCAATCTCTTTCACCTTGAAGAAGTAGCCAATCAAGGAAGTATATACATGGACGGTTGAGTGAACGCCGACCTGCTTCATGGATTCGATTCTTGCCAATGCCTCTTCTAACTGTCCTTTTTGTAGTAGTCCGTGAACTAAACTTCCATAGATGTACTGATTCACCACGTTTTTCTCGTCATCAACTTCGTTAAACAATGCTAAAGCCTCTTCCAGCCTCCCTGTTAGACAAAGTGATCTAATGTACAATGAATAAGTTAAAGGGGTACTGAAACCGAGCTTTTGTAAAGATTCAGTACAGCTTCTGGCATCCCTTAATTTACCGAGTTCACACAAACAACCAATTAGGTTAAGGTTTGTTTATGCTTATTAAAATTAAGTATTGAGAAATGTATAATATATATTAATGGTTGCTTATGATCTTTAGTTTCAACTGTTGAGCATCATGATTTGTTGGTTTGTTCATGATCATTTGGAATAATGTTCATCATGATTAAATAGATTATGGTTGATGTTAGAATTTGTTACGTTAATTATTAATCACGTCTAGCTATTTTAGGTTTAATTTATGCTCATTTAGCTCACTGTTATGCATGTCTAAATATATATCCGTACATATATGTCGAATTGGGCCTTATTACGCGTCTAGGCTGGTCTGTTTTCCTTACTTCAAGTTTGAAATTATATGTTCGGGCCTCCCTTCTATTTCAGCATGTTAATTGTTTCCCTGAAGTCCAATAATATATTACTTGTTGTAAACTATTTATTTATATATTTCTTATGTGTATATTATCACGTTTCCATTTTTATATTTTTATTCCTTGTCTTTCCGATTATTAAATTAAATTCTTCTAATCCTTTTCTTTTCTTTCATTTACATGAAATGCACTGGGCGCAACGAAGAGTCTCATTATGAGATTCATCACGACTTTGCCAAACGGAGACCCGTATCCATGTCCATTGCGTTCTCCTACACTCGGGATTCCTAAACAAATAGGGCGGGGTGACGTCGTCATCCGCCTTAGTCGCTGCTTTCATTTCCTTTAATACCGTTTTTTTATTATTCGGGTTGTAATAATTATTTTATTCTTGTGCGATTATTAGAATGCTTAGAATAATTAGGTCTTGAACGAATAATTAATAGGGTAGTCTAAAACTGGAAACCCGTCGCTAGTTCATTTATTATTAGGTTCGGTTAATTTAAAATTGGAAATCCGCCGCTAGTTTATTTATTTTAGGCTCGTCATGTATATTCAAAACTTTCAAAACAATTTGATCATCTTTTATTCGCATTATTAACCATACAAATGAGAAATATGTATTTTATGTATAATGCCATGCAAATGCATACTTTTATCTAAAAATTAACATTACATGTATTTTTATAAACAATGCCATACAAATGCATGTTTTATCCAAAAAAATCACCTTGCATGTATTTTGTAAATAATGCAATACAAATGTATGTTTTTATCCAAAAAATCACTTTGCTTGTATTTTTGTAAATAATGCAATACAAATGCATGTTTTACCCAAAAAATTATCTTGTATATATATTTTATAATCAATGTCATCCAAATGCATACTTTTATTCTAAAAATCAACTTTGCATGTATTTTATAATCAATACCATATAAATGCATGCTTTTATCTGAAAATTTACTTTGCATACATTTTATAAACAATGTATTACAACGCATGCTTTTATCTAAAATGTTAATTTTATATATATTTTTTATAAACAATGTCATGCATACTTTTCGGATTTTATTTCTCAAAATCACAACCGCTTTTGCAAGACTCCTCAAAAAGAATAAGTGGTAAAAATCTTTCATGTTGTCAAAATGCATCTTTTAAATTAATTATTTGCCACATACTTTTAAATTAACGTTATACTTTTAACATGCATTTTTTAACATAATAATTAACCTGAGTTTGATCGGATAACCGCAAGTTAGCGGATCTTAAAGGATGCCTAACCCTTTCCCTTTAGGATAATAGAGAACCCTTACCCAGAATCTCATAGTTTCACATACCATTAACCGGAGTTATTTTGCAGCACTTATGTTAAACATCTAGGTGCCCTAATTCATCGTAGAATAATTAGGTGGCGGCTCCTACATCATTTTTTATCAAATCCAGGGGAAACGACCCGTGCGTCACGACCGTTGGGTAAAAAACGAGCGCAAACAGGAGTTATTTTCCTATACAAATTGTGATGGTTGGTAAGTATTCGATCCTTCTATCCTTAATTGTTAGAAATTTACTAACGTGGGGTTGAGTTTATCCCGTCTTTAATGACTTAAACACACGGGCCCCGTATGTCAGAAACATCGTTTCTTCGCACATGCCTAATCTACTAAGTGAGTAGATGATGTTAGTGCCAAGTATCGTAAAATTTCTTTAAGAAATGAAAGAGATATTGATACACAAAGTAAGGTGTTTGAGACATGAAAAGATGGAGTGTTTTTGGCCAAAATGACAAATCTCCCTCATTGGTAGAAGATGGAGAGTTTATGCAATATATAAACTCTAAGTTTGAGTAAGGGTTTGGGACCCCAAGGGGTAACCCATGTGTTTAGAAGGGAGATGACCTAGATGAGCTTGGGTTCGGGGCTAAGCCCCACACGCGCGCCACTGCCCGCCCGTTCGGGCCTGGGTCGTGGGTTGGTGGGCTGGTGCTTTCTTTTGGAACTTTTTTTTGGTCCTTGAAATGTTAACTATTTACATTTTGGTCCTTGAAGTTTTTGGAACGTTACAACAACACACAACACAAAATCTTCTCTTCTCTTCGCTTCTGTTCAGAATATATAGAGAATCAATCTTATGTTTTGTTCGACATAAACAGAAACAGAAACAGAAAATCAAAAACTCAAATAAGCAATCTGTTCTTATTTATTTTCTTCGCTAGAATCAACTGTATTTGCTTTGTACAGTTGATTAGTTGTTGTTTTATTTTGGGAAACTATTACCCAATACCGTAAAAGCATTTATACGGGGCAATTTTGTCTTAAAGACATAGAGCAATCTCTTGACTCAGCCTTCCTTTTGTTTAACCTTTCGAATACACTTTACACCAATTTTTAACAACATTAATCAGAGGTCGGATCCTGCTATAAGGAATCACCTTTGATGGAGGGTGTTTTATCCCATAACCGGTGCAACTCCAAATTAGTCGAGTACTTCTGGATTTTTGCCGTCTCAATGCTGTTTTATCTTGGGAGACTATTGCCCAATAGCGTAAAAGTATTTATACGGGGCAATTTTGTTTTAAAGATATAGAGCCATCTCTCGACTCAACCTTCCTTTTGTTTAACCTTTCAAATACACTTTACATTATTTTTTAACAACAATTTTAAGACAAAATTTTACTGAGTGTTCGAAAGATGTCTGTCAACAGTTGTGTTTCCAGTTCTGGTTCTAATTCTTGGTTTGGCTCTATTTCTACCAATTGTTCTGTTGACAATTCTGTTGGTAGTTATGGTTCTACTTCTGTCAACAATTTTGTTTCCAGTTCTGCTGCTGCTGTTCAAGGCACTGCTGCTGCTTATGTTGTTCCTGATCAAGACACTGCCTCTGCCACTGCTCAAGAAAGTGTTGTTGTCCCTACTCCTGACAATTTCCGAAGCAAACGTCCAGGTAAGGTTCTGGATAACAATTACAACAAGAGAAGGAGATCAAAAATATTGTTCTATTTTACTGCGTTGAGCTTGTCACAATCTCAGACAGAAGATCCTCATTCTGGTGGGGATGCAATGGACACTCAGTCTAACACAACGACTGAAGTGAGCCAAAATATCCAGGTCACAAATGATCTGAAGGCCAAGAACAAATGCAAGACAGAGGCTAACGTTGTACAAGAAGAGGGTAATCCTTCGAATCTTAACGATAAAATTATGGATTTCTCAGAAGTGGTGCTGGAGGCCAATCTAGCGGAGAACCCAAGGCAATGGTGGATAGACACGGGTGCGACCCGTCACATCTGCTTTGACAAGAATGCATTCTCCTCAAACGCCCCAGTCACGGGCAAGAAGCTGTTCATGGGCAACGACGCTACCTCTAAAGTGCAAGGGGTTGGAAAGGTTGTCCTCAAAATGACTTCTGGAATAGAGATCACTCTAAAGGAAGTGATGCACGTCCTGACATCCGTAAGAACTTGGTTTCAGGGCCATTGTTGGTCAAGGCTGGTTTTAGACTAGTTTTTTAGTCCAATAAGTTTGTAATAACTAAGAATGATAATTTTGTAGGAACGGGCTTCGCATGTGATGACCTCTTCAAAATTAATGTTATGTCTGTAATTTGTTCATCTAATGAAATAAAGCATTCTACTTACTTGTTTGAGTCCTCTAATTTATGGCATCATAGATTAGGACACGTTAATAACAAATCCATTCAAAAGTTAGTAAAGTTGGAATTGTTGCATTCCTTCGACATAAACCCTCAACATAAATGTGAGTTGTGCGTAGAGGCAAAATTAACCAAATCATATTTTCATTCAATCGAAAGAAACACCGCTCCTCTGGAGATTTATTCACACTGACATATGTGATTTAAAGTTTGTACAAACTAGAGGAGGGAACAAGTACTTCGTGACTTTTATTGATGATAATACAAGGTATTGTTATGTTTACTTATTGAAAAGTAAAGATGGAGTGTTTGAAGAATTTAAACGTTATAAAACAGAAGTTGGAAATCAACTAAACCTACAGATTAAGGTAATTCGTAGTGATAGAGGGGGAGAATACTTAGCACCGTTTGAAGAATATTGTGCTAAATTCGGCATTGTTCATCAAACGACCGCTCCTTACTCGCCTCAGTCTAACGGCATTGCCGAGCGCAAAAACTGTACATTAAAGGAAATGATGAATGCTTTACTTATCATTTCCGGTTTAGCCCAAAATATGTGGGGCGAAGAGATTCTTACCGCTAATACAATTCTCAATAGAGTTTCGCATAAGGGTAAGGATAAAACTCCATATGAATCATGGAAAGGAAAGAAACTCACTTACAAATATTTGAAAGTGTGAGGCTGTTTGGCAAAGGTCGAAGTACCTAAACCAAAACAGGTCAAAATTGGACCTAAGATTGTAGATTGCATATTCATCGGACATGCAAATAACAGTAGTGCTTATCGCTTCTTAGTGTATAAGTCGGAGATACCTGATATCCACGAGGGTACGATCATGGAATCAAGGAATGTTGAATTCTTTGAGAAAATCTTTCCTAGAAAGGAAAAAGAAATAATTTCGCGCAAACGAAGTTATGAACAAAATGCTCAAAATCAACAAGACCCGGTAGTTTATGATTATCCGAAATTAAATGTTCAAAATCTACAGGACTCAGAAGTTACTGATTATCCGGAACTTAATGTTCCAAACCGACAGAACTTAGGGGTTCTAGAGGTTGAACCAAGACGGAGCAAAATGACCAAAATGGACAAAACCTTTGGTCAAGACTTTCTAATCTATATGGTTGAAAATGAACCGAGGACAATTAAGGAAGCATTGTCAACTCAAGAAGCATCGATTTGGATAGAAGCTATAGAAAGCGAAATAGATTCCATCATGCAAAACCATACTTGGGAAATAGTTGATATTCATCCGGAAAGCAAACCTTTGGGTTGTAAGTGGATACTCAAAAGAAAGTACAAAGCAGATGGAACTATTGACAAGTATAAGGCCAGATTAGTAGTCAAAGGCTACAGACAAAGGAAGGCCTCGATTACTTCGACACATACTCCCATGTGTCTAGATTAACGTCCATAAGGGTATTCATAGCCATATCAGCTTTGTGTGACCTTGAGATACATCAAATGGATGTTAAGACAACCTTCATAAATGGAGAGTTGAAAGAGGAACTATACATGGAACAACCTGATGGATATGTAATTCCAGGACAAGAAAAGAAAGTATGTCGTATTGTTAAGTCTCTGTACGGACTCAAACAAGCCCTGAAACAATGACATAAAAAGTTTGACAATACTTTATTATCAAAAAGTTTCTCCATAAATGAATGTGATACATGTATCTATATCAAAGGAAACTCTGACTCATTTGTCATGATATACCTTTACGTAGATGACATGCTTATCACCAGAAATAGTCTAAACTTGATCCTGGAAACTAAGAATATATTGAAACAATGCTTTGACATGAAAGATATGGGTATTGCATATGTAATCTTAGGAATTAAGGTTTCTAAGACATCTGACGGGATGGTCTTATCTCAATCTCATTACATTGAAGATGTTTTGAGAAAATTTGATGCATTTGACAGTCCCCATATGAAGTCTCTAACGGATATGAATCATAGAATTGATAAAAATCTTGGTGCACCCGTATCCTAGGAGCGATATGCACATGTCATTGGTAGTTTAATGTACATTACAAACTGCACCTGACCCGATATCGCTTATCAAGTCAATAAGTTGGCTAGGTTTACTCTTAATCCTGGAAATGATCACTGGAAGGCGTTAAATCGGATACTATGATATCTGAAATATTCGCTGACTTACGGATTACATTATTCAAGATATCCAGTTGTATTGGAAGGATACAATGATGCAAACTGGATATCAGACATAAATAACCCCAAATCCACCAGTGGTTATGTTTTTATAATTGGTGGTGGGGCTGTGTCTTGAAAATCCTCTAAGCAAACATGTATCGCCCGATCCACGATGGAATCAGAGTTTATTATTTTGGACAAAGCAGGAGAAGAAGCAGAGTGAATTCACCACTTCTTAGAGGATATCCCTTGTTGGGATAAATCCGTACCTTCGGTGATGATTCACTGTGACAGCCAATCGACTTTAGGAAGGGCACAAAGTAATATGTACAACGACAAGTCTAGACATATTCGTCGGAGACATAAGTCCGTTAGACAGTTGATCACTACGGGTGTCATTTCCATAGATTACGTCAAATCAAATGATAACTTAGCGGATCCCTTAACTAAAGGCCTACCCAAAGATCAAATATTCTGCATGTCTAGGGGAATGGGCTTAAAACCCAAACAGTAAGAATCTTTATGGTGGTAACCCAACCTTACTGACTGGAGATCCCAGGAATCTGGTTCAATGGGAAAACTAAACTATAGAGGTTTAGTTTAGCGCTTCACTTGAAGTAAGAACACTTCAGATTATCATTCTTTAAAGAACGATAACTCCAAAGCTGTTCCCGTGATAGGCATTAAGTGCTACATGCATAATGGGTAAAAGATAAGTTTCTGAAACTTTTAATGATTCATAACACTTGCGAGTGGGGTAGAGCAATATACCTTATAGGAGATCACCTATTTAAGTGCGAAGACATGCTGTTTCAAATGTACACACTTAAGAATCCAAGCGTTATCCATATTCACAACGGATAAAACAATAAGAAGAAACGAATAAGGAGAGTTATTGTGTTGATATCATTTTTTGGTTTACACTAAACACTAACGGTTCAAGACACCGCGTTCACCGCACAATAAGTAAATTCGATGGTAATCGACTACGGAAGGTTCAAAGCTGAAAGCTACCTTTCATGATGCAATATCTTTTCGCTGAAAGATTGATGAACTTTGGCACCCTGTGTGCACCAATTCTCTTTCAAGAGGGGATTGTTGAAAATTTACTAATGTGAGATTGAGTTTATTCCGTCTTTAATGACTTAAACACGTGGGACCCGCATATCGGAAACATCATTTCTTCGCACATGCCTAATCTACTAAGTGAGTAGATGATGTTAGTACCAAGTATCGTAAAATTTCGTTAAGAAATGAAAGAGATATTGGTACACAAAGTAAGGTATTTGAGACATGAAAAGATGGAGTGTTTTTGGCCAAAATGACAAATCTCCCTCATTGGTAGAAGATGAAGAGTTTATGCAATATATAAACTCTAAGTTTGAGTAAGGGTTTGAGACCCTAAGGGGTAACCCATGTGTTTAGAAGGGAGATGACCTAGGTGATCTTGGGTTTGGGGCTAAGCCCCACACATGCGCCGCCGCCGCCAGCCCGCCCAGGCCTGGGTCGCGGGTCGTGGGCTGTTGCTTTCTTCCGAAACTTTTTTTTGGTCCATGAAATGTTAACTATTTATATTTTGGTCCCTGAAATTTTCGGAACGTTACAACAACACACAACACAAAATCTTCTCTTCTCTTCGCTTCTGTTCAGAATATATAGAGAATCAGTCTTATGTTTTGTTCGACATAAACAGAAACAGAAAATCAGAAACTCAAACAAGCAATCTGTTCTTATTTATTTTCTTCGCTAGAATCAACTGTATTTGCTTTGTACAGTTGATTAGTTGTTGTTTTATCTTGGGAGACTATTGCCAAATACCGTACAAGCATTTATACGGGGCAATTTTGTCTTAAAGACAGAGAACAATCTTTCGACTCAACCTTCCTTTTGTTTAACCTTTCGAATACACTTTACACCAATTTTTAACAACATTAATCAGAGGTCGGATCCTGGTATAAGGAATCACCTTTGATGGAGGGTGTTTTATCCCATAAGTCCTGCAACTCCAAATTAGTCGAGCTCCATAATGATATTAGACATCGGATAAAAAAACCAAACTACAAAAATGTGGATATTAGGTATCTTAAGACATTTACTTATCTTTTTGTTAGGTTTACTTTCTACTTCTTTCATTTTCTTTTTCACATTAAGTTTGCGCTCTCTCTCATCATCCTGTCTGTTAGAAAAAAAGTCTAGGATCAAGAAGTAAAGTTCTCTATCACTTTGAAGCTATAATTAATTAGTAGCTATTTGCTTACTTAATTAGATGAATGGATCAATAATCCAAAATTTTGACATAGTCTTCTCAAGTTAATCGAAGTTGGTCAAATATTAATTACCGACTTTCCATTTTGCTATAATATTTGGATAAGCTTGTCGTAAAGTAAAGAAAAGAAGAACATTAACATAAATTTGGACAATCACTCTTATTCCCAACTGTTTTTTAACATTTCATCAAGGTATTAAACTAATCTAGCTTCCTAAATTAATACCTAAAAACTAATTATGATACGAAGAATTTGAAAATAAAAACAGAGAAATAAAGAAGGAATTCATAATGTCAAACTACATTATTCCTCGGGAATTAACAAGGTACGAGTTTTGTTGGAAAAATTAATTATGATAACTAAAATGTCGGAAAAACTAATTTTGCAAAAATATTTCCTTTTCTCTAGCTATTAGAATAAGAAGATTACTTGCTGGTCATATATTAATTAATAGGAATATAGAAAGGATTGGAGGACTAATCATTTAATTTCAATTTCTTAAATATGAAGATTGAAAGTTAACTCATTAACTAGTTATTAAATTCATTTTGATACTAATAATCAGTGACGTATCAAGAAATTTATATAAACAGATTCGAAAAATATTAGAATGTCTATTTTTTTTTAGGAATATCTTGAGATTTGAAGTTATGATTTAAAATAACTTTTGAACGTTCTTTTATCACTACACTAAAATTTATACCTATTAAGGTGGAGGTAAGATCTGTATACATTTTACCCTTCTCAGACCCACGTTATGAGATTTCACTGAATATGTTGTTGATGTCAAAGGAAATCCAATAGTTCAGATGTAACCAAATTTTTTTTTACTCTATTTGTATAATATAAATATAATTATTTAACGTAGGAATTCAGTTGAAATACATCTATCAATTCAATCATCTCAATGTGAAAAAAAACCAGTGTGCGATGTATAATCATTAATTATTTACTTGTTATATATTAAATTTACACCTATGACGACGATTATAAATTATTACGATTAGACCGGTGAAATTTTTTAACCGACTGACTAAAAATATTAAGATCCCAAAAAATACCTTCAAGAGAGAAGGGGTTCCATGAAACACTCAGGCGGAGGCCGGCGGCCGGCGGCCGGCAACAACTTCTTTAGAATAGTCAAACAAATCCATGGCATTAAATTAAATAAGTTAATAGAATACAAAAACCAAACAAAA
The DNA here is from genome assembly GCA_029783415.1 of Anisodus acutangulus. Taxonomy (NCBI): domain Eukaryota; kingdom Viridiplantae; phylum Streptophyta; class Magnoliopsida; order Solanales; family Solanaceae; genus Anisodus; species Anisodus acutangulus. The sequence continues at coordinate 1,756,120 of CM056489.1, read as the reverse complement.
TAATCCAAATTCAATCTCTTAGTGGCTTACCACTTCCTAAGACTTGCCATCCTATTATTTTGTTTTTAGCAATAGAAGACTTTTAATAACTATCATTTTAATTATTTGGATAATTTTCTTGGACCCCTAAATTTTTTTGATAATTTTAGGTACACCCTCCAAGTTTTGAGTATTAGTCATTGAACATCTCAAAATTTTAGTTTAGATATGTATTAGGGAGAGGATACTTATTTCCTTTGCACATTTGTATTTCTTGTCACTCATATAACTATTGCACCTATTTATCTACACCTAATATATGTAAATTCTATATCTCACTTGGGATATTATAATTTACTGAGTGCATACACGAACAAATTTGTGGCACATTGCCTTCATTTTATTTAAGTATTATAAGTTGTATTAATTTAATTGAACAATATTTTGTCTAGATTAACACAAGCTAAAAAGAAAACTGACGTACTAGATAATCGTAGCTAAAAAAGGAGTGTAATAGAGATGTCAAAAGTAGTTAACACGAAATATACAAAGGGATAGCGAAAAGTTTGCGTACCAATATATACAAAAGGATAGCCCCCGGCACAGGCGAGTTGGCAAGTGGCAAGGTGATTGGGGTACAAGTACTCCGACGTCGCGGGATTGAATCCTTGTGGTGACAGTCTTTGCTGAAATATTGCAAGGGTTATTGCTGAGTTCGTGTCCCGTTGATCCTCTCCCTTGCAGGGCTGTCACTCGCGCATATCCCTCGATTTACATCTTACCTGGCCAAGGCCTCTGGTACGGGTTTCGCCTTCGGACTTTCCACTTCACAAAATATATACAAAAGGATAGCGAAAAGTTTACGTACCAATATATACAAAATGGGTTGGTGTATTTCTCATTGAATCATTCAAATACATTATATTCCTCTACTTTACATATTGGTTGTTCTCAATATCTCATATTTGGCTGATCAGAAGCTCAGAACTATAGGGAATTTTCATATGGTATGTTCTTGCATTATTCATGTTGTTTGATTTTAATGAAGTTTTTTTTGCTAGAAAATCATTTTCTTAATATTAGACTCATGTTCAAGGAGGGAGGGTTGGAGTAACTGGTAAAGTTGTTGTACTCAAGCCGTAGAAATAGCCGCTTGCAGAAATCCACGGTAAGGCTTTGTACAATAGACCCTTGTGGTCCGGCCCTTCCCTGTACCCCGCGCATAGCGGATGCTTAGTGCACCGGGCTGCTCTCTTTTTTTAGGACTCGGGGTCAAGGTTTGAACTTTATGTGTTCTGACTTCAAAATTTTGATGAAGTCTTTTCCTTTTCCTGGACCTTGCGCATAGCGGGAGCTTAGTGCATCGGACTGTCCTTTTTTTGGGCTGATGCTATTGTGTAGACAAATTGCAGTCATGTATATTCATGCTGAAATTTTTGTCTGGAATTGTTCCAATTTGTTTGCTGGTTATTCTGAATGTCATTTTTAGTTGGTACATATTTGTGTTTTCCTAGAAACCTCTTTTCTTATGGGGGGCGGGTTCAAGATTCGAACTTTATGAGTTCGAGTTCTGAATTCTACCACAACCCATCTGAGTACAGGGTTTGATTACTTATTTAGTGAATTTCTTAACACATACACAACGTTTGAGCCACAGTTACTAAGTTCGGATGTAGGGGTGGAGCTAGAGGGCTGAACCCACTTCTCTGGAAATTTACACAGTATATACAAGGACATTTTTTAAATATATATAGTAGATGTTGAACCACCTTAGTGAAAATCCTGTCTCGGCCCCCTGTTTCTTCTAGTTGGGATTTGCTCCACTTGATGATTTGATTGTGTGAAACACTGGTTCAAAGTCATGTACTTTAAAAATACTGGAATCTTTTGAATTGTTCTAGTTTTGTATTTATTTGGAATTATGTAGTTTCTACAGTTGGAACTTTATAGGGTCAAGTTTTTTTTTTCTCAGATGTGTTGATGTTGACCTTTAATTGGTACCTACAAATTTCTAAAGTTGGAAATTTACAAGGTCAAGTTTGTTTTGCCGAAGTGTGTGAAGTATGTGTTGATGTTGACTTTAATTGGTACCAACAAATTTCTGTAGTTGGAACTTTACATGGTCAAAGATTTTAGTTCTGAAGTGTGTGAAGTATGTGGTGATGTTGGCCATGAACCCTTCGCCTAAAAATGACACTGCATATGTAACGTTAAAATTATTTTTTATGTATATTAGTAGATGTTGAATTTTTACTTCTTTATATTTTGAATCCCCTAAGTGAAAATCCTGGCTCCGCCACTGATGTTGACTTATCATTTTCTTCATTTTTTAAAACTATTGTTTGAGTAGGTCATACTTTTGAACAAGCCATCATCATGGTTTACTTCTTCAAATACTTTAAGGTTGAGTTTGATTTTTTGATATTTGAGTTCAAGTGTGAACAACAATTAATTTGCAGATACTGGTGAAGAAAGAGAGTAGTGATAGATGGGGAATAATTGTGTTCATGCAAAGATCTCAAAGGATGGATTCTTCAGCTCCTTTTGGTGGTCGCGATCACCGGATTTGATCGCGTATGAGAAAAAAGAAAGCACTTCCCAAAGGTCTACGACCGAGAAAGAGCTTGAGGGTGGTCCTAATTCTGTTCAGAATAATCCACCTGAATTGGCAAAGATAGAGAGTAATCCATCGGATGTAAAAGTGCCCGAGCAGGTTATCATTATAGTGACGGATGAAAAGAAAGATGCACGAGTGGTGAAACCGGAAGACATGATCACGATACAAGTTGATTTGAAACCTGAAAAGGCAAAGCCAACGGAGCCTGCAAAACCGAGGAAGCCTCACAATGTGAAGAGGATGGCTAGTGCAGGACTCCAGGCTGATTCCGTTTTGAAAACCAAAACTGGTCATCTAAAGGAGTACTATAATCTCGGGGAAAAACTCGGGCATGGCCAATTTGGTACCACGTTCCTCTGTATAGAAAAGGGAACGGGGAAGAAGTATGCTTGTAAGTCTATTGCAAAAAGGAAGTTGTTGACGGACGAAGATGTGGATGATGTACGGAGAGAAATCCAGATCATGCATCACTTGTCGGGGCATCCTAACGTCATTTCAATCAAAGGGGCTTATGAGGATGCTGTGGCAGTTCATGTTGTGATGGAATTATGTACTGGAGGTGAGCTCTTTGATCGGATTATTAAGCGGGGTCATTACTCAGAGAGACAGGCTGCTGAGCTTGCAAGAACGATAGTTGGTGTGGTAGAAGCTTGCCATTCTCTCGGAGTAATGCATCGAGACCTTAAGCCTGAAAATTTTCTCTTCGTTAATGAGGAAGAGGATTCACCTCTTAAGACTATAGATTTCGGGCTTTCAATGTTCTTCAAGCCAGGTACCTGTCCATTTCCGTTCATATTCTTTACTTTTGTTGCTACACAGATTTGGTTTCTCTTATTATTTCGTACTAATTTACCTTTCCCGGTTTCCTCATAGAACAGCACGTTTACACCTAAAGTAGTAACAAGTCTGGTACTCCACAATAAATGGTTTAGGAGGAACGGTAGTAACCTTTCTCATAATAGATTACATCAATCAAAACTGAACATTTCAATAAAGTTTACTACAATATTGCTTGATTAGAGTAGTGTGATAGTCAAAGTTGAACGTTTCAATAAGTTGAAGATGATTAATTTATGTTATGAACAACAGGGCAAATATTCGATGATGTTGTTGGAAGCCCTTATTATGTTGCTCCAGAAGTTCTGCGTAAGCGTTATGGTCCAGAAACTGATATCTGGAGTGCAGGTGTTATAATCTACATTCTCCTAAGCGGCGTTCCTCCATTTTGGGGTGGTAAGTTGATGTTTTAATGCCACATTTTCATAGTTTTGTCATTATGTTCTATGAAGTACGGAAATGAACTTCTTGTTCTTATGATATTTGGACAGAAAGCGAGCAGGAAATATTTGATGAAGTTTTATATGGTGATATCGACTTCGAGTTAGATCCTTGGCCTAAAATCTCTCAAGGTGCGAAAGACTTGGTCAGGAGAATGCTCGTCAGAGACCCCAAAAAGCGACTAACAGCACATGAAGTTTTATGTGAGTCATCATTTATCTTCACCGTCATATTCAGAATCTGGCTATGAGGACAACGATTTTGCTTCGCTAGCGGGATAATATAATAGTCAAGTTGGTTAGCCAACCCCAACTTGTTTGGAATTGAGGCGTAGTTGTTGTTGTATTCTATGTCTTTTGAGTTACATCGTCTAAATTAGTCTTGTTTTTTTTTCCAAAGTTCAGTAAGTCATCCCTTTGATTTGATCGATTAATACAAGGTTATTCTCAGATTGAACTTTCTAAAGTTTCTTTTTGTTATTCTTATATTTACTTTTGCAGGTCATCCTTGGGTGCAGATTGATGGTGTGGCACCAGATAAGCCTCTCGATTCTGCAATATTTACGCGATTAACACAGTTTTCTGCTATGAACAAGTTGAAGAAAATGGCTATCAGGGTAGATTATCGTTAAACACCAATAGTTTCTATCATTTTGTACACTCAAATGGAAAGTTGTTTTACTTACTGTTTTTCTTCTTACTGTTATCCATGTCTATTAAAATGAAGTTTTATTTATGCAGGTTATTGCAGAGAGACTCTCTGAAGAGGAAATCGCTGGCTTGAAAGAGATGTTCAAAATGATCGACACGGATAACAGTGGCCAAATTACTTTCGACGAGCTAAAGATTGGATTAAAGAAATTTGGAGCTAATCTTAATGAATCCGAGATACACCACTTGATGAAGGCTGTAAGTAATAGACATGTATTTCATTTCTGCTTTTTCTTCAAAAATTATGACATGCTTATTATTAGCAGTTTAACTTAGCTAATATATAAGAACTTGTGATAAGAATCCACCAAGTGTGTGTAGGGATTTATCTTTATTAGACGGTTTTATACGTAAGCACATAATACGTATCTTTACATTGGAGTCTCCATTTATTTTTCAAATAGAGCGGAGAGCTTACCCTTTCTTTCTATTACAGTCGCGAGCTTGTTGTAGTCGGTCCTAAGGGGAGAACCTTGCTGCTTACTTTCTATATCCCCGCGTCCTTGCACGGCTCGGCTCGTTCTTCGAGCCCTGCTTCTCCCTTCCCCCTCTCCCCGTTCCTACCATCCAAAACAGGCGTTATATTTACCTCCAACTTTTTTACTGAGAATGCAGGCGGACATTGACAATAGTGGAACGATTGACTACGGGGAGTTTGTAGCTGCAATGCTGCACGCCAACAAAATCGAGAAGGAAGATTATTTGTTTGCAGCTTTCTCATATTTCGACAAAGATGGGAGCGGATATATTACAGCAGATGAGCTTCAAAAGGCTTGTGAGGAATTCGGCATTGAAGACGTCCACTTGGAAGAAATCTTACAAGAAGCTGATCAAGACAATGTAAGTCACTGGCTCCTCTGGCATTTCTTTACTAAAAAATGTGCTTAACAACACATGAAACTTGTATTAGCTTGTAACTTTGATATCGACTAGAGTGCATAAACCAGAGATCTGAATTTTCTTAAAAAGGTAGTAAAAAAATTCTTTAAGAAATTCGCGTCTAAAGAAAGATGTCATATTATTTTTGTGTCACATAAAGTAAGAAAGCTAGTAAATACTCTAGTTAAACAATATAGGTTTTAACTACAAAATTATGCAGACATATAGCTTGTTTGGTCAAGCTTTCAAAATCTGCTTAAAAAATGTTTTTTGTAAGAAGTGCTTTTCAAATAAGTACTTTTGAAGAGTAATGTTAGTGATTACAAAGTATAATATTTCTGTACTTTTGAAGAGTAATCGTTAGTGATTACAAAGTATAATGTTTCTGTTTTGACAAGTCGTTGTGACAAGATACCAGCAATTGTTTACTCCGTAGGGCTGTCTCATCGGTTGTAAAGTTTGGTGGTCCAGAGAAAAGTGTCACTATATATATATTATATATTCATGTACAGAAACATTTAGACATATTGAGGACACTAGTGTTGAAAGGTCAACTGATGAAAATGAATGTTTGGCTGTAGTCAAAGTTCATTAAACATTACAGTATTAATCTTTTGGAGTGTTCATGCATCACACAACATTAAGACTGCAAGTGGCGGATCGAACGTGGGTTCACGGGTCCTGCATAACCTCGCTAGTGTTTCGGGATCGCACTCTATATTATATGCCAAAAAACAAGTATAGATAGAGTTAGATACAAATTTCAGTATCCACAACGTCCAGATTCTGAATCCGCAATTGACTGACTGTACCTCGATGCTTATGTCCTTTTCAACTGGCGTTAATTCTTGTTCTGCCTAATCTTTCAGGATGGACGGATAGATTATAATGAGTTTGTGGCAATGATGCACAGAGGAAATGCAGATTTGGGTAAGAAACGGCTTCCAAACAATTTTAACATCGGATTTAGGGAGGCGATGGTGGCTTGCTGACAGCGCAGATATAGGCTTTAAGATAGTGCTGATCCAGATCCTATATATGCATTAAGAAATTCACTGAATATGTACAAAGATTAAATTCAGAACCCGATTACTAGCACTTGAGTTTGCTGCTAGAATCCTTAACTCATAAAAATTAAATCCTGGATCCGCCTACAATTATGACCTTTGTAATTCTTCTCTTTCCTTTCCTTTTTTATAATCCCATGTTTTCAAGATGTATATTAGTGTAGAAGGTTTAAACATATCATTTGATGATGGCACAAATCAAATGCCAGCTCTCTTTCATATAGTCTAGAGTTGTGGCTTATTTGCTTGCCAGTTCAGTGTTTAGTTCTAAAGATATAAACTATTCAAAAAGATAGGATGTACTCTTTTGTATTATATTTGAAGGAAGTAAAGATAATGGTTGTCACCGTTTCTCCTTTGCCCTTTTTTTATTTGTTGTTTGGTTTGCTAATGAAGGGGAGCCTCGGAGTAACGGTGAAGTTGTCTATGTGTGACCTATAGGTCACATGGTTCAAGTCATGGAATCAGCCACTAATGTTTGCGTCAGGTCAAGTTACCTACATTACACTTCCTTTGGGTGTGGTCCTTCTCCGGACCCTGCGTGAACATGAGATGCTTCCTGTACCAGGCTGCCCCTGTTGTACTTATTATCAAGGGGAGCTTCAAAGCAACGTTAATGTTATGTCGGTGTGACCTATATGTCACGAATTCGAGTTGTGGAATTAGTCGATGATGCTTGCGCCAGGGTAGACTACCTACATTACAACGTGCAACCCTTCCCGAACCTTACATGAACGTGAGATACTTCGTGCATCAGGCTTCACCTGATGTTAAGTATTACATCTTCAATATTAGACTGGAGTTTACACCTTCTGTATACTCCATTATTTGATTCCCATATTTGTGGAGCCTCTTTATGTCAATTATAACTAGATAATTTTGCTTTTTCTTAAACTAAGTTATTTAACCACTTGCTGGAGTCAGCTAATTAGTTGTTGATAAATCAAGAACAGTATGCTAATCTTTATTATACTTAACCATATAAAGACCATTCAAAAATTGAGATGACCAAATTATTGAAATGACTAAATTTGTAATGTATTATAACAAGTTAGTATCAGTTTAAGTTGGAGAAATTAGAGAATAAAAACTATTGCAAATCTGAGTGGGGTGTACATATCCTGCTTTAATTTGCTCTTTCAGACCTAATTTAGCTTACAGTTGGCCCAAAACCTGTCTAATCAAAGTGATTAACTAAAAGAAATTGTGATGATAAAGTTGGGTCCATCCTAGTTATTAATTAAGGAGAAAAGGGAAGTCATTATCTTTGAAAAAGGATAAGTTTATTTTCTAGTACTGATAATTTTATAGTAATTGCAAGTAACAACCTTCATTTTTATGGGGGGTAAAAATTTGTCCGCACCTTATGTTTATGTCAAACCAGTAAATATGAGATAAGTTTCTTTTGTACACACATTTACAACTTAATCATAGGGATTTGTGATCTTACTTTAAATTTTAATTGTTGCAGTTGAGTTACTTAATTTGATATAAATTCGAATACGAGTAAGTATTTACCGTAATGGCAACTTATGTTCTCCGCCTATGAAAACTCTTTTTTCTTTAAGTATTTGAAGAGTCAATTTGATTAATTATTTAAGTAAACAGAATATAGACAAACTCATAATCTCAAAATAACATCAAAAATTTGATAAAAGATATTATAATCCAAGGGCATCAAAGAATGTATGATATAGTTGAGGTGCTTTTTTCAAAGGAATAGATGTAGAAATTGTGTCATATCTTGATAATTGTTTAATATTTGCATTAATCAACAAACCATCATTATAAAAAAAATATCTCGAAAAGTGTTTTATTAGAAATTATAGATGTGTTGAAAACATGTAGGTGTAGAATAATTGAGTCTAAAGATGTGACGAGAACAGAAATATGGTGAAAAATATGGAAGAGAGAGAAGATAAAAGAAGAAAACACACATAAAATCAATAATTGAAATGGAGAGAGAATAATGAATCCAATGCTTCCAAGATTTTGTCATAGCAAACTATATCAAGTAATATAGCTACAAATAATCATAAATTCACAAAGTAATAAGTATTTTTTTTATTTTTAATCAGAAATCTTGAGTTTGAATTCGAATATTCAATCATCTTTCATAAAGAAAGTGTGTTTTACCTTCGACATAAATTTAAATTAATCGAATTTCAAAACGGATATCTAGCCTGGATCGAAAAAATGTATAAGTACAAATAAGAAATAGCCATTTAAGAACATGAGGGATGTCAAAATTCTTCTAGTTGTCATTTGGAAAGTATTGGTATGCACGAAGACAATTTATCATGTGGATTTAATACCATTTGCCTGTCTCAATGCTCCAATTTTTTCCCATTATAAAACTTCTTGTTTTCGCCTTACATTTTTTTTTTTGTGAGGGAAGCTTATCTTTTGTACATTTTGTCTTGTTGTTTGATATAAATGGAGAAAAATAAAAATGCTTAGGGGTCATATAGTTTGAGGACAAAATTATGCAAGAATTATAATAAAATAATATGTGATTTATAATATAAACGTTTACTACTATTTTATCTTTCTTTTTAAAGTAAAAAAATGAATTTAGGTCATTATAGCCTTTCAAGCTGCGTAAAGTCGATCTTTGTATAAGTTATATCATTTTAAATTAAATACTATAAGATAATATTGAAATCGTGGAATAAAATTATATCGATATTACTTATAACGCAAACAAAATGTCAACGAAAGTTGTTTATTCTATTTAACGATGGACCAACATCGGGTATTAAAATATCTTGTTAGTTAAAAATTATTTAGTGATAGATTACCAACGAATTTAGTAATAATTTTTATATTTTTTAATGAATTAAACAAGGTTTGTGGAAAGGAGAAAAGAGTGAGATAGTAGTTTATTTTTCATATCTTCCTCGTAAGTGGAATCTATTTTTTCCTCTTTTGATATAAAATCTATATATTAAAGTAGTATAAAATTAGAAACTTCCTATTAATTGAATTATGAATACAACGTAAATAATAATAATAATAATAATAATAATAATAATAATAATAATAAAATGAATACATTCAAACATCTCTATAATGGCAGCGTTTGTCCGAGAATTTCATGGCCGCTATAGTGAGGTGTTGTTATATATGTATACTGACATTTGATGTTTATATCTCATTTAAGTGTTATAAACTAAAGTGCGCAAAGAACTATTTTTTTGTACTTTTTATGCTATAAACGAAAATAATATACTTGTTAATTTTAAAATCTCAATTAATTTTTATATCTCATTAATTAAAAATTAAGAAGACTAATAAATTAATGATTAGTTGTACCATATCGATAAGGAATTGAAATCTAAGGAACATATGCATTTAAAATAAATTGAGAATTTAAATACAAATGTAAGTTTGAAGTAAGAATTCTACAATTGTAGGTTGTTTCGTAAATTTCAGTCTCTTAACGATAATATAACGTTTGAATTGACGAAAAATTTTCTTCATACTTTAAGCAAAAGGGAATTCAATAGCTTTTCCTTGAAGGTCATCTAAGAGCTTAACAGTTGACTCTTATATCTCACCCCAAGTAGCTATAGGTTGAGGCTCTTCATCAACACTTTGGTTGTCATCTTTTGCATTTTTTGTCTCTTGTTCTTCCACTCCAATCAGTTGTGCAATAATCTCTTCATCAGTGTAAGTTTCAAGGATCGGAAGAGTTGCGTCAAACTCCGTATAAATGGCAGCATCCATTGCGATTGGTGTTATGAGATGAGATTTGGGATATAAGTGATGACACATTACCAACATCCTCAACAAGTTCTAAATTTTCACTATATGTTGGGATTTTCATCTGTAGGTAGAATTCTGGCATTTCTCATAGTAATTTGATTTGGTTTTGCAAATTTTTAAATTAAAAGTTATCTTATTACATCTACCAAAATCAAGTAAATAAGTTTCAAATAAATACAAAATCAGTAGATAGAAAATTTATGATTTAAAAAAATTTCAAGTCTAAATCAGATCACTATGAGAAATATTTTATTTCCTTTTAGATATTCATACTTATTATGTGCGTGACATTAATGATGATTATCATAAATATCTTACTATTTTATTTTGTATACATAATATACTTCTTACAAATATTATTACACAATATTTGTGTATGGCTGTTATAGACATGTAATTTTATAAAGAGCGTACCGTTATAATGAATGTCATTGTTGTTATAGGTAGAATGTTGTTATAGAGAAGTAAAATATAATATGAAAAATTCATTTTTGAGAAAATCAGACCAATATAGTGAAATGATATTACCGTGAATGACAATTATAGAGAGGTTTTTACTGTACAACGTATTACACACAAAATTCCATACTCTATAATTCTTCCAAAACGGAGAAAATGATTAGAAACCAAATCAACGACTGAGATGTATTCATACTTAACAGATCCACCGTTGGATCAAAGTCCCGACACGTTCATGCCGAAACGGTTGTTGGAACACGTTGATTGGGAGCCAAATCAAAGAAACGTGGGACCCAATCACGTTCTACAGTCGTGCCACGTCGGCTGCATACATAACAAGCCCTTTCAAAACCAGACTCTTTTCTTTTTAAACTTTTTCCGACTTGGTGTATGATACCTATTTGGGGCTCGGTTATTTTGCATTCGTGTCGAAAAGTCTCACCTAGTAGAGTAAAACCCTCCCTATTACACGCGATTCTAAAATCAACTTCATTTTTTTTTGGTTATAATCATATCTCTTTATAACAACCGTCCTCTATGATAACATTTAATTATTACAATCATATTTTTTGTGGAACCGATATTTCATATTATATTATTTTAAGTTTTTTATGACAAAATTTTGCTATAAGAATAAAAAAATATTGAACAAACGATACTATTATAGATAGATTATGTTAAATTCCATTCGGTATATGTTACTTGCTTCAAAACTCGACTAATCTGAATTACCGATGATTTTTTTTATTTTAGGTGGTAAAGTCGACGATTCAATTGTTAGTGCTCGAATACGAAACTCTAGCTAAGAATATAATTGCACTTACCATCCTACCACAATGTTTAGTAATATTTTTCAGAACCAAATATTAATGCCTTTGGTTATTTTGGATCAATGAAGTTAATGCATTGATCATTTTGTCCCTTCACTTATCCAACTATCCATTTTTGCTCACAATAGAATTAAGGGAAAACAGAATTTTCAAATTATACAAAAAAAAAATGCATACTTGTTACACCATTTGTGAATTTTTTATTTGATAAGAAAGTATATAGACTCTTTGGAGTTGTAGAAGTCTGTAAAAAAATTATTTGATTTTTCCAAAATTTGGAAGGTAGAACTCTCGATAGAGAAGGGTTTATTGTAAAAAAAATCGGTATTCAATACTCACTTTATGGTTTGATTAATTTAAATTTGTGTCAAAGAAATAACTTCATTCTCATAGCTCGAAACACGAAATATTTGATTAAGAATGAGAGAGTTACTTACCACACCATTACCACCTTTAATGGTAAAATAAAGTCGAGAGAGTTTACGGGTCATATTATATTACATGATAATTATGTCAAAACTAAGGATGTTGATTGCTTGATAGAATTGTGGTCCAAAATTTTGTCATCTATTAATTGGCTTTTATTAAATTCTAAGAAAGAAATTATCAACTCAATAAAATGTTAGTGTCACACATTTTTTGATAAAGTATATGTGATATACACGATATACACAACATATACAATGCCTTGTATATACTGTGTATATCACGGAAACACAAGCCTAGTTGGACCGTGATATATACTGTATACATAACTGTGTATATCATGGTTTGGGATTAGTTATTTTTGGTAATATATTGTTGTATTTAATTAGCATTGTAAACTTATCATAATTGTAGAATCTTGTACAAATAGAATAGGGTTTTGGGATTAGAATATGAATATAATTTTTCATATTATGGAGATTGTAAATTGTATATGTACTCATTCATTAATGAAAATAATCAAGGGATTATTTCTTACATGGTATTAGAAGTCTATGACTAAAATACTTCCGCTCCTCTCCCAAAAATTTTCTCGGATTCCACCATCCCTTCTCGGTTCCGAGCTTACTTTCTCTTTCTTTTCTCAAATTTCCTTCTATAATCCCTCCTACCTTATTGTTATTTCGTTATGTCTACCACGAAGAACGTGTTTCATCCTGCTCTTGCTATTTTCAACATCAAGAACCACATCCCTGTTGTTCTTGAAATGAAAAATGTCTAATATGCGATGTGGGCGGAATTGTTCAAAATTCACGCACTTTCACATCAAGTCCTCCATCACATAATATCTCCGGCACCGGGCACACATGATGTTCCTACCTCCGAGGAGAATCCTAAGTTATGGATAACCCTTGATGCTACCGTCCTTCGGTAGATCTACTATACTATTTATACCGACCTTTTACAGACAATCATTAAATCAGACACTACGGCTATGACTACATGGAATAGATTGCGTGATATATTTCAGGATAACCAACATTTCCGAGTTGTCACTCTTGAGCAAGAATTTTCACAAGTCAGCATGAATGATTTCCCAAATGTTTCATCTTATTGTAAACGCCTCAAGGGATTGGCGGACCAACTCCATAACGTTGGAGCGCCTGTTACAATAATCGTCTTGTTCTACAAATAGTTGCAGGCCTATCTGAGGCCTATAATGGCTTTGGGACGTTACTCCGTCAAAGTAATCCACTTCCACCTTTTATGGATCTCGTTTGATGCTCACGTTAGAAGAAGTCGGCTTGGCAAAAAAGGCGGCTACCGGCGCGAGTTCCGTGGCGATGATGACTACGTCCGATAACTCTCATGGTTTTGTTTACAATTCGGGCCAAAACCGCAACAACGGTGGCGACAAGAAGGGCTCAAAACCGTAAAAATAATGGGAAAAATTGCGGTGGCAACAACGGCGACGGACGGAACAGTAACAACAAAGGCGGCGGGCCTCGGGGTTCTGGGCCCCATCCCACCTTGTCTCAGCCCTGGACCCCTTGGCAGTGGGCCTGGAACAACGGCCAGTGGCCTAGTCTCGCATACTACCCTCCCAACTATTTTCAGAGAACTTGGGCCCAGGTACAACCCAATCACAGGCCTAATTTCTCTGGGTCATACAACAACAACCATCAGCGTTTCAGGTAGGGTCAGCAAGCACGTCTGCTTGGGCCTCGGCCCAAGCAGGCCTTCCATGCTGCGGGCCCAAATCCAATCCCGACACGCATCGATATTGAGGCCGTTATGCATACACTTGGATTAAATCCCCCAGACGCGAATTGGTACATGGACACCGACGCCACATCTCACATGACATCCGACCAAGGTACTCTCTCGTCTTATTTCAATTTGAGCAGCAATCGTGGCATTATGGTTGGTAATGGCAACTCAATTTCAATTCGTGGTTCCGGCCATACAACTTTGTCTCCACCACATCCTCCTCTTGTCTTGAAAAATATCCTTCATGCCCCTAACTTAATTAAAAAATTGACGTATGTCCGAAAATTCACCACTGATAATTGAGTTTCGTTTAATTTTGATCCATTTGGTTTTTCTATGAAGGATTTTAAAATGGGGATACCTCTCATGAGATGCAATAATAGGGGAGATATTTATCCAATCACAACCACCACCACTTCCTCGAGTCAAGCCATGTCGTCGACGTTTGCATCTTTTGGTTCTTCCTTGTGGCATGCACTTTGGGTCATCTTGGGTCGTCAATTCTTTCTGTCTTGCATAAAAATAATTTTATTTCTTATAAGGGTACACGTAGTACTCCAATTTGTCATTCATGTCCGTTAGAGAAACATGTTAGATTATCATTTGTAGCCTCTACTTCTCGTACTTTGATGCCTTTTGACATATTCATAGCGATTTATGTGCATCTCCCATTCTAAGTTCTTTGAGCCATCGTTATTATGTTCTATTTTTGGATGATTATTATAAAGTTTTATGGAATTTTTCGTTAGCGAAAAAATCTCAAGTTTTTTCCACATTCTTAAAATTTAAAACATTCATCCGTACCCAACTCAAACGGGAAATAAAAAATATTCAATGTGATAATGACAAAGAATATGATAATGGGTTGTTTCATGAATTTTGTGATGCTAATGACATAATTTTTCGTTTCTCTTGTCCTCATACGTCCTCACAAAATGGGAAAGCCAAACGAAAAATTCGTACCATTAATACTATTGTCCGAACTTTATTAGCACATGCTTCTGTACCCCCTTCTTTTTGGCATCATGCCCTACAAATGGCTACTTACCTCCTTAACGTACTTCCTAACAAAAACCTACACAATAATTCTCCACTTAAACTTATTTACAATAAAGATCCTTCGTATTCTCATCTTAGGGTGTTTGGGTGTTTATGTTATCCTCTTTTTCCATCCACTACAATTAACAAACTTCAAGCACATTCTACCCCTTTTGTGTTTTTGGGTTACCCATCTAATCATCGTGGTTACAAGTGTTTTGATTTATCATTCAATAAAAATAATTATTAGTCGCCATGTGATTTTTTATGAAACTCAATTTCCGTTTGCTAATGTATGTAGTTCCGTGCCTAGTTCGTATAATTTTTTGGATGACGAGGTCTCACCATATATTATTCACCATTTATCCGACCTGACCCATGACCAAACTCCGCTAGCAGTCTCCCTGCCTGCTGGCCCACAACTTCCCCTCGCCACAGCTCCTGCTGGACCTCCTGTTGGGCCTGAATCGCGGCCCAGTACCATTCTCGGTACTGTTCCACCAATTCAGCCCTGGGTTGGCTCGACTTCCTTCCCTATTTCACCTCATATTCCTGTTGTTGGGCCAGCATGCCCACTGCCTGCTAGCCAGTCCGTCCCCCTTCCACACATTACCCAAAATTCATTCAATTCCTCCTCGAGTCAATGGCCCGTTACTCGTAGTCAAAAGGGTATTTTAAAACCAAAATGACATTTTAATCTCAATTCTAATGTCCTTAAATCTGCCCTCCCGCGTAACCATATGTCCGCTTTAAATGACCCGAATTAGAAATTGGCTATGGCTGACGAATATAATGCTCTTATTGAAAATAAGATGTGGAGTTGGTGCCCCGTCCTTCTGGTGTTAATATTATTCGGTCTATGTGGATTTTTACTCATAAAAAAATTATGACGGTTCTTTTGAGAGACTTAAGGCCCGTCTTGTAGGGGATGGTAAAACTCAACAGGTTAGCATGGATTGTGGTGAAACGTTTAGTCCGGTGGTCAAACCAGCTACTATTCGTACTGTTCTCAGTTTGGCTCAAAGGCATGGCTCATTCATCAGTTGGATGTGAAAAATGTTTTTTACACGGTGATCTTAAGAAGACAGTTTATATGGATTAGCCCTTGGGTTTTCGAGATGCCAATCATCCTCATCATGCCTATTTGCTGAAGAAGTCCTTGTATGGACTTAAGCAGACCCCACGGGCTTGATATAAAAGGTTTGCAGATTATGTGTCTTCTATTGGCTTTTCTCACAACATGTCTGATCATTCTCTCTTTATATTTCGTCGTAGTACTTCTGTGGCATACATTTTGTTGTATATCGATGATATTATCTTGACTGCTTCATCTGATCAACTGCGCAAGTATATCATGACACTTCTCAGTTCCGAATTTGTTATAAAAGACTTAGGCCCCTTAAGTTATTTCTTGGGGATTGCTATCAAACGTCATTCAGGTGGTCTGTTTTTTATCACAATGGAAGTATGTCGCTGAGATTATTGAAAGAGCTGGTATGTCGTATTGTAAATCTACTTCTACTCCAGTTGATACTCAACCAAAACTGAGTGCTACATCTGGCACTAAGTACTAGGATCCCACCCACTATCGCAGCCCTGCAGGTGCACTTCAGTATCTTACATTCACGAGACCTGACATTACTTATGTCGTTCAGCATGTGTGTTTGTTTATGCATGATCCTCGGATTGAGAACATGAATGTGCTCAAACGCATTATACGTTACATCAAGGGAACACTTGACTATGGCTTGCATTTATATCCATTGTCGGTCTCTACACTTGTCTCTTACACATATGCTGATTGGGGTGGCTGTCTGGACACCCGACGTTCCACGTCTGGTTACTGTATGTTTCTTGGTGATAACTTGATCTCATGATCTGCAAAACGACAGGCTACCTTATCACGCTCCAGTGTAGAGGCCGAGTATCAAGGGTAGCCAATGTGGTCTCTGAATCATGTTGGTTACGTAATCTTCTCTTAGAACTTCACTTTCCCATTCAGAAAGCTACCTTGGTCTATTGTGATAATATTAGTGCAGTCTATCTTTATGGTAATCCGGTTCAACATCAACGCACTAAACATATCGAAATGGATATCCACTTTGTTCGCGAAAATGTAGCTCGTGGACAAGTACGCATTTTACATGTCCCTTCTCGGTACCAAATTGCAGACATCTTTACTAAGGGTCTTCCCTCGGTTCTATTTGCGGATTTTAGGGACATTCTCAGCGTACGACGACCGCCCGCTATGACTGCGGGGGTGTGATAAAGTATATCGTGATATACACGATAGACACAACATATACAATGCCTTGTGTATACCGTGTATATCACGTAAACACAAGCCTAGTTGGACCGTGATATATACGGTATACATAACCGTGTATATCATGGTTTTGGATTAGTTATTTTTGGTAATAAATTGTTGTATTTAATTAGCATTATAAGCTTACCATAATTATAGAAATTTTGTACAAATAGAATAGGGTTTTGGGATTAAAATATGAATATGATTTTTCATATTATGGAGATTGTAAATTGTATATATACTCATTTATTAATGAAAATAATAAAGTGATTATTTCTCACATTTTTGTTCCAGTTATTCCAGACAGAAAACGTACAATTACTACCTTCTTCAGTAGATAAAATTGTGATGAAGGTTGGCATTATTATTTCATATAGAAAGTTTCATAATTTGTGCAAGTCTTCAATGAGATAATAACATACTAGTTGACAACATCTCTTGCTTCTCTTTTTTATAACAAAAACCATTGGATTTTCGATATTTACTGGCCCGACTAATTCGTATTGTGCAATATTTAGGATTCATTTAAAATGAAAAAAGTTTCCTACTAAGATTTTTTTTTAAATTGTTGCCGGTTGTCCCTTTTGCGTATATGTTTAGTAAATGATTCTCATTTTCGCTAGCAACTTATGAATCTTTTAGACCACAGTTTAAAGATCTTTTTGAGTAAACTGAAAATCTTATGGGAATACTTTAGGTGATAGTATAAAATTTTGTAAGTTATTGCAAACTTTAGATGACATCATGATATTTTATTTGCAAGGTTGATCAATAAATGAATAAATATTAGACTCGATTCTAACATTGTCTGGAAGGATAATTTTTTCAAAGATTATATTTGCATTACTTTTAAAAATTCAAGCAAACTTTAAATGGTGGCCTAAAAGAGATATTTGCATAAATCAACCAGGAATTTTTCTATTCTAAAGATTCGAACATGAGACTTCTAAATTAAGGGTATTCGATCCATCCCGTTACATTCCTGGATAGGATATCTCTCGCTTGTTGTAAGCATGTTATTGAATCAGCAAGAAAATTAATTTATTGAGTTACCTTCTTTAAGATATACAATTATACAAATCATATTTTTAATCTATTATAGTAAGATATAGGTCGGGTTCTTTGTTTTCTTCGGATTTTTTTGTCATCAAATAATAAGACCATTTCAAGAAATTAATAATTAGAAAATTGGCAGGACCCTGTCCAAGAAAATGAAAGCATTGACTAATTAAATATTAGTATTACCTAATTTTTTTTATTTTCAGAAAATCTTTTATACTCTTCTTGACATGGATAATAGATTACCACTAACGTGTTCTCCACATGCTGACCTTTGGAACAAAATTAATAACAACAATAATTATCCATTAATGTAGACAATTAGCTTATTTATGACATATTTATTACTTTTTGCTATTTTGAGAGTAAATTGGACCAGGAATTTATGTTGAATTTACTGTAGAAAAATCTACATATTTTTATTCACGACATAAATAAATGATGCATTATAATTTTTGCATAAATAACAGTGAAGATTATTGAATATTCTGTGCTTGTTCTTTTATGTTTAGTAAACCAACATAAGGTATTTAGTTGATCACTGAGTAAATTTAAGTGTCAAACTAACAATTGGGGTCGAATTTGAGTTTTTTTCTACAAAAGATATTTTTTTAAATGATATTATTTACTTCTCATTCTTTATAAATAATACTAGTTATTTCTCGATTATATTAGATTCATATTATTTTATATGACTCAATGAAATGACTAAAAACTCAAACTGAAAAGAGAAAACCGAATAAAATTATTTTATTTTGATACGTATTAAATGACAATTTATTAAAATGGAAAACTGAAAACCAAATTGAATAATGTAAAATCAAACCGAAAAATCGAATATACAATCCTCCTTAACAAGATAGGAAATAAAGGTAACAACTGAGCTAGAGTGTAGAAAGCGGATATGTCAGAACAAAATAATTTTAGTCCAAATCATGCATTTATCTTTAAAAAATTATTTTTAAGACTAAAATTCCGAACACATAAATTTTAAATTCTGATACCGCCTCTTAATAAAGGTTATTTTAGTCATTCTAAGATTTACCAAATGTAATCAAAATCTATAATTTTATCACCCTTTTGAAGAAAAAAAAGAAAAAAGAAAAAATAACTTCCCCCTTTTTTTTAACTCCTATTGAACACCACCACCTTCTCTCTGTTTTCTACTACTATTTCTAACCAACTTTACATTCCAAAGTAAGCATTTTGAATTCTTGAAATCATAATTGATTTGTTTGTACCATTCAGTAAAGCACAAAAGGTACTATTCACTCCTTCCTTTGCTATTTTGTTTTTCAAGACTCTACCTTTCTCTCCCTTTTACTCAATTCTTGGATCTTTGTATTTTTGTCACTTTTATGTGATTTTATGATGTGGATATTCCATTTTTTTGCTTATGGATGTGGGATTCAGTTACCCTTTTAATTTTAGTCCTGTTTGGTTGGTTCTTGAATTGTTTCTTGAATTTATACAGTGTCAAGTGTCTTGATGGTTGAATATGCTTGTAGAAAGTTCTTGAATTCTTGAATTGTTGTTGAATCCAGTAGTCTTGAATATGCTTATAGAAAGTTGAATGCCCTTGATGTAGAGGCGGAGCGAGGATTTTTAGTTTATGGGTTCTGAACCGCAATTTATTTTACTTACTAGATTTTTGTACATATTATAGTAGGTGTTTGGCCATATATTCCAAATATTTTTCACTTTATTTGGAATTTATGAAGTTGTTGAGTGAAGATGAAGTTGTGTTCGGTTATACTTTATGCGAAGGAGAGAAGAGAGCATTTTATTTGGAATTTATGAGTATTAAGTTGGAAAACAGGTTTGAAGTACTTTTCTGAATTTGGAATCTGACTCCAAGTTGGATTTTGAAATTTTATAATCAAACACTGATTTTGAAATAAAGTTGAAAACTATTCCGAAAAAAGTGAATAATTCTCATGGTCAAACGACTCCTAAATGAAATTTTTAACACAAATATAGGGTTTAAGCCAAAGTCCGATCCCGTAATTTGCATTGTGGCTCCGCCTCGTCTGGTATTATATAGTAGGTCGGGTGCTTGGAGTCTACGACTGACTTGTAGGTCTTCAATTAGTCCGTCAAGTGAGATTTGACTACCCTTTATGCCTTGTTTGGTTGGTTCTTGAATTATTTGTTTGAATTTATAGTGTCAAGTTTCTTTATGGTTGAAAATTTCTGGTTATTTGAGAACAAAGATTGAAAATTGTCTTATGGGCTATGTTTCTTTTTTCATCATATTTATGTGTTTTGTCATTTTCTTTGAAGATTTTTTTAGAAGAAAGTGACTTGTTTGTCAAGTTCTTTCAAGTATCGAAGTGAAAAAATGGGTTTAAGCTTGTGTAGTTTGTCTTCCAGTTGATTCAACTTAAAGTTTCAATTTTCTCTGTGTTTCTTTAGATATTTTGGATAAATGGAGTCAGAAAATGGGGTTCCAGTTGAAGAGGAAAAGACTGTTGTGGCTGAAAAGAATGTTGATGTGAGTAAGGAGGAGGAGAATGTGAGTGAAAAAGCAAATGCAAATGAGGAAACAATTGATGAAGCACCTAATGTATCTGTCGTCAAAACTGAATTGTCTCGAAACATTCTGAAGAGCAAAGTGTCGAGTCAAAAAAAGCTTGCTACTGGTGGAACTACAAAGAACAATAAGATGGTGAAAGATCAGGCTAGTTCAAGAGGCACGGCTGCATTGACTTGTTCGAAAAAGGCGAGCATATCGCAAAGTCTATCGTTCCCTGCACGAGGTGTTAGTTCTGATGTAATGAGGAAGAGCATCGATGTGTATCCAAAGAAATTGGATGCCAAGGAAGTGAAAACAAAGGTGGTTAAAAATGAGACAAAGGGATCATCGGCTTCTATTTTGAAGAATGCAAACGCAAATGGAGGTGTTACAACCAGCAGAAGAACAACTATTGCAGCTGTCCCGAGTTCCCGTCAGTCTATGGTATCGACCCTCGTACTCCCTTCGTCCCAATTTATGCGAAGGTGTTTGACTGCACGAGTTTAAGAATGAAATGATGACTTTTCAAACTTGTGGTCTAAAACAAACTATAGATATATGTGGGTAAAATGGTACTAAATATAGAAAGGTGTCATTCTTTTTGGGACTGATTAAAAATGAAAGAGTGTCACATAAATTGGAACATAGAGAGTAATATATTTTGTATTTGCCTTGTTTGATCGATACTTTGTCTCACAGTGTCTCTAATGTGTTTTTTTCTATCAGTCTGGGAAGTCTCTTTCAGCCAATGGAAGTGCAAAGAAAGCTACATCTGAAGTGTAAGTGAATTTGTTGCTTAGCATTTTTTATGAATTTATTTTTTGGTCTACGCTTATTGCGTTTAGGCGTTGAAAGTTTTACTTTATATTATGTTTCATTTGCAAAGAATATTTCTTCGGTTAAGTTATTTCTTTCTACTGCAGATCGAATGACGAAAACAAGAAGCCTACTAAAGCTGCATTGGCTGTTAAAGAGGACGAGGACGCTCGGTCTACTACTTCCTCGTACTGCTTTTATTTTTGCACTATTATCATTCTGTTTATCCAATCTTTCATGTTCTAGGCCATTTACATCTACTACTATTATTTCTGTTGTTACCAGGAGTACCACTCCTCGAGGGAAACGAAGGGCCAGTATTGCTGGATTTTCCTTCAGGTTGGAAGAACGTGCCGAAAAGCGGAAGGAGGTTTGTAGTTTTGCATTTGTAGGGAAAGTTACACATTTGGCCGCGCGCCAAAAATAACTACAACTGCGAGTCATATATACAAAAAGTATACACTAATTATGTATAAAATAGGTATATTATATGTATATATGCATTAACATACAAAAAATATACATTTATCGGCTATTATTTTGATGGTTGGTTATACAATGTAAAAATCCTTTTATTTTACCAATGAGGGAATGTAAGTTTATACGCAAAGCTTAAGTGTGAGGTTTCTTTGTTTATTAGTTCTTGGCAAAGATAGAAGAGAAGATACAGGCGAAGGAAGAGGAAAAGAATAACTTGCAAGCAAAATCCAAGGTTGGTTCAAAATATATTAAGTTTTCCCCGTTAACTATGTAAGATCTAGTCTCGCCTAATCTTTTTTCTTTGATATTGGGATTTGATACAGGAAAACCAAGAGGCGGAGGTAAAGCAATTGAGGAAGAGCTTGACATTTAAAGCTACACCAATGCCAAACTTCTACAAGGAACCCCCTCCAAAAGTTGAACTCCGGAAGGTAAAATATTGATCTTAGATCTCGCCCCTGTTGACACACTGGTTTGTTACTTTCAGAAAACACATAAATGTGTTAGCTTTGACGTCCTCTCACGGGAAAAAACTTCATTTTCTGCATGACGTGACATGTCAAAATTGTAGTGTGAGCTTCGGAAATTAACGAGATGTAATTTCTAGTAGAGCAATGTTTTTACTTTAGAAAATCCTCTCAAGATAGGTGTACATAGTGTGACGGAATAGACATTGACTGATTGACCATGTAGAGGATCCACCCCGCCAGGTGCAGAGCTAGAGTCTAGGAAGGGGGTTCGGCAGAACCCAATAATTTTTGCTCAAAACACTGTATTGTCTTAAGAAATTCATTTTATCTGGACAAATTATTAATTTAGAACTCAGTAACTCCAAAGGACTAAAATGTCGAACCCATAAGCTTCAAATTCTGGCTCCGCCCCTGCTGTCCCCGACAGGATGCCCTCATAGTGATGGCATAGGCATTATGGCCTCCTTGGGGATCCACCCCACTGCCCACGATTGGAGAATGCTTCACTAGCATGGCACTGCCTGAAATTATTTTAGGTAAATTCTCTTCTCCTAAAGCACTTAGTTGTTTTTGCTACAAGGATAAAAAAGGTGACAAGTTCCTTATATGTTTGAAGCTCGTAGACATGATTCTCCTTAGCACGATAATACATGTACTTTTAGAGGTAGTGTTCAAAACTAAATGTCTTGAGCCGAGGGTCTATAGGAAACATCCTCTCTACCCCACTAAAGGTAGGGGCAAGGTCTGCGTACACCCACCCTCCCCACACACCCCTTGTGGGATCACACTGGGTATGTTGTTGTCAAAACTAAAATGTATCCGATTGTGATTGTTTCTTGATATCAAAAACCGAAACGCAGCACATACTGATGGATCCTTCTTTTCCCTCTAAAAATGGCATTATAGACAGTATCGAACATTGAAGGCCATCAATGAATAAGTAGTTCTGCATTTTCTATGATACCTGAAAGCTGCTGCACAAACCTTATTTAGTTACTACATATGGTAACTAACCGAGTTGAGGCTTTTCATGACTCATCATGTTATTCTTGTCCCATACAGATACCGACAACACGTGCTGTATCTCCAAAGCTTGGAAGAAACAAGAACTCCACATCTACTACAACCAATAGCTCCGAAACCGGAGGATCAAGTTTCAGTCCAAGAGTCGTCAAAGAACAGGTAAAGTCTCCCCGAGCTTTGCTTTCAGCTAGCGATAAAGTTACCGGTGCTTCAAAAGGAGGGAAGCCTATTGAAACCAAGAAGCCAATGAAAAATTCCTCAACTACTAAAACTAAAGGGAAAACTGTTGTAACAAAATCAAAACCGAAACCCGCTGAAGCAAAGGCTTTGGATGAGAATATTTGTGAAGAGAAATCACAAGAAATGCAGGTCAAAACTGATGATGCCCCTCGACTTCAAGAACAACATGATGAAAATTCCGAGATGAATCCAGCAGACGACAATGCAGAGCAACCATCGAACGTTGTTGTTATGCCATCAGCTCAAGTCACTGTTGAAGGTTAACAAATTTTAAGTTCTAATGCGTTGTATTCATATATTATAGGTTTATTTTTTGGGGTCTGTTGAAATGCTATGCTTCATTAAGTTGTGAATACATTGTTGTATGTTTATAAGTTGTATATGTTGGTTCAAAATTGTTTGATATATGGTCTTTCTATTTTAAGTATTTTTTAGTACAAGATGTATCATTATGCTCAAGTGACTATGCCAAGCTGAGTTACGACATCTGTTTTCTTAAATACATTCTTAAATTTTGCCTTTGGCTTCAACTGTTCTTCCGGAGATTTATGCAAATAGGCTATTTTGATGTCGTTTAATTTTTGACCCCGCTTAAGCAAGTTATGCGAAAATAACCTCTGGACCAAAAGTTGGAGTTAATTCTTGGTAGATCACTAGAAGACTTGTCGTGCCACAACTCATGGCGAATCACCAAGAGTTTTTGATGGACTGGCTTGCCAAAATTCAGGACGGATCACTAGAAGTTTCTGATGAATGGGCTTGCTAGAATTCATGGCGAATCATCAGGAGTTTAGTACAAAAAATTCCTAGCGGTTCACCACGAGTTTATGATGGATGGGCTTTTTAGAACTCATGGCGGTTCATCAGGAATTTATGATGGATGGGCTTTCCAGAACTTATCGCGAATCACTAGGAGTTCAGTACAAAAATTTTCTAACAGCTCACCAGGAGTTTATGATGGATGGGCTTTCTAGAACTCACGGCAGATCACCAAGAGTTTAGTAGAAAATTATTCCGGTGGATCATGAGAAGTTTATGATGGATGGGTTTGCCACAAGCCCTGACGAATCATAAGAAATTTAATACAAATCGTAAGCTCCTGGTGATATAAATGAAAATAGAGAATGATATAAAACAATTAGAACAACAATGTGATAAATTTGATAAAATATGGATAGATATGGAAATGGATGAAAGAAGAGAATAAATAATGAGTAACCCTAAAGAAAAAATTGATGCAATATGGAAAGAAGTAATAGTAAAAGAACAGATAAAAAATACCCTAGTAATAATGGATGAGATAAAGGAAAACCAGACACAAATGCAACAAGTAATAAGAGAAGAATTAACAAAACTATGGAATGTATGTGAAGTACTAATATTTAAAATAATATTAGAAAAACTTAACATATTAGTAGCAGAAATAAATAAAGGAAAACAAGTAATAAACGAAAATGAACCTAGTACAAGTCAAGAAAATACAATAGAGAAAGTGGTTAACACTACTACTAAACAATCAGAATTAGTACCAATGATGCTTGGAAAAGAAGTAAAGAACCTATAATGGTAGATATAAGTGAAATAAAATCAAATCGAAATCAGTAGAAAAACATTAGATAGTCTAGCAATATTAAATAAAAAGGGATAATTTTAATGGAAAATCAAGAACATAACGTAATTACATTTCTTAAAAACCATGGAAAAGAAATAATAGAAAAAGAAAGATACAAATATGAACCTATAAAGAAAAAAGACTCTAAAAATACACCAAATAATAATAATACTTCAAACGATGAATACCTATGCCTAAAATTAGAAAAACAAGAACAACAAATATACGAATTAAAGAGAAAATACAAACTTGAGGAAGAAACCCTTATATATAGTTTGATAAGAAAAAAGATACGAGTTTCCTAGACATAGTCCTTCCCAGTTCGCGGAGCCAAGATTTTCACTAAGGGGGATTCAAAAAATATAATAAAATAAACATATGAAGAAGCCAAGAGAATTCAACATCTACAATATATATTAAAATATTGTTTTATCCTCGCGCCCTCCTAGCTCCGTCTCTGGTCCTTCCGCCTAGCGTGGTGAAATTCTTTTTGATTTGGATCTAATCTTGCTTTAACATATTTGAATCTTAGTGGACATTTTATTGTAATGATGCTCGTTTTGCAGAATTATAATGTCTCTCATTCGGGGTGTTATTCTATCTCACTTCTTCTATACTTTGATTTTATCTTCATGACTCCTTTGAATGGGCAGTCTGGAACTACTGCTGCCAATAAGAACATGGCTGTGACTGACTTCTTTGTATGATTATTTGCTCAAATAATAAGTTAGACCTCTTATGGTCTGACTCAATTGTTTCCCAGAAGAATACTGGTTCATAGAAATTTTTTGTTACCTCTTGGAGGAGATGAAAAACTCTTCTCTTCTCTTTTATTCGACGCAAATTTAAATGTAAAATTTGATCCATTAGGCAGAAATATGTTTTTGCATAACCAGTTAAACAGGTGTGTATACATTGATTAAGACACTTCCTTCCTCTGATGGTCCAACACTTCAATAACTCACATGGCGGTCTTAGCATAATAAGACAATGTAGAATAAGTGATCAACACTCTCTAGCTTGTCTCCACAAGATGACATTTAGAACACAGTTGAAAACCTCTCTTTTGAAGTTTTTTCTGTGTTAAACAAGCATTTCGAGCAACCAATCAAGTGAAAGAAGCCACCATATAAGGAGCATTTGTTTCCATGGCCAAAAAGTATCTTGATGTCTTATCCTAAGACAACTGTGAATAATAAGAGTTTACTTTAAAGATTCCTTTGCTATGGGCTTTCCATATGAGCTTGTCTGGATTCTGTTCCAATCCTTGAAAATATTCTACTGTACCCAAAATTTCAGTTAGTCTTTCCAACTCAGTCATTCAAATGTCTTTTGAAATTGAAGTTCCAACCATCCAAAGTAGAATCAGGTAGCAAGTCTTAGATAAATCAAAAAAAATTGATCTCTTAATGGTCCATGTCCAATCCAGTTTTCTCAAAAAGTTAACCTTCTTCCATTTCCCACTTTAATAAACTCAATGTTACTTGAAAATTTCTGCCATAGGGAGTGGTCCAACACCCTTGCAATCCAATGTTTTCATCGATAACTGCTTTCCCAAGTGTTTGTTCTTTATGTTGCCTCAAGTTTCTAATCCCATGGCCTCCTTCCCTCTTCATAATTGTTAATGCACTCCACTTGACCACTTTAGCGAGCCTTGTCGTGTAAGAAGTGATAAAAGGGAAGCTCAGTGTCAAAGCACGCATCATGGTTGCGCGTATAGCTTTCTAAAGCAGAGATCTAACGTGTTTTAGACATTGATCATTGGTATTGAACGCATGCAGAGTCAAAGTGTCAAATTTTGTAAATCATGGATCTGCCAAAAGCTTTTTGGTTAAACGGAGTGACAATTTGTTACAAGATGATTCGGGCTAAATTTAGCTAAATTGTATTGTCGTACTAATGTATGTCACACGTTATTATTCGACCCAATGTGGAAGTAACCTCTTTTCTCTATGTAAATGATCATGAATCAGCAAGAGGGTATGGTTATTATTTTATAGACAGCCAGTGAAAAGCATTTCTAGTGCCATAAGGTTCTTGAATCATGGAAGAGCAAGCATTTTCAATCCTTGCATTGATAAGAACAAAAGCTTAAACTATTCTAAATGGTCTTGTTTGCCAAATAGAACATTTATTACAGCTGACACCTCTATGTACAATCTCCATGAAAACATCTCCAAAGCCATTCTACATGCTCTGATTCAAGACACTAGAAGTTACAGATCCAAACTATTAGATTCTTATTTTGCATCAGACCAGTATTCAAGGTTTTGACTGAGGGGGTCGACGAAGTCCAGGTATCTGCAAACAAAGTCACCATCAAAATGCATTTTCATGGAGGTTGTAACATTGCAAAAATATGTTTTATTCCAAAATGAAACCAAGATATCGAAGAATACAAGGGTTTGGATTTCGACCAGGGATAGCCTAGTGATAAGGACCCTCTACCTCTAATAAGTATAAAGTCAGGGTTTTGAGTGGTACATAGGGTCTGGAGTCTACCATATCCAAAAAAGATTAAATAAGGAAAAAAACTTATTGGAATTTAAAATATCATGTTAGATACTTCAAAGTAGTTCGAGAACAAGTTCAACAAACTAACCTCAATTCCATGTGGGCCTATTCGATTATGGGAAATGAAATTGAGGATCAAAGTGACAAATTCATCAGGCACATCTTCCTGCAGTGTTCAAAGGAAGCAAATATTCAGAAGTGCAATTCCAAATTAAAACCAAATTGGCATCTTCAGAAAAACAAATGGACCTGTATAGCATGGCCTGTGTGTCTGACAACCACCATTTGGAACTTCCCTTGCATTTGACCTATTGTGAGGGTTCTGTGACAATAAAGAGAAACAGTTGACAAATTGGTCTCATGCCTTGCCAAAACACAAACTAGAACGATGTAGTTCGTGCTTCTAGCTTTAAACATCCCCAATTGTTATGAAATAAGCTTTTAGAATCTCACCCGAAAAAAATAAAATCTTAACCACTATCCCGATAGAGATTCTATTTCCTAGCATCTCATTAAGAGATTGGGTTGCCAAGTACATTATATCTGGAAATTTTTTTTAAAAGAGTCATCTGAACTAAACAGCATCATGGAAAACACAAATATAAACAAACTCAACCGTAACAAATCCAATGGTAATCGAAGCTCTACAAAGAAGGCCTTTTTTTTGTGAGAGAAAGTAAGGTAGTTATAATGAAAAGGGTATTTCCACTAGAAAACTGTTATCCAATAAAAATCATAGCAACATCTATTTACTTGGAAACTAGGTAGTTTCCGCTTACATGTTCTGAATGTTGGTTGTTTACATTAGATATGGTTGGAGAACCCTATATAAAAGGGTTATAGAGTTGAGCATAAAAACACTGTTTTCTCTAATATCTTTGTATTCAGTTGCATTAGAGGTAGTAAGGAGAGTGCTAAAGGATAATACACTTCTCTGAAAACAAATGATATTACTATTGCTTTTACAGGCCTCTATTTTTAGTTCATGGACATGCAATGACAATGATAGAAATGGCAGTCTTTTATGTAATTGATAGATAAATGGCAGTCTTCTATTACTTCCGTTGATATGTCCGCTGTTTGCTGCTCGTTTCTTCATATACTCAACAGTGACAAGTCCCCAGAGATTCTAAGCAAACTTTGGCAATTCTAGTTTCGGTTAGGATTACACACAATCCCAACCAAAAAATAGTTTGCTGGGATAAGGCTGTCATTTAGAGACACTTTTGCGAGAGGGAATTTCCTCATTACAAGTGAGACTGCAAGCATAATATTGTTTAGGAAAGCCATGCACATCAATTGTTCCGACACGACTCACTATTAACTAAGATCAGAAAAGGAATATAAGGAACCATCTCGTATACGATCTATGGACACTATCTAATGGTAAGAAATCTAAAAAAAACAAATCCTTTTTATATACATTCGAACCACTATTGGTCATATTGCTCTTTATCGAGAAATCGAAGAAGCTATACAGGGGTTTTCTCGGGGCTATTCATATGATACCTAAGGTAATTCTATGATACCCGTGGGACTTCGGGGCTCTCCGGTTCAGCTAGGTCCATAGTTTCGGAATTTATACGCGAATGAAGATCGATAAAAGGAAGTTTAACAATCACCTACTGAAACCCATTGTCAAATCCTACTCAGCGGAATATGGAGGTAGAACGGGTCAATCTGGTCTTTCACAATAAAGCAATAGATTGAACTGCCATGAAACGACTTATTAGTAAAACTAAAAGAGCCCTTCGAAATGGCATATACATCACATATCCTGGATCAAGTAAAAACTCTGGGGTTCCAACGAGCTACTGCTACATCCATTTCATTAGGAATTGATGATCTTTTAACAAACCTTCTAAGGGATGGCTAGTTAAAGATGCTAAACAACAAAGTTTGATTTTGGAAAAACACCATCATTATGGGAATGTACACACGGTAGAGAAATTACGTCAATCCATTGAAATATGGTATGCTCCAAGTGAATATTTGCGACAAGAAATGAATCCTAATTTTAGAATGACTGACACTTTTAATCCAGATCATATAATGTCTTTCTCCGGAGCTAGAGGAAATGGATCTCAAGTACATCAATCAGTAGGTATGAGAGAATTAATGTCAGATCCTCAAGGACAAATTATTGACTTACCTATTCAAAGCAATTTGCGTGAAGGACTCTCTTTAACAGAATACATCATTTCTTGCTACAGAGCCCGTAACGGAATTGTGAATACCGTTGTACGAACATCAGACGTTGGATACCTCACTCGCAGACTTGTTGAAGTAGTTCAACACATTGTTGTACGTCGAACGGATTGTGGCACCGCCCAGGGTATTTCTATGAGTCCTCGGAATGTGATGATGCTGGAAAGGATTTTTAGCCAAACATTAATTGGTCGTGTATTAGCAGATGATATATACTTGAGTCCGCAATGTATTGCCACTAGAAATCAAGACATTGACATTGGACTTACAAATCGATTCATGACCTTTCAGGCACAACCAATCTCTATTCGAACTCCTTTTACTTGTAGGAGTACATCTTGGATTTGTCGATTATGTTATGGCTGGAGTCCTACTCATGGTGACCTGGTTGAATTAGGGGAAGTTGTAGGTATTATTGCAGGTTAATCAATCGGAGAACCGGGTACTAAATTAACATTAAGAACTTTTCATACCGGAGGAGTATTCACATGGGGTACTGCAGCGAACCCCATCTAATGAAAAAATAAAATTCAATAAGGATTTGGTTCATCCGACACGTACACGTCATGGGCATCCCACCTTTCTATGTTCAAAGACTTGTATGTAACTATTGAGGGTGAAGATATTCTACATAATGTGAATATTCCACCCAAAAGTTTGTTTTTAGTTCAACATGATCAATATGTAGAAACAAAACAAGTAATTGATGAGATACGCTTAGAAATATCCACTTTGAATTTTAAAGAGAAGGTTCGAAAACATATTTATTCTAATTCTGACGGAGAAATGGACGGAGAAATGCACTGAAGTACTGATGTCTATCATGCACCCGAATTTACATATGGTAATGTTCATCTATTACCAAAAACAAGTCATTTATGGATATTATTAGGAGGGGCGTGCAGGTCTAGTCTAGTCTGCCTTTCGATCCACAAGGATCAGGATCAAATGAATGTGCATTCTCTTTCTGGCAAGCGAAGATATACTTCTAACCTCTCAGTAACCAATGATCAGGTGAGGCAAAAATTATTTAGATCGGGTTTTTCTGATAAAAAGAAGATAGGATTCCTGATTATTCAGACCTTAATCGAATCATATGTACTGGTCAATATAATCTCGTATATTCGCCTATTCTCCACGAGAATTCTGATTTATTGTCAAGAAGGCGAAAGAAATAAATTCATCATTCCACTACACTCGATTCAAGAACTCGAGAATGAACTAATGCCCTGTTCAGGTATCTTGATTGAAATCCCCGTAAATGGTATTTTTCGTCGAAATAGTATTCTTGCTTATTTCGATGATCCTCAATACAAAAGAAAGAGTTCGGGTATTATTAAATACAGGACTATAGAAACACATTCATTCATCAAAAAAGAGGACTTGATTGCGTATCGAGGAGTCAAGGAATTTAAGCCAAAATACCAAATGAAAGTAGATCAATTTTTTTCATTCTTGAAGAGGTGCATATCTTGCCCGGATCTTCTTCCATAACGGTACGTAACAATTGTATCGTTGGGGTAGATACACAAATCACCTTAAATCTAAGAAGTTGGTCCGGGTGGAGAGAAAAAAAACGAATTGAACTTAAAATCTTTTTTGGAGATATCCATTTTCCTGGCGAGACGGATAAGATATCAGACATACCGGAACAATTGTTGGTCATATTGCTCTTTACCGAGAAATTGAAGAAGCTATACAGGGGTTTTCTCGGGCCTATTCATATGGTACCTAACGTATTTCTATGATACCCGTGGGACTTCGTGGCTCTCCGGTTCAGCTAGGTCCATAGTTCTGCAATTTATACGTGAATCAAGATCGATAAAAGAAAGTTTTACAATCACCGAGTCAAACCCATTGTCAAATCCTAAGAACCCTACTCAGCGGAATATGGAGGTACTTATGGCAGAACGGGAATCATCTTGCGCACTGAAGCTTCACATGCATATGCAATATAGAATTCCACACAACCTTTAATACAGTGAAAGGTACACAACCTGTCAAGTCTGTCTGTCCCAGCTAAAAGCAATATCTTTGGCACAGGAGATGACAAAAACTTTTCTGAAAGGCCTTCATACCTGAGACAAGAGCATTATAATTTCAGGTTCAAACTGGCATATGCTAGAAATTGGAAAACAAGACGCTCAGCTTCCTGTGCAGCATTGCTAGATGCCAGAACTCTTGAAGCATGATACAGACTGCAAAATCAAGAGACACTTCTCGAGTCTACAAACTAGTCAATGTCATTCTAAAAGGAAGGTAGCAATTAGAGAAATCCTGAGGGAATTAAATAAAAACAAATTTATTTGAAGAGGAGCTTTAACTTGTGCAGCAGAGATTATCAGTCATTTCTTCTGCATTGCAATCATGTGATTGAGTCAACTGAACACACACTCAGAGTGGAACCACAAGCTTTGGGCCCAACAATAATAGGAGTTTAACAATTAGTCCTTTTCATTCTGAATGCTTTTAGTGTTTATAATAAACCATAAAAGTATCTTTTTCTTAAAACCTTTTGGTTTGGTTTTGTTCAAAGGAAAGAGTTAAAAGAATACTCACCTCTACCAATGTAGAACATTAAGCAATTAAGTTTCTAAAATCCTAACAATACTTGATACGAAAGCATTTTGCAGACAATTCAATGATTGAAGGCCACTTCAAACAGTAACTTCAATATTTGAATCTGTCTCAGGTACATAGATGTCAGGAAATTTGAAGGCAGCTGTATGCCTGTAACCAATTGGCAAGGACAGTGGCAAGGAAACACATAGGTTTCGAACGCCAATGTGCATCCTATGGTCAGTTTGATCAGAAAGAAATCATTGGTGTTCTGAAGAAAGATCAGAAGCAATATCTTGTATAGATTTGGATGTCTTCAACTTTTGAATATTTGGTGAAATAAGAAAATAATACATGATTTGATCAATGTATTGGACATCACAGACTCCTTACATATTTAGAGTAAGTCCATCATAATCTGTAACTTCTCAGCACCTTCTTGCAGTCCTGGCGGTGATTGGATTCACTTTTTTTTATTTGATTCATGCCCGCGTAAAGAATTTTTCCTGATTAAGGAAGAAGACTAGAAGGCAGAACTGAGCTCAGCCCAAAGGCTAGATCCCATTTCTCGAGAGAGTTATTTTTTGGGGATAGTCTGACTGTCCTCATTCTAGTTGGTAGGTGTGAGAGTAAGAGGGTAGTAGGAGAAATTATATGAACTTCAGCATTGACAATCGTATCCTCCCTTCCAGTAAATAAGGTGGAGTGGGCAAGGTAATGTAAGCCATACCTTAGTTATCATGAAAAACTAAATATTCACTATGTTTGACGTAATAATTTTAAGTGTAACCGTTATCTTACTGAATGACTTGATCTACCATAACCTTCAAGATAAGGCAACGGAGAAGAAAAATTAAAAGGGTTTTGAAATTGCACAGAGAACCAATAACAGTTTTTCCCCCATAAACTGGAGGCTAATTGCTAGATAATTGATGCAACACAGTCCCAAATGGTCTCCTAGGACCCTAAATCCGAGATTCAGTGATTTCTGAAACAGCACAACATGTCAGGATATATAAAAGATCTAGATTGGATAAGAAAGAATAGTTCATACCACCCTCTCCAATACTGTTCGGTTTCTTCAAGTCTTGCTCTATGCGTGTAACTGCAGTATAAGTGTTAATTAGAAGCGTCAAAAGCCAACACCAGAAACTAAAAAAATTAATACATCTATAACCTTGTCTACTAATCACAAGTCTGAATAAAGAAAACTGAAAGAAAGAGCTCCCCCTTCCCCATTACCATCCCTACAATATAAATAAAATAAAAGGAAAGAAATGCCAAATAAATTACGCACCATTTTTTTGAGTCATCATATTTTAATGTGTTGGGGATTGATACACGAGCAGAGTCAATATTTCTCAAAGAGCCCGATTTGACACTCCATTCAATCTGTAGATGCATAAAATTTTCAAATAAAAACTTAAGAGCCTCAACAGATCTAAGGTAAGATGAGCTCCTATAAAACTCAAACCCTAACCAAGTAGATGCTACATATATAGTAGGAAAAAGTAAGTATAAACCATGTGTTTTCTGGATAAGTCAGATAAACCATGCTATGTCAGAGGGGTAGGAAGTAGCTTTATGAGTTAAACTTCACAATGTAATGGTGTGAAAGATACTCAAGATGACAAGGAAATGTCATATCATATAATTATGGAAAATCATTCACCTGATTAAGTGATATTGGAGGTCAGACTGTCTTTGTCAACAAAAAATAACAAACATCAGTGATTATTGTTTACTCAATGACATCTACTTATGTGATGCAATTAATCAGGCATCTGATATGTACAACCTTATCTTAAATCTTTTATCATTAGTTTTATTGAAGTAGAAATAATTTGTTGTTTAACAAGCACGCGACACATTGCAAAGCAGTAACACAATATACATAATCAAAATAGGGACTATTGCAATGTACTCCCTCTGATAGTGAATTTCATATTTTCATGGCAAATAAGTTTTTTTTTGGTTAAATATAAACCCTACCTGAGAAACAAGGCTACTTCACTAAAAAAACAATATAAGCGAAACTTTATTCAACATGATAAGAGGTGAGCAAGGAAGACCGCTGTCAGAAATGGAAGGAGTTGCATTGCTTACCGCTTTTTCAGGGGTCGAGAAATGCTGCATTCTGTTTGATAGAATCTTCTGCATATGAATCAATGATGCCATTGCTGTACCCTGATATATCAGGAAATCAATACATAATGAAACAACAATCATATCTCTAACAAATTAGAAAGATTGACAACCTCAACAACGTCCACAACCACCAAGCCAGCCAGACTTGGAAGTGATTTTTTTGCAGCAACATGAATTGCAACTGCACCTCCCATACTGTGACATTAACAGAAAACTCTAAGCACCACCGCTTACTTGTGGTACAGAAAATATTTAACCCCAGCATGCAGTTGTTAATTAAAATAAAAAACCAGAAATAATTGATTCATAGCAAGACAAATCTCTTTCAACGGAAAACATATAAAGGTTTCTTTCCTTTTCTTATGCTCTCAAACCATTTTCATTGTTGGTAACAAATATCTAGAAACAAATGACAAGAATTCTAACCACCCAAAAATGGAGAAAGCAACGAAAGATACATTTCAGGACTCTTCAGACTGGAAGATAAAATGGAAAAAGGCGAGGGCATGCAGCAAATCATTGAGTGAAAAATTCCAAGTAATCATCGGACTGATCGATGCAACAGAGATCGATCTGGTTTACAGACCACTGCCACACTAATACAAGCAATTCTGTTATTAAATTACTGAGCTAACGTAAAAACATTGTCCAGGGAAATTGCGTCCGAGTAAAAAGCTTTGTGCCTCTCAGCTTGCAGCTACTTAGCAACGATATAACATAGCATCTTTTATTTAGCTAAACACAACAGAGATGAGTGTGAAGACATCATCCAAACATTTTGGCATGAACAGAAATGGCAATTTTAGACTTGTGTACCAAGGCAAGAATAGAATACAAAATGCTGTATATAGAGTCTCCGAAGAATTGATCCTTTATTAGTCCCAAAACTGAATGATCTTGAAAACTATGTTTTTGATTAGCATATCAACCTAATACTTATTTGAGGCTGATCATTGCATACACCTTTAGTGCAGTAAGTAGATATTTCTCTACTCATAAAGTTATTCCCAACGTAGTAACTAGTCGAAAAAAGGCGTAAATAATTGAATATGGACTAACTTCATGAGTACAACCTATGGCCAACAAGCACAATTGCAGGCGGAGCATCTCCATACATTGTCTTCAAAACAGAAATCACATCACCGCATAGCGTCTGCAACAATAAGACCACCATAACATGGCATTGGGGCAAAAAGGGTTTCTCAAAAGCATCAAATGCTGAAGCTCATAGTAGCAAGATACATCTTTCATAAGTACCTCAATGGATAAATCTACATCATTTTGTGTAGATGACTTTCCATGTCCTCTTAGATCCATGGCCACTATCCTAGCTTTCTCCTTAAGTTTGCTTGCTGCCAATGCAAATGAGAGCCTGAGAAAATAAAACTGCATTGATTCAGCAAAAAAAAAATCGAATTTCAAAACTGATGTTCAACTACTTCATAGCAAGATACAGATAGAGGGAGAGTGTAACACCTCGTACCTTCGGGCTAAGGTTTGACCCGTACAATGGGAACATAATGGAACCAAAATGAGGAGTTTAGGAAGTGTTTTGAAAATTAATCAAGTTATAAGAAGAGTCTTTGGGCAAAGTATAGTCGGAAGCTACTCTACGGGCCATATTTTCAAGTGAGTTTGCACAAGGCCTCACTTCAAGCGAGTATTCGAAAAACTATATAAGGAATTTGGAAAAACTTTCTCCATGAAAGTTGTAGCCCTTTGAAATACCTTTCCATCCATATATGGTGGAGGCCAAACGGAGCTCTGTACAAGAAGTTATGATCATTTTACTGAACAGTGCGCAGTTTGAGCAATGAGCCGCGCGATCGCGCGATCGTAGCAGTGACACTGCCCATGCTGCGCGATCAGCTGCGCGCTTGGGCCTTCAGGTGTGCGACCGCGCACCGGGACAACAAAAAGGACGTTTTAAAATTCCTACATCGTTCCCTAACACCCCCTAGCCCCGAAATATCACCCTAAAGTCAGAGAGAACAAGTTTCAAGCCTCAAGAACCCACCAAGGTAAGTTCTCCAAGGATTCTAACAAGAATTCAAGTTCTTAGTACCCTCCTAACTTGATTAAAACCTTTCTAATCTATAGAATTGCGATTGAAACATTATTGTCGGACGAGGAGCCCTAAATTTCGAATTCAATCTTCTTGAACATCAAAAAGGTATTATCTTCATCCCCTAGTTGAATATTGGATTAATGATTATAAATCATAGATTCTTGAGATAAGCTAATGGGGTTGATGAAGAAAATCAAATGAACTGTTGTATGAGGTGAATTGTTGACTTAGGGTTGTTATCTTATGGGTAATGAAGTATAGTGATAATTACATCTAATTGAGATTGTAGAATCACCTAGAAGTAATAGAATGGGAAGTGGGTGAAGAAAATCCCATTAATGAAAGTTGTGGAGTTTTATGCCCACCAAGTGTTTGATAAAATGCCTAGATGGCCAAAACATGAGAATTGTTGCTAATGTTGATTCTATTGACATATATTGATATAGATTAAAGTCTAAAGGATGCAACAAACATTGTGTTACGCTCAAGAGCAGGAAGTTAAGGTATGTGAGGCTAACTCTCTACGTTTGGGAATGTTGATAATTCTCCCTACGCTTCGTTATTCATTGACTATTACGAATTGCCTCAGAACATAGTTATGCTTTAGTTTCATGAATAGTTGCAGAACTTCTATTCTCTAGTTTCGTAATTGATTGTGAACTCAGAACATAATTAGTATAGACTCGTGTTTGATATCCATGAGTCTCGGTCTAAAAATTCAGCAGATTTAGAAACAGTTAAGGCATCAGGTCTCACACTCTATTCATGAATAGATACCTCAGTTCAGTGATGTTCATTATGCCAGTAATCTCAGTTCCTTAATAATAATTAATGAATAGTGAACATATGTGATTGCCCAAGGGCACAAGTCTCATGTATACGTATACCTGGTCAAGGCCATAGACTGACGCACCTACTTGGCCAAGGCCATAGTTTGTGCATTTATTATTGGGCCAAGGCCCCACATATGTACACTTGGCCATGGCCACTGACGCACTTACTTGGCCAAGGCCATATTTTGCGCATTCATTATTGGGCCAAGGCCCCACACATTGACAGATAAACAGATGTTTCAGATGCAGAACATGGAGTACTCATAACTTCACTACTCTTGTTCATTCCAGTTATCAGTTACAGTTTTAGTTTCAGTATTTATTACATGTTTATTTATTTGGGCTGCCCTTTTCCGAGCACCCGCTTACAGTTCTTTCTTTCAGTTGCTTAACATACCAGTACAATTCAAATGTGTTGACGTCCCTTTTGCCCGGGGACTGCATCTCGCGATGCAGTAACGATTTACAGGAAGACGCATCTGCTCACTAGAATCTTTGGTATCAGCCGAGTTGGTGAGCCCCAGTCTTTCAGGGCCTTATCATTTATTTTGCAATCTTTATAGTTTATTACAGACATTCAGGTATGTCGGGGGCTTTGTCCCGACAAACAGTTAGTATCTTAGTACTCTTCAGAGGCTTCATAAACTAGAGTAATGGTTAGACAGAGTTTATCAGATTTTCATGTTTGCCGTGTTGGCACTTTTACTACATTCAGACTTATTCAATATTTTCCGCACTCGATGATTATTCAGTCAGACTTTTAGTACATCAGCATGTGTTAGTTTAATTCCGCTTTCAGTATGTTTTGATATCACATGTTGATTTAGCCAGCCAGTTGGTTCGCTCGGTCACATGCAGTCAAGCACCGAGTATCGTGTTACGTCCATGCCATAATTTGAGGCGTGACATAGAGAGTAAGCAAAACATTCACCAACAGTCTCTGTACCCTCCCACGGAAAGAAATTTCCAAAGCATCTTGAAGTAACTAATGAATTCACTAAACAAACTGACCACATAAAGTAAGAACATGACCGCCAAGATTTTCTTAAGGTTATTGACTGACCTCTATGTTCCCAAAAAGGAAGTCAATAAAGTAAACTCTTGAACAGAAGACTATTGGCAAAGAAAGACACACGGCGTTTAAGTAAAGCCCTCAGAAAGTGGTTGTACTGCATTTGATTATATTCTCAAAATCCACCACCTACGCTTTTACTCAACTCATTTTCTTCACTAAGTATCCCCATTCGTAAGATGAAAGCTTCCAAATTAAGCACAAATTCATCTATCATGTGAGTTCTCTGCTAGAAGACACTTGATCTCCCAAGTCCATTCCCTTGCCACCAAGCTACGTAAAGTATAGCGCCTTTTCTTTTGGGATAATTCAAATAAATTTCATTTATAGCACACCAAGATGGTGAGTGTATAACATATAAATTTGTGGTTCAACCACAATCGCATTTGTGGAGTTTGGGTTTCCCTTGTTCAACATCTCTTGGATTCTCTCAAGAATAGTGGATTGAGTCTTAGCTAGGTTGCTGATCCAGAAAATTGTACGCGATAGGAACACAGCTTGGAGGACGACCTCACTGTCTTTTTTTATTGATAACCGATACGTCCCAGGGCCAGCTGGCAATCGAAACTCGATGGATAATGAGTCTTGCCCTTCACTCTTCTCCACTTAAATACCTGGCTTTTTCCTGTGGTAGGGTTTGAAGTGTGCTAACCTACACATCACTGGTGCACTCTTACCACTAGACCGAACCTTTGGTCGACTACCTCACTATGCCTTTTTAACAGAAATCTATTTAGAATGAGAAACAAAATATTGTTCCATAATAGTGAGAATGATGTTAAAGGGTAATAAAAGATACTTCTTTCTTCATTTAATGTTCTATGTAAGCAGTGGACGAGGCTGCCCTTTAAACTGTATAATCATATGAATCATTCTCCACTCCCATTCTGCAATCAAACTATTGTTTTCTACCAAATGTGAGAACAATGAAGTACAAGCTTTCCTATTTGGCTCTTCCTAATTCCCCTTTTTCTTGATCTCTGACATCTTTCGGCACTCGATCTATGCTGCATGGTCTCAGATAGTAGTGCGGCTTACAGAGGCATGTCTGGGTGTCAGATTTCCCTAAGTTTTTTATTTATCACACGCGGAATATGCTAAAACATCAATTTAAAACTATACTATTATTATTGTAAATAAGGAGTTGCTATACATCTTTTTATGCGTCTTGTTTTTTCAGGTAAGGCCATAAAAACTGATCTTCTCCTCTTCCCCCCAAGTCACCTGCTTCTACTCAGACAAAGCTCCTTTTTTGGACTCTGATGTATTATTGGCCCATTAGCTCAAAAGGATAGCCCGGTAGATGGAAGAGACATAAGAACAACACGCAGTGGAGAATACTCCCTTATTTGGATGTCTGAATTCGAATTCTGTTTGGCTATGATTAGTAATAAGAAGGTTGAAATGTCAATTTTATAATTTTTAATTCTTTTAGGAGGAAAGGTGGAAAAGTAGGGTTCAAATCTAAGTTGTTCCAATGTCACTTTTTGTTTGTAAGGAACAAAATGTCATCAGGATTAAATGCCTTTGTTGTGATCCAAATTCATCTGGAACAAACCTAAAATGAAATGAGGTTATACACACTTCGGAACTACAACTGCTACAGCAGAAACATAAGAAAACTAATAGTTCAGATTAGATCTTAGAAAGTTGCACCAAATGAAAACACCTACCCAGAATAACCACCACCATGCAGGCAAAAAATAACAGACCCTTCAGTCCCTGCCATATAAACATGAAATACCTGAAATGACAAAGCAAATAAAAGATGATCTTGCTACTTGACTACAACAAGAAGAGCATAACAAAAGGTACTGCAGGGACCGAAAACAAAGTAATACTATGATACTCTCTGGCAGAATTTTATCACGAAACAACTGAGTTTTCAAATTACAAAGAAAATTTAACAGAATTTAGCACAAACATCATCTGAATCTGGGATCTGAATGTCATCCTCTTGATCGAAATAATCTGACCAGTCTAAAGGTGCATATTTCTGTGAAGAAGTCCTGAAGAGATAATTAAGACAAAATTTTCAACCAAATAATACTTTAATATAATTAATCAAAAACAATAAATATCTACATATCTATGATTTAGGTGTTGAATTTCAA
Source organism: Anisodus acutangulus (assembly GCA_029783415.1). NCBI lineage: Eukaryota > Viridiplantae > Streptophyta > Magnoliopsida > Solanales > Solanaceae > Anisodus > Anisodus acutangulus. The sequence goes on along the minus strand of CM056489.1, from coordinate 1,715,260 downwards.
ATAGAGACACCTTTATCTGACCTAAAGCCCTAAAAGAGGCTCCCCAGTAACCAATATGCTAGCATCAAGTAGATGTTTTTTTAATAAGTATTTGACTTTCATAAGCTGTACTTCTGAAGCGCATATATATTAACAGAAAAAGGTTCGAGTTTCCTCCAAACATTTTAGCGAATCTATGAAATCTACAAAAGAATTGCCATTGATTACATCAGTTTGTTTACATCGGTCAGATTACACCATGAATTTAACATTGGTAAACATCTGGAGTATAAGAAAAAATTAGCTAGAATCGCAAACACCTGTTGTTATTCCTTCCAAACTGTCCAACAAGACTAGTTTGGTATTGTTTTCTGAGCCACTAAAAAAAGCTTCTGCACTAATGTTGCAGCCTTTATCGACCTAGGGATCACCATTGCAGTGCAGCAGTAAGTGCCTTGGTGATTCTAGGTCCCTCGGTACAAATAGGACACTTGTTAAACAGATTGTAATCTCTTTTCTATAAATTATGTTGTGTGAGGAAAACTTCTGGAGAGGAAATCCATTCAAACATGTTGCTCTATGGGGTACTTTAGTTCTTCATTTCATCTTCCATGCCCATTCTACATTTTCGGTTATCCATCTGCTTAAACTTTCATAGCATGATTTCACTGCAAATTTCCATTTCTACTTGATTCCGATTATACACTACCAGGGTTCTTCACTATTTCCTTCACTTGTCTGATCATATAGTGAAGCCACTCTATCAACCTCCCAGTCAATCCGCATAGCAATCTGCAACTGCTTCCTCCTGATTCACCACTAGTGGGTATATGTAAGATAGGTGAGCTTCAAAGATTGCTGATTAATCCAACCATCTCGCCACATTCTTTTCTTCCTTCCACCCCCTACTTTCAGTTTGACCTTTTGTTGAAAATGTCCCCAAAGATTGCTTAGATGCTTTTCTGGAGCCACCCCAATGCCAGAGCAGGTTCTGCTACTCCAAAAACCATACATTCCATATATGATCATGTTGACCTCTTTCCATAAGTCTAATTGCTCATCGTCAAACCGCTATAGCCATTTTAAGGGTAGTCTTAAGGTAATTTCAGAGCTTTTACTCCCAAGCCTCCAAACCTCTTGGGTGTAATTATTTTTTTAAAAAAGCAATTTGGTTGACTGACACTAACTTATCAATTACTAGCTTGAGTCTTTCAGCCAATAATTTTGTAGACACTTCCAAGTAAACTAATGGACCTGAAATCTTTTACTTCCACGGCTCCCTTCTTCTTTGGTATTAATGCAATAAAGGTGGAATTCAGACTCTTAAGAAAAGTGTCTTTTTGAAGAAATGACTCTACTGTCCTCCAAACATCATCCTTGACCATGTTCCCACATTTTTGGAAGAAATGCAAGTTAAAACCATCCGGGTCTGGGGCCTTATCTCCTCTAAATGACTTTATTACATTTTCTACTTCCTCCGGAGAGAAGGGTCTCTGCAGCCAGACTGTCTTCATCAAAAAGTTTCTTTAAGTTTACATCCTCCCAAGTTGGTCTCCAATCTTCAGATTCTTTAAATAACTTTCCATAAAAACCCCGTATGTGCTCTATAATAAGCTTCTCATCATCAGCAAGTTCCCCATCAACCATTATCTTGTCAATACAGTTAAATCACTTGTGAACATTGGCCTGTTTATGAAATTTTTTTGTATTCCTATCACCTTGTTCAATCCATAGGCACCTAGACTTTTGTCTCCAAGAGGTCTCTTCAGCTTTTGCCACTTTCTCCAGCTCTCTTTCGATAATATTTTTTTCTGTCTCAATCTGCTCCTCACTTTGATTCATCATTCCTCCGTGGTCTGTTTCACGCAGTCTAGCCAAAGCCTTACTTTTCCTCTCCTCTAATTTCCCAAATACTTCTTCGTTCCATTTCTTTGATGTCACTTTTTAGCAACCTCAACTTTTTTGCAAGAATAGCATCTGGTTCACCTTGTATATCATAGGCCTTCCACCAACTTTCTAACAATTCAGTGAAACCCTGTGTTCAAACCACATGTTCTCAAACTTGAAATAACCTTTTCCTTTTTTCCATTCTCCACACTCTAAAAGAATTGGACAATGATCTGATGTGGTCCTGGGAAGGACCCTCTGTTTTAAAATTTTGAATTGCTCATCCCATCCTTCTGATAGTAGAAATCTATCTATTCGGGAGACACACTGACTATTCATGCTTCTAAACCATGTAAAGGAACCCCCATGTAATGGAGGATCAATCAGAGAAAGATGTTGTATAAAATTAGAAAATTCTCTCATTGCTCATTGATCAATCAGACAAAGTCCCTAAGGAGATGTTTGGAGGTTAGAGGTGTACATGTGGCGTACACTAGGGTGGTCAAGGATATGTATGATGGAGTCAAGACTAGAGTACGAAAGTAGGAAGAGACTCGGAGCACTTCCCAGTGATGATGGGGCTGCACGGGGATCAGCTCTTAGCCCATTCCTATTTGCCTTGGTGATGAACGGTCTGACGCGACAAATCCAAGGGAGGTACCATGGTGTATGTTATTCGCAGACGACATAGCCCTGATTGATGAGACTCACAGCGGAGTGAACGCCAAGCCAGTGGTTTGGAGACAGACTTTGGAGTCTAAAGAGTTCAGGTTGAGTAGGACCAAGACAGAATATTTGGAGTGCAAGTTCAGCAACAGGAGCGACCCTGATACAGGCGTGGAGATAAGGCTTGGTACTCAGGTCATTCCAAAGAAAGGAAGCTTCAAGTACCTTGGGTCAACTATCCAAGGGAATTGAGAGATTGATGACGATGTCACACATCGTATTGGGACAGGGTGGATGAAATGGAGGCTCGCATCTGGAGTCTTGTGCGACAAAAATGTGTCACCAAAACTTAAAGACAAGTTCTATAGGGTGGTGGTTAGACCGACTATGTTGTATGGGGCGAAGTGTTGGTCAGTCAAGACTTCGCACATACAAAAGATGAAAGTTGGGAAGATGAGGATGTTGAGATGGATGTGTGGGCATACAAGGAGAGATAGGATTAGAAATGATGATATCAGGGAGAAAGTGGGAGTGGCCTCGGTGGATGATAAAATGCGGGAAGCGAGGTTGAGATGGTTCGGGCATGTGCAGAGGAGAGACAGATCTCCCAGTGCGGAGGTGTGAAAGGTTGGCTATGGACGGGTTCAAGAGGGGTAGAGGTAGGCCAAAAAAGTATTGGGGAGAGGTGATTAGACGGGATATGGCGCAGATGCAACTTACTGAGGACATGACCTTAGATAGGGGGTTGTGGAGGACACGGATTAGGTAGAAGAGTAGTAGGTACTCGAGTGTAGTCCTACTTATGCTTACAAATTGATAGTTGTAGTGCTATTACTGTAGACCCGATTAGCCTATTACACTTATAGGCACATTATTGCTTTATAATCCAATGTGGTTTGATATCTGCTGCTATGTGTTCTTTAGTGTATTTTGTTTAGCGTATTTAGTTGTGTTAGCTACTGCTATCTTTTGTTCGAACGCACTTTATACTGCTTTAATTCCTTATCTGAGTCTGACCGTTTCTCTTGCTTTGCTCTTTACTCTTGCTTTACTCGTGCTTTATTTTGATTGACTTGCTTGTGATTATGCTTTGTCTTGAGCCGAGGGTCTCCCGAAAACAGCCGATCTACTTACCAAGGTGGAGGTAAGGACTGTGTACATCTTTAGCCTTAGGTATTACCCATTTGATCTGCTGGACACATGCTATATTAATCTTTCACTTCTTAAGAATCTTAACTAGCTCTATAGCCTTCCTCGTTAAAGTCTCAATATTCCAAAGACACTATTCTCAGCCTAGGATCTCCCTTACCCCCTACCCCTTGCCCCCGCCCCCGACCGAGAACATGACCCTAGTCTACCATCATTCACCACAACCACTAGAGCAGAGACACAAAGAATACTAATCCAAGGTTAACGCTAACACACACGGGAAGCAATACTAGAGCACAAGTTAGCAAGAATATAGAGGTAAGTCAGGCTACTATAGATCCGAATGATAAAACAAAGGGCAACAAGAATACATGCAAGAATGTAAAGTCCAGATTCAATAAAACGCAAGACGCAAAATTGAACAACACAGATAAGGAGATGTGCTAAGAGAACTTAATATTTGACAGAATAGGAAAACTTAATAAGCTAGAGTTTGCAAAAGAATGTGCTAAGAGAACAAAACCGTAACGATTAATTAAAAGAACACAGATAAGGAGATAATTGGGAGATAATAGAACCTGATTCAACGTATACAAAACAAACCCTAATTTGAACACAATCGACAGTTAAATTTTTCCTTGAATCGCTGATTAGAGCAGAAAGAATCGGGGGTATAATTATTGTGAAGAAGAAACTGAAATTCCTGTGGTGTGGATGGTAGAAGCAAATCTGAATATCAAAGATTGGAATCTTAGATGCAGTGAAATCTTTTACCCATTAATTGATGTTGTGAACTCTTTACTCTCTCTGAAGCAAGACATAGATCTCCTTTATGGGATGAATGAGCAAAGAGCCAGTTAAATTTTTGATGTATATCCTCCCTAGGATAAACTGCTGTTGAGAATTGTAGTTATTCCAAGAAGAAATTGTACATAATAATTATGATAACAGATACACAATTAAATAGTGGGACTTTAATTCCTCTCTTCGTGATTACGATTAGGATTCTTTTAAAAAAAATTAAAAAGTATAATTAAATAATATTTTAAATAAAATAGTAAATGTGATAAGTAATCTAAATATTCACAAATATACATGATTTCTATCACATCCCCGCAGTCATAGCGGGCGGTTGTCGTACGCTGAGACTGTCCCTAAAATCTTTAAACAAAACCAAGGAAAGATCATTAGTAAAGATGTTAGCAATTTGGTACCTTGAAGGGACATGTAAGACATGCACTTGTCCACGAGCTATCTTTTCACGAACAAAGTGAATATCCATCTCGATATGTTTAGTGCGTTGATATTGGATTGGATTTCCAGAGAGATAGATGACACGAACATTATCACAGTAGACCAAAGTAGCTTTCTGAATAGGAAAGTAAAGCTCTAATAAAAGATTATACAGCAAACATGACTCAGACACCACATTGGCTACGCCTCGATACTCGGCTTCCGCACTGGATCGTGATAAAGTAGTCTAGCGTTTTGCCAACCAAGTTATCACTAAGAAACATACAATAACTAGAAGTTAAACGCATGTTATCTAGGCATCCACCCCAATCAGCATATGTATAAAATACGAGAGTAGAGACGGACGATGGATATAAATGCAACTCATAATCAAACGTACCCGGTATGTATCGTATAATGCGTTTGAGCACAAGCATGTGCTCAATTCGTGGATCATGCATAAATAAACACACATGTTGTACTACATAAGTAATATCTGATCTCGTGAAAGTCACATACTAAAGAGCCCCTACAAGACTACGATAATGGGTGGGATCCTCGTATGGTGTGCTAGACGTAGCACTCAACTTCAGTTTAGTATCAATCGGGGTAGAAGTAGACTTATAAGATGACATGTCAGCTCTCTCAATAATCTCTGCCGCATACTTTTTATGTGATAAAAATAGACCAACTGCATGACGAGTGACTGTTATGCCAAAAAAATAGCTCAAGGGCCCCAATTTTTTCATAGCAAATTCGGATATGAGAAGAGACATGATAGACTTGCGTAGAATGTCCGATGAGGCAGTCAATATAATAACATCAACATATGACAGAATGTATGTCACAGAAGTACCACGCCGATAGATGAATAGAGAATGATCAGACCTGCTGTGAGAAAATTCAATAGTAGACACATAATCTGCAAACCTTTTATATCAAGCCTTTTGGGCCTGCTTAAGCCCATACATGGACTTTTTCAGCAAACATACGTGATGAGGATAATCGGGGTCCCTAAAACTCAAGGGCCGATGCATGTATAATGTCTCCTTAAGATCATCGTGTAAGAAATCATTTTTCACATCCAGCTGGTGAATGGGCCATGCTTTCGAGAGAGCTAGACTAAGCCCAGTACGAATAGTTGTCGGTTTGACCACCGAACTAAATGTTTCTCCACAATCTATGCCAACCGGTTGTGTTTTGCCATCACCTACAAAACGGGTCTTATGCCTCTCAAAAGAACCGTCAAAATTTTCTTTATGAGTAAAAATCCACATAGACCGAATCATATTAACACCAGGCGGACGTGGCATCAATTCCCATGTCTTATTTTCAATAAAAGCATTATATTCGTCAATCATTGCCATTTTCTAATTCGGATCACGAAGGGCAGACATTATGATACGTGGTAGGGGTGATTTAATGACATTAGAATTAAGATTAAAATATCGTTTTGGTTTTAAAATACCTCGTTGGCTACGCATAACGGGCCCTTGACTTAAGATAGAATTTGACGGGATTTGGGTAATTATTGGATCAGTGGTGGACTGGCCAGCATGCAGTGGGTCTGCTAGCCCAATAGTGGCTGGTTGACGATCCGGAGAAGAATGAGAAAAATTTGGGCCAGAAACTGGACTGAGTCTCGGAACCATAAACTGGGCCAAGATCGCCACTGGGTCGGGTCTCGAAATTGGGCTGAGAGGCTGGAACATTGCCGAGATTGTTTGGGCCTGCTGGCATATTTGACTCTCGAGGCCATTGTTGTAGAATATACGGGGAGGGAGCATTGTCCAAAAAATTATAAGCACTCGACACGGATTTAGACACTTGAGCAAACGGAAATTATGTTTCATCAAAAATAACATGGCGACTAATTATAATTTTAATAGAAGATAAATCAAAATATTTGTAACCACGATGATTAGACGGAAAACTCAAAAATACACAAGCGGTAGACCGAGCTTGAAGTTTATTAATTGTAGTAGACGGAAAAAAGTGGATAGCACGAGCACCCAGACACCCTAAGAAGAATACGAGGGATCTTTATTGTAAAGAAATTTAAGTGGGGATTGATATACTAAACCTTTGTTAAGGAAAATGTTAAGGAGGTAGGTCGCCATTTGTAACACATGATGCCAAAAAGATAGGGGTAATGAATCATGGGCTAGTAAGGTTCGAATAATATTAGGACGTACGAGGACAAGAAAACTGAAAAGATATGCCATTAGTGTCACAAAATTCCCGAAACGGCCCATTATCATATTCTCTGCCATTATCACAATGAATGTTTTTAATTTTCCCTGCAAATTGGGTACGGATAAAAGCTCTAAATTTTAAGAATGTGGTAAAAACTTGAGATTTTTTAGACAAAGGAAAGATCCACAAAAAATTAAAATAATCATCCAAAAATATAATATAATAACGATGGTCCAAAGAACTCAAAACGGGAGATGTCCATAAATCACTATGAAAAATGTCAAAAGGCATCAATGTACTAGAAGTAAAGGCGACAAACGGTAATCTAACATGTTTCCCTAGAGGACAAGAAGGAAAAATATGAGTACTATGTGTACTCGTACAATCAATGAAATTATTATTTTTAAGAGAAGAAATAATAGACGACCACAGATGACTCAAACGGTCATGCCACAAGGAAGGAGCAAGAGCGGCAAATGTGGAAGATGTGGTTTGACTCGTGGAAATGGTGGTGGTGGTGATTGAATAAAGCTCTCCCCGACTATTACACCTCATTAGAGGTATCCCCGTTTTGAAATCCTTTACAGAAAATCCAAAAGGGTTAAAGTTAACAGAAATCCAATTATCAGTTGTGAATTTTTATACAGACACCAAATTTTTAATTAAGTGAGGGGCATGAAGGACATTCTTGAGGATGAGAGGTTGTGAGGGGGACAAATTTGTGTGATCATAACCACAAATTGGAATTGAATTGTCATTACTAACAATTATGCCACGATTTTTGTAAGCTAAATCCAAGTTGAGTTACATAATGCCTTGTCAATCCTGCTCCAAACATGGCTATTAGTCCATGTCAACACTCTACCACTGGCCTTCATATCTGCCAAATTCATTGAATCAACCATCTGCTAGAAATCATTGGTCTCATATTGTGTTACTTGTTGACCACCCACTTTGTCTTCAGTTGCCAAATGGGTGTTGAAATCCCCACATATACACCGTGGAGTAGTAATCAGATTGCCAACTTTGCTCAACCCTGCCCAGAGGCTATTTCTTTCTTCAATATTGTTCTTTTCATACACCACAACAATATGACACTGGAACTCAGTCCTCATATCCTCTACTAAACACAATATGAACTGATCATGGGTGCCAATATTAGTAACATGAATATCTGCTACTTTCCAAAGGATTCAGATCCTTCTATTGACAGTCTGTGAATAATTGTTAGCTGAATTCCACCCTCTGGCTATCTTCTCCATGATCTTGTTTACATGTGTTCCTTCACCGTTGTTTCCAACAAACCAGCAAAATTAACTTTTTGTTATATAAGATAATTCCTCATCTCCCTATGTTTGAAGGGCTTGTTCATTCCCCTCACATTCCACACTATCCAATGCACTTAATTTTGCTTCCTCCCATCAGGAGGTTTCCCTGCTACATGCAAACTCGTAGTACTATCAGCTAAAGGGGAGAAAGGATTCACACTAGAGCTCGCCAGTGGGCCGGGCTCGGGACTGGCGGGCCGGGTTTGGCGGGGTTGGGTCGGGGCGGGATCGGGTTTGGCGGGATTTGCCAAAGTCCCGTCCCGATCCCGTAGGAATCGGGTCGGGGCGAGATCGGGTCGGGCGGGATCGGGATCAGGGCGGTTTTTCCTTTTTTTTTTAATAACATCTGTATAAAAAACTCAATAATTAAACAAGACAAGATAGTATAATAAAAACATCCCAAGGTTGTTTTTGTGCTCCTTATATTATTTAATAGACATATAATTTTTTTGTAATAAAAATACAATTGTCAAAATTGCAACTTTGTAGTGTTGTTCAAAAGTTGCAAATTACATTGTAAAATTGCAATTAAAAAAATTACATTCTGAAAAAAACTTGTTCTAGTTTCTTGATAATTTCCTGTGGTTCTTCGGTTGAAATTGGTATTTGTTGGTCAAATTGATCCACGTCGCTTCCACCACATTCGGATAAGATTTCGTTGTAGTTTCGTCTTCTTCTTCGTTGATCTTCGGTTGACCGCACCTTCTCCGCTCCGCTCGTATCCAATCTCTGAATAATACTACAATCTCCAAGCTGTCTCCGGCTAATGAGTGTCTGTCTTTCCTATTTGATATCTGCCAGCAGAAGAAGCGCTTTCAGACGCAGTTGATGACACTTGAATGTTCAAAACATCTCGGGCCATCATTGAAAGTGTCAAAAAGATCTTCTCATTCCCCCTCCAGTATTTCAGCAAGTCTTCACGTTCTTCTTCATTGAGAACTGCTTGGTACGGTACAGAACCCTGCAAAACAAAAATATCAAACTCGCTAATTTGATTAGTAGCGATACGGCCGGACATTCTATTTCAGAGGCTTTCAATACTAGTCGCATAAACAACATATCTTTTGTGAGGTTGTGTTGAAGATGAAGAAGATGGTATGGAAGCCGGTAGGGTACTAGCACTTTCTTGTTGGTAAAACCTATATACTTTTTTGCATTTGTCTTCTACGCCAGACAACACTTCTTCTTTAGTTTGTTCAATAGGTGGTGGGTGATTTGAATTTTTGGGACTTGGAGGTGGTAGTACTTCTATACAATCGTAAATAGTTTCAATAAGTGATTTAGTACCGTCTATTTTAATAGTCGGATTTAATACAACACCAATAATATTAATAGTGGGAATAAGAATAAAATATTTTTTTATTTTGATAAACATTTTTTAATAACTGCCATATAAACTAGTTTTTTCATATATTCACTAAGTAATAAAAATATTAGAGCTATATAAAACAACATAGTTGAAATAGTAGGATAATATATACCGAAAAATTCTTTTGTTGCTTGAAAAAATTTCTCTAAAAATACAATAAGTTCGGAAATTTTTACCCAATCGTTATCTACAACCATATCAGCTGAATTTTGATTATGAGAGTTAAAAAATAAAGTTATAGGTTTTCTATAGTCATAAGCAGCAAGTAGTTGCTCATATAAAGAATTACACCTGGTGGGTACTTCTTCTGAAATTTTTCTATAAGGTAGTTGGCAATCGAGATAAGTTTTTTATATTCTTTTCTTCGTTGTATTCTATTATTTTTAAAAGTAAAGTTTATAGCAAATTGTATTTTACTAAGAATGTCTTCAAAATGTGATAGACCATCCTTTACAATTAAGTTATATATATGTCACGCGCATTTTATATGAAAATGATCTGAAAAAGATGGAGTTAAACTATTTTTTTAAATTGTAATAGTGTAATTGTTAGAAGAAGCGTTATCTAATGTAATAGTCATACTTTTATCAGTTATTCCGTAATAATCGCACACTTGATAAATATTTTCTGCAATAAAAGAATCAGTGTGCCTATCATCTATATATCTATACGCTAAGATACGTTTTTGCATAGACCATTTATAATCTATCCAATGACAAGTTACCGTTAAATAATCATGGCCGCTATTACTACGGAATATATCAGAAGTGATAGTCACTTTGCCGTTAAAATGATATAATGAATAACGTAAATATTGTTGATATTCATGTGCAAATTTAAATATATCTCTCTTAACAAGTGATCTAGGAAAACTGTTAAAAGCAGGATTATACAAATCTCTAATGTAATGAATAAAACCGGGAGATAAAGGAAATGAAAAAAGGCAAACCCTCCACAACAACTAATTTTGTTATTGCTTCCTTATCTCTACATTTATTGTATTTAGGGCCTATAATTTTCCCAGTCATAGGGTTAATTTGACCCTGGACATGGTACGTGACAGTATCAGTATGTGAACCTTGTCCCGATGGAGCGGGCGTATGCGCATCCGGTTTTGAAGCCTAGTATTGGGCATACCTAGCTGGATGAGCCCTTACTGCGTGTCTCATTAAACCCCCGTCCCACCGTGACCTTTTTCAGTTTTAAATTTTAAAACATCTTTACAAATTTTACATCTAGCTATTTGATTTTAATGTTCGTTTTGCTGGACCTCGTCTCATACTAGGGGGAATAGGAGGCATTTCAGTTGAAGGTGCACTAGTGGGTGTGTTGTCATCTACATTAGTGGGTGTATCATCTAGCTCATCGTTTAAATTAAAGTCTTCTTGAGTTCCAAAATAGCTCCTCGTCTAAATCTAATTGTATTGTAGAAAAATGTTCAGTATCAATAAAATCATCCTGTGTAGGAATAGGATTCTGTCTAGAAATAGGACACATTGCCCTTGTTGCCCCTACTAGAAGAAGCATGACCCCTACCCGTAATCATACGTTTAAATTATTAAATTATAAATTTATAATTATACTAATAAATAATTAAAGTAAATAAAATTAAGTGCGCTAAATAAAATAAACAGACAATAATAATTTAATGAAAAGGAACGAATGTACCAAACGCCGACGTAACATCGATGTGTAATCGAGAGGTTGAAAATTGAAACTTTCCCGTCGCAATACCTGAGTTTGACTCTTGAGACGCCACTGGTGTATTACCCTTTTGCCCAATTGCCTTCCCAATGCTACTGCCCTGCAGTGCTGCAGCAAATCCTGTACCTCTTCCAGCATTACCGATGTTTACAATACTTCCTTACACTGTAGGTACTGAATCATTTTATGATCAAAGTAGGGCTGCCGACAATAGACTGAGCTGCAAGCTCGGGATGCACGTTAGCATGAGTCTAATCGTGCACCGAGAACATTTTAGGAGGAGAGAGAAAATATCTAATTATTTATTAATTGACGGGGTTGTTATGAGTGCAAAAACTGATTTCAGTAAGATGATGATGGGCTCATTCAAACGCATCAAGATATGAAAATTGTTAGACGGTGGCTTTGTGATCGATCTTCTAAAGGATGGGGAAACACTTTAATAGAAGAAAACACAAACACATCATTATCCATAAACCTATAGAAACCATGTCTTTTGTTAGTGTATAGTATATACTTTCATTTCAATTATCCTTTGTTAGTGATATTCTCCATTTAATATTGTACTTTTTTATTTAAATTTATGTGATTATATTTGACTGATTACGATGTTTAAAAAAGAAAGATTGGATTTTGAAATTTATGATATAAAATATGTCTCAGATATTTATGTGACTATAAACGAGAAGTTTAAAATTAAATTATTCTATGTATAAAAAATAGGAAAAATAACATTGTATGACAATTTGAAGAAAATATTTACCCGTATTAGACCATGTTTCTTAAATTACCCGAAAAGGCCTAATTTTTAACTTTTTTACAACAACGATGCTCCCCTCACCGCTGTTCTCTGAGCTTCACACATCAAACAACGATACACCACTGTTCATCTCCCCCTCTCTTCTTATCCGGTGGACCTTCACCATCTCCGGCGAGCTCCGTTGAGCCCGACCAGCCCCTCTACCATGATCCACCATTGTACATCTCTTCGTCTTTGTCTCTCTTTGAAAATTTGACGAGTTTTGACCACCACCACATCTCTATCTGAAAAACGACCAGTGTTTAGAAGGTAGGGGTAGAAGCAACATAGAAAAATTGATTTAGTAGTGGCGGTGAAGGTTGGGTGGTCGGTATAGCGGTGGAGGAGGGGAAAATATTTGTATAAGTTTGTAAAACAATGTAAAAGTGTATTTAAACATCTCTTATACACTTTTATACAAGATTGATACATTGTCTCCATTAAGTCTATACAGTTGTACACTATTGTATATACATTTTTATACAAAATTGATACATTGTCTACTCCAGGTGTATAAAGTTTTATACTATTGTATAATTTTGTATTTCGTGAAAACGTGGCTATGTAAATGTAAATAAAAAATATGACTACAAAAATGTAATTTCTTATATTGGATTGTATATTATTAAAATTATCCAATAAAAATATGTCATTTCTTTTTTAGACAGAATGAAAAAGGAAGAGTATCACAAAATTGATGCGTAGGAAGTAATTAATCACGACAAGTGATAATCTTAATTTAGTATATACCATGATATATAAGTATTTAATTTGATATAAACAATGAGTATGAATAAATATTTTTCTTAATTAATGTATGGGTCCAAGATTTGGTGGTTAACCAATACTCCGTATTACATTTACTTTCTCCAGAGAGCTTTGGTTTTGACCTTATTTATACCTACGCCTTCACTTTTAGGTAAAGTTATCCATCTGATTAATTTTACTAATGATTATGTTAAGTTAGTAACATTTTGGAACTTCTAATAAAGTGCATTTCAATTAAATGAAAATGTGTTCAAGTGAATTAGTTTGTGAAAATGTATGATAACACGTCTAATATTGTTTTTATGAATTTATATTTGGAGATAAATAAACTTCTTTTCTATAAAAAAAAAAATGCCAAGTACCAAATGAGACAAACGAAAGGCTGGATTAAATGAGTTAATTTCTTTTAAATTTTTACTAAAAGAGTAAATAATTATTTCATTTTATGTGATATTATTTTTTTAATCATTGGATCAAAGACATGAAGGTATAATATAGAATTGGATACTTTATTTATGGGTTCAAAAAAGCCGTCAGATTCAAGAAAAATCTATTTCACAAAAAAAATAATTGTAAACAATTTAATTTTAAACTACACATTTTATCTTTAATGACATTATTTTATAACCGTATAATTATTCACAACCAATGTCTTTTACGTTGTAAAATTTATTCACATTGAATTTTTACATCAAAATTACACCAATTTATCATGATTAAGTAATCCTATGAGTAGATAATTTACATTAACAGATCTAGTTCCTTTAGCATTTACTATACCCCAAGTAACATATTGTTCCGGAACACAGATATACACTTTTAATTTGGTGTAAACAATCGATGCAAATAAATTTTTTCCTTTTATGTGATAATGATTTAAGGTCTTTTACCCCTTTCGAAAACTCAAGAAATTTTCCAGTGTTGTATATACCTAATTATATGTAATTACCTTAAGAGTAAATATTTTAAACATAGAATCACAATTCACCCTGAAATTAAACCAACTAAAAGATAGGTTCTTTTTATTACACTACTAATAAATAAATGCAATTTTTTGTGGCAAGTCTTATACAAGAGTCAATGATGATGATGCAATATTTATGTCCACATTTTTCTTATTATTTTAATTTGTTCAAATTACTAAATTAGGAAAAGACAACAAAACCATGAAAATGAGAAGGGCTGTTTAATTGGTTTATTGCATGTGGACAACATGTGCTGTTACAACTACTATTCTATTTAGCAAACCTTAGTTATGCGAAAATTCCAATTAAAAGCTTGTCTGGTTCATTAAATTATTTTTAAATTTTTTTATTTAAGTGATTTGCAAACTTTGGAAATGAATTATGCTCTCCATATTCCAAAATCAGTTAGTTTTATTTGTATGATTTAGTCACTTAAGTTGATATTAATGTCCTGTGTAAGAGCTTCTTAGAGCTCATTAGGGTTAACTGATATTAAATGCGAGAAATTAGTTTTAGATGTTGAAATTGATTTATAAATAAATAAAATTTGGATAAAAATAATGAAGTTCACAATAAGCAATTAGTGTGTTGGTATAAAGGTGTTGATAAACCTTTGTATGCTAAAATGATTGGAATGCACTTAAAGTTATTCACAAATACATAAATTTAAAAGTATTTTTACGTAAGAAATCAGGAAAGACAGAAATAAAATAGAGAAATACTTAAAAGTTATGTTTTAAAAAAAGTATTGCAGAGATTACAAAAAATATTACGAATAAAGTCATAAAAGATTTGGTCAAACCATATATACTTCTAAGCTATAAAATCATGAGTTAGGGATGAGTGTCTGATTAACATAATCATATTTTTTGATTGATTTTGACTTAGCTTATAGCGTGACTAGCTTATAAACTTACTCTCGCATTATCAACTTGCTTCACTTGACGTATAATGTCAATATAAAAACATGGAGTAGTAGAGTATAGTTTAAATTTAAATAGAAGGAACTATTATTAACCAATGTTCCCTCCAAAAACAGGTGATTTTTGTTGTATTTTCAGTCAAGTTTCGAAAAAAGAAAATTAGTTTTTTTTGCCCAATCATGTAAAATTTGGTGCTTTCATTATTCCACATTCAATGAATTCTACTCCAATATTCGTATTTAAATTCATTTACCTTAAATAATAATAAAAAAGGACAACACAACTACTAATATATTTTGATTTAAAATAAAAATATTGGAGAAAGCACCATAAAGAGAGAGTTGAAAGTACACACGCAAAAAACACGAAGAAATTTTAAAAAAAAGAATTCAAGAATAAATAAATAAACGTTTTTAAAAGTAAAAAAAGAAAGAAATTGGCAACAATGCAAGTGCTTCTTCTAAGCCACCGTCAAAGCCCATTGATAATGCCACTCAACCGTGTGGGCCCCATTTACAGTCTGTTCCAACCCAAAATAAAAAAATAAAAAAATAATTTAAATATACAATAATAAAAAAGAAAATTCCTTAACCCCACCTTTGCTTTGGAGGGAACCAAAAACTTGACATAACTAAACTTAGGTCCCCAAAAAAGAAAAACCAGCTTTCCATTGAGTTTTCCTTTGTCGGTTAGTGACGGCGGTATTGGATCAGCTTGCGCGTATTTTAATTATATTATTTCTGAATTAAAAAGAATATCCACTTAGTTATTTAAATATTTCTTAAAAAAATAAGTAATTTGATTAAACTATCCCTAATTAAATATCTATTGAGATTTGATCACATAACACTTAACGAGGGTAAATTTTAAAAAATAAGATTGATTCTTTCTTGATTTGATAAGTGGACAATCTTTTTGACCCAAAAAAAATGCTAAGTGGACACTCTTTTTTATCCGGACGGAGTATTATTAAGTACTCCCTTCATTCATATTTACTTGTCTATGTTTGATTTGACGCACTCATTAAGAAGCATTAAATAAAATATAATTTTACTATATCACCCTTAATTATTATAGATCATCTAATATTGGAAAATGAATTAAAAATAATTAAGTATTAATCATAAGGGTGAAATAGGTATAAAAAAGACAATCTGGTGCACTAAGCTCCCTCTATGCACGGGACCAGAGAAGAGTTAGATCACAAAGGTCTATTGAACGTATTTCTGCAAGAGGTTATTTCAACGGCTTGAACATGTAACCTCCTGGTTACATGACAGCAAACTGAACAAGTAAAAATCAATATCTATTTTTAATATAGTTGATAAGTAAAAGTAGACGAGGGACTACATGCTACTTTCATCGGTAGAGAAAACAAAAAAAAATTGCAAAATTCAACTTCAACCCCCCAAAAAAGAAGAAATCATCATGTTTTCCTTTTTTTTTTCAATTAATGACGGTAGTGCTCGATCAATTTGTGCATCTCAATTATCATCGGGTACATACTACTTTCCATCAAGTGAGGAAACCAAAAGTTTGGAAAAAACTTAACCTAGGAATGCCGAGAAAGAAGAACTCTACTTTCCATTAAATTTTCCTTTTTTTATTGATGACGGTAGTTTTTTTTTTTTGGGAAACACTAGGCTTGCGGCCTAGGTTATTTATTAATAACAGAAAATAAAAAAGGGGCCCAAAGGGGGAAAGTACAAGAAAGGGGGGCTAGTCCTTAGTCATTACCTTACAAATCTTATTGAGGCATCTTACCTCTATTAGCAAGAATGTAAAAAGTAAGAACTTGATCGAATCAAGTATTCTATGATCATCATATAGTTTATAACATACTCTATGATGATACTAAAATAGTGAGAAAATAATACAAGAACAAAGATATAATCAGCTACATCTGGCCTTATAAAATCTTCTAAATATTGTATCGCTTCCTTATCGTCTTCCAAATACTCTTGGATCTTGATCATTTATTCTTTGATCTGGTGGATATTGTTGACGTGGCAGGAGCCACCGTTTTTTTCTTTGCCCGATTTCCTTGTTTTTTGACAACTGGTTGAGCCATGTCATAAATTATCAGTTTTGCATCATTATCCTATATCCACTTCCTGATTCTTTCAAAATACTCATATGTAACATTCCGCGCATACAAACGCTCATACTCGCCTCCATTTCCACATCCGAGCCCTGATCTCTAGCCTTGGAAGATATGATACCATCGTTACTATTCACCTCCTCCTCAAATTTGTCCATCTGTGTCCTCCTCTCACTACTAGTCGTGCTAGATGATGGAATATCAAGACATGCATGGGTCATAGTAACTAGGCCTTCATCAATTGCATCATTAATTGTTGAAGTACTAGCAGCAGCAGCAACAACAACAGCAACAGCAACAACTACATGTGTAGTTACAACAGATCCAACAACATTAACTTCATCTGCTGCATTAAGCACATGTGTGATACCAGTAGCAACACCAGCAACACCACATGTAGCAGTTGTTGTTACAGTATCAGCAGTTCCAGAAGCATTAACAACAACCACAACATAACCATCATCTGCAACAGAAACAACAACAGCAGAAGCATTAGGTGTAGCGACAACTTGAGATGTAGCAAAAACAGCTGGAGTAGTTGCATTTGCACCAACAGAGGCAGCAACAGAAACAACATCATCGCCAAATTTCTAATAGCCACAAAGCGAAACAAAGAAGAACACCAACAAAGATACCCAACATCAAAGAAACAACAAGGGTGAAACAAATTCAATCAAGCAAGATCAACATTAGCAAATGCACCAAAGAAGAGCAAAGAACAACAACAATCGCCAGAATCGATGCAATTCCTTGTTCATTAGATGTGTCAACAGCATCAATTGCAGTAGCAGGAATAGCACATGAGGCAACAACAACAGTAACAATAGCTGCAGCAGTGGAAATATCAACACCAGCAGTAGCAGCACTAGTAGCAACTGTTATTAATCTGTATTCCAAAAACCAGTAAATAATAAACACTGAAAATAAACAGAATCAGTGTTGAAAAATAAGAATAATTTTTCAAAATATAATCGAGCCCACTTAGTTCAAACTGTGTCCTTAAGGAAATTATTCCCCTCACAGTACTCGAGGTTGATGGAATATCCCCTCCCAAGATAGAACGATTATCTTACCAGAATAGTAGTACTCCAAATTCAGGTAGCGGCGAACCACTCAACGGCAGTATATCACACATAATTTATTTGTGCAGAAGAAAAAGAAGTTTGTATTGTTCAGAAAATTCGTAAATAAAATTCTGAGGAATCAAACGAATTTATAGCCATGGAAGTACTGTTTCTGAAGGTTTGCAACCTTTCTGAACAGCCACTGAAAACTGGTGAGAAATTTAAATATGGAAAAGAAACCGGGTCGCGGGTTAGACACGCGGATCCGGCCGGGTCGCGGGTCACTAACGGGTAGGATTGGATAAGTTAATTAATTTAATTAAATAATTAAATATTAAAGAAAATTTGGTCCAAAAAGATTATCAATCAATCAGATCATTTGACCAAATCCAAATCCAAATCTGAAGCCGAAGCCGAAGCCGAAGCCGAAGCCGAAGCCGAGCCGAGCCGAAGCCGAAGCCGAGCCGAGCCGAGCGAGCGACGACGGTGCGAGGGGTCCTTGCCCCCTCAACCCTTTTACTGACAAGAAGGAGTAATTCTACTTATAAGTAGAATAACTTTTCTTTCCACTACCGATGTGGGACAAATGTTTATTTTATAAAGCAAGAGGGAACTCCCACTTTTCTTTCCACTACCGATGTGGGACACATCCCACTTTTCTTTCCAATCATTTCTCATTCACCAATATCAATACCCAACAATCCCCCACATGAATGGGGAATGACTATAATATAAAAGAGCGGACAAGTGTGATATACAAGCGAGAATTGACTGCATCTGGATAAGTAGGTTTCCCTTTGAACTTTCCGTAGTGAACTTATATCGGATATACTCGATCAATCGGTAAATTTGATATCTTTGAATCGTCGAACTTTGTTGTATACCTAGACAACATAAGTCACATAATCAACCCTCAACCGTTTATGGTTTTCACGGTTGTGTTCGTTTCAGCCATGAACACATCCTGATTTCATGAGTGCGTAGAGAATGGGCATTCACTGTCATTCCCCTTTAAAGTGGCTTACACTTAACACTCACATAAGTGATTTCTAAGCATGTGGTCCTATAGCCACATTATCTGGTCATACACTGCCAGATTTAGATAATCATTAAAGAACTTTAATGCTTTATTAACTCATTAACAAGCCATAAGGTTTTATCCTTATTTCTGAACATTGTCTTCATCCAAGAATGGGTTGAGTTATTTGACAACGTTAAACCGTCAGTCACAACTTTGTTTGATCTCCTTGAACCTAGCTCTTGGGATCTCCAGTCTGCTAGGTAGAGTTACCGCTATGATGACTTGTCCTCGGCCTTAACCCCATTCCCATTGATGATCTACTAACTCCCTCTCTAGATAAGCCTTTTGTAAGCGGATCTGCCACGTTATCTCTTGACTTTACATAGTCAATCGTGATAACGCCACTAGAGAGGAGTTGTCTAACGGTATTGTGTCTTCATCGTATGTGACGAGATTTTCCGTTGTACATTACGCTCCCCTGCCCTACCTATTGCTGTTTGACTGTCACAATGTATACATATAGGAGCTAAAGGTCTGGGCCAGAATGGAATATCTTCTAAGAAATTCCGGAGCCATTCAACTTCTTCACCGGCCTTGTCTAAAGCTATAAATTCAGATTCCATTGTAGAGCGGGCGATGCATGTCTGTTTTGATGATTTCCAAAACGCTGATCCACCCCCAATTGTGAAAACATAACCACTCGTGGATTTAACTTCAGATGATCCGGTGATCCAATTTGCATCACTATATCCATCGATCACGGCAGGATATTTGTTATAATGCAAAGCATAGTCTTGGGTGTGTTTTAAATACCCCAAGACTCGTTTTATTGCCATCCAATGAGTTTGGTTGGGATTACTCGTGAATCGACTCAGCTTGCTTATAGCACATGCTATATCTGGTCGTGTACAATTCATAATATACATCAAACTTTCCAAAACTCGTACATAGTCCAATTGTGAGTCACTTTCACCTTTATTCTTTTGAAGTGCAAAACTTACATCAATTGGAGTATTTACAACATTGAAATTTAAATACTTAAACTTGTCAAGTACTCTTTCAATATAATGAGACTGCGATAATGCTAGACCTTGTGGAGTTTTATGAATTCTGATGTCTAAGATCAAATCAGCAACTCCTAAGTCTTTCATATCAAATTTGCTAGCCAGCATACGCTTCGTAGCATTTACATCGGTAATATCTCTACTCATTATCAACATGTCATCAACATATAAACAAACAATGACTTCATGATTTGGAGTATTTTTAATGTAAACACATTTGTCACACTCATTAATCTTAAATCCATTTGCCAACATTGTTTGGTCAAATTGCGCATGCCATTGTTTGGGTGTTTGTTTAAGTCCATAAAGTGACTTAACAAGTTTACACACTTTTCTTTCTTTACCAGGAACCACAAAGCCCTCAGGTTATTCCATGTAAATTTCTTCCTCCAATTCTCCATTTAAGAAAGTTGTCTTGACATCCATTTGATGGATTTCAAGACCATATCTGACTTGATGCTACTAACACCCGAATAGATGTTATTCTTGTTACCGGCGAGTATGTGTCAAAGTAATCAAGGCCTTCTTTTTGTCTATAACCTTTGACCACAAGTCTTGTCTTATATTTGTCAATATTGCCATCAGCTTTCATTTTCCTTTTAAAAATCCATTTTGATCCAAAAGGTTTATTTCCAGGAGGAAGATCAACCAATTCTCATGTATGGTTGTTCAAAATTGATTCAATCTCACTATTGACTGTCTCTTTCCAAAATGCTGAATCAGAAGAAGACATCGCTGCTTTAAATGTTTGAGGCTCATTTTCAAGCAAGAATGTCACAAAATCTGGTCCAAAGGAAGTAGATGTCCTTTGACGTTTGCTACGCCTTGCATCCGCTTTACTCGGTGTATTTTCCTTTGGTTCTTCGCGCGGTCGTTTAGATCTTTCACTTGACGACTCACATTCAGTTTTATACGGATAAATGTTTTAAAAGAATTCAGCATTATCTGATTCAATTACCGTATTAACATGAATTTTGAGATTGCCCTTTTCCACCATATTGGCTTGTCATTTTCCCTTGTTTTTTTTTTCGGAGATGACAATCTGGGGCTTTGTGGCCAGCTTTCCCACAATTAAAGCAGTTGCCCTTGAACTTTTTTTTGTTGGAATCCTTCTCCTTTCCAGAAGGCCTTTCCTTTTCTTGTTCTTTTTCAGAGCAGCATCTTCAACGATGTTTGCCCCTTCAATTGGTGAAGTCTTACGGTACCTCTTCTCAGCGGTTTTGTTATCTTCCTCGATCTTGAGACGAATCACAAGATCTTCCAACTTCATTTCCTTTCTTTTGTGCTTAAGATAATTCTTGAAATCTTTCCATGAGGGCGACAACTTCTCAATCATTGCAGCCACTTGGAACGCTTCATTTACTACCATACCTTCGGCAATAAGGTCATGGAAGATAAGTTGAAGCTCTTGAACTTGGGTTCCAACGGTTTTTTCATCCACCATTTTGTAGTCTAGGAATTTGGCAACCACAAACTTCTTCAAGCAAGCATCTTCAGTTTTGTACTTCTTTTCAAGTGCACTCCATAGTTCTTTGGAGGTCTCTACTGCACTGTAGACGTTGTACAAGTCATCTTCTAAGGCACTCAAAATATAGCCTTTGCATAAAAAATCAGCATGTTTCCAAGCCTCAGTAACCATGAAATGTTGGTTGTCAGGCATGTCAGCGGCAGGCACGGGAGTGTCCTCACTGGTGAACTTTTGCATACCAAGGGTGGTAAGCCAAAAGAACATTATTTGCTGTCATCCTTTAAAGTTGGCACCGGTGAACTTCGCAGGTTCTCGCGGTGTGGCACATACGGGTTGTAGGAGTAACCGCTGGTGCAGTATTCGCAGAGGTAGTTCCAGTCTCAATTGCCATTATTCGTTTGTCACTGTCAAATTGACAAACGATTTTAGTTAATAAAATCAGAATAGCAATTCAATCACAGACTTAAACGATGAAGATTTTATTTCTTCAAATCGCAGTATAATTATGAAACTTTAGTATTCCAACGAAGTTTTTATATCTTCGAGTCAGAATACTAATATTCATATGGAGTAGAAAACTACAGAAGTTTTAATCTCCAAACCAGAATACAACAACGATGAAGTTTTTATGTTCTTCAAATCGTTGTACAAGTATGAACTTTAATATTCCAATGAAATTTTTATTTCTTCAAGTCAGAATATGAAATTTCATACGGAGTAGAAAACCACACAGGTTTTAGTCTCCAAAACAGAATACAGATTAATCTAAAAATATAATTTCCTTAAGATTGTTATTAATCTGTATTCCAAAAACCAGTAAATAATAAACACTGAAAATAAACAGAATCAGTGTTGAAAAATAAGAATAATTTTTCAGAATATAATCGAACCCACTTAGTTCAAAGTGTGTCCTTAAGGAAATTATTCCCCTCACAGTACTCGAGGTTGATGGAATATCCCCTCCCAGGATAGAACGATTATCTTACCAGAATAGTAGTACTCCAAATTCAGGTAGCGGCGAACCACTCAACGGCAGTATATCACACAGAATTTATTTGTGCAAAAGAAGAAGAAGTTTGTATTGTTCAGAAAATTCGTAAGTAAAATTCTGAAGAATCAAACGAATTTATAGCCATGGAAGTACTGTTTCTGAAGGTTTGCAACCTTTCTGAACAACCACTAAAAACTGGTGGGAAATTTAAATATGGAGAAGAAACCGGGTCGCGGGTTAGACACGCGGATCCGGCCGGGTCGTGGGTCAGGGTCACTAACGGGTAGGATTGGATAAGTTAATTAATTTAATTAAATAATAATTAATTAAATAATTAAAAATTAAAGAAAATTTGGTCCGAATCCGAATCCGAATCCGAATCCGAATCCGAAGCCGAAGCCGAAGCCGAAGCCGAAGCCGAGCCGAGCCGAAGCCGAAGCCGAAGCTGAGCCGAGCGAGCGAGCGACGACGACGGCGCGAGGGGTCCTTGCCCCCTCAACCCTTTTACTGACAAGAAGGAGTAATTCTGCTTATAAGTAGAAGAACTTTTCTTTCCACTACCAATGTGGGACAAATGCTTATTTTATAAAGCAAGAGGGAACTCCCACTTTTCTTTCCACTACCGATGTGGGACACCTCCCACTTTTCTTTCCAATCATTTCTCATTCACCAATATCAATACCCAACAGCAACAGCAACACCCTGTCCCATTGTGCTCCCCTCCTCCTCTGCTTGACCTGCCTCTGCTTCAGTAGCAGGTTCGATAATATCACCGCCAACAGCAGCCACAACATCCATAGCAGTGGCACCAAAAGCAGCAGCAACAGTCCCTACTTCATCATTTCCATCAATCACTGCAGCAGCCGCATGTGAGGTACAGAAGCAGCAACTGCAATATTACCCTTCCCCTGCCTCCTTGGCCTCCCCCATCCTCTTCCTCTCCAACTAATATATTGAAGGAATTAGGGTGTTTAGGATCATGTTTTGAGGCAATAGAGGTTTTGGTCTTGTTTCTGGATTCTAGTAAGGGGTTTTTTGTTTTGTTTTTGATTATTTTTGTGTGCTTTGTTGTTTTTGGTGTGTTTGATGGCTTGCCATTCCCCTTCATTGTCAATAGCCTTCCCACTTTGTTGAACTTTGGTAGGATTGGATTTAGAGATTGTTTTTTCAAACTCCGCTCCATTACCTATACCTTTCTCATCTCCCTTTTCTGGTTTCAAGTTTGGATTTAGTTTCCAACACCCAACTTCATCATGGCCTTGCAAATTGCATGTTTTACAATATTTAGGAAGATAATCATATCGAATCGACAACCATTTCGATTGAATTACTTCCCCATCTAAAATATTAATTTGAATTATTTTTGGGTGTTTATGAAGCAAATCCATTTCCACCTTAACCCTAGCGCAACCAAGTCATATTTTGTTTTTCGTAGCAGCATCAATAGAAATAGGCTTACCTACTTCTAGGGCTGACAATGGATCGGAGGTGGATCGGGTGGAGCTCAATCCGCATCCACCCGCCAACCATCCATCCACCACCCGACCCATCCATCACCCTATTTTTCTTCATCTACATCCGATCCACCCATCATCCACGATTGAATCGGGTGGATCGGGTGCTTCGCGGATGAAAATTATAGCACAATCAATCAATCACCTAAAATCCTTGGTAAAACAAAAAAAAGGTACATCAAATAAATATCATCATACTGTTTTTACAAACCGTGTCTATGCTCCAAACATGCAACCAAAAAATACGGCGACTTTACTTTCTTATAAAAATTATACTACTAGTAGTCTAATACTGTATTAAATAATGATTACTTTACTTGATTGATTTCATAAAAATAGTTGCTAATGAGTAATGACCTTGATATCTTCGCCAATTGAAAACAAATGCAATAATTACAATTAATGTTCCATGATAGAATTATGATTAAAAATTATCCTCTATAATAATTTTGGTTAGAGCTCTTATGCAATCAAGGATAAATGCAAGACACATTTCTAAGGGTGAGGACATGAATGACCCAAAAGTATAATGAATTTTAAAATTATGATATTTTGTATAGTAAGAAAATATTTTAAAAAAATATTTGCCTTAAAAAGTTATTTGAAGTTGAAGTGAAAAAATAGTATCTAAAAATTAAACGTATTTGATATAAGTGTATTCGGAAAAAAAAACAAATCTTAAATTTGAAGATTTGCAAGGAAAACTAATATTTCACTCAAAATATACTTTCAAGTCAATATTTTAATATACCCCTTGGAATCATTTACAAGTACTTGAAGCAAATTAGTACTATTTGCCAAAAAATATATTATGTTTTTTCAGTACTTCAAACTTTTTAAAATTATTTTAACAGTTACTATACATATATACTAGTACTAACAAATTTCATAGTACAAAACATTATATTTGTATTATAAAATTTTGTAATAATAATAATTAATTTATAATGAAACGCTAGAATTTAGTTGTACATTAAAAAAAAAAATTATAAACGGGTGAATGGATGGGTCGAGTGGTGGGTTGGATATATGTCCACCCGAATTCGACCCGATTCGTCACCCGATTAAAATCCACGTTTTGTCAGATTTTCGTCCATATAATCGGATTGGGTGGATCAGATATCCATTGGGTCAAGGTGAAATTGCCGGCTCTACCTACTGCCGAGGCTAATGAGAAGAGTGTTGATTCGCCAAACCAAGTTGGAGCCAAGCCTGGGAAGGATATCCATGCCATTGCTATGCTTGTTTCCTCATCCGGATTAAACCAAATATCCCATTTAAAAGTTCTCATCAGATGGTATTGATTTTTCTCCTTACTCTGCCAAATTGGCTTTGACAGTAACGAAATATAATCTTCGCGTAATGAACATCTAATCAATATATGCTGATTGCAAAGTAAACCAACATGTACTCTCCATTCAATTCACATTGCGTTGGAATAGAATTGTGGCAATCCGTAACTGAATTTGTCAATTACGACAAACTTTAGTTCTTCTTGAGCCACCATCAATTCCACCCCTTTGATATCATATTGAATTGTTGGCTCCCCATGTAGATAGTTGATGGGTTTAATCGGAATTTGGGTTGAATTGGGATTAAGGTTTCCGCAATTAGTGGTTTCGGTAGTGGATGTAGTGGTGTGGATCATCGCGTTCAACGAAATTTGGTTGAACAATTGTGAGCGGTGTGGGGGTGTTTGGGTTGTTGTGGGGTGACCGACATCCTCGATGTGTGGCTCTCCGATGACCTGAGTTGCGATTACCTGACGACTTTTTGCCACACGTGACCCCGGTATTAGCAGTCGATTTGAGTTGTTGTTGGAGTTTTGTGGCTGTCGCATGGGGTTGTACCACCTCATTGGGAGGTTGTCCAGTCAGTGAGATGGTAGTTGTGGGGTTTCCGACATGAGTTTCGGCGTTTATAGCTTCAGTCGAGTTTGGGTGTTGATTTAACGCCGTCGATTGAAGAAATTGTGGGTAGTGTAATGTAGTTGTTGGGTGTGTCGCCGATGGCCGACCTCAGTTGAAGGCCGACCGGTGGTCAGGAAGGCTCTTATGGCCGGGAATCGTTTTTGACAAATGACGCCCAAACCGTCGCTTTGAGATGTTTGGATTTTTTGGGTTTAATCGATGAAGATTGGTGGTTTCGGTGTATGGTGGTTGTGTCGCCGCTGTTGAGTAGTAGTGGCCGAAATGGCCATAGTGGCCGGATTTCGAATTTTTCCGAAGGAGCAGAGTGTGGCTTACTTGTGTTAGATTTTATTGGTCAATTTATGCATATTTTGATTATTTCATCGGATACTTATTATGTTTTACTAGCACATATATCAGATAATTCTGTACACTAAGAATAAAGAAATGATAAGAAATCAAATAGTGTTCTTTTGGTTCTTTGATGAATAAGTGGTATTTTATTAAAAAGTTTAGTTCATAAATCACTAAGTTACACTTTTAAATGCTTCGTTTTCTTTTGTTCTTTATCATTTTTCCACGTGTCCCTCCCTCTAACCTTTTTAATCTTTAAGCAAAACCCCTTGGCTCTTACTTCAACCCTTATGTCACTCTCTCAATTTTTTTCCATTTCTTTTTCTTTCTATAACTTTAATTAGTGGATACAACAAACTTACCAATTATTGGAACAAGAGTGAGAACTTGAAGTCTAAGCAACTAATCCCTTGTCTAAAAACTCATTTGCAAAAATTAGCATACTTTTAAGCTCATATGTAATTGTTAAAGGATACAACATTGTGTTCAATTTCTAAGTTTTAGTGTAGCTCCATTATCAAGGAAAAGTATATCTAGAACCATAAATTTCCAAACTTAAAACCTTACTAAATACTCCATCCATCTCAAAATACTTGTCATGTTATATTAATTCAATATTTTAAAATTAAAATTTTAGATATTTAAAAATTATATGAAAAATACTATAAGTTACAATTCTTTTCATATTAATATGATAAAAAAATAGCTCAAAAATATTAATTAAAATTCATATAATTTAACTCTTTAAAAAACGTAATGTGAGAAATATTTTGAGACACAGAGTAATTTAACTAAACTTCATTGTCCACATGTCACTCGTTTTCTCTAGGTAAGAGCTTTAACCCAAAGTTTTTCCCAATTCCACATGCTAGAGAAAAAAGAAGAAAAGTTTGTTTTTAATAAATTTTCACTTAAATCCAAAGTTTTCCATTCACCGTAAAAATTTGTGATGGAATGATAAGTACCTTTTATTTTTAATTAAATTTTTTAGGTTCGAGTCCTGCAGATAAAAGCACCTAGTAAAAAATACTTTATCGCAAGAGACTTTACGACGCATATCTGAATTAATCGAGTTTTAAAATAAATATTTTTTTTTAAAAAGTATCCAATTCCAAATGTACAAAGAGTAAAGTAGAACACTAACAGCAAAATATTTTATGGTAGTAAGAAAGTAACCCTTGACCCTCCATTAACCTCTATACTTTATTATTCCACCAAACAATGACAACTATAGACCCCACCCCCTTACCCCTACCCCACACCCCACCCCAGCTCTTCTCCTCTTTACTTCTCATAGCCAAAGCCACCCACAAACTCACACCATTCCATTCCATTCCATTCCCAAACAACACACATTGTGTCACAACACAACCAAATAGAGAAGAAGAAGAAGAAAATCAAGAAACCAAGAACACATCTCAAGAAAACTGATAAAAAATCAGTCTTTTTTTCTTCTTCAAGTGCCATGGATTTGCAGATCTATGGTTTCTCGTTCACCTTAATTCTCTTCTTCTCCATTAATAATGCCACATTACAAGAAAAACCATCAACTACATCTCCACAAATCAACTCAAATTCAGTTCTTGTAGCCCTTTTGGATTCACATTACACTGAACTATCTGAGTTAGTTGAAAAAGCACTTCTTCTTCAAACACTTGAAGAAGCTGTTACAAAACACAACATCACCATATTTGCACCAAAAAATGAAGCACTTGAACGTGATTTAGATCCCGAGTTCAAACGTTTCTTACTTGAACCTGGAAATCTCAAATCCCTTCAAAGTTTGCTTCTTTTTCATATGATTCCTAATCGTTTCCAGTCCAATAATTGGCCCAAAAATGAGCAGAAAACTCGTCGTCGCTCCACTCTTTGTCCTGGTGAAGAACAACTCAATGTTTTTCAAAAATCAGGTGAAAAAATGGTAAGCATTTCGAAAATTATTCACCCAGATGATATTATCAAACCAGATGGAATAATTCATGGCATTGAAAGTGTGTTAATACCCAAATCAGTTCAACAAGATTTCAACACTCGTAGAAGTCTCCGTTCAATTTCTGCTGTAATTCCACAAGGAGCCCCGGAAGTTGACCCGAGAACAAACAGATTGAAGAAAAACCCGAAAACTCAAGTACCCGCCGGAGCTCCACCGGTTCTACCCATTTACTCTGCTATGGCACCAGGTCAGTGCCCGAGTGGTTAACGTCTCTTAGTAAAATTTTGCTTTAGGCCATTAATTTTATTGAGCGTAGATTGTATGGTTAAGTTGTCTTAGTAAAATTTGCTTTAGACCACTAATTTTATTGAGCTGGTGGTGCAACAGGTCCTTCACTAGCACCTGCGCCAGCACCCGGACCAGGTGGACCACATCATCACTTCGACGGCGAGACACAAGTGAAAGATTTCATCCAAACCCTATTGCATTACGGTGGTTACAACGAATTAGCGGATATTCTCGTTAATCTCACGTCATTAGCAACGGAAATGGGGAGATTAGTTTCAGAAGGATATGTTTTAACTGTTCTAGCGCCCAATGACGAGGCTATGGCTAAGCTGACGACTGATCAGCTTAGCGAGCCAGGGGCGCCAGAACAGATAATGTATTATCATATAATACCGGAGTATCAAACAGAGGAAAGTATGTATAATTCAGTGAGAAGATTTGGGAAAGTGAAATATGATACATTGAGATTACCACATAAAGTTGTTGCTGAAGAAGCTGATGGTTCGGTTAAATTCGGGTTTGATGAAGGATCCGCTTATTTATTCGACCCGGATATTTATACTGATGGGAGGATTTCTGTTCAAGGGATTGATGGAGTTTTGTTTCCTGTTGAGGAAATTAAGGTTGCTCCTAAAGCTGCACCTGTTGTTGCTAAACCAAGAAGAGGTAATTAATTATTTCATTTTATTAGTATATAGATTTCATTTTTAATCTTTTTTTTTAGTTTTGTCATGCATTTAGTTTTATTTGTTTGGTGCTAGATTGTTGGAGTTTATGTGTTTTTATCTCTGATTATGCAAGTAAATTGAGATATAGCTTGAGTGTGTTGAATGATGATGTACTAGATTCTTGAAAATGTGTGAAAATAGGGGATTAACTTAGTAGGGTACTTTTTTCTTTTTAATTCTTTAATTATGAAAGTAATTTATTGATTCTTGAAGGGATGTTTGATGTTAAAAATTGGTTCTTTTCTTGCAAATGAAAGTGATTTAGCACCAAAAAAATGTTAAAAATTGGTTCTTTTTCATACAAGTGAATGTGATTTAGCACAAAAATTGGTGGTGGACATAAGGAGAATAATGGAATTATGGCTTTTTGTGTTTCCAGTTGTTGCCAACTATTTTTGTGGTGGAATTCTTGGACTTAACATCTAAGCTATGTGTATCCAACTTTTTGGTGATGGATTGAAGATTGCACAAATTGACAATTCATCTTTTCCCACATAATATATTTCCTCAAAATAAGGTGGGAAATTTATTTCCACTACGTACTAGTCAAGGTTTCGTAAATTAATCCGGACATCACGATTATTGAAAAATAATTCCTCAAAATTAAGTGGTAGACTTGTTTGTTTGTTTCTTTGTTTGCTTGTTTAATGTTTTTCTTTCTTGGGTATAAATTAGAGTGTGTGAGTTAAGAGTTCATTGTCATCATTGTCACTTGATTAGTTACTTTTTGAGTAATTTCTTTTATTAGAAGCCATAAATTGTAAGGTAATAGGCCTGCTCGTTTTTGTAGAAAGTGACTTGATTGTTTAAGTAATTAATTAGTAGGTGAATTTTTTTTGTCGGTGAGCCATATAAGAAGAGAAAAGAATTAGTTCTTTGCTTGATGTATAGACTATTCCTAAAACCATTTGATGGAGTTAGTTTTTGGTCAGGTATTGTTAACAGCTCAATTATTAAGGAGGAAAAGAGTGAGTAGGAAGGTGAAGGGAAAAAGATAGGCTTGGTCACACCTAATAATAAAGCAATCATAATAGAGGGTTAACCACCAAAAGATCGTGATGGGGTGGTAAGTACCCCTCAATCCCTAACTAGAGGTCTTAGATTCGAATTCCGGGAATAGAGTTGCCTTTGGTAGGGAGCGTTTTACCCCAACATGGAAACTTTCCGGCGCGAATTTGGATTAGTCAAACTTCAAAGCTGTGTTATTGGCCACCGAGGGAAAACCAAAAAGAAACTCATAAGGGTTATGGTTGTCATTCTAACTTAATCACCAAACCAAGTTTTTGGACCTTAAGCATCAAGAATTGTCCTTTTTTTATAAATATTAGAAAAATCTTCACCGTTTAAGACTTGGTGAATGATAGACTCTTTATTCTATCTTTCTTCACTTAAATACCATGCATTTGTTTGCGGTAAGGTTTGAACTCATCACATGTGTCTAATCAACACATCACGTATTGTACTCTTACCACTAGATCAAAACCCGAGCTTCCATCAAGTCAATTGTTTTGGTTTCAATGTGTTTTGATCTTTTTATGTTGTGGGCATTATATTGAAATTTCATGGCAGTAGTACAGCTGTGAAGACAGAGCTGTATACACTGATTGTTCCAACTTGTATGTTAGAGTCTTTAGAAACCAGCCAGCCTTGCCTATCTGTTGACAAATTCTTTGCCCCCCCACCTGCTCTCTAATATTTCACTTCAATTATCAGCTGTCATGATTTGTCCATCTCATTGCATCTGTTGACATTAAGTTTCATTCCACATAATATTTCTCAACTACTCATTTCAATTATTTTATGTGTCAATTCCATTTTGCTCTTGTGAGTTGGCAACAAAGGGAGTCAATTGACACCCTCCGCCGTAAAATAACACTGGTAGATAGGTCAATTATTTTACGTATATATACTATATATGCTGAATCCCCGAAGGCTTCAGCCCCAACCGATCTACCATCTTCGTAGACACTATGTTAGATTTTGAATATAACCTTTCGTCTTATCCTCCTTTTTCCCGACGTTGGCACACGTTGTCACACAATCTAACGACATCGAAACCGTCTCCTCTCCTAGTCCCCTTAATTTTTTCGTGTGTTTACTTCTCTGTAATTTGACTACTCCCTGGCTCGATCGTTAGACTTGGCTTAACATGTTTGCTAAGAATTTTGTGTTTGATTTTCAGGGAAGTTGATGGAAGTAGCATGTAGTGTGCTTGGATGTTAAAACTTCTTACATATTGAGGAGACAACTCAAGATCAAGAATTGAAAATAGAAGATGGTGAGTGTGCCTCTAATGTGTGAAAATTGTAAGTCAGTTAGGATTGGGAGAAGGAAAAAAAAAAGAATAAAAAGCTTACAAAATTTTCTGAATAAATGGCAACTTTTTATTTTTTAGGAGGAGAAATGCTTGCAAATGAAGTAAAATTCAGAAAATCCATCTCCCTAGGAAGAGAAGGGATTTTTTTGTTTTTCTTTTTTGGTTATAAATACTGTAATTACTACATATCAATTTTTTATTTGTATTTAAAGTTTGATCCTACCGACGTTTTGTGATAGAATATACATTGTATATTTCTAATATACGTAGTATATTTTTAATATTATTAGTGATATTGTACATCTGTAATTATAGCAGTCTTCTTTAGTATTAGGAAAATGTATATTTGATTTCCGTAATTATATTTTAGGTTTACTATTGTATATAATGTATATAAACATATTACATTAATGAAAATAATCAAGGGATTATTCTCTTTCATGGTATCAGTAGTCCAGGACAAACTTTTCCTTCTCCAAAAATATACCACTTCCGCCGCCCTACTTCCACTTGGCCGTCGGTCGTCTCTCCCTGGCCCTTCTATTTTTTTTCCGAAACCCTAATTCTCATTTTGTTCTTCCATCATGTCTACCACAAACAACACCTCTCATCCTACCCTTGCAGTCTCCAATAACAAGAACAACATCCCTATCGTTCTTGAGATTGAAAACGTTCAATACGCAATGTGGGCAAAACTATTTAAAATTCACGCAAGGTCTAATAGAGTCATCCATCACATCGTTAAACCGAAAAAAGGCAAGGAGAATGTACCTTCCACAGATGATGAAATAAAATTGTGGGCAACTCTGGATGCTACGGTGCTCCAATGGATTTATTCCACCATCTCTACAGACCTCTTACAGACAATAACCGAACCCAATGCTACGACAATGGAAGCTTGGAATAGGTTGCGTGATATTTTCCAAGATAACAAAATTCTCGTGCCGTGACCCTTGAGCAAAAATTCTCCCACATAAATACATAGGATTTTCTGAATGCCTCAGCCTATTGTCAAAGTCTCAAGGAGTTGTCAGATCAACTCAAAAATGTTAGTGCGCTCGTCACGAATGATCGTCTAATTCTTCAGATGGTTGCAGGCTTCTCCGAGGCATATAATGGGGTTGACAATCTTTCTCGCCAAAGCAATACTCTCCCACCGTTCTACCAGGCTCGTTCCATGCTCACCTTAGAAAAAACAGAATTGGCTAAAAAAGCGGCTTCGGAGCCAATTCCGCCATGATAATGGCCACGTCCCGCGAAACTAATGACTCTCAATCATTCTCCAAAAATTATGGTCAAAACCGTAACAACGGGGGTGTCAAAAAGGGTCAAAACCTTGAAAAAAATCGCAGTGGCGAACGTGGCGGTGGCAAGGGTGGTGGCCGCGTTGGTAGGGGACCGGGCCACTGAACCCCTGGCAGCAGGCTTGGGCCGCTGGGCAGTGGCATATGTCGCCCTGCCCAGTTCCTGTCCCAGTTTCAACTTGGGCTAGACCCAATGGACAGCAGAGGCATCAACAGCCTGGACCTCACAATTTTACACGGCATGGCATCAGCCTGGCCTGCTTGGACCTCGGCCACAACAAGCCTTTGTTGTTGCGGGCCCAGCAGCAGCCCCGACCCACACGGATATCGAGGTGGCAATGCATACAATTGGGCTAAATTCTTTGGATGCAAATTGGTACATGGACATCGGTTCTACTTCAAACATGACGTCTGGACCAGGTAATCTCTCATCTTATTTCAATTTGAGCAAAAATCGTGGCATAATTATTGGTAATGGTAATTCAATTCTAATTCGTGGTTATGGTCACACAAATTTATCTCCTCCAAACCCACCCTTAGCCTTGAAAAATGTACTTCATGCTCCTCACTTTTTAAAAATTTGGTGTCTGTTCGGAAATTTATAACTGATAATTGAGTTTTTGTTGTCTTTGACCCTTTTGGATTTTCTGTGAAGGATTTCTCGACGGGGATACCTCTAATGAGATGTGATAGTCGGGGCGAGCTCTATCCCATCACCACCTCCACCACCATCACCACTAAACAAGCCACACCGTCAACGTTTGCCTCCTTAGCACCTTTCTTATGACATGCACGTTTGGGTCATCCAGAAGCGTCTGTTCTTTCCTCCCTTAAAAAATAATAAATTTATTGAGTGTAATAGTACGCGTAGTACTAGTGTTTGTCCTTTTTTTCTGCTTGGGAAACATGTTAAATTGCCGTTTGTTGCATCCAATTCTAGTACTTTGTTGCCATTTGATATTATTCATAGTGATTTGTGGACATCTCCCGTGTTGAGCTCTTTGGGCCACCGTTATTATGTGTTATTTTTAGATGATTATTCTAATTTTTTGTGGACATTTCCGTTATCTAACAAGTTTCAAGTTGATTCCACATTCCTATCATTTAGAGCATTCATTCCTACCCAATTTGAACGGAAAATTAAAAACATTCAACGTGATAATGGAATGGAATTTGATAATGGATCATTTAGGGAATTTTGTAAGGTTAATGGTATATCTTTTCGGTTTTTTCTTGTCCACATACATCCTCACAAAATGGAAAAGCCGAGAGAAAAATACGTACCATTAATAATATTATTCGGACATTACTAGCCCATGCTTCATTACCACCTTCATTTTGGCATCATGCATTATAAATGACTACTTACCTTCTTAATATACTTCCTAACAAAGGATTAGCATACCAATCTCCACTCAAAATTCTTTATCACAAAGATCCGTCGTATTCTCATTTTAGGGTGTTTATGTTATCCTCTCTTTTCCTCCACTACAATAAACAAACTACAAGCTCGCTCTACTTCTTGTGTGTTTTTGAGTTATCCGTCTAATCATCGTAGTTACAAATGTTATGATTTATCCTTTAATAAAATTATAATTAGTCGTCATGTCATTTTTGATGAAATCCAATTTTCGTTTGCTAAGTTGCATAATTCTGTGTCTAATTCTTATACTTTTTTGGATGATGGGCCCTCATCGTATGTGGTCCACCATTTGGTCCGGCCCACATCTCGGGATTTGGACCAGCAGACACCAGCAGGCCCAATGCTTATTGGCCCAGAACCTTCCCGTGACCAAATTCAGACAACAGGCCCACTGCCTGCTAGCCCAAACTCATTCCGTCATCAAATTCTGCCACTAGGCCCACTGCCTGCTGGCCTATTTTCCTCTTCCAGTGAGTCCCTGCCAGCAGGCCCAATGCTTGTTGACCCAGTTTCCGTCACACAACCCTTTCGGCCAGCAGGCCCAACCCGTGACCCCCCCTCTCGGTACAGTCAGTTCCGACGTCACTATACCGACCCACTTCTATTTCGAGTCAAGGGCCCGTTACTCGTAGCCAAGGGGTATCTTTAAACCAAAATGTCATTTTAATCTCAACTCTAATGTCACTAAATCACCTCTACCACGTAATTCCGTGTCTGCCCTTCATGACCCGAATTGGAAAATGGCCATGAATGATGAATATAATGCTCTTATTGAAAATAAGACGTGGGAGTTGGTGCCCCGTCCGCCTGGTGTCAATGTGATTCGTTCTATGTGGATTTTTACTCATAAAAAAAATTGATTGTTGTTTTGAGAGGCATAAAACCCGTCTTGTAGGTGATGACAAAACTCAACAAGTTGGCGTGGATTGTGGAGAGACATTTAGTCCGGTGGTCAAACCGGCAACTATTCACATTGTTCTCAGTCTGGCTCTCTCAAAAGCATGACACATTCATCAGCTGGACGTGAAAAATGCGTTCTTACACGGTGATCTCAATGAGACTGTAAACATGCATCAACCATTGTGTTTCAAGGACCCCGATCATCCTAACTATGTGTGCTTGCTAAAGATGTCCTTGTATGGGCTAAAACAGGCCCATCGGGCCTGGTACAAAAGGTTTACAGATTTTGTGTCTACTGTTGAATTTTTCTCACAACAGGTCTGATCATT
Source organism: Anisodus acutangulus (assembly GCA_029783415.1). Classification (NCBI taxonomy): domain Eukaryota; kingdom Viridiplantae; phylum Streptophyta; class Magnoliopsida; order Solanales; family Solanaceae; genus Anisodus; species Anisodus acutangulus. The sequence continues at coordinate 1,679,585 of CM056489.1, read as the reverse complement.
CTCTATTCATCTACCGTCGCGGTACTTCTCTAGCATACATTCTGTTATATGTAGATGATATTATATTGAATGTCTTCTCTAATAAATTGCGCAAGTATATTATATCCCTCTCAGCTCTAAATTTGCTATGAAAATCTTGGGGCCTTTAAGTTATTTTTTGGGTATAGCTGTAGCTCATCATGCAGGTGAGATTATTGAACGGACTGGCATGTCATCTTGTAAGTCATCTCCTACTCCGGTTGACACCAAACCGAAGTTGAGTGCTAATTCTAGCACACCCTATAAGGATCCCTCCCACTATCACAGTCTTGCGGGGGCTCTTCAGTATCTTACGTTCACGAGGCCCGATATTACTTATGCAGTGCAACATGTGTGTTTATTTATGCATGATCCGAAGGAAAAACACATGCACGCTCTCAAACGCATTGTGTGTTACATTAATGACACTCTTTGATTATGGTTTACACTTATATCCATCATCTGTATCTATTCTCATGTCTTATACAGATGCTGATTGGGGTGTATGTCCAGATACCAGACGCTCGACATCTGGTTATTGTATGTTTCTTGGTGATAACTTGATCTCTTGGTCGGCTAAACGCCAGACTACTTTATCGCATTGCAGCGCGGAGGCCGAGTATCGATGGGTAACCAATGTGGTGTATGAGTCCTGTTGGCTGCGTAACTTCCTCTTAGAGCTTCATTTTCCTATACAGAAAGCTACATTGGTATACTGCGATAATGTTAGTGTGATATATCTCTCTGAAAATCCCGTCCAACATCAGCGCACTAAACATATCTAGATGGATATTCACTTTGTTCGAAAAAAGGTAGATGTCTTGCATGTCCCTTCACGGTACCAAATTTCTGACATCTTTACTAAGGGCCTTCCCTTAATTCTGTTTGAAGATTTTAGGGACAGTCTCAGCGTACGACAACCGCCTGCTATGACTGCGGGAGTGTTATAGAATATATGTAGTATATTTCTAATATACATAGTATATTCCTTGATATTATTAGTGATACTGTACATCTGTAATTATGATAATCTTTAGTATTAGAAAAATGTGTATTTGATTTATGTAATTATAGGCTAGATTTACTATTGTATATTATGCCTATTAATCTATTACATTAATGAAAATAATTAAGAAATTATTGTGTTTCAACTTTATATGCAGAAATATACCTTACCAGAAAAAAGAAGAAAAAAAGAACAACTTTGGGTCTTTTTTGTTCTCTTATAATTCACGGGTGTTGTGTCTTATTATAATTTGCTTTTTTGACTATGTGATGTGATGTGATACCTTAGTTTACCTTGTGAGTTTTATTGCAACTTTTGGCCATTCTTTTATTGTATTTGTTTAATTTAATGCGATTTTGTACTTTAGTCGGTGGAGTTGGAAGTCGCCGTTTTGCCCTTTTCATAAGCAATGTTAAAAGGAGATTGATATTATAGTGTTCATTTGTTCATATTTATGTGATGTATTTTTTTTAATTTGTTTAAAAAGAATGATATATTTTTATATTAGAAAATAATTTAATTTTAAAATTTTTATTTTATTCTTAATGAAATGATTTATAAAGACACAAATATTTATGACTTGTTTTAGACTATAAGTTTCAAAAGTCTTTCTATCTTAAACTCCGTGTCTAGTCAATTATATCACATAAATTGAGACGGGGGAGTAATAATTAAATTTTAGGGGACAAAGTTACTTTATTTTTAGTAGACAAAATTACTTGATATTTGAACGGAAGAAGTAAATTTATCTGATATTTATTAGCGTTTGGAAATAGTTGAGATGTCTTTACTCCAATCTTTATGAGAATTATTTTCGATAGACCCTCAACGGAAAAGAAAAGAAGAATCTGAAGCAGAGTTGCAAAAAAATAAGACAACAAAGTAACATGATACAAAGCAAGTGAAACAACAAATAGTTCTCCAACACTGAAGAAAAAGAAACTACGTGATTACTGAATATAATACTACTAATAAGGAGAAACGGAGAGGAGGCTAGCCCCATGCATCTCCAACATGAGTGCGACAACAGTGGTTACCTACTAACCTTATATCTTAATTCTCGACATCCATACCGTCCTATCTAAAGTCATGTACTCAGTAAGTTGAAGTTGTGCCATACAAATAGTTGAGATGCATACAAACTAATTCAAATATCACTTTTGAAAAATACTCCATCCGGATCAAAAAGAGTGTCCACTTAGCATTTATTTTTTATTTAAAAAGAGTGTCCACTTACCAAATCAAGAAAGAATTATTATTACTTTTTCAGATTTGTCCTTATTAAGTTGTAGGTGACCAAATTTCAATACCTATTTAATTAGAGATATTTTAGTCAAATTATCTCTTTTTACCTAGAATTTAATATTTTCTTAAAAGGTGTGTAAATGACTAAGTAGACATTCTTTTTGATCCGAAGGAGTACTATAATAACCACTTGAATGTAAAGAGGAGTTGTAGCCCTTATAAGTGGCGACGGTGCAAACGATGAACCTATGTAGATGTTATTTGGTGTTCAAGCATCATCCATTGTCATTGACTTGGACATTATAATTTTGTCAGAGACAAATTCAAAATTTTAACTTTTATAGGTTCGGAATTCTTGTTACCTCGTTGAGTTAAAGGTTCATCGTTTTATTTTGAGCTATTTCAAAAAGTTTTATATATAAATAAATTCAAGTTTAGGGTAAAGTTATGAATTCAAATGAATCTATATTTATATCATTAGGCGATCTTATATATAAAATTTGACATATAAATATATTGACTCGGCACCCAATTTCAAGGAATAACAACTCTACATCAAAAGCAATTAGCATTTACGACTTAAAAATTCTGAACCCGCCACTATAACAATCAAAATGATGGTTGGATGTATTAGTAGTTTAGTACTTTGTTTGGCGAGGACAACAAAACATTTGATGGTCATGTTATTTCACGGAAAGTGCTCAGTGCCCACTAGCCCATCCCTCCCCCCGCCCCTACTCCATTCTATCTGGTATTTGCATTAGAAGCCCCCAAGTTTTGGAAAATTGTCTTAAGCTCCCATATACTCTTGACTATTTGGATTAAGGGAAATAGAAAATTTTGGACGGTTTGACATGAAATAAGAATCTCAAATCTTTGTTACTAACATAATATAATATAGCCTATTTAATTTAAGGCAGCAATATTCCCTTTATCTCAAAATTTGGGGCTTACATTTCCTAAGAATCAATTGTGCTATATTCAAGGATATGACTTTATAGTCGTTGAAGTTCGAATTAAGACCATTTAGATTAGGATTTAAATATGAACAAAGAAAAACAAGTTAAATTATTTTTCTTTCCATTTATTTAAATCTTATGAATAGAATTATCTAATACTTATACTAATAGAAAAATGTACGAAGAAATAGTCGAAATGTACATTAGTTGGCTCGGTGAAAGGGTGGCAAACTATTGGGAACTTGTGTAATTTATCAAACAATTAGGAATATACATACTCTTTCACAAAAGAAAGGAGGACAAATTTTCAATTATTGTAATACAATAAAGTAAAAGAAACTCTTTTTTTTCTTCTTTCATATAGTAGTACTATAAATAGTGGTTCCACTTGTTTGTTAGAAGGAACCATTTCTTATCAAGAATTTGCATGTTTTTATTGTTAGTTGGTTTTATTAGGTCACAAATTGTATTCTTTGATTATCATGAAAGAAGTCCAAACCATTGCCTTCACAAATTGTATAGGAATCCAAAGATATAAAAAAAGACTTTAAAATTATTTACAAAGTTAGTATAAGAAATTTTTACATCATCATATTGTCTTTAGTTCCGGTAGATAATCGATCGATCTTATTTTTAAAATTCTACATTTTAAGAAGACTCATCTATAAATATAATTTGGATGATCTGATACTGTAAAAGCTTACTCCCTATGTCCAACTTTATGTGACACAATTTGAATACAAACTTCTTCATTTTGATCACAAATTCAGATATAATTTTTTTTAATTTTTTAAAAATAAAATTTATATATTTAAAAATTACGTAAAAAGTGTTATAAACTACAATAATAAATAATTAAAATATTTAAAAGACATATGCAAAAGTCATGGTAAATTAAAATTTTATTTGACTCTCAAAATTTGAACACCGCCACATAAGTTGAGAGTCGGGACGAAGAAGTATTTACACTGTAATGTAAATAACTAGACTTTAAAAAAAAAAGAATTGCCATTCCAAACCATTCATGTGCCTAAGAACGTTCCACGGATCTTAAAGCTGCAAAATACAATATATAAATTATATGAAGTTTCATGTATAAGTATATATAAAATTCTCAAAGATAGGAAAAAAAATAGGGGGAGAGATCCACCTTTTTAGCCATTACTTCAAGTTTCCTCATACACAATCTTGTTGTCAGATTTTCTTTCTTTTATTTTATTTTTCATTTTGGTCTGATTTTATTAGTTTTAATATTTTTTACTTGTCAGTGTCAACTTAATTAGTCTTCTGATTATAAGATAAATTAATGAGAAATATGACAATTAGGAACAAAATAAAGGATTGTGTGATCTAAAATTATAAACGAAATGGCTTCTTCTCATTTCGCAAAATTATTCTAGAATATCAACACATTTTACTTTGTTTAATATATTGTGTTGAATTGAAGGTAAACATTGCTCTTAAATGTATTGAATATTTTATTATTAGTATGACCTAGCTAGTTAACTAACCAATATAAGTAAATACGTGTAAGAATTCTATGGCTGAATTAGGTGTAACAGAAGCTTCAACCTTTTCTCCATTACTGAATTATGTATGTTCAGTACAAGAAAATATGCCTTTATCAAGGAGAAATCTAGTCGTTAAAAGTGTAAATCCGATTAGTCGAGAAAAATTTGATCATAAAAGATGGAATAATTTTCCTTGGGATTCTTTTCATTATTCACAATATATATAGTTGTACAAGGTTGATTCCTAATATGGTACGAATCCTAACTTACCTTACAAAGGTTGATTCCTAATACAATTAGAATCCTAAGTTACCTTAAATATACATCTATCATAATTACAAAATATACGGAGAATATTCTGAGAATATTCGCTAATACTCCCCCTCAGACGGAGCGGGAGGAGGCCGAATGCTAAGGCTGGATCGGAAGTCGGTGAAGAGCTGTCGCGGTAGTCCCTTTGTGAAAATGTCTGCATACTGATAAGAGGAAGACACGTATAAAATTTTGACTTGACCATGTGCAACCTTCTCTCGCACAAAGTGGATATCCATCTCAATATGCTTAGTCCGCTGATGTTGGACTAGATTATGAGACATATAGATAGCAGATATGTTGTCACAATAGACTATAGACGCCTTGCGTAATGGACACTGGAGCTCCAAAAGAAGATTTCGGAGCCAACAAATCTCAGCGACGTAGCAACTCCGCGATATTCTGCTTCAGCACTCGAACGGGATAGCGTGGCCTGCCGCTTGGCGGACCATGAGATAAGATTATCCCCAAGAAATACACAGTACCCTGAGGTGGAGCGACGTGTGTCGGGGCATCCTGCCCAATCTGCATCCGTGTAAGCTAGCAACTTGGTTGGAGCAGAGGGGTATAGATGTAAACCAAAGTCTAGTGTGCCCTTAACATATCTGATAATACGTTTGAGGGCGGCAAAATAGGACTCTCGGGGGTCGTGCATGAACAGACACACCTGATGAACGACATATGCAATATCAGGCCTGGTGAATATAAGATACTGAAGAGCACATGCTAGACTCCGATATAGAGTGGGATCAGAAACTGGCGCACCGTCATTGGCACTAAGTTTGGATTTTGAGTCTACCGGAGTTGGCATAATTTTACAATTTGCCATCTTGGCCATGTACACTATCTCTTCTGCATACTTACGCTGACACAAGAACATAGTGGCTGCAGATCTTGTCACCGATATACCCAAAAAATAACTTAGCTTGCTCAAGTCAGTCATAACAAATTCATTTTTGAGTAGAGAAATGATTTCATTCTTCAACCCGTCAGATGAGGCAGTAAGAACAATGTCATCGACATATAATAGCAATTATGCAGTGCTGCTACCTCAGTGAAAAGTGAAGAGAGATGCATTATACCTGCTACATACAAAACCAATCTGCAGAAGATACCTGACGAACCGATCATACCAAGCGCGGGGTGCCTATTTCAATCCATACAATGACTTCCTGAGACGTCACACAAACTGCGGAGCTGCCGGATGAACAAAGCCAGAAGGCTGATGCATGTACACAGTCTCTTTCAAATCCCCATGAAGAAATGCATTCTTGACATCAAGCTGATGAACCGGTCAATGCATGCACATAGCAATACTGAGCACAATCCGAATAGTGGCCGGTTTAACAACCGGACTGAATGTCTCACCACAATCAATACCCTCCTGCTGATTAGTGCCATTGGCAACTAGTTTTGCCTTATACCTCTCTAAGTCACCACTGTCTCTGAACTTGTGACGAAATAGCCACATACACCGGATAACATTCACACCAGTTGGTCTAGGTACCAAATCCCAAGTGTTCTGCTTGGTTAAAACGTTAAATTCCTCGTACATGGACGCATTCCAATTCGGGTCCAGTTTTGCTAGTTTTGGATTTTTTGGAATGGGTGATAAGGTTTGTATGGAGAGATTGAATTGAACCTTGGGTTTGAAGATTCTGTGTTGTGCACGAGTCTCCATGCGATGTGAGGGCAGTGGTGGTGGTTCGGGGCCGTGAGGTTGCTAGTCCAATGGTTCTAGACCAGTGGGCAGCAATTCAGATGGTGTTTTTACGTCTTCTTTGGTTGGCCTAGAAACACTGAACTGCGGAGCCCAGTTCTTTGGAGTGCGAGCGGCGATGTCGCTGGTAGTGCAAGTGACTCGACTGGGGGATGTAGGGGTGAGCAGGGAGCTGGTGGGGTGGTGCCGGACAATGGCGAGACTGTCGGAACTGTGGGCTGCTGTTGGTATAGATTTTGGATGACCGGGGACATACTTGGTTCATCGAGAAAGATGTAATCGGTGGTCTAAAATTTCCAGAGATTTGAAAAAGGAAAGGTTGTCTCGTCAAAGGTGACGTGACGGGAGACGATAATTTTGCGAGTAGCAGTGTCATAGCACAAGTAGCGCCGATGATTATGAGATAGACCAAGGAAGACACATGGAAGAGTGCGAGGGGCAAGTTTGTGGGGTGCAGTGGAGGCTATGTTGGGGCAGCATAAGCATCCAAAAATACGTAAGTGATCATATGATGGTTGCCTACGGTATAAGATTTCTGTAGGGGTTTTGTTTTGGAGTGTGCTAGTTGGTAAAATATTTAGAAGGGATTCTACCATTTTGACAGCATAGACCCAAAAAGGCGGTGGTAGGCAGGCATGAAACAGAAGTGTGCGGACCATGTTATTGATGGTACGTATAATTCTTTCAGCCTTTCCATTTTGGGAAGAAGTATAGGGACAAGAAAAACGGAAAACCATGCCTTGCTTAGAACAGAAATTGTGAAATGCGGAGTTATTAAATTCACGTCCATTATCACATTGGAATGATTTAATAGGTTTTTCAAATTATGTCTTAATGAATTTTTGAAACTCGAGGAATTTTGCAAAAACTTCAGATTTGAATTTCAGTGGGTAAATCCAGACAAAATGTGAAAAATCATCCAAAAATACTAGATAGAATTTATGACCCAAAGAGCTAGCAATCGGAGATGTCCACAAATCGCATGAACAATATCAAAGGGAGAAAAAGTAACACTGTTTGATGACATAAAGGGAAGACGAGTATGTTTGCCTAGTGGACAAGAAAAATAGTGTTGGGCAATTTTCCCATTATTACATTGAATACGCTTAGAAGTCCTAAGAAAAGTAAAAACTAGGTCTCCGGGGTGTCCGAGTCTGTTGTGCCAAGTTGAGGGAGAGATCGCTGCAAGGGATAGAGGTGCTTGAAGTCTGACAGCGGAAGATTGAGTGAATGGGTAGAGGTCTCCCACACTATTGCAGCGTGTAAGAATTTTCCCCGTATTGAGTTCTTTCACAGAAAAACCAAAAGGGTCAAATTCGACAGACACAGAATTATTGCTAGTGAATTTTCTAACAGAGATTAAGTTTTTAATGATGTTAGGTGTGTATAGGACGTGGTTTAGGGAGAAAGGTGGGTGTGGATGTTTGGTGTGTGTGTTACCGTAACCTTCAATTGGAATGCGATGACCATTGCCGACAGTAATAAATTGAGGACACTTTAACCGACGTAGTTGAGATAGGTTATCTGATGACCGGGTGAGGTGAGATGTGGCTCCGGTGTCCATGTACCAATTGTCATCGGGCTGTTGAAGGTTCACGGTGGTGTAGGCCTGGCCCAAAGCAGTTGGGGCCATCTTTGTTGTCTTCTTCTTCTGAATTTGCAGCCAGTGGGCTCTTCTGGTGGTTGGCTTTGTCACGGTGGGTGGCGGGGCCCAGAGGCCCGATCGACCACGCTGGGCCCAGGGCCCTGCATTCTGGTATGGGCATGCAGGCGAGGCCCAGTTCTGCTGGTTGGGCCACTGCTGCTGCTGGTTGTGCCCCTGCTGCTGGTTGTGCCCCTGCTGCTGCTGGTTCCAGTTCTACTAGCATGGCTGCTGCTGCTGGTTGCGTTGGCCCTTTCCGCAACCCTTGCCTTTGTTGTTGTGACCTCTGCCGCCACGACCTCCGCCATCGGCTTTGCCGCTTTGGACTCGCTGCACTGGGCCGGTCGCAGGTGTTGTCATCCCGTCAACGGCTAAGGCCTTTTGATTGTGTTCCTCTTGTTTAGCACGTCTAGTTTCTTCCAACAATAGTTGTGAACGTGCCTTGTTGAAACTTGGGAGAGGGTCGGCTTGTTGAATCATTGTTGCGAGTGTGTCATATTCACCTTTTGGTAAACCCGCAACAAGTTGAAGCACCATCTTGGTTTCTGAAACAGAAGTCCCGACGTTGGATAGTTGATCGGTTATGAGTTTCAGTTGCTTACAATATTCGGACATGTTGTTAAAATTCTCGAGGCGGGTATTATTGAATTGCTCTTCCAAATATACGGCCCGAGTATTTTTATTGTCCTGAAAGATTTCTTCTAGCCGGACCCAAAGTTCACGTGCCGTAGCACCTGTTTTCATGATAGTGCACAACAAGTCTTTGGAGATGGTGCCGTAGATCCATTGTTTGACGATGGCGTCAAGACGACGCCAGATTGAGTCTGTAACATCGGCGGGACGAGGAACATATTCGTCAATATGATCGAGCACGTTGTATGCACATGCATGAATGTAGAATAGTTCCATCCACATGGAATATTGACAGTCTTCTTGGTCAAGAATTATAGGGATAAAATTCTTGATGTTGTTAACGGCGAATGCCGGATGAAAAGAAGATACTGAACATTGAGAGGGGTTGTCAAGTGTGCCAGTGGATGAACCGAAATTTGTGGGGGAAGACATGGTTGCCGCCTGTCGAGGGAAGGGAAAGGGAGGAAGAAACCATATTTTTTTTTCTGTGAAATCAGAAAAAGTGCTGATTTCGGCCGAGAATGAGGAAGAGAAGGGATTTCGATTTTAGGAATTTCTTTCAAGTGTGCCAGTGAATAATTTCCCTTGGGATTCCTTTCATTATTCACAATATATATAGTTGTCGAAGGTTGATTCCTAATATGGTACGAATCCTAACTTACCTTACAAAGGTTGATTCCTAATACAATTAGAATCCTAAGTTACCTTAAATATACATCTATCATAATTACAAAATATACGGAGAATATTCTGAGAATATTTGCTAATAGATCATCAAAGTAAAACCTATAAATCCAGCATGCATAGGATGTGGAACACCACTAAAAACCTCTATTTTCCACTGATTTCCCACTAAAAAATATTCAGTGACTATTTTTCACTAAAAGTCAGTGAGAAAAATCTAAATAGTAGTGTTTTCACATAGAAAAATGAGAAAGTTTCCCAGTGTTTCAATGAAAACTTGTTTTCTACCATGTATTTTTCCAGTGTGTTGGTTCGGTGGGAATAAAGTGAAAAAATCATGTTATATAGCACACAATTCCCATTAAATGACGATGGAAAACCCCTATATTTCTAGTGGAAGTTTTTTATCCTTTTATTCGGGGAGGAATAACCTTTCATCAATTATAAGTTTACAAAGGAACATTGGTCATATTAGGGGGTCTATTTCATTTAGTGTCCGTTTCCAACCACCACAATGTCTAAACAAAAGATTTTATACTTACTTCTTAACGATAATTAATTTGATCGTCATAAGTGTTTTTAGCGATAGATTGTCATGATTCGATGTCATTAAATGCACATGTGCTTCACATCCAACCTAATACTTGAGATTATTGGAGACAATAATTAAATATTATTGTTTAATTATGAGACCTGTAAATCATATATACTTAGCGATTTACAGATAAAATAGATCGTGTAAAGATCTTTGATAATAATCCTTATTTATGCTAGTAAATTTACTGCAAAAGAGTTTTGCAATGTAACACTGTATAATTCCTAATGAGTTATGCCGCAAACTAATGTTTGTCAAATTCTTTATAGAGTCATTAGTCTTTTTCAGTTTGTCGGAATTATTTTCTTTGAAAGGGAGTGATTACGTCCACTATGTCTCCCCTTATTTCCGACATGCCAATGGTACCCCGAAATTGGTAGGAGCAGGCTGAGCTCTTATCTCCACGAAGCAATATCCTTGTTTGTTCGAATCTGATCTATTTACTCGGCAATTCATCCTCAAACGTTATTGTTTTCCTTTTTCGCTTTACCTTGTTTGGCAATTTATAGATGGATGCGTAATGCATTTGTTAGAAAAATATTTAAGTTTGAAATTTTCAACATTGCACTACTTCAAAAATTGCAGGAAGAACATATGTCAAACTTAGCAATGTATGTGACAATATACTTGGTGATTTATAACACAAGGTATCGAGTTGTAGCATTAAAACAAAAAGGCTGTCGGAATTGCACCAGATAACCGGTTTTCACCTTGCTATAGATGCAACATTAATGCATCAATCACAAGTTGTGGCCCTTTTGGTCCAAAATTAGTGCAGATCATCGGATGATTTTCACAAATAGAATCTTTCAGTGCTACTGTTTAAACTTTGGCCTCGTTAAAATTGGTAAACAAATAACCGTTTCCAATAATCTATTGCAAAATCCTAGTGGATCGCCAGAAGTTTTTATTTGATATTGGGCAAAACTTTCCTTAACAAGTTATTGTGATCGTCAGAATTTTGGCCACAAATCCCGATGAATCATCAGGATCTTTGCAGCCACAAGACTTGCCTTAACAGCATACTATGGTGATCGTCAAAATTTCTTACCATATCCTACAAGATCCAGTCCGGGCTACACGCATGTGGTTGCTGCCCCATTTTGTCTAGTTTAGATCCGCCACTGGTAACAAGAACCAAGATACTAAGGATTTTAGTTATGCCAATATTTCATGCCTATGTATTTCCTAATACAAGAGACACTCATAGCATCGTTCTTGAAACATATCATAGAAGTGAGACTTTCTATGCAAATGAAACTAAATTGAAATTGAGCACACTTTAGCTAAGATCAAGGATTCAAGACTATTTAAAAATTGAGATCTTAACATTCTTAACTAGTTGGCCAAAAAATTCACTCATCCAGCCGTAATAGTTATAGTTTGTAGTAGTTGTCGATGTATACTCAATGTATAACAAAAATATATAATAAGCATACACACTATCCGACAGTGATTATACATTGCATGCTGGTTAAATTTTGTAAGAAGTAGAGATGTTTTTTGAGAAACACGTGTTTCCTTTTTTTAGAAAAAAAACTATGAAGAAAAGAGGGTTTATTAACGCTGTCAGTGCAGAAATTTAGTCAAGTTGTATATAATGTGAACATCCAACACAAACTCCAACTGCCAAATTTTAGGGAATGTTCAACATTCAACTCCTGTTTACACACTATAAACAATTTTACAGATAGTCGAAAAGAACATTCTCTTTCTCTGGCTATTAATCTCTTGGATCTGATCAGACAACATATCTTCGGCATGAAAAATATAGTACATCGTCCAACAACTTGTTTGAGATTGAAGCGTAATTGTTGTTGTCCCCAAATGACATGTTTGAAGATGATGAACTAATAACCTGAAAACCAGAATAAATCGCATCATTAAAAAAAGCAATAATCTTGAAGGGGAGCTTTGGAGCAATAGTAAAGTTGTCTCCATGTGACTTATAGGTCACATGTTCAAGTTGTGGAACCCTTCCCCGGACCCTGCGTGAACGCAGGATGCTTCATGCACGGGGCCATCCTTTTTATAAAAAGAGATAATCTAACGTACAAGAAGCAAGTTAAGATGTACAGAGTCAAAAGTATGTCCACCTTTTGAGTAATAATTCATCCAAGTTTTACACAAACACCAGTAAAGATGTTAAATCTTTTTCATCTTCTATAAGATCAACAAAAAGCAAGGACAATGATAAGATTTGTTAGCATTATCTAATATATGTTCTACCGAACATGGACGTTAACCAAAGAGACTTGATCACATTTTTGACTGTCCAACATTATGACAAGTAGAGGTGAATCCAGGATTTCAAGCCAATATGTGCTAATCTTTCTTCACATACATATAATCTCCCTAGAAGCACTTGGGTTCTGCCGAACCCGTTGCATCTAGTCTGAATCCATCACTACTGACAGGAATACCAATATAAGTTATACCAATATCTTTCCTAATACAAGAAGACACTTATAACATCATTCAGGAAACATATCATAAAAATGTGACTTCCTACTTGACCGAAAACTAATTTAACATTGTTAAGCTACTGAACTACATGCCATATTTGTACTAGAAAACTCTATCTTCTCACACACACATACCTTTATTTCGCATATACTTTGCGTGGAGTCTTAAAAACGTGAAAATTTACTAAAAAGATAAGGCAAATCATCAGAAAAAAGCATCTCTAAAGACGCGATAAGAACAGAAGAGATAATAGAAAGAAGAAAAATGCCTCTATGCTGAATAGCTTGCTTACTTTCAAAGATGAAACGCTGAGGAAAAATGTCATGCAACTGATTAAATAATGACTTAATTCCGAGCTGAACTTGCAGAAAAAGTCTTAGAATTATTTCCGTTCAATCTGCTTCCATTATCGTTGTGTCTCTGATCAGTGTTTGAAGGATCCACTATGTTACTTTCCGTTCTATTTTCTCGTGTCTCGAGGCGTTCCATCATGCGAGATACATTAGCAATTCCAGCATTGACCTCTCTCCTAACTTCGGAACCAATATCTGCCATAGAAGTGCTTCGAGAAAACCATTTCTCCTTCCACCCTCGTGTACTCTTTGAGATCGATTCTCTGTATCTGGAAAGCAAAAAACCATATTCAACATGCTTCAAGCTTCTAAATGACACTCTAAACAATAGACGTGCTTCAGTACAGAAATAAGAATTATTAAAGCAAGTAAAGTAATTCATACTTCATTGACATTGTCGATAATGACTGAAAGACTGATGGTCCTGCTGTATCCTGATTTTCTGCCAAAGATGGACTAGAAGAGCTTCTAAAATGAAAGAAAACCAAACGATAATGACAAATTTGATTTGAGAAACATGTGTATCATTTCACAAATTCCGGCTCAGAAACAAACTGTAATTTACACGAGAAAATGATAGAAATGGTCCCTTATGTTTGAGGGTAGGTTCAAAATAGTCCCTTAAGTATGTGCATTTAACAGTTTTGGTCCTTTAAGTTTGCCAAAAGTTAACACTTATAGTCTCCACTAAATATTACCGAACTCGGTTAGATTTGACGGAACAATGAAAAAAAATTATTGGCGGGAACACACATTTAGAGGTACAATTTTTGTAGTTTCTACTATTTTTTATTTATTTGTTAGAGTCTAGTGCAACTTTTTGAGGTGTAATTTCTGCTATTTTTATATCTTTTTATTGCATTTAGGTTTTGATAGGACTTCCTTGGAATTTATGGTTAAATCTTTTTTCCTACTATTTCCAACAAATCTAACGAGCATAAGTTTTAAACATTTGATAGAGACTACAAGTGTTAACTTTTGCCGAACTTAAAGGACCAAAACTGGTAAGTGCATACATAAGGGACTATTTTGAACCTATCCTCAAAAATAAGGGACCATTTTTGTCATTTTATCTAATTTACACAAAGTTGATGTTCGGCTAGGATATTGAAAAGCATCAATACCTATCGCCAACAGATATTCCTTGTCCAACGGCTGGCGGGCGAACATATCGAGATGATGAAGCAGAAAGTTGATTGCTTTGATCTAATGAAAGGTAAGGCAAGTGTTGTGCAGAGTCGCTGCGGACAGCAGTAATAGGAAGAGAAGGATCAGCTATAGCTTGACCAGAATCTGATTCAGTAGCAGTAGGAGATGGATCAGGATGAGTTGAAAACACTAAAAATTGTGGACGACCATGGGAAGATGACCGATTTCTCGAGCCTTCTCGTTGACCAAAGTGGTGGCCCCTTCCCATTGCTGCAGCAGCAGCCAAATGCTGAATAATGCGCTCTTCGAGTTCGGACTCACTCATCCCCGTGGTCAACTAGAGGGCAATCAAAAGAAAATGAGATGATGCAACATTATAGAGAAAATGACAAAAATGGTGAAAAAAAAGATTTAACTATAACACCAAGAAAGTCCCATCAAATCCTAAAATATGCAACACAAGAAGCTACACTAGACACTAAAGAAATATAAAAAATAGCAGAAAGTACACCTCAAAAAGTTGCACCAGACTCTAGTCACTCTAGCAATAAATAAAAAATAGCAGAAACTACAAAAATTGTATCTCTAAATATGAGTTCCCGCTAATTTCCTTTATTTTCATACTTCCCGTCAAATCTAACTGATAGAGTTCGGTAAATATTTGACAGAGACTAAAAGTGTAAACTTTTGGCAAACTTAAAGGACCAAAACTGTTAAGTGCAGACTTAAGGGACTATTTTGAACTAACCATCAAACATAAGGGACCATTTTTGTCATTTTCTCCAACATTATAGCTAGTGGAATTTCATTAATCAGATAGGAGAAGGAGATAAACTTATCAAGTTCAGATGGATGATAAATATGCTGAAATTCAAATTTACCAGAGTAGGACGACCAAATACTGTAGCATTTCTTGCAGGATTAAACCTGATATTCCTCTCTTGTTCCACAGCCTCAAGCAATTCTTGACTGTAATATCATCCGAATCAGGGGAGTCAATCAAATTGAATGTCAAGGTAATGCGTAGTGTAAGAAATACGTGAAAATTATGAATTTGGAAAGGAAAAAATAAGCCAAATGAACCTTGTAGGATCTTTCAGACTTAGGGGCTGCCAACACATTGGACAATTAGAACTTCTCTGATGCCTGTTTAGAAAAATCTAAACACATTATAATACACTCAAACAACATTTATGTAAGTTTTGAACTTCAGAATCAAACTCATAAGGCAAACTTATTGAGAGACACAACGCAAAATGAGATCTTGTCCACCGTGCTAGAGAAGTTTTAGGCAAATACGCAAAACTTACAACCAAGAAAAGGTTTCGAACACTATGTAAAGTAGTTCCTACGTTTAAAAAAAGGTTGACCAATATTATATAGTTGACTTGACAGTTCATATCTAATTCTCTAGAGAAGTGTGGTCCAAGATAGAGGGAGAGACATGAAGAGGAAAGCACTGTGCAATACAACAAGCAATTGTGAAAAGAATTGTCTGCTCTTCAAAATGGAGCGATGGATACAGATACAGAGGTATATTCAAACATCAATATGTACGGAAAATTCTCATACACAAACTGAGATTAATGGAATCAGATAATTCTTTTTAGCTTGTCAAAATATTATTTTCTGCCTCTTTTCTTTATTTTGTATCTGATTAATCAAATAATCCTTATATTTTGAATTTTTCTTAATAAGCCAAATGAATTCATGAATAGTACACCGACACGGTGTCATCTATCAACCCTACCAAACATCTATGTCATAGGGTATTTCCTCTTCACACCAAAAAATTGAATGTTATAGCATGTCTATTTTTGTTAAATAAAGTAGAAATAATCTTATCTTTCAGTTAGACATAAGATTTTCATCTATCTGATGTAGCCCCCTTATCTTTAAGTTACAAATCGAGCTTTACTTGTTTCAGGCGTTCTGACTATTCAGAATTCCTGTTTTGTGAATGGAACCCTTATGTACTTTGTCAACAAGACATAAAATATATAATGGATCACTGAATACTGCTTTATGAATTCATCTAACTCTTTATTTCTCACCTATTCTTCACTCCCATTCTCCTATTTTTCTCTTTCCTCCCTTTCTCCCTCCCTTCTCCCCTCTAGTGCTACATCAATCTTGGTAGCAGAAACCAGGTTTCGATTCATTAAGCTGCTACACCTTTAGAACCTTTACTTACTAAATAAACTCGTTGCCTATCCTCCACATATAACCCAGTCGACATCATTCAACCTATATTTTTTCATCATTTAACTGGAAGAGAGAATAAGAAAGCTTGATCTCTCTTGAAAGTTGGTGATAACACTCCTTATACTACCAGCCACCACTACAAGTCCAAATTCAATCCAATATAAGATGGTCGGTAGAAGCAAAAATTATTTCTTAGAAGGATCTTTACTTGATGCTACCGGGCTAACGAGGATGAATTCCAATCCATAAATCAACATCATTTGGAATTACACCAGCAATCTCACTTACCAGCGCCACATTTTTTATCTTTTAGTTAAGTGAGGGAGAATCATGTAGCTTATTTATCTTTAGTTAAGAATAAACTAGAGATAATCTTTTATGTAGAGATAACTTTTTTATATTACCATGATGTCCGGGCCAGCTTGCGCACATAATAGCTTATTTATCTTCATGTTGAGTAGGACCAAGACAGAATATTTGGAGTGCAAGTTCAGCAACGGGAGCGACCCTGAAACAGGCGTGGAGGTGAGGCTTGGTACTCAGGTCATTCCAAAGAAAGAAAGCTTCAAATACCTAGGGTCTATTATCTAAGGGAGTGGAGAGATTGATGACGATGTCACACAGCGTATTGGGGCAGGGCGGATGAAATGGAGGCTCGCATCTGGAGTCTTGAGCGACAAAAAGGTGTCAACTAAACTTAAAGGCAAGTTCTACAGGGCGGTGGTTAGACCGACTATATTGTATGGGGCAGAGTGTTGGTCAGTCAAGACTTCGCACATACAAAAGATGAGAATTGCGGAGATGAGGATGCTGAGATGGATGTGTGGGCATACAAGAAGAGATATGATTAGGAATGTTGATATCCGGGATAAAGTGGGAGTGGCTTCGGTGGAGGATAAGATGCGGGAAGCGAGGTTGAGATGGTTCGGGCATGTGCAGAGGAGAGACACGGATGCCCCAGTGTGGAGGTGTGAGAGGTTGGCTATAGACGGGTTCAGGAAGGGTAGAGGTAGGTCAAAGAAGTATTGGGGAGAGGTGATTAGACGGGATATGGCACAGGTGCAACTTACTGAGGACATGACCTTATATAGGGGGTTGTGGAGGACACGGATTAGGGTAGAAGGGTAGTAGGTAGTCGAGCATAGTCCTACTTACGCTTACAAAATGATAGTGTAGTGTTATTACTGTAGGCTAGATTAGCCTATCACACTTATAGGCGCATTATTGCTCTATAGTACCATGTAGTTTGATTCCTGCTGCTATGTGTTCTTTAGTATAATTTATTTATCTTATTTAGTTGTGTTAGCTACTGCTTCCTTTGTTAGAATGCGCTACCATTGCGTATTTGATTTTACCATCTGCATGTTCACAATGCTTTGATTTCTCGTCTGACTGTTTCTCATACTTTGTTTTGCTTTGCCTGATTATGCTTTGTCTTGAGCCGAGGGTCTCCCGGAAACAACCGATCTACCCACCAAGGTGGAGGTAAGGTCTGTGTATATTCTACCCTCCCCAGACCCCACGTTGTGGGATTTCACTGGGTATGTTGTTGTTGTTGTATGTTCACCAAGGCTTGAACAGATATGAGGAAACCACCAAGTATTTTTGCCTCCGTTGAAATTTGGACCTGAAATCTCATAGTTCTCAACCTACTTCATTGACTACTAGGCCACACCCTTGGTGGACAGAGTTACCCAATACTTGTGCTAATGGGAGGTAGTAGGTACCCCGTGAAATTAGTCAAGGTGCGTGCAAGCTGGGTCGGACACCACGTTACAAAAAAAAATGATAAGTCTTCCTTTACGAACTTGGGTTAAACTTCAAGATCAAGTAGATCAAGCGAGTAAGAATATTACATATCGATATCTGAGTAACTTCATCGCTCTTCTAAAGCAAAGTTGTGTAAGCAGAAATCGATGCTTCGCCCAAAAACCACATGAAATAGTTAAGATTGGTTATATGAATTTGTATCCATTCTGCTCTATTCAGGATGAATTTCAAGTTTGAGGTACATATTAACCAAATTACCATCCTATCTCATCTATTGTCTTACACTCAGATTGTAACTGGCCAAAGAAACCATCTTTTTACTTCTCTGTTTTGCTATCAACCTCACATTTATGATAGCCACCCCCTTCCAGAAATGGACAGTCACTAAGGGCAGGGGCGGATTTAGAGGTAGACTTTTGTGTTTATGTATATATATATATATATATGTTTTGAGTATTCTGAACAACTGCAAAAGGTTAGCTCAAACGGTCCAGGGTGTTCAGAATTCTCTCCAGCGTCCAGGGTCATTTTTTATGTTTAGTTATTGTTATTTTTTTACCCCCCGAGTGAAAATCCTGCTGGACTAAGGGCCTGTTTGGAAATAAATTTATTTTTCCTTTTTTTCAAAAAATATTTTCAAAACATTGTTTGGTTATACATTTGAATGATTTACTGTTAGTTTTTGAACGATGAGTCTTTCAAGTGAATTTTTTTCCCGCTAACAGAACTTCAATTTTTTTTCAAGTGAAATGCATGTCCAAACTTCAACTTCAAAAACATTTTTTCATGCTTCAACCAAGGCTATGTCCAAACGCCTACTAAAAACTATCAAGTCAGAGTTTCTTCTTCGATTCATCACTGGATTTCAAATCTTCAAGTGACAATTTAATAGCTCAGACAACAACAAATAAGCTACTGAATACAAATAACAAGAGCAGTGAATTAAGATTCTCAAATTCAACTTCATGAAAAAAAGATTCTCAAAATCAATAAAGATGGTAGAAGCAAGCTTTGGTGCAACAGCATACCATTCGAGGATGCATTGTAGGTGAAACTCATGCTTGCAGCTTGTTAGCTGTTGAACAACAGGTCAGATATCTTAGGCAATTATTAACACCTCGGTAAAAAGGGCCCCGGAAGGAGCAAAACAATCCAATACATAGTAAACAGTTTTATACTGTGCGAAAAGTATTAGTATTCACCGTGGAAGGATCGCTTTCACAGAAAGACTCTAGACAAATGCTGCAGGCATCATCACAGGAATCTTGAATTCCTCCTTCCACAAACGCTGCAGCTGATGTAATATGACTCTCCGCTTTCTTGAGCTCGTCGTCCATTTCCAGAAACTTAGATATGTAAAAAAAAATTGTTTAACTTAATATCACGGCACTCCTATTAGCAGCCTGCGAGAGCAAAGATAATTAGGAGTCCCCCTGCATAGTGTGGAGAATGTCATTCATTATTGATTAATGGTCAACTAATGTTTAACATACATGGAGACACTCAAGAATTCTGAAGAAAATTGAACAATCCTCAGTGAAATACATATTAGTACAAGAAAATCACTATATGGATATTCTCATTTGTGTGCATACATACATCAAAGTCCTTCAATTCTAAGATCAGAGGGGGGGGGGGGGGGGGGGATCAAACTTTAACACAAACATGAAGAAGTTTCACAAATTTACATTCTAAAGAAAAAGGAGAAGTTAGGTTCATAGTAAATACACCTTAATTTAATAAAAGCACCATGTGGGGTATTCTCAATCTGCACATACACATATACTAGAACTCATTCATTTATCAGACAAAAAATTAAAATTTTCTAACTCTAAAAGACATTAAATATATCCCATGACATTCACAATAAGAAAATTGTTCTCAATGAAATATATCTTCATTCCATAAAATCATCATCTGGGTATTCTCAATAAGCGCGTAGACACATACATTACAAGTCCTTCATTTCATCAAACAAAGGGAAAAAAGATGCAAACTTTAACACAAATATGAAGAAGTTTCACACATTTACATTCCCCACAAGAAAATTCTTGAAAAAGATGTAAACTTTAACACAACCACAAAGAAATTTCACATATTTACATTCACCACGAGAACAATCTTGAAAAAAAATTGCAAACTTTATCACAACAACAAAAAAAAGTTCACATATTTACATTCACCACAACAAAAATATTGACAAAAAATGCAAACTTTAACACAACTACAAAGAAACTTCACATATTTACATTCACCACAAGAACATTCTTGATAAAAATGCAAACTTTAACATAACTATAAGGAATTTCACATATTTACATTCCCACAAGACAATTCTTGATATAAAAAAATGCAAACTTTAACACAACCATAAAGAAATTTCACATATTTATATTCACCAGAACAGAAATATAGAAAAAAATGCAAACTTTAACACAACTACAAAGAAATTTCACATATTTACATTCACCACATCTTGAAAAAAAATGCAAACTTTAACACAACTATAAAGAAACATCACATATTTACATTCACCACAAGATAATTCTTGATAATGTGCAACAAAATTTTAAAAATACCTATAAACAGAACAATTACATTCATCATAAACTAGATCAATAAGGGTTAGAATTTTCATTATACATTTGTTTGATTGATTAGGAAATTTACCTCAATAAAATGATCAGAGAAATATTCTGGAAAATGGGTCAAAGAGAAAGGAAAAATATGCCATGAATTAGAAAGATTAAAGCTGTGATATTTTCTCTCATTGAAAATAAGATAAATGAATGTTAAGGTCCCATTAAAGAAACCTTGAAGTTAGAGAGACAAAAAAGAGAATAATTAGAAAATGGTAATGGGGGTCACGTTCCTTTTACCTCTTATTATTACTTTTTGTCATTTTGTCCAACTAACATTTTAGAAAATATTAGGGACGGATAAAATTTATTCATTCTTAATAAGAATTTTTGAATTTAAATTTTGAGAATAAAAAAAATTGATAGGAAATAAGCGTAATCAGAGGCCCATGGTATTGGAGGGCCAACTTGCCCCAAGTCGACTAATTTCACGGAATATATGTTATATCTTATCAGAACAAGTGATACTTGTTATTTTCTACCAGCACATGGGATACATGCTACGTCATATCAGGAGATATCTACTATTTCTATCAGGACAAGTATCAGTAACTCTTTCCACCAAGACTTGAATAAATGGAGAAAATTCGTCTATTTTTTTTTTGCCTCTACTGAGACTTCATTGACAATTAAGTCATGCCTTTGGATGCAACTTTTAATTTTTTTTAGCATTTAACTCATAATATTATTAAAACTATGCGGTCAAATCTAATATTTATTAAAATTTTAATAATATATTTATATTATGTGTTAAAAATTATGAGTTCAGATGAATCCGAAGTCAAAAAGGCTACATCCGCCTTGTGCATAATATACACATGCTTTATATTTGTCAAACTTTTTCATATAAGATCCTCAAACTAAGGTTATTACCTATTGAATGCTTGAACTTAAGCTAAAGTGACAACACTTACTTGCACTCGAGGTTTATAACAAATTATATTAATTTATTATAATTAAATGATAAATTGAGGTAAAAATATATATTAATTAGCTATGATTTAATGATAATGTATATGTGAGCATATATATATATATATATCAAGTAACCATTGAGTCGAACTCGATAGTAAGTATTAAACCATGAGCAATTCGCAGTAATGCCCTTATTTTGGAATGGTCTTTAACTTTTGCCCATCAAATTAAAAAAATTTATTTTTAACCCTTCATCTAAAAGTTCGTGATTTTGGGTTTGAACCCTAGCTCAGTCAAAAAAAAATTAAAAAAATCGCACGACAGAGTTTGCCTTCAGGCATAAGGCAAACTTTACCTTGCGAATTCTTTTTTAATTTTTGACTGAGTGGGGGTTCGAATCCGGGACCTTGGGGTATTTTCAGCCACTTTTTTAAGCGAATAGCAAAAATTAAAGACCAACAATTTGAGGGGCAAATATTAAAGATCAGCGCCTTTGAAAGGAATCCGTGCTAAAAAGTGTTAAATCATTCTAACTTTTTTTGGGCTTTTCACGGAGTGTCCGATACTGTATTGAAGTCCGATTATATTTGAATTCGCACCACGTAGGACCCATTCGAGATAAGCACTCTGTATCAATAATTTTTTTCATACTCTAGTTGGAGGCCATGTGCCATCTCTGGTATTGTAAAAATGACGTTAATGAAAAATGGTATGGATGAACCATTTTGGTAACGGTGATGGCATAAATGAGCCAAATTATTGACGAATGACATAAATGAGTCATTTCCGATAGTTCGATTACATATTTGAGCATTTTCCGTTCTAAAAATATGGAGATGGTTAATCCCCATATAGTATAAAAAGTACCATAAGCTCTTAAGCAAAAACTATGTTGGAGAATTCTGTGATCTATAATATTCATTTACATGTATGTAATAAAGTACATAAATAATATAGTGTGAGACCAGTAGAAAAATCTTAGCAAAATAGAATTTTCAAGACACACACACATATGAACTAAAGGTTGATGTACTTATGAATAAATTGTGTATATTCCCTAGATAACTTTTATGCTTTTTTCAGTTAATTAAGTTTGTATATTTTTAATGGTTTTACTTATGGAGAGAAATTCAACTATATTATTAAGAAAATAAGATGGTTATAAGTGATCTTGTTTGATCACGTCAAAGGAATAATTGGAACAAGTAGTTCTTGTATTATTATTTCCCTTTCTCTTTGAAAATGTTATGGTTAGCCTAAAAACTGGCCAAATTAGCTTTTAATTAATCACTTTTTGACTTATTTTATTTTTCAATTGGCTAGGACTTTTTCTAAGGAAAAAAATATCATCAAAAGATGATTTATTATATTGAATGAAGGGAAAAAAGATTTGTGTTTGGTATGAAATGAAACAAGGTAACTGCTCGAGTAATTTGCAGAAACAGGATGATTTGAGTTCAATATTTATATTATATCATCGTTTAAGGAAGTTCTGCAAAAATAATCTAGACGTAATAATCAATATGAATAATTATTTTTGGAAATTACTTAGTCAAAATGTTACGAAATTATTGCCCTCCTAGTCGTGAAAAAAGAGGAAACGGGATCTTTTGACCTCTTACAATTTGAATAAAAGAAAATGATCTTTTCATATCTTTATGTGTTTTCTCATATCTCTTATGTGTAAAATAAAAATTTATTGTAAAAAGATCATAAAACTAAAAAATATTTGTAAAACTCGTGAAAAACATTTTCACATCTTCCAAAAAATATTTCCTTCATACCAAACACGTCCAGGCAAAAGAAGATTAAGCTATATAACCTTATGCAAATTTGATAGCATAACTCTACAATAATTATACTTAGGATAAAACTCAGAAATTTGGGGGAAAAGAAATCATAAATTCCTAATGTAAATTTGATAGCATAACTCTACACTCAGTGAGAACAAAGATTGTCTGGGAAATGGCACAATTTTTCAGATAAAACTTTATAAACATTGAACAAATATGATTAAATTAGACCCATAAGGAGCGAGACACAACATTTCATGTGTAAGCAAATATGAATAATGAAGTTACTATTGCTTGATAGAAGGATATACTTACTTCCAACCTTAATGTTCTATGCAAAATGGAATTGATTTAACAGTTTATTCTATCACCTCCAAAAACAAATTCATTTTCTCAATAGATTCATAAAAAAACTAAGATATCATGTTGTATAACATTCTCTCACAGAAGTACGACGCTACACGAAGAGAAGCATATACACAAACAAAATAGTCCTTTCCCTTCACTGAATTTCAGAATACAAACCATACAAGAGATTTCTATCGTTAATAGTCATCGCCTCTCGATACCACCTCTTTGCAAGTCGGACGAAGTAAAATGGTGTGCTCAAACTGAGATACGTAGCTCCCTTTAATATCGCAAAGTGGCGCATAAGGCTGCCAAAAGAACAGCAAAAGACAGCAAAACTTCAATTTTGGATCATAATAGGGACAGAAATTGTGCATTAAGATAAAAGAAAATAAAGAAACCATTAAAAGACGCTATAAATGTCATAAAAGTTGTATTAGAGGATGTATAACTAAACTTATAAGCTAGTCAAACTAGCTTATACACACTTTTTGCTTTATCTGCGCGTTTGGTAACGCAAAGTGCTTATAAGATAAAATCAGCCAAAAGTCATAACTTGGTCACCTTTAACTTATGGCTTTTCGGCTTATAAGCACTTTTAGTTTGACCAAAATTTTTACTATTTTATCCTTGATATTTCTTTAAATTCTCAAAATATCTTTCCCATAACAAAAACCCTAACTTCCTGTTCGTTCTATATTCGTTGTTTCTCCTTTTCTTTAAAAAAATATTATTTGTAATATTTTTATGGATATTTTAGTCATTTTAACAAAAATAGCTTACCACCACTATTTTATCAAACACATCAATTGCTTATTAACAATTTCAACACTTCTATCCAAACACGTAACGACTTATTTATAAAGATCAGTTTCAACACTTAAAAATGTTTTTTAGCACTAAAACTTATCTGCTATTGACAATCACAGCTAACCCAAACGGGCTCTTAGTTAACAAATATAAGAAATTGTGCAGCCAAGCCTGAACGCCACAATTGAGCCAAACTCGTGAATGTAGCTTGAGGTCACATACCTGAACGATTCCAACATCACATAAGTTCTTCAATGCCATCAGATATTTTGTCTCACCAAGGCGGTCTAGATAACGTTTGCAGAACGCCAAGGTGGAAAAATTCTTATTTATTGTTGCCAGCAGTTGCTTGGCTCTGGGTACCCGCAGTGGAACGTGTCCGATATCAAAGTTTTTCATATAATGGCTGCATTCTAGATCTTCCCTCACATTTCCCTTCCCTGTTACATGGAGATACGAGACGAGAATTAGTTTTGCCAG
The DNA here is from genome assembly GCA_029783415.1 of Anisodus acutangulus. Classification (NCBI taxonomy): domain Eukaryota; kingdom Viridiplantae; phylum Streptophyta; class Magnoliopsida; order Solanales; family Solanaceae; genus Anisodus; species Anisodus acutangulus. The sequence goes on along the minus strand of CM056489.1, from coordinate 1,654,332 downwards.
TTATATTAATGTCACTCTTTCACACAAATGAAACAGAAAGTTACCTGTTGATCCAAAGGTCTCAATTGCATAAAATTCACCCTCTTCCATTTTGGTTTGTTCTCCTCCTTTAACAATAGGAACAGATTTACCTGCATGGATTTGATACTGCCCAATACTGTGCCCATTCAAATTACGGATGCTCTTAACTGCCAATTACACAGCATTAGTCAGAATTTCACTTTAGAAATAGTCAAGAGTTTTGGTAACAGTAATTTAAGTTCTCTCATAATTGGATCTTGGAGTGTTCTCTCTACCGTACAAAATACAAAATGCCATGCATTAGTACACTTTCTCCTCTGTAAAAGAAAACTCCATATATACTTTTGTTTCTTACGATTTCTTTTTTTGATTGGTAAAAGATAGTTTCTTACCATGTTTCTACATATGTATGCCTTGCGCAGAAATCTCTCAATTTCTTCTCCTTTTTTTTGCATACAAGGGATCTCTCAATTCATTATATATATAATTTCTCTAAAAAGAAACAGATAAAAATAGCCTTTTTATGATGGTGGTGACTGGTATGCAATAACTTGCACACCTAAACAAATCCACCTAGTACCTGCTAGGAGGTATCAGTACTCGATGGTTTTGTTGAGGTCTGTGCAAGATGGACCAAACGCTACCATTATAAAAAAGAGATGTATATGCACCGACAGTTTTCCAAATAAAGCATCATTTTTGCTATGGCTCCTGCGGATTCGCCTTCACCAAAAATTTAAAAACAATCAGCGGTTTAGCTTTTGGAATCCAATATCGTAAAAATCTTCTGTAATTATCCAGTAAGTTTTTGAACTTCACGTCATGATCATCTTTTTTATTTCAAAAGCTTTTGAGTTTTGTCATTAGAGCTCGAGTTGATACTCTTCTCATCTTTCCAAGAAAGTTCCATAGAGTTATTAAAATAGTCTCCTGAATTATATTCAATATATTTATGAATTATCCCTCATTAATCTCATCCAACAGTCACAAAGTAGAAAAGTAACTAGACATGTCCAGAAGCAGCTTCTTTCTTCACTAATCACTACTGTATTTACTTTTCAAACATGCTTTAAGCTGCTTTACTTGAGCAGGGGATCTATCAGAAACAACCTCCCTATACGTCACCCTCACCAGACCCCAGTTGTGAGATTACATTGGGTATGTTGTACTGAAAATAATGATGTAACTTAAAAGAGTCCAGCAAATATAATGTGGACTATCATACAATTCCGTATAAACTCCTGCTAATTAACTACTTCGATTCTTGATCCATGACACCGGTTTTAAAAAACTGATGTAACAATCGCGTAGTTTCTTTTCTTCAATGTGTATTACTATCTATTGTCTCGTTTGCTTTTTATCTTGCTATTTTGTCGTCATATTTTTCTTGATACCATGCTTCACATCCTTGTTTTCTATTTCAAGCCGAGGGTCTATAGGAAACAGCTTCTCTACCCTACAAAGGTAGGGGTAAGGTCTGCGTACATCCTACCCTCCCCAAACTCCACTTGTGGGACTACACTGGGTATGTTGTTGTTGATGTAACTTAAAGAGTCCAGCAAATATAATGTGGACTATCATACAATTCAATATAGAGGCTTGCTAATTAATTACTTCGATTCTTGATCCATGACATCGGTTTTAACAAAATAAAGTAAAAATAAATAATTTTACTACTTATCATACGTTTGCATATATCGTACCTTGGAACACCTTCCCGTTGATCTCCACTTCATAGGATTCCATAACCTCTTGGATTGCAGCACCAACATCACAAAGACGTACATCAATCCCTGCTTCCTACATTAAAAATCATGTCACGAGTGGCCCCTAAAACTTATCAATGCTTCCAATAAACCAGCAGCCCTTTATATTTTAAGCAATATCTACCTTAATGCCAGTATTTGTGGCTTCCCGTGAAGCTTCAAGCAGTGGATCAAACATAGGATTGAAAGCCACAGTAAATGCACAGTCCACAATACGTCCTGCAAGTAACAATAGGTTAAGCCATCACCTCATCACTAAAATTTTCAACAAAGAGAGTGTGAGAGCGGGGAAGCGGTTAAGTATGTGATAGGAGAACGGTGAAATACTATACTATTAGACTAGAGATAGGACCATAATATACTCTGTATCGAGAGGGAATAAATTAATCGGGAATTTTCCTAAGTAACACTATTTATGCCCCTAATAACAAATTATGGCTATATTATTGAGATTTACATAGCAACAGTTTTTCTTCAAAACATATCTTACATACACACATACACTAGCAGACATACATACATATAGTCATACATGCATGCATACGTACATACAGTCACTAGCCGTCATACATACATACAGTAAAAATCTGCTATAAAATGAAAATCTAACTATTTTTTGTAATAATTTAAAAGTATAGCTAAAACAGGTAATTCGTGGGCTTAAGTCGTTATATCACATAATTATCCCTAAATAAATTAAGGATGACAAGATGAGGGAAGTAAGGCTGAGATGGTTCGGGCATGTGAAGAAGAGGTGCGAGGATGCGCCAATTAGGAGGTGTGAGAGACTGTCGATAGCAGGAGTTAGGAGAGGTAGAGGTACGTCGAAGAAGAACTGAGGGGAGGTGATTCGACAGGACATGCCACAGCTTCAGCTGACTGAGGACATGACCAGGAAGATTTGGAGGTCGAAGATTAGGGTAGAAGGTTAGTAGGTAATTGATCGCATTTTGTGTAGGAGAGGTATGGGGCTAGCCTCATCGTCTCCTTTCTTAGTAGTATTATATATGTATCACATAATTCCTTACTCTTCAGTATGTATTATTATTAGTTGCTTCATCTGTTTTGTATCTAAATTTTTTGTTGTCTTATTTTTCCTTACAATCCTGCATTAGTTATGTTTCTTTTGAGCCGAAGGTCTATCAGAAACAGCATCTCTACCCCCACAAAGGTAGGGGTAAGGTATGTGTACATCCTACCCTCCAAAAACCCCACTTGTGGGAATACATTGGGTATGTTGTTGTTGTTGTATATTCTCAACATACTCCACTACCACACGATATAACATCACAGGAACTAATGTCTAACAATTTCCAACCAAAAGACGAAAATTTTGATACACAAGATAATGAGACTAATACCATAAACCACAAAATCCCATACCAAAAGCACCTTATGTCTAACACAGATAAGGGATGGATAACATTACCATCAATATGGGTTCCAAAGTCCAATTTCATTACATCATCATACTGAAGCACAGTTTTATCTCCCGAATTGGGGGTCCAATGAGCTGCAACCCTGCGATGAGAAATAGAGAAAATTTGACAAAATGAAAAAAAAAAAGAACAAGAAAACGAATGTGAACATGAAATAGTTCAATTGCTATATTCTGTTCTAAGATACCGTCCACTAACAATATTCCAAATCACGCTAACATCAGTCTCACATATTTTTAGTAAATCAAATTTACAGCTTGTTTGGCCAAGCTTCTGGGAAGCCAAAAGTGCTTATTTTTTAAAAAAGTGTACTTGTTTTAGAAAGTTGAGGTGTTTCGCCAAGCTTTTAGGGAAAATAAGTGCTTTTGTGTAGTAGCAGAAATTGTTTTTCAGAAGCTAAAAAAAGTATGCTTTTTCCCGGAAGCACTTTCGAAACATTAGTCAAACACAAAGTGCTGCTCTAATATTGGCAAAAGCACTTTTAAATAAATTGATTAGCCAAACACAAACTACTACTCTCCAAAAATACTTTTTCGAAAAGCACTTATGAGAAAAAGCATTTTTCACAATAAGCAGGTTTTCGAAGCTTGGCCATATAGGCTATTAGTCATATTTATCAGCCAAAAAGGACAAGAAAAAAGGTGCATTACCAATTCAATGAGCACCCTGTAGGGAATGCAATGCCAGCTTGAAGACCGTTCTCTGATATCAATTTGCGAACCATATTCTCCAAAGTTTCACACAGGTCAATCATTAACATCCCAGGCTTAGCAATTTTCCTGATGTATTTCCGAACCTGAGGGTTGGAAATTAAAGAAAAATAACATAAATATATAATTGACAAGAAACTTAAATATTTACTGTGTTTTACAACTAAGTCAGAAAAAAAAACTGCTAGTCTATATGAACATAGGTACTGACCTGACGATGAACTTCTGCTGCTTGACGGACAGAATTATAAGTTGGTTTTTCCAGGCGCTCCAATTCCCTCTTTTCCTCGGACGTAGTCCTCCACAAGTTACTACATAGACCATCAAACAGAAATCATCCCAGAATACTCAAATTTTAGTTTCAGTTTGAAGAGTGAAGGATAAAGGAAATAACACTAGATAGTAAATTCAGGTGTACATACTCATTTTTGTACTGTTGAATTTCACCCTCTGGAAATTCTCCAGAAGGAAAAAGCTCAGCTACAGGAATAGAAGGAGGATCAGTTTGCTGAGGTGGCTCCTTTTTCTTCCTGCATTTGCAGCAAAATAAAGAAATGCAACATGACTCTTTAAGGAAAAGCACAAGATAGATTCTTGGGTTGGAGCGGCTCTCACTTGCTCTTGTTTTTCTTCTTCTTCTTTGCAGCTTCTGTAAAATCGCAAATACAACGCCCAGGTATTAGAGGCAACCAAATGAATCTAGTACCTAAAGGGAAATGAGGCCAGAGTCCAGGCTATAAGAAAACACAGAATCTTGAATTTAATTTTATTGTTTTTATAGGTTTCATAAGATGAAAGTTGCGGAAATGAAAATGTTGCGGTGGATGTGTGGGCATACCAGGAGTGATAGGATTAGAAATGAAGATATTCAAAACAAGGTCAGAGCAGCCTCGGTGAAGGATACGATGCGGGAAGCGACGCTGAAATGGTTCGGACATGTGCAGAGAAGATGTCCGGATGCCCCAGTACGGAGGTGTGAGAGGTTTGGCTATGGATGGTTTCAGGAGAGGTAGAGGTAGGCCGAAGAAGTATTGGGGAGAGGTGATCAGAGAGGTGTGAGAGGTTTGGCTATGGATGGTTTCAAGAGAGGTAGAGGTAGGCCGAAGAAGTATTGGGGAGAGGTGATCAGACAGGACATGGCACAAGCCCAGCTTACCGAGGACATGACCTTAGATAGGAAGTTGTGGAGGACACGGATTAGGGTGGAAGGCTAGTGGACAGTTGAGCGTTGTCCTACTTATCTTGTCATACTAGTACTCTACTTGATATATGTTGTTCTTGTAAATTGATCATCGTATTCATTTGTTTTTTTTTCAGATTGCTTTATCCTAATTTTATAATATTTTTTTGTCATGACTTTTTATACTGCTTTGGATTGCATGTGCCGAGGGTCTACAGGAAATAGCCTCTCTACCTCCCAAGGTAGGGGTAAGTTCTGTGTTCACTCTACCCTCCCCAGACCCCACTTTGTGAGATTTCACTGGGTATGTTCTTTTTGTTGTTTTATAGGTTATGGTGTCGAGATAATACACACACAATCTTAATTTTTCCATTTTAATGTCGAACAGTGTTTAGAACAAATCCCAAAAGACAAAATTCTTTGCATACCAAGCCTTCCACCACTCTAAGTAACTTCACATCATGTATTTCAAAAATAAAATAGTTAAACCCCATCAAACTTCAAAGCTTACACCTTTTCTTAGAATAAAAAAATTAACAATCAATACCGTATAAAAGAAAACTTTTATCATAAAACTATCATTTCTTCATGAAGGTAATTATCTGAGCAAGACCCGTAAGAAACTCTTATTCAAACTTTCAAAGGAAAAGAAAAAGGTAAAACATAGGGTATGTTTGGTATGACGGAAAATGTTTTCCTATTTTTCCTTGTTTGGTTGCACTATCCTGGAAAATGTTTTCCTCAAAATAGGAGAAAATGGGGGAAAACATTTTCCGGATCAATAAAAATACACCAACCCAACCCCACACTATCCACCCATCTCCACCTAACCCCCACCCTCCCCGCACTATCCACCCACCCACCCCACCCCCCAAAGCAGAAGTTGCACTCCGAATTCAAAAGCCTCATAGTGTTTTGCTTCCAAGACAATATTTTCTTGGAAACATTTTCCGTCATACCAAACACACCCTTAAAAGAAAGGGATGTACATTCACTCAATCATTCACAAGCAATTAATCTGGTATTAAATATTTAGCATTTCTACAACTTGAAGGATTACCTGTCGTCGGCTCATCCAATGTCAAACCATCAACTTTCTCCTCAACCTCCTTTTGCACAATGGCTGTTCCATTATCTTCGCGAACCTCAGATGTTCCTTCTGCAACAACAGAAGCAGAATCCGGCTCCACGTTTGCCATTATAAATGTCTATACTGCAGCGGAGAATCAAGTGTGGGATGTTTGGGGGGGGGGGGGGGGGGGGAATTGTTAGAACGCTTGCACAGCAAGAAACTCAAAGAATAGTGAAGAATCCAACAATTTCAGGTTAGCAACAAAAAGGCAGGCAAGGACTCGAAAACAGAAGAAAATCAAAATACCCTATTGTGGGAACTGAAAAAATAATAATAAAAAACAAAATTCAAGAAGCAACAAGAAAGTAAATGGCAAGTGTCATAGCACGTGGAACTATTGTACCAGTTAACAGAGTAGAACAGTAAAACTGTAAAAGCAACCATTCCAATCTTCATGAAAAAGCAGTAATGTGAACAAAGAAATGAAGGTGATTAGCTCAACCATAGTAGCAGTTAAAACTCGAAAACGGCACAACCCAGAATTCCCATTGCAAAACTGACGCCAAAACAAAACAAAGAAATAGCAATAGCATGTCGTAACACTAACATTTAACAACACGAATTCATATTGTAAAAGCAAGAAAATCCCAATTTTCAAGAATCATTAATCAAACTGGGTTCAACAAAAAGCTTCAATCTTTTCAAGAAAACTTAAGCCAACGATAGAGCTAACAAAACTCAAGGATACAAAGAGTAAACTTCCGTGAACTAGGAGAAAAAAAATCTACAAAAGAAGATAATAGGTAACACAGAATGTAGTGAAGGTAGATGAAGATGAAGGAGATAACTCAACCATAGTAGCAGTTAAACTCGAAAACAGCACAACCCAAAATCCCCTTTGCAGAACCAGCACCATAAAAAACAAAGAAGCAGCAATAGCATGTGGTAACACTAAGGGGTCATTTGGTTGGGAACAAGTTATCCCATGATTAATTATTCCGGGATTAGTTATACCGAGATTTTATTCCAACCAAACGTGGGATAAACTCCTCTCAAATTTAATCTCGGGATTAATTATCCCTTATCCCTCATACCAAACGAGCCCTTAACAACTGACAGTAATTCATATTGTAAAAGCAAAAATTCCCAATTTTCAAGAATCATTAACCAAACTGGATTCAACAAAAAGTGCCAACCTTTACAAGGAAACTGAAACTAATGATAGAGATAACAAAATCCAACATACAAAAAAGCAAACTTTCATGAAATAGGAGACTAAAAAAACTCGAAAATGGCACAACTCAGCATCCCCTTTGCAGAACCAGCACAAAAAAGGGGAAATATTTTCAAGGGAATAGCATGTGGAACACTAAGGGGTCGTTTGGTTGGGAACAAGTTATCCGGGGATTAGTTATTCCACCCTCCCACATGAATAAAAATAATACTACAATCCCGGGATAACTAACCCCGGGATTAGTTATACCGCGATTTTATCCCAACCAATCATGGGATAAAGTCATTTCAAATTTAATCACGGAATTAAATATCTCTTATCCCTCCTACAAAACGAACCCTAACAGTTAACAGTTAACAGCACGAATTCATATTGTAAGAGCAAAAACTCCCAATTTTCAAGAATCATTAACCAAACTGGGTTCAACAAAAAGCGACAATCTTTTCAAGAAAACTTAAGCCAATGATAGATATAACAAAACTCAAAGATACAAAAAAGCAAACTTTCGTGATTAAAGAAGATAATGGGTAACACAGAATGTAGCGATTCTTGAAACACAATAGTCAAGAAACAACAAATACTACTACTAGAAATCAAGGACAAGAAACTACAAGACTACTACATATTGTAAAAGCAAAAATTCCCAATTTTCAAGAATCATTAACCAAACTGGGGTTCAAGAAAAAGAGCCAACCTTTTCAAGGCCAATGATAGAGATAACAAAATTCAATGAAAATTGGGAACTTTTTGTGTGTACCTAAAGAAGAAGAGAGTTGAAGGCGCTGTATTTAGCAATCCAAGTGAAACAGCTCTTTTTGCCCTAGCTTTAAGAGTTTTGGTAATTTTGAACTAGAATACAACTATAGTAGTAGTACTTAATAAAATACTAAACAAGTAGCAAAGAATTTTTTTTAAAAAAGCTAAATTTACAAAAATATATAATACAACACAACATATAGTGGTGTATACGTCCTTATACATTATTTATACGCCTATACAAATAAGGTATTTATACGATAATATATAATACTAGTAGGATATAAAATGCATAAAAACACATAAGATGTTGCTAGCTATATAAGTAATTCTTGTTTAAAACCAGTCAGAAGCTCTATCAAATAACTATTAGATTTGTAGATAACTTTCATTAAAATCGAGACGTCTGAACACTAGATGATTAAGACTATTTATTTTTAAACATATAAATATGCATGATGCGTCTGTTTATTTAAACATAATAAATATACAATTTAAATTAAAAAAGTAACTAATTATTAAAAATAAACAAAAATTTACAACAACAACACACCTAGTGAAATCACACAGCGTAGGGTCTGTGGAGGGGAGAGTGTACGCAGACCTTACCTCTACCTTGATAGATAGAACAACTGTTTTCGAAAGATCATCGGCTCAAGAAAAGGAAGGGTATATTTTTTTCCGTCATAAATTGATAAAAATAAAATATTTATGTTCGTTGGTGGTGGTGGCGGCGGATGGTTGGTGCTAGTGGCTAGTAATAGTGGTGGTAATGGTGATAGTTGTGATTGTGGAGGTGGTTGGCGACGGTGATGGTAGTGGGGGCATTAGGTTGGGTGGTGGGTGAAGAGTATGTGGGGGTGGGGGTGGGTGGTAGGGTGAAGGGGTGGTGGTAGTTGTAGTTGTGTTGTGAAGTGGTTAGTAGTGATGAGGTAGGGGGTAAAGAGTGGGTATTTTAGAGGGTGGGGGTGGGTGGTGGGGGTATTTTAGAGGGTGGGGGTGGGGTGGTAGGGTGAAGGGTGATGGTAGTTGTAGTTGTGTTGTGAAGTGGTTAGTAGTGATGAAGTGGGACCTTAGGGGTAGAGAGTGGGTGTTTTAGAGGGGGTGGTGGGGTGGTTGTGATGGCCAGTGTGGTTAGTGGTGATAAGGTATGGGTAGAGCGTGGGTCCGTATGGGTGGGTGGTTTGGAGGGGTGGTTGTGATGACAGAGGTGGTTAGTGGTGGGTCGATACTAGTGGTGGGGTGGGGTTGGAAGGGAAGGTTGGGGGTTGGGAGAGCGGTGGTTGTGGACAGAAATGTGGTGAAAATTATTCATACAAAATTATCTCTTAATGATATTAAGACTTTATTCAACATCTGAATAATTAAGACATATTCAGACTAATAAATACTTAGATTTTAATGTAAAAAATGCACTTAATGACCAAAGTCTGAACTATTTGGGGTCGTTTGGTATGTGAACAAAATTATCCCAAATTATAATCCTGGAACTAATTTATCACATCTAGGAGATGGGATAAAACTATCCCGAGATTAATGGGATAAGGTGGATATCCCATCTTTAAGTTTGAACTTCATTTTATACTTTATTTGGTACAAAGTATAAATTTATCCCATAATATTTATATCTTCTACCAAATATAGTACAAAATTAATTCTAAAGTTAGTGTTGGGATATCCCAGCTTATACCATGTACGATCCCATTAGATTTAAATATTTATTAAATGCAAATAAATAATGCCTTAAATTATTTCCCACTAATCTAAGCAATGCTCCATCCAAATTTCTCTCAAAAATCATATTCGAAATTTATTTGTTCAACAATAGTGGCTTGCCTTTATAATATTATTTTTATACTCCAACCATAATTCGAGTTCCAACGATAATAACAAATCAAATTTGTCGACTGAAAATTAGTAGGACTAAGGCAATCGAACTATTGGAAGAGAAGAACACATCCATTTCAAGATTCAAGGATTACGAGGTTTAGAATCCTCATTATCCTATTCATGGTGATTGTAAGTTTTAAATATTACCAAAAAAGTCCTTATCTTACTCCTTTTTTTTAAAACGATATTCGATATCTGCATAGAGAAATTGACTATATTTAGATTCGCATAGAAAAAATTCACATTGAGGATGAAGCATTAGGCCCGAAAAAATTTCACATTGGGGATACAATGCTCCATAATAAAGATGATTCTGTAGCCATAAAATATGAATCCGAGACTTCTAATTAAGAATGAAGAGTATTTATTACTCCACTAAAACCCTTGTCGATCTTAGCATACTCATCTATATACTATGTCTGCATACACTAAGATTAATTAGTAATAGTAATATATCCTTTTGGAGAAAACATAAAATTGTATATTTGGTTGTTCAACAATTAGTGGGTTGCTTTTGTTTCTGGTGTGATCAATGTGGAATGGGCTTACTGGGCCAAATGGTATATATTGGAATGGGCTTTTTGGGCCAAATGGTATATTGGAAGTGCAGAAAGATTTCATTTTGGACTATCTTGTGTTGGGTTTGGTAATTATGCATCAGTTATGTTACATGTTGTGCATTGTAATTATTTCTAGATATGACAATATTACTACTACAGGCAACCCTCTATAAATGAATATTTCTGGGACCTGAAAAATTATTATCTTGTACGGGGTTAATATTTATTAATTTATAGAATAATTTTTAATTTGTGCATTATATTTCTCAAATTAAACAATTATCCTAGTGAAAATGAAGCTTTAATGGAATCGCCTACGGACGAAGAAATTATTCAAGGAGTAACGGGTATGGAAGATGATGACAATCAAGATCCAGATGATAGTAACGCTATATCACATGTTTCTCCAAAAGAAGTTTTTTTTTGCTATAGAGACTTTGAAAAATTACTTGCTTCAAAATGAGAAGAATGTAGTTTATGCCTCCAAAAAGTTAAAGATGAAATTGAGTTCACTTCGCATGAAAAGGAAATTACTTTTGGAACTTGTCCATCCTCTTCTGCTCCTCAGTAGATATATCGGTTTGAACCACTAGTTACGATGTAATAATAGATTGTGGGGCAATATAAAATTTGAAGTTTGAAAAATAGGTTTTAGAAAATTTTCAAGTTTTCACTCATAAAATTTCAACTACTATATTTTTATGTTCAAATACAATTTTGATATTCAAATATCTTTTTCAATTTCACTTTAAATGAATTGTTCAGATATCAATCAATTCATGTCAAAATACATATTAAAAGAGGTTTGAAGTTTGTGTTTTCCTCCTCTCTCTTTTTTTCCCCCTCATTTAATTTCTCTTCATTTCTGTTCCTTTCCCAAGCTACTTAGATAGTTTCCAAACAAAAGCTTAAATTTTTATTCAACTTTATATGCTTTACTCAAACGCAAGGAGCAAAAAAAAATTGGCCTCCACGTTATTGGTAGTAATACTGAGTGATCAGAACTACTATCTCTAGAAATAGTCTAGCGCAAGCCAAAAAGATGAATATAAAAAAAAAATGGGCATCCACAAATTTCCCCCCCCCCCCCCCTGTCCACCATATAGTCATATCAATGACAATGTCCTTTACCATGTGACTGGACAGTGGTGAATGGAACAAAATACAAGTGGATTAATGGCATTTGCTTGAACACAGATTTTATTTTTTTATTTCTCATCTAGAGGTCAATATTCATTTTGTAATCCAACTAATTTTAGTCCTGAAATTCTACTGTAGAGGAGTAGAAAAACTCTCAAAACTCTCAAACCCGAAATTTTTGAATTTAAGGGTGGATAGATACTTACCATTTCCCTATAACCTTTGATGATAAATAAAGATCCTTTTTTTTTGTTTTTGATTCGGGTTACGCTAGTCACGTTGCGATCCCACTAAATCCAGATTAACATTGAAAAATTTCACCTTAGGAGTAAAATGCTCCCTAATAAAGATAGGAAGTAGGAGAAAATTAAAGTAGAACAAAACGGGGACCATAGATAATAAACTTAGCTAGACAAATGTTATGTTTCTGAAACCACCTGGACTAACATCATGTGCAGGTCTGGATGGTGACAAGTCAATAGAAAGTACAACAACATGAAGTGAATAAAAGCTTCAAAATTTTATTTTAGTCTTTTTGGAAAATAAAAGGTTTTACTCCAATACTATATCCAGTATACTTGTTTAAGGTTATAGCGGAGTGGTAAATACTATTTCATCTTTAATCAGAGTTTAAAATTTGAGCTCGTGAAATAAAGTCATATTTGATAGAAAGAGCTTTACTCTCAAAAAAGGAACTTTTCGGTTAATCTGAATTAATCAAGCTCTAAAGCGAGTATCGATTATTGGATGAGAAATATAAAAATGTAATTTATTGGACATTTGTAAGTTTATGTTGAAATTTTGAAGAAAATGGTATATTTAAATTAATTATGCAATAAATTAATAAATATCATGGACGTGATAGGTAATTTGTTGACCAATGAATATTATATTGCACGCTAGAAAGTTTATTTTGAAGGTAAAATGCTTTATATAAAAAATAATTTTATTTTCAGGTCTTAAACACGAAACCTCTAGTCAAGAATTAGCAAACCCTAAAGTGACCATGGAACATCAGACTGAAAACAAAACAAAAAACTAATCTCAAGGAATTGAACCAATGGGGATTGCATTCATTCTTGCCTAGTTTTACAAAATGTCAAGGCAAAACAACTGTTAGCATTATCTTCAAAATAATTCATATATTCTCTTGAATCCTGCATAAATAAAACGCAAATCCAGTGAGCTTGATTGTTGGGAAAGTAACTAGATGATTATTAATTTATCTGCAAAAAGAAAAGATTAATAAAAACGAGAAAATCTAGCTTTGACCATGTATGGTTTACAAGAAATCTATTTCCTATCATAAATATGGACACAAATAGAGCCTACAAAAAAGAAAAAAAACTTCAATTTGTCTCTCTTTTTACATCACCATCATATATTCGAAACTAACTCGACTAATTTAAATTCGCTCAGCATATACGGATTATAAAAGGAGAATCCATTCAATTTGTCTCAATTTATTTGATTCCCTCGAGAAAGATAAGAGCCCCTAAGAAATATATATATATATATATATTACTAGTTTTGATATATTAATGATTACTAGTTCAGTCAGAACTTTATAAAACAGTCATCTTCTATAATAATATTTCATTATAATGAAAAAATATTTTTGAACTGATTTTTTATGTCATGTTATATTATTTATTTTTTATAACAATGTTTCACTAATATTTGAACAAATGATATTGTTATAAAGAGATTTTGGTCGTACTAGTTGATAGAAATAAAAATCACAGTCCTCACTTTAAACATCTTAATCAGACTTGATCAGCATCTAACACTCTTAAATTAATTACTTACCGTATCATGTCTCCGGAATGTTCTTGAGTACTTCTCTACGCAAAAGCCATCCATTATTAAGGGGGGGGGGGGGGGTTACATGTATTTGTATTTTGATTGCGATATCACACAGGAAAAATTCATTTTCACGTTATATTAATTGACTGACGTATAACAACAATTTTTAAAAATGGTTATATATTTCAAAGAATTTTTTTTTTTGAGAAAGAAAAAAAGGATGAGAAAATATATGATAAATAAACCTTTTCACGAGTTCACCTCTTTAAAAGGGGAAGTAGAGATACATGACAGAGTAATTTAAGTGTTCATAGGTCTTCTTCTATAATAACATTTTATTATAGCGGTTAAGTTTTTCGGAACTAATTTTTCATGTTATATTATGATATTATATATTTTCTATAACGATGTTTCGCTATAGCATCAAAACATTATCCGAAAAAATATGATGTTATAGAAAGATTTGACTTACTCCTTCATTCTTAATAAAAGGTGTGTTTACCCGTAGAACGATACAGTTGAATTTGTATACGTGGATCTCAAATGACACGTTAGATAAGAATTATGCTTAAGATAAATAATAATAAGACAAAATTAGCAGTAATTAGCCTGAGCCTTGAGATAGTTTCTGAGCAAAAATGACGATAACTTGTATGAAAACACAGAAATTAAGAGAATGTCAGTAAGTATTTTGTAATAACCAGAATCTGATAGGTTACAATGAAATAATATGCCCTATTTATACATGAGCTACACGGTACACAACCCACAAAATATGCCCTCATAAATGCAGGAGAATGAATGTTGTAATAATTGGACAATCAATCTCTCAATAAATGCTATTAAAAGGGGCTATTGGAAGTCGTAGGATCGATTTCAATAATGGTCGTCCGTTACGATGCAAATGGCTCTCACCCTTCTCCATTACCGGTACCGGTCTTACTCGTGACGCTTCTGATACCATGCATATCAAACCAGTAGTGTTGTAGTCTGACGTGGGTCTGACTCAGTGTCATACTCTACGTGTCTCACTATAATCCATACAACTGTCTTATACGAATTTTGCCCTATACAAATAGTCCCCGCACTTTTCGATCGTAACTCTTGCAACAATCGGGAAGGGGATTTGAACCACCGACCTGCATGTTCCACCATATTTTGGCGGAAACTTTGAAAAGTAACAACTTGTAAGTCATTTCAAGCGTCATATCCATTGTATTCTTCTGAAACGGCGCCACTGTCCAATCACATGAACGCCGTGAACAGTGATAAATGATGATACACATATTTTCACCTCCCAAACGTTATATTACTTTATCATAAATAGGAGGCCAAATCTTTTCACAAAATGCAACCATACCGTCGGCAAGTTCCTTCAATCACTTTGCTTTCTTTCCTTTTAACCAACTTCTTCAACAATGTCTTCTACAACTTCTCATTCTCGTTCATATGAGGATAACAACAATCATCCCAACCGTTGACATGGGAAAGAAACCATTTCTCCTACAACCCAAAGGTTGATCCTGTCGACCATGTGCATTACCAGATTGAAGGATTTTCTATGGCATACACATATCCATTCACCATTGATTTCAAACTCCCCATCCCAAAGATTGTTGAGGATCTTTGCCGCAAGTTTGGAGAATTATCTTTTGTATCCAAATGTTAGCCAATGTTGTTGATGTTCCATTTACTATCGACCATCTCCTCATTCTATATTACCCTAGGATTTTACAAGGTAGAATTCGCCTCATACCCCCGGGCAAATCACATCCTTATTAATGTGGAGGAAAATCACGATCGTGGTTGGCAGACCTATTACATTCTGATCGTGGTTGGTAGACCCATTACATTATTTGCTTTTGGATTACCATCCGGACGTATACCAAATCCCAATGATTCTCAAATAAATCCATGTGTAAGGACATTAATTCTTCCTTAGCCCGGAGGTATCTCAAGCCGGGAGTTCCAACTTCTACCCAGATTAACTCCTCCACATCGTAGACTAAGAAAAAAGAGTTTCTCCGGTACTCATTTTTTTCGTGGTTCGATACCCCCATAAAATCTCCGGTAGTTTGGGCGACCAGTTTCCATTTACAGTCTTCAATTTCTTCTTTAAATTTTGGATTATGGTCTTGTTTGTTAATTCAGCTTGTCTATCTGCACTGGGATGATAGGGAGTAGAGGTGATCCACTTGATATTCAATTCATTAAGAAAATTCGTAACCTTGGCTCCGATGAAATTCTGGCAATTATCACAAACTATCTCCTTAAGATGCCAAAACGAAAAATAATATGTTGCTAGATGAAATCATTCAACTCTTTCTCCCATATATTTATGTAAGCTGCAACTTCAACCCATTTAGAAAGATAGTCAGTCATAAAAATAATTTGAGATACCTGTCCTGGAGTCGCTGGCAAGGGTCCGACGATGTCCATACCCTACTTCATAAACGGGCACGGGGAATCTACTAGATGCAACTCTTCTCCTGGTTGGTGTAACAATCATGCATGGCGCTGACACTTATCTCATTTCCGTACGAATACATTTGTATCTTCTTCGATCCGGTGCCAATAGGACCCTTATGAGCTTCCTCATTAGGGATTTTGCTCCTGAATGATTCTCACAAATGCCTTTATGGACTTCTCTCAACACTTAATCTGCTGCATCGAGGCCTATGCACCGGGATAAGGGACCATAAAAACACATACGGTAAAGCTTTCCATCTACAACATTGTATCAGACAACCTTGATCCTCAGAGCTTTGGATGCTTTCAGGTCCTCCGGGAGCTTTTCGTTCATGAGATAATCCAAGAATTTATTTCTCCAGTCCCAAGTTAGGCTGGTTGAATTTATTTCGTCATACCCAATGGGATCCAACACCGAATGCAACAACTGAACAACCGACTCAGTATTACAGCCCTCGGACCCCGTGCTAGAGCCTAAGTTCGCAAGTGAATCCGCCTCTATGTTTTCCTCACGTGGTATATATACCACCGTCCATTCTTGAAAATGGGATAACAATTTCAAAGATTTTTTATGATATATTGACATCCACTCTTCTTGGCCTTGAATACTTCGTGGACTTGGTTTACCACCAACAACGAGTTGCATTTGACTTTGATGATATGAGAACCAAGTCCCCGAGCTAGTTATAAACCTGTAATCAAAGCCTCATACTCCACGTCATTGTTAGTCAACGAAACCCTATGTATTGCTTGCCTCAAAACCTCACCGGTGGTAGTTCGCAATACAACACCCAAATCGGTCTCCTTGACGTTGGAGGCACCCATTGTGTAAAGCATACAGATCCTAGAGGCAGTCCCCGAGACTAGGATAGTCTCATTTTCTGCCTGTGGGGTTACTCCCGAACTAAAATCGGCCATAAAGTCTGTAAGGACTTGCGACTTTATCGCAATTCAGGGTCTATATTCAATATCAAATTCGCCCAATTTTACCACCCATTTAGCCAGGTGCTCGGATAGTTCAGGCTTATGCAACATATTTTTTAAAGGAAAAGTTGTTACTACGGTAATATGGTGGCATTGAAAATAAGATCGAAACTTTCACGATGACATTTCTAAGGCAAAAAAACAACCTTTCAAGTAGCGGGTACCGGGTCTTGGCCCCTAACATTACTCTACTTACGTAATAAACAGAAATTTGTGTACCTTTTTTCTTCCCATACCAACACTGCACTTACCGCTACCTCCGAGACTGTCAAATATATGAGCAGCTGTTCTCCGTCCTTTGACATGAGCGGAGGACTTGATAACTAAGTCTTCAGGTTCCTTAAGGCATGCTGGCATTCGGGTGTCCATATGAAATCATTCTTCTTCTTCAAAAGTGAGAAGAACATATGACATTTTTTTGAGGAACGAGATATAAATCTGCTTAAGTCCACTACACGACCGGTCAATCGTTGTACTACTTTGACATCTTTCAGTAAGTCTGGTATGTCTTCAATAGCCTTTATTTTTTCAGGGTTTATCTCGATCCCCCTCTGGGAAACCAAGAAACTCAAGAATTTATCGAAACCAACCCCGAAGGCACACTTCTCAAGATTCAGCTTCATATTGTTCTTCCTTAGTACTTCAAAGGTTTCCTGCAAATGACTCAAATGACCCTCCGCGCGAAGATACTTAGCAAACATATCGTCTATATATACTTCCATTGTTTTACCTATTTGCTTTTCAAATATTTTATTTATTAACCTTTGATATGTGGCCCCGACATTTTTTAGTCCAAAAGGCATAACGTTGTAACAATAAGTACTACACTATATGTTTTTTCTTGGTCTTCTGGGTGCATTCTTATTTGGTTATACCCGAAATACGCATCAATAAAACTCATTATCTCATGCCTAGTTGTAGCATCAATTATTTGATCAATGTTCGGTAGTGGGAACGAGTCTTTAGGACATGCCTTATTTAAATCTTTGTAGTCAATACACATTCTAAATTTATTACCCTTTTTAGGTACTACAACTACGTTTGCTAACCAGTCAGGGTATTTTACCTCTCGAATTGATCGTATAGTGAGTAATCTAGCTAACTCTTCCTTAACAAACCTGTTACGAAGTTCGGCTATCGGCCACTTCTTCTGTCGTACCGGAGGGAAGCTGAGATCCAGGCCCAACTTATGAGTCGTGACTTCTGGAGGAATGCTTATCATATCTTTGTGAGACTAAGCAAAGCAATCAATGTTAGATATAATATATTTAAGAATTAAATTTCTGAGCTCCGAGGTCAATCCAATGCTCAAGTATACCTTCCTATCAGGGGTTTTCGGATGTCGCACAATCTGCTCTAATTCCTCTATGATGGATTTGGCGGCATCTGATTCATCCAATACCTGGAAGTATCTAAGTACTTGATACCAGTCCGAAAACTCTTTCTCCAGATAAGCGACTACAGATTCTATCGGTGGGACCTGGTTAACCTCTTCGGGTATCGGCTCCGCCTTCTGTAATTGCTATTTGAGATTTGCTGCCACATCTGATTCCCCTATAGCAAACATTTCCCTGGCAGCAGGTTGCTCACCCCAGATTTGCTGAATTCCTTCCGGTGTCAGAAATTTTACCAACAAATGCAAAGTTGATGGGACCGCCTTCATATCATGTATCCACGGTTTTTCAAATATTGCGTTGTACCTCATATCCCCATCGAAAACGTAAAACCTTATCATCTAGATAACCCTCATCGCGTCCACCGGCAAGTCTACTTCTCCCTTCGTGGTTTCACTTGGCATGTTGAAATCCGAAAGGGTTCAGGCAGCCAAAACTATTTTATCTATCATATTCATTTCTTCTACTACATTTAGTATGATTATATTAGCCGAGCTTTCGGGATCAATTAGAACTCTTTTGACCTGAAAGCAATCGATAGACACCATGATTACCATTGCTTCATTATGAGGGAAGATTACACCAATATCATCTTCTTTGGTGAACCTTATAGTATGTTTGTCATGTATCTCACAGAACCTCTTTTCCCGGGTCATAAAGATTTTCATCGTTTTAGCCATCGTGAAAGATGTAGTGGCAATCATTGATCCGCTATATATCATGTTTATGACATAATGAGGCGCAGCCAGATTAGACTTTTTTTCTGCGGGTGATCCCCACTCATAATTATTCCAAGCTCTTTCACTCAGATACTCCCGGAGATGGCCCATGCTTAGTATTTCTGCCACCGCTTCTCGCAGATGTATACAATCCACAGTCTTATGTCTATGGGTGCCATGTAAATCGCACCAGATGAATTGGTCTCTTTTACTCGGATCAGATTGTAATGGTTTCGGTGGTCGAGACGCTGGATGAGTTCTCGACACCGCCACAATTTGTTCTTCATCGATATTAAAATTGTATTCAGATAATTTTAGATATCCAATACCCTTAGATGAGTTATTTTTCTCAGAATTCCCCAATTCCTGATTGTTTCATCTGAGCCTCATTTGTTATTTGATTTATCAAAAGAGCATAAATCTTGTCCTGCTCCTTGATTTCCGGTGGAAAGATAAGGTTGATAGAGGTTTTTCGAGGAATTTCCCTTCTCTGCCTTTGCGAAGATACTACCAGCTTTATCTCCAAGCATATCATTCTCAATTCGGATTTTGGACTCATACCGATTGTGCACGTCTTCCCAAGTAATAGCCTGTAACTTCAATAGATTTTCTTTGAGCTTCCGGGAGACATCCGAGCCTGCCGGATTCAACCATTTCATGAAAGCATCTGCAGCCCATTCGTCCAGGACTGATGGTAACAACATTCGCTCATTCTGGAACCGTGTAATAAAGTTCCTAAGTAATTTTGATTCTCCTTGTGCAATGTGAAAGATATCCGCTTTACATGCTTTCACCTTCCTACCCTCTGTATGAGCCTTTATGATCATGTCTGCGAGCTGGGCGAATGAACCAATTGAGTGCTCGAGGAGTTGTGAATACCATGTCAGAGCTCTCTAAGTAAGTGTTTCATCAAACTTTTTGATCAAAATCGATTTTATCTCGTGTTCTCTTAGATCATTCCCCTTCACGGTCGTTGTATAAGCCAGGATATGCTCTTGGGGATCGGTAGTTATGTCATAACTGGCCACAAAAGGCATTTTGAACCTTTTGGGTATTATCTCGGGCGCAACCTCGGGCTTATACACCAATTGAATATATTTCTTTGCATTCGGACCGTCAGCCACGGGTGGAGCCCCCGATATTTGGCTGAACTGGCGTCTGAACTCCTGGGAAATTTTCTTTACCTTTTCTGCATTGGTATCAACTTTAATGGTCATGTCCTTCATGAATTTTAGGACCTTCTCCTGGAATGAGTTTTCAGGGACCTCGCTCTATGAACCACCAATTCTGCCTTAATCATCACCGGTATCTCCATGTGTATTTGGTGGAGGGGCCGATTCTCATGTCAGAGTACTGCTAGCATTTCTGGACATGAACTCCTCTTGAAACCGCTTCATAAGCTCCAACTCTGGCTTATTGCAGCATTCTGCGCCCGAAGATTCTGTATGGCTTCTTAAGGTGTTTCATCCGTAGGTGACACCGTCTGTACGCATCGGGTCTCTAGGCGTCACGCCGTCTGGCCCCAAATTGCCAGTGTTGCCCCCGATGTTACGGTTGTTGTCATCTAGTCCTGTCATCCTGTCCGATCTGAACAAACAAAATGACTTAAAGGAAAAAAATAAATTAGTAAAGGGGTCACTTGTGACACCACAATTGTCCAGGCCCCACAGTGGGCGTCAAACTGTTTACCCGTAGAACATTACAGTTGAATTTTTATATGTTGTCGAGGACACGTGGATCTCAAGTGACACATTAGATAAGAATTATGCTTAAGATAAATAATAATAAGACAAAGTAAGCAGTAATTAGCCTGAGCCTTAAGATAGCTTCTGAGCAAAAATGACGATAACTTGTATGAAAGCACAGAAATTAAGAGAATATCAGTAAGTATTTTGTAATAGCTAAAATCTGATGAGTTACAATGGAATAATGTGCCCTATTTATACATGAGCTACACATGTACACAACCCACGAAATATGCCCTCATAAATACAGGAGAATGAATGTTGTAATAATTGGACTATCAATCTCTCAATAAATGCTATAAAAGGGCTGTTGGAAGTCGTAGGATCAATTTCATTAATGGCCGTCCGTTACGATACAAACGAGTCTCATCCTTCTCCACTACCGGTACTGGCCTTGCTCGTGACACTTTTGATACCATGCATATCAAATCAGTAGTGCTATAATTTGACGTGGATATGACTCAGCGTCATACTCCACGTGTCTCACCATAATTCGTACAACAATCTTATACGAATTTTGCCTATACAAAGTGCATAATTAGAATTCGGAAAATATATATTGTTTTCTTTAGTAAAAAATATTTTACCTCAAAAAGTGAATTTTTTTTACGCGAATAAATCCAAATGGATATAACTATATAAGCCTCGCTGCTCAGAAACACTATGTGATAACCAAACTAAGATGAGTAATAACATAAGTGCAGATAACACCAATTAGTAAAATGACGTTAAACATCTCTATCATTATGGAAAAAGGAGTCGTGATTACGTCCGTACAACTCCTAGTAATCGATTTTAAATATAATGGAAAATCTAAAAAAACATTACTAGAAAAAGTAAAAAGGATCATTAACTATTAAACTCCTAATTAGTGAACGCTTAATGACGTGAGCACAAATAACACCAGTAAATAAGGGTAAAATATACATTTGAATTTGAATAATATTTCCTTCTCGTTCTCCTTTTTTTTCAGGTTTTAATTCGTTTTTTTTTCTTTTAACTTTTCAGTTTTTACAGTTATTTACCGTTATATTATTACATGTCACTCCTTTGGGAGGGACTTCTCCAAAACCCAGCACCATAAAATTTGCTCCACATATCCTTCTCAAGCGCCAACACATCCTTATCGGATTCCAGGCTACTTCCACCGTCAACCACCGCGAATGAGGCGCCAATCGAAAGTTCCGATTCATCACATCCGCACTGCCGTTTTGGTTGCAATGGCCCTTTTTTCATTAACCGGCGCCGGCGTTTTCTTCGGAGAGCTTTCCGGCAAAGTCCTGCCGGAAGTTTGTACACGGCGAGAACGAGGAGGTTGACGAGCCCACATGGGCAACAGCAGCATACGGCGGCGCATTCCGCCGCCGTTCCGCCGGCAACCTCCGCGAACCTCGCTTTTCGGACCCCACCTCTTGATGATGAATCTTGGCCGGATAATAGAGGTTGCCGGCGGCGGTCAGCCGATAGTGATGATGGTGCATGGAGCACTATTTGTTTTGTCATTAATCCGACGATTTTCCCTCGCCGGAAAATCAAGAATCCCCTCGCAAGAATTTTAAGCAGCCCCTTTCCGGCAAATTAAGCAAGCAGCCCCTCGTCGGAAATTTAAGTAACCCCACGCCGGAAAATTGAGCGAACGAGCCTCGCCGGAAAACTAAGCAGCCCCTTGCCGGAAAATTAAGCAAGCGACCACACGCCGGAAAATTAAGGAACCCTCGAAAAAATTAAGCAAGCCACCCTCGCCAGGAAATCAAGAATTCCTTCGCCGGAAAATTAAGCAGCCCCTTTTGCCGGAAAATTAAGCAGCCCCTTGCTAGGAAATTAAGCAAGGGACCCCGCCCCGGAAAATGAAAGAACCCCACCCCACCAAATTAGATGTTCTCAGCTTTGAACAGGGTGGGTGGGTGGGTGGTGGAGGGAGGAGGAGGAAATGGACGTAGCCGGCGATGGTGAGCGGAGAGGCATTTGTAGTGCAGAAGTTTTAAACCAAATAAGTAGGTAAAATATAAATATTTGGAAAAAAATAAAGTTTTTTTTTGTTTGGTTAGTTAAATGTATGTGAGCTTAAGCTACTCCTTTGCTTCTTTTTCTTTTCTTTTTCTAATAATAATGATGATAATAATCTTTTTTACAAAATATATTAATGGTTTTAGACAAAATGTTTGAAAATAATTGATTGGGATGTGAGAATGGATATGCGGAGGAGAGAAAAAATTCGAGGTTTGAAGGGTGGAAAGAGGGTGACTTGATCTTAAATTTATAAAGATATGTTAAGGAATGAGGTGTAACTTAAGACAATGGATGGAGGAAGTATTTTTGTCACAATATTTTTTAAGATAATGACAAAGAAAGAAGAAGAGAGACTTGTTTTTATATACTGGCTTTACGTGGCACTATTGATATTATCTTCTTCTTTTTTATGATGTTTGGGTTAGTTTGAGCGTATTTTAATTAATTTTATAGGTATTTGTTATATTTTTGCATCAATGTAGGTATCGAGTAACTTAATTCACCTAAGCATGATGTTCGAGTTAGTTTGAGCATACTTTAGCAAATTTCATGAATACCAACTATCTCCCATTAATGTAGATACCGATTAACTTAATTCACCTCAGCATGGAGTTCGAGTTGGTTTGAGTGCGTATCGACTAATTTTATGGGGGTAACGGCTATATCTCACCAATACAAGTATCAAGTAACTTAGTTCATCTAAGTTTAGTGTTAGAGTTACCTTGAGTGCACTTCGACTAATTTTACGGGGTTCATGTTATCTCAGATCAATGTAGGTATCGAGTAACTCTATTCACTTAAGCATGGAGACATGAGTAAATTTCACCTAATGTTTTTTACTTCTGCTGAGATTTGAACCTGAGACCTTATGATTCTTAATCCACTTCATTGATCACGATGCTACATCTTTAATGCACTATTGACACTATTTCCTTTAGTATGTAAAAATCAGACTCACATATTTATACAGTAATTTAACTTTAACTTCTTTAGTTTATACTTAATAATATAATTTTATAGCCATATAAATGTCATAACATGTTTAATAATACCAATAAATTTTTTAAAAATTATTTCATTTTAAAACTTTATGATTAGTCAAACTTGTTCATATAAATTAAAACAAAATAAGTAATAGTGCTTGTTGGGATGTATAATAAAATGTGATGAGATGGTTGAAATCCACCATCATTCACCTGAGGTTTCCTAATTTGAGTCTTTAGAATAAAAACTTCTTAATAGGAAACATTTTATTCTCTATAATGAACCTACCAGATGAGAATCAAAATTAGTCATTCCTATAAGCTTGAGATACTGGACGACTAAAACATGACAAAAAGAAGTGAATTTACTAGCATTACATATTTACACCATATCAGCCTAGCTATTATGATTAAGTAATTGAATAAAGTGAGATTGAGAATATATGTTCATTAATTATGGTCAACTAAGAACAATTATATTTATATGTCAATACATAATATACATTATTAATTTGGTGTAAAAACAAATTGCGAATTATTTTTGGTTGACATATATCCCCACCCCGAGGGGTCGGGAGGGTCGAGGGTACGTTGGATTAGGGGACTAGGATACATGAGAAAGTTCAAGGTGTTTCTAGAGGAAGATAATGAACTAAAATTTCTGGTCCCTCCAAGTTGTTTTAGGGTTATACATGAACTAAAAGAAAAATGAACCATAAGTTAGTACTATAAAATATTCCCTCAAATTTAACTGATCTTATTTCCATATGTACGATACTTAAATATTTGAAAATTTAATCAAGCAAAAATACATCAATATATTCCATGATGATGTAAAATCAATAAGTAGATAATTTGACAAAACATAATGTAGACTGTCGAGGCTATTTGCAAAATCAAATGAAAACAAGCATGCACTCTGGTTTAAGTTAAGAGAAAGCGATCAAGTAGGTTTTTCGTTACTAACACTTGTTGTAATTAATGTAATTACCAGACAAGTTCAGTTGATGGATTTGGAAAGTGATTTACAATAATTGACAATGATTGAACTTTGTTAGTTAAGGCGACTGTTAAGAGCCTCACATCAAAAATGAAATGAAAACATGAACTCCTTATATGGACTTGAACAATCCTCAACCTATAAGCTAACTTTTGAGGTTGAGTTAGGCCCAAAATCCATTCTTTACATGGTATCAGAGTCAGACCCATTTCAATTCTATGTTCACCGATGTTGGGTCCCCAAATTATGTCATATGCGCTCCAGTTAACGGGGTGTGGACATGCGAGAGAGTGTTGAGAGTCCCACATCGGAAATGGAATGGGAACATGAACTCTTTATATAGACTTGAACAATCCTCACCCTACAGACTAGCTTTTAGGGTTGAGTTAGACCCAAAATTCATTCTTTACCGCGCCTATATGTACAGGAAGACAAAAGCGGTCAAGCCCAAAAGTGATGTGTCTTAGACACATTTTGAAAAAAGTGGGGTAAAAGTTGCCTATAGTCAGACGGATATGTCAAAGAAATTTGATCTCAAGTTCCGTAAAGCAAACTACATGTTTCGCCTTAAAGTTATTGCATTGTTAAAATTTTATTTCTCATTGAAAATATTAAATTCAAATAAATTTGGTATCCCGACGCTGCATTCATCCGTAGGGATGATAGGTGGATATAATTTTACGGATTCCGCACCGCACCCGTCCCAGTTGGGACGGGTATGGGTATAACCTTGCCGGATAGTAGGCGGGTATGTGTATTGAAAATGTACCCGTCCCGCCTACCCGCCCAAAATATTAGCAGCCCATAAGTCGTGCTTTCAACCCATAAGTCACGACAAGTCTCTCATTCTCCAACAAAACTCAAAACCCTACGCCTCTTCAGTCCTTCACGCCTCCCTCTCTCTTGTTCCCCTTCACGCCGTCTCTCCTCCCTCTCTCATTCTCGACGTCTCTGCCTTTTTCTTTAAAGGAGATGCTGATCGGAAAATATTGGAAAATATTATTGTCTTTGCTTTGTGCTTTGGGTTGTCTTGGTGAGGTCAATTTTTGTGCATTTGTTAAGTTTTACCTATTGGGTTTGGGAAGTTCAATTGAAAAAGTTGAAAAACTTTAGCTTATATAGCTGAAATAATATCTGGGTTTTGTCTACATTTATAATAAATACCTATTTGCGTGGATAATTTTTGGATTTTCTTGGAAATTTTATTTTCTTGATTCTTTGTTGTGCAAGGGGGAAGATGTGAAAAAAATGGGGAATTCTGATGGTGAAAAAATCCGAATTCTCCTCCCTCTCTCCCAAAGAAAATGAGACCGTGACAATATTGATTCTTGACTCAAATTTTTGGGATATTTTTTGGAATTTGAATTTTTGGGATCATGTTGATCACTAATTGATCACAAATGAATTGATTACAAAATATGACAGGCGGATGACGGATATCCACTTGGGTGGTGGAGCGTGTGTGGATTTAGGAATATACCCACCTAGGCGGGTATGAATGTTGAAAATTGTACCCGCCACGGATGACAGGTATAAAATTTTCTGGCGGGTACGGGTGCGGGGGAGGGGTACCCGCACCCACTCCCGCGCAATTGCCATCCCTATCCACTCGGCAAGAAAAATATCTTAAAAAAAATTCCTCCAATTTTCTAAACAAAGTAAAACAATAAAAAGAGGGGCTTACGCATGCTTTTAATAGAAAATATAAATACCTTTTATTTTTTTGACCTTTGAATCTTAGTAAAGGCCGAAGTACTGCAAATTGTTAACCCATTAGGAAAGGAAAAAACAAGAAGAATATTCCTTAACCCTTGTGATAATGATAAAGGTAGTTTTTGAAAAATACGATAATGTTAGTTTATTTAAATGAAAAGCACATCTTAACAACATTTGACCTATTATTAAAATAGTTTTAGCTTTAACCTAACACATAATAACATAACCCTTTCCTAAAAAAGTGGTATGAACCAAAATATGGAGAAACTAATGGTCATGCAAATGAAATTTCTAATGTCAAAAACAGGGTGAGAAAAAGATTAAATATGTTCTTCTTCTTCACTAAAATTGGAAAATGAATCCCACTTAACTATATCGAATTTATAATTCGAAGCTCTTCACTTGAAATTGGTACGTAATAATCAATTCAAAACACAAATTTTAAAAGGAATATACACCCATCTTCTTAAAATTTTGAATTCGTCATTGACTAGAAAATGATTCAAGTCTTTTTTTGGGTCAAAATTTAACTAAGTTGTGGTAATAGGCTACGTTGTTATAGTTCTTTGCTTCTTTATGTACTTTCACATGATTTTTTTTTTTGTTGTTGACGAAGGAACCCGTAGCCGCTACTCTTTCGAGTGCGCATAGGGTAAACCCCATACTGACGCAATAACCTGCAAACCAC
Source organism: Anisodus acutangulus (assembly GCA_029783415.1). Classification (NCBI taxonomy): domain Eukaryota; kingdom Viridiplantae; phylum Streptophyta; class Magnoliopsida; order Solanales; family Solanaceae; genus Anisodus; species Anisodus acutangulus. The sequence goes on along the minus strand of CM056489.1, from coordinate 1,627,050 downwards.
GTCAGCCGATTAACCACACTTGGCAAGTCATGTATGACATGCTCAACCAAGAAGATTTATGCAGGAGATCGAACTCGTGACCTTGCGGCCCCGCGCTCTACTGCTACACCAACTTGGCTACCCTTGCGGGTTACTTTCACATGATATGTATTTACGTAGGCTTGTGTTGGTATATTCCTTTCAATTATTAGAAAAGGATACATGCATTAAATTTGATAATCTTGTTTACAAAACATTAAATGCCAAAACTCTGGCGCTATAAAGTCCATTAGTTTGACCTACTGCTGATGTTGAATCATCATCAGCATTATTATTAATTATTGATATTGTTTCAAAAGTTTGGCTTCTCGTTTATGGCAATGGTTATATTTCATTATTTTTTTGGTGGTTTCACTTTCAATTAAAAGCTTATTCTAGTTGTTACGTGACATTAGACTAAATAATAATTAACTAAGGAAAACGTAGCCTTTCAAAGTTACTAATTATGTTTTTTTATTCTATTGTTAAATGGGATGTATACCGATGAGGTGTACTGATTTGTTTTCTCGTATCAACTGATGATTTGACACGTATACATTTTTTTAAGCAAAAAATAATTGATTTGACACATAAAATGTCAGCACTTAGTGATTACGACGCTAATAACAAGCATTAAAATTGAGAAGAAAAAAATAGTAATTTTGTGGCGCACCGTCATACTACTTGTTTTTTGTGAGTAAGAAAGCATTTTCACTTATTAAATTTCATTGAATGAGAGGTTTACTCTAATTAATTAGAGAACATTAACATATTATTAATGTCATTATGGAAGCCACATATTTGATCTACATTTGGCGCTCAAGTTCTAGTGCCAAATGTACCTGATTTGGAAGAGTTTAAAATTTATGCACCGAAAGTACTTTTATTTTAGCAAATCGCCTAGAATTAGTTATTGGGGTGATTACACAAGCTTGAGATCGTCAAGTCAAACTTGATAAAAATATTTAAAGTTTGCTTGCACAAGTTAGATTTACTAAAACCAAGTACTTTAGACAACTATATGTCTGAAGTTAGTCCCGTCTGCACTTACTAATTTTTAGGCACAATGGCTATGACTTAAATGGTGATTCCAAACTCTGGTTATTTAACAAGAGAGGTTGATTTTGTAAACAAGATAAAACCAAACTCATCCAATCCTTTGTATCCAATTTTCATCAGCTTATTCTAGAAGGAATTGAAGTGTTACTAGTATACTTGGTACACTCATAAACATAGCATATGCCAGAATAATATTTTAGAAACAACAACAATAACTATGTCATAATTTCAAACAAGTTAGGATCAGCTATATGAATCCTGACTGATCATGTTTCCTCGTTTAAGCTCAGAATAATTTAGCAAGTACTAGTGATTTATAATCAACTTATCGTCCACTACGGTGATTCATGCTTTCTCCATATAATTAATCAAATATGACATAATATTTGTGTGATTATAAAAACTTCTAATTAGTCATCAATTTATCATCCATTAAGGCTATTCCTGCTTTCTCCATATAATCAAACATGACATAATAGTTGTGTGGTTATAAAAGCTTCTCATTAGGAGTACATGTTTAAAGTAAAATATTTTCAATTATAATTATATCATATTTTTTAACAAACTAAAAGGAAAGTGTATCACATGAATTAAAATAAAAGGAGTATAACAAGAGAGAAGTTAGATTTTAAAAAGATAAAACCAAACTCATCCAATCCCTTTGTTAATACTTTGTACATTCATAAATCATAACATAGCAGAGTTTTCGCTTTCTACAGGGCATCATATATATAAATATATATAAAATTCACAATAGATCTATTAATTAAGCCAGAATAATACATTGCGAAACAGCGACAGCAATAACACGCCTCAATTCCAAATAAATTGGGATCGGCTATATAAATCCCGACTGACTATATTTTTCCGTTTAAGCTCAGAATAATACGGTAGAAAACAATAATGACAATAACTAGGCCTCAATATCAAACAAATTGAGGTCGACTATGTAAATTCTCACTGATCATATTTTTCCGTTTAAGCTCAGAATAATACGTTAGAGAACAACAATAACAAACAATAATAATATTTACGCTTCAATCCCAACAAACTTAAATCGACTATATGATCCTTCCTAACCATGTTTTCCGGTGTAAGCTCAGAATAATACGTCAGAAAGTACTAGTGATGTATAATCAACTTATCGGCCACTAAGCCGATTCCTGCTTGCTCCATATAATCAAAGGTGTCCAAAGAGAAAAATGCTTCCACAGAGGTTCGAGGAATGAACAAGTTCTCTAGTTCTGCAGAGTCGAAATTACTATGCTCAATTCTTTGGTTGGTGAAAGATCCATTCTGTTATCTCTCTATCTGTGTTCTCCAGTGAGCAATTTCACCATCCACTCTAGCCTTCAAGCTGCACATTAAGCAATCAGAAAGTTAAATGTTCACTATCAGAAAATCGCTAATTTTCGATCAAATGATAATCGTTAGAAATTAACGATTTTCTGGTAGTGTGCGATCAAATGAAACATATAAACATTATAAAAGCCAATCTTGACGAGAGGCCTTAATTCGTTTTTTTTTTTAAAAAAAAAACTTCGTAAATTTCAAGGATAAAGCAGAGAGGACAAATGACATTATGAACCTATGAGGAAGGGAACTATTAGCAACAGATGCTTGATTTTACTTTCTTTAGTCGTGATTAATTAGGATGGATATTGTGAACCTGAAGAACGGATTGAAACTAAGCCTCTGCGAAAGGATGACACATTTTCTCATTTAGCTTATTGATATTTATATGATATATCAAAGCAATACTATAATTCCTGTCAGAAAAGTAAGTACCAAATCAACAAATGTGATATGTCTCACTAAATCAACAACAATAACAACATACCCAGTGTAATATGTTGGTACTCTATTGTACTTTATAAAGCAGTACGGGAAGTAAATAACTATTACAAGTGTTCGAAAGGATAAATAAATGGTCATTCTTCAAAACTGCCGCAAGCTTGTTGTATCTTGAATCTTGATAACCTGAAATCAAGAAACAACTAAATCTGGATGGTTACAACGTTGTGTGTTGAGTCGAGTGATTGCCCTCTGTCCTTAAGACAAGATTACCCCGTATATATGCTTTTACGTTAGCGGGCAATAATCTCCCAAGATAAAACAACACTTTAATCTCAACACTACAAAGCCAATAGGTTGAGTCTGACGAAGAAAACAAATATGAATCGACTTGCTGAAGAAATGAAAAAGGAAGGAAGAGTTTTTGTTTTCTCTTCTGTTTTGTCTCTGTGTATATAGTGTGTCTCTGTTGTGTATATCTTGTGTATATGAGTGTCTTTCCTCACTGTTGTTCGTCACTGTTTTTGTTGTGTTTTTGGTGACTGTTTCGTGCTGTATATGCTATTTTTCTCTCACGTTATTGAGCCAAAAGAGGCATCAATATATAGCATGGAGGAAGGCTGTTCAACTGCCCAAAACATGGTTGTTAATGGCCATTAGAGAGGGCTGTTAATGACAGGTTTAATGTCATTAGTGAGGCTGTTCATGGCCTTGAAGGAGGGCTGATTATGGTCATTGAAGGAGGCTGTTTATGGAGGAGTTAACAGCCAAGTAATGGCTGGTTAATGCTCCAGAAAATAGCCCATGCCTTCCGTCACTCCTAAAATCAACTTTCCAAAAACTCTAAGGACCAAACTGTAAATATTAAGCAATTTGGGGTCCAAAAAGATAATATCAGAAAGTCTCCACAGCCCACAGCCCACAGCCCGTGACCGAGACCGGACGGATGGGGGGGGGGGGCTTAGCCTTGAACCCAAGCACATCTAGGTCATCCCTCCTTTAAACACATGGGATACCCCTTGGGGTTCCAAACCCTTTACCACTTTGGAGACTTATAAAGAGAGCAATTCTTCCTTTTTCCCACCGATGTGGTAGATTTGTCTCACACCATATTTCCATGCCTCAAACACCTTACTTCGTGGACCAATATCTCTTTCATTTCTCAACGAAATTTGACGATTCTTGGCCCTACGGTCATCTACTCACTTAGTAGATTATGCATGTGAGAAGAGACAAAGCCTCCAACATGCGGAACACTAGTGTTTAATTCATTAAATATGGGTGGACGCACCTCCCCGCCAAAGGCAAATTTCCAACATAATATGTCTCACTAAATCATTTACATAAAAAAAAAGAACAAAATGTGATTGATTTTTGAGATATGTGGATTGAGGTTATCTTTCCGTATTAGAAACTATTTTGTTCGGACTCTTTAAAAATACTGCAGGGTTCGTATCATATCCATCAAAATTAGTGTATTTTTTTAGGATCCGACATGGGCGTGAAAACATTTTTGGAGAGACCGAGTGTATAGATTAGAAGGTAGAAATGTGCAGTAACTTACAGCAAGCGAACGCTCTGATAATATTTGTGAACCACAGGCAACCATTCCGAGCCACCACCGGAATCCTTGTACATCTGCTTCGCATGAGCATCACATTCGTCCAGAACTTCACATAAACACGACGAGGCATCCACCACGAAAGTTAGTCGACGACTAGCATCGTCGGACTTCCTGATTCCAAACCGCATGTTGAGAATACAATGCAGATTCAAATCAATGTCGTGGTGCATAACACATATTTTCGGCTTTTCATCATTAAAGGAGGTGGGGATCGCGTAAGTAGAAGGTATAGAAACTTCATTGGGTGAAATCCATGAGCTTTGAGGAAGTACGTCAGGAAACATAGACTCCTGCAAGTACATAAGAACTTATAGCTCCGCTGACTTAAAGGATTGTTCGAACTCTCCAAAAAATATTGCAGCTTTCGTGTCGGATCCTCTAAAATGCACTACTTTTGGAGGATATAGAACTGAATAAAAGCAAAACATGTAGTTACACTTACCAAGAATAAAATAGTTCCACAGTGCTTGACAACTTCAAGATTCATCCGGACATTATCCAAACTCCTGAAAATGTATTTTTTTTTTCTTACAGAGGTATCAAAATAAGGAAAAAGAGGAAAGGGAAAACTCTTAAATGATTTTTTTTAATAGACGTATCGAAGCAATAAATGATTGAATCTCAGTGGATCGCAGCAGCACGACCACTCTGCCACTTTCAATTAATATCCTGTCGCGTATTTAATTCATCCGTAAGAAATTCAATAGCTCGATGGAAATCGTACTTCAATGAGATCATTGTGACCCTTCCGCCACCATGACTTTTCCAAAGACACATACCCTTTGCCCCCTTAGAGAGCTCATAGTTTCACCCAATGATATAAAGAAGTCACATATTTTATCCCTCCACTAAAAAATTCAAATACTTCAGAATCAACTTATCCTTAATGCAAATGAATTTTCATACTTACCTATGTACTTGTTCTCCAAGTTTAAAATAAGCTGCCAGACTCTTCAATTGCCACAAACATTATCACTCAAATTATAAAGTTTCTAGCCAAATATAATAATCCATATGAAGTTGCATTGAGCTAAAATACTATGTCTTTCTCAACTACTTCGCACTAGTACAAATACGGAATAACTTTATTCACCACGTTTATTTTGTCTTTGCTGTGATTTGTGTTAGATATTATGGGAATAATCCTTTATTATTTCCACAATTAAATGAAATGAAATAAAATATCTGATAATTAGAATGTAATATTCTTAGTATATTCTTAGTATAGTTTACCATAATTGTAGTCTTGTATTGATGTATATATTATTGTATTCAAGGAATGAAATAGACATGGAAAATATTTCATTCATGGTATCAAGAGCCACCCACCTTTACAGTTAAACAATGTCTTACATGTACCCAAACTTATTAAAAATTTGGTATTTGTGCGTCGTTTTACCACTGACAACAATATTTCTGTTAATTTTGATCCGTTTGGATTTTCTGTGAAGGATTTTCGGACGGAAATGCCACTAATGAGAAGTGATAGCACTGGGGATTCGTTCTCATCACCTCCACCACCAACAACCAAGCCACCTCTCCATCAACCTTTGCTGCTTTATCTCCTACTTCATGGCATACTCGTTTGGGACACCCGAGAGTACATGTGCTAAACTCCTGTAGGAAAAATGCTTATTGATTGTAAACCATCTTTGGGTTCTCATGTTTGTCAATCTTGCGTTTTTGGAAAACATGTTAAATTGATATTTTCTTTATCTACTTCAAACACTATCTCGGTCGAGTGCTGAAGCAGAATATCGAGGGGTAGCTAATGTTGTCTCTGAATCATGTTGGCTCTGTAATCTTCTATTGAAGCTTCATTGTCCCATCAAAAAAGCAACCATAGTTTATTGTGATAATGTGAGTGCAATATATTTGTCAGGAAACACTGTCCAACATCAACTCACAAAACACATAGAAATTGATATTTTATTTCTCCGCGAAAAGATTGCATGTGGACAAGTTCGTGTTCTTCATGTACCATCCCGTTATCAGATGCAGATATATTCACGAAAGGTCTTCCGCGCATACTCTTTGATGATTTCAAGGACAATCTCAGCATACGAGAACCTCCCGCTAAGACTGCGGGGACTGTTAGATATTATGTAAATAATCCTTTATTATTCCCACAATTAAATCAAATCAAATATCTGATAATTATGATGTAAATATTCTTAGTATAGTCTATCATAATTGTAGTCTTTCATTGATGTATATATTATTGTATTCAAAGAATGAAATAGACATGAAAAGTATTTCCTTCAATTTGAACCCTACATGATCTTCCGTCAGCAGAGGCAAATACAAGATTTGAACTTCATGGTTTCGAGTTTGGAATTCTACCACAACTGATTTGATGTATTGGGTTCAGACTCTATATGTTAATATTAATTTATTGGATTTTTTTAAAACATATACTCCTTTAGTCCCAATTTATTTGACATCTTTTGAATTTTAAGAGTCAAAGCCTTTGACCGCTATTTTTTCATATGCCTTTTGAATATTTTGAATTGTTAAGTATTGTGACTTACGGTATTTCTTACTTAGTTCCCAAATATTTAGATTTTATTAAAAAAAACTTAAAAATTTTACATTCGAATTTACTGTCAAAATTAAGAAACTGAACTTTCGAAATCTGGACATTGCCACATAAATTGGAAATTTGGGACGGAGGGAGTACATAATTTGCTTTGCACCAAATCTAATGGGCTCCGACGGACCCGTAATTAATGCATCGAGTCCGCTCCTATTTTCCCAGTTTCCGTTTCACGACCCCTAGGCTACACCCTTTGGATTAGAGTCGTCAAAGGAAAGAAAAGGATACCTTCATGCGACCAGCTCTCCTTCCAAACCATTCTGTTAAGTATGGTAGTGAATCAATCATGTGCCTATATTCTGGTGCTGGCCTACCAATTTTATCAAACGCCTTTTTAATTTGAGGATAATCAAATTCCTTAATATCGTGTCCAGCCCAGGTTCGCCATGTGTCAATATACAAGAGAAACACGAGCATTATAAATATGTCAAAACATTTATGTGATAATAATAATAATTTGGATTTACACTCCGTGAATTAAAAAGTTATTTCAAGGTGAAATATTTACTTTTTGACGTGAATTTTGTAGTGGTAAAGTGCTGTCACGGAGAGTTACTTAATGTACCAATTATATGAAGATAACTTTATCGTTACACCGACATATAAACACCTTCATTCTATAGTTACTAGTATGTAAAAGTAAAAAAAAAAAAAAGAGAATGAAGAGTTATTTGATGCTAATTACCATGTAGGATTTGGTAGATTTTGTCAGCAACTTGAGAGAAGTGAGGGGCAAAATATTACCAAATTCATAATCAAACACCTACTAAATATAAATAATATGAAAAAGTATTGGGTATAAATATAAAAAATGGCGCTCGTCGATCTCTATAGTAAATTTATTCATTCATTCACTTTTTCAAATATTAACATAGGTTATTAAATTTTTTGTATTCGCCATTGCATGTATATGGGTGAAACATAACGTAAACACAATTATAATTTTCCATAACGGGGCAGTGTAATGTACTGTTATAGATATAAAAATGATATCGCTTGTTTGTATAATAATTTATTTTTTAAAATATTAATATCGTTTATGAAAAATTCTACATACACCACTGTGGATGAATTATAAAACTTACATACGTAAACACGAGACACATTTTTCATGGTGAGGCAATGTAGTGTACTAATAGTAACTTTTTTGCTTTTATTAGGAGCTTGGAATTTGAGACTCTCTTTTGCGTAGTCATGAAGTAGTATATAGGAAGCTTACATCTTGTTTCAATGCTTACCTAGCCAATACTTATCGTTTCATAATGTATCATAATATTATAATATATTATTTTATAAATATAATATTTATATAAATTGTATGATTTTTTGTTTTTTTAAAATATGAATTGTTTGATTTGATTGTATCATATTGTCACTATTAAAAAACATAAAATTTCATCGAAAATCCCCATTTTTGAAATAGGACCGGAGTGTTTCGGAAATGACTTTCTTTCTCTTGTTGGGGAAATGATTTTCTAGGAATTAGATGAAAATGCATTCTTATGAAAAATATTTTACAAACACTAAGCGAATCAAATATGAAAAAATTTTAAAAATATTTTCTAAGATAATTTCCTCCATACAACGTACACTTTTAGTCAAAATTCCTTTTTTTTGTCTCCTTAAAAGCTCGTCATTTTTTTTTGCTTTTTTAAAATTTGAATGTAAAAAGGAAGATCAATAGTGAGAAATACAATCTTAGAGAGCAAGCTTCTTAAATTTATTGGATATATGTCTTGTCCTTTTTTTTTTTTTTTTTTTTTTGCTTTTGGTATGGTGGAAGAAACCGTCTTTAATCTTCTCACTATCTTTAATTTAGCCATCAACCTATCAAGGACAACGAAAATATAAAGTTGTAAAAAGGCAGGAAGATATGTATATACATTGGTTTTCTAGTCCATTTGGGGCTTCAACTTTCAAATAAAATTTAGTTTTGAGCCAATAAAGATTGAAAAGATTGACTCAAAAGTCCTGATAAAATATTTTACTTTGCATCGAATTAAATAGCAAATATGTGTTTTTTCTAGTTGAATTTACTCCTCGTTGTATTCAATGACAATGACTTAAGGGTTTCTTTTTGGGATAATTATTCAAAGAACAATAAATGTATTATTTTAAAAAGTTATACCCCAAAACTAAGATATGTGAAATGGTGGATTTCTAAATGTATGTGGATCCCGTCCGGAAAACAGATATCAACATTAATAGCAGGTTTGATTACAGAATTGAGTAGGTTGACAGATAAGAAGATTTGTTCAACAATAATGCAAATTACGTTTTAACACTTTTGAAAATATTTTTTCGGCCTAATACATAGACACTCCCTTAAAATTGTCATTAATTTTCATTGATGTACCACCAAATTTGCTATTGAAGAAAACACACACCAAAAACAAAAAAAAACAAAAGATGTAGAAATAATTACATCTGTTTTTATCTCTTAATTTCGTCTAGCTAAACTTGTTGAAACATAACTTCACTATGATATTTTTATGCTCATGCAATAATTTCATGTTTCATACAAGTCCTAAGTTTAATTGCCATAGAGTCCATTCCAATAGGTTGCAAAATGTCACAACATTCTCTTCTGTTACCACCCTGTACAGAAAAACAAAGATTATATACATATATTAAGAACACTTGAAAACAAATACTCTTATTGGTCGCAAACTTTTATAATAAAAATCTCAATATTTATATTGAAAAAATTCATCAAAGAAAGTATTGTTTAACTCTTTAAATAATAATAGTGTCATATAAAATGACATAGTATTAAAGTGCTAATAAATATGCATAAAGTTAAACTTGAAATGCATAATTTTGGGGTCCGAAAAAAATATTCATCTATTTTTACTCTATAGACTATAAAATTCTTTTTTTTTAAATTCCGAATTGATCAGTACTAAAAAAAAGGACACTTCAGTGCAACAACCTGAATGAGGTTTGATCGAAGGTATACAACCTATCCTGATGCAAGCATGATCAGTAACTGATTTACATCACATGAAGCTAACTTTATCATTGCTCCAATTTTTCACTTTCATGACTAAAAAAGCAATAAAAGACCTCGGGAGGCCGATTTTCTGGCAAACCCGACCTCAAAAGGTAGGTCGGTAAAATACAAAACCGACCTCTAATTTAAAATGCATCCATCTTTAATGCAGTATGATAAATTTCTACCACTAGACCATTTGTTCTTGTTTGTTTAAAATTTTAATTTTTTAAATTTATACTCTTCAATTCATTTTCTCGCAGAAAAAAATCGACTTCCGGAGGTTGGTTTCTTTTTTTTTTTTATATATAAAAAAACGACCTCGAAAAAATTAGTCAAAAAACGACCTTAGGGGGGGGGGGTTGTTTTTCTCCGACATTTTTAGGTGGGGTTTTTGAATGTTTATAGTAGTGTTCATCGATCAGTACAATCAAACGCACGTATATAAAATGAAAGGGAGGGAGTAGTAATTAATTACTATATATGCAAAGTAAACTTACCCCAACATGAAGCTTATGCATAGGAGAAAACACACGAATTTTCAAGACCCCATCAATAGAATGATCATCATTGCCACTCGAGCCACAACTCCTAGGAGTTTTCTTGACATATGTTGTAACAATATGATTCAACCTAGTCCCCTCCACATTATCAAAAAACAAAACATTTGGAACTTCACCACAATTATTACTCTTTAATTCTCTTACATTAAACATGTAAGGTGGCCATGCTCCTTTTCTCCATTCACCAAATGTCTCAATTGGCCTTTCAAGATAACTTTGTGAGTGAATTTTGTCATAAATTTGTACTGAATAACCCCATGAAACCGAAAATGTCCAATTGTGTTTATTGTTGTAACATGTACTTTGTTGCAATAGTCGAGATTGATCAACATTTGCTGCTTTCATTAGATGGTTAACGGCGTCGTATCGGTTCATTGAAGGGAAAATTGGAGCTACTAAGTCAAGGTGATGGAGTGATAGGAATGGTGATTGTGGATGAGCTGATAAAAAGCCGGATATGTCGCCTCGCAAGTCGATCTGAAATAACATGAGAAAGTCATTTTCTGATGTTCGGTTATTAAAAAATAAAAACAGGTCAAATTAGAGGAAAAATAAGTTCATTCTCGCTTATGGACAGATCATATCGTTTGGCATACGATTATCTTGACTGTTAACTTCATATTACTTATTTCAGCTAATACTAAGACATTTCATTAATAGATAATCTTTAGTGCTTTAAGATTTAATCAAACCGTTGTTCGATTTACTTCTACCTTCGTCCCATTTTATGTGATGTTATATGATTGTGCACATAGTGTTAAAAAATAATATTAAGGCTTGAGTGGTTTAAAGCAAACCGTAAAAATTTGAGTGGCTATAAATAATTAGTATCCCATTAAGGATAAATTGAGAAGTCGAAAGTAATTTAGAAAGTTAGCATTTTCTTTTGCACAGAGTAAAAAAGAAAGCACATCACATAAATTTAAAAATCTCATTTCTCTTTAGAAAAATAAAATGGACTCTCATCTTTTTTAAACTAAAAATGATAAGATTAGTAAAGGAAGGTCTAGCTCACCTTATTTATACTTTTTTCGTTTGAGGATATATATTACAAAATAAGCCTCCAAGGCTAGATGCGGATCTATAATGTATATATTTGATTATGAGCCGAATTATTATTTTGTATTAATTTGAGATCGATAGTGTATGAATTCATACATTTCAAAGCATGAATCCGTCTCTGATCGAGGCACTCTGTATGGTGGTATATTAACTTAAATAAAGAAAAATTAACATGATCATAGGGTAAAGGCTAAAGAGTTAGATTACCAACCTGATGAAACCCTTTTTCTAGTGTAATGGTGACTCCTAAATCAGCTATACATGCTTGTAAAATGTGGTCACTTCCATACAAAGTTGGATACCTCTTTATACATGTATCCATGTTCTTAGCCACAGCTTGTGCTAAAGGATAACTCAAAGCATAACCAGCACCACCAAATGCCATTTGAAATGACATCCCAAAATTACTCACAATACACTCTGAATTCATCCCAATATAATTGTACTTTGTGTGATCATACTTGGAAAGCACGTCGACCAAATTGTCAATCATTAGCACAGTGTCATCGTCAGCCATAACGTACCACCTGACATCCGGACCATGGTTTTCTGCAAATGTCTCCTCAATCACTCTCACCATTCTAATCGCAAATGGCATCCTGTGTTTGTTGTAAGGCACGTATCGCGAATTGTCATTAGAAATTCTAAAAGGAGGAGAGGTAATAGGCCATGGTAAGTGTTCATTTGGGGTCCTATCCAAGAAAATATATCCCTTAGTTATATTTGGTTTCCACCAAGAATGTATGTACCATTTTTTGTTTCCCCATGTGTTTGATGAGGCTGCAATTCCAAAAACTAAATGGCTAGTATTTGTTTTATTATTGGAATAATAGTATGGTTTTGATGACTTGATTTTGTTGTTGGTTGGAAAAAATAGTAATAGGGATGATGATGATTGATAACATGAATGATTGGAGAAGAAAAAGTAGACTAGATATAGAATTAGGGTTAAAAAGACTAGGGATTTGCATAAACTTCCATTCAAGAACAAGTTGTTGGAGAAAGTTTTTTGTTTAATATTTAGGATAAAGGCCTTATTTGGGGAATCAATACTAGTACTTTTTTCTAATGACATTCTTCCTATAACTAGGTTAATTTTGAACTTTTGATGAAAATGAAAGAACCCAAATATAGGTTAACTAATAATGAATCTTCTTTAGAATGTTTTTAAGATAAAGACTTATGATCTAATCACATGTTAGGACCCATAGTGAACGTTTAATTACTTGTTATACACAAGGTTAGTGCAAAATGTGTCACATTCATCATGTAATTGAATGGAAAATTAACGTGATCATGAGTAATTCAAGACTCTTGCTTTTTTTTTTTTGGGAGCTAATTGATTTAAATCACAACACACATGCATGTAGCAACTTAATGGTTTCTTCTCGTGAGACATAAATCCAAATTACATAAGAAAATGACTTAAATTTTCCCTCCAATTACTTATTGAATTAATTTTGAGGTTAACTCTTTTTCAAATGCTACTTATAGCATCCCTTTTATATAAACGCATTTATTCTTCTTTAAAATTTTGCGAGTTAATTGATTCTTTTATTAAAAAGGGTCTTAAGAGAATTCTGTGGGACAAAATTCTCAATGGCATATAGTTTCTGTTTGGAGAAGAATCAGCAGAATAGCTAATAGCATAAACATAGATTCAAGTAAAGTATAAAGGAACAACTGATATGCTTTTTTTTTTATGTCCATAAGCCTACTAAATAAGAAGATTGTTTATCTACTAAATGAAAATATATTTCATACATTTTTATCTGTATCATTCTATCAAAATTACTAACTTGACATTATCTAAATTTAGAGCCGAGGATCTATCATAAACAAAACCTTCCTACCTCACAAAGATAGGCGTAAGGTCTTTGTACATCCTATCCTATATATCTTCCCCCAACCCTACTTATGAGATTACACTGTGTATGTTATTGTTGTTGTTGTTGTTATTGTTATTTTGTAATTAAGAAATAAGAAAATTAAGGTTTTTCTCGTGGGCTATCATTTCACAAAACTCACATTGATCATGGCCACCACAAAAATAGAATTTAATTGTAAAACTCATTGCTAATCTGTCACGAAATAACCTGTAATTAATAGATTTTTTTTGATAATCCGCTGCTAACCTATCGCTAAATAAAATTAGCTATAAATGTTTATTGTCTGGCAACATAAGTTGCCCGTCTCTAATTCTAACTTTTTAATGTCAATTGTTGGTATATTAAGATCCACAACAAAATATAGGGGTAGATGTCAATTGTGTTATTTGAGGTCATCACATAAATTAAGAGTACTCAATGCCTTATAAAAAAGAAGGCATGAGAAAGATAGAAGAAGATAAAGGGAAAAAAAGAGTATTTATTATTATTTCCATTTTGCTCCAAACTTTTTGATTCCTTTGAAAGAAATAATCTCTTCATTATTTTCATTAATAAAAGAAAATGTATACAATATACAATTTTCCATAATAGAAAATCTATTCCTATTCTAATCCCAAAACTCTATTCTACTTGTACAAAATTCTATAATTATGGTAAATATATAATTCTAATTATGCTACAATTTGTACCAATTCGGTACACACTACAACTATACAAAACAGTGTACAATGTGACTAAACCGAGACTAAATATACATGCGTGCATATTGTGTATATCTTATGTATATTTAGTATATTTAACATCCTTCAAATGAAAATTTTCTGCCCCATGAGCTTTGCTCATAACCTAATCTTTAAGTCAAGAAATGTTTTCTTTTGTAGTTTCCAAAGAAAATTTTCTTTGAGATTTTTTTCCCAATTTTTTTTGAATAATATATATATATAGGGAATTTTTGAAAGAGAGAAAATAAATGGAGAATTCATCACTGTGAGCTGGAATTATGGCTGTTTTCGCAGTCTATGGAGGTGTTGTCCTTCTTGCATTGAAAGTTCATAAACACCTCCTTTCTGATTTCATGGAGAAGATAAGAGTTTGAAATTAGTAAACACTTGGCCTTTTTTTTGTATTAATTATTATTATTATTACAATTATTTATTTATTCGGAAAACATCATGCTGATTTCCATCTAGAACATTTCTTTTTAGTTTGTTTTAAAAAAGAATTATACGTTTTAATATTTAGAAATAATTTAACTTTTAATTTTTTGTTCTACTTAAGGTGTGTTTGGTACGAATGAAGATGTTTTCCTAGAAAATAAATAAGTTTTTAATTTATTTTTCTGGTATTTGGTAAGTAGGCAGAAAATATCATCCCAAAAGCATTTATATACAATTTAGGCAAAAAAGTATGATAGGAGTGAGGGTGATAGGGTTAGGGGAGTAGGAGTGATGAGGTGGTGGGGGTGGGGCAGAGGTAGAGATTAAGGGTAGAGAGGAGATAATCAGTGTGAAATATATTTTGAATGTCAGAATTAGAGAAAGACCAACAAAAGAAGAAGGTGAAGTTTTCCAATCAAGTTGTGAAGTTTAGGCCCCAATTAGGTAAAGGTGAAGATGTTGAACATAATTCAAAGAGGAGAAATAATCCAAAGAGCTTTGAATCCATGCCTTTGAATTGGCAAGCTCTTTACAAAGGGATCCAACATAAGGCCCTCAAACACTACAATTAAATTCAACTTTCATTTTTGTATTATTTATTCAAACATATGGTTTTGATTTTCTTTTTTGGTTTTGTTTTTGTAACTTGTTGACTTAAATAAAGATAAGGGAATCATAGGAATTTTATTTTTCTTATTTTGACTTCTCTCTCATAAACAAACAATAATTGTATAATTATTCGTGCTTAACTAATTACTATTAGGAAAAATCAGACGGTATTGACCAATAATTGAAACAAAAAAAATAACTTATCAGATTAACTCTACATCATGGCAGGCCACTATCTTGAAAGTGATTTTGGTCTGACTGTGGTGCAAATCATTTAGATCCGTCGCTTCCCAAAGTTTCACAGCACTCTCAAACACGTACATTCATGACTGGAAGTTTTGAGTTTGCACAAAAAAATTGCCGAGAAAACATAATTGTGAAGAACTATGAGAGAGAAGAAGAGGAAGATAAGCTTATTCCATATTTTAAAGTCACATATTATGTATTTCCCCTTTGGAACATATACGAAGTGGCCAATGCTCACAATGAGTGAGTCTAAACGTTTTAGCAAGAAAATAAAGTTGAAAAACTAAAATCAATTGGGTCCATAGCTCAGTGGTAGAGCATTTGACTGCAGATCAAGAGGTCACCGGTTCGAACCCGGTTGGGCCCTCAAACTTTTTTTCCTAACTAAATCTTTAATTAGCTGAGATATTATACTGTCAATAGTAGCTTGAAAATTATTTTGTGTGCGTATGTTTTATTTATTCATTTATTCTCCTGATATTTCGTAATAGCTTATTATTCTAATTTTTGTGTAGTAGCTTAATCTTCTATATTTTAATATTACATGTTGCTTCATTTGCTATGTTATCTTTGCTATTTTGTTGTAGGTATTTTTCTTTTTATCATGCTTTGATTATACTTATTTTGAACCAAAGGTCTATCGAAAACTACCTCTTTACCTCACAAAGGTAGGTGTAAGATATGCGTACATATTGCCTCTCTCCAGACCCCATTTATGAGATTATAATGAGTATGCTATTGTTGTTGTTGTAGTAGTATTTTAAGTGCTTTTAGTATTTGATTCCTCTCTCTATTCATTTTCTTCTTTTGATAAGAGTTTCTTACTCTTGATTGGCTTTTAAAAAAAACACTACACTACTTAGGAGCAACTTTTAGTTTTAAGTTGTGTTCCATTATTCTTGAATATTACTAACTAATGGGTTTGATTACTATCTATTTAATCTTTCACTCTACAAATAACATTTGATTAGTTGTATAGTCGAGTCAAATAAATTAAACTTAAAATGTCTGATTTCATATGATTGAAGTACGTTGAAGTTCAATCATTTTTGCCGAAAATAATTAATGTCCATTCATATGAAATTTTAGATACCCAGATGTATGATCTTTGTCAAAACATGATGTAGGTTAAATAATTTGTAAAATTGGATACATGTTAAATGCCTAATTTTGGTCAAGGGCATTCGAGATTTATTATGTGTGCGAAAAATATTTTTGATATGTATATACAATATAATTTTTATAGATATATATACACAAGATAATCTTTCAACGAGTGATGTTCAATTGACCACCCTTAACTCCCGCTAATTTGATAAGTTGACCAACTCATATGCTATTTTGCCGGATACAATTTTAATCTGTAATTAACATTATCATTTTGTTGTTATTGAAAGTGAATAATTCCTTGATTATTTTCATTAATGAAGATGTATATATACAAATATACAATTTTCAAATATGGAAAAAACTCTACCTTTTCCTACTCTAATTCTAATAGCTTTTCCTATTATAAGACTAATACTATAATTACACTTGTACAAGAATACAGCTATAAGGACATTGTCCAAGAGAAGAACAACACTTCTACTACTACCTATCAATATGAGGCAAACATCCTCCATCTTGTGCCAAGCGAAGCAGAGAATGCAGAGGATCCCAAAAGAACAAACTGTATGAGCCCTGGAAATGAGATCATGAATTCACGTATCCCAAATTTAGCATGTAAATTCGCCACTATATGTAGATGTCTGATTGTATATTTAATAACTCCTTTTATCCCAATTTACCGAACGAGTTCATACGTGTCAAAACACTTCATTTTAAATATAGTTTTGGGCATAAATTTTTCAACATTGTTAAAATAAAATTTACTAATTTAAAAATTATACTAAGCATACTACAAGTCTATATAATTAATAATTCAAAATATTTAAAAATAATTGAAAAAATTATAATTATAAAAAATTATTGACTATCCAAACAACAATACATTCGCATAGAATGTGTACTATGATATAAAATACTACTTCTTCCGTCTCAATTTATGTGATATAATTGATTCGGCGCGGAGTTTAAGAAATAAAGGAAGACTAAATGAAGACTTTTGAATATTGTGGTCTAAAACAAATTAAATATATTTGTGTGGTTATACATTATCTCGATAAGCGTAAAAGATAAATGTTGCAAAATAAGAAAATATATCATTTTTTTTAACGGACTAAAAAAAGTATATCACATAAATGAAGACAGAGCGAGTAGTAAGAATCTTATCTTAGTTTATTGGGATGCTTTCCCAGCGGCTTTTTTTTTTTTTTACAACAGAAGCACCAAAGGAATTGAAAAAATACGCAAATTTGTGTTACTTACGTTTATATAGTAGGTTTAAAAAAAGAATATTTTTTTGCTAAAACTTTAATTCTAACTTTTTACATATTCTCTCTGTCCCGAAAAGATATCTTACTCCCCTTATTAATTTGTCCAAAAGAAAATTGGCACATTTTTATATTTAAAAATAATTTAATTTTCTGAGATAATTACAACCGCACAAATATCTAAGACTTATTTTCAAAAGTCTTTCTTATCTTTTAAACTCGATGCCAAGTTAAATTAAAACAAAGTTGTTTGGATGGAGGGAGTATAACCTAGAGGTGGCCAGTGGGCCGGGCTCGGGTCTGGCGGGGTCGGGGTCAGGTCTGGCGGTACTTGCTCCAGTCCCGTCCCGATCCCGATCCCGTCGGAATCGGGTCGGGGCGGGGCGGGTTCCGGCGGGTTTTCCTTTTTTTTTTTAATTTAAAAATAACATTTGTATAAAAAAAATTCAATAAACAAGACAAGATAGTGTAATAAAAACATCCCAAGGCTGTTTTTGTGCCTCTTATATTATTTAATAGACATATGATTTTTTTGTAATACAAATACAATTGTCTAAATCTAAATTGCAACTTTGTGGTGTTGTCCAAAAGTTCCAAATTACATAATAAAATGCAATTAAAAAAATTACATTCTCAAAAAAACATGTTCTAATTGCTTGATAATTTCCTGTGGTTCTTCGGTTGGAATTGGTATTTGTTGGTCAAATTGATCCACGTCGCTTCCACCACCTTCGGATAAGATTTCGTTGTAGTTTTCGTCTTCTTCTTCGTTGATCTCCGGTTGACCGCACCTTCTCCGCTCCGCTCGTATCCAATCTCTGAATAATATTACAATTTCCAAGCTGTCTCCGGCTAATGAGTGTTTGTGGTCTCCTATTTGATATCTGCCGATAGAAAAACCGCTTTCAGACGCAGTTGATGACGCTTGAATGTTCAAAACATCTCGGGCCATCAATGAAAGTGTCAGAAAGGTCTTCTCATTCCCCCTCTAGTATTTCAGCAAGTCTTCATGTCCATCTTCATTGATAACTTCTTGGTACGGTACAGAACCCTGTAAAACAAAAATATCCAACTCGCTAATTTGGTTAGTAGTAGAGGTATGGCCGCACATTCTATTTCTGAGGCTTTCAATACTAGCCGCAGAAACAACATGTCTTTTGTGAGGTTGTGTTGAAGATGAAGAAGATGGTATGGAAGCCGGTAAGTTACTAGCATTTTCTTGTTGATAAAACCTATATATTTTTTTGCATTGGTGTTCTACGCTAGACAACACTTCTTCTTTAGTTTGTTCAATAGGTGGTGAGTGATTTAGATTTTTGGGACTTGGAGGTGGTAGTACTTCTATACAATCGTAAATAGTTTCAATTAGTGATTTAGTACCGTCTATTTTAATAATAGGATTTAATACAGAACCAATAATATAAATAGAGGGAATATGAATAATTTTTTTTTTATTTTGACAAACATTTTTTTAATAACTGCCATATAAACTGGTTTTTTCATATATTCACTAAGTAATAAAAATATTAGAGTTATATAAAACAACATAGTTGAAATAGTAGGATAATATATACCGGAAAATTCTTTTGTTGCTTGAAAAAAATTCTCTAAAAATACAATTAGTTCGGAAATTTTTACCCAATCACTATCTAAAATCATATCAGCTGGATTTTTATTATGAGAGTTAAAAAATAAAGTTCTATGTATTCTATAGTCATAAGCAACAAGTAGTTGCTCGTATAAAGAATTCCACCTAGTGGATACTTCTTGTGGAATTTTTCTATAAGGTAGTCCACAATCGTGACAAGTTTTTTTATATTCTTTTCTACGTTGTACTTTATTACTTTTAAAAATAAAGTTTATAGAAAATTGTATTTTACTAAGAATGTCTTCAAAAAGTTATAGACCATCCTTTACAATTAAGTTATATATATGGTACGCACATTTTATATGAAAATGATCTGGAAAAGATGGAGTTAAACTATTTTTTAAAATTGTAATTGCGTAATTGTTAGAAGAAGCGTTATCTAATGTAATAGTCATAATTTTATCGGTTATTCCGTAATAATGACACACTTGATAAATATTATCTGCAATAAAAGTACCAGTGTGCCTATCATCTATATATCATACGCTAAGATACGTTTTTGCATAGACCATTTATAATCTATCCAATGACAAGTTACAGTTAAATAATCATGGCCGTTAGTACTACGACCTATATCAGACGTGATAGATACTTTGCCATTAAAATGATATAATGAATAACGTAAATATTGTTGATATTCATGCGCGAATTTAAATACATCTCTCTTAACAGTTGATCTAGGAAAACCGTTCAAAGCAGGATTATATATATCTCTAATGTAATGAATAAAACCGGGAGATGAAGGAAATGAAAAAGGAAAACCCTCCACAGCAACTAATTTTGATATTGCTTCCCTATCTCTATGTTTATTGTATTTAGGGCCTATAATTCCCCCCGTCATAGGGTTAATTTGACCATGTACTTGGTCCGGGACAGTATCAGTATGTGAACCTTGTCCCGATGGAGTGGGCGTTTGCGCACCCGGTTTTGAAGCTTGGTATTGAGCATACCTAGCTGGATGAGCACTTACTACGTGTCTAATTAAACCCCCGTCCCACCGTGACCTTTTCTTGTTTTAAAATTTAAAATATTTTTACAAATTTTACATATAGCTACTTGATTCTCTACGTCCCTATCAAAAAATGTCCATGCATCTGATTTTAATGGTCGTTTTGCTGGACCTCGTCTCATACTAGGGGGAATATGAGGTATTTCAGTTGAAGGTGCACTAGTGGGTGTGTTGTCATCAATATTAGTGGGTGTGTTGTCATCAACATTAGTAGGTGTGTTGTCATCAACATTAGTGGGTGTATCATCTAGATCATCGTCTAAATTAAAGTCTTCTTGAGTTCCAGAAAATAGCTCCTCGTCTAAATCTAATGGTATTGTAGGAAAATGTTGAGTATCAACAAAATCATCATGTGCAGGAATACGATGACTAGAAGAAGTACCCTTGCCCTGGTTGCCCCTACTAGAAGAAGCACCCTTACCCTTAAACATACCTCTTAATCCTTCCACTTTAATTATGATAATAAATAATTAAAGATAATAAAATTAAGTGCGCTAAATAAAATAAACAGACAATAATAATTTAATGAAGGAACGAATGTACCAAACGCCGACGTAACGTCGACGTGTAATCGAGAGGTTGAAAATTGAAACTTTGCTCGATGGAAGATCCTCATGCTAGTTGCCAACTTCACTCCCAATTTCCAAATGAATAAATAAAATTGAATATTTAGTAAACAATGTAGATATATTGAGAGATTAGAGAGATTGTAGGAAGATTTGTGAGAAAGATGAAGAGAAAATGAGTTATTTATAGTTGAAAATTTTGGTTAAAGTGTAAATATAATAATTTATGGGTTAGAAATAAATATTAAGGGGTAAGGGGGGTTGGGGGAGGGGGGAGGCCTAAAATGGTCGTTGCCCAACGACCAAAATCTAAAATGGTCGTTGGTGTAACTGTTATATTTGCAAAGGGGGGGCTCTCGGGCGGGGTCGGGGTCGGGCTCGGGACGGGGTCGGGCTCGGGACGGGCTCGGGGCGGGCTAGCCTGGGGAAGGCTCGGGTCTGGCGGGACGAGACATTGTCCCGTCCCGAGTTCGAGTCCCGCTACCGTTTTTTTTACGCGGGGTCGGGGCGGGCTCGGGACGGGGTCGGGGCGGGTCGGGGCGGGGTCGGGGTCGGGCAGTCCCGACCCACTGGCCAGCCTTAGTATAACCTGTTTTAAAACCACACGATTAAATGATATTTTGGTATATTCTACATATCTTGAATTTAATTTTTTATTTTGTTATATTATATGTCGAGTCAAAATCAGACAAATAAATTAAAAGGGAGGGAGTATATATGTTTATAAAATATACATATATGTGTGTGCCATTCATTTGTATTGCTGAAATTTTTATTGGGTAGTACTTTGATTTTTGTAATGAATTAGTTATGATATATATTAGCTTTTGTGTGTTTAGATTTGGGTGATTGAATTTAAATGAACTTGGGTTGATTTGGGATTTTTTTGATCTATCTACTGGTAGATTGAGACGACTTTGCTTTCCCTCTGTTCTTTTTAGTTCAGAGAATTTATCTGATTTTCTTAGTTTGATTTGGAAGTTGGGTTTCTTAGAGCCTATTTGTCGTTAGGTGATTAAAAAAGTAGTTGATAAGCATAAGTGGCTGAAATACTTTTAGGTTCTGAAGTTGATTACTACAATAACATATCTAGTGTAATTTCACAAGTGGAGTCTGGGGAGGGTGGTGTGTACGCAGCCTTACCATACAAGGCAAAGATGTTGTTTCTGATAGACAAGGCTCAAGTAAAGCAGATAAAATCAAGTATGTAAAGCAAATACAGTAATAAAGAAGTCATGCTAAAAACAATGAAGAAAAGAACAGTAGCAACAACAAATAATACGATGACTGAAGCAAAGGAAACAATAGTTAATACTAAAATCGAAGAATAAGATAGTGTGAGAGTAATAATAACATGACAAGGAAATTAGATAATGCTTGACAACCTACTAACCTTCTAACATAATTCTTGATGTACATATCTTTCTATCTATTGTCATGTACTTGGTAAGTTACAAGTGTGTCATATCTTGTCTAATCACTTTTCCCTTATACTTTTTCAGCCTACCTATACCTCTCCTCATACACACCAAAGTTAACCTCTCACACCTCCTCACTAAGACATCTGTGCATCTCCTTTTCGCATGCCTGAATTATCTCAGTCTCGCCTTCCTCATCTTGTCCACCACGTAAGTCACTTCACCTTGTCCTAGATATCTTCGTTCCTAATCATATCATCATAATATGACCACACATCCATCTCAACATTCTCATTTCCTTCTTTCATCTTTTGAACATGTGAGATCTTGACCGACCAACACTCCGCCTCATACAACGTAGCTGGTCTGACCACACTTTATAAAACTTACCTTTAAGGTTTGGTGGCACATTCTTATTACACAAGACACCGGATGCGAGCCCCCATTTTATCCATCCCGCTCCAATACGATGTGTAACATCATCATCAATCTCCTCATTTCCTTGAATATTGACCCAAGATACTTGAAACTTTGTCTCTTGAAGATGACTTGTGTATCGATTCTCACTTCCACATCTGCCACGTGAGTTACGTCACTGAACTTGTATTCCAAGTATTCTGTCTTAGTCTTGCTCAGCCTGAACCCTTTAGACTTCAAGGTCTGTCTCCAAACTTCCAGCCTGTCGTTAACTCCACGTGCCACGTCAATCAAAACTATGTCATCTGCAAATGACATACATCATGACACCTCTCCTTGGATATGCCACGTTAGTTCATCCATCACCAAGACAAACAGAAACGGGCTAAAAGTTGATTCCTGGTGCAACCTCATTATGACTGGAAAGTACTTTGAGTCTTCTCATACTGTTCTCACTCGGGTCTTGACTCCATCATACATGTCCTTAATCGCCCTAATGTAAACTACACCTACATGAACACCTATTTTATTCTTGTGTTTTTTCTTTAATTGTTGAGAGCCATAGATTTTCTTATGAATTCATTTATTTATGTTCAAAATAGTAGTTCAAGAAAAATGGTTTTAAAATGTAGAGTGATAGTCCTGGAAATATTCATATTCACTTTGCCCTCCATCATGCTAATCAATCATATTTTTTCAGCAATTGTAAGTACTCATATTTTATTGACCTGATATGTGGAAATTCTTTTTACTGTTGAGCAAGCATAATTGCAAAGGATTTTGGTATGTTTTACGTGGTTGGTACATGAATTATTTAAATGTTTGCCAAATTCAAGTTTGTTAGAGCAGATGTCAACTTCTAGGTCATGCTTGACAGTGGAAGTGTTGAGTGGTGATTTGTTTTACTAAGGGCATTTACTTGCTCCAGTCACCTTTTGTATCTGGGGTTGTTTGGTTTTGAAATAAGTGATGTCTTTAAGTGGCTAACCAGTGCTGCACGTCTCATGATAGTTTCAGATCTTGACCATACAATGGCAGGTTGGTTGTAGTTTGCCTTTCTTCCTTATGCTGCTGTAACTTACGCTAGACTTTCTTACAGGCCGATCATCGTGATCCTGAGAACCTCTCTCTGCTTAGGTTTAATGCTTTATGGGAGGCGAATTATCGTGAAAACTCCTCATTAGTGTTCTCAACTGGGAGATCACCTACGCTATACAAGGAGTTGAGAAAAGAGAAGCCAATGCTAACCCCAGATATTACCATTATGTCTGTGGGGACTGATATAACGTATGGTAATTCTATGTTGCCAGATGATGGTTGGGAAGCATTTTTAAACTGAGCAACGAGCTCACAAGGTTAGTTTCTACATTCCGAAAGACAAGGCTCCAGATATAATGAATGTTAAGAGTCCCCACATCGGAAATGGAATGAGAACATGGACTCCTTATATGGACTTGGACAATCCTCAACCTACAAGCTAACTTTTGGGGTTGAGTTAGACCCAAGATTCATTCTTTACACTTGTAGCTTTTACACTCAATCATGCTACAGTGAGCAAAACATTTGATAACGTTTCGTATCTTTTTGTTCTGATTTTTAATATTTTTATTTTTATCATCAGTTGGATGTCAAGATAATTTACAGTGGAGGGATGGATTTAGACATTTTGCCGCAAGGTGCTGGCAAAGGACAAGCACTTGCATATTTGCTTAAGAAATTAAGAGTGAGGGCAAATTACCAAACAACACGCTTGCCTGTGGTGATTCTGGAAATGATGCTGAGCCTTTCAGTATCCCTGATGTTTATGGTGTGATGGTTAGTGGTTTAGCTACTAATACTTCTCCGGTTTATCTTTTATGATCTTGTGATTTATATTTTATGTTTTGAGTTGTTCATAACTGCTCTAAAGATCTAGAATTCACTTTGCAGGTAGCAAATGCGCCGGAGGAATTATTACAATGGCATGCTGCAAATGCTAAAGATAATCCAAAAGTAATTCATGCAACAGAGAGATGGTCAAGTCTTACCCACACAGATTTCAGACTCATGGTTAGTGAGTTTCAAGAAATGGGAGCTTTGTGGTAAGTGTCTCTTTCCCCTTTTCTCATATCTCTTCTGACTTGATTTTATACACACACGGCTTTGGCTGCAATTGTGCATGACCTCATTGAAATTTTTTTTTACCCCTTCCTTCTGGTGCTCATATCATGTGTGGCTTTGACTGCAATTGTAACGCATCTGTTGCTCATGATGAGTTACAATTGTAGTTGAGCTTCCAGCAACAGAGACTGTCCGGGTGTTGGAACTTTCTGATGCCTCAAGCTATACCTTATATATCTAACTGAAAGAATTTGATTCCTCCCTTATTTTCTTCCAAAGAGGTAGTAAATATACTCATCATACAAGCATGATCATAGGCTAGAATTAAGGTAGTAATAACTAATTATACACCTACCATATACAAAAGATAATTAAAGATTATGTAATATTCACAAAATATTCTATCACACCCCCGCAGTCAAAGCGGGAGGTCGTCGTATGTTGAGACTGTCATGAAAATCTTCAAGAACCAACGAAAGACCTTTTGTAAAAATATGGTGATCTGATAGCGTGACGTGACATGTAAGACACATACTTGTCTACGAACAACTTTTTCGCGAACAAAGTGAATATTCATCTCAATATGTTTAGTGCGTTGCTGTTGAACCAAATTTCCTGAGAGATATACTGCACTAATATTATCACAATAAACTAATGTCGCCTTCAGAACAGGACAATGGAGCTCCAGAAGAAGGTTTCGTAGCCAACAAGATTCAGAAACCACATTGGCAACTCCCCGGTACTCGGCTTCGGCACTGGACCTAGACATGGTAGCTTGCCGTTTGGAGGACCAAGAGATCAAATTGTCACCAATAAAGACACAATAACCAGACGTGGAGCGTCTGGTATCCGGACATCCATCCCAATCTGCATCTGTGTAAGAAATGAGAGTGGTTGTCGAAGACGGATATAGATGCAAGCCATGATTGAGAGTGCCCTGAATATAGCGCACAATGCGCTTGAGAGCATGCATGTGATCCTCCATCGGGTTATGCATGAATAGACAAATATGTTGCACATCATAAGATATGCCGAGCCTCGTGAAAGTACGATATTGCAAGGCTGCGGTAATGTGATGGATCATCATATGGCGTGCTGGAAGTAGAACTCAACTTCGGTTTAGTATCAACCGGAGTGGAAGACGGCTTACAAGAAGACATGCCAGCCCGTTCAATGATATCCACTGCATGCTTTTTCTGAGACAAAAATAAACCATCTACATGACGTGTTACGTCTATTCCCAAGAAATTACTCAATAGCCCTAGATCTTTCATAGCAAATTCTGAGCTAAGAAGAGATATGATAGACTTGCGAAGAGCATCAGAGGAATCAATTCAGATAATATCATCCATATACAGAAGAATGTAATCCATATCATTACCGTGACAGTAAATGAAGAGAGAATGATCAGACTTGATGTTAGAGAACCCAATAGTAGAAACATAATCTGCAAACCTCTTGTACCAAGCCCGAGGAGCTTGTTTGAGCCCATACAATGATTTATTCAGTAAGCATACATGATTAGGATAAGTGGGGTCTCTGTAACCTATGGGCTGATACATGTAGACCATTTCGTTGAGTTCTTCATGCAAGAATGCATTTTTTCACATCAAGCTGATGTAGAAGTCATGCCTTAGAGAAAGCTAGACTAAGTACCGTGCGGATGGTTGGTGGTTTGACCACCAGATTGAAAGTCTCACCGCAGTCCACACCAACCTATTGAGTCTTTCCATCACCTACAAAACAGACTTTATGCTTCTCAAATGTACCATCAGATTTTTCTTTATGACTAAAAATCCACATACACCTAATCACATTTACATTAGGAGGACGATGCACTAAATCCCAAGTCTTATTATTAATAAGAGCATTATATTCATCATCCATAACCATTTTCCAATTCGGGTTATTAAGGACAGACACAGGATTACTAGGTAGAGGTGATTTGGTAATATGGGTGTGAAGACCGTTATTTTTGTCTGGTTTGAAAATCCCATGTTGACTACGAGTGACTGGCCTTTGGGCCAGAATTGGAGCGGAAGTGGTATTGGGCTGACTCGTGATGGGTTGTGAGGCCGAGTGAGAAGGGAGTGGGCTTCCAGCCAGTGGGCTGCCACTGCCCGAGAGTGGGCTGCTAGGCGTTGGGCCTCTCGGCAGTGGGCGCCTAGAAGAGGTGCCGCGGGGCTGGCAGCCACTGGGCTCGGGTGAGCAGGCAGTGGTGGTTGGGTTGGGATAGAAATTGGTTGGCCGAGCTACTGGAGTAAGTGGACTGGCCGAAAGGGTAGGCAAGTCGTACTGAGATATTGGATCGGTTTGCGAGGCCAACTGGTGGACCAAATACGGAGACACGCTATCATCAAGAAATTCGTAAGTATGAGGTAAGGAATAATGCATTTTAGCAAGGGAAATTTTTATTCATCAAATACTACGTGGTGACTCACGATTATTTTACTAGAGGATAAATCGTAATATTTGTAACCACGATGATTTGACGGATATCCAAAAAAAATACATGGAGTAGAACGGGGTTGAAGTTTATTGATGGTAGTAGAAGGAAAAAAATGATAGCATAAGCACCCAAATACCCGGAGATGGGAGTAAGATGGGGCCCGTTGGTATAGAATTTTGAGAGGGGATTGATAAGCTAATTGTTTTCTTGGAAGTATGTTGAGGAGATAAGTTGTCATGTGTAATGCATGATGCCAAAATGATGGTGGTAGAGAGGCATGGGTAAGTAAGGTTCTAACAATGTTATTAATGGTTCGGATTTTTCTTTCCGCTTTTCTATTTTGAGATGATGTATGTGGACAAGAGAGACGAAAAGATAAACCATTAGCTTTGCAAAAATTCCAAAATGGCCCATTATCAAATTATCTACCATTATCACATTGAATATTTTTAATGTCCCGTTCAAATTGAGTAGGGATGAATGCTCTAAAAGAGAGAAATGTGGAAAAAACTTGTGACTTTTTAGACAAAGGAAATGTCCACAAAAAATTAGAGTAATCATCCAACAAAAGAAGATAATATCGATGGCTTGAAGAGCTCAAAACGGGAGATGTCCAAATATCACTATGATTAATATCAAAAGGCATAATAGTGCATGAATTAGAAGCAACGGAAGGTAATTTAATATGTTTTTTAAGAGGACGTGTGCGACAAACATGAGAATTACGAGTTCTAGTACACTCAATAAATTTATTTAGTTTAATGGAGGCAAGAACATGTGCTCCCGGATGATCCAAACGTTCATGCCACAAAGAAGGTGCTAAAGCTGCAAAAGTGGATGGTAACTTGGCTCGATGTGTGGTAGTGGTGATTAGATATAGCTCGCCCGACTATCACATCTCATTAGGTGCATCCCCGTCTGAAAATCCTTCACGAAAAACCCAAAAAAGGATCAAATTTAACATAAACCGAATTGTTAGTGGTAAATTTCCTAACGAAAACCAAGTTTTTAATCAATTGAGGAGCATGAAGGACATTCTTTAAGGCTAAAGGTGGGTTCGGGGGTGGGTTGGTGGGTGAGGGGATAATTTTGTATTACCATAACCACGAATTGGAATTGAATGACCATTTTCAACGATTATACCATGATTATTGCTTAAATTAAAATAGGACGAGAGATTACCTTGTGATAACGTCATATGAGACATTGCTCCGGTGTCCATGTAACAGTTTGCGTCGGGCGGATTGAGCCCAAGAGTGTGCATTGCAGCCATAGTTTACCCCGTGAACTTGTAACAAATCCCTTTACACACCCAGTTTCATGGAGAACCTACAGACCAAACGTTTCTCCTGGTGTATCTTAGACACACACACTACATTTCTCCAGCTTGTCCTCACATACCACACACGGTCTTAAACATACTCCGCGATGAAAATTGCAGCTGTAGTCATAATTAACCAAGTGATTATGGAATTGACTTATTCTCTGAAAGAATGTTCCAATACTTGTGTGATCAACATCTTCTTGTTATGTTTACTGTAGTATCTTAAACTATATATACAAGTTACATAATAGGAGAGAATCTTATTCCTATTCTATTCCTAAAACCTTATTCTATACATTTATGATAATACACTACTAATTATATTACAACATTACCTAAACTAGGATACTAAATATTTACCATAAATTACTTTACATAAACAACCAAATCCGAGAGCTATTTGTATATTGTGTATATTTAACACGAATAAACACAAAAGCACATCGTAGCTATAAGCATCGATCCCTCCTCCCCCCTCCCCCAAAATACACACACAAAAACCCGGTATGCGGCCCTCTTTACCATGTTTGTTCGCACTCTTCCTTGATGATGAATGTATTACAAACCAAACGTGAAAAGATGACTGATCATTTAGTAATAAGTATTGGCTCTTCTTTTCGACGGTTGTAGCTGTCAAATCTATAGTTAGAGAACATCAGTTATATGCTAAATTTTCGAAATGTGAATTCTGGCTTGTTCAGTGGCAATTTTGGGACATGTGGTTTCGAGAGAAGGAATTCGGGTTCCTCTTTGTAACTATGCTCTGTGCCTTTGGTGTCACATAAAAGATAAATTGTAATGTCAATTGCATGGAGTAAGAGAGTCTGATTAATACCAACCAACAGAGAGGCATAACTGAGAAGTGTGAGTTATAATGAGGAGTAATACATACACTTTGTATTCTGTAGATTGCATGAGAGTTGAGATATATACATATGTAATAGCTGTTCTTAGTGAAAATTACATATAATCATCTCTACATTCTCTTTTTAGCTTTATTTCATGTCAAGAGTCTCTTCAAACTTGAGTGGAATCTTTGAGGTCTTTCGAGATCACTTAATTCCGTTGACTAATGTTTAGGGGTGACAAATGAGCAGTTTGGGTTGAATTTAAACGGGTTAAAATGGTGAAGTTTCATAGGATAACTTATTTTGCCATCACCATTTAACCTATACCTAACAAAAGAGCAGTCCGGTGTACTAAGTTCTCGCTATGCGCGGGATAACCTATACCTAATATTTTTAAATTATTTGATTTGTACCTAATTTTGGCAAACATCAGACAAAGCACTCGCTTGCCTCCCCCCTCTATGAAAAGTGAATTTAAATAAAGTGAATGTTGTTGAAAATGCTAAAAGATATTGGCAAATTACCATTTTTATAAGATAAATTTATTAGATTTGTTGTTATTATGAAAAATTAATAATTGACTTTTGCTCTTTATGATTTTTGAAACACTTATGTTTCAAATTTAAGTTTATTTGAAGTAGATTTGGACCTTAAATTGTATGTTGGATTATTGAAAAATAAGTTTTCGAAAAAAAATTGTTCATCTAAACTTCAGGTATAATGGCTGATGTTTAGGCAAAATTAACTCATACCTTATATATTAACATAAAAAATAAATACATGAAGGAGGGGATACGTAACTTTACCTCCTCAAATGATACATGAGAAGCAACTGAATTGACGAATATTAACAAAAAAATCTTCCTTTATCATATGACTTAGTTCATACAAAATTTACTCCATCAAGACAATATAAATTGAAGAGTTTAGATTATACACACCGTAAGTGTAAGAAATTCTTACACAACAATCATGTCACCTATAATAGTAGGTAACCTGTCTTATTTTCAAGATTACAAATTTCATCTTTTTCAAGATTTACCTGTAAATATCTTTTGATGACTTTGATTTTACGCGGACCAAGTATATAATGTAAACACTAAAATTGCATACCATATTAATTTTTATAGTATTCTTTAGTAACTTTTTCAAGACAATCACTAGCAATGCCTTGTGCCCACTTTTGGAATCTTTGGAAGGCAGGGTCATCTTTTTCATTTGTGTCAACAATACAATCATGACAAGTCTCAATGAATGAATACATTGCACCAATATCTATATTGGCTTTGTAAAAATTCTCTTCTTCAACATCTTGTATTGCCTTCTTCATGGCATCAATTGCATCTTCATAAACCTCTTTGCATGTCTCAAGACAATCCTTATGATAATGGTCCATTTTTGCAGAAAAAACCAATCTTTTTTCAATGACATTTTGGATAAATTCCTTAGTCTTGGACATTGTTCCAACCATACTTGCTTTCACAAATGAAGGGACATTTTCACTTGGTACATCAATTTTTGGTACATTTTGGGGAACATCAAAATTTTGAGTAGAGGGTTGAGAGGATGGAGAAAGAGATTGTTGCAATGAATAGTCAAATGCATTAGTGGGAATTGTGAGGAAAAAGG
Organism: Anisodus acutangulus; assembly: GCA_029783415.1. Taxonomy (NCBI): domain Eukaryota; kingdom Viridiplantae; phylum Streptophyta; class Magnoliopsida; order Solanales; family Solanaceae; genus Anisodus; species Anisodus acutangulus. The sequence goes on along the minus strand of CM056489.1, from coordinate 1,595,658 downwards.
CAATTGCAACAACAACAAAAAGTTTTGATGGAGGAGCCATTGTTTTTTTTCCTTTTGGCATATAGAAAGGAGAAAAAACAATGGGGAGAATTATTATTGGTAAATGATTATGAGGAAGTGAGGGTAATATTTATACTTAAAAAAAAGTAGTTCTAGCTTGTGGCTATGCTTAAATATAGATGGTAATTAGTCAGTAACCTTCATTTTCAAAGGGAATTTAGCACCTCTCTTTCTAGTTTATTGTTAGATATGACTTTTCTTGATGCATCTCGGGGTGCCAAATGGGCGGATTAAGATAGAGAGTTAATAAATGGAAAATTTCTAAATATATATAGTAATTAATTTAATTTGTAACTTTCATTTCACAAATTTTGAAGTCGTGTCCGATGCACACGGGCGCAACAATAATTTTGAAGGGCCCGAGCATCTAATATGGGTAGTCAGCATCCTCATTTTTCTAAATTGTCTAAATTACAATTAATTCGTTTGCTAATTTTGAGTATAAATTCTAGCATACACTAATATAATTCAGATGCAACATGCACAAACATGCAAATGTAACCTTTGGGTTTTTTAAAAAAACTCTTGTGTCTCAATTTTTACTTCAGAAACTTGATGCAAACATGAAATTAGCTACAGTTGAACCAAAAATTCTCAAGGAGTAAATCATGAATATGATCTCCATCTCAACATCTATGTTGAACATTTTACATACATTTCATTTCTATTTCTAACTTTCTACTACTACATTAAAAATTTACAATAATCAAATCATTGTTTCCTTGTTCTGCTGCAACTTATATCAGTTTAATCAGAGAGTATCTTTATAACAATCAGTAGTGTAAGCTGCATAGTACTAGTCGTTTATTTTGAAAATGAACGGTCATTTTCATATCAATACACAAAAACTGAAATTAGCTACAAACTTCATCACTATTTTTTGATAATCCGTCGCTGCATAGGATTAGTGACGATTTTGCTGTTTAGCTATAAAATTTGTCTGTCGCTAATTCATGTTCTAAGCGCTTGAGTGAAGCTTCATTCTCCGTAAAGATATGTACGCGAGGAGCCGATAGCCAAATACCATAGCTAGTAGTGTGCATACTTCTTTTATGCCGGTGCCTACTTTGATCCCATCCACCCAATCATTTTTCTCCTTGTATTGCACCTTTAGTAGGAGTTTGTACGTTTGATAGTTATATGATAGGTACCTTAACCATGATATGAATACCGGTACTTTCTGCAGAATTGAAATCATATTATATCAGCAATTGGAATAATATGAATGACAGGGAAAAAGAGGAATTGATTTCATCCAGCGAACCAACTAAACATATTCACCATAGGACTTTGACGTGCATGTGAGAGAAAACGGCAAAAATGGTCCCTTATGTTTGAGGATAGGTTTGAAATAGTCGCACTGAACAATTTTGGTCCTTCAAGTTCGCGAAAGTTAGCTCTTTTAGTTTCTATTAAATATTTTACAATTTATGTTTGTTAGATTTGACGGAAACATCAAAAAAAAGATTTTTAATCATAAATACTAAGAAAAACTCATCAAATAAAGAAATATGCGAAACAAAAAGTTGCACTATACACCCAAAAGATACAAAAAAAAATAGAAATTACGCCTCAAAATACTGCACCAAACTCATATGTAAACAAAAATAGCAGAAACTACAAAATTTGTAACTTTAAATGTGAGAACCCTCTCATTTCCTATTTCTTCATAGTTCCCGTCAAATCTAACAAACAGAGTACGGTAAATATTTGACCGAGACTAAAAGTGTTAACTTTTGGCGAACTTAAAGGATCAATATTGTCCATTGCATATTTAACGGATGATTTTGAACCTACCTTAAATATAAGAGACCATTTTTGTCATTTTATTTGTCACGTCCCAATTTTGGGATGAACGTGCATATAGTACGTTATGAAAACATTCATGTCTGTAATTACTGTAACATGAGGCTCATTACCCGAATCATAATATGTAAACTTTAAGTATCTCATCCCAGAATTGGGGTGTGACAACTTTTCCAAAACTCGAAAGCATGTAAGGTAAATCATTTCGATATGTAAGAGGTATATTGCATCGTTACCTTTACGAAATATCCACCAGCTAACATGAATGTCATTACAGTAACAGAAGCCAGAGTTGTTGCCCTTTTTAAATCCATTAGTGTAGCTCCTATTGCTAGTCCTAATCCCTGAGCAACAATGTTGTAAAGATTATTATTCAAAATAACAATCTAGGGAAATTAACTTAAACGGTCCGTGAGAATTGAAAAAAATGGAATACCTGAGCTGCTACAATGCAGAGGAAAGTTGTAAGCACGGTTAGGAAAAATGCGCAAGTGTCATGTTTTAAGCTAGCCATGAAATATACTACTAAAATAAAGAGCACTGGAAGTATAAGATCAAGTGGAATGTCACTGGTGGTTCTGGCTAAGAAATACGCGCTTAATCTGTACATATCAGCGGATCGTTCCTTGTTTAGCATTGCCCTTTCTTGTGGAAATGTGAAGATCGCTGTGAAAACCGGGAAAAATCCCCAGAATACCGCAATGAAGAACAGCAGCCCCGACTGCAATGAAATTTCAGTGTGAGAATTGGTTGCAATTTGTGCTCCTAGTACATTATGAAAATGGTTTCGTAAATGATTAAGTTAACTTGTTTAGAACCATAGACCGAAGGATAGTCAATTGAACATCTTTGTCGGAAAATTGTACTGTGTATATAGAAAGTTATATTGTGTATACAGGTCAAAATTCACTTTTTCTACATCTTTATTATATCTTGAACCCGTTTTGTAAAAGTTATGGCTTCGCCACTATTTAAAACCTCTATTTTGATTCAACATGAGTTTAAGTAGGCGTTGAAGGGAGTTTTTGCTCTATGGTACTTTATAAAGTAGTACGGGAAGTATATAACTATTACAAGTATTCGAAAGGATAAACAGAGATTCAATAATTCAACATGGAATCTGAAATTACAATAGTTACACACGAAAACTGGAAATTCCAGTTTTGTAGAAGATGGAAAAATTGAAATTGTTTTTGCTGAGTCGAGTGTGGCACTCTGTCCTTAAGACAATATTGCCCCGTATGTATCCTTTATACGTCCTGGACAATTTGTCTCCCAAGATAAAACAGCAATGGAACACTTGAGCAAAGGAAACTCAAGAGCTACCGTGAAGAATATTGAGTAACGAAATGATGCCTTGGAAGTTGTAGGAAGAAAACTATTTTGGTTGTGTATTTTCGTGCACTGTTTTTCTGCATCTGTTTATGTATTTTCGTGCATATGTCTTAGTGCTCAACAATGGTGTAATGGGGTGTTTATATAGGAGAGGGAGGGGCTGTTTACTGCCTGAAAACTGCCTCCATAATAGCCAAATAATGGCCATTATGGAGGTAGTAAAGTCACCAACATAAATGGGAGAAAGACCAACTGTTTTGGCCATTATAGGAGGAGTAATTCAGCCAAAATAAATGGCTGAATTGAGTGCTTGGCATTTCTGTTTTTCTGGAAACTTCAGGGACCAAACTGTACCGTGAACCCGTGAACCCGTGAACCCGGAACCCGGAACCGGCGGGCGGCGGCGGCGCGCGTGTGGTCTTTCCTCGAACCGAAGCACATCTAGGTCCTCCCTCCTTTAAACACATGGGATACCCCTTGGGGTCCCAAACCCCAAACCAATTTCGAGTCTTATATACACAACAATTCTTTCTTCCTCTACCGATGAGGGAGAATTGAACACAATACCACACTTTCCATGCTTCAAACACCTTACTTCGTGGACCAATATCTCTTTCATATCTCAATGAAATTTGACGATTCTTGGCCCTACGGTTATCTACGTACTTAGTAGATCATGCATGTGTGAAGAACCGGATTCTCCAACATACGTAACACTAGTGTTTAAGCCGTTAAAGTTGGTCGGTCGCAACTCCCGCCAAAGGCAAATTTCCAACAGGCGTTTGGCCAATAGATTCCAAAGATTTTTCACTTTATTTAGAATTTATGAAGTTGGAAAAGAAGGAGTTGTGTCTGGTTATACTTTTTGCAAAGAATAGAAGAGTTTACTTTATTTGGAATTTATGAAGATGGAATTGGAAAACAAGTTTAGAACATTTTTTCAAATTTGGAATCCAACTCCAAGTTGGATTTCGAAATTTTATAACCAAACACTAATTTTGAAATAAAGTGAAAAATTATCACGAAAAAAGTGAATAATTCTTATGGCCAAATGGGCCTAAAGACTTGTGATTCTTTTTGTTGGATATGAGATGAATGGGATATTCTGCAGTCTTAAATGTAAGTTTTTTTTAGTTGTCTAACATATGTAATCAAACTTGAGCTACTATCTTGTTTCATTTAGGAACCTAACATCAAATCCGTTGATCATCTTGGCCTACAAGCTATGTTGCTCGGACTCTTAACAAAATGCTGCTGCACTCGTGTCGGATCTTTCAAAATGCACTACTTTTGGATGTTCCCGCACGCACCAGACAACATTTTTGAAGAATTCGAGCAACATAGCATACAAGACTAGAGCCTCATACCTGTTCTTGCATTTGTTTAAGACTATCACCACCAGATTGCCACCAGAGCAGACCCAATATAACTGCAGTTGCAACAACTTGAGTGATTCTCAACCAGCTAAAATAATCGTGGCGCCGTTCTTTAAGTCCTCTCCAGAACAATATGGAGTATTGTTCACACCAGCTTGCTCCCCACTCTCTCTTTGCGTTAAATACTTTACACTTCAACTCTTCATCAATCATCATGGGAGCCATAAGTTTCTGTTTTTCGCTCTCAGCCACTCGCGTCTCGTATGCTTCCACTAGATACTGTTCAATACAAAAGTCAAAATGAAAACTGTGATCAGATTAACATCCTTAATAAGCTCTTTTTATTGATAGTTGTGGTTGGTTACACAAAATCTAATTCCAAAGTTGAGGAATACATCTAGCAGATATGTTGCACTGTAACAGAATCTGTTATTGATCTTCTGACTGGAAAATTTAGGTGTTGGACTGATTTTCTATATGATTTTATATCATACAAATGTGACATTCTGGTTTGAATATATGTATGTAACAAGGCATGAAAAATGATTTAAAAACTGCTGTCCTTAAGGAGTGAAAAACTCAAAAACTGATTGGAAAAAACTATAACGGCAGCCCGGTGCGGTGAACAAAGCATCTCGCGTTCGCACAACGCAAAGGGAAGGACAGCATCCCAAGGCGGTATCATGTAGGCAACCTACCCTGACACAAGTGTCTATGGCTGATTCGAGGGCTCGAACTGGTGACCTTAGGTTATGTTGCTCGGATTCTACAAAAAATGCCCACGGGTGCATGTCGGATCCTATAGGTCTCATGGAGACAACTTTACCATTGCTCCAATGCATATCATAAGCAGGATTCATAAAATAATAGAAGGAACCAAAAACATTAGATTCATGCTAATTGATGGAAAAAGATGTTGCTCGGACTCTCCAAAAATGCTTCCACACTTGTATCGGATCCTCAAAAGATGCACTACATTTGGAGGATCCAACACGCACGTCACACCTATGACATTTTGAAGAGTCTGAGCAAGGAAAAACTCAAATTGCTAAAAGGAACAGAAAAAAGAACATTAGATTCTTGCTAAGTGATTACTTGAGGCTTTTTCTATTTTGGTTATGCATAATAAATGTTAATTCATTCACCTCATGCACAATTGCTGGTGATGGCTTTCCATTCCTTGTTTCTCTATCTGAATTCCCAATCTGCACTCTGTCCTCCAACTCTGATGGAACAGAAACATCGTTTAAGTTACCATTCGCAAGATCTAGCAGGAACTCTGCTGGATTCATTGAAATCAGAGGTGAACATCCTATAGCTGAAAAATAGACCATTGCCTCAGATGCCTTGCCAAAATAAAGCAAGCTCCCTTTGCCAAGAAGAATTAACTTATCAAACTTGTGGAAAAGTCGACTAGATGGTTGATGGATCGTTGTGATCACCGTCTTTCCAGCCTATCATCACAGAATTGTAAGTTAATAACTCATACTATGATGAAGTCTTGGATAAAACATAGAAGAAACTTTACCTCAGCGATATCGTGTAGTATTTCAACAATCCTTAAAGCTGTCGTAGAATCCAAACCCGATGTAGGTTCATCGAGGAACAATAGGGAGGGGTTAATTATGATCTCATTTCCAATACAAACGCGCTTTCTTTCTCCCCCTGATACTCCACGAACGAAGGAGCCACCAATCATTGTATCTTGGCATCTGTAAAAAACATCACATTCCTCATTTAGTTTTCACAATATGAACTACATGTCTTGTTGTTCGTTACACAAATTGTCGAGTATGGCAACAATTAATTACCTCTCTAGTCCTAGCTCATATATCACATCTATCGCTCTTTTTTCTTTCTCCTCTTTTGTCAATTTCTTTGGAAGTCGTAGGCGAGCTGCATACGTTAGTGTTTCTCTCACTGTCAAGTGAGGGAATAGTATGTCGTCTTGCGTCACGAATCCTATCCTGCCAAAGTTTTCACATCCATCTGTTAAATTCTATGAAAAACTTTCATATCTCGATATTAGTTTCTATAAAATGCATAAGCCTTTGTTATTTGATTTTGCATCATGAGGCTGGATTTCATCGTATGTGATATACTAATAACTGCTTGAATTATTATCATGATGAAAATGTATGGCACTCGTATTCTGTTCACGAGATTTTACTAGTGTACACCACTTGCCAGCTATGCTGCTCTGTCCAAAAACTTTGTCGCGCCTATGTTGGATCCTTCGAAGAAGCGCTACTGTTGGAGGATCTGACAGACACTCGTTAACATTTTTTAGGAGTCCGAGCAACATGTCAACAATAATTGCATGAATTACTATCATGATGAATATGTGTGGCATTTATATTGTGTTCTCGAGAGTTTACTAGTGTATACCACTTGCCAGCTATGTTGCTCAGACTCTCCAAAAATGTTGTTTTGCCTATGTCAGATCCCTCAAAAATGCACTACTGTTGGAAGATCCAACAGGCACTTGGCGACATTTTTGAAGAGTCCGAGCAACATAGCCCGCTCGGTGAATTCCGAAGTGTGATCACCTGCTCTTTAAAAGCTTTGAGTATGGTTGTTCATTGTAAGTGATTGCACCTTCTGTTGGCTCTTTTATCCTTCCTCCAAGCAGGCTGAGGAGCGTCGTCTTTCCGCTACCGGAAGGTCCCATCATGGCCAAAACTTCCCCTGGATCAACAGAGCCACTGATTCCTGACAAAATTTCCTTCTCTGTTGTTGACGTTACTCCTTTTAAAACCACCTTGTAGCACACCTCAGTAAACTGCACATTGTGTCAAAGGAATTAAAAACAAAATGTAACTTGAGAATAAATTTATGCAGTTACTAAATTTAACTTCCATAAGAAAAAACAATATACAAAATATGCTTCTATTGTCTACATCTTTTATGGTCATGTTTTGCTTCTATTTCTCTTCCTACCGAAATCGACGCCCTCGCGTAGCCCGTAAATGGCGAAGTCAAGAATTTCGCTGAGGGTGTTTAACGGTGTATATATGTAAAAAGTAATATTTGACCTATACGCACCGTGTTCAACTGACCACCATTCGACATACAAAGCTACGCCCCTCAACTCTGTATACTAGTTTATGGTATTTACATACATTTTTGTGAACAATTTTTAAGCTTCTAGATGTTGTTTGTTCAGTCTTGTACAAAAATACCACATGAAATGAGATTCTGTACAAGACTGAACCTGATATCATATATATTTTGGATTTTGCCAATGTTCAAAGGGTGGTGTTGTTAATAAAGCTCCATCCTTTGCCTGTGTACACATAGTAGTACTCAATCAATCCGTGCACGTATAGGCGAAGTCAGAAATTTTGCTAAGGATATTCAAAGTAATATTCTACCTATGTACACATTACGAGTATAATTGTTTTAGCAAAGAATGTTCAACTGACCACCCTTTCAGCTATATGGGGCGTTGACACACACACATGCTAATTTGCGAGATAAAACAAAAAAGTCAAGAAAATTTATTTGTGAGTTTTATGATCACTGCTTGCATTTTGAGCTTAGGTTCACCTTGAGGTATATTGGTAAGGTAGGTTCTGTTTGAATCTTCATCTTTCTTGTGCCAGCTTCAAGATCTTCAACTGCAAGAAGTATATATATAGTCATAAACGAATTTAGAATTTGAAGTTTATGGTTCCTGCAACGACAACAAGTTAACATAAAATGATAAATGAGTTTATAATCAAATATTTATAAATACTTAATGAATTTTTAATACAGGGTCGTTTGGGCAAAAGTTATTGTAGATTCGCCCATGTATATAGTTTATGATCATAAACCTCAAGACTATAATTTATCACACATTGCTTCCCATTGAAGACATATTCCCTTTGTTCCAATGATGTGACATAGTTTGAAGAAGGATTCTTGGACCAACGATAAAGTTGTCTTCGTATGACCTATATGTTACGGGTTTGAGCGGTAGAATCAACCACTGTTGTTTTGGTCAGGTTAAGCAGTCTACATCACACTCGTTTAGGTTCCCGTGATAGCGGGATGCTTCGTGTATCGAAATTTTCCTTTTTTTTAATTTGATTCAATTTAGAACTAAAACTTTTGAAACTTGTATTCTCTGAATTACTATTCTAAATCTCTTTCATTTTCGTTCGTCAAGAATTTAGTGATTTGCAATAATAATGGTGCATTTTAGATGTCCACCAAAAGTAATTTACTAGTAATTGCTATATGTGATATATCCCACTCACATCTCTATCAAAAGTATCATATGTGCACAAGGTGGGCCCATGATAAGACATAAAACGTACCTATATAAAGGTCCACTTTGTGTTTGTCCTCCTATTTGAACCAAACAATTGGCAATACACAGTTGTGAGAGTGACAACTTTGTAGGCCAATCTTCTTCCATTATTAATAGATAATTTTAAATAGTATTGAAAATTAAGTTGAAAAAATAAAATATTTGAAAGTAAGTTGAAAAGCGGTATTTAAAAATTGAAAATTATATTTGAACATGAAAATATAGTTAAAGTGTTCTTCAAACTTCAAATAATCCGTTTCAAAGTTTGAAGTTGAAATAATGGATCTGCTTTGATAAACAAACATTTATTTGAAAGTATTATTTCAAATCTCTTAAACAAGATCTATGGACAAACGAGTGAGTCTCGTTGTTTTTATTTTATTACAGTATAATTTTTCTTCTTCCTTTAAACTTCTACAAGTTTTGTGACACCTTATGTGAATCAAATTTAGATTACAAAGAAGAAAATAACACAAATTCATGAAACAATTACATATTACAACATTATTCTAACATAATAATGTAATAGTAGTACTTTTTATTAGAACTTAGAAACAATTATGTTGTTGTTATGCTTGTTGAAATTATCCTGCACCAAGTGTGGTTACATATGTATTCTTTTAGGTCAGGTCAGGTCAGGATCATTATCTTTCTTATAAATCAATTATTGTTTTTGAAAATAAATTTATTAAAAACATTCCTAAAGCTTTAATTTACCTTCTTCTTTTTTTCCTTTTTTGCTTCCAAACTACCACAACAAAAAGAGGGGGCCCACTTTTCACCAGCTTCTCACTTTAGGGACTTCAAAAAGCCAGTGTAGCAGTGTCTAATATTGACCCATGCACATGAAATAGTAAGTTACTTTTGCCTTAAAGTCCAAGGTTTTTTTTGGCTATATTTAAACCAGAAAAGAAAATAAAACAAGCAAACAAATAAAAATAAAAACCCATCAAAGATTATGATGGGGTGATATACCTCCTTCATTCGTAATCATAGGTCTCAAATTGAATTCTGAATTGAATTATTTTTTGTAGGGAGTATTTTACCTAAAATGAGATTTTCCGGCGTAAATATCAAATTAATAGGACTCAAAGACTAAGCCGATTTTTTTTACTTTGAGAGGCAATGCGCTCCTTATTAAGATCACTCCATAATCAAAACTTGAAGTTGAGACGTTTGATTAAGGATAAAGGAGTACGTAACTCCACCACATGGAATCTTTGGCGGTACCGTTTGAACTTTATTCCTCCTATTTTTTCTATGTATGAACTTTCCCTTTCTTGAACCAAAAATTTGTCTATTTTAAAGCCTTCAACAGTGTTAAATGTTTAATTAATGTTTCCTAATATAATTGCTAGTACTACTTATAGTAATGGCTTTCCTTTTCTTCTTCTTTTTGGTTCAGTAAAGTAGTGGCTTTCAATATCTCTAAGATGCCCTCAAGAGGAAGGAAAACTAAAAGAAAGATAAGAGAATAAATATGGCCGTTGAGCTAGAGGATGTAAATTGACACAAATACTCTAATATACGTAGGGTTATAAATTTTCTAACCAGAAATTTTGTTGTTTACAAGGGCATACATGTCTTTTTGAGTGATGAGCTTTTGTGGTGCACAAAGAAAGGGCTAAAATTAAAAGAAGAGAAAGGAGAAACATTGGCAAATTTATGAACTTTTTCCCTTCTTATTCTTTTTGAAAAAGAACTAGAAAATGATTATATATTTCAAGCTAAAGAATTAATTATGTTTCTACTTCTATAATTATTATTCTTAAGAATGAAAAATATATTAAATAAAAAGAACAACATTAGTTAGGTGAAGAAGCATATATGTTGAGGAGTATTATCTTTTTTGAGCTAATAATTTAGTTTAAACAAAAAATCAGTGTTGAATTGTGGAGTCTAATTCATCGCCGACACTATGAAGACATTACACAGAGTGTGGAACGCTGATCGACCCGGGGCGTCGTTTTTCTTGGTGAACAGAAAAAAAAATTATAAACACAAACTCCCTATTTTGATAATAGTGAAATATGCAGCGTCAAAGTGGACGTAGATCTGACATTAAGAGTGATCACTATAAATCTGTGTGTTATTTGTTCTTCGCTTATTTACTATTTTTCTGATTAGATCGGATTTGAGACTCAAATCCTAATAATTAAATCTCATTTGCTTAAAAATAACACATACATCCACAAAAATACTTCAAAATTTGGCTTAACAGTTGGAGTCGAACTAGACTAGTAGATCTGAATATGCAAGAAAATAATTGAGGATAGAACAAAAAATAACGATAAAATAAATAAGTACTTACTAATATCATCATCACTAAAGGGCTTCATATCCGCGATCTCATCCGGGGGCACGGTGAAGCCCGTGAAGGAGAAAGATAAGCCCAAGCTGGCGCTGGAGGCGCGGCTCAGGGCCGCGCCACTACTGACTTCATCTAAGTCAAACTTCAATTGAGCACTCCTTGACTTTCTAATGTGAGTGTTATTTTTCCCGCTCCGTCCCGGTGACGCTGATGTTAGCCGCCTGCTCGACTTCCTCGACAGCGTCTCCGCCCCTCCCCCTGCTGCCTCACCGCTCATCGGTGACGACTTTGTTCCTCCTCCCATTGCTGCCGAAATTGCTTCCAGTAATTGATCCGATTTTGTACGAAGTATACTCGTGCCACTCATTTTTTTTTCCTTTAATTAAAAGGTGGTCATGTTAGTTATATATGTGCATGCAAATATATAATGAACGTTAATAATAATAACAGGAATAATAATAGTACTCCTTAAGGATTCAACTTTTTTTTAAAAAAGATTAGGAAAATTATACAAACAAGCCCATGCATATCTACATGTATCTATTTAAGTTCTCTAATTAACTAGCATTTTCCTCTATTATGTACACAAACATTTCTTCCTTAAACTACTAAGTTTTCCAAGCTAGTTCGAATTTGTAGTAAACACTAATCAATAAAAAAGAGAGACGTGTGTGATTTTTTTGGAGTTTTTTTTGTTATTCTTGAGGAGAGAAGAGACATGAATGAAACTAGAAGGGCGAAAACGCTTCATTCGAAACTCCTTGGCCAAAAAAATATATGAAAAGTTTGCCTCAGTCTATTAATTGTATTCATCATACCTTTGCACAAATAAAAACAAAGAAGTAGAGAGAACTATCTTGTTGGAGAGGAAATGTTTCACTTCTATATGAACTCTTATGATTTACTTGCCAAAATGCAATCTTTTTTTTCTTCTTTTATAGCTAGAAATAAATAGAGGGGAAACTGAAATTACATAAGTACCCTTGTCCAATTAGATAAATCACTAATTCCATCAACGGCGCAAAAACACTTGACATAAATGAAAAAGATATGATAATTATATAGTAGTATTATTCATGGTATTCATGGACATGAACAACAACATCAAGTTTTAATTTGTCTTGTCCAAATCATCCCTATTGTACACGTGTCTGGACATTTGTTGTCCCATTTCTTGTTGGAATTAATTATAATATGTATGGCTTCAATTTTGTGAAATCATCAGCTTGGAGTTGGTGTCCGGTATTCGTATTGGAACTCGATTATATATGAATTTGCGTCGCGTAGGGTTTCATTCGGGAGGAAGCGCTCCCTACCAAGAATTTTTTCATACCCAGAGCTCGAATACGAGACCTCTGATTAAGGAATGAACAACCTCATCCGTTGCACCACATCGTTTTGTGGTAGCTTGGAGTCTTTTCGTTATCTCATTTCGTATAAAAGACCTACTATACAAATATTTATTAAGTTTAATAAGTCATATGCATCATTCCTGTAAGAATATTTTTTACCATTATATTATTTATATTCATTGCAGCAGATAACGTGTTTCAAGATTATAAATCTCCCTAGCTCATCTGTTAATATCATTTGGTAACTTCATGGGGTTCAAAATTTACATTGACAAAATATAACTTAAACTCTTAGTATCCGATACTTATTGTATATCCCACCGGTTTGATCCCGACTAATCAAAGATTCATGTTGAAATGTTCCATTTAGGGGGTAAAATTTAAAAACTTCCTATCAAAAGAAATTTTATTTTAAAAGCTTGAAATCGAAATATTTGATTAAAAATTAAAAGTGTATTTACCACTCAAAACTCAAAACCATTGGTAATATAATTAGGTACTTGTTTGTCCTAGCTAGCTAGAATTGTCACTTGTTAATGATCTTATTCTTTTATTTGTTTTTTCTTCTATACTATAGATGGAGCTACTTATATAGGTGACTTCAAATTTTCAAGTTAATAAATATGATATTTACTATACTAAATAAATGTTTTTCTATTATTAGTACAAATTTAGTACGAACAATGTACATGGTGCACCTATTACCTATTTATGTGCGTTCTCCCAAGTTCACATGTTCATCCTATTTGTGCAAACAAAGTATCTTCTCATCGTTTTCACTTGTAACATGATTAGGATTTTTCATAGAAAGAACTTGTCCTTATCTAGGTGAGGTCGGTTCGAAATTCATAAATTTCAAATTTTGAATCTACTTCTGATTATCGAAGGTATTATAGTAACATAGTCAGACCACCTAATAATATTTTTTTTACAAAATGAATGGTGTGTATAGTTATACAAATATCTATAGCTTGTTTTAGATCGCAAGTCCAAAGGTTTTCTTTCATACTCTTTTAAATTTAGTGTCTAGTCTGTAGAATAGTGTAATCTCAAGCTGATAGTGAGTATATTTATATATATTCACCATATATTCTGTATTATTCTGTAATTAATATTTTAGTATAATTATGTAAAGGTATAGATTCTTATTCCATTAGAACTACAATTGTATACACTATATATATGGTATTAATGAAAGGACTCCCTAACCTAAACCCTATTGTTGGCCGCCACACCATACTTTTCCGCCTCCCTCTTCCGGCGAAAATCAGTTTTATACCCACCGTATACCACTGCTCCTCGTTGATATACAACCACCACCTCTCCTCTTCTTCCCTGAAATAAGGCTTATATACATATGGTATACCGTGTTATACAGCCCACCCAGCCATCATATTTCCCTTTCTTGCCTATATACATATGGCATACAGGTGATATACAGCCAACCCGAACCCCATATCACCCGACTAGACCTGTATATCACTGGTATACACCTGATATACGGCTGTCCAAACCCTATATTTTTCTACCAATTTTCGACAGCCCCCATGGCATCACCCACGGCCCACATAGCTTCTCCCGCTTCCTCTTCCACTACACCTGACGTCACAAATCATCCTCCTTCCTCCACCCCCACCACCTTTCATTCGGCTTTCGCCGTAACCAATATCAAGAACTTTATATCGTTGATTCTTGATCAGGAGGATGGACAATACGCGTCATGGGTTGAACTCTTCTATATTCATGCATGTGCTTATAACGTGCTTGACCACATTGATACCACCTATCCCCGTCTACCCGACGTCGACGACACGACGTGGAGGCAGCTGGACACCATCGTCAAGCAGTGGATATATGGCACTATATCTAAGGACTTACTTCATACTATTATGAAGATTGGAGCCACGACTCACGAGTTATGGACACAGTTGGAGGAGATTTTTCAAGACAATAAGCATACACTTGTCATGTATCTTGAGGAGCAATTCAACACCACCCGCCTTGAAATTTTTTCAAATATGGCCGACTACTGCAAATATTTAAAATTGATTGCCGACCAATTATCTAATGTGGGCAATCCAATTTCATACACAAAGAGGGTTTTGCAACTGATTAACGGTTTACCGAAGGTGACTACGATACCCTTGCAATGATGATCCAACAATTTGATCCCCTACCGAGTTTCAACAAAGCACGCCCAACTGTTATTAGAGGAGACAAGATGAGCAAAACAGGATGAACACAATCTCAAGGCATTGGTAGTCGACGCCGCCGCGACAACCGCCACACCCGCCGGTCAGCCACCGCACTCCGACCACCACCCGCCGCAAAACAACCGCAATGGAGGTCGTGGTAGAGGCCGCGGGGTTGGCCGGGGAAATAAAGGAAAAAACCGAGGGGGTCGGGGCCAGGAAGCCAACCCACAACAGTTGTCCCAACACCCAACGCAGTGGGCCGGCCCACTGCCATGGCAGTATTTTGGCAACTGGGCCTCCCCAGCAGTCGCGGCCCAACAGCAGTAGTGGCAACATCCGCGGCCCAGCAAATTGGGGGGCCATCCAGTGGTCCAACCAGGCAGGCAACAAGCCCACTTCTCACAAGCCTAGCAGTCTGCATCCAGCCCAATTCCAACTAACTTGGGCCAGTCCTTCAGTTCCTTGAATCTTCAGCAACCCGATAACGCATGGTATATGGATACGGACGTCACGTCTCACCTCACCCACAATTCTGGTAATCTTTCTCAACTACACAATTTAAATACTCCTCAATTTATTATGGTCGGAAATGGTCATCACATTCCAATTCAAGGGTTCGGGCACACACTAACTCCACCACTGCACCCCCACTACTCCATTAAACATGTCCTATATGCCCATAACATTATCAATAACCTAATCTATGTTAGAAAATTTACCACTGATAATTTTGTATCTATTGATTTTGACTCGTTGTGTTTTTCTGTGAAGGACCTACGTACGGGGAGACTTCTTATGAGATGCAATAGTGTGGGAGACATATATCCTTTCCTATCCACTTTCGCTGCCAGTGTCAATCCTCTCATATCTGTAGATACAATCTCGTCTTAAACGTGGCATATTAGACTTGGACATCCCGGAGCTCATATTTTTTATTTTCTTAGAAACCGCAGTTTAATTAAATGTAATAAAGGGAACCTTGCCCAAAATTTATATTCTTGTCATCTTGGAAAGCATGTTAGACTTCCGTTTACGTCATCTTTGAGTATTACTTTTTCTCCCTTTGATATTATTTATGCAGATTTATGGACCTTTCCTATTACTAGAAAATTGGGTCATAAATACTATTTAATATTTTTGGATGATTTTTCTAACTTCCTATGGGTCTATCCGATTCACTTTAAATCTCAAGTCTACTTCAAGTTTCTTGAATTTCGTACGTATGTTGAAACACAATTTGAAAAAGAAATAAGAACATTTCAATGTAACAATGGTCGTGAGTTTAACAATTCTCTCTTTCATAAATTCTGTACGGCTAATGGCATGGTCTTTCATTTCTCCTGTCCCCATACTTCCCCTCAAAATGGTAAAGTTGAACGAATTCTACGCACCATTAACAATATGATTCGTACCTTACTTTTTCATGCATCTCCTCCTCCAAAATTTTGGGTATATGCATTAAAAATGATAGAATACCTTCTTACTATACTACCCACCCTTATGCTCCAAAATAGGACCCCTACCGAGTTCGTATTTCGTCCCTACCTATGATCATCTTCGGATTTTCGGTTGTCTCTGCTACTCTAATCTGGCCTCCAACATCTCTCACAAATTAGCACTTTCCACTCCGTGTGTCTTCTTAGGGTTCTCGTTAAACCATATGGGGTACTTATGCTATAACGTTCCACATGCAAAATCATAGTCTCACGTCATGTCACGTTTGAGGAGAACATCTTCCCCTTTACCAACATCCACCAATTCTGACCCACTGACTACGGATTATTTGATGACTCAAACACCCCACCTCTAGTCCAAAATGCACTATAAAATTCACGCCCTCAGGCCGTACTGCTACTCGCCCCATCGACCCCACCCATCCCATCGATCACATCTATCCCGTCGAGCTCCCCACCCGACGAGCTTATCACTACACTACCCCACCCCACTGACCAATCACACAACCTGACACTGTCCTACCCCACTGCCCAGCCACACTGCCCGTCGCCCTTCCAGACCGTGCTCGACCCTACTGCCCAGTCCAGTCCGTCACCACCCATCCCCCCTGCCTCACCCGTGACCATCCCCACACACCGAATGGAAACCCGTGCACAACACGGAATTTTCAAACCAAATTTTTACTTTAACCTATCCACTCAAACCGTCTCACCTATTCCTAAAAACCCAAAATTAGCCAAACTTGACCCAAATTGGAATGCGGCCATGTGTGAGGAGTTAAATGCGTTAACCAATCAGCATACTTGGGATCTTATTTCGAAACCAGAGGGGGTGAATATGATTCATTGTATGTGGCTCTATCGTCACAAATTCCGAGATAGTGAAGAGCTTGAATGTCATAAGGCAAGACTTGTGGCTAATGATACTGGTCAACAGGAGGAAGTTGATTGTGGAGAGACTTTTAGTCTGGTGGTCAAACCAGTCATTATTCGCATAGTGTTGAGCAGAGCTATGGGGAAAATTGGCTTATTCACCAGCTTGATGTAAAAGATGTTTTCTAACATGGGGATCTGAAAGAAGCCATTTATATACATCAATCGCCTGCTTTGTGCATCCAGAGGTTCCTCATTATGTCTTTCATCTTCGTAAGTCACTATATAGTTTGAAACAACCACTAGGGCTTGGAATGAGAGGTTTGCCACATACATCATACAGATCGAGTTTGTGTGCAGCAAGAGTGATCATTCTCTGTTTATTTTTCATCGAGGTACTAACACGACTTATCTTCTTTTATATGTGGATGATATTGTTCTAACAGCTTTTTTGATACAGTAAAACACGAGATCATTGCCCTTCTCAATTCCAAATTTGCTATGACAGATTTGGGTAAGTAGAGTTATTTTTTTTGGGATATTAGTCACCAGATCCGCACATGCTATGTTCTTATGTAAACGTAAGTATGCAGAGAATATTGTCTACAGGGCTAAAATGGCAAACTGCAAAATCATGTCTACCCTTGTCGGCTCAAGGTCAAAACTCAGTGCAGATGATGGGGATTCGGTCAACGATCCCTCTCTTTATAGGATTCTAGCAGGTGTTCTTCAATATCTCACATTCAATCGGCTCGATATTGCATATGTCGTTCAGCATGTGTGCTTGTTCATGCACGCTTCTAGGGAGTCTCACTTTACAGCTCTTAAACGTATCATTCGGTACGTTAAGGGCAATATGAACTACATCTATATCCCTCTGCACCGACTAGGTTGCTTTCTTACACAGACGCATATTGGGTAGGCTGTCCGGACACCCGTCGCTCTACGTCCTGCTATTGTATATTTTTGGGGGATAATATTATTTCATGGTCTGTCAAGCGGCAAGCCACCCTTTCCCGTTCAAGTGCAGAAGTAGAATATCGAGGCGTTGCAAACGTTGTTGCAGAGCTATGTTGGCTCTGGAATCTCCTTCTTGAGCTTCATTATGCCTTACGTAAGGCATCTTTGGTTTACTGTGATAACATATCTGTTGTCTATTTGTCTCATAACTCAGTTCAACATCAGCGAACCAAGCATATTGAGATGGATATTCACTTTGTTCGTGAGAAGGTTGCAATGGGTCACGTTAGGGTGTTGCATGCTCCTTCTTCATATCAGTATGCATATATCTTTACTAAGAGACTTCCTCGACAACTGTTCCTTGACTTCAGATTCAGTCTCAGCGTTTGGCCTCCTCCCGCTTCGATTGAGGGGGTGTGATAGTGAATATATTTATTTATATTCATCATATATTCTGTATTATTCTGTAATTAATATTTTAGTGTAATTATGTAAAGTAGAGATCTTTATTCCATTAGAACTACAATTGTATATACTATATATATGGTATTAATGAAAGGATTTCTGAAGGGAGATTTACACTATTCTACACCGTCAAACATTGTCGTATAAGTTGAACGAAGAGAGTACAAACTATATATGACATGGCCAGAAATAACCGACTAATTATTTTTCAAAATTGATGGCCTTGATAATTTTGTTTTAATTTTATTTATTAGTGTATCAAATTGATGAAGTTTTTTTTTCTATGCATTGATGATATTTAACCTTATTAGGGTAGGCACAATGCCGCCTTTACAATCAAACGGTAGAAGGCGACAGAGAGAAAAATGAATCGAAATTGAAAGTTATTTGTCAATACATAACCCCATAGGCTATTGTCCCATTCTCATATTACCTAGCTTCTCGGGCAAAAGAGTATTTGAAGTTTTGGCCACTATCTATGATTCCATGTGCACAGTTTCTTATTTTTAAAATTTTTGAAAACGTGGCGTTTTTATAAGATATCCACGATTTCTCTCTATTTATAATTCAATACTTGTTTTAATTATGAATATTATCACTTAATCGTTTTTTGTTTATGTCATGCATGCCTATCCAAGATTATTCTTTTTAAAAAGAATATATCTAACTGCAAGTTTCTCATGAGCATCGTCATTATTGTCGTCGTTGATCTTCTAATTAAATACCTTCCTTAAAAGGTTTGACAAATCTCATTTTTTGGTGCTACCGTTCCACGTTAAGAAAAGTCTTGGAAAAATAGCTCTGTGTCAGAAACTGGAAGCACACTTCTGGCAGTTGACGGGGTGACTTACGGTGATTTGTCACGGTTTTTAAGCAAAATAATAGAGATGTCTAAATTTTTATTTGATGTTAGTCGAGACTTGTCTTAAAAATAAGTTATGGTGATTAGCATTTTTATCCACAATTCAAGCGATCAAGACTTACCTTACAATATATGATGATTCGTCACGATATCTATGCAAAATCCTGACAATCAAGATTTCTCTTAATAATAGATTATGGTGATTAGTCAGAATTTCTATGTAAAATTTTAGCGATCGTCACGATTGGCAATACTTACTTTAACAACAAGTTATGGTGATTCGTGATGAATTGTCAAATTCTGACGGATCGCCATAGCTGTTTCAACATTTATGGCTGAAATTCTAGCAATTTGTCAGAATTTATGACCAAAATCCTCGTGATTACCATAACATGTTTGTATAAATTCACCAATACATTTTGTTTCTGAAATTGATCCAAAACAATTTTAAATCTGATATACAATTTTCTAATACAAATTTCAAGTATTTTCAATGCTTAAATTTAACTTATATGAATCTTCTACAATTAATAGATCATTTTATATTCTTCAATATATTTTCAAGCTTAACAAATCCAACAACAATATTCTTCAATTAGTTGTGTACTCATAATTTATTAGAAGGAAAAGGAGATGACGACGACGATGATGATGGGCGGAGTAAGAGGAGGAAAGAGGATGGACAAGAAGGAAAAAGGATTTCCTCAAGGGAGTCTAAAAATGTTAAGTTTTTTTAGTAGGATCAAAATTTAAATATCAGCGTAAATTCCATCCTTTTTTGCTTCCAAAATCTGATGTCTATTACTTCCTGTTTTGGGCGTAAAAAATTCCCTATGTCTGATATTTATATATACCAAGTTATATGTTTGCATATATACTTTTAACACTTTAATCATGAATTAAGTTATATATATTTTCTTTTCGATTTGATAATTCTTAATGTTAATTATTTAGTTAAGTGTAAATACCCAGTACATGTACGCATTTACCTTTGGGATTGGCTAGTCTGGAAATGTGCTGGAAAATTCATTTTGGGAGTAAAACGCTCCTTATTAAAGGTGACTATTTTATCAAGATTTGAATCTGAAATATCTAGTTAAAATATTTATTTTTAATACAAAATAATTACAAGCTGACCAATTTTCCCTTCTTATATTTTAATAATAAATAATTTAACAAAATTATTATAAGAAAATCAAATAATAAAGGTACACGCAATATCGCAAATCATTAAGATGATTTTATTATGAGATCAAACTTAAGGGGACATCTCTAAAATCATTCCTTTAATTTTATATCACTTGCAGCTTCAACCAACATATAGATATAATATCAATCTTCATATAAAAGGTTCACCAAAAATTATTTGATTTGCTAATATTAATAAACAAAATATTATTTTTTTGTTCACGTACTAACCAATCATCTTATATTTTAATGAAAAATGACTTCTATTAAACTAAAGAACCTCGATAATTAAATATTATTTGAATAATCACGGTTTGATCTGATTTATAATTGAAAGGAAAATATCCAATTTATTTTTTAGAACCTTATTCGAAAAGGGTAACAAGGGCATTTTCAAGAAGTAACTAGAAAAAGTTATACTAATATGTTTTTTAAGTATGAGTGGCTATAATCTACTCCCGTTTCCTTTTTTTCCCCTATAATAGAGGGTGTGGGTGGGGATTTAGACAGTTACCCCCAAAAGGACATTATTGGTGGTTTTGATAGGACATTTGTCTACTTGTCTTTGCTGGGTGGTATGGTTGGTAACCACAGGTCAATCGTAGGTGGCACGTGGCATCCCAAGTCATCTCAGCCACTTGGTCTTAGTTCCCTGAAAATTTAATGCTTTAAGGGTGTGATATGATGAAAAATATTTTTTTTAAAATGTTTTTAAAATTTTTTTATGTTTGTTTGATCAAAATTTTTTGAAAATAGAAAAAATGACTTACCTAATCAATGTAGGAAAAATAAGTGCACAAGTGATTAAATTTAGTGTGGGGTCGGGTGGTGGGGGTGGGGGGTGGTTGTGAGGGATCAGTGAATGGTGGGGTGGTTAAGCAATATCAGGTCGGGTGCAGTTTGTTATGTACATCAAACTACCAATCACCTGTGCATATAGCTCCTGGCATATGGGTGCACCACGATTTTTATCAAGCTTTTGATTTCTATCCATTGGTGACTTTATAGGCGAACTGTCAAACATCTCGAACTTTCTCAAAACATCCTCGATGTAGTGAGACTGAGATAAGACCAGTCCGTCAGACGTCTTAGAGATTTTTATCCCTAAGATGACATCTGCGATACCCATATCCTTCATGTCGAAGCATTATTTCAACATGTTCTTAGTCTCTAGAATTATGCTAGGACTGCTCTATGTGATCAACATGTCGTCTACATACAAGCATATCATAACAAACTAGTCAGAGTTATCTTTCATGTAGACACATTTATCACACTCATTAATGGTGAAACCCTTCGATAGTAGAGTACTATCAAACTTTTTGTGTCATTGCTTCGGGGCTTGTTTCAGCCCGTACAGAGATTTGACAAGCCGACAGACTTTCTTCTCTTGCCCTTGAACCACATACCCCTCGGGTTGGTCCATATAAATTTCTTCTTCCAAATCACCATTTATGAAGGTTGTCTTGACATCCATTTGATGTATCTCAAGGTCACGCAACGCTGCGATAGCAATAAATACTCGTATGGACGTCATCCTAGACACCGGGGAGTACGTGTCAAAGTAATCAAAGCCTTCCTTTTGCCGATAACCCTTGACTACCAACATGGCCTTGTACTTATCTATAGATCCATCTGCTTTATACTTCCGTTTGAGTATCCACTTACAACCTAACGACTTATTTCCCAGAGGAAGATCAACCAACTCCCAAGTATGGTTATGCAGAATGGAGCATATTTCACTCTCAATAGCTTCTTTCTAGAGCGGTGCTTCTGGAGTTGACAATGCTTCAGCAATTGTCCTTGGTTCATCATCAACCATATAAGCTACAAAGTCAGGACCGAAGGATTTATCCTTCCTGGACCTTTTACTTTGCCTTAGTTCCATCTCTGGAGTTTCCAAGTTCTGAGAATCTGGAACACTAGATTCAGGATATTCAGCCACTTCGAGATCCACTAGATCTGAACCATCTAGATCCGGGCCGTCAACGACTCCTGATTCATGAGAGCTTTGTTCATAACTTCGTTTGCGAGAGGTTATGTCTTTTTCCTTTCTAGGAAATGTATCTTCAAAGAATTGAGCATTCCTTAATTCCATGATTGTACCCCCGTGAATATCTGAAATATATGACTTATGCACTAAGAAGCAATAAGCACTACTGTTATTTGCATATCCGATGAATATGCAATCTACAGTCTTATGCCCCAATCTTGACTTGCTTTGGTTTGGGTACTTCAACCTTTGCCAAACAACCCCACACCTTTAAATTTTTATAGGTGGGTTTCTTTCCTTTCTATGATTCATATGTAGTTTTGTCCTTACCATTATTTGGGACTCTATTAAGAATCGTATTAGCGGTAAGGACAACTTCTCCCCACATGTTTTGGGGAAGACCGGAGTTGATGAGCATGACATTCATCATTTCCTTCAATGTGCGGTTCTTACGTTCTGCCACACCGTTCGATTGAAATGAGTATGGAGTCGTCGTTTGATGAACAATGCCTAATTGGGCACAATATTCCTCAAATGACCCTACATATTCTCCCCCTCTATCGCTACGAATGGATTTAATCTGCATGATTAGTTGGTTCTCAACTTCTACTTTGTAACGTTAGAACGCTTCAGAGGCTTCATCCTTACTTTTCAACAAGTAAAGGTAATAATACATTGTGCTATCATCAATGAATGTCACAAAGTACTTGTTCCCCCCTCTAGTTTGTGCAAACTTCAAATCACATATATATGTGTGAATAAGTTCTAGAGGAGCGGTATTCCTTTCAACGGATCGAAAATAAAGCTTTGTGAGTTTTGCCTCTACGCACACCTCACACTTATGTTGAGGGTTTGTGTCGATAGACGGCAACAACTTCAACTTTACCAACCTTTGGATGGACTTGTAGTTGACATGTCCTAATCTATGATGCCATAAATTAGAGGACTCAAGAAAGTAAGAAGAAGAGGCTTCAATATTATTGTTTGTGCGTAATACAAACATGGTGTTAACTTTGAAGAGGCCTTCACAGACGAATCCTCTTCCCACAAACATTACATTCTTAGTGACTACAAATTTATTGGACTCAAACACTAGCCTAAAACCAGCATTAACCAATAAAGGACCTGAAATTAAATTTCTTATAATCTCAGGAACATGCATCACTTCCTTCAGAGTGAGCTCCTTTCCAGAAGTCATCTTCAGGACTACCTTTCCTACCCCCAGCACGTCAGAGGAAGCGTTGTTGCCCATGAACAGTTTCTTGTTTGTAACCGGTGTATAAGTGGAGAAGACATCTCTATTGGAACAGATGTGTCTTGTAGCACCTGTGTCCATCCACCACTGCATGGGATTCTCAACAAGGTTTGCTTCTAGCACCACCGCTGAGAACTCCTCAATCATGTCGTCCAGAAACTGGTCTTTGACGACGTTAACCTGTGTCTTGCCCTTAGCCTTGGCCTTCTCTTGTTGCTCAGTCTTGAGATTGCGACATTTCTTGATCATGTGACCAGATGCAACCAAAAACTGCTCATTTGGTTTCATTCCTTTCAAATTCAGGTGATGTAGAATCATTTGGAATTCTTGGACTTGGGACATCACTGTTTTACTATCCACCATTTGAAAGTTCAGAAATTTCCAAACGATGAATTTCTTAATACCTGCATCTTGTGCGTTGTACTTCTTTTGCAGCTTCTCCCACAACTCTTTGGCAATGCCAACGGTGCAATACACCGTGTAGAGAGGGTCTAACAAGCAGTTCAATATGTAATTCTTACACATGAAATTACTATGACTTTATACATCAAGAACCATCTTCATGCCATTAATGACATGGATACCTAGGCCCCCTTCACCCGTTTCAAAAGGCGAAGGGTTCATTTCATCTCCAGCTTGTAAAGGATCTTCTATTAGGAAACGTGTCATTCCCATAACAGTCAGATAGAATAGCATCTTTTGTTGCCATCTCTTGAAGTTTGACCCCATAAACTTTTCAGGGCATTCACGGTGAAATCCAGCGGGTGGAGGAACGACGACATTCCCCTGAGCAGCAGTAAAGGTGTTGGATGAGCCTTAAGCAACCGGAAAGGCATTAGGAGTGTCTTTAGCAGTGGGGAAGGCAGAGGGATTGCCTTGAGCAGCAGCAGCAAAATCAGAAGCATTTTGATTTATGTCTGTCATCTTTCTAACTTACTTACAACAAATCTTGTCTTAAAATTGTTGGGATACAATTGTTGTAGGGAACGAAAAGTAAGTAATTGTTACAATGGTAGAAAGGATAAACAAACTATTACAATAAAACTGGAAATCAAAACCTTAACAAACTGCTTGTGTGATTTGCTGAGTCGAGTGATAACACTCTGTCTTTAAGACAAGATTGCCCCGTATATCTCCTTTTACGGTGTTGGGCAATAGTCTCCCAAGATACAACAGCAAATGAGCAAAGGAAACTCAAGTGTTATTCTTGAAGAACTTTGAGTATAGTAACTTTGCTAGAGAGGAAGAATATGAACTCTGAAAATTCTGGAGTATTTTCTAAGTGTTGAGTGTTGTTCAATTGAGCCAAAGGCCTCAATTTATAGTGTAAGTAGAAGACCCCTCAACTAGTCAACTAATGCCTTCAATAACCATGTAATTGCACTTGATTGAGGGGTTACATTCAGCCAAATAATGATTGAATTCATGTGTCAAGTAATAGAGAATCAATGCTCCAAAATCAGCCAAAAGGTCAGATTTTTCCAACTTCCCGTCACAAAGATTCGCCTCCGGCGCCGCGCTTCGCGGATCGCCAACCATTTAGCGCCGCTTCGTTGATCGCTTCAACCATTTAGCGCCGCGGCTCCGACGGTGTAGCGCCGCGGCCCTTCACGGCTCCGCGGCGATTTCCGACTCATTTCATTTTACACTTTGTACACTTCTTCCTTCATTTACCAATGTGGAATATTTTGTCATTTGACCAATAACCGTCCATAATTCTATGTGTCAAACGTACACGTACCAATATCTCTTTCACTAATGAAATTTGCGATACTTGGCACTACATGTGCACGTGTGTGAAAATGACGTTTTCGACGTGCGGACTCCAATTATTCGAGTTATAAATTAATGAGATATACTTAATTTCACATTTAGTAAATTTCCAACCGACGGTAAAAATATTAATGCTACTTCCCTTCTAAGTTTTATTTTTCCGTCTTCATTTGTATATGATTATCAAGTCAATGGTCCTTCAATTCAGACACTGAAAAGGACGGACATATTTTTTAACGATTGATTAATATATAACATATGTCTTGCAAAAACAAAAGTCGCATTTGATAGAATATAGTGAAAAGAATGTCAAACTACTCCTAAACTATTCAAAATAGATTAAATCTACCCTCCATCATATTTTTAGCTCAAAAATGCTTTCGATGCATGCGTTTGTGGCTCAAAACTATACTTCAACTATTTAAAAAATAGCTTAAAATATCCTTTTTTGCAACTGTCGCAAAACAAGAGCAAATGTGTCAGAGAAGTGTTATACTACTTATCTTCTCATGTTGCTATTATATGTCTCACTCATTCAACCCCTCAACCCTCCCCCCCCCCCCCCTTGCAAAAGAAAAAAGAAAGAATAAAGGTAAAATTGACTCATTTTCCCTTATTTTGTAGCAATCATTAATGGGAAAGGTACTTTTAACTATTTGGATAGTTGAATGGTATTTTTTATGCAAAAAACGTTACCGTAAAGATATTTTTGAGCCAAAAACGAAATGAAGGATAAATTTAACCTACTTTAAATAATTCAAAAGTAATTTTAATTCTTATACTTAGGAGTCGTTTGGACATGATTTGAAATCATGATATGAAATCAGTGATTTAAAATCATGATGATTTGAAGTTAAAATTTTGTTTGGACATGCAATTTGAGTTTCTTAAGTTGTATTTTTTCTCATAGACATAAAAGTCCACAAGTTGTGAAAACCATTAAAACTTTCTTAATTCTCATACAATCTTACCAAATGAGCAAATCATAATTCATAACAAAATTATTACGCTACTAGAAAGACTTTCTAAAAAATATAACATCAATTGATCGAACTTTAATTCAGTTAAAGGAAAATTGAACTTGAGATGTAGTGTAACTATTCTTTAATATAATCCTCCTACATGGTATGGACAATCTCTTAAAATACTATCAACTTGCAGATCTTTTAATATTTGATAAAATGATTGGTAAACGTGATTAGTAAATACATTTATCTATCAACTTATGAATTTTTTTTATAAAATATAAATTTGTGGGTCAAGTTTTATATTTAAAAAAAAATTAAAATCGTGATTTGGAATATCAAATCACATCTTTTTAGATAATTTGTGATTTCAAAATATAATATGAAGTTGAAAATTTATTTAAATTATATAAATAAATGATGATTTAAAATTAAATTATGAAATTATAATATGAATACGCATAACCAAAAAACCTACTTAAAATATATTCTACTTTTAAATTTAAACTTTTCGGCACGAATACAAATTAATTCGAGTGAAAAAACTCAAACGTAAAGAGGGGCGGTGCCGGTCGAAAGAGGGAAAGGCACGTGACAAAGACCGCACTGCAGCCAGAGTGACTTATTATTTTTAATAATCTTTTTTTCAATGTAAAGTTTTTCAATTTTTCACTAATTATATGCCACGTGTTACAATGACCACAGCACATGTATTAGGCTGGCTAAAAGGCTAAATTTGCAACACGTGGCATTGTAAAATCATTTAACTCTATTGGAACCTATCCACGTCCTAATTAAGGGATATCACGTATCTTTTATGACATGCTTCTTATTTATTAATTAAAAAGAAGGTTTTTGTTTCATACTTTTCAATTGTATTTCTTTTGACATGGAAAATGACACTTAGCTTTTAGTATTTACCATTTTTTAACTTGTTTTGGTTGATTAGGATGTTAATAGGTGTTTATAGGGAACAAATTCTCTATCCGATAAAGATAAGGATAAAATTTGTGTATATTTACCTTCTCTAAAGTTTATTTGTAGGAATAAACGGAGTATACTACTGTTGTTATAGGATGTTAATCAGTCAATTTCGATTCTATTTGTTCATATTCGATTTTTTTAAAATATCATATTAATATTATATCTAATTAAATTCGATATGATTCCAATTTTCTCATTTCTATTTTGATTTTGATTTTGATTTTGATTCATAATTTCGATTTGTTCGAATTGGATAGAGAATCGTAATTTTCAATTTTGTTGCTAATAAGAGGTAAACAAATCTTGGACAAAACACTTACAAAAGAAATTGCGTGTTGATTATGTATAAATTGTTGTGCTAAATTATCATCCACTCTGAAATAAATATAGGTGGAAAACTGAAATTATCGATTTCTGATTTTTAAAGCCAAAAGGTGGGTAGGTATATATAAGTGATAATGGAAAAAAACAAGAAGAGTTCAAAAGAAAAAACTTAGGATAAAGAAAGTAAAATTTTAGGCCTTTAATATTTATGTTATAATTTAATTTAAAATATATTTTTCATGTAAGTTAATATGTATTTCAATATTTTGTCTAAATACCATATACTGAATTTCTTAAAAACTTAATTCAAATACTATGCCAAATTAAATCGGGTTTGGTTCCATAATATCAAATTATGCACACCCCTGTGAGGGATACACTTCTTAAAAAACCATTCAAAAGTATTTATTAAGTTCTTAATTTATATGACATTATTTGACTGAGCATGAGATTTAAAAACGAAAGTAATATTTATGTAAATTATAGTTTAAAATAATTTGGCATTTGTGTGACTATAAATTATTTCATTAAGAATAAAATAAAAATTTTAAAATTAAATTATTTTTAAATATAAAAATATATTATTCTTCTTCGAATATTTCTTTTTTAAAAAAGTATGTCACACGTCATATTCTCAATCGGCTTTGCCTCGCTGCACTCAGATCGGGACAAGAACTGTAAGAAACAAGATATGCAAACACTGTATCGCACACTCCCACGCAGAGAGAGGGGAAGAGAAAGAAATAAAAGAACAGAGAAGAAGAAGGAGGGGGAAGAGAGCGAATAGTGACCTACTTGGGTGATGACCGCGGCAGTTGGGGAGTGACGGTCGGAACAAGGAAACAGGGGTGGGGAATTAGCCGTTAGCAGTGTAAGAAATAGGTGAAAAATTATACATTGACTATGCATAAAATTTAAATTCATAAAAATATTTTAATTGATTAAAAATAAGAAGTTGAAAGTATGTTAGTTTTAAGTACAAATATAAGCTAGTCCAGTCATGATAAGGGTATATTTGAAACAAAGTCAAACGAAGGGAAAATTTATCCTATTTTTCATAGTTGAAGGGCAAAATTGTACCAATCCACTAATAATAATGACATATTTCATACCAAAGTTAAAATAAGGGCATATTTACTCTATTCCTCATAGTTAAGGGGCATTTTTTACCCTTTTTCCTATTGCTTTTTAGGTGTAACCATTCAATATCAAGTACTTACTGGTTGGATTATCATTGAGTAGGACGCATTAAAGGAAGAAACATTTCCTATGATAATCTTTTTCTTTCCCAATGTTGGAACCACAAATCTTTGGTTAAGAGTGAAATATTTCATCTATCCTATCATATTCGTAACATATTTTGGGGTTTGAGTAATCTGGATTTAGATTGAAAAATACACAAATGGTGTAAATATATCATTTTCATTGAAAAACATTATTTAACGTATTTTTAATTAAAAAAACATCACATGTCTTTAAAAAAAATAAGTCTAGCCATTTTTTTAGTAGACTTTTTTTTAAAGTCATGTGGTAATTTTTTCTGGTAGGTGGGGTCTGGTTCGTTTTTAAAAAAATTGTGACTTTAAAAAAAATAAGTCTACCCATTTTTTTAAACTAACCAGACCCAACTCGCCAGAAAAAAATATATCATATGACTTTAAGAAAATAAATCTATTTAAAAAATGGGTGAACTTCTTTCCACATGGCATTTTAAAAAATAAAAAATAAGGTAAATGATTTTTAAAAATATTTCGTCATCAAAAAGGGTATATTTGCACCATTTGTGTAACGGCAAAGATATATATGCACCACTTTTTAACGAGAAATATATCTGCTCTAAATCGCAAAGTTAGAGGAATATATTTGCACATTTTTTCTAAATTAAATTACATTGATGATTAATTATATTTGATGTATCATGTACACAAACAGGTTATATTTGATCGCCAAAAAATATACGATGTATATAAGGTTAAAGTTTTCCGTGAATATGGGTAAAACCTTTGGACAAACTCCTTCCACACAACCAAACGCTGAAATTTATCAAAATAAGTGAAGCTATGAACACCAATCTCCTAAGTATTTCCTACACAGAAGTGGAAAAAAAAAAGAAGAGAAATATACAAACAAAGACAAAAGGGGAATGCTAATAAGGAAGAAAAACCAGCCTTCCCCTCTCCAATGCCTGACTAATCTTTACATGTATGTATGATATAATACAGAGAGAGTTTCTCTTGTCATGTACTTCTGGGAGTGATAAATATCTATGTTGCTCGGACTCTTCTGCTCCCCTTATCACCAAAACCGGTGTCCTGCATCATCGCTACAAATTCATTGTAATCGATGCACCCATCCTGAAATATTGATACAGGTAGAAGACATTGAGTTTGAGTAACACTATTAGAAGAAATTCTATGTTCCTAGGCTTTAACATTGCACGGTTCTGAAAAATATTAGAAGAAAATCGAAAAACAAGGACAGAGGTATGTACATTATCTTGATCAACTTCACGCATAAGTTCTTCAATGGGGATATTGCTCATCCCAAACTTCTCACAAGCCTGTTGGAGCTCATCCTTTGTGATGTACCCGCTACCATCTTGATCGAAATAAGAAAAAGCAGCATACATGTGATCCTCCTTATGAATTTTATTTAGATGGAGCATAGCAGCTATAAACTCGCCATAGTCAATGGTACCACTATTATCAATATCTGCCTGCAATTGCACATAGAAGCTTGATTGAAGAATGAATCAGATTTGACCATATATGATTAGGAATATATGAATGCCTACCGAAGCAACCAGAAGAAAAAAACATTCAACATTTCACCTATAATTCTCCTAGTACCATAATCATAACCCCCCTGTAATTGTTCAAAACCGTCACTATCTTTATCTACATGACCATTTTGATCTTCCCCTATAATGATAGTGTTCTCGCCCCGAATTATGTTCTCTGCCATTTTATTGGCTGACCGTATCGGGAGACAAATTGATTCCTTAACTTAAGCGATTTGGGCTGGAAACAGAACTCTGATTTCCAGCAATGGGTTCCCCAACTACTCCAGAAAGTGTTAGGACGATGGTATGAGTAAACTAAGAGTAAGAAACATGAATGAAGTTGAGTACAATAAAATAAAGGATAAAGATAAATAAAAATTGAGTTGTTTGATTGATTGGTTGTCTTTCTATATACAAAGAATGATCCTTTATAGTACCAAAAAAAATAAATTGTACAACGTGTTCCCCATGCCATCCATCAAGTAACCCACTAAGTTCAATGGTCGACTATGGGGGAGGTGGTGCCGATTTTCTCGCCCTTTACTCCTCTTGCTCGGATAATGACCCTTTCTTTTAGCTGTTGTTGGTCGTTACCGCTTCTAGGGGTCCGAAAACCCTTTTGACTTGGTTGTTAAGGCGTATGGATCTGAGTGGGTCCCAGTCGTACCTGTAACTAACAACTCGGCTAAAATGCCTTAGTAGCCGATGAAGTTCTTGTAGTCGAGGGCTAGGAGTAAATTCGCATCTGGAACCGTTCGGTTGTCACTGAATTCGGCTAAACACTTAAATTACTTTTGAGTGTTAACAATTGCCCCCTACATTAACTAGAGTGTGACTGTTGGGTTGATGTATCCGAAAGTAGCCGCTGCTTTCCCGATCGCAAGCATGTCACTTCAATCGTCTCGTCTCCAGTGCATGCAATGATGATTACTTCTGAATTGGGTTTCCCCTTCAACTGAGGTGTATTTATTACCACGAATCAGTTCCAATGTTTTCCAACCGTGCATTCGAATAGGTAGCCCTAATTTCCACCGCGCATCGAGATCTACTTAGGAAGAGACATTTTTTCGAGAATTTTTCTCTTGATCTTACAGTCATTTCCGATTTATTCCCTTCTGCATAAAAAACCCTAATCTCGACCCTATTCTTACTCGGATGCTATGGCTTTTTCTTCCTCTTCTCAAAAGATATATGGGACCACTCTAGCCGATAAAGACCTAACTGATGCCTTGGTCCTTGTTGATGAACAGTTGGTTCTAACTCCATATGGTAGGCCGGAACAAGGCGATTCTCTCTAGTTTCAGTACCTCAGCCCGATAAACCATGAATTTCTTTCTACCTGTGACTGGTTCACCGGCGGCCGATGTTCGGCTAACCTTCGTACTTGGCCGACTAAGGTCGCTCATTATTCGGGTTGGTTGGACCGAGTGAATTTGGTCACAGAAGCAGAAATGGAGGCGCATGGGTCCTTTTGATGCCGCCGCACTGTCGGAATTTGATCTTCGTTGTAACGCCGGGCTCGGGTATGTGCGACACCTCTGTTTTTGTGCTTGGTTTACTTGGATGTGGGAATCCATATCCCACCCTTTAACTTCAGCATTGCTCTCAGCAATCTTGATCAAATTTAGAATAAATCCCGCAGATTTGATGGGCCATTGTCTTTGACCACTTGGGATGGCGTTTCTTCGCCTGAGCAATGCGACCAACCTTACGACACAGACGTGTGAAAGAAATGGCTCTCTGTATTTTATGACCGAGCAGCCGGTCTGTGGCTGTCATTATCGGCTGAGCTTCCAGCCATTTAGTGAAGTAATTGATAGCCACGATAATGAAATTGTGGCCTTTAGCCGATTGTGGGTGAATCTTGCCGATGAGGTCCATAGCCCATCCTCTGAAGGGCCAAGGTTTTACGACTGGGTGCAGCAACTCGACTGGTACCCGCTGGATTGGTCCATGTTTCTGACATTCTCCGCATCCTTTTGCATACTGAAAGCAGTCAATTGTGATAGTAGGCCAATAATAGTCGTGGCGGTAGATCAACCACTTCATTGCTGGCCCCGCTCTATGTGATCCACATACTCCTTCATGGACCTCTCCCATGACCATCAAGGCCTCTGCTCTGGCAATGTTACTTCATTCACGCTCCTTTTATAGAGGTTATCGTCAATGAGCACGTATTTCAAGGCTCTTCTTTTAACCTTGAGGTCTTTGCAACTGGAGGGATCTTTTAGGTAGTCAATTAGTAACTACCTCCATGAGTCGATTTGATCAACGGCTAACACTTCGGCCGGTAATTCATCGTGCTCTAGGGTGAGTAGAGACTTCCTAAAACCTGAAGCTTCTTGTGCTAAGTCGCTAGCCTCAACATTCATCCCTCTTGAAACATAACTGAACGTGGATTATGCGAACCCACTAAGCAACCTGCTAGCCGTCCTGTGACGGGCCAGCAAATTTGGGTCTTTGCGGTCATATTCCCCGGCCAGTTGTTTGATCACCAGCTGAGAGTCTCTTCGGATCTCGATGCACCTCGCCTTCATAGAAATTAGGAGTTTGAGTCCCATGATGAGAGCATCGTATTCGGCTTGGTTGTTTGTCAATTCAGGATCTAGCCGATAGGAGAACCTCCACGTTTTATCTCTCGGATTTGTTATCGTGACTCCGGCTCCAACTCCTTTCTGGGTTCTATACCCGTCAAAGGTTAGTACCCACGACACGACGTCTATACATGCAGTAGGAGGGGCGCATGGATCCTCCATGTCTACACAAGGGTGTTCTGCCAAGAAATCGGCTACTGCTTGACCTTTGACGGTCATGAGTGGCCTATACTCGAGAGAAAATGTGGTAAGCTTGATGGCCCATTTCATTAATCGACCTTGATGGCCGATTCTGTTCTCTGTCGTTTTATCAGCTGACCGTATCGGGAGACAAATTGATTCCTTAACTTAAGCGATTTGGGCTGGAAACGGAACTCTGATTTCCAGCAATGGGTTCCCCAACTACTCCAGAAATTGTTAGGACGGTGGTATGAGTAAACTAAGAAGTAAGAAATATGAATGCAGTTGAGTACAGTAAAGTAAATGATAAATAAAGTAAATGATAAATATAGATAAAAATTGAGTTGTTTGATTGATTGGTTGTCTTTCTATATACAAAGAATGATCCTATTTATAGTACAAGGGAAAAAATTGTACAACGTGATCCCCCCATGTCAGCCATCAAGTAACCCACTAAGTTCAATGGCCGACTATGGGGGAGGTGGTGCCGATTTTCTCGCCTTCTACTCCTCTTGCTCGGATAATGGCCCTTTCTTTTAGCTGTTGTTGGCCGTTACCGCTTCTAGGGGTCCGAAAACCTTTTTGACTTGGTCGTTGAGGCGTCTGCATCTGAGTGGGTCCCCGTCATACCTCTAACTAACAACTCGGCTAAGATGCCTTAGTAGCCGATGAAGTTCTTGTAGTCGGGGGCTAGGAGTAAATTCGGCTCTGGAACGGTTCGGCTGTCACTGAATTCGGCTAAACACTTAAATTACTTTTGAGTGTTAACAGATAGCATTAGATATCAAGGAAAATTTTATGTGCAATCATAAATTATATTAATGATATTACAAAATTACGTAGATTATTTACATGTATCTTGTTCATATGATCATTCAAAAGCTCTATATACTGTTCTTCGTTTAAATTTTTTTTTTTTTGAAGATGACAAAAGATAGAAATTGTTGTTTTGATAGACCTCTTTATCATAAGGCTCAAAAAATGGTTTTGGTGTTTTGATAGATAACTAGATAAGTAATAACTTCTTTATATGCCAAAAATAAGGGGCAGTCCGGTGCACTAAGCTCCCGCGCATAGCGCGGAGTTCGAGGAAGGGTCATACCACAAGGGTATATTGTATGCGGTCTTACCCTGCATTTCTGCAAGAGGCTGTTTCCACGGCTAGAATCCGTGACCTCCTGATCACATGACAACTTTAAAAGTTAAATATTACATTCAATTGCAAAAAATTCAACTTTCAAATGAAACATGGAATATCTAATATCTATGTTTCCAATAAGAAAGACTAGAGTAAACGCTGTTTCAAAGCATCTGTGGTTTATGTAAACATCATCTTTTCATGCAAGGAAAAAACCGCAAAGACAAAATAGCAAAATTATCTGCTTACCGATTGCATTAAACTCGTTATTTCTGAATCCTTCAGATTGGCACCTGCTTTTTCCAAACCCTTCTTCAGTTCCTCCAGCGTAATACTTCCACTATTATCGGTGTCTATCATTTTGAACATTTCCTTGAGTCCTGCAATTTCCTCTGTTGACAGGCTTTCAGCAATAACCTAAATAACAGAGGGATTGGTCAGCGAAAACCAAAAAAAATTGAATTTAATTCTTCGTTTTTACAGAAAAAAGATAGGAGTAAACATGTGACACGTTCACTAAAAGATCAATATTTTGTTACGTTCTACCGCTGTTACGCCAGAATAAAAGGTTGACCAAAGCGCACAAGCAAGACTGAAAGAACCTAGTCCCCTGATCTCGACATTCAAGCACGAATCCCTCGCGGGGAAGAAAGTTCATAAGTAGAGCTGCTCCTGCAGTTAATGTCAGATGCAAAGCCCCGCACCTCATTAAGATCATATTGGCATACTCTCCCAAAAAAGAGGACCTTATGTAAAAAAAAAGCAGCGAAGAAAACAAGACACTAAGTTGTTGCGCTCCCTTGTATCCAATCATTTGTCTTATTCTAATAATATTTATGAATTATGTGCAAATGACGTGATTGAACCCGCGTGTTGTACCTCACCAGCCACATTAATTGGTTGACCAATAATGTCTCGACCTTGAACTACAGAGTGTTATAAAATACTCGGCATCGTGCGGGGGAAAGGCTACATCTAATACCGGACTGATGATTTGGACTAGTATTAGTTGATAAAAAATTTATGAAGAATATCCTGTTTCTGTTCCTTATTTTATGATTCAATAGGAAATATATGCCAAAAAATTCATAGCACATAATATACCGAAAATAATCGCATTCAGATCGTCCCCAAAGAGAAAAAAGAGGGGAATTACTACTAGATAGTCGTGGCATCTTTGTTCTAAAAAGGTATGACTACTCACAATTATTTTTATAAATGCATTTCATCAAAACATGATAAATACCATTAGCTAGGGGATAACTCAAAGGTCCTAAGAATTAGAATAACTTACTCTAACTGCTATCTTTTTAAATTTGTTCATTGCAGAAAATTGATTGAGACGGCTCAAAACAGCAGAATCAAGAGGCTTATCTGGAGCTACCCCGTCAACACGGACCCATGGGTGACCTGAGATAAAAAGATAATAAGAACATTCATTATTTAGATTATAATTTCATAAGAAAGTACATGGATAGACAAGGTAACCTAAATTGGGAAGTGTTAACAGTCTATGAGTATAATAACTACGTTTTCTGTTATTTCTCCCCTATCCTTTCACCTTTGTGAATATCTCGCACAAAAGAGCTCATATAGAAGGTCAGCATCTTTTGCTCATATTTTAGAAGTTCTGAACAAGGAAAGTAGGAAAGAAAACATGGAATCAACCAACAAGGGTTGTGTTGGAGTGGTAAGTACTCCTTCATCGTTAACCAGAGGTCACGAGTTCGAGCCTTGGGTATAGAATAGCCTTTGTAAGGGAGAGTTTTACACACACACACACAAAGTAGGGTTTGGCGGCGAATTCATATTTAGTTGGGTACCAGACACCGGGCGGGAAACCAAAAAAAAAAACATGGAACCACTAACGAGCTACATCGCTACATCACTCATGAATGTGGGCAATTTTGTGATATATGTCTCATCCTACCAACAATATGCCAAACTTCAGCACTCAACATCAAGATAATTGAGGTTGAAATAAGATGTTACTTCTCTTCATATTCTTATTCCTTCGTACAGTCACTTTATAAGTAATGTAACTCGTAATTCACAAAAACAGCACCGATAGTGAGCTGAGATAGGTACAAATTTTATGAACCATCTCTCTTTTCACCAATGTAAAAGAGTCTATGAGGGCCATTAGGGAGTGTAAAACCATATACATTTTTCATTTCACACCAAAAACCTAAATTCTGTAAACAACTAACATAATTCTATTTTTGTTGTATAGTCTGTATTCTTTTCCTTCGAAACAACTAATTTTACTTGCAGATTTCTATTATAAGCCGAGTGATATTGATTCTCAAGCGTTCTGTATTTTTCACATAACAGTTATTGCAAGTAATTGTGTCATTTGTCCCCTTGCTTCAAATCCCATCAGCTTACATTATAGCAAGACTTCCACTACAAAAAAATGCAAATATTTGGCACATTAAGAATTTGTTTTAATGACATTGAATGGAGTAGAGGACCATCATATCTGGGGAAAAGAAGTAGACAAACAGGGGTGGAGCTAGATAATCGATTACGGGTTCTGCCTAACCTAATAATTTTGATCCAAACCTTGTATTTCTCTTAAGAAATCTATTGAATATAAACAAATTATAAATTTAGAATCTAGTAACTTAAAAAGACTAGAATCCCGAACTCATAAACTTCAAATTATGGCTCTTCCTCTGTACACAGACTCCATGTTCATATGATACAAAGAAGAAAGGATGAGAAGCATCATAGTCAAACATTAAAGAAACGCGATGATACCACAAGCATAAAAGGAACAGATTAGTGAATATTTGCATCTTACAGAGGACTTCATGGGCTGTCAGCCGCTTTTTTGGATCTTTCACAAGCATCTTTCTGACAAGATCTTTTGCGCTTTCTGATATAGTTGGCCAAGGTTCTGATACAAAGTCAAGTTCCCCTCTTAGAACCTGTTTAAATATTCCTTGCTCCGTCTCTGATTCAAATAATCATGTTAGCTTCAAGAATTATATAATCAAATTAAAGAGGAAGAGATTCACGAGATCTGACCTTCCCAGAAGGGGGGCACTCCACTTAGTAAAATATAAATGATCACTCCAGCACTCCATGTATCACATTCTGGACCATAATGCTTCCGCAAGACTTCTGGGGCGACATAATAAGGGCTTCCGACAACATCAGTGAAGGTTTGACCTGGGAGAACAGAACTTTTCTTCTTGATCAGGCGTCAGAAAATCAGCCAACGAAAAAGCTAGAAGAAATAGTAGCAACAACAACGAAAGAACAACTACAGCCGAAAACAAGCATTGGACACACATAGTGGCAGAGCCACATGACACCCCTTTGCTGGAAAATTACACTGTATAGATAGGTAAAAACATAATTAAATACATATACTATGTGTTGAATATCCTTGATTTATTCGTATGTTCACTTTTCATATTTTGACATCCCTTGGTAAAAATCCTAATTCAGCCACTGGTCACACATACCCTTGAGACTTCACATCCATAATATAATAAGCTTAATGTGAATAAACAACAACAACAACATACCCAGTGTAATCCCACAAGTGGGGTCTGGGGAGGGTAGTGTGTACGAGGCCTTACCCCTACCTTGTGCAGGTAGAGAAGTTGTTTCAGAAAGACCCTCGGCTCAAGTAAAGCACTTAATGTGAATAAACAAGAAAAGAAAAAACGAAGAAAAGAATAGCAGGTTTCTTATTATTATCATCATGCAACTTCCTCTCGAATGAGAGCAACAGTTGATATATACTGAAACTTCCAAGGTCAAGACACAAATTGAATAGCCAGATGAATTCCGTTATAAACACGGAGATAAATGAGAAGGTAAGAAACCCATAGATACCCTCACTGTCTATGACAGGATTAGATGCATTTAACAATGATTACACTAACTACCTCATAAAGAATTGTGAAGTGCTCATGATGTTTTGCTCAAGTAAGTACTATTAGCAATCAGTTAATCTTATAAAGACGACTGCTCGACATAAAATGATCATAACACTTCTGGGAAGTTCCAATTAGATGATAAAACTAATAAGCTAGATGAACACCACTATTAAAGAAAATGTTTGCAAGTGGAATACCAGGCTTGAAGAACACTGATAACCCAAAGTCAATTGTCTTCAAGGGTGATTCCTCATCCTGATTGATAAAAAGAAAGTTCTCGGGTTTCAGGTCCCTATGCATGACACCCATGGAATGGCATGCTTCCACGACACCTACAATTACCCGAGCAAGTTCAGCTGCCTTCTTCTCACTATAGTGTCCTCTCTGTAAAATCCTGTCAAAGAGCTCTCCACCAGAACAAAGCTCCATCACAACATGTACTGCAACAGCGTCCTCATAAGCCCCCACTATTTGTACCACACTAGGGTGACCTGCCAAGTGGTGCATAATCTGAATCTCTCTTCTTACATCCTCCACATCCTCCTCCGTATTCAACTTCCTTTTAGCAATGGACTTACACGCCAATTCCTTTCCATGTTCCTGTTACGAGTTTTGTTTATGAGAGATGCAACCAACAAAGTTGAAAACATGGATGAATATGTGTCTCTTATTAAGCATTGGCTTTAAATGATCACATAAACAAAGTAGTAAACTTCCTACTACAACTAAAGCATCAGCCTCTTACTATGAATAAGAGAACTGAATATTCTAGTAAATCAAATACTTAGATTCCTCCTACAACTAATTAAACTAAATATTCTAGAAAAAATAGTAGCAGTAACAGATGCAACATTCAACAGTACCTTGTCCACGCATAAAAAAGTCTCCCCGAATTGCCCTTGTCCAAGCTTCCTCCCTAAACTATAAACGTCCTTCAAATTTCCAGTCTTTCTTCCCAAAACAGACTCGAGTTTAAGCCCTAAGCTCGATACTCGCTTCACATGATTAGGCTTGTTCTGTTTCACTCCCTCTGTTGGCTTTTCGCTAGCAGTAGTACTGTTAACATTTGGATTCTTGACAATGTTACCCTCCTTTTGTGCATCAACCGATTTACCAGTGTCCCCAGTAATCTTAAGGTGGGGGGGTGGGGTGCTCTGAGTACCATTTGCATCTGTTTTCGACGAACCAACTGATGAATTCTCTTGGCTCTTGTGGGAATTTGAGTCCCCTTTATTTGGTAGAGGTAAATGTTCTGGCTGCCTTGTTTTCCATATAACTGCTGTAACTGCTTGTAAGAACCCATTGTTGCCTAAATTTGGTCCTACACAGGTATTCCCCATTCAACCCAAGAAAATTTACAACAACAACATACCCAGTGTAATCTCACAAGTGGGTCTGCGGAGGGTAGAGTGTACACAAATTTACCCCTACCTTAGGCCAAATGTGATAGATATGTTAAAATTTTCTCTTCAATCGAATCCTTACAACAACAACATACCCAGTGTAATCCCACAAGTGGAGTCTGGGAAGGGTAGAGTGTAGGCAGACCTTAACCCTACCTTGTGCAGGTAGAGAGGTTGTTTCCGAT
This sequence comes from Anisodus acutangulus, assembly GCA_029783415.1. Lineage (NCBI taxonomy): Eukaryota > Viridiplantae > Streptophyta > Magnoliopsida > Solanales > Solanaceae > Anisodus > Anisodus acutangulus. The sequence goes on along the minus strand of CM056489.1, from coordinate 1,555,652 downwards.
AGACCATCAGCTTAAGTAAAGCATAAACACAACATTTATGAAAGAAAATTCATACAAACATTTTCCAATTCCAATTCCTCCACCTATCAAATGAAAATCAAATCCTTACATTTTCTTTAATTCCCAAAAAAACCCTTCAAAGGACCTATAATCTTTTGCTCCAAAAAGTAGCCCCAAAATGAAGCACAAAGAACCCTAAAATTCCATATTACTAGAATCTGAATTACACCTTGAAATTCAAGAATTCAGCAATAAAAGGGATTTTTCTCTTCAATCAATCCTTACATTTTCTTTAATTCCCAAGACCCTTCAAGGACTCATAATCATGAATTAACTACTCAATATTGCAACACAAAGAACCCTAAATTTTCTTAAAATATGAATTACACCTTGAAATTCAAAACTTTAACAATAAAGATTAAATCTTTTTTACAAGAAAACCAACAAAGAATGACCTTAGTCTTGAAATTAGCCTGAAAACTTGAAAATTATTAGGGATTTAGAGAAATTATGGAAAATATTAAGGGGGAAAAGGTGAGGAACTGCAGGTGATGAAATGGATCGTTTGATTGGTCGTTAATTGATTACTTTTGCAAAGTGTTTATTCATGCATGCATGTAGACGTAGTAGGGCCAGTAAGTAATAAACACACAATATCCCTCCACAAGAAAATTATAGCTTTTCTAAGTTTCATGTCAAGAAAAAATTAATGGAAAAAGGGTATTAAGAAAATAATAATTGAATTCACAATCAAATATTTGATGATATTTAGTGAATTTCTTAATACATACGTAGGTCTAGACAAAAGCTATTGGTTTCACATGAATACAATTGTTATGTGGTGGTTTTTACGCAAATCCGAATTAGTCAGACCAGTTATGTGGTGGCTTTCTAAACACAAATCTGAATTAGTCAGACCACAAAGTGAATATCAAACCTCAAATGAAAAATCAAAAGAAAAACATGATAGATTGAATTTTTTATATAATAAAGAAATAGTTATAACATTTATATTACCAACAGACAAAAGTAAGCAATATACAACACAGTTTCAACTCTAGGAATAGATGCTGGAATTCAAAGACCACAGCTCAAACTCAATAAAAAATGCTGGAATTTGAACTGTGTTAGTTCAAAACTCCACGAAAAGATAAGAATTTGATTATCTGCGCGTAATGTTTATATCAAAGTAATACAATTTACTATAGTCAAGTAATTTAACGAAGTAAAATATACATTAATTAACCATGATTAAGTGATAGGCATGTATATCTCAACACATGTTATGTATCCATTGGCAATGATGTAAACAGCCCATGCATGTAAACTTTTACCCTCCATCACATGTGCTGGCATTTCTTTCATATTTAAGCTAGGGATTTTTTTTAATTAAATTTTATTTTCGCTTTAATAGTTCGTTATTTCTCAATTACATTCCAAAAAGGGCTACATATTAACAAGCGATCCAAAAACTCACCCTCCCACCCAATTTTTATGATTTTAATGGGCAATTTATAATCGAATCGTTAATCAATAAGCCAAAGCAATTAAACAAGGTGCATTTTTTTGTGCGGATTGTCCCTCAAACGCACTGGTCTTTAATTTTTTCCCCCTTCATATTTGTGGTCTTTAACTTTTGCTCCTACTATTTATTTTATGAAAATATTCAGGTCTACTTCGCAAGCCTTTGTTGTTATATTTGTCTGTGTTAGAAAATGCATTTGGATGCGTGCTAGGACAACACGATGAAACAGGAAAGAAAGACCAAGATATATACTATTTGAGCAAGAAGTTCACGTCTTATAAAGCTCGATATACTTTGTTGGAATGCACTTGTTGTGCCTTGACTTGGCTTGCACAGAAGTTTAGACATTATCTTTCTGCATATACCACTTATCTCATCTCAAGAATGGACTCACTCAAATACATCTTTCAGAAGCCCATGCCTACCGGGAAGCTAGCAAAATGGCAAATTTTGCTAAGTGAGTTCGATATCATAGATCCTCCACCGAGACCACTCCCACCTTGTCCCGGATATCATAATTTATAATTATATATTTCCTTTATGCCACACATCCATCGCAATATCATCATTTCCGTAACTTTCATCTTTTGAGCGTGAAAGTTCTTGACTCACCAATACTCCGCTCCATACAATGTAGTTGGTCTAACCACCACTTTGTAGAACTTGCCTTTAAGTTTTTATGACACCTTCTTATCGCATAAGACTTCGGATGCGAGCCTCAATTTCATCAACCCTGTACCAATACGACGTGTGACATCATCGTCAATCTCTCTATCCCATTGAATAATAGACCCGAGATACTTGAAACTTCTTTTCTTTTGAATGACCTAAGGCCCAAGCCTCACCTCCACGCATGCCTATGCTCGTTCATGTTACTGAACTTGCAATACAAGTATTTTGTTTGATCCTACTCAACATGAACCCTTTAGACTCCAGAATCTATCTTCAAACTTTCAGCTAATTAGCAGTCACTACGTTGCGAGTCTCATCAATCTGGACTATATCATTTACGAATAACATACACCATGACATCTTTCATTGAATTTGCGGCGCCAGTCTATCCATCACTAAGACAAATAAAAAATGGGCTAAAAGTTGATCCATGATGCAACCCCATCAACATTGGGAAGTGCTCCGAGTTTTTCTCCCACTATCCATACCCTAATCTTGACTCCAAATCATACATATCCTTGATGACCCTAGTGTACGCCACACAACAATTAAGCACCATGCTTCAAAAAGGAATCCGGCGAAAACTCTTTTTTACTAATAGGTATATTTGCTTCAAGTTTCATTTTGTACGAGGTTACTTAGTAGAATAAAACGTGTTCATCACAAGCCCAAACGGTAGAAAAGTAGTAGTAATTTTTTACGGAGATTATAGAGATGTAGGAAAATAAATTCATATTTATAATAACATACAATACTATTCAACTTTTATGAAAATAACACACATTGTCTGAAATTTGGACTTTCACAACGAAAACTATAATCATAATTGTCTGTAATTTATACTATACTATAAGAACTTCAGATTTGATCGTATGAAGTTTGCGACTTACCTTTTCTGAAATTTATAAATTAAGACGCGAAATTTTGAAACTTTAGTAGTGTATATCCGACGTGTGATTAAGGTATATCTACACTTTGATTAAAAAGAAACATATAGCCAAGAAGTGAAACTGAAATTATCGACCCATATCCGGCCCGCTACCGTCAACCCGAACACAGTTGCGAGGGAAATTGAAATTGTTCAAATCCCCCAAATTCCCTCTCTCCTTTTTCATTATCTGACTTTCCCACTTCACTGTTTCACCGGAAAAGATCTCTCCTCCATCAACTTTTAGGGCAATCGATGATTCAAACTTTTACAATTCCTAGGTTTTCAGGTAATCCGCTATTGTTTTACTACTACCTTAAATCCAATTAGAAGTATGTAAACTATGTGTATTATGTTATATCAGCATTAAGTATGTGATTTCACTCTATTTTAGGGCTATCTATGATTCTAACATTCACAAGTCCTAAGTTCTTGAACAAATTTTAGGTAATTTCATATTGTTTTACTACCTTAAATCCAATATGTTCCGATACAGGTTATGTAAGATATGTCTTGTATGATATTAAGATGTCTTCTATTGGAATCAGCCTCTCTACCCGTCAAAGGGTAGGGATAAGGTCTGCGTACACTCTAATCTCCCAGACCCCACTTGGTAGGATTACACTGGTATGTTGTTGTTGATATTTAGGCATTATTTATGTGGTTTCACTGATTTTTATTAGATTTTGTTTTGCAGATTTTATTGGTATCTGATTTCTGCATTTTTGTTGGTGTGTGATATGTGAAGAAGGTATTTGTTAGTTGAAGTGGAAGAAGATGGCGAAGGTTGCTGCTGCGGGTCCAGTTCATCAAATAAATGCACTTAAGTTTGGTGGGGGTGGTGGTACTAAGGTCACCACCACCACATTGAAACGAAAAACTCCATCGGAGTTGCGCGTGAGTAACTTTTTTCCTGATTTATTTTTAAAATTTCAGTTTTTTTATGAAAGTAGATCTTTTTTTGGCTATTTATGTAATTAAAGTAAGATGGACATTAGGATGGGAGGTAATGTGATTATTTTGTGGTGAAGAGAGTGTTTGTAATCACACCCAGTTTGTAGAACTTTAAGGTTAGAGGTGGAGGATACTTTCCGCTTGAATAACCCTCTCTTGACACACCCATTTGCATAAAAACTTAATAATGTGGTTATAAAAGTATTTGAATTACTTGACTTGGATTCTTGTCCATCTATTGGGTCTTGTCCTATTAAATGTTGCTGTTGCTTCTTATTTGTTACCTGGTTCAGTAGGAGGAAAGTTCGTTTTGATTTATTGGTTGGTTTATCTGTAATGAGTATTAAGTCCCGGGGGAAAGTTTGTTGAAGCAGCTGAAATAATGACAAGGACAGAACTTTACGTTGATACGACATGCTATTTTTACCATTCATTCCCTTTCAGGATCAGTCGTGGTCTTCCAAACTTTACCGAGAGTATGGACGAATCCCTCACTTCATCCATATGTGTAAAAGACACCAGCCGCACTTAAAAGCCGAGTACTCTACCGTTGAGTTAGCAACCCGAAGAAAATATCGAACTACTGTAATTGCGCAAGACACATAATTTTTTTTTCTTTAAGCTGAAAAGAAAATCTTGCAAAATAATTAAAATTAAATATGTTGGTTAATTGTCAAGATAATTTGACAATAAAACTATCTTTTGTCAAAATTTTGTAATTAGACCTAATCTCTCACTATGAGTAGCCAAGAGGCAAAGACTCACCTAAGGCATGCTTAGCTCTGAAGCTAGGTGCAAGAAAGGTCCTTGGTGGCTTTGCTTAAAGGGAAAATTGGTGCAGGCACCAGGACGCTAAGGCGTTATAGGTTTTGTCTTGAAGCACCCTAGGGAGTAAATATAACTGCAAATTGAGTATTAATTGTTAAGGAAGCATTATGAATGAATATGTTTCATGATTAATAATAGGATATTAGAAAATTTAGTATAGAAAATTAGTCTTGAAATGTGAATTAAAAAATTAAATTGCCTCTTTGAAGCCCTGGAAGACCTTGGCTCTTTTCTTCACTTCTGTCGTTGACAACACTGAATATGACAGGGAGAACAATTGAAGAGAAAGAATATTGTGGAACTTGTGGATGAATCAACAGCCTCAAATGGTGGCTCAATGAGGTAATTTTTGTTCCCAGATGTCTTATAACTTTTTTTTTTTTGAAAACTGGTAATGTAGATGTCTTATAACTTGTTTAAGTGCAACTCACAAAGTCCATCCACTTGTTCGAAAGCAGTGGTGTTTTCCCAGGGCCCAAGAGATGTGATGTATTGAAGAACCCAAGATATGTTGATACTCGTGTGGACGAGCTGTTTCCTGCCAGAAAAAGCAGCATAAGGCTGAAGTTGGTTTCGAGAAAAGAAAATGGCAAGGTTAGTTTACTTCTTGTCAAAGTGTATATCTTTTTGGGAATCTATGTAATTCAGCAAATGCTTTAGCTGATACTCGTTCCAATTTACATGACATAGTTTGTTTCGGCACAGAGTTCAAGAAATAAATAGACTTTTGAAACTTGTGGTCTTAAACATGCCATAACATTTTTGTGGCTGTAAATTTTTTGAAACTTATGGCCTTAAACATGACATAACATTTGTATGGCTGTAAAAGCTTTCATTAACAGTAAGATGGAAAGTGTAAAGTTAATTGTTTCCAAAGACAGAAATATGTCAATTCTTTTTGGAACGGACTAACAAAGAACTAGTGTCAGATAAACTGGACCAAAGGGAGTTTTTTTTTTAATGTTTTCCCCTCCAGTAAGAACTCATTATATATCTACACAAGTTTCACATATTTTTATTTTTCTTGCTGGCAGGAAAATTTTCCAGCAGAGAATAGTGGTAATACCAAAAATTGTTCTGTTCCTTCAGCTTTCCCTGCTGAGAATCAACAACCATCGAAATGGTAAATACATAGAATTGTATTCAATCGTCGTAGAATGTATTGGCTATTGTCTCTTCTTGCTGCTAATTTAATGAATTTTTGTATATTGTCATCAAAAGCCCAGAATTCTCTCTTGCTTCAACTGTAACTGGAAAAGATCGTGCAACCGAAACTTGTAGCACAAGCGAAAGGTGCAGTGAGAATACCTTCCGCAGTGTCACTGAGCTGTCATTGGGTAGTGTAGATGTACATGGCTTATCTAACGTTGATATGGTAATTACTATTGCCTGCATTTATCCTCTTTAATCGCTCTGTATACTTTGAATTTTGATAAAGCTAAGGGTTAACCTTTTATCTTCTATTGGTAGGATAAAGCCTTAAGAGGACTGGCTACTCATGAGCATCCAAGTGCTGATGCTAAAATTGCTGAATCCTCTGAAACTGATGGTGGTATTAGGTCAAAAAATTTCTGCTCAGAACTCCATGTTCCATGCAAGATGACCCCACTGGATTTGACGATGAAAACTAACATACGGGTTGTGTCCTCATCTTCCATCAATTGGTGAGTAATGAGTTAAATTGATTTTGTTATTTAATGAGCCATTTTGATATCGATGCATATCTTCATCTAATTGTTGGAAAAACTGTCCATATGCATTTCTTTTTGTTAACTCATAAAAAGATCTGTGCGTCTCAGAAGTTTATTTTCCACCAAATAACACAAGATAGTTTAAATACTCAACATTATCTGGACCTGGAGTTATAGAGCTTATTTATGATGCTGGTCTTAGTGGTTTAAGTTTATAATGAAGTGTGATATATACAATTTCTTTCATGAGAGTTAATAGTTGACTTTTATCGCATACTTAAGTAAGACTTGATGGCATGTAACTAAACTTAACCAAGTGGCATAACCATATAAGAAGTGAGAGATGTACATATCATTTGACCATGCCATGAAATGTGTTCCAAAAAAATGGTGAGTGTTACCGCGTGTCTAGATGTGCCCATTGATAAAAGTACTAAAGAGAACTGTGAATGTGGCTGACAGATGTTTTGGGCCCTTGTTCAAGGCGTGTTTTGTATTAGACACATGCAATATTGGCACATTGCCACTTTTTTTTGTCCATGCTTCTTATGTAACAGCAAATCAAAGCCTAACATTTGAGTTGTCTTTTACTTTTACATCTGAGTATTAGCTATACTTGTTATGCAGTACTTTTCTGCTCTTATTACTTTGAGTTGTGTTGCTCAATGTTGTTTTTTGAAGGTTACTGAAGTCTTGTATGATCTTTTAGGTTTCATAGGTTGATCAATTGTGGCACCGGAAATGTGGTGGCGAGGTTCACATCCTCAGTTAAATGTTTCACGAGTCAAAAGAAGGCCTGTTTATCTGAAGTGACTTCTGATTCCCAAGCAATTAATCTAATGTCATTGCATTCCTGGATGTATCCCCAGTCTCCTCTACCGCCTTCAGTTATATCAGCTTTAACCTTGTCTGCTTCAGCGGGAGGTATTGCTGGATTCTTCTGTAGTCCTACCTTTGCCTGCTATCTTCGCTCCTGACCGTAGAAATCTGTCCTTTAATCCTAGGGCAACTGGATTTTTTAAGTGAAAGGCAGCTAGCATGGCAGGATTCGTTTCGAAGTTTATATTACATGCTTCGGAAGAATGTTTGCAGCATCTTCTATGGTAATAATCATTTTAATAACCACCTTCAATGTTCCATTTATAACTGACACACAGTTCTTACACATTTCATGTGACTTCACACTTATATAGTGATGATTTAGGATGGGTATCTGCAACTTAGTAAAGGGAGAAATGCAATATATGGATTCTTCATGATATTATCACTTGGTTTTTGATATCCCATCAGGCAACAGGGTCTTATCAGGATTCTCTCTGATATTTGTCCACAAGGGGGTTTGTTTAACACATGCATGTACATGTTTTCAGACTGGTTATGTTGCTTGTAATGATAGAGAAACTATTCGAAGTGATTCCAGCAGATTCTGTTTTAGAAGGAAACCATGGTTCTACTACCTACTTTTCTGTCCTTTTTCATGTGTATTTTCCATTATTATGTGTTAATGATCATTATATAACTTTATTGGTTTTTGGTAATTGTGATGTTAGTTAACTTTCTTGGATTATACATAACTTGCCCTTGAGAGCTCTATTCTGAGACAATTTAAGAACACATACAAAAGTTTGCATTGCTATGTCCTTTGAAGAACTCTTGAATGGTGATATTAATGACAGTCCACTCCAATGATTCTATTTATTTTGCCTGACTACCCTTCTTCGCTCCCAAAAAGTCCACGAAGGCAACTCTTGAATTAGATTGGATTTCTTTGGATGAGGTGATGCATAATCTAGCATAAATGAGTAAACCATCCGAGTTTAATTCTCTATTGTAACTACCTTGTAAAACTGAACAAAGATACAATTTGTGGATACAGCTTCGTGGCAGCTTAAAGGTTTCACTCTGTTCCATTTTATTAGACATTCTTGCCTGATTAGTTTGTTTGACAAAGAATGACTCGTTTATATATTTGGAAAACTTTAAACTTCTCATTTTGCTCTTAATGACATGTTCTTGTAGCCATTGAAATATTATGGTATGTTCAAGACAACAAGTTCTAAGGGTACTTTTGGTATGTGCCAAAAGTCTTCTTTTCTTTCTTAACGTATTTGCCTAGTCAAACACCGATATAAAATGAAATGGAGGGAGTACCTTTTTTCTGCTTCATTATATTGATCTGAATTCTATGATTCATGTTCTGTTCTAAACTATGCAGTCTGCACTGCTCAGTTTGTGATCATGTTCACAAGCTCTTATTCAGAGGAAAACAGATGTGTTTGCAACGCATATATATCTCAGTCAACCCGGGGTTTGAGGTCATTACTCAAAGAACGCGTAAGATGATGAATATATGATACTTCTTATTTTGCTTATTTCTTTAAGGAATGTTTCGAGCATTGTTCTTGTATTATCCTGCTCGTTTGTGGCTATTTGGTCTCTACTTTTACAGTAGTGTTGTATTCAATATGGATGTTGAGAATATAATTAAGTAAATAAAAAAGTTTGTTTTCTCTAACAACTTAAGCTTTTAGATGAGATGGTCACACACTTCAACATGGTACCGGAGCAGGTAGAGGTCCTAGGTTAGAGTCACTGCCAGTTTGCCACCAATTGCTAAAAAGAATTTCCACGTGTGGGGGCCACGAAAAAGAATCACGTCTGCACGTAAGAGGGCATGTTGAGAATATAATTAAGTAAATAAAAAAATGTGTTCTCTCCAATAGCTTATACCATAGAAGGGAAATCAAGTTGGCATAAGTTCTCTGCTCTTGTTGGTACGCCTAGAGGTCAATGAAGTTGAATAGACTACGGGAGATCAGGGTTTGAATCCAAGTAGAGGCAAAAAATGTTGGGTGATTCCATTTGTCTAAGCCTCAGTAGACAGATTAACTGGTAGCTGTACTCGTGGGACGTAGCTGATGAATTAGGAGGTGCGTACATGCTAGCCCAAAACCCACTATTATAAGAAAAAGGTCTCTATTCTTGTTGTGGGGTCAATGGTGCTGGTTATTCTTTTTTGATGATGGATTTGGTCATTATCCTTCATATGCAACTGGCCTGTCAGTTTGAGGCTATTCCTTCACTAGCTGTGAAGCTTGGAAGAAAATATTCAAGCTTCTATGAACTTTTCTCTAACTTTAATTTCAAGTAATTGTTTTTTCCAACTTCAATTTCAAATTATTTCTCCCAACTGTACTTGTTTAGAAGGGGAGCCTTGGAGTAACTGGTAAAGTTGCTGCCATGTGACTAGGAGGTCATGGGTTTAAGCCGTGGAAACAACCTCTTGCAGAAATGTGAGGTAAGGCTGAGTACAATAGACCCTTGTGGTCCGGCCCTTCCCCGGACCCCGCGCATAGCGGGAGCTTAGTTCACCGGGCTTCCCTTTAACTGTACTTGTTTAACTCAATGGCTGTGGAAGGCCAAAGAGTCCATCTGTTTTCTTGTATTCACTCCACTCATCAGTTATTCTGTCTAGCTCCGTAAGACTCGGCACCAACTTTAGACACTTGTAATACTGTACTAGAACGTCAGCTTCATGCTTTTAGAATAAAATAAAGGGAAAGAAACTGATTTCCTATCTTCTGACTCTTATTATGTGCTTTTATTAGATACATAATTTGTTAAGCTGATTATGTATTGCAATCTTTTGTGGATGGTAGGATGTGTCTTACTCTATGCCACTTTGCCACTCAAACTTGGAGGAGCTTAGTACAGAAGAACTAGTCGAGCTTTCAGAGATTGAGAAACAAAATCTTGGCCAGGTAAAATTGTTAGGTAGCTGAGACTCACCTGGAAAAATACATCCAGCAGTGAAATTTGCCTGCAAAGCTTTGTATTATTGATGTCAGATTCATTGACTGACTTATTCATGCCTAGTTTTAGGAAAGGGATAATTGTTCAACGCATTTTCTTTTTTCATGTTAATGTTTTATTTTCCTTTGCCTTAATGAACTTGACTTTCTCAATGTGAAAAATCTTGGAGTAATTATAGTGATGGATTGTGCTTTAAGATCACTTTACTGCTTGCTAGAAGAACTTTCATGGTGCATCCAATAGTGGATTATTTAGTCTCCCCTTTTACCATGATTTTCTTATGTTGTTGTAGTATGTAGTCTCCCCATTAGGTTAGGCTGTCTACATCACACCCCTTGGGGTGCGGCCCTTCCCCGGACCCTGGTAACGCGGGATGCTTTGTGCACCGGGTTGAAGTATGTAAACTGCTTCCTTTAAAAGTTTAAACTGTCAGAGTCGAGACTCTTTTATTTATTTATTTTGTTCACAATTTTACCCACCCCACATAATTTTGTGATTTTTCTCGTGGGCCTAGCACATGGAAATATTTCATTAGTAGGTGATGGTGAGGCCAAATTAAAGACCTTTGCTTGCTTGATATGTTGAAGTGTGTGAATTACCTGATTTAAAAGCTTAAGCTGTAAAAAGAGGGATCTTAATTTATATATTGGCTTATAGTATTCATTTTTTCTAACCGGTGAATTTAATGTTTTATGCAGACTAGGCGGCGGAGTGCAATGTCCGATGTGGATAATAGGCCGGATTCCCTGCTGGCATTCACTGGAAATATGAATGTTCATTCTTTATATGATTTTCTATTGAACTATCGGTAAGCTCGTAGTTGATAATGGATGTTTAGTTGACTTCATTCCATCATATTATGCCACAGTTTTTATATTCAATTGCTTATGATCTTCACTACACTAAATGTCGTTTTTCAAAATTTTCAGATATTTCTTAACTTCTCTAACTGGTGTCGATGTCCCTGTGTTGTATTCTCCTATCCCATTTGAGAATGCTGCGCTCACTGCTCCTGAGGTTGGTTTAAGACTTGCATAATCTTGTTTCTTCATTTATCTTGTCAGTTGTCTGATAGTTGGGCTCGGGCCATTACCTTTAGGGTCGTTTGTATGGAGATAAGATCATACATGATTATAAGACGAGTGCACTATGATTAATAAGTCAATACGTGGATTGACCGGTTATACATTTGCATTGTCCTTTTTCCTGATTGTGATAAAGACCTTATGTGTGGACTCAATGTAACACTGTTCATTGTTTGCCCTTCAATGAGCATTTGGTTATTACTTGTTACATTACAAAGATATCTCTCAATATGTTAGTCTTGATCTTGTTATATTGCATTATAAATGTCTTATCCTGTATAATTTCCCAATATGTTCTGTCTTAAGCTGGTTATAGTGTTACAAGCGTGTTATCCGGAATGCAAATAGAGATATTATTTTACCTACTCTGCAGGTCAGATGCAAGGAGGTGAGGAGAATTGATCAGGTAGCTTTTCATGGAATGGAGTCAAATGTGGCTTGTGAGCCTAATCAACAACCATCTTCTGGAATGTGCTGTAGTGTTGAAATTAAGGGTCGATACCTTGCCCCATGGATAACCTCTGCTATATGTGATGCTTTCAGCTCTAACAGCACAAGTTTTGAGGCTAGGTATACCGTCTAAAGTCACTTTTCACCTGGATTATCTTTCATTTTCGCAAGAACATATTTTTGCATGTAGTGTATTAAAGCATGTTCTTTTACTGGTTGGAAGGGGATGTCCCTTGGTGTTGTAAGATGTTCCAAGAGAAGTGAAATACTGTCAGCAAATGATGCCCCCTAAAATAGGCTCATAAGATGTTCCAAGTGAAATGCTATCAGTAATTGATGCCCCTAAAATAACTGGAAGTTTTTTTCTACGTTGATATACTACTCATAACTTAAACCGACAGTCTTCAGGGTGGTTAAATTGTTGAACATTCTTCCGATTCAGATGCCTTGCCTTCATAAAACATTGCTCTGTAAGCATGATGGTCAGATATACAGGCGTATTTGATCGTTTAATCATCAGCATATGGATGATTAGACCCCAGGATTATTTTGTTAAAATTTTTCATAGCTACAGAAGATGTTTGTTCAAGGCTTTCATGGACAAGGCATGATCTTCATTTTTCATTGTGGCCTTACGTGGCATCGCTAGTTTAATTTTTGGTAAATTGTCCTTATTTTTCGTTGCACTAAGCAGGATTTATCACATTTTCATTAATTGGAGTCCCAAATAGATGATAATGTTGTCATGGGTAGGTCAAAACTATCACAATCGAGAGAACTAGACCAAATAGTAGAGGTGGTTAATCTTTATGGTTTGGTTTGCTTGTGCATACCTACATGCAGATGGCTTGGATCTTTGTTTTTCTGAATTTTGGAAAATTATCTTCAATGAACTAAAATTGTAAGATGTCTCATCAACAAGCTTTCTTTGTACTTTTCCTCATTTATTACTTGTCCTGTTGCTGTTGGATTCTTGGGGTGGGTGGTAGGGGTGATGGTGATCCAGAAACTGCTTTGTATTCCCTATGAAAGAAGTTGCTGTGTTGTACTGTGCAGTACTGCGCATATCCAAGAGTTTCCAGACTGATATTTCAGGATTTGGTCAAGTTTCTTTAATAACTTCTTGAGAATAACCGGTAAATCAGAACTGGAGGGTTACTGAAATCTCACCAAACTTTTGTACTTTGAAACATGAAAGACCTTGAATGTCAACATCTAGCACTTGATATTTTGGTTACCAAAGATCCACTGAAAGGATTTTAAAACTTTCAAACTCAAAATCCAACCGGGAGAAATCCTTCAGTATGAAGATGGGTATACTAGAGTGTCCAAATGCTTAAACCATCAAACTTTTGTATTTATATTCTGCTCAGAGGTTTTAATCTATTGTACTGATGCTATTTCATTTTATTTATTTGTTTACTAATGTATTTTCTTTTTTTCCTCTGGTATTTTATGTTTTTGCAGTTTTATCACCGAGCCAGCTTCAGTTAACTTGAATGCTAGTCTCAGCATTACTGGGAAGTGTTCGGATCCAGAAGTTTCAGCAACTGAAGCCTTGGACAAAGGTAGCATTTGTTTCGGTATCCCAAATACCAAATTTTGTTCCCAGATAAATTCTGGTTTCTTAAAGGGGCTGAAGTACAATGGTGGTTCTTACACTGCTTTTCTTTCACCTATTTGACTTCCCGTGTGCAACATATTCTGGGTAAATTATAAACTGGCATCTTTTTTTGCTGCATTACATGTTTCCCATTGTAAAAATTGTTTGTGCTTTAACTTTCTTTTGTCAAATTAACAGGCGCGGTTCATCCCTTATTTTAATTCGAACTGATCTTGCAGTATAGCTGCCTTGGCAGCTAATACATTGCATAATTTGTAAAACTCTGATGATCATTGCTATTACAAACTTTATCTGTGCAATTGCCGATTAAATCTGTTTAGTTGTCGATTGCTGAACTGAAAAGCATTGCACTTGATGGAACTTATTATGCTGTCATTCTTGCAGATTTTGATTAGTTCCTCCCTTCCTTTCTCTTTTTCGTTTCAATGACCTCTAACCCAGGTGTTATTTGGTTACTAATCCTGGTATAGAATCTGGGATTACATTTATTCATTGTTTGGTTGTTGGTATTTGCTAATACCGGTATAATCAGGATAACCTTGTTCCAAACTAAACAACACCTTAGAGAGACCCAACAACCATAATATCCAAGTTGTTGCGCCTTAAAAGTTCACAGCAAGCGTTCAAGTAAACTTCAGAATGTCTTTATAACTAGGACAACTAGTGACTTAGCCTGTTAACCGTTTAGGTTAGTTGATAAATACATTTTGATGCTGAAATTTATGTAGTTAGAGAAAGTATTGAAATTGATGGCAAGAAATTTATGTTTGGTAAAAAATGATAGTAATAAACAATTTTTCTATTAAAATGATTAATGTCTTTAGAGTTATTTTTAAAGTGTATAAATTAAGAAGTATGTGTATATATAGAAGGATGAATGATGAAAATAGAACGGAGTGTGAGTTAGACCATAAGTGCTGATAATTAGAAAAAGTCATTAGTTGGGGGTTGATCAATTTATATATTTTTTGGTTGATGTTGTCTTATAAATACTCTGATTAATTATTAAATGTGTAGTATAATTTGCTTACAAGTTTATTTGATCAACTTATGAGCTTATTCAAACACACATTAAATAATATTCAAGATCCTACACATATTGAATGAAAGAAGTGTGATTTGAAGTCAAGATTTGCTACTTATATTTCCATCCCCATACCTTTCTTTTTTCCATTTTAACCAATTAATGTCATGTTTTTGTATAAGTTTCGGATGAATTAGATAGTATAGACTAATAAGGGATCCACCTGTTCCCTCCCTTCCAATAAGGGGTAAAACAAAGGTAACAAACAGACAGTTCACACATTGATAATTTTTTTTTTTTTTTTTACTATTAGGTGAATTTTATCCTGTAATAGTGAGTTATCTAAGTTTATTAGAAAATTTACCTTATTATTATATTAAAAGAGACCTGATTATGAGTATATACATATAAGAGATTGTGTGCATATAAGTCTGCGGAAACTGAGTAATTCATCATCAACAAGGGTTGTGGTGAAATTGATAGGATTCCTTTACCTTTAATCAGATGTCTCGGTTTGAGTCTTAATATGGAAAAAATCATGTTCCCTTTAAATGAACCTTACGCAACGCAAATCCAAATTAATTGGGTCCTACAACAGATATTGGACACCAGATGAGTAATTAAAAAAATGAATAATTCATCCTCCCGGATGCGCTACTTAGATTTTCAAATATTCGGGAGTTGAAAATTTGGGGGAAATGGTTATTTGGTCCTTTACAAACTTTTTAAAATTTTATGACCCTTTCACAAGAGATCTTCATTTTTTACACATAAGACATCTAAAAATAACACATAAGAGATCTGAAAAAGTTATTTTCTTCTATTCAAATTGTAAGAGGCCAATAAAGCTTATTTCTTCAAAAAAATGGATGGCCTGCACCTTATGTGTACACACGGATGCTGTATTGCAACACTGCTTCATCTAAATTTAATATTTTTAACGCTATAAATTTATATGTAAAAAATTACTAGTATTATACTCATTCCGTCCCAATTTATGTGATATTTTTCGCTTTTTGAGAGTCATTTAATTAAACTATGAAGCTAAATTGGATTAGATTAACATTTTAAAATTAAAATTTACATATTTGAAAACTAAAAGTACTATAAGTTGCAATTTTTCTCATATCACTTGAGTGAAAAAATACATCTTAAAATGTTGGTCAAAATTCATGCCGTTAAAATGACACATAAATTGAGACAAAGAATAACAAATAGTATACTCATTTGAATTCTAACTTTAAGAATATAATACATTCAATATTAAAGGTCTTGCGTGTTTAACTCACATAGTTTTAATACTGAATTCGTCTATTCTGGAGGAGTAACTGCTCACTTTTTATTTTTTGTGTCTTATCACAATCGATTCAACCTAATTCCTGTATATATGTCTCACAAAATCCGTTCAAACACATGCAAACAAGAGGTTGCGACCAATAATCACCAAGCCGGTGAACTTAAATTAATTAAATCAATCTTATTGAGTAAAAAAAACAACAATAATAATAACATACTCAGTGTAATTCCACAAGTGGGGTATGGAGATGGTAGAATATATGAAGACTTTACCTCTATCTTGGGAGGTAGATAAATTGTTTCCGATAGACTTTTTTTTTTGTTTCCGATAGACTCTCGGCTCAGAATAAAACAAAAATCAAAGCAAGTCAAAGAGAAAAAAAATGTAACTATAATAAAATAATATATTAAGCGAATGACAAAAGACATTAGATAGTAACAGAAATCTATTGAATCAAAAAAGAAAAAGAAAAAGAAAAGAAAGACTAATGGGTGATAGAAACAAAGTCATAGGAATCAAGTTTTTATAAGATGAAACAAGTAAAACAAGATAAATAGTTAAAGCAGTAGACGATAGCCAAAGATGAACTACACTTTATTGAAAATGAATTAGAGAATAATCAGAAGAGTATCTTTGCAACTTCTAGTGGAGTAGTTGAGTTTTTAGGTATTTGCATTGTGGCCTGATTAAATTTATATTTCTACTAAAAGTCCCGATTCGAAATAAAATGCTTTTTATCAAAAGTGATTTCGTATTTAGAGTTCAAATCCGAAACTTTTAGTTAAAAATAAATTAGTTCTTACCACTCCGATACCTCATTTGTGAACAATTTCCTTTTTATTTTCGCCCGTCTAAGCTTGTTTATATTGTCGATCTTAACTCCGAGTATAAAGTAGGTTATGTTGGGTATTTTTGCTCTATGATACTTTATAAAGCAGTACGGGAAGTATATGACTATTACAAGTATTCGAAAGGCTAAACAAATATTCAATAATTCAACTAGTAATCTGAAAATTACAATAGATCCACAAAACTGAAATTACAATTTTGTTGAAGACGGAAAAATGGAAACTGGTTTTGCTGAGTCGAGTGTGGCACTCTGTCCTTAAGACAATATTGCCCCGTATGTATCCTTTATACGTCCTGGACAATTTGTCTCCCAAGATAAAACAAAGAATAGAACACTTGAGCAAAGGAAACTCAAGAGCTACCGTGAAGAATATTGAGTAACGAAATGATGCCTTGGAAGTTGTAGGAAGAAGAAAAGTTTCTGCTTGTGTAAGCTTCTGAATTTCGTGTATATTATATGTGTGTTCTTAGTGCTCAACAATGGTGTAAGGGGGTGTTTATATAGGTGATGGAGGGGCTGAAAAACTGCCTCCATAATAGCCAAATAATGGCCATTATGGAGGTAGTAAAGTCACCAACATAAATGGTGAAAGACCAATGGATTTGGCCATTATAGGAGGAGTAATTCAGCCAAAATAAATGACTGAATTGAGAGCTTGGCGTTTCAGCTTTGACTGTCCAAATTCTGACGTTCTGGAAACTTCAGGGACCAAACTGTACATCTTGAAACTTCAGGGACCAAACTGTACATCTGAAAGAATTCTGGGTCCGAACTGTACATCTGAAACTTCTGGGATCAAACTGTACTTCTGGAAAAGTTCTCTGGCCCAAAAAGATAATATCAGAAGGCCCGTGAACCCGGAACTCGGAACCGGACGGGTGGCGGCGGCGCGCGTGTGGTCTTTCCTTGAACCGAAGCACATCTAGGTCCTCCCTCCTTTAAACACATGGGATACCCCTTGGGGTCCCAAACCCCAAACCAATTTCGAGTCTTATATACACAACAATTCTTTCTTCCTCTACCGATGAGGGAGAATTGAACACAATACCACACTTTCCATGCTTCAAACACCTTACTTCGTGGACCAATATCTCTTTCATTTCTCAATGAAATTTGACGATTCTTGGCCCTACGGTTATCTACGTACTTAGTAGATCATGCATGTGTGAAGAACCGGATTCTCCAACATACGTAATACTAGTGTTTAAGCCGTTAAAGTTGGTCGGTCGCAACTCCCGCCAAAGACAAATTTCCAACAGGTTATAGCTAGAAGCACGTCACCTTACGTAAAGTTAGTCACTTTATGTTTATGAGAAAAACTTAAATGAAGCGACATCTATACATATATAATGATTTTATCCTTATTTTTCTTTACAAAAATGTGAATCCCTTATATAATGAAAACTCTATACAAAAAGCGTCCATCTAATTAAGTAAATGTGAGATAAGTTGAAACGGAATAATAAATAAGTTAACGTAATATTTATATATTTACTTACGAAAATTCCTCATGTTATCCAAAATATTTAATATAACCTTGTAAATGATAAGTATTATACAGACAAATGTTTGTATAAATTTTTATGATATAGGTGTAAATCTTCGATTTTAAAATATTAAAAATATATCTATAATTGAGTAGTGTAATTTACAGTTGTTTTTATGTTGAGTGGACTTTACAATTTACAGCGGGGAAGCTTGAAATATTGAATTCAATAAATGTTGTGGTTGGATGAATAAATTTTTTCTAATTCTTAACAAGTTGTTTGAAGTGAAGATATGAAGCATGTGTAATGTGTTAGCAGCAGTAAGTAGTTGTACATGAGTATATTTAAGTTATACACTTCTAGAAGTAAATAGAATTAGTTGAGTAGTTTAGCATTTGTTAATTAATTAGACTAGTATAAATGTATAACTTTAGATTCTTGTTGAGTTAGTTTTGATTAATGAAAGAAGATATTTTCTCAAGCTCCTCTCAATATCTCTTTCTCTATCTTCTCTTCTCCGATCAATAACCTCCATTAATGGAAGATTAAGCTTGCATGATTCCTTCTCCTTTTAACAGAAGTATTTACAACATCATATATCTCTTAAAAGATAATTATAAGTAAAATCATAAGCATTCATTAATAATTATTATTAAAGATTATGGTAGGATTATAAGTAATTCTTCATCCTTAATTAAAAATATTGGTTGAGTACAGTGGCGGAACTTGCCCAAAATATTAAGGGGGGGCGGTAACTACTAACAAAAATATTATAATTGAAATTTATAAGAACAAAATATAATTTTATCAAAGATTCAAAATAACATCAACACAACAAAAATATAATATATAAAAGGAAAGACGTACCCAGAATTAAAGTGCCGCCCTTCGTTCTTTTAAAGACTTGAAATCATTAATAATTGAATCAGAGCTAAAGCTTTCAGCTATATCTTTTTCAATATAAACCATCATATTGTCAGCAAGAAATTCATCCGCCATCTTATTACGCAACATTGTCTTGATTATCTTTATTGATGAACATGATCTTTCTGTAGTAGCCGTAGAAACTGGAAGAGTTAAGATAAGGCGGATTATCCGGTCAATCAAGTAATATGTGTACGCGCCCGTTTTTCGACCTCGCTCGGGTCAAAGCGGAGCGCGGACGTGTCCGGTGATTCCTGGGTAAAGGATTGAGGAGTCGCCACCTAATTATTTTTTACGGTGAATTAGGACACCTAAATATTTAAACTAAGTGCTGCAATGTAAACTCCAATTTTATGGTCTGCGAAACTAGTGAGATTCTAGGTAAGGGTTCTTTATTATCCTAAAGGGAAGGGGTTAGGCATCCTTTAAGATCCGCTAACTTGCGGTTATCCGGTAAAACTCAGATTAATTATTGCTAGAAAAATACATGTTTTACAAGTAAAAAAGACGTTTGCAAATATGATGTATTTTATACAAGTAAATATGATGCATTTTATACAAGTACGTATTCGAATGACATAAAAGAAAGATACATGTAAAGTTTTTAGAAAACATGCATTTGTGACAATAAATTCTTTATAATGCCAAAGAAGCGAATCTTTCGAAAATCAACAAGTTGCAAAAAATAATAATAAAAAGATAAACTTATTTGTACAATTAATTGAAGCAAATAAAGATGACAAGAGTTGTTTTTTAAAAATCTTGAATAAGCGTGACGAGCCTAAAAATAAATAAACTAGCGAAGGATTTCTAAGTTTGCGAGCCTACAAATAAATAAGCTAGCGACGGGTTTCAAATCTTAAACTAACCTATGAATAAATCCTAAGTTTGCCTATTCTAAGCATTTCAATAATTACATAAGTGCGATAAGCAATATTACAATACAAAGCGAGATAAAAGCTGAATTAAAGAAAGAAATAACAATAAATAAATTCCGAGGAATAATCGCCTTTATTTACTTTAGTCCCTGCAAGCTGTCAATAACAAACGGTTAGAAACAGTTAAGTACAAATAACTTCATGTCCGTATTCAAAACAGTGAATGTTTTGATCGCGGAGGGCTCAGACTTAAATTTTGAAAAGAACATTCCAATCACGTCGTGGCTGCAAACATATGACTCATGTGGTTTATTTTGATTGCCTCGCCTACTAAACGTGTTGGTCTCTCGGGTGAAATAGAAAAGATCACTATAATCACGTCGTGGCTGCGAATATATAATTCACCTCGCCTACTAAACATGTTGATCTCGGATAGAAGGTTTAAGTCTTCATCCTTGCCCAGAAGTTATATTTCCGTCTTTGCAACTGTGGAGGCCTCAAAATCGACGGATATTTTTCATCGGCGATGTAGTATCGTGTTCAAATCGGTAAAATTTTAAATCGAATGTAAGCAGTGATAGCGATATGATATGAGAAAAATAAAAAGCGATGCTTGATGGCGATGAGCGAAAAAAACAGAGGCAAAAAGCAGTTTCAAAATGACGCGGTGTCTAGTTTTAAAAGCGAAAGCGATGAGAACGGTAATTTTAATGTCAAACAGAAGCGAAATAGAAAGCGATGTTGGAAAAATGCGGTGTCTAGTTTAAAACAGTAAAAAATGATAAAGCAAGAAACAAGAATCAAACTGGGGAGTAAATCAAACAGAAAAACAAATACCAACAGACGCGGTATTTATTCAAACAAGAAAAGCGATAATATGAAACCAGAAGCGTCTCAGAAGATGGACGCAATGTTGGTTTGGATCAATAAGACAACAAAGAGAATGCGGTATTAATTCAATCAATAACATAATAATAATGCCAAGGAAACAGACGGTAGTGATTTAAAATACCCGACCCGAAGTTCAAATTCGAAATATTCAAATCGGTCGCCTGACTGGTCGATAATTCAAACCGAAATCGATTTCAAAGACCAATTTGAGATAACCAAGAACGAGAATATGAAATGCAAGAATTCTCAAAATGTTGCTAAATCGGGTCGACCTGACCGTCGATGATCTGACCGGATCAATGATCCAAACTTGAATCGATTTCAAACCAAATTCAGATAACTAATAACAAGAATATGAAATGCAAGGATTGAAAAATATTACTAAAGTCGGTCGACCGGCGGTCGATGTTCTGACCGGATCAATGTTTCAACCGGATCGATTTCAACACCAAATTCAGATAACCAATAACAAGAATATGAAATGCAAGGATTACGAAAATGTTACTCAAACCGTCGACTGACCGGATCGATGACCGACCGAATTGGAGTTTCAACCTAATCAAACAATTTCGTCAATTTCAGATAACCAAAGATAACAACAGCTGACAATGTAGGAAAATTGGAAAAATCTAAACCGGTCGATCTGACCGAAGTCGATGTTGACCGAATTGTGTGTTCAACCCAAGTCAAATAATTTCATCAATTTGGATAACCAATGATAACAAACGGCAATGTAAGAAAATTGGAAAAATCTAAACGGGTCGACCCAGGCCGGTCGATGTTTCGACCGAAATCGGTGATCCAAACAAATCTTACACCAAATTCGGATAACCAACATACATAAACATGAAATGCAAGAATTACGAAAATGTTACCCGAATCAATGATCGACCTGGGTCGACCCGAAATTAGTGAAAAAATCAGAGAAATCAAAGGGGATGACAAACCTTTTCGGACTTGATTCTTGGAACAACAACGAAGCCAAATACTCTCAACTCAAGAACACAACAAAATAACTATGTATATATTGAATAAACTTCCGAAAATCCTTTTTTTTTTCTCTCTCAAAAATCCTCTCCTTGATGAAGAACAACATGGGGGTATTTATAGGTGGATTCCCCCCCAAAAAACGAGTTTGAATTCGAATTAAAGGTAAAGAAAAATCCGGATTTGAGGGGCATGGGTCGCGGGTTTTAGGGGTATGGGTCGAAGTGACGGGAGTTGGTGGTGGCAGGGGGTTGGTGTTGGTGTCGGGTGAGGTGACCGGCGACGTGGGTCGCCATTATGAAAGTGTGGGGTCGTGGTGAGAGAGAGGTTTTTGATTTTGGGGATTTTGGGTTTTGGTTTTTTGGGGGAATTAAAAGGTTGAGGAAATGAAATTTGGTCGGGTTTTGGGCTGCGGGTTTGGGTTTGGGGTTTTAAATGGGAGTATGGGCTGGTGGGTGTTTGGTGTGGGTAGAAAAATTGGGGGTTTGTTTTGTTTTGTGGGGTATTGATTTATTTTGGGATTGGGCTAATTAAAATAAAGGGAATGGGCTTGGGAGTTTTTGTTTGGGTAGAATTGTTTTGGGTTTGGGTATAAGGGAATTTAATTGGGGAGTTTTGGGCTTGGACGAAAAAATGGGTTTTAATTTAGGTTGGGTAGAAATTGTTTTGGGTTAGGAAATAAAAATGGGTTATGGATTTAAAAAATATAAAAGGGGTTTAATATTAAAGATATTATATATATATATATATTTTGTAAAAGATGTGAATTATTTAAAATAACATAACAACGTGATAATAATAAAATATAATTTTTTAAATTATGCTTAATGCTTAATAAAAGGGAAATGCGATGCAATTTTGCGAGAATAAAATAATATAGCATTTCGGATAAAAAATGCAAATGATATAAAATATGCGAATAATAATAATAATATGAAGATACACACATATATGCCTATATTTTAAAATTATTTTAAAAGTGTCAAAAATATTAAAAATTACGAATAAAATCATAAAAGATGGGACAAAATTGGGTGTCAACAGATGGCCCTCTTTGGGCGAGACGATGAAAGAGTTTTCGGCCAAAGAAGTTGACTGGTAGCCAATTTTGTCCGATCATCTGAATCGCATGGTAAGAAATAGAATCCCCGGGGGGGAAATGAAGTTGCAAAAAGATGGTGCACATTCAAGAAACAATGCCCCAGTGTCGACCTAGGATGACACTGGTCGCAGATGTGAGAAACTAATGGGAAAGAGAGGATCGACGTTCGAAGTAGGTCGTTGACCAAATTGCCTCGGTTCGTCGTAAGAGATAGTCCCACGTTGTGATGAAGTTCCTGCAAACTAAAAACTCCTGCAAACTAAAGCTTAAGATATAAGTAGTGTATAACTGCTGAGAAAATATTGTAGAGAAAATAACTTGGAAATACCCGCATTAGGAGGTGGGCGCCTGACTGAAATTAAAAATACCCTCATTATAAGGTGGGCGCCTGACTGAAATTAAAATACCCGCATTATAAGGTGGGCGCCTGACTGAAATTAAAATACCCGCATTATAAGGTGGGCGCCTGAAATGACGTCGTTGTATTGACGTGTTGTGTTGAAGACGTCGTTGTAATGTTGTTGACGTCGTTGTAAAAAAAGACAGTTGTTGTGCTGCATGTAACGTCGAGGACGTTGTTGTAATGCTGTTTTGCTGTAAAAGATAATTGTTGTGTTGCATGTAACGTCGAGGACGTTGTTGTAATGCTGTTTTGCTGTAAAAGATAATTGTTGTGCTGAAGACGTCGTTGTAATGCTGTTGACGTCATTGTAATGCTGTAAAAATAAATGTTGTGCAGAAGACGCCGTTGCATAGGCGTGTTGTTGATGACATCATTGTAATGTTGTTGATGTCGTTGTAATGCTGTAAAAATAAATGTTGTGCAGAAGACGCCGTTGCATAGGCGTGTTGTTGATGACATCATTGTAATGTTGTTGATGTCGTTGTAATGCTGTAAAAAATAAATGTTGTGCAGAAGACGCCGTTGCATAGGCGTGTTGTTGATGACATCATTGTAATGTTGTTGATGTCGTTGTGATGCTGTAAAAAATAAATGTTGTGCAGAAGACGCCGTTGCATAGGCGTGTTGTTGATGACATCATTGTAATGTTGTTGATGTCGTTGTAATGCTGTAAAAATAAATGTTGTGCAGAAGACGCCGTTGCATAGGCGTGTTGTTGATGACATCATTATAATGTTGTTGATGTCGTTGTAATGCTGTAAAAATAAATGTTGTGCAGAAGACGCCGTTGCATAGGCGTGTTGTTGATGACATCATTGTAATGTTGTTGATGTCGTTGTAATCTTTGTAAAAATAAATATTGTGCAGAAGACGCCGTTGCATAGGCGTGTTGTTGATGACATCATTGTAATGTTGTTGATGTCGTTGTAATGCTGTAAAAATAAATGTTGTGCAGAAGACGCCGTTGCATAGGCGTGTTGTTGATGACATCATTATAATGTTGTTGATGTCGTTGTAATGCTGTAAAAATAAATGTTGTGCAGAAGACGCCGTTGCATAGGCGTGTTGTTGATGACATCATTGTAATGTTGTTGATGTCGTTGTAATGCTGTAAAAATAAATGTTGTGCAGAAGACGCCGTTGCATAGGCGTGTTGTTGATGACATCATTGTAATGTTGTTGATGTCGTTGTAATGCTGTAAAAATAAATGTTGTGCAGAAGACGCCGTTGCATAGGCGTGTTGTTGATGACACCATTGTAATGTTGTTGATGTCGTTGTAATGCTTAAAAAATAAATATTGTGCAGAAGACGCCATTGCGTAGGCGTGTTGTTCATGACGCCGTTGTATGGGCGCGTTGTTGATGACGCCATTGTATGGGCGTATTGCTGATGACGCCGTTGTATGGGCGTGTTGCGGATGACATCATTGTAATGTTGTTGATGTCGTTGTAATGATAACGCTGATGTCGTCGTTGTATCGACGTGTTGTGTTGAAGACGTCATTGTGATAGCGTTGTTGCAAGAATGTAATCTTTGTTTGTTGTAAGAGATAGGCGTTCTTGAAAGACGCCGTTGAAATGTTGTTGACGTCGTTGTAATGTTGTAAAAAAAGCTGGCGTGCCGCCGTAACGTCGTGGACGTTGTTGTAATGCCGTTGAAGATAGTTGATGTGCTGCAGTAACGTCAATGACGTTGTTGTAATGCTGTAAAAGATAGCTGCTGCGTTGAAGACGTCATTGTAATGTTGTTGACGTCGTTGTAAAGCTGTAAAAAATGATTGTCGTGCTGCCATAACGTCGATGACGTTTTTGAAATGTTGTCTTGTTGTAAGAGATGTAAGTGACGTCCTTGCCGTCAGTTCGCTGTAATAGGGTTCCACGTTGTGCTGAATCTTACGCGATCCAAACTCATGTGAATTGAAATGTCGTCCTGGCAGGCGAAAGTGTGATCGCGACGTCTTTGCCGTCGGGTTTGCCTTGTTGTCGTTCTTTGTGATCCGAAATAACATCTTTGTGCGGACATAATAGTCGGGACCACAGAGGTCAAGATGATGTCTTCGTATAAATGCCGAACAAGAACGTAATCCTTGTAGTGGGTTGTAGTGCCGAAATTCTTTAGGGAATTGATCATAAGCGATGTGGCTTCCTGCTTTTCAACTGAAGAACACGTACTCAAAGAAAATTTGTGAGTTTGGGGAGGCGGTTGATTCGCGTTGACTTTGTAGCTTTGGCTCTTGATGGTTGCATGTCCTGTGATTCGGACTGTAGCTCTGCCTGGTTCAGTCTTGGCTAACCGATTAATGAAAACATTTGTTGAAAATGAGTTGTTTATAAGAAAGTATGTTTATCATTAAAAAGTTCTTGTCGAGCGCTAATGAAAATATTTGTTGAAAATGATTTGCTTATAAGAAAGTATGCATATTAGTAAAAATCTTGTCAAACTCTAATGAAAGTATTGGTTGAAAATAAATTGCTTATAAGAAAGTAGGCAGATATGTAAAAAATTATGTCGAGCCCTAATGAAAGTATTTGTTGAAAACAAAATGCTTATAAGGAAGTAGGCATATAGGTAAAAGTTACATCGAACTCTAATGGAAATATTTGTTAAAAATAAATTGCTTATAAGAAAGTATGCATATATGTAAATATCTGTCGAGCAGTGACATGCGGTGAAACAGAGCAAACGCCTTATCCAAAACCCTCTTAGGCTGAAGACTTAGTTTGCCGATGCTTTTCCAGGTTTATCGGCGTCCTCTGGTAGTGATCCCTTAAAAATGCCCCAGTTTCCGATATGTGAGGATGATGATCTTTTAAACGGACAACCGAGTCTTGTCTGGGTTGCTTGCATGTCCTATCAGGGTGATCAGATGGGTGCATTTGCCTTTTGTGAGATAAAGGAGAAAATATTTCCTAATGGTGGGACCGAAGCCGATTTAGGCCGCCTACGTATCCCCATGAGGGAATCAGGTCATGACGTAGTTCATTACAAGTAAAGAGGGTTGTAAGGATTTTTCTAAAGATGGGACCGAAGCCGATGTGGCCGCCTACGTATCCCGCCGAGGGAATCAGGTCATAACGTAGTTCAGGTTACAAGTAAAAGGGAACTGTAAGGGTTTTTCTAAAAGTGGGACCGAAGCCGAGGTGGCCGCCTACGTATCCCGCCGAGGGAATCAGGTCATGACGTAGTTCAGTTCCGCCTGGACAATCAAGCGCCCATCCGCTTTTCATCAATCAGTCTCTTAGTATATGATTACGTATCTACTTGACTGCGAAAGATATAGCATTGCCCTAGTAGAAGTCAGTTGTAGTGCGGTTGCCTAAGAGTACAAATGGCAAACGTCCGTGCCAATGCTTGTAACCATCAACCATCCCGACGTTTCATCCAAATCGGCTTTGACTTATTCCAAAAATGCCTTAATTCTTCCGCTTGTGAGTCTTCCTTATATTCTTCAAGCCTTGCTTGTTTGGGACCTTGTTGGCTTGTTTCATTATACGTCACATACCAAACAAATTAGTTTGCATGATGAAAAAGAAAAGAGAATTATTTAACAAAACATATTTTAAAAATAGCAGAAGCAATGCAGATTTGTCATTTTAAGTTTTCAAAAGGTAAAGGTAAAACATATTAAATGCATATATGTGATTCAGGCCTCAATCTGAATCGCATCGTTTCATTAAATATTGATGCAGTTAACTAGTTTCCGGGAGTAACAAGGCCAGGGCACAGGTCCAATTTTTCCAAAACATCTACTTGCTCTGCATCCCAAATAGTTGAGTCTCTAGCGTAATCATTGAGAATCACACTGCATCATGCTTCTTCTTCAGTAATGAAAAGACTTTTGAATCCCTCAACGAGGTTGGCTGCATTGTCTTCCTTTGATTCCTGAGTGGCGCATGCTCTGACGAATGACTGACTCAGAGATGGAACAGGCTTTGGCAAAAGAGCATCTCTCTTCCTTCGGAGATTGGTTGATAGGGCTTTTCCAAGAAAAGATGGTGACATGACCTGCGACTTTGGAGGAAGTACTTCTACTCCAAACGGTGCCCTCACTTGGACTGTAATCATAGGGGTGATAAAGGCCGATGATTCAACCTTTTCCTCTATCTGGATTGGCACAATGGTCCCTTCCAAGTTGTGTTCTTCATCAACAGTAATCATATTTACGTTGGCATCGTCATGATTTGGCAAAGGGTTATCATTTACATTAGAGGAGGGTCCTTTCAGTTGGATAACTCCTTCTTTGATCAATGTCTCAATTTTGTCTCTGAGGGCATAGCAATTTTCAGTGTCGTGCCCAGGAATTCCCGAGTGGTACGCACAATGCTTAGTCTTATCGTGCCATTTTGGAATAGGATTGGGGACATTTCCTTGGATAGGCTGGAGTATTCCTGCGGTTTTCAGTCTTTCATATAATTGGGCTCGAGGTTCGGCTAAAGGTGTATAGGTTTTGGCTGGCTTTCTTTCGTATTTCTTGTGAGTGCAGGTGCATTTGGTGCATGGACTTGTGGATGAGGCAAGTATGCGGGCTGATATTGTGGGGATTCGGATAGACAGCGCCGAGGCGGGCTATATATTGGATGGGTATGGTAGGCGGGGTAGGGACCAGGTGGGTATTGATAGTAAAGGTGAGGGCTTTGGGTGTATGGGTAATAATAGGAAGGATGAGGACTTGGGTTGTTGTGATTGTAGTAGGGAGGTGGGGTGATGACATTTGGTAGGTTGACATTTGATTTGGCTTATGTTTACGAACTGTCACCACAGAGGACACTCCATCTCTCTTTCTCGTTCGCTCCCTCAAATGAGTCCGAGTGGATTGTCTCACTTGTTGCTTGCAACACGCCAAGTTGCAATTCTCCCGGTTTGATACCTTCTTCTATAAAATCTCCCATCCTTACGACTTGAGAAACTTCGTCCTATGACGCTTATCATTCTTTCATAGTATGTCGCATCTTTCGAGATTGTACAAAGAGAGTTGCCATTTCACTTCCGTTATCGGGGTTGAACTTTCGCTATACGCCCTCCACTTCATGGCATATTCTCTGAAGGTCTCTGTGGACTTCTTTTCCAACTTCATCGGATAAAATCTGTCAAAAGCGTGTCGATGTTGAATTTAAATCATCCCACGAAATCTTGTGCCATCGTGCCCCAATTACGCCATTTTGCGGGTCACGACTTGTGTACGGTCGAGTGCTTCTCTGTCAAACTTCTTGTGAACAACTTCATTATGATGGCCTGATTTTTACCTACCCCAACCGCTTTGTCGCAAAGACGATCTCAAATGAGAGTAAGGATTTCCTTTCCCATCAAACAAGTCAAATTTTGTCACCTTATATCCTACAGGCAATTCAATGTCGGGATGCATACACAGATCTTCATACTCGGATCCTTCATGCCCCTTGCTGATTTGGATATTCTTGAATGCTTATTACAGGCTATGAATCTCCCTCCCCACACTTTCACCGGTTCTGATCTTCACCTGCCTGTCCATTTCTTCACACTGGTCAATTTCCTGAAGAGTCATGTTTGGTACTGTGGTTGTAAAAGGTTGAGCTTCCGTTGCATATCTTTTGGTGGCACGTCTTTGTTCGTTGGGATCGGCGGCGTGTGCCATCAATATGTGTTGGCACGCTTGGTGATTTTGCATGAAAGAGGTGTTTTGGATGAGTGGGTTAATTTGGGTATGTGGAGTTGCAGGGTCATTTTGTAGCGGGCTTTGTTGTGGACTAGCTTGCGGGTTAGTGTGTTGTGGATCGGTTTTGTTTAGTGGCGAATTTTCGGGGAGGTTTTGGGGAAATGGCGGTTCAGGAGATGAGAAAGTTTGTGGTGCAATTGCATTCGTCCCTTGTTCAGGGAGTGGGGTATTGGCGCTAATGGACAGGTTGGTGAGATTTTGGAGCCGCTCTATCTCAGTCTGCATGGCTGTCATCTGTTGTAACAGTTGGGCGATGTATTTTCTTGGGCGGTAGCATTTCTATTTTCAAAGTCTCTGGTTCATCTCTGGAAAGGGTAATAAGTTCCAGGCGATCTGTTCGGATGCATCTAAATCGATCATTTCATTTGAAGGATTGTGCCTTTGACCTCGTGAAGTAGGGATGATCCGCCATTTTTAGTCAACATAAATCAACCTTTGGGAAGAAATAATTTAGGAAAAATAAACCTTCTAAAAAAATTAAAGAAAACCAAGTTAGTACAAGGCAGTATTTATTGCTTTAAATAATATGCACATAGTGAAAAAGCGAGGAGAAAACAACAAAATGATTGTAAGGCAATTAAATGCGCATCCTAATATGCATGGGGCCTCCCTTATGCCGGAGGTGGGCCTAAACGCCCGGATATGCGGGATTACGACAGATTTGATCCAAGTCGCTAAACTACAATGCTTTGTCGGAAATGAGACAAAATGAATGTACATTTTCCAATTTCAAAGATGTCATGATTAGTCTTGGATTAGTCTATCCTTATCACGCTACACATAATATGATGATTGGTCGTTGGGTTGTGAGACCCGTAGACATCTTTGGCGGATTTCTTAATCGTGGAGTCGATACCAAGGATCGACCCACCTAAGGTGTATGTATGCATGACTTAAAATAAAGGGTGGTATAGCTCTATCTTAAATTTTCTAAGATTTGGCTGACTAGACTCAAGGTTCCCGAGCGGACTGCTCGAGTGAGAAGGCTACGCGGCCAACCGGATGGTCCGGACACTCCGCGCATACGCCAACTCTCCTAAAATTTGGTAGATTGAAAGAAATTTGCGGTGCATAAAACACACCTCGCGTGTAGTGTGTGATAGTGTCAATTTTCCAGAGTGGAAGAAATATGAGCGAAATGCCAATTTAAGATAAGCGATAAAAAATATAGAAATTAAAGCGATTATGCATACAAAAATTTCGTAATGGAAACAAATCAAAGCATTACATCAAAAGAGCGAAAGTAAAGCACAATTATAATTAACCTGAATTTGCTATGGTTAGGAACACAGAAAAATCCCGTGAGTCGCCATCTTTGTCTTGGCGCCCGTTTTTCGACCTCGCTCGGGTCAAAGCGGGCTTCGGACGTATGGGGTGATTCTGGGTAAAGGATTGAGGAGTCGCCACCTAATTATTTTTTACGGTGAATTAGGACACCTAAATATTTAAACTAAGTCTTTGCAATGTAAACTCCAATTTTATGGTCTGAAACTAGTGAGATTCTAGGTAAGGGTTCTTTATTATCCTAAAGGGAAGGGTTAGGCATCCTTTAAGATCCGCTAACTTGCGGTTATCCGTAAAACTTCAGATTAATTATTGCTAGAAAAATACATGTTTTACAAGTAAAAAGACGTTTGCAAATATGATGTATTTTATACAAGTAAATATGATGCATTTTATACAAGTACGTATTCGAATGACATAAAAGAAAGATACATGTAAAGTTTTTAGAAAACATGCATTTGTGACAATAAATTCTTTATAATGCCAAAGAAGCGAATCTTTCGAAAATCAACAAGTTGCAAAAAATAATAATAAAAAGATAAACTTATTTGTACAATTAATTGAAGCAAATAAAGATGACAAGAGTTGTTTTTTTTAAAATCTTGAATAAGCGTGACGAGCCTAAAAATAAATAAACTAGCGAAGGATTTCTAAGTTTGCGAGCCTACAAATAAATAAGCTAGCGACGGGTTTCAAATCTTAAACTAACCTATGAATAAATCCTAAGTTTGCCTATTCTAAGCATTTCAATAATTACATAAGTGCGATAAGCAATATTACAATACAAAGCGAGATAAAAGCTGAATTAAAGAAAGAAATAACAATAAATAAATTCCGAGGAATAATCGCCTTTATTTACTTTAGTCACATAATTTGTCAATAACAAGCGGTTAGAAGCAGTTAAGTACAAATAACTTCATGTCCGTATTCAAAGCAGTGAATGTTTTGATCGCGGAGAACTCGAACTTAAATTTTGAAAAGAACATTCCAATCACGTCGTGGCTGCAAACATATGACTCATGTGGTTTATTTTGATTGCCTCGCCTACTAAACGTGTTGGTCTCTCGGGTGAAATAGAAAAGATCACTATAATCACGTCGTGGCTGCGAATATATAATTCACCTCGCCTACTAAACATGTTGATCTCGGATAGAAGGTTTAAGTCTTCATCCTTGCCCAGAAGTTATATTTCCGTCTTTGCAACTGTGGAGGCCTCAAAATCGACGGATATTTTTCATCGGCCAGTGTAGTATCGTGTTCAAATCAGTAAAATTTTAAATCGGAACAGAAACAGCAGCGATAGCGATATGATATGAAAAATAAAAAGCGATGCTTGATGGCGATAGCGAAAAAAAGCGAGGCAAAAAAAGCAGTTTCGAAAATGACGGTGTCTAGTTTTAAAACAAGAAAGCGATGAGAACGGTAATTTTAATGTCAAACAGCGAAATAAGCGATGTTGGAAAAATCACGGTGTCTAGTTTAAAACAGTAAAAATGATAAAGCAAGAAAGCGATGTCTGAAGCGGGAGTAAAGCGAAAGCGAAAAACGGCGCCCGAACAGACGCGGTATTTATTAAAGCGATAAAAAGCGATAATATGAAACCGAAGCGTCTCAGAAGATGGGCGCAATATTGGTTTGGATCAATAAGACAACAAAGAGAATGCGGTATTAATTCAATCAATAACATAATAATAATGCCAAGGAAGCAGACGGTAGTGATTTAAAATACAGGCACCCGAGTTACGAAATTCGGAAATATTCAAATCGGGTCGCCTGAGCTGGTCGATAATTCAAACCCGAAATCGATTTGACCAATTTGGATAACCAAGAACGAGAATATGAAATGCAAGAATTACGAAAATGTTGCTAAGCCGGTCGACCTGACCGGTCGATGATCTGACCGGATCGTGATCCAAACTTGAATCGATTTCAAACCAAATTCGGATAACTAATAACAAGAATATGAAATGCAAGGATTACGAAAAATATTACCAAAATCGGTCGACCCGACGGTCGTCGATGACCGGATCGGTGTTTCAACCCTGATCGATTTCAACACCAAATTCGGATAACCAATAACAAGAATATGAAATGCAAGGATTACGAAAATGTTACTCAAACCGGTCGACCGACCGGATCGATGACCGACCGAATTGGAGTTTCAATGGAATCAAACAATTTCGTCAATTTCAGATAACCAAAGATAACAACAAAGAAGAATGTAGGAAAATTGGAAAAATCTAAACCGTCGACTGACCGTCGATGTTTGACCGACCTGAATTGTGTGTTCAACCCAAGTCAAATAATTTCATCAATTTAGGATAACCAATGATAACAAACAAAGAATGTAAGAAAATTGGAAAAATCTAAACCGGTCGACCCGACCGGTCGATGACCCGACCGAAATCGGTGATCCGAAACAAATCTTACACCAAATTCGGATAACCAACATACATAAACATGAAATGCAAGAATTACGAAAATGTTAGAGCAAGTCGACCAGTCGGTCGACCGACCAAATTAGTGAAAAAATCATAGAAATCAAAGGGGATGACAAACCTTTTCGGACTTGATTCTTGGAACAACAACGAAGCCAAATACTCTCAACTCAAGAACACAACAAAATAACTATGTATATATTGAATAAACTTCCGAAAATCCTTTTTTTTTTCTCTCTCAAAAATCCTCTCCTTGATGAAGAACAACATGGGGGTATTTATAGGTGGATTCCCCCCCAAAAAACGAGTTTGAATTCGAATTAAAGGTAAAGAAAAATCCGGATTTGAGGGGCATGGGTCGCGGGTTTTAGGGGTATGGGTCGAAGTGGCGGAGTTAGTGGTGGCGGGGGTTGGTGTTGGTGTCGGGTGAGGTGGCCGGCGGCGTGGGGTCGCCGGTATGAAGGTAATGGGGTCGGTGGTGAGAGAGAGGTTTTTGATTTTGGGGATTTTGGGTTTGGTTTTTGGGGAATTAAAAGGTTGAGGAAATGAAATTTGGTCGGGTTTGGGCTTGCGGGTTTGGTTTGGGGGTTTTAAATGGGAGTATGGGCTGGTGGGTGTTTCGGTGTGGGCCGAAAAATTGGGGGGTTTGTTTTGTTTTGTGGGGTATTGATTTATTTTGGGATTGGGCTAATTAAAATAAAGGGAATGGGCTTGGGAGTTTTTGTTTGGGTAGAATTGTTTTGGGTTTGGGTATAAGGGAATTTAATTGGGGAGTTTTGGGCTTGGACGAAAAAATGGGTTTTAATTTAGGTTGGGTAGAAATTGTTTTGGGTTAGGAAATAAAAATGGGTTATGGATTTAAAAAATATAAAAGGGGTTTAATATTAAAGATATTATATATATATATATATTTTGTAAAAGATGTGAATTATTTAAAATAACATAACAACGTGATAATAATAAAATATAATTTTTTAAATTATGCTTAATGCTTAATAAAAGGGAAATGCGATGCAATTTTGCGAGAATAAAATAATATAGCATTTCGGATAAAAAATGCAAATGATATAAAATATGCGAATAATAATAATAATATGAAGATACACACATATATGCCTATATTTTAAAATTATTTTAAAAGTGTCAAAAATATTAAAAATTACGAATAAAATCATAAAAGATGGGACAAAATTGGGTGTCAACAATATGTATTCGCCTTCCCTGTTTTTCCCAAAGCTTCACACAATTCAGACATAGTTGACAAGTTATTCAATTTTGGATGACTAACAGCCTCAAGAATAAAGTGTTGAAGTTGAAATCTCAAATTTATTTTCTCTTGCTCACTAAAATCCATTGGATTTTAATTTTTCTACAAGAGCACATATATCATCCATATTAAATGCTTCGTAAATATCTTTAGGAATCAAACTATTGCTTAGGCTCAAAAGCTCCATTGTTTGAACATTAAGCATGTGATTCAATTCCTGCAATTGTTGATCAATAGTAACACAAAAAAGATTCACTCTAAAATGTTGACCCACTGTGATGTGATCCTTCTGATGACGAGCACACCCTTGACGCTCTATATAAACATTATTACAATCAGGAGAATCAATATCATGTTGTTCACAAAATAATGTCACATTTTTCAATAATTGATCCCATCCTTCATCTCACAACTTCTGAATTAATGTTTTTGTAGTGATGACTAAATGTATAACATTAAGTATATATTGGGATTTCTGTTGTAAATCTTGAAAAAGACAATCTGTAATTTCCATAATCTCTTTCATCATGTGCAAAATCAATATGAACTCAAATGAATTCATAATCTTATAAGCAGCATTAGCATGCCCTCGTTGAGAGTAAGTTGATCCATTTTTTCTTATATTTTGAAGAACCACACAAGTTGCATCATACATATTTATCATACTACAAACAGAAGAAAAATGTGAGCTCTAACGAGTATCTCCAGCTCGTTTTAAAGTGCCTATTTAATTTTGTCCTTTACCACGATCAAGTTCACCAATCTCTAGCAAAAGTGATATCTCCTCTAATTTGCCAGCTTGCAGCTCATCACGACGCTTACTAGGAACATACAATATTGACAACAAAAGTCAAGTTTAAAAAGAAGTCTATTTTTGATAATTTGATCAACAAAAGTCAAGCTTGAAACGTGAGCCAACGAATTGAATCAATAGAGCTCTTGAGACGAAGTCTATTTTTGCTAATTTGATAGGAACTCTGCACATTAAGGACATTTCTGATGTGCATAGACTGATTGAATAAGTATTGAGAAGATTTCAATGTATTATTGTGAGACGAACACAAACTCTCACCAATATGATTAAGCAAAGCACAACTCTTTCCATCATTGACTTTTTTCCATACTTTAAATCCTTTTCTAGTAAAGACATCAACTCCAGGATGCCCACTTTTTTTTACTGAACAAGTAACAAAGCAAACAATAAGCAACATCATTAGTCGGTGAGTACTCTAGCCATGAAGGGAAATTTTTGAACAAAGATGCTTGAAATCGCCTTGGATGCTTATCTTTATTGAGGGAATACTTTTCCACTTCACATTGATAGGGACCCCAATTGAGATAAGATCTTCGAACTTCATCTCTTCGATTCACAGGATATTCCCAAATTTGAGGACGCTTTCCGGGGTCACGTTCTAAACAATTGACATCAAATTCATCCATGGTTACTTTTTGAATCTTGCAAGGTTGCTCATCCAGTTGAACCGTTTGATCATCGAAATGATGCTTTTCAAGTGTCGATGTTGAAGCTATACAATTTTCATCATTGTTGGAGGCTTCTCGTGAAAAATGCATTAATTTTCTTAAGTTGGACCATCGTACCACTCCTAAAAAATACATTAATCCATTATCAAAGATAACATCTAAATATGAAAACAGAACTAAGTCAGAGAAATTCGACTTTTAAAGCCTTAATCTGTTAATTCCACTCCAATAAGCCCAAAATAGCCTCGTATATGATGAAACAAACATAAAGTTCCCCCAATCTCACGAACTTAGCCACACAGAAAATGAAAATTTTAAACTAGGAGAAACCTTAGAAAATAAAAGAATAGTTAGGATTTTGGCAAAAGACAAATTCCAGATCGTAATTTCAAAATCTAGGGTTTCTATGCTCGAAAATGAGACTTGTAAGAGTTCTTGAGTTAGTATAAAATATAGAACTCCAAAACCTCATAAGTTCTTCTTGAAATCGATGTGGGACAACTACAAGTGAATTTCATCAATTTTTTTATTTCTTTTCGAAGATATTTGATTCTCAACCAATGTGATACGTTGCTTTTCGTCCTCAATACAATCAATAATATAAAAATTAAAAGCCATTAAGAACTCACAGAACAACAAAGAGGAGAGAAAGAGAGTGATTACCACTGTTGGAGATTTACCACTATTGGGGGCTTAGGGCTGAGATACGGTGGGGGTGGCCGCAGTGGGTAAGAACAAAATGGGAGCTGATGTTTTGTTTAGAACGTGAAAATAGAGTGACGTGTGTGAGAGAGAGAGAGGTATATATAAAAAAAAATTGAGTTTTTTGAGGGGGGCCACAACCCCCCCACCCCAGCCCCTACCATAATCCGACACTGGTTGAGTATAGTCAGAGCACAGAGGTATCAGATTCGAGCTCCAGAAATTGAGAGACCATTTATAGGGAGTAATTTACCCTGGAAAGTGCAAACTTTTGGCGCGAATCCTGGTTATTAAAGAGACATTTTCTATTCTTAAAAGACCTGATTTTAGGTATGCTTTGAATTCTGTTGAAAGGAGATTAGATATATCTTTTATTGGTGTTTTCACATGAAATAAAGTTGGCTTACTGCCTTCATGATTGAAAAATCATGTTAAAAAAGAATTTCATAGTCAAATAATGCACTCTGCAGACCAAAATTAGTAGGCAGACAATGCTCATTAGCTGCTAATTTTATAGGTTTTCATGAACCATTATTTGGATAATTATATTTTAATGGCTACTATGTAACTACTCTCTTAGCTCTTTTAGGAAAATTAGATAACGACTCCACTTTGTGCCACCAAATCATTGGTGAAGTTCAAGACTTCCTCTTTTATATAATCATATGATATCCAAAATTTAGAGACTCGACTAATTCAGATATGTGCTGCATAAGATCCATTTAAAGGAGAACACTCTCTATAAAAAATTCTCTATTACGATAATTCGAATCTGAGAAGTATGGTTAAAGCTCAAAGGATTCTGTCTATCCTGCCACAGATATGAAGTTCAAGACTTAGTACATCATTATTACTTTGGCTCATTTGTACTTTTAACATTAGCAAATCATCTTGTATTTGCAATTGATTGTAAAAAGAGCTTTGAAGTTACCTATCCGCCGTGTTTTGCCCACAATTGTATCTTATTTTGAGGAAAAATTATACTAAATACACCTAACATTTATTGATTCTTGCATTTCGGGCTAATATGTGTATCTTTGTGGAAATTACGTGCTTTACATGTGACGATGCTTCGGTTTTGGAGTAGAACAAGCAAGAGACGAAGGTAGGAGGACTTTGAAGTCTGAGTAGAAGTTCCAAAATTCAAAGAAAGATGAATTCATGCTCAAAAACTAAGTGTACGTGTGAAAAACTATAAAAATGCACACGATTCCGGTGAAGCTTGGTGCGGGGCGCCCGGTTCCAAATGCCCCGCGCTGCGCCTGTTTTAATGGCCGAAGGGGATGCATTTTTGGCCAAGATATGAAGCCACTGGAAAGTAGAGCTAGCGCGGGGCACCCACTTTTAAATGCCCCGTGCCGCGCTCGCATGTCCCGATGGAAATTTTAGTTTAAAGGCAGTTTTGTTCGGTCTTTTTAGAGACAGTATAAATACAATCTCAAGTCGTTTTCTGAAGGGTTCATGCGTTTTTATCACAAATGAGGCACGAGAAAAGCTAGTTCTTCATAGGGTTTATTCCTTTCCTTTATTCCTTTCATCTTATCATAGATTAAATATGAATTCTAGTTTTTGTAATCCGATTATGAGTAGCTAAACTCTATAATTCTGGAGTTGTGGTGTAGCCATGATTGTTGACGTTTTATAAGTATTCAAACCTTAGTAGTTTATTCATATGCGATTTTTTTCTTACTTATGTTCTTAATTGTTTGATTGCCTGCGCAACATTCGAGTTCTATTTACTATTTAATATCGTGATTGGGAAAGACATTATTAGATTAGAGAAGAAGTAAGGAGAGCGTGCTATGATTATCCCTTACATAGGGCTATTATTAGTGGATAGGATAGGAATATACCTAGACACCGCATTCAATTAGATACTGTGGACAAATTGTATTCTTAACAGGTCAATTCCATAGGAATATAGGCGGCGAACTATTCTGAATCGGTGTGTAATAGTTCGGGAGAATGCTACACGATTAATAATACAGTTAATTAACAATCACGAATAAATCAACTAAGACTAGTTACTTAAATGAAGCAACATGATTAGTGAACCTACCACATCCCTGGAATAACTATTTCTCTATGATAAATTCAAGTCCTACAAACGTTCTAGCAACTTGTTAGCACAAAATTAGATAGTTGTTTACTTTTTTGCATTAGTTATAAACAATACAATTATCCTCTTTCATATTTGCATAATTAGTAGTGATAATGAAATTTTCTATAATCATTAATCATAAGTCTCTATGGGTAGGGGTGGGCGTATATCGATTCATATCGGTTTTGTATCCGAAAAATATGAACCGAATTAAAATTATTAAAAAAAAAATGAATCCAACTTTAAAAAAAAATTGATATGTTCGATTTATATAGCCGAACGTATCGGATTATATCGGTTTTTTCTAGTGGACCGGGGCGGGGTGGGTCGGGGAATTTTTTATTTAAAAAACAAAAAATAAATTTCCAAAACTGAAATTGACATTTACACCTACACTATCATGAAATTTTGACGTTGAAATCTATTCTGTATCGTGAGATTTTTACTAAAGAAAAAGGAAAATTAGAAATCGATTTGGGGGAAAACACAAATTGATTGGGAAAGCAGACGCTTTTCTAAAAATTGGCTGCACCAAACCGCCTTGCGACCGTTTGGCCGACCCAGTCGCGAAAATATACGCAAAATAAAAAAAATCGGGTAAAACGGACATCCGAGTGCAGAGTTATGACCATTTAAAGTTTTACCAATTTACAACTACTTTCTCTCCCTACATTTTATGTCAATGCTTCCGTGATATGTTAATCAAGTTCATGCCGCATTCGACTTCCATAAAAGCTGCATAAATTGACTCCAATGGCTATGATTCAAGAGATAGTAGTAGCCTAAAATAAAAAATAAGATTAATTACATATTTAATTTGATTTTTCGGTTCGGTTCGTATCCAAAATTAAAAAATTGAACCGAATCACTAAATCCTGATTCGGTTCGGTTTTTCAAAAAATTGATTTTTTTTAAATCGAATTAAAAACCGAACCGAATAGCCGGTTCGGTTCGGTTTTTTCGGTTCTCCTTTTTTTTTGCCCACCCCTATTTGTGGGATCGATATCCGACTTTAAATAGTCATTATATTACTTGGCGACCACATATACTTGCGTGTGTGTTTAGGAGCAACAAGTTTTTGACACCATTGCTGAATACTTAGAAATTAACGGTTTTATTAGAGTAACCTATTACTGCTTCAGTTATCCAAGTATTAACGTCTTGATCTTAGCTGTTATTTGAACGCAGGTAAAATAATCGAATGCGAAGGTCTGCTAGTAAAAACAACCTTGCGGACCTTCAACATGAACCTAAACGGTTGTTTCACCAGCGTAGGAGAGAAGTTAATTTTTGGGAAAATCAGGAAGCAATCGTTGTGGTACCTGAAGAAATGATAGCTAACGCACCACTAGCGACAGTTTGAGAGGTGACAATACCTCTAGTAGGTAATATCACTTCAAGCATTATCAAACCGACCATCGAGGGGCACTTTGAGCTTAAGCATTCTATGATTCAGTTGCTCCACTCCAGTGGATAGTTCACTGGTATGCCACACGAAGATCCTCAGCGATACATTCGAACCTTCTTG
This sequence comes from Anisodus acutangulus, assembly GCA_029783415.1. Lineage (NCBI taxonomy): Eukaryota > Viridiplantae > Streptophyta > Magnoliopsida > Solanales > Solanaceae > Anisodus > Anisodus acutangulus. The sequence goes on along the minus strand of CM056489.1, from coordinate 1,515,743 downwards.
GAGATTGCAGATAATTATGTGACCACCTGGGTCATTGTTGATTATGTGAGGTTGACACTATCTCCATTATCTCTACTTGGGGACGCTAAGAATTGGTTGGATACAGAACTGGCGAATTCCATCACCTCCTGGATGATCTAGCGAGAAATTTTTTGACTAAGTTCATTCCATTTGGAAAGACAATAAGACTTAGGAGGAAATTTATGTGCTTCAGGCAAGAACCTGGAGAAGGAGTATATCAGGTTCAAAGTGTTGCTCAGAGATTGTCCTCATCATCATCAAATGGATGAAGTCCTAGCACATACCTTTATTAACAGTCTGGATCACTATGAAAAAGTGTTGCTAGATATAGCAGCCGGGGGGCAAACTCTTGATCTGAGCTATAATGAGTTGTTCGCCTTATTGAACAAGTTTCAGAGCGACTCCGAGTGGCAAGGGATAATGTTGTCAAGAAGACTTCGGGAGCACTCGAATTAGACTTGTACACATGCATGACAATACAGATTGAAGTTATGCGCAAAGAAATTCAAGGACTTTATATTGGGAAAGAGTCAATCACAGGTGCAATTAGTGCATCGAGCTTATGTGTTTGTGAGGTATTCGGTGAATGACACACTAGTGATGTCTGTCCAGCAAATCCGGAGTCTATCTTTTTCATGGGCAATGTAGCCAGAGGCCAGGGTAATAAGAATGTATACAACAATTCGTATAATCCCTCTTGGAATAATCACCCAAACTTCTCTTGGGGTGGTAATCAAGGTAGCGGTAACTAGAACAGGACACAGGGGAAATATCAGCAGAATTAGGCAAATCAGCTTAGGCCACAAGCTCCTCAGAGTAGTATGGAAGATATGATGAAATAGCTGATAGGGGATATGCAGAAGATAATGGCTGATAATAAAAATCTTAATCTAGCGGTACAAAATCTAGAGATGCAAGTGGGTCAAATAATTGGTGCTCAAAATATGAGTCCATAATGGGGACTCCCAAGTGACATTGGTCTTAACCCAAAACCTTATAATGCTATGTCACTCCGAAATGGGAGACAACTAGAGGAATTGGCACCAAAGAAAGTAGCTCAGGCAGTAGCAGATGAAAAGGCAGTCGTAGAAGATGAGGTTATTGAGATAAAGAAGGTAGTGAAAACACTTGTGGCAAAGCAGTCACCACCAGTGGTTGCAAAACCGCCACCTCAATTCCCTCAAAGATTGGCTAAGCAGAAAGAAGAGACTACATACAAAAAGTTTCTTGACTTACTTAAGTAAGTGCATGTGAATATTCCTATGGTAGATATGCTACAAGGGATTCTAAAATATGCTAAGTATATCAAGGACATCATTGCTGATAAGAGTCGCTTCACTGAGTATGCTACAGTTGCACTTACTGAGGAGTGCACATCTAGAATTCAGAATAAGCTGCCGATGAAATTGAAGGATCCAAGTAGCTTCACAAATGAGATCACCATTGAAAAGCAGGTCATTGCGAGGGCACTTTGTGATTTGTGTGAAAGTATAAATCTTATGCCGTAATCCATATTCAGAAAGTTGGGGTTAGGAAATCCAAGACCAACTACTATAGTTTTACAACTGGCGGACAGATGATTGGCTAGGCATGAGGAAATTATAGAAGATGTGCTCGTATAGGTTGGATCTCCTATTTTTCTGGCAGAATTTGTGATTCTGGATTTCGAATCAGATCCGACCATTCCATTTATTTTGGGGCATCCATTTTTGGCAACATGAAGAGAGTTGATCGACGTGGCGACTGGACAATTAACTATGAGGGTGCATGACAAAGTTGAGGTGTTTGATATGTACAAGGCTCTCAAGTTACCTGTAGTTTATGAAGAGTTTTCGGCTATTACAGTGTTGTCAGAGGATGACGTTAGAGCCACCATTCCATTGAGTGCCCATTGGAAATAGCTCTAGTGGGTGATGATATTTTGAGATACAGAGGCATTCGAATTAGTGTAGATTCTTGATCTAGTAGGGATTAATGTTCGCGAAGGTGAGTCCGAACCACTTGACATAGAGATTGGGCCTCCAACCAAAACTATCAATCGAAGAAGCACCAAAGTTAGAGTTGAAATCCTTACCCCGCATCTGAAATATGCATACTTTGGTGAGGGTGAAACTCTCCCTGTTATCCTAGCAACTGAGTTGAATGATGCAGAAATAGAGATGTCCTTAGCAGTCCTGAAAAATTGCAAGAGGGCATTGGGTTGGCAAATATCTGACATTTAGGGCATCAACTATGCATTCTGTATGCACCAGATACTTTTAAAGGAGGATCATAAGTCGAGTATACAACATTAACGAAGGATAAATCCAGTAATGAAAGAAGTGGTCAAGAAGGAGATGATTAAGTGGTTAGACGTATTTATAGTCTATTTGATTTCTGACAGCAAGTGGGTGGTCCTAGTATAGTGTGTCCCTAAGAAAGGAGGGATGCCAACGATGACAAATGATAAAATCGATCTTATTCCAACGAGAACAGTGATAGGGTGGCAGATTTGCATAGATTATTGTAAGTTGAACGAGGACATAGGAAGGATCACTACCAGATTCCCTTTATTGATCAGATGCTAGACAGATTAGCTGGATAGGATTTCTACTATTTCCTAGATGGATACTCTGGGTACAATCAGATAGCTATTACTCCCGAAGATCAGGAGAAGACCACATTTACATGCCCATAAGGTTCGTATACTTTTAAGAGAATGTCGTTTGGCTTATATAATGCACCTGTGACTTTCCAAATGTGTATGATGACAATATTTTCTGAAATGGTGGAGGACTTTGTAGAAGTGTTCATGGATTACTTCTCAGTATTCAAGAGTTCTTTCGAAGCATGTTTGAAGAATCTAGATCGGGTCCTTGTAAGATGTAAAGAGACTAATTTAGTGTTGAATTGGGAGAAGTGTCACTTTATAGTTCGAGAGGGTATTGTCCTCGGGCATAAGGTATCAAAATGAGGTCTTGAAGTTGATCGTGATAAGGTGGGGGTCATCGAGAAACTACCACCCACTGTGTCTGTGAGAGGCGTGCGTAGCTTCCTTGGGCACGCAGGGTTATACAAATGATTTATTAAGGACTTCTCCAAAATATCTAGCCCAATGTGTAAGCTGTTGGGGAAGGAGGTAAAGTTCGTGTTCAACGACGTTTGTTTGAAAGCATTCGAGGAGCTGAAACGACAATTGGTGACGACACCGATAATGATAGCCCTGGATTGGAACTTGCCATTTGAATTAATGTGTGACGCTAGAGATATTGCAGTGGGGGTTGTTCTGGGCTAGATAAAAGAGAAGATTTTCACTCCATATACTATGCCAGCAAGGCGCTAGACACTGCTCAGATGAATTACATGATTACTGAGAAAGAATTATTGGCCTTGGTGTATGCTTTTGATAAGTTCTGGTATTACCTTGTGAGAACTCAGGTCACAGTGTATACAGATCATGCTGCACTCAGGTATTTATTCAACAAGAAAGATGCAAAACCTAGGCTGATTCGTTAGATTTTTTTATTGCAAGAATTTGACATAGAGATTAAAGATCGCAAGGGGATAGAAAATTAGGTCGTAAACCACCTTTTACGAATGGAGAGCCACGATCTTGTGATTGAAGAGGCTTTTCCTGATGAGCAGCTCTTTACTATTCCGCGGGCCAAAGTATCTTGGTATGTAGATATTGTGAACCTGATAGTGAGCAGGATTTACCCCCTGAAACAACCACTCAGCAGCGGAGAAAGCTTTATCATGATTCGAAATTCTACTTCTGGGATGAACCATATCTATTCAGACAAGGTCCTTATCAGTTGGTGAGAAGATGCATCCCGCAAATTGAGGTACACCAAGTATTGGAGAGCTCCAATTCATCTCCATATGGAGGGTATTTCAGATGTGATCGTACTGCGACGAAGGTATTACAATCTGGTTTCTATTAGCCCACTTTATGTAAGGATGCACATGCATTTGTCAAAAGTTGTGACAAATGTCAATGGACGGGCAACATTTCAAGGAAGAATGAGATGCCTCTGAACAATATCTTAGAGGTGGAGATATTTAACGCATGGGGAATCGATTTCATGGGACCATTCCCACCATCGTATGGAAATAAATATATCTTACTTGCTGTGGATTACGTATCAAAATGAGTCAAAACAGTCCCTCTTCCGACCAATAATGCAAATGTGGTGGTGGATTTTGTGCAAAAGAACATATTTGCAAGATTCGACACTCCGAGGGTGATGATTAGTGATGGGGGTGCCCATTTTTGTAATCAGCTGATGAAGAACCTCTTGGCAAAATATCGGGTGAAGTATAAGGTTTCTACTGCTTACCACCCACAAATATGTAGGCAAGTTGAAGTGTCCAATAGAGAGGTGAAACAACACTTGGAGAAGACATTGAATGTGCAGAGGAAAGATTAGGCATCCAAGTTAGATGATGCCTTATGGGCATACCGGACAGCATACAAAAAGCCTTTTGGGACTTCTCCCTACAGGCTGATTTATAGGAAGACATGTCATTTGCCTGTCGAACTGGAATATAAAGCGTATTGGGCAATTAAAAATCTCAATCTTGATATGAGTTTGGCATATGAGAAGTGGTTACTGCAGCTCCACGAGCTTGATGAATCCCAGTTGGGGGCGTACAAAAACGCCAAGTTGTACAAGGAGAAGACTAAGAAATAACACGACAAGCATATTCAGCATCGTGAGTTTGTGCCAGGGCAGCAGGTACTTTTGTTCAACTCCGGGTTGAGGTTATTCCCTGGTAAGATAAAGTCTCGTTGGTCAGGACCGTTTATTGTGACGAGAAGTATGCCCCATGGAGCGGTGAAAATACAAGTATTAGACGGAGCACACATGTTCTTGGTTAATGGGCACCACCTCAAACACTATTGGGGTGGAGATATCGAAAAAGAGAAGGAGCAGGTGCTCCTTAATGATGATTAATTGAAGGACTTGCGTCGTGCCACGACGTTAACTACGACGCTTCTCGGGAGGCAACCCGAGGTTGTAATGTAACAATATTAATAGAAAGCACAAAAAAATTTAAAAATTGTTTCTGGCTCTTTTAGGAAAATGTAACTACTCTCTTAGCTCTTTTAGGAAAATTAGATAACGACTCCCCTTTGTGCCACCAAATCATTGGTGAAGTTTAAGCCTTCCTATTTTATATAATCATATGATATTCGAAACTTAGAGGCTCGACTAATTCAGATAGCATAAGAACAAATTTAAAGGGGAGCACTCTCTATAAAAAAATTCTCTATGACGATAATTCGAATCTGAGATGTATGGTTAAAGCTCAAAGGATTATGTCTATCCCACCACATATATGAAGTTCAAAACTTAGTACATCATTATTACTTTGGCTCATTTATACCTTTAACATTAGCAAATCATCTTGTATTTGTCATTGATCGTAAATGAGCTTTAACTTAGATTAGATAAATTCTACTTATAAAAATACTTTGTGAAAATACTCAAATTTACTCATATACTTTTAACTATGATTTGCAATTATCTTTCAGTTTGGAGCTCTATTATAATTAAAAAAAATATATAAAATGATATTTCATATAGTATAATATCTTTAACCGTTTTCTCCTTTCTAAAAAGGTCAAGGATCCAAGACACAGTTTGCTTTAATTTAGGATTTTGATTGGCAAATTTTATAGATAAAATCAGGGTCAAAAGTAAGATTTATTTTCTTTCTAAAAGCAAAAGTGTTTGGTTTATTTTGAATCTTTAGAACTAAAAAGAGAATTTCCTTTCCATGGAGTAAAAAGTTCAACGGCAAAGTGGTTATCTTTTCTGCTTTAGTCATTGTCAAACATGCAAAGAACTGTAAATTGATACGTACATGCACATTCACCTTATTCCATAGTACTATTATGTCATAATTATCATTTTTGGAATCTAAACATTATTATACATTTGAACGAGCCTTGAGACACGTAAAATTGGCTATGTGTGTGACTTATATAGATCATGAGTTCGATACGTGAAATTAATCACTGATATTTATGTTTGGATAATGCTTACATCATACTCCGTTTGAGTGCGACCCTTCTCGAACCTGCATGAATGTGGAATGCTTCGCGCATCGAGCTCTCCTTTGAACATTATGTTGCATTTCCTTTGCACAACGTTTATGTAGTTCTTTTCTTTTCTCAACTTTGATGTTAGTATAGTAGATTATTTATTTTGCTTTCTTCAGTTAATAGTAAAAACGAGAATAATACCAACGATGAGACAATAACAGAAGTACTAACAATAAAAATGACCGGTCAGTCCCATATCAAAGTCAGATCGACTAATTAATGATCAGAGGTGTTTAAAATGAAAAAAATATTTTTTTATAGGTTCAAATGTATGGTTGAGAACTCATGGACTTGGAGATCAAATGTATGGTTCGAGTTATAAGTATAAAAAAATTCTGATAGAAAGCATTTTTTTTTAAATGGATCTTTCGCAATATGAATCTGAATTAGCCGGGATCTCAATACAGATATTATACACCGAAGGAAAAGAATAAGATTCAAACTTTATAGCATGTGGAGTTTGACAAATTCACAACTTTTTGGGGGCGGAGTGGTTGGTTTAAGAAAGTTAATTTAATATTCTATCAAATAAGTAATTATGGGAAACTTGAGGACTTGAATATTAACTTATATTATCAAATATACTCTATATTAGTAATATTTAGTGTTGTATAATTATGATAGATATAGAATCCGTATTGTATTAGGATTCCGCATTGTACATACTATATATATTTTTATTAATGAGAAAGACTCCCCAAAGGAGATTAATACAATTCTACATGGTATCAGGAGCCAAAAATCCTTCCCTACCTAAAACCTAATTCCGGCCGCCCATACCTTCTTTTTTCTGGCGCCGAATCATTCATATACCACACACCTTTTTTGCCCTCTTTCACCGAAGAGCAAAGAATAATATTCCAAGTGTTAGCTCATGTAGCTATGGGCATGTAGGATAATCTATCTTTCTTTTAGATCACTGAAATATGCGTCTATATTCTCTTTTCGATCAGCCGTAGCTCCCCTTTCACTTACCCTATGAACTACAACGCGCCTTACTGGAAGAAGAACTCCAACTTGAACCAAGAAGACTGACCTAGTGGATAAATCAGAAATACAGAAAGAAAAAAATTAATTGAACCAGACGTACCGATGAATTCTACCGTACTCCGTGCAACTATGGTTGTTGATCCTGCAAAGTCTACCCAAAGGTTCAAGCCAGATTGTAGGAAGTAGAGATTGTTTGTTATTGCTTATGCCTCAGTAGAGAAGTAAAGTTATGTTCTCCTCTCTTTCTCTGACGTACTGCACATGAATAGGCTCTTCCTTAGGCCTTCAAGGAGGAAGCAGTTTTTTTCCTAAATTCCCGGGCCTCCTCTTAGCTTAGGTGGTAATCAAGCCGGTACTTGTGGATTTAGGGGAGGCATCAAGTCGGAAGACGCTTGACTAATATAATAGAATGTAAAATGACTCTATTATGATCTTACGAATCTAAAGATCTCAAAATGGGATCTATGCGGGATCGAGGACCCCCTCTGAGTCCTCTCCAACCCAGGCAAATTGATCTCGGGATTGATATACTGCTGCCCAGCCCTCTAGCGATACGCTTAAAAAAGTCAAGGAGAATCTTCCATTCAATTCACGCACCAAAGACCTCTGACTACGCTCCTCAGCCTTTTTTTTGAATCATGTAAGCATTGCAGATGGGACTCTTTTAAGTATTGTAAAAGAAAGGGCCCGCTGATAGAGCTGGGCGGGGAGGCGATACTTGTTATCAGGTTAGAGAGAGCATTATAGCAAAAATAGTGGAAACTCCCCAACTCTACAAACATCCTCGATATACACTGATATACATTGATATACAACCCTCCTCTCTTCCCTATCTATTTAACAGGCCATATACACATCGTCTACAGCCTATACAAGCAGTTATACACCTCGTATACATCCCGAACTCACCCTATTTTTTCCCCTCATGGCAGCGTCAAAACAACACTACCCCAAATTTCGGCAGTGTCATTCTGCAGCCGCGGCCCAGCAACAGTTGGGGATACAACCGCGGCCCGACTTCTGGCAGCCCAACAACCCAGGTTCTAGCAATCAATTTTGGGCCCAATTTCAGGCAGCCTACCGGTCCGCCCCAGGACAATCAATGGGCCACATCAATCCGTCCCTACTTCCTGGAGCCCAGCAATCCGCTCCAGTCCTCTCCCAATCTAATTTAGGAAAGACTTTCGTCATATTAACTCCTCAGTAGCCCGATAACGCGTGGTATATGAATACGGGTGTCACGTCTCACCTCACCAACAATTCTGGTAATCTTTCTCAACTGTGAAGTTTAAATACTCCACAATCTATTATGGTTGAAAGCGGTCATCGCATCGCAATTCAAGGGTTTGGCGACACACTAACCCTATCACCGCATCCCCACTTCTCCCTAAATAACGTCCTATATGCCCCAAATATTATCAAGAACCTAATCTCCGTTCAAAAATTTGCCACAGATAATTTTGTATCAATTAATTTTGATCTGTTTGGGTTTTTTATAACAGACCTACGTATCGAAAAACTCCTTACGAGATGCAATAGTGAGGGGGACCTCTATCATTTCCTATCCACGTCCGCTGCCAGTGTCACCCCTCCCACATCTCAAACTGCCCATGTCTCTTCTCCCACTGCGTTAGCAATAATCTTTCCGTCAACCTGACACAATAGACTTGGATACCTAGGAGCTCTTGTTTTTAATTTTTTTCGAAATAATAATTTGATTCGTTGTAATAATGGGAAATTTGTCCAACAATATTTTTCTTGCCCTTTAGGCAAACATGTTCCCCTTCCTTTTTAGTCTTCTTCAAGTGTTACGTTTTCTCCCTTTGACATTATTCATGCAGATTTATGGACATCTCTCATCACTAGCTCACTAGGTCATAAATTTTATCTCATCTTATTAGATGACTATTCTCACTTTATCTGGGTCTATCCTCTTAAATTCAAGTCTGAAGTATTTTCCAAGTTTCTTGCACTCCGTGTCTATGTCAAAACGTAATTTGAAAAAGATATAAAATTATTTCAATGTGACAACGGTCGTGAGTTTAATAATTCAGCGTTTCACAATTTTTGCTCCACTAATGGCATGGTTTTTCGATTCTCTTGTCCACACACCTCCTCCCAAAATGGTAAGACCGAATGAATCATTCGCACTATCAATAACATGGTTCGTACGATCTTATTCCATGCCTCCCTCCCCCTGTCTTTTGGGTCTATGCTATCAAAATGGCCGAATATATTCTAAATATTTTGCCCACCCAAGCTCTCCAGAATAGAACATCCACCGAAATTCTATTTCGTATGATCCCAACTTATGAGCACTTATGAATTTTCGGTTGTCTTTGCTATCCAAACCTTGCCTCCACCGCCCCTCATAAATTAACACTTTGAATCACTCTGTGTGTCTTCGTAGGGTTTCCATCTAATCATATGGGCTATTTTTGCTATGACTTGTCCACTAGTCAAATCCATGTCTCTTGTCACGTTACGTTCAACGAGACGATTTTTTCCTTCGCAAATATTCAAAAATTCCATAACACGGACTATACCTTTCTAGACGAGTCTGCCACCTCCCCCATCATACTTCACGAACTGCATCAGTCCACCACCACCACCGCCCCATCTCCGCCACCTCTGCACGCCATCGCCGCCATCGCCGCCATCGCCACCATTTGCGCCGTCACAAGAAACCACCTCGCCGATCGATGCATGTCGCCACCTATCGCCGCCACCTGCGGCAGATCAGTCTCGCCATCGCTCTCCGTCTCTATCCCAGATATCACTGATTGCCACCACCACCATCGGCAATCGGCCCAATATCTCTCTGTACCGACCGGTCATTATCCCAAACACCCACTGGCAACCCAAACCAACACCGACTTTGTCACCGTACTCTGTAGCCGACAATCCACAAACCCACACCTACCTCGCATCTACACCAGTTCCCAAAAATCATCCAAGTGCCAATACTCGAACTGACACACCTATACCGCCACAATGTCAACCCAGACCCAACCTACTGCCGTCATCAAACCCGAAACTGACCACCGTATACCACGTCACCCTACCCAGATCCTCGCCTCCACACATCCCAATGTCGTCCCCAGAAATAACCTACCCAATGCCCTGTTCTGTCGACCAACCCAATCAACACCCCGACTTCATCCCTGCCTCCAATGACCAGACACCGGCTACCCACCAAAATACCCATCCTCCAACTGCCCTACGCACCCAATGGAAACCCATTTCCAACACGGAAATTTCAAGCCCAAAGTCCAGTTTAACTTATCCACACAAATCATTCCTCAATTCCCAAAAACCCAAAATTAGCCAAACTAGACCCAAATTGGAATGCGACCATGTGTGAGGAATTGAATGTTTTAACGAAATAACACACCGGAGGGGGTGAATGTGATCCGATGCATGTTGCTTTTTCGTCACAAATACAGAGACAATGGTGATCTAGAGAGATATAAGGCGAGACTTGTGGCTAATGACACTAATCAACAAGAAGGCATTGATTATGGTGAGACGTTCAATCTGGTTGTTAAACCGGCTACCATTCGCATAGTTCTGAGTATTGTTATGTGTAAGCATTGGCCGATTCATCTGCTTGATGTGAAGAATGCATTTCTATATGGGGATTTGAAAGAAACGGTTTACATGCACCAGCCGCCTGATTTTATCCATCCAGCAACCCATCAGTATGTATGACGTCTCCGTAAGTCACTTTATGGGTTGAAACATGCCCCTAGAGCATGGTATGATCGCTTTGCACAATACATTATGCGGATTGGGTTCGTATGCAGCAAGTGTGATAATTCTCTATTTATTTTTCATAGAGGTGGTAGCATTGCTTATTTGTTGTTATATGTGGATGACATTGCGCTTACTGTCTCCTCTGATTTGTTGAAAAATGAGATCATTGCATTTTTTAAAACCGGATTTGCTATGACTAACTTGGGGAAGTTGAGTTATTTTTTGGAGATATCAGTGACTAGGTCTGCACATTCTATATTTTTGTGTCAGCGCAAGTATGCAGAGGAGTTAGTATACATAGCTAAAATGGTGAACTGCAAGATAATGTACACTCTAGTTGACTCTAAATAAAAACTTAGTGTTGTTGATGGTAATCCAGTGTCCGATCCCACACTTTACAGGAGTCTTGTAGGAGCACTACAGTATATTACTTTCACCAGGCCTGATATTGCTTATATTGTTCAGCAGGTGTGCTTATTCATGCATGCCCCCAGGGAGCCTCATTTTATTGCCCTTAAACGTATCATTCGATACGTTAAGGGCACACTTGATTATGAATTGCATCTATACCCATCAGTACCGACCAAATTGTTATCATATACAGATGATGATTGGGCAAGCTGTCCGGACACGCGATGCTCCACCTCATGCTACTGTGTGTTCTTAGGGGATAATTTCATTTCTTGGTCAGCCAAGAGGTAAGCCACCTTATCCCGTTCGAGTGTAGAAGTAGAGTATAGAGGCGTTGCAAATGTTGTTGCTGAGATCTGCAAGCTCTGAAACCTTCTTTTGGAGCTTCAGTGTCCCTTGTATAAGGTGCCTTTGGTTTACTGTGATAACATATCCGTCATATATTTATCTCATAATCCAGTTCAGCATCAGCGAACCAAACACATTGAGATGGATATACACATTGTTCGTGAGAAGGTTGTTATCGGTCATGTTAAGGTGTTGCATGTGCCTTATTCGTATCAGTATGCGGATATCTTCACGAAAGGTCTTCCTAGATAGCTATTCCTCGACTTCAGATCCAGTCTTAGCGTCCGGCCTCCTCCCGCTCCGCCTTAGGGGTGTATTAACGTATATTATCAAATATACTCCATATATTTTGTAATATTTAGTGTTGTACAATAATGGTAGATATAAGATCCTTATTGTATTAGGATTCCACATTGTACACACTATATATATTTGTATTAATGAGAAAGACTCTCAATGGAGATTAATACAATTTTACCTTGAATATAAAATATTCCAAACTCCTACCTGGAATTCCATTTGGTTATATTTAAAGCAACATTGAACCCCATCAATTTAATATACATTTTCTACACTCCTTTTGTTAGTATAGTATTATTCCACTTGTCTATATTTTATGAACTTCAAGTTATAGTAATTTTCATCATGGTATAACGTAATCATTTGATATTCTCAGTAGATTGATTAATTTAAATGTGTCACGTAAAATTCATATAGTTGAGAAATGCTTTCTATATATTATGGGTTTTTTTAAAATTTTTATGGTTCGAACTCGAAATTTTCGATTAATGGTCAAAGAATCTGATCCATTTGTTGAATTTCTTGGCGGTTCAAGCTACGATGATTGATAATAACATAATTATTGAAAAAACTTATCAATATTATGGAATATTATCAAACAGAGGATTCAAACGTGTTTTTTCTTTTTGTAGGTTAATAATGAATGATGATGTGCTTGTACTTTTTTTCCTGAAGTCTCTCATTGTCCTTTTGTAGATCTCAGAGCTTTCGTCTAATTTGGATCTTCTGAGCTTGATGTGCTCGAAGGAGCCATCATCATCTTATTCAAATAATTTTTTTGACACTCATGATGACCCAAACAATAATTTTGTTATTCCTTGTGGCTGAACCAGCTTAAAAGCAAGCTACCTCTTGCCTATCTCACCTTTCCTTCAAACTTTTCTTCATATTCATATGAATGAAGGTCTATATGGATAGTGGGAACGAAAAATGTTATAGATATGATAAATATATTAACTAATAAAGGTATGACGTGTGACTTTTATATAATTATTTGTCAGAATTAATTAATGACATATTTTAATTTCAATTTTTTACTTAACTTTATTAAATGAATACATGATTTAGTGTTTATATCAAATATAAAAAATAATTTTTGTTGTATCTTTTAACATTTATGTGGAAAAAGTAAGAAAACAAAGGAATTGGTGTTTTCTGTCCCGTTACTCCAACTCAAGACTTGTTCTTGGACAAAAGTACCCTTTCTATTTTTGCATTTAATTACTTTTCGATTTTATTTTTTATAAGTTAAATAATATTTCAATAAATATTCTATTCCATGTGTTTATGAACTTTCCATCAAATTTTAACGGTCAACTTCAATCATTCTCCATTATTGTCATCATTATAGTTTCATTAGTTTGAGAAAAAGATGTTTTTCAGTTCATTATTTCTTTCATTGAGTTTTACTTTTGCTCTCTTTATTTTTCTATTTTTCTTTTTTCTCTATACATTATTTTGTGAGGTAAGATGGCGTACAATAGACCTTTGTGGTTCAATCCTTCCTCGGATCCTGCACATAGCAGGAGCTTAGTGCACCGGACTGCCCTTTTTTTTCTGGGGAAATGACATGTAATCAATAGGTGCAAGTCTGTATCTCAGTTCAAGCTTTGAATATAAAATTATCTTTGCTAGGAAACACTTTACTTTTAATGTGGAATTTTCTAACGCATATCCGAAATTAATCGGGCCCCATGGGACAGCAGGTAAAAAAAAGTCCAAGTCTGATAGAGTTATACACTAGTAGCTTGTAAATTCAATGTCATTGCAATTTTTTCAATAAGGATTTGTCATAATTCATGGAGACCGTGATAAAAATTTTAGAAACATTAATTAAACTTGTCCATATTTAATAAAATAAAATCAGATTATCCAATTGCCCTTTTTTTTAATTAACCCATAGTTATAGATCATATCACAAGGAATTAGATTAGACTTGTGGAATTAAGTTTTGATATGACAAAGGAAGAGAAGAATAATGTCACTATTAAACCCCAAGTGACCCATGTCAAAAAGGCACTTAGCAGACGTCTCGAGAATAAAAATATGCCAGGAAGCACTTCCTTACTTTAATATTTTATGCATCACGAATTTAAATTAATCGAAACGTCAAAAAATTATATAATTTTAGAAGAAGCACACTCCAAAAGCTAGCTACTGCAGTGGAAGAGCTCAAGGCTATATAAGCTCCACATCAGCTCCCCATTTAAACGATGTGGGACTCTAGTCCCATTTCTTGCAATTATACTAATAAACCACTACGCTTCGAATATGTCTTCCTCGACGGCTGTGCGTTAAACATTGCTAGCATCGCTCGAATACTGTCTTACCAACGTCACATCCATGGCTCGACAAACACAAAGAGCGGTGAGTGGCTTTGATACTATTGATACAACCTTAAGAGAACTACATCCCAAAAACTAGCTATTAAAGTGAGAGAGTCCAAGACTATATAAGTCTCACATCGACTCATTTTTTAACTGATGTGGGACTAAGTCCCATTCCATACAATAATATCATAACAAAGAGATAATGGATATCAAGATATGGGACGAAAAATAAAAATAAAAACTCTTAAAGCAAGTAAAAAGAAAAAACCTCTTAAGCAATTATCTCTACTCTACCCTTTCACTTTAAATCATATCACACTTCGACATATAGATTGCCATTTGCCACCGGAACAAAAAAAAAGTAATCATTTTGACAGTACATTTATTACTTTGTTTTAAAACAATACTATTTACAGTTTTTAAACATTTCTTCAAATTATAACATAATGTATCAGGAATCTAACCAATGACCCATACAAAGGAAAGTTAGACATCCTACCCTTTTTGGTATATTCACTTCTTCTCACCCATTCATCTTTTTTTTTAAAATTGTTTATTACATATGAGTAGGAAAAGGGAAAGGGAAAATGGGGAGGATCTCACCCATTCATCAACCCTCATATTACGATTTATTTACATATACTTTTTCACATCACTATTTTAATTTTTATTTTAAAAAGTTTTACAATTATAACTCGTGAAAAATTATTCTTCAGAAAATGTTAGATTCAAATCTAATTTTTATTGCTCAACTTACAAACAAAATATTAAATTATCGTATAATCCGCAGACAATTCTAACTAGTATCGAATACCGGGCGAAAAAAATCCCTTATACTATGAAAATGACCATTTTGTCCCTCTTTTTTTCTTCATCACCTTAGTCATATCCTTCTCACTCTCCCTCTTTGTTTCACATGCACTTATATTTTCATTACAATACTTTTGAGAACCAAGACAAAATAAGCTCACATAATATTAGCTGTTAGGTATCTTCCACCCACTCCCAACCCTCCACCTCACCCCAAACCCAACCAACCCGACAAAAACAAACCCCTCTTGTTCCATTCTGTTCCTCTCTTTTTTTTTTTTGGGTCCTCCAAAATTCTTTCACTGGATATCATATATACCATCTATCATCTCTTCCTAAAACAAATCCCAAACGAAAACAAATCCCACCATTGGATTCCAAGAATGTAAATAGATATAACAACACAAAAACAACAATAGTAATCTTCTTCTTCTTCACTAATGGTAACTGAAAGTATGAATGTCCTAAAACAATCATTATTATGAACAAATGTATTTGAACACATTCGTATTATTAATAAAATTAATATATTTATGGCATTTGTAATTATTAAATTATTATTTGATTGTTTGTAATTATTCATTAATGTGCATCCCTTGAGCTTACGTTGTCATTAATAGAGTGAGATATTAATGATAGAGCGTAACTCTAAAATGGCCTAGATTAATGATCATCGAGAATGGGATATCGATGATATGTTATAAGTCGACATGTGGTCTGCATCACATTCTTAGAGAATGTAGTATGTCTCACCTGCTACTAGTAATAGTTACTAGTGATGGACACATGGATACTTTTGGAAAGTATTGATATACCATGCTGAAAAACTATTTGTTAGACATGTCTAGAGTGTTATCTGCGTGTGGATTATAAAAGTCCTTTGACTTGAGGTCAATACACACCTTGTTTACAAAGTAATGTACTTTGACCATGTCCTAAGCTTAAACTCCTTATAGGATAAGACACGACTTGTGTTGGGTACATTATGATGTAAATTATGGTGGTAGTTGAGCCAAGAATATGATTCATTCCTCGATTGGATATTCGAGAGAGCACTCAACTTCTCAGTGATATTAGGTCGACCAAGTCATTGGCCAATGCAAGAGACATATTTAGAATATGGTCTAGTTGTCGACTAATATAGATGAGATAAAGTGATCAAGCCATTTGGATAGACACATGGCAAATCCTAAGCTTGATCGAGTGTGTCGCGAATGAAAGGAATTTATCATCTCACATAAAGGTTATGTTTGCTGGATTCATGTAAACGTACTTCATATATTGAGTTCGTCGTACGACACAGTCTAGGAGTTCTGTATGGACCTTAATTGGATTATTGTCGATATATGAAGGCTTATAGGGTCACACTATGTCGATTGTCTCTTCGATCTAAGGGTGTATTGAGAAAATATTAAATATTCGATTTGAAATCGAGATATTTAAATTGATAATAACTATGAGATAATTTCTATTAGATGGAAATTATTTAATTAAGTCAAAATTGAATTTTGGATTTAATGTGCTGAATATATATATTAAACGAAAAACAAGAAACATTATTGACGTAAGGCGCCGCGGCGCCTGCTAGGCTGAGCCGTTGCACCGACCCGGCAGTGGGCCCATTAAGACTGGCCCACTACACCTCGGTTTTGGGCCAGGCTTAGAGCCCAACCCTAATTCATTTCTGACCTAATTATAACTATAAATACAACACCAAACCATTGTTATTATATATTAATTCTCATAAGCAAATTCTAGACTTAGAGTCTAGGATAAAACTCTCTCAAACCTCTGCCAAGATTTCCTGACTTTCCTGACAGAGGAATACACTGTAGCATTGTGCTTGCAGTCGAAAAGGGAATCGTGTGTCCACCCTTTAGTAAAGACTCCAGATAATACAACATGTAAGTGTTCATGTTTTATGTTACAGGTTTTGATTGTCATATAACCATACCAGAAGAAATTGTTGGGGTAAGTAGAACAAAATTTTAAACTTCCGTTGTACTTTACTTATGTGTTTTGAACCCAACAAAATTCTACAGTAACTACTGCAAGTGCTGCTACATCAACACAAAAATTTCAAGCTACCATTTAGATTTTATTTCTACTTGTAAAAGTAGTGCAAATATAGCTCTAAAAAATTACCCTTTTGAATAACATTAGACTCGAGTTTAATGTCTGTTCTTATATTTATCAACCTAACATATAAAATATTAAATCGTCATCTAACGTTTGCAATAACTTACAAAAATTTTAAATTCTGAAATAACATTTTTTATAAGCCCAAAGCAGTATGCAAGCTCCAGAAGATTATTTATGGACTTAAGCAAGCCTCAAGGAGTTGAAATATTTGCTTTGACAAAGCAGTCAAATAGTTTGACTTTATTATAAGCAAAGAAGGTCCCTGCGTTTATAGTAAACGCAAGGAAGGGAGTATTATATTCATTGTTATATATGTAGATATTAATAATGGGAGACAATAAGACTCCCATGCAATCAGTCAAGGAATGGTTATCCAACACCTTAATGATAAAGGACTTGGGTGAAGCCTGCTACATTCTTGGAATTAGGATCTATAGAGTTAGACCTAATAGATTGTTAGGGCTGTCACAGTCTGGATAGGCATTCATTTTCAATGGTGGAGCAGTGAGTTGGAAAAGTTCCAAGCAAGAAACCAATGCTGATTCGACAACTGAATTTGAGTACATTGCTGGATCGGAAGCTTGTAAAGAAGTTGTCTCGATATATGAGTCCTTAAAAGAACTATAGGTTGTTCCAAGTGCCAGTCATCCAATAACGATATATTGTGATAACACTGGTACGATTGCGCAAGCTAAGAAACCAAGATCAACAAACAGAAACAAGTATGTACCAATAAAATATCACATACTCAAGGAGATGGTGAAAACTGAAGAAATAAAATTAGACTATGTTCCCACAGATGATAATCTAGCTGACCCATTCACTAAACCATTAAGCTTAGTTAAGCATAATGGTCATTTTGAAAACATGGGTATTAGATACATTGGAGATTGGCTCTAGGCCAAGTGGGAGATTGAAAGTTTGTATGTCCTAGAGACAATCATTATTAGGGACAAATGTACTTGAACACATTCGTATTATTAATAAGATTAATATATTTATGGCATTTGTAATTATTGAATTATTATTTGATTGCTTGTAATTATTCATTAATGTGCATCCCTTAAGCTTACGTTGTCATTAATAGAGTGAGATATTAATGATAGAGCGTAACTCTAAAACGGCATCGACTAATGATCATCGAGAATGAGATATCGATGATATGTTATAAGTCGACATGTGGTCTGCATCACATTCTTAGAGAATGTAGTATGTCTCATCTGCTACTAGTAATAGTTACTAGTGATGGACACATGTATACTTTTGGAAAGTATTGGTATACCCAGCTGATAAACTATTTGTTAGACATGTCTAGAGTGTTATCAGCGTGTGGGTTATAAAGGTCTTTTGACTTGAGGTCAATACGCACCTTGTTTACAAAGTAATGTACTTTGATCATGTCCTAAGCTTAAACTCCTTATAGGATAAGATGCGGCTTGTGTTGGGTACATTATGATGTAAATTAAGGTGGTAGTTGAGCCAAGAATATGATTCATTCCTAGATTGGATATTCGAGAGAGCACTCAACTTCTCAATGATATTAGGTCGACCAAGTCATTGGCCAATGCAAGAGACATATTTAGAATATGGCCTAGTTGTCGACTAATATAGATGAGATAAAGTGATCAAGCCATTTGGATAAACACATGGCAAATCCTAAGCTTGATCGAGTGTGTCGCGAATGAAAAGAATTTATCATCTCACATAAATGTTATGTTTGCTGGATTCATGTAAACGTACTTCATATATTGAGTTCGTCGTACGACGCAGTCTAGGAGTTCTGTATGGACCTTAATTGGATTAGTGTCGATATATGAAGGCTTATAGGGTCACACTATGTCGATTGTCTCTTCGATCTAAGGGTGTATTGAGAAAGTATTAAATATTCGATTTGAAATCGAGATATTTAAATTGATAATAACTATGGGATAATTTCTATTAGATGAAAATTATTTAATTAAGTCAAAATTGGATTTTGGATTTAATGTACTGAATATATCTATTAAATGAAAAATGAGAAACGTTATTGACGTAAGGCGCCGTGGCGCCGACCCGGCAGTGGGCCTAGTCAGACTAGCCCACTGCACCTCGATTTTGGGTCAGGCTTAGAGCCCAACCCTAATTCGTTTCTGACCTAATTATAACTATAAATACATCACCAAACCATTGTTATTATATACTAATTCTCATAAGCAAATTTTCTAGACTTAGAGTCTAGGATAAAACTCTCTCAAACCTCTGTCAAGATTTCCAGGCTTTCCTGACAGAGGAATACACCGTAGCATTGTGCTTGCGGTCGAAAAGGGAATCGTGTGTCCACCATTTAGTAAAGACTCCAAATAATACAACCTGATAAGTGTTCATGTTTTATGTTACATGTTTTGATTGTCATATAACCATAGCAGAAGAAATTGTTGGGGTAAGTAGAATAAAATTTTAAACTTTCGTTGTACTTTACTTATGTGTTTTGAACCCAACAAAACCCTACATTAACTACTGCAAGTGCTGCTACATCAACACAAAAAATTCAAACTACCATTTAGATTTTATTTCTACTTTTAAAAGTAGTGCAAATATAGCTCTAAAAAATTACCCTTCTGAATAACATTAGACTCAAGTTTAATGTCTGTTCTTATATTTATCAACCTAACATATAAAACATTAAATCGTTATCTAACGTTTGTAATAACTTACAAAAAATTTAAATTTTGATCTAACGTTTTTTTATAAGATTTTTTATTTGCTCAAAAAGATATTTTGATTGTGGTCTAACTCATGAAATCCAAATTAGTCGTGACCCTAAAACGAGCACCGAACACCGGGGGAGAAATAACAAAAATCCTCATAGTATTCAAATGACCATTTTGCCCCTCCTCGTTACTTCTTTTTCTTTTTCTTCCTTACCTCTCCCTCTTTGCTTCACGTGCACTCATATTTCCATTAATACCTTTGACAACCAAGACAAAATAGTCTCTTCCACTCTCCACCCACTCCCTTAACACCCCCCCCCCCTCACAAAAACTACCCTCTCTTTTTGTTGGCCCTCCAAAATTCGTTCACTAGATATCACACAATCCATCATCTCTTCCTCTCAAAAAAAAAAACCCACATCCAACCATTGGATTCCAAGAATGTAGATAGATATATATAACATCACTATAACATAAGAAAAAATTCTAATTTTTCTTATTTACATATGGCAACTACTACAGGTGCTGCTTCATCAACACAAAAATTTCAAGAATATGATGAAGATGAAGAATTTACAAGTTACAACAATATGAACAACAACAATAATAATAATGGTGGTGGAGTTGTTAGTAGGCAAGATATTAAAGCTGCTATTGCTAAAGCAATTGAATTAAGAGCTCTACATGCTTCTCTTTTACAACAAGGAAATAACCATAGCCCTGTTAAAGGATTCCCTTCTTCTGCTTCTCCAACTGTTTCTCTTCATTCTCACCATTTTTCTGCTCAAGATTATCCCATTTTTACACCAGTAAGTCTCTTTTTTATATAATATTTTTTTGTTGCGTTTTCGTTAGAGGCGAATTTAGGATTTAAAGATTTGACCTTTAATATTCTTAACACTTGTGGCTCGAATTCTTTAAAAAGTGTTGCAAGGTGCGTATAGGATCTTTTAAAAGTAGTGTATTTTTTAAGAATTTGACATGATTATAATAATATTTTAAAGAGTTCGAGCAACATATAGCTTAACATTGTAACACAAATTATTGGTTCAGAAAATGTTTCTTTGTCTTCATTCCCACCATTTTCTGCTCAAGATTATCCCATTTTCACACCAGTAAGTCCCTTTTCTTTTTTCTTCTTCTCCTTATTTATTTTTATATTTTTATTAAATTTTCATTGAGACAGATTCAGAATTTAAAGATTTTTTCAAATTCACACTTTAAGTCAGTGACAGATTAGTAATTCTAGTGATTATTTTTTACCTATATAGTTTTGTTTCTTGTCGAAATTACTAAGCTAATTTTTGTGATTTCTTTCATCTTTAGAATATAGTTGTTTTGAGGTAAAATCTTGTTATATACTACTACTATCTTATTTTCACACTACTAAGTCCCCCCCCCCTCCCGCCCTATTTGGTTCTGGTAGAGGTAGACTCAAAATTTAAACCTTTAGGGTTGTTTGGTTGAAAACAAGTTAAAATGGCATTCCGGTGCACTAAGCTTTCTCATGTGTGGGGTCCGGGAAAGGGCCGGACGGCAATGGTCTATTGTACGCAGTCTTACCTTGCATTTCTACTAGAGGTTGTTTCCACGGCCGTAGATAATTAATTTTGGGATAAATTATTCTGGGATTAGTTATTTCATCCTTCCACATGGATAAAATAACACTACAATCGTTGGATAACTAATTCCGAAATTAGTTATACATAATTTTATTTTAACCAAACATGAGATAAACACATTCAAATTTAATCCTTGGATTAGTTATCCCTTATCCCTCGAACCAAATGAGCCCTTAGAGTTTTTCACACTGTAACATGTAGCAATTCGGAATTTAAAGATTCTACTTTTAGAGTTTTGATGTATAATGTTTATTAAATTCCCGTGATTTTCTTATCTATAAAAAAATGCATTTTGTATAAAAATACTGAGTTAATTTTTGTTGATTTTCTCACCATTTTTTTGCTCAAGATTATCTTATTTTCACACGGTAAGTCCTTGTTATTTTTTTTCCTTCATTGGGTTTATCGTATTCTGATATATAGATCATTCAGAATTTAAAATTTTGACCTTTAAAGTTTTTAACACTAACATAATAATTTTGAAATTATTGGTTTAGTAATATTCGTTGAAACTCTTTACTCTACTGAATTTCTCTCCATTCTACCTTTAAAGTTCTTAACACTAACCTAATAATCTTGAAATTATTGATTTAGAATGTAATGCTAGTTGAAACTCTTTACGGATTTTCTCTCCATTCCCATCATTTTACTGCTAAGGATTATCCTATATTCACACTAGTAAGTCCCTTTTTTTTTAGTTGGGTTCTCAAAATTTAGAGATTCAACCTTTAAAGTTCTTAACACCGTAACACATGTAATTTCCGCACCAGTAAGTCCGTTTTCTTCTTATTTTTATTGGGGTTTAAATATTCAACCTTTATACTAGTTTTTAACATTGTAACACATACTTGTATTTTTCACACTAGTAAGTCCTTTTCTTTTTAGGTTGTGACATAGGCAGATTTAGAATTTAAAGTTTCGACCTTTAAAGGTCTTAACACGGTAAGACATAGTAATCTTGAAATTATTGTTTTTTTTTGGGTTAAAAAAATTGAAATTATTGGTTCAGGATGTAATCTTTATTGAAATTCTAGTGATTTTACTTTTACCTACATAGTTGTTTCTCTTCACTTCCCACCATTTTTCTGCACAAGATTATCCTATTTTCACACTAGTATTAACAAAGGTAATCGCATTAGATCCATTTTTTTATGGAAAAGAGAACTATGGTGAACTGCTTATGACAAAATTATCATTTTCTTATAAATAATTTATTAAGGTAATAATAAGTCTTTGATATTTTGGGATTCTTGATCCATTAATTAAAACTTGAATTTCTCATGGATTTGTTCTTTGCATTTATTTTCAAGTTTATTGAAGTCAGCCTATTATTCTTATCTGATATATGGAAATTTGTGTTTGACCAAATATTAAATAATCTTAACTTCAAGCTTACACAATCTTTTCCAGATATTGCTTCTAAATGAAGGCTTAAATGTCAAACCTGAAATAACATAATATAATTCAAAATCCCTGTATTTAATGTACATCAAGTTCTCATATATTGCAGATTACAACTTTTATAACTATAACAGTACAATTACTGACCTATAACTTTTAGCGGCTTCAGCTATTTTAACATGACGAACAATAGTTTGTGACTTACAGTTATAGTGACAAAGTTCATTGGCTATACGAAAAATAACACCAAATTTCAGTGTACCAACATAAGTAAGACACTTTTGTTTTAACTTGTGTTCAGTAAACATTGTTCCGTGTATAGATCAAGACTAGTTCTGATCTTTGTTGCTAAGCTCTCCAAAAAATGCTGCAATACCCATGTCGGATTCTCCAAACTCTTCAAAAATGCTGATAGGTGCGTGTCCACAAATATCTTTAAAAATATGGACGGGTGCGTGTCGGATTGGATCTAACACGCACCACATTTTTGAAGAGTTTGGAGGATCCGACATGAGTGTTGCAACATTTTTGGAGAATCTGAGCAATATAGATTGTGATCACTCAATCACATAGGTGTAGCTTCTATAGAAATGGTCAAGATCTCTATTTTGGTATTTTCATTTTTGATGATCTTTGAATCAACATTTTCGATCAAGACTAGTTGTGATCTATGTTGTTCATACTCTTCAAAAAAAAAAAAGCCAACGGTTGCGTGTTAGATTCCCCAAAAATATTTTTGAATGACCCGACACGGGTATTGTAGCATTTTTGAGATAAATAAGTTGAAATCACTCAATCACATAGGTGTAGCTTCTATATAAATGGTCAAGATTTCTATTTTATTTTTTCTCTTCATTTTTTGATGATCTTGATTCAACTTTTTGTGTGCAGAGCTATGAAGATGAACCATTGCCAGGATACAAACAACTACAGTTAGGTCACAATCCAAACTATGCTGAAATGTGGGATGAATATGGCTTTGGAGGAGTAGGAAATGGTAACCACAATGAAGCCAGTTTATCGGATTACAGAAAGGCGAATTCGTCGTTAAGGAAAGGATTTACTAGCAGTCTGATCAACTTAGAACCCCACATTTGTCCAGCTGATGATCAGAGATCTGTCATGAGCTCGTGTACTGATCAAATCAATTCGCGTAAAGCTTCTCCTATCGCTCGTTACACCAAGTCTCGGAGAAACTCATTAGGGGACTTGAAATCAGTTTCATCTTGCAATAAGTGTAAGCCCGCGATAATTAGTACCGAAGCTGATGGTGGTGGTGGTACTAGCAAGAGTACTGGGAAGAACTCGAATGTCATTGTGCCATTGACAGATTCTCATGTTTCCGTTCAATCGCAGCCAAAGAGTAAAGGCGGGATGAACTTGTCATGGCTGTTCCCCAAGCTAAAGAAGAAAAACAAGGTTGAAAATTCACCAAACCGGACAGATCAATCCGATGAGGTTTCTCAGGTTTCAAAGGATCATATAGAGATGACTTCAATCGAGTCGTTGAAGAAAGAGCTAATGGTAGCGAACGAGAGTAGAGATGCAGCGTTGATGGAAGTCAAGGAAATGAAGTCATCTTTAGGTGAGTTAAAGCAAAAGTTAAAGTACTTAGAAACTTATTGCGAAGAGCTGAAAAAGGCCCTGAGGCAAGCAATTCAAGCAAAAGAGTCCCCTGTATCCAAGCTTCGACATTTTCCTAAAAACGGGAAATCCATAGATGGGGACGGAGAAAGTGTGATCCCGGTTAGTGATGAGATAATGCTAGAAGGGTTTTTACAGATAGTGTCGGAGTCAAGAATATCGGTGAAACAATTCTGCACGACTCTAATCGAACAGATTGAAGAGACAGACAATTTGTTAACCGATAACTTGAACCTTTTGCTTCAACCATACAAGCTATCTCTCGATTCAAAGTACTCGAAAGCAGTTCTGTACCACATTGAATCCATCATAAACCAATCACTTTTCCAAGATTTCGAAAACTGTGTGTTCCAAAAGAACGGCTCACCAAAACACCTAGACCCTCAACAAGAACGCCACACTCAGTTCTCATCCTTTGTCGCATTGAGGAACTTAAGTTGGAATGAGGTGTTGAGAAAGGGGACAAAGTACTATAGCGAAGACTTTAGCAAGTTTTGTGATCAGAAAATGAGTTGCATCATCGCAACGCTTAATTGGACAAGGCCATGGCCGGAACAACTCCTACAAGTGTTTTTCGTTGCTGCTAAGTGCATTTGGTTGCTGCATTTGTTGGCGTTTTCGTTCAATCCTCCTCTCGTGATTCTACGAGTGGAAGAGAATATAACTTTAGATGTGCATTACATGGAGGATGTTTTCGTGGATAGGCAAAGATCACAAGGTTCTAGCAGGGTTAAGGTTATGGTTATGCCTGGTTTTTATGTTCATGATAGAGTACTTAGGTGTAAGGTAATATGCAGGTACAAAAATGTAGCATAGTTAGCCCTTTCTAACTTTTCTTCCTTAGTAATCTAACTTGTAATATTGATTTCTTGCTGATTATTTGATTTGAGTGAGTTCTATAAACTAGTTGCCATATTGTGATTTAAACTTCATCAAATAAATGTAGCAAGTAAGCATATTCAGTTTGGAGGAAAATTATGTTAGTGGGCCAGAAAGTGATATATTTTGGGCTAAAGAGTTGCATCCCCCCCCAAAAAAACCTTTTGGGCTGGGCTATTTGGTTAGAACCTTGTGCTTCTATGACCTCATGTGTTTTTTAAGAAAGCCAAGGGACAACTGCTTAGTAATTCAACTTCTTTTCTCTTTTTTCCTGATAACTTATAAACGATTTAAAAATCTGTTTTGAACAAACTGAAAATCTTAACGTTAGATAATGGTCTAATATTTTGTCAGTAATGTTGAGCAATGTTAAGCAAGTACCTTTTTAATGTTGTCTAGAAAGGTTACTTTTTCAAAAGGACTATATTTTAACCACTTTTAAAAATAGGGACAAAATTTAAATGTAAAAAGGGAATATTTGCGTAAATCATACTTTAAGAAATTTCAAGTTTATGACTTTTCAGGTTACGTCCAATATTATCTCGAGCCTATGGACTTAGTTTGACAAGGTCAAATGTGATCAAGGAAATCTTACTTGAACGGAATGACCTCTAATGCACTTCATAAAGGTACGTACCAAAGGTCGGCCTAAGTGGTTGAGCCTATTCATAATTTGTGAAAATACAGCTTGCCTTCCGTGCTTCCATAGGTTAAAAAATGGAGTTTGTGATGATAAAATATATTCCTTAAGCCTATTGATTTACCTAAATGGGATCAAAGGGGGACGAATGAGGCTCGTGGCCTAGGCTAACGACCTCTATTGCATTTCCAAGGGATGCCTATCCGTCGATCGAGTGGTCGAGCCTACGTCATAATTTATAATAGTAATAGCTTGTGCTTGCCCCCTTCTTATTGATATTGATTGAATAATTGAATAATGAAACATCTTATGGAGTTACTTTAAAAGTATAATTTAATAATTTTATATGAATAATAACTCCAAACAAAAATCTAGCCAAAGATGTATGATAGTACTTCTATGACAATTGGTCCATACCTGTCACGTTCATGAGTCATGAGACCCATAATTATTTAAAGTAAGTCCATGTTGGAATTGTATACGTGTATCATGGAAAACTACTCAACTTGCACAAAAAGAAAATGAAGATAGCTAAGTCAAAAAGTTAAAATAAAAGTTTATAATGATTGTTAAACAATAGCAGTGGGCTGGGCCTCTCGGCCAGATTTGCTAGAAAATTATTCCAATAAGATATTGTATATATGGTAGTATATTGTAATAAAAAGGATACCTTAATTAGTGTTATTCACCTACCATAATTGTATAGTTAGAATTATGGTAGAATAAGGATTTAGAAGTAGAATAGGAAAAGGATTTTTCCTATTATGGAAATATGTAACTTGTATATATAGCCTTTCAATTAATGAAAATAATCAAGGGGATTATTTCTTTCATGGTATCAAGAGACTAGGTCTAAACAAAAGTTTTCTTCTCTCAAACTTTTGCCTCCTCTTTGGCCGAGACCCCCTCCCTCGGGTTTTTCTCTCTCCAAATATCTCGCCTTCCGCTCTCAAAACCTCTCTTAAAATTATCCTCCTTCTTTGTTCTTTCAAAAATGTCTAAGAACAATTTTCACCTCGCCTCACGGTTTCCAATATCAAGCCTGTCCCTATTGTCCTTGAGATGGAAAACGCTCAATATGCATCATGGGCTGAGTTGTTTAAAATTCACGTTATCTCTTATCAAGTTCTTCATCACATAATTCCTCCCGCTAGACCCCTTTGCGGAGGATCCCGAGGTATGGATTACACTTGATGCTACCGTTCTTCGGTGGATATACGCCACTATTTCAGTGGACCTTCTACAGACGATTATGGAGCCCGATACCACGCTTATGGTCGCATGAAATAGATTGCGTGACATATTCCAAGACAACCAACATTCGTATCGTTACACTCGGCAGGAATTCTCTCTCGCTCGAATGGACGATTTAAACGTTCGCATATTGCAAGAAACTAAAAGAATTGGCGGATCAACTCCGTAACGTTGGCGCACCAAGAACAAATAATCGCCTAGTTCTACGGTTGGTCACGGTCTTTGAGGCCTATAATGGTGTTGGCACTCTCCTTCGCCAAAGCAACCCTCTTCCCAACTTCCATCAAGCCCGCTCCATGCTTACGTTGGAAGAAGCCGGTTTGGCTAAAAAGGCGGCTACCGGAGCAAGTTCAGTTGTCATGATGGCGTCCTCTCCTAATCCGTCAGTTTTTGTTAATAATTCGGGCCAAAACCATAATAATGGCGGTGGCAAGAATAATCGCAAGAATAATAACAAAAACCGCGGGGGCAAACGCGGTGGTAATGGTGAAGGTTCCGGTAGTCAGCAAAACATCGGTGGGTCCCATCCAATGAACAGCGGCCCACCACCCCCATGGGCCCAGCAGTGGGGCCCATGGCAAGGAGCGATGGCGATGGACCGTGGGCGGCCAGCCCATACCGGCGGCAGGAAATTCCGGCGCCAGCTGGTCGCCAACAATCCAGGCCCAATGCCCAGTAGTGGTGGCCCACTGGCCAGTGGCCCAACAGCGGTAGTGGTAGCAGTTACGGGCCAGGTCCAGCACGGCCAGGAGTTCTTGGGCCCCGACCTCCGCAAGCCCATCATGCAGCAGGCCCTACTCAGACCGATATCGAGGCCGCGATGCACACGTTGGGATTAACTCAACCAGACCAAAATTGGTACATGGACACCGGGGCCACTACTCACATGACTTCCGACTCAGGTACTCTCTCATCTTATTCCAATTTGAGCACCCCTCGGGGGATAATTGTTGGTAATGGCAGTTCTATTCCAATTTTAGGGTATGGTCAGAAAACATTATCTCCTCCTAATCCACCACTCCTCTTGAAAAATACTTTACATGCTCCTAAATTGATTAAAAATTTAGTGTATGTCCGAAAATTCACAAATGACAATTCTGTTTCTGTTGAATTTGATCCTTTCGGTTTCTCTGTGAAGGATTTCAAGACAGGGAGTCATCTCATGAGGTGTGATAGTAGGGGGGATCTGTATCCTATCATGCCCGGTTTCAGTATATCGAGTCCAGCCTTGCCATCAGCTTTTGCAGCCCTCTCTCCTTCCATGTGGCATGCTCGTCTGGGTCATCCGGGATCTTCTATTTTATCAACTTTAAATAAAAATAGCTTTATTTCTTGTAAGGGTACAAGTCGTACTCCAATTTGTCAGTCTTGTTCATTAGGAAAAATTGTTAAGTTGTCATTCGTAGACTCTAATTCCCATACTTCTATGCCATTTGACATTATTCATAGCGACTTATGGACATCTCCTGTTCTTAGTTCAATGGGTCATCGATATTATGTTCTCTTTTTAGATGATTATTCTAGATTTTTGTGGACGTTTCCAATTGCGAATAAATCACAAGTGTTTTCCGTCTTCATAAAATTTAGAGCGTTCATTCGTACTCAATTCGAAAGAGAAATAAAAAATATTCAATGTGATAATGGGAAAGACTATGACAATAGGGAGTTTCGAGAGTTTTGTGCTACTCATGGGATAAATTTTCGTTTTTCATGTCCTCATACATCTTCACAAAATGGGAAAGCCGAACGTAAAATTCGTTTCATAAATAACATTGTCCGAACTCTCCTAATACATGCCTCCATACCTCCATATTATTGGCATCATGCTCTACAAATGGCCACATATCTTCTTAACATAATTCCTTCTAAGGGTCTGACATATTCCTCCCCCCTAAAAGTCCTATATAATAAGAACCCTTCTTATTCCCACCTTCGGATTTTTGGGTGCTTATGTTATCCGTTATTCCCATCCACCACAATTAACAAACTTCAGGCTCGGTCTACCCCGTGTGTGTTTTTGGGTTATCCGTCAAATCATCGTGGTTATAAGTGTTTTGATTTATCCTCCAAGAAAATCATAATCAATCGCCATGTCATTTTTGATGAAACTCAATTCCCATTTGCGAAAGTTCATACTCCCGAACCTAAGTCATATAATTTTTTGGACGACCAAATATCCCCGTATATTATTCGGTAATTTTCGGACATGTCCCATACCCAAAATCCTCCAGGGCCCATCGCTCCGGCCCAACAAGATCGCCACGCCACGCCACCAAGATACTATCGAACAGCTCCAATATTGGGCTACCCACACCTCGAACTGGGTCCGTGTCAATCCAAAGATACCGATTTGGGCCAAGAGCCCATCGGGCCGCCACCCGTCCCGAGCCCAGAAATTTTCCTCAATTCTTCCTCGAGTCATAGAGCGGTCACTCGTAGTCAGCGGGGTATTTTTACACCTAAAAGACATTTTAATTTACATTCAGATGTCTCTAAATCCCCCTTGCCCCGCAATCCTGTGTCAGCATTAAATGACCCTAATTGGAAAATTGCTATGACTGATGAATATAATGCTCTTATTGATAATAAGACGTGGGAGTTAGTGTCCCGTCCATATGGTATTAATGTTATCAGGTCTATGTGGATTTTTGCTCATAAGGAGAATTCAGATGGGTCCTTTGATCGACATAAGGCGCGACTTATTGGTGATGGAAAGACTCAGCAGGTTGGAATTGATTGTGGTGAGACGTTTAGTCCGGTGGTCAAACCGGCTACCATTCGCACTGTGCTTAGCTTGGCTCTTTCAAAGACTTGGCCAATTCATCAGTTGGATGTCAAGAATGCTTTCCTACACGGTGATCTCAAGGAAACAGTCTATATGCATCAGCCTTTGGGTTTCAGGGATCTAAACCGTCCTCATCATGTATGTTTGTTGAAGAAGTCCTTATATGGGCTTAAGCAGTCTCCGAGGGCCTGGTACACAAGGTTTGCTGACTTTGTTTCAACTATTGGGTTCACTCATAGCAGGTCGGACAATTCCTTGTTCATCTACCGCCGTGGTTCGTCCTTGGCCTATATTCTGTTGTATGTGGATGATATCATCTTGACTGCCTCCTCCGATGCTTTGCGCCAGTCTATCATGTCCATGCTCAGTTCTGAATTTGCTATGAAAGACTTGGGGCCCTTGAGTTACTTTTTGGGAATTGCTGTCAAACGTCATTCAGGTGTGTTGTTTCTGTCTCAACGGAAGTATGTTGCTGAGATCATCGATAGGGTTGGGATGTCATCCTGTAAGTCCACTTCCACGCCAGTTGATGCAAACCCAAAGCTAAGTGCCGCAGCAGGTGCACCATACGAGGACCCGACCCAGATCGCAGATCTTGCAGGGCTCTCCAAGATCTTACCTTTACCAGGCCGGATATTACGATGCGGTTCGGCAGGTGTGTTTATTCATGCATGACCCCAGAGTTGAACACATGAATGCAATAAAATGCATCATTCGGTATATTCAGGGGACACTAGACTATGGGTTGCACTTGTATCCGTCGGCTACATCTACGCTTGTCTCCTACACAGATGCTGATTGGGGTGGTTGTCCCGACACGGATGGTCGACACCAGCTCTTGTATGTTCCTTGGCAACAACTTGGTCTCATGGTCGGCAAAGCGTCAGGCAACTCTGTCACGCTCAAGTCTTAGAAGCGAGAATATCGAGGGGTAGCAAATGTGGTCTCCGAATCATGTTGGCTACGTAATTTGCTTTTGGAGCTTCATTGTCCCATTCAGAAGGCAACCTTGGTATATTGCGATAACATTAGTGCCATCTACCTTTCAGGTAACCCCGTTCAACACCAGCGCACCAAACATATCGAAATGGACATTCACTTTGTCAGTGAAAAGGTTGCAAAGGGTCAAGTTCGCGTATGACATGTCCCGTCTCGTTATCAAATTGCAGACATCTTTACAAAGGGTCTACCAGCGGTTCTCTTTGAAGATTTTAGGGACAGTCTCAGCGTTCGAAAGCCGCCCGCTATGACTGCGGGGGTGTGTTAAACAATAGCAGTGGGCTGGGCCTCTCGGCCAAATTTGCTAGAAAATTGTTCCAATAAGATATTGTATATATGGTAGTATATTGTAATAAAAAGGATACCTTAATTAGTGTTATTCACCTACCATAATTGTATAGTTAGAATTATGGTAGAATAAGGATTTAGAAGTAGAATAAGAAAAAGATTTTTCCTATTATGGAAATATGTAACTTGTATATATAGCCTTTCAATTAATGAAAATAATCAAGGGGATTATTTCTTTCAATGATGTAACCATTACAAAAATAAAAATTGGGAGTTTTATTTCAATCAATAAAGAAAGAGTTATGTCTCAATATTTATACAAATCTATTGCTTTGATTTTGAGAACAAATTTGATTATCTCGAAATAGATTTACAAGAAAAAAGGGTGCCTTTGGAAACTAGATAAGAAATAACAAAATAAAGTTGCATTTTGATTTTTAAATTTTTAAAAAAATTCAAAATGGTAATGATGAAATAATAATTGTTTAACATGCAAAGGGAATTTGTCAAAGGTAAAAAATAGATACACGACATGGGTATGTACATACACTTGTGACACTTAACCATGTAATTAATGCATATTTCACTGCCATAGATAACTTAACTATAGTAGGTTGAATTAATATGATGTAAGCATCTGATAGTAATAGTATTTCTTGTGGTAAATTTTCAAAAATGATAAACAATAGATACTTTCTCATTAAAAAAATTTGGGTAGTTAAATTGTATTTTTGTAAAAATAACATTTCACTTTGATAAATTTTTGATGTGGTCTAAAAAAAAGAGTGCGACGTGTGATGTGCGAGTTACACGTAAGTCACGAATTTGAAGCTTGAGGATCAATTATCTATCGATTTTTGAATCATGCGACATTTATTGTTGAAAATTTATAAATTATAAAAAAATATAGGTGATGAATTTTTTGAGTTATTAATCAACACAATATCTCAATAATGAGGTTTCTCTTATTTTTATTCACTACTAAATTTACAAAAGTCATTTTTCATTAGATATAGTACTAGATATTCAATAAATATCTTAGATACTTTTGATCTTTTCACTTAAGATATTTCCACCTATGCATGCACTTTTCCCATATTAAAAGGGCCCAAAAAAAAAGCAACTTATTCAACTCCACCCAACCTTCTACAGTCTAGACACACACAAACCGCATTTCCACACTATGTCCACGTCAGCAATCAACACCATCGCCGAAAGAATCGCTGGTTCCTACACCATCGCCGGAGAAATCGTTGTTTCCGACACGCCAAAAATAATTTTTCACCTTATAACGTGTTAAGATAGTGATAATTTTTTGCCATGACATAAGGAAAAGAGGACATGATGTGTGAGTTAAATGCATCCTACGATCAGGATCGTCTCAACAAGATAGAGAGTGTAAAGTCAAAGTCATATATTTTTCTTATTTTTTTAAATGCACAATCATTAATTATTATTTTATAATCAATTTATTTTAATAAAAAAATTCAATTGATAATGTAGTTAATTCATTCAATCTCTCTTGAGACATTGTTGATCTAAGTAATCTTTTATCAATTTTAATTTTGAAAAATTGATTTTCGGCTAAGCAATAATTATAGAAACTATTAACATTATTTTATAAGTAATATATATGTTTGAAAGAATCGATTTTTTTATTTATAACTTTAAGCCGCAGTGAGTTGTCGTTTGAATGTCTTTTCTGTTGGAAATTTGCCTTTGGCGGGAGTTGCGTCCGACCAACTTTAACGGCTTAAACACTAGTGTTACGCATGTTGGAGAATCCGGTTCTTCACACGTGCATGATCTACTAAGTACGTAGATAACCGTAGGGCCAAGAATTGTCAAATTTCGTTGAGAAATGAAAGAGATATTGGTCCACGAAGTGAGGTGTTTGAAGCATGGAAAATGTGGTATGAGATCAATTCTCCCTCATCGCTAGAGGAAGAAAGAATTGTTTTGTTTATAAGACTCAAAGTTGGCTTGGGTTTGGGACCCCAAGGGGTATTCCATGTGTATAAAGGAGGGAGGACCTAGATGTGCTTCGGTTCGAGGAAAGCCCACATGCGCGCCGCCGCCGCCCGCCCGCCCGTCCGGTCACGGGCTGTGCTTCTTCTGATATTATCTTTTTGGACCAGAGAACTTTGCCAGATGTATAGTTTGTTCCCTGAAGTTTCATATGTATAATTTGGACCAGAATTTTTTCATATGTACAGTTTGGTCCCTAAAGTTTCCAGAAAGTCAGAATTGGCAGAGAGATCAGAAACACCACAACACTCAATTCAACCATTTATTTTGGCTGAATTACTCCTCCTATAATGGTTAATCTGTTGCTCATCTTCACCATTTATTTTGGTGGTATTACTACCACCATAATGTCCATTACTTGGCTAGTAATGACACTTATGGAGGCAGTTCAACAGCCCCTCCTTCACCTATATAAAGAACTCCTTGCACCATTGTTGAGCTACTCACAAAACACACGAAAAAACAGAAACATATTCCAGTTCTTCCTACAACTTCCAAGCATCATTTCATTACTCAAAATTCTTCACGGCAACACTTGAATTTCCTTTGCTCAATTATACCATTGTTGTTTTATCTTGAGAGACAATTGTCCAGGACGTATAAATGATACATACGGGACAATATTGTCTTAAAGACAGAGTGCCACACTTGTCTTAAAGACAGAGTGCCACACTCGACTCAGCATACACAAAACAGTTTCATTTTTCTTGTTCAACATAATTGTAATTTCAGTTTGTTGTTGAATTGTAATTTCAGTTTTCTATTACTTAGCAGTTACTTGTAATTTCCGTTTCCTGCACCTTTCTAACCAACATTTTCAATATTGAGAATAAAAATAGTAAAAGAAAAAAGGATTCAATATTGAGAATAAGAATAGTAAAAGAGAAAAGGAAAAAGGTAAATATATGAATAATAATTGGGCGATATCAATTTTTTACTATATAAATGAGACAATAAAATAACTATCAAATTATCACGTAAAGTTATTTCATTCCCAATTATTACAAGGATCACCACTTTATAATGTAAAAAGTTATTATATTTTCTTTCCGAAAAAAATCTTTAAATTCAACAGTACACACCATTTTTTAATAATATATATATTGAATACATTTTTAGGAAAAAATGAGAGCTCTTATAAAATTGATGCCCCAAACAATTGCTTTACTATCCTTATAGTCTGGCCGCCCCCTGCCAACGATACGAATTAAAAGCTTGAAGACCTATATTATTTATTGAGTTTCAAATCATGCATCAGTTGTCATTAAATATTTCCAACCAATAAAAAAATGTAGATGACTAAAAATTTGAGATATTAATCAACAACATATTTCAAGTTTAGGTTTTGGATATTTTTCTTCGCTACTTCTCCTAGCTACGAAAATTTACAAGTCACTTTTTCTTAGATATACAATATTTTCTAGGGGTGGCCAGTGCCGGGGCGGGGCGGGACCAATCCCGTCCCGTACCGTCCCACGTCCCGCCGGAAGGGGGCCCGGAATTTGGCTGGACGGGTAGCGGGATTCGGGGAATTTTTTTTAAATTGAATTTCCAACAATGAAATTGACATTCACACCTACATTACCACGAAATTTCGATGTTGAAATTTATTGTATATCGTGAAATCTTTACTAAGGGAAAAGGGAAAATTAAAATCGATTTGGGGGAAAACACAAATTGATTGAGAATTAAAATTGGGTAAAACGGACATCCGAGCGCAGAGTTATGACCATTTAAAGTTGCATCAATTTACAACTATTTTATCTCCCTACATTTTATGTCAATGTTTCCGTGATATGTTAATTAAGTTCATGCCGCATTCGGCTTCCATAAAAGCTTCATAGATTGACTTCAATCTAGCCATTCAAAGACAAATGTACCATTAAATGCCAATAAGGCTTCATAAATCGGTGTTCATCACACATTTCATGTGTTGCTACTTTATTTGTTCATAATATGATTATTGCATGGTGTTCTGTAAACAATTCTTACATGCTATTCAGGTTTCCCGAGTCCTCGTAAGCTCTACGAACAATTATCTATATTATATAAATGATATCAATACTGGGGTCAATAATTTAACTCAAAAGAATTGCCAAGTTCACTATTCACAATTTAAAGCTTCTGAGATGGTAGGAAGATTTGTGAGAAAAATGAAGAGAAAATGAGGTATGAGGGTTTATGAGGGGGGGGGGGGCAAAAATGAAGCGGGATGGGGTCGGGGCGGGTCTGGGGCAGAACGAAGCGGGACGGGCCCAGGTCCCGTCCCGATTTCGAGTCCTGACACCGTCAATTTTTTTAGGGGGATCGGGGCAGGGCCGGGGCCCACTGGCCACCCTTAATATTTTCTATGTCCTCATTTACATGATACATTTTTTTAATCAGTTCCAAAAGAATGACACTTTTATTAGCTTATTTGGCCAAACTTTCTAAATTAGTTTATTTTGAAAAGTATTTCTTTTTCAAAAAGTATTTTTCAAAAAAATACTTTTGGCGAAAAATAATTTGTGTTTGACCAATTAATTTAAAAATTACTTTTGAGCAATAATTAATATTTATCAAGCTTTTAAAAATGCTTCTAATTGTATTTTTTTTTTCAAAATTACTTTTCAAAAAGTGCTTTTAGATAAAAAAAAATAACACCTCACTTTTTTAAAATAAGCACTTATTGAAAAAATAAAGTACTTTTAGAGAAAATAAGCGTGTCCAAACAGGCTATATATTTCAATTTATGTGATACAATTTTCTTTTAGTCTGTTCCAAAAAAATGTTGTCTTTATATATTTAGAAATAATTTAATTTTATGAGATGATTTACAATAATACAAATCTCTAAAACTAGTTTTGGACCGCAAATTTGAAAGATCTTTCTTTCTTAAATTTTGTGATTAGTCAAATGGTACCACATAAATTGAGACGAAGAAAATAGTAAATTTAACTCTAAAATTATCATTTTTATTCTTAATAAAATAATTTCTAGCCAATTTTTTTTCTGACTTATCTTAAATCAGAAAATATTCAAAAGTTTGTCTTATTTAAAAAAATTTATGTCTAGTTAAGCGACGTTATATAAATTGGGACGAAGAAAATAATATCTTAATACTTTACTTAAAAGATATTTCCACCTATGCATGCACTTTTCCCCATATTAAAAAGGCCCCCAAAAAAGCACCAAACAAAAATATCTCACCCTACCGAACCTGCTACACACACACAAAAACCTCATTTCCACTATGTCCACGTCAGCATCCAAGGTCGCCGGAAAAATCACCGGTTCCGACACCGCCACCGGAGAAATCACAGATTCAGACAATGTCGCCGGAGAAATCACCGGTTCCGACACCGTCACAGGAGAATTCGCCGGTCCCGACGACAAAGTTCTAGAAACTCCGTTCCTAGACGGCGAATGTTCGAATCTCCTCCAGCGTATAGCGGAGGAAGGCGGCTACGCATACGCAACAATGACGTCACTGGCGGCGGCCGGAGATATTCGAGCGGCGGAGGCGGCGAAGGAGATGGCGTGGGAGCAACTACACTCAGGTCTGTATTTATTGGATTGACTTATTTTAATAAGTGCTTTTAAATAAAATAGCTTTAAAACACTTTTATAGTGCTTAGATAAGATAAAAAAAATGCTTTTAAATAGTAATTTTTAAGTTAAAATAAAAAAAAAAGAAGCCAAAAACCATAACTAAGATTAATAACTCAGTAACACCCCCTCTTTATAATAGTATGAAATCAGTATAGTAATGGAGTAAGATAAAAAGGTGCGTTAAGCATTTTATGCTCTGTCTATTTTTTAAAATATTGACGCCACGTTTGTATAAAGTATAAACACCCGATTTTCAACATATTTGTGTATAAATACCCTTTATATACTATTATTGTATACTGGTTTACGTGCCGTAAATATTTTCAGAAGCTGTATATTTTTGAAAATTTCCCTTTTTCTAAGCTAAAATAACAAAAATAAGGCAAAAACCCATAAATTATGATTAATAACTTATGACTTAGGCTTATAAACCATAAGTTATAAGCCCATCCAAACATGCTCCTACTTTGATTAAAAACAGGAAAACTTATTCATGTATATAAATTTGATTATAAATACTAATTAGATATGATTTAAAATACCAAATTCTAATCAATTCTGATTTCCTACAACTTTGAATTATTTGTTTGAAAAATTACTCTCTATTCTACTGGGAGAAAATATTTATGCCAGGTAGCCCATATTTTGAGTTTGTTACCTGGTTTAGTTCATATTTGTATAAACACTTTTTATACACTTTTATACAAGGTTGATACATTATGTATAATGCTTTCCCAGGTATAATGTTGTATAATGTCGTGTATTGGGCTTCGTGGCATAATATTTTTATGTTGGGATGTATATTTTTTAAAATTTCCCCTTTTTCCTCCAATAAGGTCCGTGGCATTCGGTTGTTCCTATATGGAGAGATGCGTATTCAATGGCGTGTATATACTTAGCGAAACTTCATTATGCTGCTGGTGAGTTTACTAAGGCGATTAAAGCTTTAGATATGGGACTTATTA
Organism: Anisodus acutangulus; assembly: GCA_029783415.1. Taxonomy (NCBI): domain Eukaryota; kingdom Viridiplantae; phylum Streptophyta; class Magnoliopsida; order Solanales; family Solanaceae; genus Anisodus; species Anisodus acutangulus. The sequence goes on along the minus strand of CM056489.1, from coordinate 1,477,758 downwards.
TGGGAGGAATGATGCTTAAAGATGAATTGAACCTCGCGATTCAAAAGGCGTCGATGAAATCTCGGAGTGATCTCGGAGAAAAAGGTGAATCCGAGATTAAATTTGTTTCTCAAGATATTAACGTGGCGGAGGTGAGGTTCGTCACTCGCAATCTACGTTTTTGTTCTGTTCAGCTCGCTATTAAGCTTTATTTGGTAAAGAAAACTTAAAACAAAAAAAGTGTTGTTTTGATAATCAATTTTACTCCTATTTCAGTTTATGGGAATCTGTTTAACTGGATACAAAGTTTAAGAAAAAACATAGTATGACATTAGAAATATAGTCTTGAACATGTCATAATATTTGTGTGGATATAAAAGATAATAGCGATAAAATGAGAAATCTATGCTAAACTATTTTCAAACTTAGAAAAGATCATTCTTTTTGGAACCTCCCATATGTTTCAGTCTACGTGAATCTTTGAGTGGATACTGAGTTTTTTTGAGTAAAAAAGAAGACTTTTAAAATTTTATGGTGCTGAACATGTCATAATATCTGTGTAGTTATAAAAACTTATTGGCTTTGTCATTGAGTGATAAAATGAGAAATCTAAGTTAAAATATTTTCAAATTTAGAAAAAACCATTCCTTTTGGAAGTGACTAAAGAAATTGGAAGGAACGGAGTGAGACTTTTTTTTTTGATAACCAAGAAATCTCGGAGGGCCAATGCCGGTTTTTGTCTGTGGCAGGATTCGAACTTGTGACATGTGCCTAACCCACACTTCACAAGCCGAGCTCTTACCACTAGACCAAAGCCCTACGGGCGGGACGGAGGGAGAAATTTTGGCTATTTTAAGTCTTTAGAATTTTCCCAACTTAAGTAATGTCATAGTTTAAATCAAGTCTTTACTTTTTTTGAAGTGCATTGCCTTGTGCTCTATTCAATAAATATGCGGAAATCAGTGTCTCTGCTTAGTCGTAAGGATATGAGGATCATTTCACGTGAAAAAAATTGGTGAAATTCTTGTATGACTTTCCTCTTTGTGTGTGTGTTCTTCTTTTGGGAGATATGCTAATGAAGGAACTGAGAGGTTAGAATTGGAAGTTAGCTCATATTATTTGTTTCAAATGTGGAATAAGATCAAATTGGGATACAAGAAGAAGGAACAGTTCATTTGTATACTTGTTAAGAAGAAATAAAAGGAAAACAAAAGTGTTTGATTGTAATTATCTTAACTCTGTACTTAAGGATTCGTATGCTTTTTCATAGAGTTTCATGCTTTTCTCATTCCCTCACTGAACTAATATAAAGATTCTGCATTTCTGTTTTATTAATCTCCATGTTCACCATCAGTCATTGTTAATCCCTCCTCTTCGCGTTTTGTGCTATGTGGTATAATATGAATAAATAATTGTGGAGCGGGGTAGGAAGTAATAAGATTATTTCCTTGCTTAAACTTTGGAGAAAACAGAATTAGAATTTGTGTTTGTTAATCTACTTTCTGAGTCTTTTTTCATCAAGGAATCTACTTTCTGAATCTTATTATTGAGATCTTCTAAATCTAGAAATGCTTTATAGTTTCACGTCCATTTTACCAAATTGTAATATAAAGCATCCATTTCTGTGGTCCTGTTTGCTTTTTGTAATTAATAGGTTTAGGTTATTCATGGAATGCCCCAATGGAGGAGTAGGTTCCTCTTTGGATCCTCTTTGGATCCTTGGGTATACCATTTTTGTCCAATCAGTTGGAAAACCTCTTTGCATCTTCAGTTATAGCATTTTAGTCTATTTGTTCCAACTGACTGTTTAAAAATTCGAATGCAATTTACGAATTATATTAATAGATACATGTTTTCTAGGTTCATCAGTTAGTGCCCTCTAATATTTCAGATAGTTGAGGTAGTCTAGCCATTACATTACTTTGAGTGCTAATAGTGTATTTGGGATGAGAAGTCTGGTTATTTATCTTTTGTTTCGACTTTGCAGGTGCAGCAGTTGTTACCTTTTAAGTCACTGTCTTGTAAGTTAGTAGGGAAAAGGTCAGCCTTATCGTTGGAGGCATTCCTGAGAGACCATTATTTATCAGGATCCCCGGTGGTAATCAGAGATTCCATGGATCACTGGCCTGCCAAGAGTAAGTGGAATGACATGAATTACCTTAAAAGGGTTGCTGGCTTCCGTACAGTCCCCGTTGAGGTGATTACATTTACTGGTATTGTTATTTCCAGTCAACTGAACTCTATATCTTTTGCATATTCCAACATTAAGGGCCTGTTTGGAAAGCCACCCATGTAATTGTAATTGATGTAATTACACAGTTTGACATGTTTGACAGATCAAATAATTACATGGTCAACATGTAATCCAATTCTCAAGAAAGTTGAGAATTGGATGTATACGTTACTTTTTAATTTCTTTTCTTTTCTTTTTCTTTTATTTTAAATTCTTTTCTTTTTAATTTATTTTTAATTTTTATTATTTTAATTTCATTGTTACATTTTAAATTATTTTTATTTTTAAAAAATATTTCTTTTTTCTTAATTTTTTATTTATTTACATTTTAATTTTTCATTTTCTTTCTTCTCATTTCCCAACTTTTCCTTCTTGTGATTCCATGTAATTACTATTGCTCGTATTGTTTTTAAATTTTTTCTTCTTTCTTCATTTAGCGTAACTACGTTATTATTCTAGTTTTTGAAATTACACTTTCTAATATTTGAAAGAATGAATCATTAACAAACTTGTCATATAACGAGTGATGTTATTAAAATAGAATTCCAATGTTGAATGAGGTTATAGACTTATAAATGTTTTCACTTTCTTTTGAATTATATTTAGTTAGGTTATGTTGAAACTTATTTTATGTTATGTTGGAATTTGACATAAAAGTATCAAGTTAAATTATTATTTTATTCACTTGTTTTACATTGCATATTATTCATGTTCCACTTACAATTGATAGATTATTTTTTTCTCAAACATTTGAATAGTGTAATGATATTATATGTATTAATATTAATCTCTTTGTCAAACATATATACAGCCTATAATGCTCTTACAAATGTGTGCTTTTAATTTTTATAATTAATTAAATTAAAACATTATTAATTTGAAAATATACTATTACTTTTACAATATTATTTACAAATATGTGATTATTAATTAATATATTTTCAAGAAATAATATGTATCTTAAATACCTAATTTAATATATCATTTATAAAGGCACATATTTGTCAAGTATTGATTTTAATTTTTAAACTAATCTAACTGTGTAATTACACATGTGCAACCAAACATTATGCTTGTAATTACACTGTAATTACATTATGACAAACAAACATGTTCTCGTAATTACTATGCTATGTAATTACTAGGCTGTGTAATTACTACCCTATTGATTACACCAATTCCAATTACCTGGTGGCTTTCCAAACAGACCCTAAATTGATCAGCAGTTTCTAACCATATCAGGAAGATAAATCCTTTTTCTAAGCAAATGATCATGAACATAAGTCCTTATAATATGTGTTTAGTCCAAGTTCGAATATAGAAAGAAAATAGGAGATGGAATCAATTCACACATTGATTGCATTAGAGTTGACATTGCTCACAAGAGACTTTTTAATACGAAACATTTATCTCATTTTCCACTGAGAACGTGGAAAGCTAGCTACAATAGATTGGGTAATCATATTGTGAAAACTAAGCCCTGAGCTTGTGATTCTCTTTTTACTTGTTAAAATGTATACATTTCAAGATTTATCGATCAACTTTTATACCATTTAATGGTCGTAAGATTTTTTAAGGACATATCTTTGTTGTCCATGTGTCTTTTAACTAATCTTTAGTTGTCTATATTACAAAAATATACAGACTTAGTAGCTTATATATATGTTTTTCTATATTTCATCTTTCATATTTGTTCTTCCTACTGGAAAATTCAGCACTGGATCCTTTGACTGGATTGGAAAGAAAAACCTATCCTTTTGAGTGTATGTATATATCTAGACACATATAAGTTGTTATTGATGTCTTGGGTGGTGAGTGTATATATCTTGAGATAGCTTTCACCAAAAGAGTCCGGCAGTCCGTCCTTAATTAGTTTTGTCAGTCATTGACAGCTGAAAGCCATGATGTGGGACACAAGAGACAAAGAGGAGTATTATCCTTATTTTTACAAAGGGTGAGCTTTGCATGTTCTAATAGTTTCAGGTTTAGTTTCTGTTCTATTTTTCTGATTTACAAGGTTCTTCTAGGTTTTCTTGGTTTACTTGGTTAAGCTTATGGAGTCAAAGTTTATTTGGTTAATAATAACATTCTCTCCAAATATATGCATGTTAAACAAAATGGGACAGAATAATTGTATGAGAGCAGTTTCCTATTTGGCCTGTCAAAGAGGGTAAAGTTGGAAATGCACAAAAAAGCGCACAAATCGAGAAATGGTCCATTTTTTTTATAACTGTGGTCTGGGCCAACTTGCTCGCACCTCGGCTAATTCCACGGGATACCGGTCACCTCCCACCAGCAATAGGTACCAGGTAACTCTGTCCACCAAACCTAGAACGGGAAGAAATCACCTAGTGTTTTGTCTCTGGGAATTGAACTTGAGACCTCATGGTGCTCAATCCACTTCATTGACCACTAGGCCACACCCTTGGGTGCTTTTTTAGGAAAAAAGCAGCTCCCACCCCCAAAAGGACATTTCACTTATCTTCATTAGTCTTTGTGTACCTCAGTGTACTAGGGGACATTGGGAGAAATCTGCATATTCTACTTTTCACTCAAAACTATATTGAGTTGCACCATCTTTCAGGTCGGAAAGAACTATTTGTGCTCAGAATGGAAGCAAGAGCTGATCACATTCTCTGAATTTCTTGAGAGAATCCGGTCCAATGATACTACCTCTGTGGAAACTACGTACTTAGCTCAGCATCAATTATTTGATCAGGTATAGTTTTTCCTCTATATTTGTGTAAACACTTTTACCTTGAACTTATTGTTTTGGAATTAGCGGCTTAGCTCTGTAGCTAAATGACAGATACAAGAGCTACGGCAAGATATTGTTATTCCTGATTATTGTTTTACTGGAGGTGGGGAGATCAGGTCGCTTAATGCTTGGTTTGGTCCAGCCGGGACTGTGACGCCTTTGCATCATGATCCTCACCATAATATACTTGCTCAGGTACAGCCATACAGCAGACACATTTTTACAATGAGCTAGACCTGAGCTTAACGAAAAGTTCAAATTAGGTTGAACCATAGGTGATTGCTTTGATTGATTCTCTTTTAAAGGGAAAAGTTACTGTTTCTGTGTGCGTTGATATGTTTCATTTTTATTACTTGTGATCTTCTGCATTTCACTTAACAGGTTGTTGGCAAAAAGTATGTACGGCTTTACCCAGCGTCACTTTCGGATGAGCTTTACCCACATAGTGAAACCATGCTTAGCAATTCCAGCCAGGTATATGCTTCTCCGTTATTTTTAATTGCAGTTCACTAGAATTGTGATTTCCATGGTCTGTTACCATATTCACTACTTTTAGCCTTTGGTAGTTGTTTCTACCTCCATTCATGTTGGTGCCTTTGTTTTACTCGGCATAGTATCTAAAAGAAGAGTTGAAAATGTTAGTAGTTTAGTGCTACTCCTTATGTGTCAACTTTTATGATGGTATTTGGCTGGACATGGAGTTTAAGATGTTTATTTGACTTGCATATCCGAAAGAATATTCAAGTGTTGGTTGAAAAGTTCGTTTCAAAATTTTATTAGTTCATATACTATCTCTTCTTAAAAAGCTGTCTGTTATATAGAGATGGCATTGCCGAGTGTCTTTCGGAAACAACCTCTCTACCTATCAAGGTAGAGGAAAAGGTCTGCGTACACTCTACCCTCTCCAGACCCCACGTTGTGGGATTTCACTGGGTATGTTGTTGTTGTTGTTGTTGTTGTATTGTATCCTAGCATTTACAATGTTCCAACGTGGAAAGAGTGTCATCAATTGGAGAACAGGGAGATGATCCTGACATATTGACTAGTGTTCTCAGAGAGCAGCATCAAGTAAAAATCCTTCTGAACAATGGGTCCCACATAACTTTATTGAGTTTTATGAAATTAAATTTTCTTTTTTAGGTTATCAAAATTTTGGGATGGCTGGAAAAGGAAAGTAGGACTAATTTTAGGATGTAGTGAATACTACTTTAAAGTTACCGATTTCTCTTAACATGCTTACTTTGCTGTACATAGCTGCATATGACAACACATGTTAGGGTAGAAGAGAACTAGTATATGCATAATTCCAAGGTTTCCTTTTTTATTTTTTGGCGCCACAGCCTTAAGAAAGATATGATTGCTCATGTAGTAACTCTACATTTGCATCTCAAGGTTCCACTTCTCTTATGTTATAATACCTCTCTTTGATGAACTTATGATATCTTCTGCCCTTCCAATTTTATGGTTGTTGCTTTCTTAGATGGTTAAAAGAACCCCAGCTTTTCGTCTTACACATTTGAAATCTTGTTTGAAGGTTGATCTAGACAACATTGATGAGACAGAGTTCCCAAAGATATTAGACCTGGAGTTTCAGGACTGCATTTTAGAGGAAGGTGAGATGCTTTACATTCCCCCTAAATGGTGGCACTACGTTCGCTCTCTCACGCCAAGCTTTTCAGTCAGCTTTTGGTGGAGTGGCACCGAAAATTAGATGGCTGATCAATTTTATATTAGGTATCCCTATTCTTCTCGTCTTGTGTATACAAAGAACTAGTTGAAGTGTTGAACTATTCAACCATCATTCTTCTGCAGATTGCAATGTGGACTTCACCATTAGTAATGCATTAACCGCAGGAACTTATATTGGAAGAATAACTTCTTTCTTATGATTTGTATGTTGTTGACTCGCCCAGTTTTGGAAAGTAGTGTGGTTGTTTCAGCTCCTAGTAGCCTAGTTGTCTTTGAGGCTTTGATGATTCATTTTCAAAATGTGGCAATCTTGTTTTATTACTTATTTGTTTGTCTGAGCATTATCAGGAATTTGGTAAAGGATCTACTACACACTGATTGTTATATTGGGTAAATAAAGTAAAAATGAAATTTAACTTTTTTGGGATTGAGGCTTAGTTATTGTTGTCGGTAAAAATGGAAAAAATGTTGGTTTGTGAAATGGTTAACTTTGGCCTTCCGTTTGAATTTTTGGACTCAGTCGGACCCCTGCTGATAATACTGAGTTAATATTGTCCTTGTGCACTAATGATTTTATTTTGGGTCTAATTCGAGTCCAAAAAAATTTACAAAATGGCACTTGGCAATTATTTGTCATTTTCCATGTCCTTAAACTAATGATGTTGATATATTTTATTACCCTATCAAGAGAAGTCCAGAATTGGGGAGAGCCTGACCTGATCACCAAGCTATTATGATGCAACAACATACTGATGCTAGTTATTTCCTTCTAAGTTTACAATAAATTGAAAAAAAAAAAACAGGAGTAACAAAATTAGCCTATAAATATGTGATTCGCCTAATCTTAGTCCGCTATTTTAATATGCACAATTTAATCCATTTAAAAGTTGGACTAATATATACTAGTTCAATATAGGGTTGTCCAACAGGGCGGGCGGCGCGGGTCTTGGAGGGAGGGACCCGATGGGATGGGGGAGGGTTGGGATGTGGCCTTCGGTGGGTCAGGCGGGACGGGAAGAGGTCCCGTCCCATCCCACATTCCACCGGAAGAGGGGCCGGGATTTGGGGGGACGGTTCGGGATCGAGATTTGTGAATTTTTTTCACTTAATTTAAAAAATAATATGTATAAACACTTCAATAATTGAATAAGATAGTGTAATAAAACATACCAAGATTGTTTTTGTGCATTTTATATTATTTAATAGAAATATGATTTTTTTGTAATACAATTTCAAAATTGCAACTTTGTGGTGTTGCAATCTCCAATGCGTCTCCCGCCAATGAATATCTATGCTCTCCTATTTGAAATCTTCCAGCAGAAAAAACGTTTTCAGACGTTGTTAGTTGATTACGCTTGAATGTTCAACACATCTCGGGCCATTTTTGCTAGTGTCGGAAATGTCTTCTCATTCTGCCTCTAGTATTTCAGCAAGTCTTCATGTCCTTCATCATTGACAATTAATTCGTACGGTACAACACCCTGCACAACATAAACATCAAATTTGCTAACTTGTGAAGAAGTTGAACCACTAAACATTTTATTTCTAAGGCCTTAAATACTAGCAACAAAAATCACATGTTTTTTATAAGGTTGCAGCGAAGTAGTAGAAGACGGTACATAAGCCGGTTGATTATTCGCACTTTGTTGTTGGTAGTACATATACACTTGTTTGCATTCAATGTGTATGCTAGACGTAACTTCTTCTTTAGTTGGTTTGTGAGTTGGTTTTTCAGTTGGGTCTGTTGGAAGTACTTCTATACAATCATAAATCGTTTCTATTAGTGTTTTACAACCGTCTACTTTAATAGTAGGATTTAATACCGCACCAATAATATAAATAGTGGGAATAGGAATTTTTTAATTTTTTTTAAACATTTTTCAATAGATGCCTTATAAGTTGGTTTTTGCATATATCCATTAAGTAACAAAAATATTAGAGTTATATAAAATAACATATTTGAAATAGTAGGATAATAAATACCGAAAAATTCTTTAGTAGCTTAAAAAAATTTCTCTAGAAATCCATTAAGTTCTAAAAAAAATTCTCAATCATTATCTACAAGTATATCCCTTGGATTTTTATTATGTGAGTTAAATAATAAAGTTATAGGTTGTCTATAATCGTAAGCAGCAAGTAGTTGCTCATACAGAGAATTCCACCTAGTTGAGACTTGTTCTGAAATTTTTCTATAAGGTAATCCACAATCATGACAAGTTTTTTATACTCTTTGCGTCTTTGTATTTTATTACATTTAAAAATAAAATTTATAGCAAATTGTATTTTATCAAGAATGCTTTCAAAAAGTTTTAGGTCATCCTTTACAACTAAGTTATAAATATGACACTCACATCTTATATGAAAATGATCAGGAAAACATGGAGTTAATTGAACTTTTAAAAGCCTTACAACATAATCATTAGAAGTAGCATTATCTAATGTAATAATCATAATTTTATCAATTATTCCATAATAATCACAAATTTTATTAATATTTTGTGCAATAAAACTTTCAGTGTGTCTATCATCAATATATCTATATGCTAAATTACGTTTTTGCATAAATCAATTTTGATCTATCCAATGACATGTTACCGTTAAATAATCATTACCGTTAGTACTACGGCATATGTCAGAAGTGATAGCCACTTTGCCATTAAAATGATACAATGCATAACGTAAATATTATTGATATTCACTTACAAATTTAAAAAACATCCATTCTAACAGTTGATCTAGGAAAACCATTAAAAATAGAAGTATATGTTTCTCGAATGTAATGAATAAAATCAGGAGAAGAAGAAAATGAAAAAGGCAAACCCTCCACCACAACTAATTTTATCATATTTTCCCTATCTTTGTTTTTATCATATTTAGGACCAAAAATCCCCCCGACGTTGGGTTAATTTGACCCTGTAGTTGGTTGGGGACACTATGTGAACCTTGTCCTGACTCAGATGACATTGGCACACCCGATGTTTTTAGCCTGGTATTGATTCCACCTAGCTGTGTGCTCTCCTTGTACATGTCCCGATAAACCTTCCGTCCCACCTTGACCTTTTCCGATTTTAATTTTTGTTGTGTGGGACCTCGACTCATACTAGGGGGAATATGAGGCATTCTAGTTTCAGTTTCAGGCTGAGACTCAGTCTGAGCTTGAGGTTGAGGTGCACTAGTGGGTGTGTCATCTAGATTATCGTCTAAATTAAAGTTTGGTTCATCTACCCCATCATCTAATGGTATATCATTAAAAAACAATTTTATCTATATGAGTGAAATTAATGAAATCATCAGGACTAGAAATAGGATTACTAGAATAAGTACTCCTGACCTTGTTACCCCTACTAGAAGAAGCACCCCTACCCCTTACTCTTACCCTTAAACATACCTCTTAATCCTTCAATTTCAATGATGCAAATAAATAATTAAAGATAATGAAATTAAGTGCAATAATTAAAATAAAATAACAATAATAATTTAAAGAAGGTACCAAACGCCGACGTAACGTCGTCGTGTAATCGAGGTTAAAAATTGAAACTTTGCTTAATGGATGATTCTCAAGCTAGTTGCCAACTTCACTCCCAATTTTTTAACTATGATATAAATGATCAAAAAATATAACATTTAGTAGGCAATGTAGAATTGTAGAGAGATAAATTGAGAGATTGTAGGAAGATTTGTGAGAAAAATGAAGAGAAAAATGAGATATTTATAGTTGAGAAATAAGGTTAAAGTGTGAATATATTAACTTAGGGGTTTAAAATAAATATTAAGGGGGTAGGGGGGTTTATGGAGTGGGGGAGGGGGGCAAAAATGGCCGTTATAACCGTTGCACAACGGCCAAAATTGAAATTTGGTAGTTGTTGCAACGACTATTTTGGCAAAGTGAGAGGGGGTTGGCTGGGCGGGACGGGATCGGATCGGGATCGAGACGGGCGGAACGATCCCAGGCATCGTCCCAAGTTCGAACTTCGACACCGATAATTTTTTTTTAATGGGGATAGGGACGGGGAGGGCCGAGTAGCGGAATGGGCCGGGTCGGGATCGGACCGATCCAGCCCACTGAACAACCCTAGTTCAATATCAATTCGAATTGATTTAGGAGAGATCATGTCGAAATATTATTTTTTTGCTTAGATATGATTCATTGATTAGTTCATTTTGATCAAATTCATTTCTATCCAAATATTCTTTTTACGGATTATTTGACCCACTCATTTATTAATTTAATTTAATTTTAACCTATACAAAATCAACCAAACCATCTATATAGAACTTCCCTTCCCAACCAGACAATTTCAGGAACAACTTTTCCCATCCTGCTAACCATGAAAGAGAAAAAAGGCCACATAGTCCTTTTCCCTTTCATGGCACAAGGTCACATAATCCCTTTCTTAGCCTTAGCTTTCAAGATTATCCAAAAGGGTTATCAAATCACCTTCATAAACACACCATTAAACATCAAGAAACTCAAATCATCACTCCAAAAAAACCCTTCAATTCACTTTCTTGAAATACCCTTTAACAGTACTCAACATGGTCTACCACCAGATACTGATATCACTGATTCTCTACCTTACAATCTTGCTTTCAAGCTTCTAGAAGTTTCCCCTTCACTTGAACCTAACTTCAGAATGATTCTTAGCAATCTTGTTGATGTAAAGATTGGATTTTTCAAGAAACCACCAATATGTGTTATAGCAGATTTCTTTTTTGGATGGTCAGCTAAGGTAACTCATGAATTTGGTATTTTCCATACTATTTTTTGTGGTGCTGGTGGATTTGGATTAGCTTGTTATTACTCTATGTGGTTAAATTTACCTCATAGACATACCGATAAACTCGAGTTTATACTGCCTGATTTTCAAGAAGCTGGAAAATTTCATGTTACACAATTGTCACCTAGTTTAGCTATAGCTGATGGTAATGACCCTTATTCAAAATTTCAGTTGAAAAATCTTCCAACTTGGGAAAACTCAGATGGGGTTCTTTTTAATACTGTTGAAGAGTTTGAAAAAATGGGGTTGATATATTTTAGAAGGAAATTATGTATACCAATTTGGGCTATAGGACCAATACTTTTTCAAGAAATTGATAAAGTAAGTAGTACTCCTAGGAAAGAACTAGGAATTTGCTTAGATAAATGCAAAGAATGGTTAGATAAAAAGGAGAAAAAATCAGTTCTTTACATATGTTTTGGTTCACAAAACACTATCTCAGCATCACAAATGATGCAATTAGCAAAAGCATTGGATGGGGTTAATATAAATTTCATTTGGGTAATTAGACCACCTTTGGGATATGATGTAAATGCTGATTTTAAACCAGAGGAATGGTTACCAGAAGGGTTTATTTCAAGAATTCAAGAAAATGAACAAAGAGGACTAATAGTGTTAAATTGGGCACCACAAGTTGAAATATTGGTTCATGAATCAATTGGTGCATTTTTGAGTAATTGTGGTTGGAATTCAGTTCTTGAATCACTAATTAATGGGGTACCATTAATTGGATGGCCAATGGCAGCTGATCAATATTTTAATGCTAAGTTCTTGGAAGAAGAAATTGGTGTTTGTGTGGAAATGGCTAGAGGGACAACATTTGATGTAAGTTATGGGGACATAATTGAAAAGATTGAGTTAGTTATGGGGACTGGAAGTGAAAAGGGGAAAACATTAAGGGGTAAAGCTTGTGAAGTTAAAGAAATGATTGATGATGCTACTAGAGATGAGGATGATTACAAAGGGTCTTCTGTTAGAGCTATGGATGAATTTTTTAATTTGCTGATGAAAGAAAGGGGAGATATTGGCTCACAATAATTGACTTCTTTTGTAATAAGGAAAAAGAAAGAGAAATCTAGAAGAAAAGTTCAACCTCTTTCTTTACCTTTTATATAAAAAATTTGGATGTTTTTTTTTTTTTGATAATCCAGATTTCCAGGCTTGCGCCTGACTACTTCACTGGTATTACCCAGACATCCTGGAGGTAATAGCACCGGTCCTTCAACACTATTACCAGGTAAATTGCGGGATGTGCTCCGGTGGTCAGTTTTTCTGGGAGCGTACAACTGATCAATGAGACAAGATCAAATTCCCCAACATGCAGAGTTTCTTCGTGCTTGCGGGGAATTGAACCCACGCTGTCCCATGCCAGAGCGCCTTATAGCGCCCAGACTTTGCCATTGGACTATGCCCCGGAGGACAAAATTTGGACGTTTCAAGGTTTTGTTTACTTTTGTTTGAAAAAGAAATGTCCATTATGATAAATTTTGTACAAAAAATAAGATTGTGGATAAGGAGATGACTTGTAATTGATTTTAAGAGTGAGTTGGAATGGTTGAGCTTAAATAACCCAAAAACATTAATATAAGAATTTATTTGCACACCGATCTATCACCTCACGATTTTATTTGGAGATTTAACTGTGTTTCACCCGTATCAACCGATATCTATGACAACCAAGGCGCACTAATTTCTTATTTTTGAATAGTATTTTCAAAGTTACCGGTAAAGATAATCAACATCCAGGCAAAGACACTAAATCAGACCTCATGCCATCACTCCTCATCTTCATACTCGTCTTGCCGAGTATCAGTTGTTAAGCTAAAATAATAAAAACATGTTTTTAACATGATGACATTGTCCGCTTTTGATTAAGTCTCACACCATAAAATATCACTATAGTCTACATCTTATATCGAACTTTCTTTTCTTTCTAACTTGATGTGAAACTTTCTTCGCGGAAAAAAAATTGAGCTTGTAACAATATATATTGAGTTCATTTTTAGGTTATAGATTCACTGTTTGGATTGTTCTATATTTGTTTGTCGCTCCTACGAAATGTTGGAAATTTACAGATGTGAGATTGAGTTTATCCCGTCTTTAGTGACTTAAACACGTAGGCCCCGCATGTCGAAAACATCGTTTCTTCGCACATGCCTAATCTACTAAGTGAGTAGATGATGTTAATGCCAAGTATCGTCAAATTTCGCTAAGAAATGAAAGAAATATTGGTACATAAAGTAAGGTGTTTGAGACATGAAAAGATGGAGTGTTTTTGGTAAAAAATGACAATCTCCCTTATTGGTAGAAGATAGAAGAATTGTGCACTATATATAAACTCTAAGTTTGAGTAAGGATTTGGGACCCAGGGGGTTAACTCATGTGTTTAGAAGGGAGAAGACCTAAGTGAGCTTGGGTTTGGGGCTAAGCCCCACACGCGCGCCGACGCCGCCCGTCTGTTTGGGTTGTTGCCTTCTTTTAAAACTTTATTTTGATCCCTGAAATGTTAACTATTTACATTTTGGTCCCTGAAGTTTTTCGGAACGTTACAACGACTCTTTTTTCTCCAAAGGACACCAGTCAACAGACATGACTATTCAGCAGAATAGAACGTTGCTTCCCTTTCTGATCTTATAAATTGAACATTTCTGTTCAAATTAAAAAAACACACAATCCTTACATAATTTCTGACACTTTCTTCTGTTCAGTTCTATATAAACCCAGAACAGAACACATAACACATACAGAAATCAACAATTTGTTCTATATTCATTTATTTCGCTGGGATCAACACAGTTTGCTTTGCTTTGTTGATTGTTGCTGTTTTATCTTGGGAGACTATTGTCCATTATCGTAAAAGCATATATACGAGGTAATTTTGTCTTAAAGACAGAGAGTCATCTCTCGACTCAACCTTTTCTTCTTGTTTAACCTTTCAGAAATCATTATTTCTATTTCATCTTTCTGCAATACTATTACCTAACAATTTAAGATAATTTTCTGAGTATTCGAAAGATGTCTGTCAACAGTTATGTTTCCAGTTCTGGTTCTAATTCTGGTTTTGGCTCTGTTTCGCCTTGATTACGTTGTGATTCATTAACAATTACATTGGTAGTTCCGTTCTGCTCTTGTCAACATTTTTGTTTCTAGTTACATTCTTGCTGCTCAAGGCCTTTGCATCCGCGTATTGCTCAAGGAAATGTTGTTGTCCCTGCTCCTGACAATTTCCAAAGCAAACGCCCAGGAAAGGTTCTGGATAACAAGTACAACAAGAGGCTAACGTTGTACAAGACGAGGGTAATCCTCCGGATCTTGATGACAAGATTGTGGATTTCTCGGCAGTAGTGCTGGAGGCAAATCTGGTGGAGAACCCAAGGCAATTGTGATCTATGTCGCATCATTTGTGTAGCTTATAAAACTTCGATATTTGTAGTCTTAAATATGCCATAACATTTGTGATGCTATAAAAACTTTTCATTATGGATAAGTGAGAAGTTTAAGTTAACTTGTTCACAAAAATAGAAATGATCATTTTTTTCAAATAAACCAAAAAGAAAACCATCACATAAACAAGGAAGTATTTATTTCTTGAAATTGAAGTAGCTTTTTGAAAAAATATACAAAAAAGGCCTTATCTAGAGCTCGATCACCTGACCTTAACAAAAGTTGCAATTGACCAACAGGCTATCAACGCTAGATGCCCAAATTTGGTCTCCTAATTTATATGCTCTTACCTCTTTGCATATTATTTTAAATTCATAGTCCACCCCTCATATTTGACTTTCTAACACTAACTCCCTTGTGGTTTACGACATCACACAACCTTCCATGTTTTACCTTTCTGTAACAAATTAATAACCTATTTATTATTGATTATAAAAATGAATAGGTTAAATAAAACACTCTCGGGAGTCTCTTTGTAGGATACTTGGCCAAAGTGTGATCTGTTAGCCCATAAGTAAGTACTGTCAAGGGAGGTTAGTGTAAAATCGTAAACGATAAGGGAAGTTAGTAATGCAAAGCCAGATTTGAGGGGAGGTCTCTGAAATTATCCCTGCTATTTATATAACTAGTAAGAGTTTCCGATTTGTCTTAACGTGCATCCTCCCCTGAAGTTATTTCTATATTTTGTTTGATTGTGGAAGATATTGGTACACATTCTATTTACATCTCTTCTCATTCATGGAAAGGGACGTATTTCAATCTCAATTGTGTAAACTTCAGTTATAAGTAGGAAAGAATGGAATAAAGATCTCACTTTCCAGTACATGGAGGTATTCCAGGTAAATAAATTAATCAAAGTAATAATTAAAACAAAATAAACTTTACCACCAAAAGTTTTGTTGGAGTGGTAAGTATTCATTCATCCTTAATTAGAGGTCTTAAGTTTGAGCCCGGATATTGTCACACCCCTTTTTTCGCACCCCGAAGGACACGAGTTTTTATTATTTAAAGGGGTTTTCCAATTAAAGTGACGATATTGAAAATGAATTGAGTCGCCACTTGAAATTGAGTTTTGGTGTTTCAAATCACCTTATGAATCCCTAATCAAAAGGAAATGTCTCTTTTTATTGGTTCGTGAAAACAGAAGACCGGATAAGGAATTCTATTTGTTGGAAATTAGCCTTTGGCGGGAGTTGCGACCGACCAACTTTAACGGCTTAAACACTAGTGTTACGTATGTTGGAGAATCTGGTTCTTCACACATGCATGATGTACTAAGTACGTAGATAACCGTAGGGCCAAGAATCGTCAAATTTCATTGAGAAATGAAAGAGATATTGGTTCACGAAGTGAGGTGTTTGAAGCATGGAAAGTGTGGTGTTGTGTTCAATTCTCCCTCATCGGTAGAGGAAGAAAGAATTGTTGTGTATATAAGACTCGAAATTGGTTTGGGGTTTGGGACCCCAAGGGGTATCCCATGTGTTTAAAGGAGGGAGGACCTAGATGTGCTTCGGTTCAAGGAAAGACCACACGCGCACCGCCCGTCCGGTCCGGCTCACGGGCTCACGGGCATTATCTTTCCAGAGAACTTTTCCAGAAGTACAGTTTGGTCCCTGAAGTTTCAAGATGTACAGTTTGGTCCCTGAAGTTTCCAGAATTTTGGCAGACAGGAACAGAAACGTCCAACACTCAATTCAGCCATTTATTTTGGCTGAATTAGTCCTCCTATAATGGCCAAATCCGTTGGTCTTTCACCATTTATTTTGGTGGCTTTACTACCTCCATAATGACTGTTATGGGGGCAGTTAAACAGCCCTCCCTCACCTATATAAACACCCCTTACACCATTGTTGAGGTACAGAAAAATACACTTGATACACACGAAAATATACAACCAGAAAATCAGTTCTTCCTATAACTTCCAAGCATCATTTCTTATTCAATATTCTTCACGGTAGCTCTTGAGTTTCCTTTGCTCAATTGTTCCATTGCTGTTTTATCTTGGGAGACGAATTGTCCGGGACGTATAAAGGATACATACGGGGCAATATTGTCTTAAGGACAGAGTGACACACTCGACTCAGCAAAAATCAAAGCAGTTTCCGGTCTTCTTGTTCAACAAATATTGTAATTTCAGTTTTGTTGTTATATTGTAATTTTCAGTTTTCTAGTTGAATTGTAATTTCAATTCTTACATAAGCAGTTACTTGTAATTTCCGTTTCTTGCAAATCCTTGTAATCCCAACACTATTGACTAGGAAGAAGGTATTAGGCATTCCCCGAGTCCCGTGGTTCTAGCGCGGTCGCTTTATCGACTTGTGTTCGGCTTAAAAAATCTTGGATAAATTGTGTTTACTAGTTATACCTATGGTTCACTTGATATTGTTTAGCTTTTATTAGTCTTAGACTAAGATGCAAGGTTGCGACCTCAGCTTCGACATACACCGATCAAGACGCGTAAACGCTACCTTGACTTGCGTATCGCACCTAGATATTGAACCTACTCGCGTTTGTGAAAAATAAGATTATTTTATTAAAGTGTTATGGTCAAGACGTGTGACCACGACCTTAACATTTTATTTACATGTCCTTATTCGAGATGCGTGATTGTGACCTCGGTCAAGACGATATATTATTCATGCCTTCGTTAGGGCTTACCATTTGAGATAAATCATTTCCTACTAATCCGAGACAATTATTTTATCCTCTTTACATGTCAGTTAACAAATCAAACAAGAATAGTCCAAGTAATAAATATTTAACCCATTTGAAAACCAACAGACATGCAAATACTTAAGCATTCAATGAAAATCACCCTATGAAATTAATACCACCAAAAAAACATAGTCAATGATAAACAACACAAATTCATTCAAATGGTAATCTTAATTCTCAGTACATGCTGATTGAATCGATTTGTTATTTGGATGTGAATCTTAATTATTTGGGTCTTAAGTTATTAAGTATGTTTTTTTTATTTCTCAATCACTTTATAGGTGTGAATAAATTTGAATGATTAAGATTTATAATAAAATATTAATATAATTAAGATGTCTAATTAATAATTTCAATAAAGATGATAGTTCACCGTTATTTCATTCATTCACACTAACGGTCAAAATCCATCATTATCAACTATCACTATCCATAACCACTATCCTCAACTACCGTCCTCAGTCACAAACTGTCATATCACCTCTAATTAGTACAAGCAACCGTCAACACCACTAGCCATCATTTATAATCAAAACCATCCAACTATCATTTACCACAGCGATCATCAATCACTATCAATAGTTATCACCATCAATCATGACGCAGTGCCATGCTAGTAAGCACTCATTCAAGAGGCCCTGCATATAACACTCGAAGCCTCCTAAAAGTAAGCACTCATTGTTCTATTTTTTTATTTTCAAATTTTGGACCATTGCTCGATCTGTGCACCTCGCGCAGTGCCATGCTAGTTTTACTTTCACTTTTATTGGATATCTCCGAAGGGACAGTAAGGAATCGTGATTATGTTTCATGCAAGATTCCCAGTAGATCACATACCGAATGGTTTCTGACATCAATGTTTTCAAAGGAGCGCTTAAGTCCTGAAGCGAGACTCAAAACGTGTTGAGCGCCTCGCCTCGCTTAATGTACGCTTGCTTCAGTATCTTCATCAAGGCTCTAAGACATATTTTTCCTTGCTAGTGGGCTTCTCCTGAAGAGGCGACACTGAACAATTGATGTTTCACTTTATCGTCTTTTTTTATCAGAAAAGGCCCAAATATGCCGTCGAACTATCGGAAATGACTCATTTATGCCACTTGTCATAGTTTGGGTTATTTATTATCACCATTACCGAAATGGCTCATCCATGCCATTTTTCATTAACATCAGTTTTACAATACCAGATATCGCACGTGGCCTCCAACTAGATTATGGTTGTGGGTGGGTCGGGTGTATAGGCCGGATTTTATTAATTTGGGATTTAAAATTGGGTTGGTTTAATTAAATGATGTGAACCTCTAATTGGCCACGTGTCATATCTGATATTGTAAAACCAGCGTTAATGAAAAAAGACATGGATGAGCCATTTTTGTAACGACGATGACATAAATCAACCAAGCTATTGACGAGTGACATAAATAAGTCATTTCTGATAGTTCGATGACATATTTGAGCATTTTTTATTTTTTATTTGTCATTCTGATTCATGCTTATTATTATAAGTCTTGGACTAAACATATATATTTGTATTTTTTCTCCATTTGTGCCTTTTTTATTAAAGCCTGCGCTTTATTTGTGCTTTGCGCTTAAAATCCTCTACGGACCTTAGAGTTTTTATGGGCTTCTCGCTTTTTATAACACTGTCTGACATGTGCTTGCAGCCAGGCATTGCAGCACCAGGAACTGCAATACTTGCAGCTTGGCCCCCAAACGACATAGAAGTGACTCGTCCTGGCCAAGAACCACCGCTATTTAACATCACTTCGGGTACTTCCATGTCTTGTGCTCATGTTTATGCAATTGTTGCAACACTCAAGTCTCGGAATCCCACCTGGAGTCCGTCAGCAATCAGATCAACTATAATGACCATAGGTTGTGTAATAACGTTTTTTGTTTCGATATTATTTGACTGCTACAGCGAATTGCTGCTATAGACAGTGGCAGAACTTGCCCAAAATATTAAGGAGAGCGGTAACTACTAACTAAAATATTATAATTGAAATTTATAAGAACAAAATATAATTTTATCAAAGATTCAAAATAACATCAACACAACAATAATATAATATATAAAAGGAGAGACGTACTTAGAATTAAAGTGTTGCCCTTCGTTCTTTTAAACACTTGAAATCATTAATAATTGAATCAGAGCTAAAGCTTTCAGCTATCTCTTTTTCAATATAAACCATCATATACTTATCTCTATTGAGGGATGCTTTTCAACTTGACATTGATAGGGACCCCAATTGATATAAGCTCTTCGAACTTCATCTCTTCAATTCACTGGATATTCCCAAATTTGGGGACGCTTTCCGGGGTCACGTTCTAAACAATTGACATCAAATTCATCCATGATGACTTTTTGAATCTTGCAAGGTTGCTCATCCAGTTGAGCCATTTGATCATCGGAATGGTGCTTTTCAAGTGTCGATGTTGAAGCTATACAATTTTCATCTTTGTTGGAAGCTTTCCTCTTGAAAAATGCATCAATTTTATTAAGTTTGACCATCGTACCACTCCTAGAAAATACATAAATTAATTATCAAAGATAACATCTAAATCTGAAAACAGAACTAAGTTAGAGAAATTTGGCTTTTAAAGCCTTACTCTGTTAATTCCACTCCCATAAGCCCAAAATAGCCTCGTATATGATGAAACAAACATAAAGTTGTAATCTTTTGCTGATTTAAAAGAAACCCATATCAAGAATTACCCATTAAAACTCATATCATGTATATTGGAAATAACCTGTAATTGTTTATGATGCAACTATGCATCCAAGGCATACTAGATTTATGTTTTGTAGAAGAAAAAGAGATCCAAATAAATAAATAAATCTTCTGCAGTTAAGTATTACCAGAGATGAAGAGACGAGTGAAGAGAAATAGATTGTGAGAGAGTGGAGTCGTGCTGCGAGTGTGAGTTCGTGAGTCGTTGATGCCGCCTAGAAAGTGACGGAATTTAGGATTTTTAAATCGTGAGTAGTATATATAAAAAAAATTGAGTTTTTTGTGGGGGCCACAACTCCCCTCCGCTCCTACCATAATTCGCCACTGGCTATAGAGAACATATAATATAACATAACATGAAAGAGAGGTTCCACAAGAAAATTGATTGTTATGGTGAAATGTTGTTATAGAGGATGACTGTTATAGTAGCGACTATGTCCGGACCATCAGAACCAGGTTTGGTTTACTAGACCGAGATCACAGACTATCTGCAATTCCTCTGCTCTACAGGCTATAACTCATCAACAATAAAACTCATCTCAAAGACACTTCCAAACAACTTTTCATGCCCCGCCAACTAGAGTGATGACTCAGCGTCTAACATGAACTACCCATCGATAGCCATTTCTATGTCCAAGGAAAGAGAAACCAAGAAAGTTACCAGAACGCTAACTAGAATTGGTGACGAAGAATCAGAATATACAGCAATCATAACAGCACCTAATAATTTGAGAGTCCGAGTCAGTCCCAAAAAAAATGAAATTTACAAGTAACACGAAGAAACTGAGCTATCAAGTGAGTTTCAAAGCAACAGCTAGAGACAAATTTTTTTGGATCAATTACTTGGACTAATGGTAAGTATAAGGTTCAAAGTCCATATGTTGTCTCCTTTTGGTAACATTTTTATGTATGCAACGCATCCATGAATATTATGTCACCAATTTATCATTTGTTGAAACACATGAATCCTGAATAAAAGGTTCTCAAAAGAGAAATTGTATTTTATTTTGTAGTATTCTTGTTGTATAAGTATTTATTTTCATGATACATATAGTTAAGGCGTGCAGCCAGGGGAGGAGGGATGTGGTGTGCCCCCTCGCCCACAAACCTCGGTCGAAGCTCATATGTTCTATGTATATACCGAAGAAATTGCACATATACGTGGTACCACCAGTAACCTCTAAATTCTGGATTCACCTCTACGTGCAGTCGTAATGTGAAAATAATCACAGTGCAGTAGAGCTATTGGATTCCAACTAGGTGCACACACCTGATTATCTTTCAGTCTCAAAAGCACAAAAAACACCATAAACATATTATGTAATGAACAGAAAAGAGATGTACATGAGTGGTGTACAGTTCGAAATACAGGCACATGTTATGTATTAATATTTTTTTATAAGGGGATTCCTCAATGACATCACATGAACCTAACTAGCCCAAAAAGGTACGATTGGACGAAAATGCAGTTGTTTTGACCTTGCTTCTAATGTTTGTAAATTGCTGGGGTTGCAGAAAGTTTTCATCTAAAAAAAAAACTATACTTCATTATTCAAAAATAATTTTAACTTTAAATTTCTCATTTTATTCTTAATGAAAATGATTTATGCCACACAATTTTCTACGTATAATTTAGTTCATACCATAAGTTTCAAAAATCTTTATTTTTTTCAAAACTCAGTATCTAGTCAAACGTCACTACATAAATTGAGACTCAAGGAGTACTTACTAGTGCATTTTAGTATCTCTCCAAAGCGTATATTTCTCCGGTCGATTGTCGATGTCCCGTTAACAAAATATATTTTTTGATCATATCCCTTTTTAGAATGGTAATGTTTATAATATTTATCTACAACATGAAAAATCGATTCCAAGAAAAACTTGATTGTTATAGTGAAATGTTGTTATAAAGAGGTTTGACTGCATTAAAAACCTTCCCCATAACAAATAGAAAAAATGGTCAAATACCCTCCGTTAGCGATTGTGAACAAAAATACCCTTCTCGTCGACAAAGTTAACACATTTACCCCTATTTTGCCGAATTCCCCAAATCGGACCTAAATTACCCATTTCAAACGGATACCCATTTAAACGCCACCCGCGACCCACTAAACTAAAATCCAAATCTGGTCGTCTTCTTCCTTCAAACGTGGACAAATATTTGACCCAAAACTCATTCAATCTTTCACCAAATAGTCCCAAATTTAAGATATGAACTCCCCACCATTTTGACACATCATTTCCTTCATTCAGTTCCTCTTATTCGTTCCTAAAGAAGAAAACAGAAGCTTTCCCCTCAAAACTAGCAATTGCAGACTGCAATTGTGATGATTTTTACTCAGATTATTTCCCCTTGTTTAATGAGATGTTTACGATCTTTTAAAAAAATGTCCATTCAAAGCGAAGCTCGTTCGTGAAAAATTAAAATTTAAACTTCGAAGCTTTAATGGAGCTTCAACCTCTACCAATGGTGTTTCAGTTCGGCGTTCACACTCACACGAACGGAACCAGTATTTTCAAGCACAAATTCTTAATCAACAACAAACCACTAGTATTGTCTTGCCGTTTGAATCGATCCACGACAGCAATCTCCAAACTCCTATGAACTTCGGGTGTTTTTAAGCTCAGAAACGATCAACAACTTTTGAATTGGTACTCAAGCCTTCATACCAGCTACTGTAACCAAAATTTTAGCTCTAATCTTTTATTTCCTTCTCCCCCTTTGACAACCAGACATGCTCTAATCGTCAACGAGGGCCTCCTACAAGATTCCTTGATCTTGGACCTAACTCAACCCTTTTACATGATATCATAGTCATGGCCTCCAAATTGTACTATTCACGCTCTAGTTAACAAGGTTTGAACGTGCGAATATGGAATGGGAACACTTCCAATCTAATTTCAATTTTCAACTCCCTCTTCAACAATCTCAACATTTCCCTTTTCTCTAGCCACAAAAATAATAACAAATCAAGAAACCATCGTTCAGATCTAATTTCAAGTTTTCCTCAACGTCCGTTTCAATTGAAGCACTAACCAAAAATCCCACTTCAAATTTTCTAAACCCCATCACTGGAGACTCCCCAAAAGTTCAAATTCTATTCAAGAATCTTTCAGTTGTTGAAAGAGCACTAATTGGTGCAGGTGGTGGTGGCATTGCTGATGCATTTACATATGTATGTATGCATGTATGTCTTCACCCACTTGATACAATCAAAACTAAGCTTCAAACTAAAGGGGCATCTGAAATCTATAGTAGAACAATTGATGCAATTGTTAAGACATTTCAAAGCAAAGGGATTCTTGTTGTCTTCTTGTTTTTTCTCAATGAGGAAAGGGTGTCGTTAACATTGATTCCGGTGGTCGGAGAGTTAAGGAGAGAGGGCATGTTGGATGATTGAAAGAGGCTCTGTTTATGGTGACAATGGTGCAAATGGTCTTAAGCATTGGAAAGTTTTGGTTTGTGGGTCGCTGGTCGGGTTTAAATTGAAATCCGTTTGAAATGGGTTATTTGGATTGAAATTGGGTAATTTATGTCCTATTTAGGGGAATCCGTCAAAATAGGGGTATATGTGTTAACTATGTAGACGGTTGCGATATTTTTATTCACATTTACTAACGGAGGATAAAGTTGGCTAGTAAAACAAAGTAGAGAAATATTTTTGACCATTTTCCCTAACAAATAGCACAAGTTTGGTCCAGGGTGTCGCTAAAGCTCCTAAGACATGGGAAAAAATCCTTTACCGATACCAACAAAAGAAAAGGTCAGACAAAAAATAAAAGACTATATGTATACGCACCATATCTTGTAATATCATATGAATTGTAGTCGACAAATCTGTACAAGTTAACTCAGAAATGAATGTGAAAAATTACAATGGTTATGGTAAAAGAAAATCAAATGATAAATGAATGATGACAACAATATTAGTAGGTACCAAGAATTGTTGATAATGTCATAAATTGGACCATCAATTAGGCCTTCACTTTTTATAGGGAGAGAACCAAAACAACATGTTACAGTAACAACGGAATGCTTCACTTCCATCGTTCGTGCAGCACAGTTTAGAACCAAAAAAAACATGTTACTGTAACAACGGAATGCTTCACTTCCATCGCTCGTGCAGCACAGTCAAGAATGTTCCGAGTAATATGAGCAAGTTTACAACTTCTAAAGAATATGAGAAGAACTCTATGTGCTTCCTGAGTTTACAACTTATCGGAACTAACTCATTTACATGAGACACTTTCTTCAATGTCGGAAAAAGATTGAGTCTGCTGTCATCGAAATTTACATTTGACTCCTGGATAAGAAAACTAAGTTCATAACTTACTGTCAAGCTTCTGATTTTATGAGAGAAAGACTTGTTCCAACCTTTGTCGTGCACCTGCAGAGAAGTTCTTGTAATGAGAAAACAAAAACAAAACTACATTCCGAACAAATGAAAGAGGAAAAAGTTTATGTTGCTCGGACTCTTCAAATGTGTTGTTGCACCTGTGTTGGATACTCCAAAAATGCACTACTCTTTTGAAGAATCCGAGCAACATAAGGAAAAATAGTTCATTTCAGTAACACTCACATTGTAAATGTTGTCCTTCCGCGTATAGTTGTCTATGAGGCAAAGAATGACATCAGTTCTTTGTCGAAATCTAAATCATAATCAGTATTATCAAAATGACTTTGGACATCAAGCCCCAAGTCAAATGGGCTGCCGAGTGTAGCATAAGGCGAGCCAATAGCAAGTGGAGATGCAAAAGGCATCTCATGGTTATTCTGAAACACGTCTTTTCCATAATTGTGATTGTCTCTAGAGATATCATTTCCACTTCCGGGAAGCGATGAACCAACTCCAGAATCCCTTGGCCTAATCTGTCGTTCCTCATGTGTGGACCCAAATTCAGCTGAAGAATAAGAGTGATATACAGGAGGTTGATTGAAGTTAGAAAATTGAGATCCGTGAGCAAATTCAGAAGCCTGAAGTTCAATGTGTATGACAGAATTGTGGGGTCCATAATGCAACCCGTTGTTTGGAGGTCCATAATGCGATAGCGAAATTTGTGGTCCATCATTTGTGCCCTGAAATTGATGCTGAACAATAGAATCTTGACTTCCAATATGCAACCCTGATTCATAAGGGGCAACTTCAGAATTTTGAGACATAGGATAAAGTGATGGACCAGCGCCTATATATGTGTCCTCTGTAGGGACCACATTAGCTGATGGAACCAATGATAAGTTTGAGTCCGATTGACTCTTGTCATTTCCCCGTAGGCTTTCATTTGTTGCACATCCAGCCAATAGCGTTTCTGAACTGTTTATATCAGGTAATGTGTTACTATGTTCGTCACCATGTATCAGAGACGGTTGAATCTGTTGCTCAGTAGGGTTTGACCTAACACGTTTTCTCCTTTGATGCCGTCCATCTCCTTGCTCTGTACTTTGGTGAGATTGAAGAATGACATTTAGAGGATGAACATCCAGCGGTTGATCTCTAGACGATACAGAGCCAATACCATCATCAGTACCATCGACATCATAGTCACTGTCACTGCTAACGGAAGGTTTCTTTTTTTCACTACGACTTCTAGTGGGTGCCTCTATGCTAGACGATCCGTTCTCACTGCCCAGTTGCTGGAGGATTGATTCCTCTCTGCTTAAAACCGCCAACCAAATTGAGCTCTCCTTAGCCGTCATCTTGTCCTGCAAACACTTCGATTGGCGGACAAATCTCCTGATCTTTGCAATATCAGGTGACATATGCTTTATGACGGCAGTTAGAATGCCAACTTTCCACATCTTCTTCAAATCATGCGGCTTTTTGTACGGCGGTTTCTGACCCTTAGGTAGTCCCGTTTTAGCCCACCATTCCTCGTTCCCTGTTGGCCACCACGGCGGCGAGACACCTTTCTCTAGAGGGTACTTCCGTTGAGGTGGATCACAGTGTTGCATTAAAGAAGACAAAAGGGACCCCAAAGTAGCATCTTGCAAGTCTTGCAGAACGCTTTGCGGGTTCCCATTTCGGCAGTCTATTCCCTCTCCTCTTGCGAGACATTCTGCTTCATACTTGGCTATTGCAGCGGGACCGTTCTTATCAAACTTCACCTTCTCCTTCCACCAAGCTCTTACGTTATCTGACGAACCGCTCACGGGTTTACCCTTTTCGGGAATGATGCCGTAAACAAATCCTCGAGCATTGCAGACCTCCATGAGCTTCAACATGTACTTCAAAATTCCATCTTGAGCTCTCGACATCTTTTTCCGCCTAGCCTGATCGGTTACTTGTTTATTGTTCTGCTTCTCGGCAGCTTGCCGGGCTGCAAGCTTTTGTTTTTCCTTGAGCCGCTTGAGCTTGATACGGTCCTTCCACATCCGTCTCTCCAATTCTTCTGGATCAATCTCCTCATCACTGACATCCTTTTCTTCTATGTTGTCGCACTTTATGTCATCGATTTCAATGTCCGAGCTGTTCCAAGAACTCATCAACATCAATCATACATTACTCAATTCAAAAGAAAAATGCCAGTAAAACAATATCTATCTATCTATCCAACAGAGATACATTATCCAAACTCCAAATCCCTTTTTGTTAGTAAAACCAGCAAACATCAAACAAAGAACAAACAACTCCGATTTGCAAACACCAAAGACTAAAGCAATTCCAAAGTGACCACAAAAAGCAACAATATTTTTTTATTATAACCATGGTGTCCGGGCTAGCTTGCGCGCACCTCGACAAATTCCACGGGTACCTGCTACCTCCCATCAACACAGGTACCAGGTAACTCTGTCCACCAAGCTAGCCATAGGAAGCAACAAACTCACACTGGCAAAACACAAAAGACTCATTCTTTCCAATTCGAGATTCAATTTTTAAGATTGCTAATGCAGGACCCTCATCCAATCCAGCAGTTGAACAAAAACTCCACTTTCAAGTTAGTTCTCACATATCCAAATTATCAAAACTCATAAAACCCTTCAAGATGAATAACACTTGCTCAAATCACAATTCAGGTAAATTGATGGAAACAATTGGTCACAACCATCAAAGATTTTACACAAACCTCAAATAAAAGATAACTTGTAGGGGATTGTCCAAGTGCAGGAGTCATATAATATTTCATGTTCCCATTCCATTTTCGATGGGATACTCTTAACAGAAACAACAACACAACAAAAAAAGAACACAAAATAAACATAAATTAGACGGGGGTGGGGTGTTTCAAAGGGTCTAACCTGACATCAACACCAATATCATCATCCATGACAGCCATGCCTATACACAACAGTTGCAGCAAATTGATTCAACCCTAAAAGGGTATCAGATTTTATTCCTTTTATTTCTCAAAAATGGTGCAATTAAAATAAAAGGGTTTTAAAATCAAGAATGTTTAAATGTATTATTGAGAGATTGAAAATGGCTGAAAGTGAAAATCCCAACAAAAAAAAAACGAAAAAGATTTTTTTTATTAACAAAGTAAAGACAAGCCTAAAGGGAAAAAAAGAAAAGGCGGAAAATTATCAGCATTTACGAAATTTATACTTGTCTTAATTAAGTAATAACTGATATAAAAATAACTAAGTAATATAAAAGATTTAGTAATAAAAATTATATCTAGAAATTTAACTGTAATTTCAAATTACATTAATTTGTAAGATTTTTCGTTGCCATTTATGTGGCTTAATTTGATTAAGCTTACATTTTAAGAAGAAGAAAATTATGGTCTTAAATGTGTCATATATACCATAGGAGTATATAGGGGCAACTCGGTGCACTAAGCTCCTGCTATGCGCGGAGTCCGAAGAAGGGTCGGATCACAAGGATTTGTGTGTATAAGATTTTTGAAATTTATGATTTTGAGCATTACCTAATGTTTGTGTGTCCATAAAAATTTGTGATAACGATAAAATTTCAAATGTGAGGTTAAATTTAAATTGTTTTCAAATTTATGATTATTAATGTTTCTGGAATGGATTAATAAGGAAATAGTGCGCACATAAAATAGAACAGAAGGAATATTAAAAAAAATGCATCGATGCACAGAACATCCCTCTTTCACACATGGTTGGGCGAAAGATTGTACTCCGAGAGGATGTAATATAGGCAAATTTATAGCATGACGCAAACATCAACGACTGATTTCACGACGTGGAAACATAAAAATGCATAACTTAAGACCAAGAACATACTCCTTCCGTTCCATAATAAGTGGTTCTTTTAGCTTATGCACTCTTAAAAAAGTGTTCACTCCTAGAAAATTAGAAGTGTTTTTACCATCTTATCCCTAATTAAATATCTAGAAAAAAAGGGTATTTAATGATTCTTGATTATATAAACAAGGGTAGTTTTGGAAGAATATGATCAATTTCTTCTTAAAATTCTAAAACACCACTTATATTGGAATAAAATGAAAAGCCTAAAAAATCACTTATTATGGAACGGTGACAGTATAATGGCTGCAAATGGGGAGACAAGTGTCATAATCTTAGAGATTACTAAGGTTGGCCAGTGGGCCGGATCAGCCTCGTCTCGATCCCCCCTAAAAAAATCAATGTCGGGGTTCGAACTCGGGATGGGACCTGGGATCGTCTCGCCCGTCTCGATCCCGATAGGACCTGCCCCAACCCGACCCCGCCCCGCCCCCGTCCTGTCCCGTCAGTCCCCTCCTCATTTGCAAAAATAAAGGTTGCAACAACGACCAAATTTCAAATTTGACCGTTGTTCAACGGTTATAAGTATAACAACCATTTTTTGCCCCCACCCCATAAACCCCCCTACCCCTTAATATTTATTTTTAACCCCTAAGTTAATATATTTACACTTTAACCCTATTTTCAACTATAAATACCTCATTTTCCTCTTCATTTTTTCTCACGAATCTTCCTACCATCTTTCTAATATCTCAATTTATCTATCTACAGTTCTACATTGCCTACTAAATATTATATATTTTTTTGCTCATTTATATCAAAGTTCAAAAATTGGGAGTGAAGTTGACAACTAGCTTGAGGATTATCCATCGAGCAAAGTTTTAATTTTCAACCTCGATTACACATCGACGTTACGTCGGCATTTGGTACCTTCGTTCCTTCTTTAAATTATTATTGTTACTTAATTTTATTTACTTTAATTATTTATTTGCATAATTATAATAGAACGTTTTGGACGTATGATTAAGGGTAATTGTGCTTCTTCTAGTAGGGGTAATAAGGGTAAGGGTACTTCTTCTAGTAATTCTATTCCTAGTCCCGATGATTTGATTTATTTCACTCATATAGATGAAAATGTTTTTTTTAATGATATACCATTAGATGATGATGTATATTCTGCATATGAACCATACTTTAATTTTGATGATAATGTAGATGATATACCCACTAGTGCACCTCAACCTCAAGCTCAGACTGAGTCTTAGCCTCAAACTGAAACTGGAATGCCTCATATTCCCCCTAGTATGAGTCGAGGTCCCACACAATAAAAATTAAAATCAGCTGCATGAGATTTTTTTGATAGGGACAAAGAGAATCAAGTAGTTAGATATAAAATTTATAAAAATATTTATAAAATTAAAATCGGTAAAGGTCAAGGTGAGACGGAAGGTTTATTGAGACATGTACAAGGCGAGCACACAACTAGATGGAATCAATACCAGACTAACAAATCTGGTGTGTCAGCTGAGTCGGGACAAGGTTCACATAGTATCCCCGACCAAGTACATGGTCAAATTAACCCAACGACGGGGGGATTTTTGCTCCTAAATATAATAAACACAAAGATAGGGAAAATATGACAAAATTAGTTGCGGTGGAGGATTTGCCTTTTGCATTTCTTTGCTCTCCTGGTTTTATTCATTACATTAGAGAAATGTATAATCCTTCTTTTAACAATTTTCCTAGATCAACTGTTAGAAGTGACGTTTTTAAATTTGCACATGAATATCAACAGTATTTACGTTATGCATTATATCATTTTAATGGCAAAGTGGCTCTCACTTTTGATATAGGTCGTAATACTAACGGTAATGATTATTTAACTGTAACATGTCATTGGATAGATCAAAATTGGTCTATGCAAAAACGTATTTTAGCATATAGATATATTGATGATAGGCACACATGAACTTTTATTGCATAAAATATTCATGAAATTTGTGATTATTATGGAATAATTGATAAAATTATGACTATTACATTAGATAATGCTACTTCTAATGATTATGCTATAAGACTTTTAAAAGTTCGATTAACTTCATCTTTTCCTATCATTTTCATATAAGATGTGCGTGTCATATTTATAACTTAGTTGTAAAGAATGACCTAAAACTTTTTGAAAACATTCTTGATAAAATACAATTCGCTATAAACTTTATTTTTAAAGGTAATAAAATACAAAAGACGCAAAGAATATAAAAAAACTTGTCACGATTGTGGATTACCTTTTAGAAAAATTCATGAAGAAGTAGCGACTAGGTGAAATTCTCTATCTGAACAACTACTTGTTGCTTACGATTATAGAAGACCTATAACTTTATTATTTAACGTCCATAATAAAAATTCAAGGATATGCTTGTAGATAATGATTGAGAATTTTTTTTAGAACTTATTGAATTTTTAGAGAATTTTTTTCAAGCTACTAAAGAATTTTCCGGTATTTATTATCCTACTATTTCAACTATGTTATTTTATATAGCTCTAATATTTTTGTTACTTAATGAATATATGTAAAAACAAACTTATAAGGCATCTATTGAAAAAATGTTTATAAAATTTAAAAAATACTTTTTTCCTATTCCCACTATTTATGTTATTGGTGTTGTATTAAATTCAACTATTAAAGTAGATGATTGTAAAACAGTTGTTTAAACGATTTATGATTGTATAGAAGTACTTCCAACAGACTCAACTGAAAAACTAACTCACGACCCTACTAAAGAAGAAGTTATGTCTATCATACACAATGAATGCAAAAAAAATATATGTATTACTAACAAGAAAATGCAAATAATCAACTGACTTCGGTACCATCTTCTTCTACTTCACTGCAACCTAATAAAGATATGTGATTTCTGCTGCTAGTATTCAAGGCCTTAGAAATAGAATGTTCAGTGGTTCAACTTCTTCACAAGTTAGCGAATTTGATGTTTATGTTTTGCAGGGTGTTGTACCGTACGGATTAATTGTCAATGATGAAGGACATGAAGACTTGCTGAAATACTGGAGGGACGATGAGAAGATATTTCCGACACTAGCAAAGATGACCCGAGATGTGTTGAACATTCAAGCGTCATCAACAGCGTCTGAAAGCATTTTTTCTGCGGGAAGATTTCAAATAGGAGAGCACAGACATTCATTGGCGGGAGACGCATTGGAGATTGCAGTTTTATTCAGAGATTGAATTCGAGCGGAGCGTAAAAGGTGCGGTCAATCGGAGATCAACGAAGAAGAAGACTACAACTACAACGAAATCTTGTCCGAGGGAACAGAAAGCGACGCCGAATAATTTGACCAACAATTTCCAATTCCAACCGAAAATCCTCAAGACATTGTGAGAAAATTAGAAAAACTATACTTAACTATATAATTTTTTTAATTGCAATTTTACTATGTGATTTGCAACTTTTGAACAACACCACAAAGTTGCAATTTCTATTAAATAATATAAGAGGCACAAAAACAACGTTATGATGTTTTTATAAACTATCTTGTTCAATTATTGAAGTGTTTATATATATTATTTTTTAAAATTAAGTGTCTAAAAAAAATCAAACTCCCCCTACCGACCCGGCCCCGCCCCACCCCGCCCCATCCCCCAACACCGATCCCCTTTTTCGGCGGGATGTGGGACGAGATATTTGCATGTTCCGCTAATCCCGCCGGAGCCCTTCCCAGTTCACCGGGACCCGCCCCGGACCAGCCCACTGGCCACCCATAGAGATTACAATCGTGTTGGTTTCTTAGAACTTCAAAGAGAACAAAAATGAAGCTTTGAAACTTAGTGAATATGTCCACATTCAATGAATTCGTGAATGCATCCTGATTCAATGAATGTGCATGCACACAATGTGGACTTAAGACTAGAGTTCACGGGCTATTAATTTTTTTCCTTTTATTTATTTGAAGTTACTCCCTCCATCCCTAATAAATTGTGTTTTTAATTTATGCATATTCCTTAAAATATTATTTACAAGATAGTTAATTAAATTTTGATAATCAGTTCATTTTCTTTTTAATTTACAATATAGCCAATTTGTGTATTCTTTCCGTTTTTCGTGAGACATTTTAACTCTTAAGTAACCTTTTAACTCTTAGTTTATTATGTATCTGTTATGTTATTTTTCATGTCTAACATACTCGATACATCAGTCGTACTGACGTCCCTTTTGTCGGGGGACGATGCGTTTCATGGCCGCAGGTTCACGTAGGCGAGGCGACGACCCGCATTAGTAGATTGTTGATTCAGTAGATATTAGAACACTCCCCTTATTTTGGAGTGCGGGTCTAATCTCAATACAATATATTTTTGCATGTACATATGGGTATGGCGGGGCCCTGTCCCGACCTTTAGATATAACGTACTCTTTTAGAGGCTTGTAGGCAGATGTCCTGTGTGTAGTAGTCATGTATGGCCTTGTCGGCCTTGGTATGTATATATATACAAGTTGGGCTTTCTGGTTAATATTTTACATAGTTACTTTCCAGTTTACAGTTTCTATGTGTCAGCAGGGTACTAGGTGACGACCCTTGTGGCCGTGTTTAATTATGATTTAATGATGATTGTATGTGTAGTGGTACTCGGCAGGTGAGGTCCAGGTTCCCGTCATGGCCTTCCAAATCCTTGGTAGAGAGCGCCTTCTCCCAAATGGGGCCATACACGATGTGAATACTGATATAATCGGGCTCTAATACAGATATCGAACATCGGGTGGGAAATAAAAAAAAGATTACAAACACTGCTTTACTATTGATCGTAATTTCTTTTTGATCTATTGTCTGACTTGGATGAGAGAAAAGAAAATAAGAGGTCAAATTATTTTCTCTTGGATCCACATACAATATTGGACAGGGCAATCAAAATGAAATAACATGAACATTGAGGATTCATGAAACCGATTTCAACTTATTTGAGATTGAAATGTTATTGTTACGTTGTATAATCCTCATATACTAAATTTTAATGTGAAAAGTATTTAAGTCTCACGTTGTATAATCCTCACTTATTTGAGATTGAGTTAAACCCAAAGATCATATCTTCACATTGTATCAACGTCAGACTCATCGATCCATGTTGTTGTGTTTGTCAATGTTGAACCCGTAATCCACGCTCTAGTTGAGTCCTCAGTATGTGGCGGAGTGTTAATAAGGTCCTCATCGGGTGAGAGAATGGGTTGTAGTACGGTCATGGGCGATTCTCCTGATCATGAGCTAGCTTTTGAACTGATCATGAGCTAGCTTTTGAGGTTGAATTAGACTCAAGATGATATTTCACAAAAAAAAAAGAATTGAAAAGAAAAAGAAACATACAATTTTCCCTTCGATTCCACTTTTTTTTTATTTTCAGAATCATACAAAAAAGAGAATGACATTCAATTTCTCTTTATACAAAAGTTGTAGAGGTGGTGAGGTCTATTCGAAAGCTATGAGAGGAATCACACGGAAGTGAGCAAGAAAAACGTGTGAGAGAAATCACACGGAAAATCATAGTTTTTGCCGTATAGCAAAGAAATCCTTACTGTGACCAAGGTAAAGGAAAAAATGATAGTGCATTATGCACACATTGTAAGAGATCCGGACACGTTGTCAATAGATGTTTTCGACTTACTGATTATTCGAATTGCTGGCTAGAAAATAAAAAAGGAGATGAGAAAACTGGAGGAAAAAAATGAGGACAACAACAACAGAGGGGTGGACCGGGATCCGATTGTGGAAGAGGCAACTACCGGGCTAACACAGTGGTTGTCAAAGAAGAAACTCAGGCCAAGAAAGGATCGGTGGACACATGTGGCACATGACTTCACAATTTGAGCGATGAGATCTGAAAGACTGTGATTCATATGTTGAATTCCCAGAGAATAAATCTGAATGGGAAGATGGATAGTAAAACCGAAAACTCATCCTAAATCATGAACTTTGGAGCTACCAACCACGTGACAGGTAATCTGAAAGAACTGAGCAATAAGCGAGACATTACTAAGTGTCCGGTTGGTCTTTCAGACGGAAGTAGCTCGGTGGCTACAAAAGAAGGAACAATCGGGCTGAATGACAGGATATGGTTGAAAAATGTTCTTTATGTTCCGGATTTGACATGCAATTTAATTTCTGTATCACAGCCAATTGATTATTTAGATTATGATATGATATTTAATTGAATTATATGTGTTATACAGGACTCCACCACGAGAAAGTTGATTGGAAAGGGTAAACGTCGAGGTGGACTTTACTATTTTCGGAATGTGCCGCTGATACGGGCTATGAAGGCAGAGGCAGTTGATTGGTTCGATCTTTGGCACAAACGGTTGGGTCATCCTTCAGCACAAGTAACGAAGTCTATTACGACATTAGGCTTAAAGGAGAGTAGTGATAGATTGGATAGAGAATGTGATGTATGCCAACGAGAAAAGCAAACGAGAAGTGTTTTCCTTTAAGTGATAATATTGCTTCAGATACTTTTGAGATGATCTATTGAGATTTATGGGGACCATATAGAACCCTTCCTATTGTGGTGCTTCACATTTTTTTACTATTATGGATGATCGTTCACGAGCCGTGTGGATCTTTCTCTTAGTTGATAAGAAAGAAGTGTTCCAAACCTTGGCAATTTTTTCGCTCTTGTGGAGAGGCAATTCGGAAAGGGTGAAGATAGTTAGAAGTGATAACAGAACTGAGTTCACGTGTATGAAGACTTACTTCTTCGAACATGAAATTCTATTTTAAACATCTTGCACAGGGATACCTCAACAGAGTGAAATATTCGACAGAAAACACCATCACGTTCTTAATATGGAACGAGCATTGAGATTTTAGGGCCATCTTTGGATTAATTATGGGGAAAATGTATTTTGACTGCGGGGTATTTGATCAATAGAACACCGTCTTCAGTTTTGAACGATGGACAAGTTTGAGAGCCAACGTCATAGGTGTATATTCTTGGGATACCCATATGGAAAGAAGGATTGAAGATTGTATGACTTAGAGAACGACGAATATTTGATCTCAAGAGATGTAGATTTCTACGAGACTAAGTTCCCCTTCGATGTAAGATCGGGCAACTTAACCGACAGCATAGAAGCAACACCGAATGAAGGAAAATATCCGGAACAAAGTTGTGTTAAAGAGGATGAAACGGAGGGAGGAATAAACCAACACAACTTCGAAGAAGACATGACTGATAATATAAGTAAAAAATAAAACTCAAATGGACGGAGCATGGACACCGGATGCTGAACCTACAGATCCGCAGGATTTAAACTAGACAAAGGTCGGCCTGGATATAGATAACATGGAGGAAGTACAACTGCAAGGTATCCATACCAATGAAATACACCCTGACAAAAAACTGAGTCGAGGTAAACATCAAAAGTATGAATTAATCCGTCTACGCGACTACGTCACTGAACCTTTTCCGAAAAAAGTCCATCAGCTCATCGGCTCGATCCTCAGCAATCCTCTGGTGCACCTTATCCTTTAGCTAACTATATATCCTGTAATAATTTTTCCTCGCAACATCAAAGGTTCCTTGTAGCAATTACCACTGGAACCGAACCAAAAACCTTTTCAAAGGTAATGAAAAAAGAATATTGGAAAGTAGTCATGCGGCAAGAGATTCAAGTGTTGGAGGACAATGGAACATGGATACTAGAAACTTTGCCACTAGATAAGAAAGCACTCGGATGTAGATGGGTGTACAAAATCAAGTACAACTCCGACGGCACAATCGAGCGATGTAAATCTTTTTTGGTCATCTTTGGAAATAAACACGGGGAAGGAATTGCCTACAACAAAACTTTTGCTTTGGTTGCAAAGGTAGTAATTGTTCGGACCTTCCTGACTGTTGCGGCTACGCAAAATTGGGAGTTTCATCATATGGATATGCATAATGCTTTCTTACACTGCGAGCTTACGGAGGAGGTTTATATGAAATTACCACTGGGATTTCGTATTTCTAATCCAGAATAAGTATGTCGACTCCGAAAATATTTGTATGGTTTGAAGCAAGCTCCAAGGTGTTGGTTTATGAAATTGTCAAGTGCTTTGATGAAATATAGGTTCAAACAGGCGTACTCTTATTATTCTCTATTCACTATGCACCGATGAGGTATGCAACTTAATATCTTAATCTATGTGTATGCCTTGATTATCTTTGGAAACAACCATGGTGCTATTGAACAATTCAAAGACTATCTCCGCACCTGTTTTCACATGAACGATTTGGGCCTTCTGAAGTACTTTCTGGGAGTTGAAGTTGCACGTGGATCAATTGGGTTGTTTCTCTATCAGCGAAAATATACCTTGGATATAATCTCTGAGTCTGGTTTACTGGGAGCTAAATTAATCAATACTCATATGGAATAGAATCACGGGTTGGCATTGGCCAAAATAGCTACTTTAGGAGATCTGAAACCATACCAGCGTCTGGTCGGTAGACTAATATACATCAGTTTCACGAGACACGAGTTATCGTATTGCGTGCATGTTCTGTCCTAATTCATGTAGCAACCAA
The DNA here is from genome assembly GCA_029783415.1 of Anisodus acutangulus. Classification (NCBI taxonomy): domain Eukaryota; kingdom Viridiplantae; phylum Streptophyta; class Magnoliopsida; order Solanales; family Solanaceae; genus Anisodus; species Anisodus acutangulus. The sequence goes on along the minus strand of CM056489.1, from coordinate 1,440,718 downwards.
ATGAAGCACACTGGAATGCGGCTCTCCGTATGGTGCAATACTTGAAGAAGAACCCATGACAAGGCATTGTGATGAGAAAATATTATGATCTCCAGTTGTATGGATGATGTGATTCAGAATGGGTCAGATGTCTGTTGACTTAAAAATCACTTACCGATTGGTTTATATCACTCGGGAATTCACCCGCATCATGGAAAATCAAGAAGCAACACATTGGCTCTCTCTCGTCAGCAGAAGCGGAATATTGGTCAATAGAAATGACAGCATGCGAGTTGAAATGGTTAAATGGAACTTTACTTAGTTTGGGTGTCGAACATAAATCTCCGGTGAACATATATTGTGATAGTCAAGCAACACTATATATTGCGCGAAATACGGTATTTCATGATCGGACTAAACACATTGAAGTCAACTGTCACTTTATTTGGGACGCGCTCCAATCCGGAATAATACTTACCAGTCATGTGTCAACCAGTGAGCAATTGGCCGATGTGTTTACAAAGGCTTTGGGAAAATCACATCATGAATATTACTTGGCAAGTTGGGCATTCGAGACCCTCATGCTTCAACTTGAGGGGGTATTAGAATATGTTAGGTCTAGTTACGGTAATATAAGATTTGGTAATTATAGTAATATATGATTTGTAGTCATATTAGAATAAAGTTACCATTTACCCTATTAGACTAGGAAAATGAGGATCTTACCTCTATATAAGGAGGTCATTATGATGAATGAAAAGTAGAAAGAATTCTCCTATTATTCTTGTCTCTCTAAATTCTCGTCTCTGTCTCAATTTTAATATATATATATATATATATATATATATTTTAATACTATATATACAGTATAATTTTTCGACGAAGGGAGGGACACCCTTGCTCTGTCCCTAGATTTACATATACAATTGGACAGAGACATATTTAAATGAAACAACATGAACAATGAGGATTCATATAACTGATCCCAACTTGTTTGGAACTGAAGCGTAGTTTTTATGTTGTATATATCCACATGCATATACTAAATTTCAATGTGAAAATAAATAACTAAAAAAAGAAAAACATAACAATTTACCTTCATTTCCACCTCTTTTTCTTTCAACATCATACAAAAACTATAGGGATGGTAATTTATTCAATGACAAAGGCAACAACAACCATTTTACCTTGACTTAACAATTTCTTCTTTCATGGCAAGTGAAAGAGCATTTAAACAACAACCACTTTCTACTACTACACCAGGCATTGCAACAGCTCTACTCCCCACAAAACTTCCTTCACCTATTCTAACTTTTCCAAATTTCACTACCCCTTCACCTTCATATATATGTCCAAATAACAATGCGTCTTTGCCTACACATCCACCTCTTTCAATCTCTACCATTTCAGGATTCAACAAAACTCCATTGCTATCTACATAAACCCCTTGACTTAACTCAACTTCTGATCCCATGAGTTTCATCCAAATGACAAACAAGAATGATCCTGTTGTCATTTCCATGAAATATTCACTAACAAGTGTCCTAAATGCTTGCCATAATGTTTCCATTAACAGCCCTTTGCTCCATATGAGTGCCTTTCCTCCACCTTTCTTCTTTGTAGTGAAAAATAGTTTTGCCAACACACAAGCCAATGCTGCTAGTATCCCTGAGGATATCCAAAAGAAAGGGAAAAACCAGTATAGTGGATGCTTTGTTGTTAAAAACATTAGCCAATTTAGAGGACCATGAATTGAATATGCCAAGAAAAAGTATGGCAAGAATGTTTGGAGTAGTGGCTGAGCAAAAGTGGACCAAGAAGTTTGATACCATGTTCTTGATAGAGCTACTTCTTGATGACTAATTTCTTGTTTCACTTGTAGTGCTGATGCAATAGGACAACCAGAGAGATCAACTTTCACATCTGATTGTTCTATGAAGTTCTTCCAGACTTCTGGAAGTGGTTCACCATTTCTCAAATGTTGGCAGATTTCATAGATCAAGGAACGACCGTGATCGATGGATGCACTCTGAGAGGCTGATGTTGCCTTCACAACATCAATCTCGTGGCATCGACGAAAGGGGTTGAATTCCAGCTTCTCTGATTGTTCCTTGGTGAGGTTCTGATCAAGAATGATTTCTCCAACATCAACATATGGGAATTCAAATTCGTCCCATGGCCTAGTACAGTCAAGTGCAACATCTTTTGTTGCTTCATCCTTAGGCACAGGCCTGAATTGTAGTTGGAAAATGTAGTGAACGCCACCTGGCGAGCTTACCCTTTTCTTGAAATCATCAGCAAGGAAAAGTAACGGGCGCGTGTCGTTATCTTTCCTCGGAATTGCACCTGTTTCTGGAGGAAGTATTCCAATAGGCTCAACTTTACCAGAATCCTCACTTATGTTTTCATCACAAGGCCTTAACTTGAACTTCACATACATTTCTTGTCCATCTGTGAACCTGAAAAGCCTGCATATATTTGAGTAATAATGCATCTCCGTATATGAGTTCGAATCACGTAGTGATGTCCATACTGCATCGCGAACATGTGGGACTCGTGTCACGTGCTCTTCCCTTGCTGCTAAGCCACAAACAAGCCATGTCGCGAAATCAGAGATAGTCCGAGCATAAAATGCTTCTCCTGTTTTCAATGTCAAATCTAGAATTGGTTTTTCATCATCAGAGAGTATTCTCAAAGCAGCACCACGAGCATCGAGCCTTGCATCATCATCAGCGCTCAAGCTGTTGCTGTGCCGGACTATGACAGGAAAAGATTTGCCAGATTGAAAGATTTCATGGTCTGGAAATCCTTTCATGTTTTCATATATCTTTAGCACTCCTTTTCCACTAACACCAATTCTATGAAAGTATCTTGTTTTGACCTTGAGAGTTGTTGCAGCTAAATTTGCAGCTAGATTGCCAACTATCTTTTTGTATTTTGTATCCATCTCTTCTATCCTTTCATCCATGGCGTGCCGTGTGTTCTTTATCATGACCGGGTCTTGAGATCCAATGTAAACGCCACCACTATAAAGAACAGAATTCATTGGAGCAACTGAAAGTGCACCAAGAATAACATTTTCTTGGATAAGTGATCTTGGAAGTACAACACTATGGCTCCCAACAACTGTATTGTCTTGTACCTCAATTATCCCACTTGTGAATCCGCTGGAGGAATAGAAACCGGTTATAATCCTGCTGAAGTCACCTAGATGGACACCATCACCTAGTGTTATGAACTTCGGATCAGAAACTGCGTTGATGGCTCGGATAGAACAATGTTTTCCAACTTTTGCACCCAAGAGCCTTAAGTACATGCAGAAAGCTTCAGTACCAGAAAGTAGTTTAGCAAATCTGAGGTGGCAGGCAATGTTAACTCGATGTTTCAGCCATGTTCTTCGTGAATCATCTGTGCTTTTCGAGAGAAAATTGTTCACAATGATGGTGAGGAAGCTGAGAACCAAGCCATGAGTCAAGTAGGCAGTTGAAACTGAGATAGCAAAGATTATCGGACTTAAAGAGGTACTAGAAATTATGGTAATGTAACCAATGATAGTGAAAGGTAACCAGTGGAATGCTCCAGAGAGACAGAATAATGAGAAGTGTTGAAGAGATGGAGATTTTTGAGCTAACAGTATATACAAGAAATAAAGGATAGCTCCTGAGAGAGCGCTTATGAATCCGACAATGTAGATTCCCATCAAGTGATACATAGCTTGACTGACACCACCTTCTGTTTCTTTTGGCTGTTCAATGACCTGAAATCACAATAGAAATGCATTTCACTATGTTGAAAAGATATTCCAAATAATCTGTCTGGGAATAGATATAATAAGTTAGATGCAACCTGAAATCACAAACTACGACTCCCTTCGTTTCATTTAATGTGTCTTTGGTTTGACTAGGCAAGGAGTTTAAAAAAAGTAAGGAAGACTTTTGAATCTTATGATCTTAAACTAAAGATGTGTATAATGTACCAAATACCCTTCTTGTGGTCATAAATATTCCATGTCGGATGTTGGAGTGAAAAGGTTACTAAATATAGAAAGTGACATTCTTTTTTAAACAGACTAAAAAGGGAAAGTAAGACACATAATTTGTAACAGAGGGAGCATTATTTTCTGTTTAGGGGCTAAACAAGAAAATATGAAGACCCTTTGTTTTTAAATAAAGTTAACAGGATACTGTTATAAACCATCAAAACAATTGAATAGTGATATTATTTAAGGTCATAAGAAGCTTAAAAATCAGATAAATTAACTTTTGAAATCAAAGTCCTCACCTTCTTACTGCTATTTGATTTTGAAATTGCCTTTCCTTTTGTCTTCTGTAATGATGCTACCTCAGTCCCTTCTCCCAAAACACTTCCTTTCTGGAGTACAGCATAAGGACCAACCGAACAGTTTTTGCCAATTCTAACTGGAAGAAAACTCAAGATTCCATTCTTCACTTCATGGCCTTGAATTAAAGCTCCTTCTGCGATAACAGCTCCATCCCCTATCGAAACAAGTGCTGGATCGCTGATATCGATGGTATCCAATACGACAGATGATCCTATCCTTGCTCCGAATACTTGGAACCAGTATTTCAGAAATACTGTTCCTCTTAAATGCACTGCCATAACTTTAGATGAAATTTCTTGTGCCTTGTATAACGCCCACCATTTAACGAAATCCAATGACCAGATGGACACCTCCGGGGTCAGAGAATAATTTGGTTGAAGGACTAAATTTCCAAGAATACCGATGGATATGCACGTGGTAGATATGCATAGAAGCCAAGCTAATGGTGCAAACACTAAGGAAATTGCATAACCAGCCCAAGGAAATGACGTCATCAGAAAAGGACTTGCCAAAATCAAGTTATTATAGACAGATATTGATGAATATGCAGGAAGGACCAGCATGAAAATGGCATAGACAAGAGCAAAAAGTTGTAATAGCATGATACCGAATCGATGAGATGGGGAAACTTCTTCAGCCAACAACTTACAAGAATCATCCTCTGAGTAGTCTGGAAGATAAGAAGGATTTTCTGTACCTTGAGGTCGAGATTTCATGACCAAATCCTCCGTGAAGCTTGCCAAGTCATCGATACAAGTTGCTGTAAAGATATCGATTGCACCAACTTGAACTCCAAGAAAATCTGAAAGCTTTTGAGCTGCCCTTACTACACCAATAGAATCAATACCATAAGATACTAAGCTTTCAGTTGTAGTAATCTTGCTGATAGAGATTCCTGTCTGCTCCGATACAATTCCCTGTAGGAACTCGACTATTTCTGTTTTATTCAGTCTTGGAGTTGGTGAAAGGGATGTTTTATTCAAATGTGTCCTTGGTGTATTTCCCTCCCTGCATGAACCTGTGGTGAAAGATCTAAGAAGCTTCCGCTTCAACGAAATTTGATCAGGTACCACATCTAGTGTTCCATCAATGAATTGTTTCAAGCACTCAAATCTCTTTATCTTTCCAGATGTTGTTTTGCTGATAGTTCTAGGCTTGATCAGCTTAACAGAAGCCAAAGTGACACCATGTTCTTCAGCAACTTTCGCCTTTACTTCGTCAGCAACATCTTTGCTGACGGATTTACCATCTCTTACTTCTGCAATGACAACTAAGCCAACCTGATCAGAGTGATCAGGTATTGACATTCCTTTGCTGGATAAGGTCTCCTCTGGAACTCCAATAACAGCACAACAACCTGGGCGGAGGATTTCAGATGAACTTTCGACAGTCTTTTCTATGTCTGATGGGTAAATATTTCTTCCAGCAACTATAATAAGGTCCTTGATTCTTCCAGTTATAAACAAATTCCCATCAATAATCCTTCCAAGGTCTCCAGTTCTTGTGTATACCTGTTAAGAATAATTCAAAGTTGTAGGAATTCAAAATTGGCTAGGATTTTGGTAGTTTAATTTATGTCTAAATAGGATTTATAGTCAGAACTATATAGGAATAGGTTATTCATGTTTTAGTCAGAGTAGGTTTCGTACTATTATAAATAGATATGCTACTAGTTATTTTCTAGTGTGGATAATTGCAGAGAGCACTCATCTTAGCTTCTTTATTCTTGTATTATTATTATTTTCAAATCTGTTTTGTAAAACGTTTTCTTGAGCTGAGGGTATATCGGAAACAACCTCTCTACCCCACTAAGGCAGGGTAAGGTCTGTGTACATACAACCCTCCCCGGACCCCACTTGTGGGATCACATCACACTAGTTATGTTGTTGTTGTATTCAAAGATTTATTGAGTTTATGAGTAAATTATTTCCCTTCAATACCTTTTCAGAACGCAAATCGAGCTTGTTTCTGAAAGTTTTCTCACTCAGTTCCTCCCTGCCCCAGTATCCAATGCCTGCACTAGGACTGCTGATCCATATTTCTCCTTCCCTTCCGGATTCCTCGTGCCCCTCGCCACTTTCCGGATCAACTATTTTGATACCAATGTCCTCCTCATTTTGATTCACGTAGCCACAACAGACTCTTCCTTGCCAATCCACCAAGATTGGTCTTCCTTCTCCATAAGCACAGCTTACAAACACACAGTTTTCCGCCAATCCGTAACCAGGAGCCATCACTCTCTGGGAAAGACCGAAAGGTCTCGTGAACTCAATAAACTTCTTGAGAGTTTTCTGCCTTACTGGTTCAGCAGCAACCATTAGAAACTTAAGTGATGAAAGATCGTACTTCCATTCCTTCTCTTTGTTAGCCTCTAACCTCCGGATAACGAGCTCAAATGCAAAGTTTGGGCCAGCACTGTGAGTTGCTTTGTGTGTGCTCATCGTCTCGAGCCACATGAGAGGGTTCCTGATGAATGTCATTGGAGAAAACAAAATTGCTGATCCTCCACTTACTAGAGCTGTGAAAAGACCACCGATAAGTCCCATATCATGGTACTGAGGAAGCCAGCTTATTAGTACTGTGTTTGATGTGCTTTTGTATACTTTTCGCATTAACTTTACATTGTGGATTAATCCACCATGAGTTATCATAACTCCTTTAGCATCTCCTGTTGATCCTGACGTAAATTGTAGAAAGCATACATTGTCTGGTCGGGGCTCAAACTTGTCAAAGCTATTAGAATTCATTTCTTTCGCATTCTTAACCCAAGAGTCTGTATGTATCCATGGAAGATTAGGCCAGCGAGTGGAGTTTGTTCCATTTTTACGGCTCAGTGATAATAGATTCTTCACGGAGCCTGCTCGAACAGCTACATGATAACCAGAAGTTGACAAAATAGCCACCGCTTTGCATGATTTAGCAATGTTTTCAATCTTGAGTAGCGCTTGTCCTCCTCTTTGCATTGGATCTGATGGAAGTACCGGGACAGGAAATACTCCAGCTCTTAAGCACCCAAAGAAGGCATCGATAAAATCAAGCCCCGGGACATAAACTAGGAGAACTCTCTCACCTTGCTTCATAATCGGTTTTTGACTAGACAACAGCTTGTGTGCAATACAAGAAGCATTAGCATTAAGTTCTTCGTATGTCCTTTCGTTAACTACTTGTCCTTCTTCACTAATCCATTTGTACAATGTCTTCTTGCAGGTGATACTATGAGTGGCCCAGTGCTTCAAATAACCATCAAGACTAGACAATTCTGGGAATTCCACTTGCCGGGATTCTTTAAGAGCTTTTGGATTCTTATCCAAGCAATCAGATAAGAGCGGAAATAGTCTCTGCAAAATCAATGATTTTGATTTGAATTATTCACATCTCACAATTCAGCTTTCCTTAAAATACAACTTAAACTGAAGTACCAGTCTTTTTCTGTTTCGAGTACCTTAACATAAGGAAATCCTGGTTGTGGATCAGTATTTGCAAAGTGCTTGGAGATTAAGGCCATCGAATAGGATGAATTTCTTTCAGTGAGCTCAAATGCCATTAATCCGCCGACATAATAAGTGTTTTTCTGACCTTGTAGCTGGTTTTCTATTTTGTCATAGAACCCCTCCTTCATATCTGAGTTCAGGTACCAAAGAAAGTTAGTTCCACTTAATTTAGAGTTAATTTTCGACAGGAAGGACATATGTTTTAGCTATGTTGCTCGGACTCCTCAAAAGTTTCCGCCGGGTGTCGGATCCTCCAAAAGTAGGGCATATTTGGAGGATCCAACACGGGTGTGACAATATTTTTGGAGAGTCCGGCAACATAGGGTTTAAGTGATAAGCTTTATATACCTTGGCTATTTACATGAGGAAAATACTTGAATCGTCGTTGAAGGACTACCATTTCAACTTCTCCCCCAATCCTTTTGACAGCATCAATTGCGAGCTGTAAAACTGTTGAACCCTCGACATTGGCTGAGTTTCCATAAGACCAGAACAAGAAGACGTTTGTATCGGAATAGAATCTCTGCATGGCAACTGGATTTCCTATTGTTGCAGGGTCATTCATAAATTCCTCAAAGTAATAAAATCCAACTGGCATGTGTTCTAGTCCTTTAATCTTCAGAACCGTCGTGTAATAGTCGATGGTCTGCACTTTACTGAACAACTCCTTTTCAAGTTCACTTAAGTCCAGTACTTCATTTTCAGGATCTGTTATATCAAAACTAACATTAGCGTCAAACTAATAATTTGTTTGGCCAACCTTCCAAAATAGGATTATTTTGAAAAGTGCTTTTCGTACAAGTACTTTTGAAGAGTAGTTGTTTGTGTTTGGTTAATCAATTTGAAAAGTACTTTTGCCAATATTAGAGCAGCAATTTGCGCTCGGCCAAGGTTCCAAAATTGCTTTCGGCGAAAAGCTACTTTTTTCAACATCTGAAAAAACAGTTTCTGCTGCTACTCAAAAACACAATTTTTTTTCCTAAAAACTTGGCCAAACAGGGAAAAACTCAAGCATGAATGAGGCGGCATATCTTGATTTATAGACTTATCATACCTGCTGAAATGGAATTAGATGGTGATCTATAAGTCCTTTTACTCCTAAAAGGAAATGCCCCAGATAATATGACTTTATCAAACTCCATACTTTCAAAATAACCACTGCTGTTTTTGACATCAATTTCGATGCCTGTACTGTCGCGTCTGACTGAAAGCACTTCCGTTTGGCACATGACGGTTATTGGCAAAGATTCACTAACTTTCTTCCACAAGCTCGTGTATCCGTCTATGAAACGTCGAATTCTCCCAGCCATAGACGTTCGAGTGAACTCGTGAATATACGCGTAAGGCATGTCTTGAACAAATCCATATCCAGAAGCAGTGTACCCGTATGCAACAGATTTTGGAACGGACTTGAATCCACGGCTTTCAAGAAATTCAGGTGTCATATCAGAAGCAAGATCACTCACAGCATGAATGCCAATTCTACCTGAATCCTTTGCTTTGTCCTGTAAATAAAATGTTAAGTCAGACCTATATATCTATAACAATCATCCTCTATAACAACATTTCACTATAACGGCCAAGTTTGTTTCTGTAATCGATTTTTCATGTTATGCTATATGTTCTCTATAATAGCATTTCGCTATAGCAGCAAAAAAAAATCCAGAAAAACGATGTTGTTACAGAGAGCTTTAGATGTAGCTCAAACAAGCTGAACTATGAATTATTATGGTTCTTTTTTTTTTATTTATTTCAAGTGAATTATTGTACATGACATAGACTGACCTGGAGTTCCAATGTCAGTGATATAACAGACACATAATCATCTGCAACCTTATTGTCCTGATAATTCCCTGTTTGGCTATCAATTAATGCAAGTTTGTGTGAGTCTAATTCTACAAGCTCACTTCCTGTTTCCTTTGCCAAATGGAAGATTGTTGGAGCACTATTTGCTGCAAGGACTTGACCTCCAAGATCATAAATTCTTCCTGTTAACAAAAAAAAACGTGTTACACTTATCACACAACCTCAAACTAAAACAATCTACATACAAAACACGTTTAAGTTGGATGTATAAAGAATTTTTACACTAGTAGTGCAATTTAACCAACTATAGCAGTTTACTACTTTCTTTTACACTGTTAGTGCTCACAGGACATAAACTCTATATACGACATTGTGTATACCTTCAAGATCATGAATGTTTCCTGCAACATACAAAATGTTTTACGTATAACGGAACCTCGAACTAAAAAAACCTACATATCAAACGAGTTTAAATTATATACTAAGAATTTTTACACTCTTAGTGCAATTTAACCGGCTATAGCAAGTAGTTGCTCTAATTTCCATTGTCAGTGCACAAAACATAAACTCTATATACGAGGTTTTTGCATACCTTCAACATCAACAGATTCACACATGCCACCGACCGAGTGATGTTTTTCGATGATTGTGACATTGTTGTAGCCAAGATTACATAGTGCATAAGCAGCTGATATGCCACTTGGACCTGCTCCAACTATAGCTATTCTTGTGTTCACTGGAAAACATGGATGTATCTTTGAGAATTTATCTTCAATGGATTTTTGAGCATCCATTGCACTTTTTCACCTTCTGCTGATACAAAATACCAAGAATTTTAGCCTCCAACTTCAACTTCCATTATGGTCCAAAGTGTCTAATGAAAACTAAAGGAATTCAAGAAGATGTAAATCTTGAACTTTGATGATCAAAGTGAGAAAGAATACAAGCCTGCCAGCTTATAATTTATTTTAAGTTGTGAAAATGACCAAAAATACCCCTGAACTATTCGTAATAGAACAACTTTCCCCTCCGTTTCAATTTTGGCACAAAAATGCCCTCGTCGTTAGTCAAGTAGCTCAAAAATACCCCTCCCGCTAACGGTCCCTCCAGTTAAAGGGAAAAAGGGTCAACTTTGCCCTTGAACTAAACCGGCTATAGCTTTTACATTGTCAGTGCACAAATCGTAAACTCTACATATATACTAAGAATTCTAGCCTCCATTCAACTTCCATTATAGTCCAAGTGTCTAACGAAAAAAATATATATTCAAGAAGATGTAATCTTGAATTTTAATGATCAAAGTGAGAAAGAAAAATAAGTTAATGGGAACAGAATAGACTAAGCCTGCCTTGCATGTTATTATTTTAAGTTTTTAACCGTATTCCCTCCGTTCCATAATTAGTGGTGTTTTTAGCTTATGTACTCCTTAAGAAATTGCTTATTCCTAGAAAATTATAAGTATTTTTACTAATTTACCTCTAATTAATGTCTAGAAAAGAAAAACTACTCAATGATCTTGATTATATAAATAAGGATAATTCTGAAAGTCTTCTTGAAATCCTAACACACCACTTATTTTGAAACAAAATGAAAAGTCTAATTGAACCGAGGGAGTAAATAATTTGCTGGACATTTCTATAAATAGAACTACATATGGCAAAAAGAATAGAACAGAACTTGTTGATATAAAAAACATTTAATTGATGAAAACAATGGTCATAATCATTTTTCATCTGGCTGTACATGCCAATATAAAGAAATCTAAAAAAATAAAAGAAACAAATAGAAAAGTATGTTCTCAAATTTACATTGTTCAAAAACAGAATCAACATAATATTCCTCTGTTTGTCACTTGCTCTAATATGTTATTTGGTTTTATTTTTATTTTAAAATTCCGTACAAAGGGCTTTAATGTGAAAATCATTTATGTTCCTCCGTGGTTTCCACGTGGAAATATTTGCATACTCCATTCATTAGTAACCTATTTACAAATATCAATTTATATTAATTTTTTTTTTTTTACAAATATCTGTGTATTTAACTTGTTTTAGCAAGTATACCTATTATTTATTTATTATTACAAAAAAATCTATTTTATTTTCCATTTACTAGTTCCATCTTTTATGGACAATATAAAAATTTGTGACTTTAACAACTTTTATAATTAAGTAAACTAAAGTGTATTTTATCTAACATCGTAACTTTTAAATGAGATAGTCACACACTTAATGAACATGTATCAGAACCGACATAGATTTTAAGTTCGAGTCACACTAACCAACCAATATTAAGAAAAATATCCCCGTAGCTCATGAAACAGAATCAAGCCCTCATGTGAGGAGATAATCAAATAATTCAACTAGGGAGAGAACACACCTCAAGTTTTAGCTACGAGAAACTTTGTTGCTACCGAAACAAGGTGAGTTTTGCGATGAGATCAACAATTGATATTAGAAGTCAGTTATTGTCATCGTAATATGTGACATACATCATCCAATAAAATCTTCCTTTGTGCTTTCTCGTTTTGTTTTACCTATGTCATTTTAAGTGATGATATATATATATATAAAAAATGAAGGTCAACATGCACATAAGCGGACCTAGTGCATAATTGGTTACGAATTTTTTTTTTTGAAAAACAAGTACTACTAGTAATAGACGCAATAACCACTTAAACAAGAAATCTCCAAATTTCTTAATCGTAACACTGATCATGTCATTATGCATGTGAAGAATAAACAAGAACTATAGTTTAAAACCACTAGAAAATGAGCAATTTCCAATTTCCAATTTCCACTTACCCACAATTTTTTTACAACTTACATGAAAATGAGATGTGATGTGAGCAATTAAAAAAACCAAATCGTTGTGTCACTATAACAACTAAAGTGACATAATTGAGCATTTAATAAACGCCAAATGGCCAAAAAGAAAAAAGAACCAAACCTTAATTTGACAACTTTTAATTCAACTGCTGAGGTGAGAGTATATAGGATTTAGAACACGAGAGAGATGCTCTTAATTTCAAAAAGGTAACAGACAAAGTGTATTTATAGTCATCAACTTTCCATAGTTAATTCCGATAATTAATTTTTGACTGTCTTTTTTATTTATATACCATGAATATTCCAGCTTATGCCGCACTGGTAACTTTGTGAAGTCCGTTTTAACACTGTGAATAGAGAAGGGAGAAGACAAAATTTGAGAGAGAAAACACACTCAGACATTTTACTATGGTTAAATGATGAATCGATACTACCATTGTTCCCTACTATATGTCATTTAATTAAGATTTTGCACACCCCTTAAGTTAACAACGCTTAAGGCTCCCTAAATATCTCACTTAATTTACGTTCCTCCGCTAATTAAAAGTATGGGTAAATTTTGAAGAAGAAAAATGATATTAAATGCAGGGGCAAATCTAGAGGATTGGTTACAGGTTCACGGGAACCAAGTAGTTTTTACCAGACTCTCTACATCTATTAGGAATTCACTAAATATTTATAGATATTAAACTGTTGGAAATTTACTAAATGTGAAAATAAGTAAGACATCTGACGGACTGGTCTTATCTCAGTCTCACTACATCGAAGATGTTCTAAGAAAATTCGAGATGTATGACAGTTCGCCTATAAAGTCATCAATGGATAGAAATCAAAAGCTTAATAAAAATCGTGGTGCACCCGTATGCCAGGAGCAATATGCACATGTGATCGGTAGTTTAATGTACATAACAAACTGCACCTGACCTGATATTACTTATGCAGTCAACAAGTTGGCTAGGTTTACCCATAATCCGAGTGATGATCAATGGAAGGCGTTGAATCGGGTACTTCAATACCTGAAATACACGCTAACTTACGGGTTACATTATTCGAGATATCCAGTTGTACTAGAGGGGTACAATGATGCAAACTAGATATCTGATATAGAGAATATCAAGTCCACCAGTGGGTATGTATTTACAATTGGTGGTGGGGCTGTGTCTTGGAAATCCTCTAAGCAAACTTGCATCGCCCGATCCACGATGGAATTGGAGTTTATCGCTTTAGACAAAGCATGAGAAGAGCTCAGTGGCTTCATGACTTCTTAGAGGATGTTCCTTGTTGGAACAAACCCGTACTTTCTGTAATGATCCACCGCGACAGCCAGTCGGCTCTAGGAAGGGCACAAAATTCTATGTATAACATCAAGTCTCGTCATATTCGTCGGAGACATAAGACCGTTAGGCAGCTGATCACCACGGGTATAATATCCATTGATTATATAAAATCAAAGGATAACATAACTGACCCACTGACAAAGGGTTTACCCAATGATCAGATGTTCTGTCTGTCTAGGGGAATAGGCTTAAAACCCAAAGTATAAGGACCAATACGGTGGTAACCCAACCTTACTGACTGGAGACCCCAGGAATTAGGTTCAATGGTAAAACTAAGTTGTAAAGGTTCGGTTTATCGCTTCGGTGAAAGCATGAGCACTTCGGATAGTGATTTCTGTAGAGAAACACCAAGTCCAAAGTCGTTCCCGCGATAGACTATAAGTGCTACCGGCAGTGTGGAAAAGTAAGGATGAAGACTTTGAAGCATTCCGATGTTACAAAGCAGAAGTTGAGAACCAACTAAGCATGCGAATTAAATCCATTCGTAGCGATAGAGAGGAGAATATGTAGCGCCATTTGAGGAATATTGTGCCCCAAAAGGCATTGTCCATCAAACGACGGCCTCATACTCACCTCAATCGAATGGTGTGGCGGAACTTAAGAACCGCACATTGAAGGAAATAATGAATGCCTTGCTCATCAATTCCGGTCTTCCCCAAATTATGTGGGGAGAAGTCGTCCTTACAGCTAATACAATTCTTAACAGAGTCCCACATAAGGGTGGGGATAAAACTCCATATGAATCTTGGAAGGGAAAGAAATCCACCTACAAATATTTAAAGGTATGGGGTTGTCTGGCAAATGTTGAAGTACCCAAGCCAAAGCATGTCAAGATTGGGCCTAAGACTGTAGATTGCATATTCATCGGATATGCAAATAACAGTAGTGCTTATCGCTTCTTAGTGCATAAGTCAGATATTCTAGATATCCACGGGGGTACAATCATCGAATCAAGGAATGCTCAATTCTTTGAAGGTACCTTTCCTAGAAAGGAAAAAAACATAACCTCTCGCAAACGAAGTTATGAACAAAACTCTCAGGAACCCGGAGTCGTTGACGACCCGGATCTAGATGGTTCAGATCTAGTGGATCTCGAGGTGGCTGACTATCCGGAATCTTGTGTTCCAGATTCTCAGAACTTGGAGACTCCAGAGATGGAACTAAGGCGAAGTAAAAGGGCTAAGAAGGATAAATCTTTCGGTCCTGACTTTGTAGCTTATTTGGTTGATGATGAACCAAGGACAATTGCTGAAGCATTGTCAACTCCAGAGGCACCGCTCTGGAAAGAAGCTACTGAAAGTGAAATAGGCTCCATTCTGCATAACCATACTTGGGAGTTGGTTAATCTTCCTCCGGGAAATAAATTGTTGGGTTGTAAATGGATACTCAAAAGGAAATATAAAGCAGATGGGTCTATAAATAAGTACAAGGCCAGATTGGTAGTCAAGGAATATCGGCAGAAAGAAGGTCTTGACTACTTTGACACGTACTCCCCGGTATCTCGGATGACGTCCATACGAGTATTCATTGCGATCGCAGCTTTGCGTGACCTTGAGATACATCAAATGGATGTCAAGACAGCCTTCCTAAATTGTGATTTGGAAGAAGAAATTTATATGGACCAACCCGAAGGGTATGTGGCTCCAGGGCAAGAGAAGAAAGTCTGTCGGCTTATCAAATCTCTGTACGGGCTGAAACAAGCCCCGAAGCAATGACACGAAAAGTTTGATAGTACTCTACTATCAAAGGGTTTCTCCATTAACGAGTGTGACAAATGTGTCTACACGAAAGGTAACTCTAACTCGTTCGTCATGATATGCCTGTATGTAGATGACATGTTGATCACAGGAAGCAGTCCTAGGGTAATCCAAGAGACTAAGAACATGTTGAAACAATGCTTCGACATGAAGGATATGGGTATCGCAGATGTCATCTTAGGGATAAAAATCTCTAAGACGTCTAACGGACTGGTCTTATCGCAGTCTCACTACATCGAGGATGCTTTGAGAAAGTTCGAGATTCTTGACAGTTCGCCTATAAAGTCACCAATGGATAGAAATCAAAATCTTGATAAAAAATCGTGGTGCACTCATATGCTAAGAGCGATATGCACATCTGATTGGAAGTTTGATGTACATAACAAACTGCACCCGACCTGATATTGCTTATGCAATCAACAAGTTGGCTAGGTTTACTCGTAATCTGAGTGATGATCACTGGAAGGCGTTGAATCGGGTACTTCAATACCTGAAATACACGCTAACTTACGGGTTACATTATTCAAGATATCCAGTTGTACTAGAGGGGTACAGTGATGCAAATTGGATATCTGATATAGAGAACACCAAGTCCACTAGTGGGTATGCATTTATAATTGGTGGTGGGGCTGTGTCTTGGAAATCCTCTAAGCAAACTTGCATCGCCCGATCCACGATGGAATCGGAGTTTATCACTTTATACAAAGCAGGAGAAGAAGCTGAGTGGCTTCATGACTTCTTAGAGGATGTTCCTTGTTGGGACAAACCCGTACCTTCTGTAATGATCCACTGCGATAGTCAGTCGGCTCTAGGAAGGGCACAAAATGCTATATACAATGGCAAGTCTTGTCATATTCGACGGAGGCATAAGACCGTTAGACAGCTGATCACCACGAGTATAATATCCATTGATTACATAAAGTCAAAGGATAATATAGCAGACCCGCTGACAAAGGGCTTACCCAAGGATCAGATGTTCTACATGTCTAGGGGAATGGGCTTAAAACCCAAAGTATAAGGACCAATACGGTAGTAACCCAACCTTACTGACTGGAGATCCCAGGATTTTGGTTCAATGGGAAAACTAAGTTGTAAAGGTTCAGTTGATCGCTTCGGTGGAAGCATAAGCACTTCAGATAGTGATTTATGTAAAGAAACATCAAATCCAAAGTCATTCCCGCGATAGACGTTAAGTGCTATCTGTAGTGTGGGTAAAGGTTAAGTTTCCAAAACCTTTAACGATCCTCACCGGTTGAGGTTAGGTTTGGGGAAACTTTTAATGGTTCCTAACACTTGTGATGTGGGGTATGGCATGATACCTTGTAGGAGACCACCTATTTAAGTGCGAGGACAGGCCGCCTCAAATGAACGCACTTAAGAATCCAAGAAGTGTCCACGGCCACAATAGACAAAAACATTATGAAGAAAAGAGTAAGGGAGTTTGTTGTGTTGGTACTATTGACTTGGCTTACACTAAACACTGAAGGTTCAAGACATCACGTTCACCGCGCAGTAAGTAAGTCCGATGGTATTTAACTATGGAAGGTTCAAAGCTGAAGCTACCTCTCCTTATGCAACATCGGTTCGCTGAAATATTGCTGGGAAAAGGCACCATGTGAGTGCGCCAAAATCTCTTTCAAGAGGGGATTGTTGGAAATTTTCCTTTGGTGGGAGTTGCGTTCAACCATCTTTAATGACTTAAACACTAGGGTTCCGCATGCTGGAGACTTTGATTCTTCACACGTGCATAATCTACTAAGTAAGTAGATGACCGTAGGGCCAAGGATGGTCAAATTTCGTTGAGAAATGAAAGAGATATTGGTCCACGAAGTGAGATGTTTGAAGCATGGAAAAAGGTGGTAAAGACCAATCCTCCCTCATCGGTGGGGGAAGAAAGATTTGTTTAGTTTATAAGTCTCAAAGTTGGCTTAGGGTTTGGGACCCCAAGGGGTATCCTATGTGTTTGAAGGAGGGAGGACCTAGATGTGCTTTGGTTCGAGGCCAAGCCCACACCCGCGCCGCCGCCCGCCCGCCCGTCCGGTCCGGGCTCGGGTCTCGGGCTGTGGGCTTCTTCTGATATTATCTTTTTGGACCGAAATTTCTTTATATTTACAGTTTGTTCCCTGAAGTTTCAGGCAGGTTAAATTGGGCAGAGAACTTGTGCTTTTGCTGTTGGTTTTTGGAACGTTAACCTCCATTAATATGCACATCAATTCAGTCATTACTTGGCTGAATAACTCTCCCTAATGGCTCTAATCCGTTGCACATCAATTCACCATTTATTTTGGCTGAATTACTACCCCCATAATTGCCATTACTTGGCCAGTAACAACAATTATGTGGGCAGTTGGTGAGTCCTCTCCTTACAACTATATAATGAAGCCTTTGCTCAATTATTGAGACTACACTTAACACACAAACGAAATCAGATTCTTCCTACAACTTTCCAGCATCATTTCATTACTCAAAGTTCTTCAAAGTAACACTTGGGTTTCCTTTGCTCAATTGTTGAGTTGCTGTTTTATCTTGGAAGACTATTGTCCAGAACGTAGAAATGATATATACGGGACAATCTTGTCTTAAAGACATAGTGCCATCACTCGACCCAACAAACAATTTCTTATTCCAGTTTATTGAAATTTTAGATTGTTGTAATTTCAGTTTGTTGTAATACTTAGCAGTTACTTATTTCCGTTTTCTGCACATTTGTAAACAATAATTTTAAGACAAGATTCGTTTGATGTAACTGCTTCGAAATATGACTGGAAACATGAATGATTCTACTACTGCTGCTACTGCCACTCAAGACAACAATTCTGACATCCCTCCTGCTGCCGCTACTGTTCAAGGCAACTCCTCTGCCTTCCCCACTGCTGCCCAAGGCTCGTCCAGTGCCTTTACTGCTCCACCCTCCGCATTCCACCATAAACGCCCTGAAAAATTCATGGGTTCAAACTTCAAACTTTAAAAAGTGGCAACAGAAAATGATGTTCTACTTGACTCTCCTTGTCAAGTGCAACTTTTTTTTCTAGGCTGAAATTCAGATATTTAATTAAAGACTTACCATCGCACCAGAATCATTCGAAATAAGTAAACAAACTTCTAACTGGAGTCGCCTAATGACGAAACTCTTTGGTGCTATAAATTTCCCGAACCCCTTAATCTTGATGATATTTTTGGAATTAACATTTTGGTATTTTACGCTATTAATAAGTTTTACCAATGCCTATTTATACTATACTTTTAATGAAAAAGTAATAATGTTATGATGATGACGACAACATCATTATCATCATCACTACTACAACAACATATTCAGTGAAATCTCACAACGTGAGGTCTGGGGAGGGTAGAGTGTATACAGACCTTACCTCCACCTTAGTAGGTAGAGCGTTGTTTCCGGGAGACCCTCGACTCAAAACTACTAATTAATTGTTGTTGTCATCATTATAATAATTATAATTATTCTTGTTGTTCTCATATTATTATTTCATTTCATTGTGTTTTACGTTTCTCTTAAAATTTAATTTCTAATGCTTGATGAGAAAAGTGATAATGTTTCTAGACTAAAAATAGTAATAACAACCTTTCAAGATTATTACTCTATTAATATAGTATTACAAGCGAATTACTCAAATTTTTTTTTGCATGACTTCACTTTAGAAAATGAGCAGAAGGAAAATATGACAAATTGTTAAAGAAATAATCAAACAGAAAATAAAAAAAAAAATTCATGACTCTGGATTCCTTTTCACTGATTATTTTATTGAGGTTATACTTTATTAGCCAAAGGTACATTCTCGTTACGTTAAAGAAATTACGGATATTCCACATTCTTGTTGGTTGCATCTGAATAAAAAAAAATTAGACTAATAAACTCTGATTTAATACTTAATTAATTAATTAATATTATATTATCTTTGTAAAAGTTCAATGTTTTGGTTTATGATTGGGAAAGTAGTATTATAAAATTAATTGAAGATGACATAATTAACCACAGTTGTGTCCCAAAAGGCCGGCATTGTCATCAAAATTTTCAACACAGCAAAACCTTAACATTTATAGAAACTAGCAATAAATGAAAAAACAAGAAGAAGAAAACAAAAAAATAACACGAATCTTCATTCCTTTAGATAAAGAATGATATTGGGCCTAACTCAACCCCAAAAGCTAGCTTGTAGGGTGAGTATTGTTCAAGTCCATATAAAGAGTTCATGTTCCCATTCCATATCGGATGTGAGACTCTTAACACTCCCCGCACGCCCAGACCTCGTTAACTGGAGCGTGAACAATATAATTTGGGGGCCCAATATCGGTGAACAAAGAATTGGAATGAGTCTTGCTCTGATACCATGTAAATAATGGATCTTGGGCCTAACTCAACTCCAAAAACTAGCTTATATGGTGATGATTGTCCAAGTCCATATAAGGAGTCCATGTTCTCATTCCATATCCGATGTGTGACTCTTAACAATTTCAATAACTATATTCTTAAGTTATTAATTCAAGAAAACCTATCAGGGTTAATAAAAAGGAAAGTGTGTAATATTTAAAAGCCAACTAGGAAAAAAAAGTTAAAATATCTTTCAAGTTTCATCTCTATATAGTCTGAGTCTGTTTAAATGCTCCTTTTGACTATTTATTTTAGGCTTATGGTTTCTTTTGGATTTTTCTTTGTATTCTGAAACTTTCGGTATGTTGAGACTTGAGAATATGATTTTAAATATTTTCGGATCCTTTATAATTTATGCATTTTTAAATTTTTTTTTATATATATGACGGGGGTTTGCTTATATTGAGGTAATAGTTCTTTAGTTGCCCCACACATCCTTCAGATTTGAATCGTAACATCCACAACAATAAAAAAAACTTTGATCAATCATATTACGTACATACATTGATTGATGCAGTCCACTATCGTATTGATTTTAGGGAAAATAGTTATTTTCGTCCTTGTGTTATTGCCTTATAATGATTTTAGTCCTTGTGATATTTGACTCCCCGTATTTAACTTTTAATTAATTAAATAATTAATTTCAATCCTTCTACTAAAGATTTGCTTATATTGACGTAATAGTTCTTTAGTTGCCCCACACATCCTTCAGATTTGAATCGTAACATCCACAACAATAAAAACTTTGATCAATCATATTACGTACATACATTGATTGATGCAGTCCACTATCTTATTGATTTTAGGGAAAATAATTATTTTCGTCCTTGTGTTGTTGCCTTATAATGATTTTAGTCCTTGTGATATTTGACTCCCCATATTTAACCTTTAATTAATTAAATAATTAATTTCAATCCTTCTACTAAAGATAATTACCAAAGGAAACAATAACTTCATTGAAATCACTTCTAGAGAATCATTGTCCACTTTTATTAGAGAGCCATGCATGCCCTAAGGCGCGTTTTAGATTATAAGTTTAATATTAAATAAAGTGGAACGAATTGATAAAAAAACAATGTTAAATAAAACAAACGAAAGGAGTAGATAATAATCAAGTAGGTGAGGAGGAAGCAACTTTAATCATAACATTGTTTTTTTTTTTTAATAATATAAGCCGTGGAAACAATTTCTGACAGAAATGTGAGATAACTGCGTACAATAGACCCTTGTGGTCCGATCCTTTTCCGGATCCCGCACATAGCGGAAGCTTAGTGTATCAGACTGCTCATTTTATTGATTTTTTAATAAAATGTGTGCAATTTGATAAAAACTTTAATTAAGCATAAACAATTTTTACGTACTATCACAACTCGACTTATATATTGGTTTAGATATGAGATTGTAGAGTTCTCAAGCTCCCCTTCTTGTCCTAAATCATGTTTAGGATCAATTTTCAAACAATGCTAGATCGTGGATATCCTTTCATATTAGGTATTTATACTTAAATTAAATTAAAAATTTAACTAAAAAATTGTAATTTAATTTTTGCTTTGTTCAAAACTAGTCTACATTTCCTTAGCATTTTTATCTGTTGGATTTATTCAACTCATTTTTATTTTTATTTATTGAATGACTCCTTGTCTTCTTTATGAAGTTCGAACTCGAGATTTCTAATTAAACTTTCTGCTTTGTGGCTGATTAATTCAAAATTCGCAATGAAAAGTCTCACTTTAAAAGTGAAATTTCCCTATCAACGATAACTCTTTTTCCAAATCTTATACTCCAAACCTCTGATTAAATTTTTGAAAGTAAAGCTCACGTTATAAAAAAAATCCCTTTTCAAAGTTTGAAGCCAAAATCTTAAATTAAAGATAAAAGAAATGCTTACCACTTTATTTCAAAGTCACAATGATTCAGTCTTACACTTCTAATTCACTAATAAAGCTGAGATCCTAATATCCTGAATCAACAAAAGAACACACAAAATAAAAGAAAAAGGAAAGAGAGAAGTAAATAAAAAGGATAATAACATTTGCGGTCCTTTGATTATAAATAAATTATTATTTTGATCGTTATAATATATGACGCAAGACATTTAACCTTCAATAAATTAAAATATGTGCTTTTAATCCCTTTATGCATGAAATATGTTGTATTTAAATTATTTTTAAAAGTATATATCGTCAAATATGGAGTAATAGTAACAATTTAACATATTACTCCTCCGTCCAAATTTATATGAGATACTTTTCTTTTTAATGAGTCCCAAAAGAATGATAAATTTTCTTATTTGACAATAATTTAACTTTAAACTTTATCGTTTATACTTACGAGATGATTTATAAACGCACAAATATGTTTGACTTGTTTTAAATCATAAGATTCAAAAGTATTCATTTATTTCTTAAATTTTTTGCCCAATCAAACTTCATCACATAAATTGAGATGGGAAAATATATAATAATTAAATGGTACTTCAGAAAATTTATGATTATTCACAAATAAATTGATAAAAAGTGCACATTTAAGTAATTAAAGGTTTATAATATAAGGATTATTGTACAATATCAGTCCACATAATAATCAATTCAATTAGTTGTAAGATCTTTGCAATGGGTCAATCTCAACAACCCCATATAGCAATTCTTGGAGCTGGTATATTTGTTAAAACTCAATATATTCCAAGATTAGCTGAGATTCCTAATCACTTTGTTATCAGAGCTATTTGGAGTCGCACTGAGGTAACTTATAATAATAATTTTGCCCCAATTTTTAATATTTCTTCCATTTTCTTGATTTATTATTGAAATCTGTGAACTGGGTTCTTGTGTAAAGGAAAAAATTGTATGCATTTGTTTGTGGAATTTAGTTGTGGGTGTGATAAAAATGGGATCTTTATGTAGTCTAGCTGTAGAATTGTGTTTTTCTTCCATTTGAGGAGGTGTGAGAGATTGACGGTAGCAGGAGTTAGGAGAAGTAGAGGTAGGTCAAAGAAAGAATGGGGGCGGGGGTTGATTAGACATGATATGACAACCCCAGCTGATTGAGGATATGACCTTAGATAGAAAGATTTGAAGGTCGAGAATTAGGGTACAAGGTTAGTGGGTATTGAGTTTTTGTCGCATTGTGTGGGAGAGGTAAGGGGCTAGCCTCTTCTTCTCCTTTTCTTAGTCGTATTGTTTAGGTATTGCGTAGATCCTTATTCTTTATGTGTGTATTACTATGTGTTGCTCCATTTGCTGTATTTTGATATTTGCTGTCTTAGTTTTCTTGCAATCCTGCATCGACTACTTTCCTTTTGAGCCGAGGGTCTATCGGAAACGGCCTCTCTACCCCACAAAGGTAGAGGTAAGGTCTGCGTATATCCTACCCTCCCCAGATCCCACTTTGTGAGATTACACTGGGTATGTTGTTGTTGTAGTATTCTTCAAATTTAAGAATTGGGTTTTTGTGGAAACAGAAAAATATCTTCTGTATTAGTTTGTGGATTTTAGCTTATGGGTGTGATAAAAATTGGAACTTTATGTAGTCTAGCTATGGAATTTCCCACTTTTAGAGATTTTTCTTCCACTTTCTTGGATCATTGTTTAAAGCTAAGAACTGGGTTTGTTGTGGAAAGAAAAAGCTTCTGCATTTGTATGCATTTTTTGTTTTGTGGATTTTAGTTTGTGGGTATGATAAAAATGGGAACTTTATGTAGTCTAGCTATGGAATTTCCCACTTTTAGAGATTTTTCTTCCACTTTCTTGGATCATTGTTTAAAGCTAAGAACTGGGTTTGTTGTGGAAAGAAAAAGCTTCTGCATTTGTATGCATTTTTTGTTTTGTGGATTTTAGTTTGTGGGTATGATAAAAATGGGAACTTTATGTAGTCTAGCTATGGAATTTCCCACTTTTAGAGATTTTTCTTCCACTTTCTTGGATCATTGTTTAAAGCTAAGAACTGGGTTTGTTGTGGAAAGAAAAAGCTTCTGCATTTGTATGCATTTTTTGTTTTGTGGATTTTAGTTTGTGGGTATGATAAAAATGGGAACTTTATGTAGTTTAGCTGTGGAATTGTTGTTTTTCGTCCATTTTCCTGGATCATTCTTCAAAGCAAAACGGTTGTTGGGAAAACTGATATTTTTTCTCTGTTTGTATGCATTTGTTTGGGGATTTTAGTTTATGGGTGTTATAAAAATGGGGACTTTATGTAGTCTAGCTGTGGAATTGTTGTTTTTCTTCCATGTTCTTGGATCATTCTTCAATGTTAAGACTTGTTTTTTTGTGGAAAGAAAGAATCTTTTGCATTTTCTTGCTTTTTTTTTTTGTGGATTTTAGTTTGTGAGTATGATAAAAATAGAAACTTTATGTAGGCTAGTTGTGGAATTGTTGTTTTTCTTCCATTTTCTTGGATCATTCTTCAAAGCAAAATAATTGGGTTGTTGGAAAAACTGATAATTTTTTCTCTATTTGTATGCATTTTTAGTTTCCGAGTTTGATAAAAATGAGAACTTTATGTAGTCTAGCTGTGGATTTGTTCTTCTTTTTCCCCAATTTTAGAGATTTTTTCTTCCATTCTTTTTAAATCATTGTCCCAAGCTAAGAACTGAGTTTTTTTTAAAACAAAGGTTCTTCTGCATTTATATGCATTTGTTTGTGGATTTTATTTTCTGGTTCGATAAAAATGGAAACTTTATGTAGTCTAGCTGTGGATATGTTCTTCTTTTGCTACACTTTTAGATATTTTTATTCCAGTTTTTTGGATCATTGTTCAAAGCTAAGAACTGGGTTTTTGGGGAAACAAAAAATCTTCTGCATTTCTATGCATTAGTTTGTGGATTTGATAAAAATGGGAACTTTAAGTACTCTGGCTGTGAACTGCAGAATACTTATTTGCTGGTGTTTGTTTGTGGATTTCTGTTTCTGGATTTGAAAATGAAACTTTGTGTAGTCTAGTCGGTGCGCTTTCTTGAAATAAAAATTTGAACTAGAAATTAGTAACTGAATATCTTTGTGTACCTTCTCTGTCTAGTAAATTATTCTTGACGTTATTGTTACTTTTAAGAGTCATGAGAATGTGTGCATATGTTATTAGGAATCTGCCAGAAGTGCTGTTGAAATAGCGCAGAAGCATTTCCCAAATGTGGAATGTAAGTGGGGAGATGTTGGGCTCGAGGATATCATTAAGGATAGTTCCATTACTGGTGTTGCTGTGGTTCTCGCTGGACAAACCATGGTATATCTCTCTTTCTTGTTTGTATGCTTTTATATATAATCAACGTTCCATATGCAAAAAGTAAATAATGTTGGCTTTCTTATTACCGTCTCTCTATTTTATTTCATGTCAAGGCGGTAATCATGGAGTAGGAAAAGAAATATCATTTTTTTATTAGTATTTCTTTCTTGATAACCGTGGTCCAGCTAGCTTTCTCGCAGGACTATGAGCTTCTAGAAGACAGTGAATTACATACAATAATTTATTTAATTTTTCCATTATTTTGACTTTCGCCTTAGTTATTATACGGGGTCAGGACCGTTATAAACTCGGTCTTATAGTTGCATTTGACTTATTTATCAACAATAGTTTCTTTTTGTCCTTTTTTTTGGCTATGATGATTTTGCAGATTCATGGCGTAGTAAGTTACCGCATGGTTATGCAGATTACTATAGGAAATACTTAGTAAATTGTGAAGGACTTAGAGAAACAGCAAAAAAGAACATAGTTAAAAATTCATTGATGTCAGAGTTACAATATCTGGAATAGGGAAACTGTACTATTTATTAAAAGAAGAGAGGTATACACTTTTACGATCCAATATCATCATCAACACAACAACAACAACAACGACATACCCAGTGTAATCCCACAAGTGGGGCCTGGTAGGGTAAAGTGTACGCAGACCTTACCCCTACCTCGTGGAGGTAGAGAGACTGTTTCTGAAAGACCCTTGGCTCAAGTGCAGCAATCAAAGTAGTTATGAAAAAGGCAATACGACAGTGAAGAAAACATGGCAACTAATAAGGAACGACCCAATATACACAAGACATAATTTTATTGGGGTCAATCACATGGAAGGGGAAACATCTTCACTATCAGCATTGTACTTGACAAATTGCAATTAGTTCTGAACATTCTTGGCTATCAGCATTACACTTAATAAATTGCAGTTATTTCAGAAAATTGTGTTTGATTTGCATTATTTCATGCAGGTAGATATGTCACTGAGGCTGCTTAAGGCAGGAAAGCATGTCCTTCAAGGTCTTCTCTATTCTTTTTATATATTTGGATGAAGCTACCTTGAGCATGGATAACGGACAGACATTTTTTTGAAGTTCATTTTCTAAAAAAATTTCAATGTTTTTTACCTTGTCAATAAAGCAGGACAAATACTTCTATCTTTTCTTTTTGTCAATAAAGCAGGACAAATACTTTTATCTTTTCTTTTTGTCCTTATCTCTTACATTTGCGCTCTATGAATAGTTAAAATAACCCGTGCTCGTTCTATGTGACGTGCAATTAACTAACTAGTGTGTATTTGCATATCTTCTTTTACTTGGCGAAATTGGGATGCTCCAGAGAAACCAGCCGCTGCAAGTAAGATGCAGTTTTATTTCATTGAACTTGTGAATGTCGATTTTGCTATAATCAATTTATTTCTGTTTGAAGTGCAGTTAACTAACCAACTTCTAGCATTATTCCTATCTCTCTATTCAACTTGTTCAACATTAAATGTGATCTACTAGAACTTTTCAGCGACTGACTACAGTTCTAGTGACAAGGCTGATATAAGAAGTTTTAGCATGTCTTGATTTTGAGTCTAGTGTAGAACTGTTTGAGATTCAAATTAAGACTTCCATGTCTTGCATCCAAAATCCTATTCTGGAGTTAAATCTGAACTTAATAATCTGCAACATTCTTCATCGGTATACTGAGGCTGGTGGTCGGAAGACACACATGCTTCTTTTGCACCGCTCCTCCATTGTATGAACTGTAAATGAACCATTTTTTCTGTAATTCATAGGGTATCTATTTAGTCAAACTTGATGACCTTGTTCACTGCCTCCACAGTTCCACTATGCAGTTCATTTCTACAAGAAAATGTGTTTACACCTTCCTCCAAAAAGGAAGTATTTAATTTTCAAACTCTAGTGCGAAAATCTGAATAGGGAAGGAGTGTACCTAACTCTTTTTATTTTCTGTTGGAGTTGAAAACGTCATCCTTTCAGTCCAATTTTTGCTTGGTTGCTTGTTAAAGAAGTAAAGTTTGACAGAAGCTCCAAGGATATAAGATAGTTTCCAAATATTCAATCTTGGCATCCTCAGACACCAAAAATAATTTCGGTTTTCTTCCACTGCTCGTCGTTTTAAATCTGTTAATGCCTGCACCTGTCATTACTAACCCTGCTTAGGTTTTTTTGAAATTCGTTAAGAAAAAACATACAGCAAAAAGCTGTGATTGAACTGTGGTGTTTCTAGGGCTCCCAGCTGTCTGAATGATGAATAGTATTATTAGGTATCATGCAAAGTTTTGTTTCTTGGAAAAAATAAAGGAAAAACTGAAAGATCTGGGATTAATTAAGTTAAAGGAAAAGCAACAGAGAAGGATATGTTTTCTTTTTGTTCTACTTTTGGATGTATTTCACCTTTATGAATCTGAGATCGGGATTAATTGGAAGTTGGAAAATCTAGAATTAAGTAAAGGAAAAGCAACGAGCATGTTTTCTTTTTTATGATCTACAGAGCGGTGGTTATACCAATATTGTTGTATGGGGCAGAATGTTGGCCAGTCAAGAACGTCCACGTTCAGATAAAGGTAGCAGAGATGAGATGCTCAGATAGATGTGTGGTCATACTAGGAGAGATATGATTAGGAACGAAGTTATACAGGACAAGGTCGGAGTGGCCTCCGTGGAGGACAAGATGAGGGAAGCGAGACTGAGATGGTTCGGATATGTGAAGAGGAGGTGTGAGGATGCAGCAGTTAGGAGGTGTGAGAGATTGGTGGTAGCAGGAGTTAGGAGAGGTAGAGGTAGGCCGAAGGAGAACTGGGGAGAGGTAGAGGTAGGCCAAAGGAGAACTGGGGAGAGTGATTAGACAGGACATGACACAACTTCAGCTGAATGAGGACATGACCTTAGATATGAAGACTTAGAGGTCGAGAATTAGGGTAGAAGGTTAGTGGGTAGTTGAGTTTTTATCGCATTGTGTGGGAGAGGTAGGGGCTAGCCTCTTCATCTCCTCTTCTCCTTTTCTTAGTAGTAGTATTTAGGCATCGTATTTGTGGTCCGGCCCTTCCCCGGACCCGCGCATAGCGGGAGCTTAGTGCACTGGGCTGCCTTTTTAGTATTTAGGCATCGTGTAGATCCCTACTCTTTAGGTGTGTATTAATATGTGTTGTTTCATTTGCGTTGTATCTTGATATTTTGCTGTCTTATTTTCCTTGCAATCCTGCATCGACTACTTTCATTTTGAGCCGAGGGTCTATCGGAAACAACTTCTCTACCCCACAAAGGTAGAGGTAAGGTCTACGTACACCCTACCCTCCCCAGAACCCACTTTGTGGGATTACACTGTGTATGTTGTTGTATATTTGAATGCATGTCACCTTTATATATATCTGAGATTTGTCTATTAATACAGCCGTGGACGAGGCAGAAAAAGCATTGGCTCACTATAATTCTCTTAGCGCCACATTGACTCATCAACCAATATGGGCAGTTGCGGAAAATTACCGCTTCGAGCCTGCCTTCATTGAGGTACCGTAAATGCGTCGTGATCTTAATTTTCTATGTAGCTAGGCTGGATAATTAATTATTGTTTTATACAGAGCAAAAAACTACTTTCTGAAATTGGAGAGATGATGAATGTGCAAGTAATTGTTGAAGGATCAATGAATAGCTCAAATCCTTACTTCGCCAGCTCCTGGAGACGCCAGTTTGTTGTGAGTATTTCACTAAATGATATATGAGCTTCTCTATCTTATAAAAAAGGGAGAATAGCACTTTGGTCCCTCATTTATTGGTAAATTCTGATTTTGGTCCTTGTACTATATGACACAACACATAGAACCTTCAATTAATTAAAATGTCTGCTTTTGGTCCCATTAGGTAGGAAATATGTTACATTCAGACTATTTTTAAAAGCATATTACCCTCAATTATAGAGTAAAAATTCAAGTTTAACACATAATACATGGATAATTAAATGGTGGAAAGGTTAATAATTTTGAAAATTTGTGAATATTCATAAGTAAAGGGATCAAAAGTGCTGATTTCAAGTAATTGATGGTTAAATATGCTTAGTTAGATATCACAAGGACTAAAATTAGAATTTATCAATAACTGAGGGACCAAAAATGCTATTAACCCTAATATAAATAAGAATTGGCTTTACTTTTAGAATGAGGAAAAAGTTCCTCTTAATATAAAATGTCTTCTTTTAGTGTAGACCCTGATGTGCTCCCATGCCATAGTACATGCTAAATAACTTTGAATCTAACATTTGGCACAAATTAATATAGTACTGAATAGTTGGAGTCCGGAACTAAAATGATGCCAAAACTATTTTGTGACGAAAATGAGTGCCAAAAACTAAATGTAACAAAAATAATGTTAAGGCGTGAATTTCATGCGTTATATGTACCAAGTATGACGTTCCAGCCTTCCAGGTTAACATCCGTTAGGCCAAGTTTGACCAACTATAACACATGAAATTCATGCGTTATGTTCAATTATTTCTGACTGCATTATTGACCAGATTCTCCTGCTACCCGTACTTGGAACTCACATAACTTAGAAATTGGTCAAACTTGGCCTAAAAGCCGTTAACCTGGAATGTCGGATTTGACACAGTTAACCCATGAAATTCATGCGTTGGCATTAACTTTGTTAATTCATTACAAAAATTGTTTTTTTGCGTCATTTTGCAACCGGGCTCGAAGTTCTTTTGTGTAGTCTCAAGTACAATGGAAGCATTTGTGAGTTGTTAAGTACATTCAGTGCATTGTCTTCTCTCTTTCGGTTTAAAATCATTGACTTGCTTTTTGACAATCGCATTTGATTTCTTCAGGGTGGTTTCATTCTAGATATGGGCGTACACTTTGTAGCTGGATTAAGGATGGTAATCTTCTCATTCTTCCTGTGTTTACACTAGATCTAACGCGAATTGGTATATCTGCAAATTTCTTCAGTATTATATTTGATTTGAAATTTCTTGAACTCCTTGCATGTGCACCAATAATTAAACTGACATAATCATTCATGAAGTCTGAGTCACATTGGACGTGAACACTCTTGAGTGGTATCGAATTACCAATTCTAGCTTCTTCCCTAGATGACCCGATTCATGTTCCAATATTTGGGCTCATGCATGACTGCCAACAATTTTGGTGTCTGTCTAGGCAAGACACTAACATAAGGGCTTTCTTCCACTTAATGGAATGAATCATTCATCCATAATTGCTCACTTGGTGAAGACGAATAGGGTTGCCTAAACCATCCGGAATAAGGGATTTGCTACAATTGACCCAATTGAAACATACTGATCTTTCATACATCTAAAGTACCAATAGGTCTTGGATGTTAAGGATCCCTTGATATTTTGCTGTTTGCCCTTCTAATTTTCCAATAACCACCTAGCTCTAATCCTTTTAAGCTCTTGGTGGGATATCTCTCATAATGAAAAGATACTTTATGGGGAGAGGGACATAGTGGATCCAGGGGTGGAGCCACAACGATAATTACGAGTTTGGCAGAACCCAGTAACTTTGGCTTAAATCCTGTATTTGTGTTAAAAATTTATTTAAATATGTTCAAATAATCTATTTAGAACCCAAGAAGGAAAAAAAATTGTGGTTCAGAACCCACAAACTAATAATCCTGGCTCCGCCTTGGAGTGGATCGCGCACCTAATCCTTGTTGATAGTGTACTCTGTACTTCTTATACAATAAAGTGAAGATTCTCAACCTATATAATAGAAACTAAATAGGTAGCTGCTGCAAATTTTCATCCATTTCTCTTTGCTCCAAGCTTTCTATATTAATGAGAAAAGGCCACAGTAGAGCTCAATAATAAAATATCAGCCAAATTTAAACCACAAAGGGAACAAAAGACGCTTTGTGCCCCATCTTTGTCTAAGTACTGGAATTTTTTGTTGATACATGTACTGGTATGTCAAAAATATTAGGAGTAAAAGGTAGCGGTTTAGTGGTCAATGGAGTGTGTTGAGAACCACGAGATCTTAGGTTCAAATTCAGGCAAAAAACACTCTGTGATTTCTTCTCACTATGTTTCTTAGCTTTAAACATTTGAGCAATTTAAGACTAAATTCTACTGTATTCTTTACATTTTGGACGTCTCTTACTAGTCAAAGCTTCTTCGATTATTAATTTGCACTATTGTCCTCTACAAATGAACAGCTTGTTGGATGTGAGATTGCGTCATTGACATCCATGAATTCTCACGTGGATAAGACTCTGCCTCCTCCGGATAACATCTCGTCGTTGTTGTGAGTTCAACACTATTATCCTCGTACTTTGGATGTGATTTTAACGAAGTTGAACGTAACCATGATTAACTTTTCTTCTATTTAGTCAACTGGAGAATGGGTGTTCAGGAGTTTTTGTGATGGTGGTATCTTCGAAGTCACCAAAGGCAAGAAATATTCTAACTAGATGTTTTCTCCAGAAAGTATTTGCTGTGACAACATATCTTTAGAGCGGTAATTGTTGATTAATTATGATTTTTCACATCTCTAGATAATCTGGCGAGTTTTGGGTTTGAACGGAGTGCTGCAAGTTGAGCGTGGTAACAAGGATGGAAAGCATGGCTACTTGGTAATTGGGAAACTTTCTTCTTAGTTCCGATTATAATGAAGTGCAATATTATATACTCCCTCCATCCTAATTTATGTGGCACCATTTGACTCGACACTGAGTTTAAGAAAAAGAGGTGCTTTTGAAATTTGTAGTCTAATACGAGCCATCGACATTTGTGGCTGCAAATCATCTCATTAAGGGTAAAATGAGAAATTTACAGTTAAATTATTTCTAAATATAGAAATGTCACCTTTTCTCTATTCCACATAAAATGAGACAGATGGAGTAATGTCTTTCCCTTTATAAAGGACAATGGTGTCTCACTTATTTTTTGTCTTTAAATTGATGTCTCAGGTTTCCCTTCATATGGCTGATGGCCAAAGCAAGAGCTTCTTTTATCCATTTAGCGGGGTCACTGACGAACTGAAAACATTTCTATCAGACATATCAACAGCCAACCTGAAGGTAAAACACTTCCTAAAGTTCTCATTTGCTAAGTTGTTAGTGTCCTACAAATCATTAATCGGACTGATTTCTTCCTGGTGAAGGGTGCGTGTATTTTAAGTTAAGCTGTTCTGTATGCTTTTGGCGTGGGAAATGAGCAATCATTTTCCAGTGCTCATAAGTCATAACCATGCATGTGGTCCTTTTACTCTTTCTAAAAGTCCTATGTTTTCGATGACTTTCTTAGTCGGGTAAAAGATTTATATGGTAGTAAAAAATATAGAGAACTTCTAGTACTCCCGTCATTTCAATTTAAGTGTCTTACTTTGACTAGGCACAAATTTTAATAAAATAAGAGACCTTTGAATTTTGTGATCTTAAACTAAAGATGTGGTAATGTACCAAAATGCCCTTTGAATCTTCTGGTCTTAGACAAATCATGTAGAATGTTGAAATTAGAGAATCACCAAAAATAGAAAGAGGTATTCTTTTTGAAACTGGCAAGAAAAAAAGTAAGACAATTAAATTGAAGCAAGGGATGACTTTTTTTTTTTTGTATAATATTGGTCCGAAATAAGCTTGAATGGAGCGACATAGTCAACGCTGATTCATATAGCTGACCCCAACTTGCTTGGAATCGAGACATAGTAGTAATAGTAGTAGTTGTTGTTGCAGTGTTGATCATTGATGTTGTGCTTTCATTCTTGCTTTATCGAATTTCTTTTTGTGCAGAAGGACAATAGTTCCCGCATCGATCCTCGTCTCTCATTTGCTGAAGGTGCCCGTGATGTTGCCGTTTTGGATGCGATGCTCGAATCAGGAACGAGACAAGGAGCTCTGGTCCAAGTAAAGAAGTTCTAGTTTTATAAATACAATGCACATGATTCTTGACCTTTATACGATGGAGCGGATAGGCTACTGCAAATAAACGATTCATAACCCGAGGCTACTAAGAAAAATGATCGATTGGAGATCACTTCCTCTCTTCTGTGAGCTACATCTTGGTTTCATCGTCTCATTGTCTATAAACTCGACGATTTCTTGGTCAGAGCCATTGTACTACTATCTTTGACCCTATTGTGAAGTTGAGAAACATGTTATTCATTGAGATCCTTTTGTGTCTTAGGGTTAGAATAAAGAAAAGTTGGGAATATGTGTAAACAAATGTATTATATGGAGCTGGAATCTTAGTTACCGCTAAATAAAAACATGTTATTCATTGAGATCCTATTTGTGTAACATGTGACAGGTTCTGTAATATAGAAAAAACTAAAGATTCTTTAAATAATTCTAATTTATCGCTTTTTTTTGTTTTATGAAATATTAATTAGGAAAGACATTTGACCTACATTATCCTTATTTATGTTTAAGTTATAATTTCTCTTCATTAAATATTTACTCTATTTATTTGTCATTTTTATTAATGACAAAAGGTAAAATGAGGAAAAATAATTAATTATGCTTTGAACTTCTAAAACGACAAATAGTTTGAGACAACTATTTTTAGTAACCACGACAAATAATTTGAGACGGAAGGAGTATCAACTTAAGTAATTAATGAGATGTTTTAAAAAATTGTCCTACTGAGAGAATAATTCAAAATCTTATTTCAATAACCAATAAATAAAAAAATATTTCTTGCTAGAAGAGAATAAATAAAGTAGAGTAGATGGGAAGAAAATGACATATATTTAAAACCAACCACACCTAACATTAATTCCCCCTCATGACTTTGGGAGACAAATAGAGAAACTTATAGACAATTTTCTTGCCAGACCAATTGAAGAATATTGATTGAGAAGTGAACAAATAGCACATTACTAATTGAGTCAAGTAGTTGATTTTGGACCCATTTTGAAAGCAATCTCTTATATATTAAAATTATTGGGGTTGAAAGTTGAAAATATGGACCAATTAAATTCCTTCTTTAGAAAATTTAATTTCAGTTGGACAAGTTATTGCTTTTTATTTATAGAAATGTCCTAGTATTTGTTATTTTTAGACTAATATCTTAGAAAAAAAAGGGTGGGTGGGTGGGGGAAGAAAGTTGTTAGGAACAAGGCACTATTATTATAAACTCAATTCCTCGGATAACTTGCTCATGTACATGAAGTAATGTTCTCAAGTAATGTCTTTAATAAGTATAAATATAGTTCAAAAGTGTCTAATAGAAACGTTTTATTGTGTGCTCAGATGCTTAATTGGAAAAAACTTTAGTTCGAATGTCTAAATGTAATTTAGTGACAAGTTTAAGGGGTTGTCTATAGCCTAATTTTTTTGAAGATGTTGTTATATCCCCTTTAAACTACGAAGTAAGAAAAATAGATAATAGTGTAATAATTTATTTTGGAAGTAAGATAGTACCATAAATATTGTGATTATCTATTCTGGATAATAACATGATGAATTTGGGATTATTATGAAAACATGTGATTATAAATTTGAAAATAAGGTAATGCTTTGAGAGTATTTGATTCACATTTTCAATCTTGCGTAACCTTTACACAAAATAAGATAGTGAGTTTTAAACACAATTTAAACCCTCTTACACGTAATTAATCCAATATCAACTTAAACGTATCCATAGAACTTATAATCCTATTCAATGTTGTATTGTTGTAAGTATAATCTATCATTTCTACATAATTGCCATTTTATCCTAGATTAAAGAACAAAGAGCAAATATTACTACTACAAAAAAAAAACGATAGACTTCCCCTCGAAAAATTGTCAGGATTGTACTCGTCGCAACTGATTCTGATTGATTTCTATCGAAATTTAAGATTTTAAATAAATTTTCAACAGAAACGTTAGTCGAAAATTCCGACTTTTCTAGTAGAAATGTCCCAGAAACCATCTAAGTTTATACATTGAAAAAAACGGTTAACAGTTTTCGAATCAATATTTAATGTTTTCCATCAATCTCATCGTTGTTTCTTGACAACCGTTTACAACTTCGAACTCGATGGATAATACTCTACTTTTATTTACTTAAATTTCAAATATGATTTATGGATAAAATTCACAAATAACAACTTTTTAGTGTTATAATTGGAAAATAATCATTGTGTTTCAAATTTCCAAGTAAAACTCGAGGACAAAAATGTAATATAATTTCACTTCTGGAATTTAAAATTGCAAGAAACTATCTATTTTCAAAGACATGAAGGAAAAGTAGCTAGTAGACGCTATTTCTATCTGAGTTAACAATAGTATTCGAACCCCTAACATACCCCTACCACA
This sequence comes from Anisodus acutangulus, assembly GCA_029783415.1. NCBI lineage: Eukaryota > Viridiplantae > Streptophyta > Magnoliopsida > Solanales > Solanaceae > Anisodus > Anisodus acutangulus. Next base: position 1,405,303 of record CM056489.1, on the reverse strand, counting down.
CATCATAACCCCCACCCCCACCCCCACCCACCCACCCACCCACACAAAAAAAAAAGGACATGGTTCTCTTTCAAATAGGATGATATATGCAAAATATGATTACTCAAAAGGATCGAATTAGTTTTTTTATGTATCTTCTGAAGATCACATAACAATGCAATCCAAGACTAGTTCCACAACAAATTTGTGTACGTTTTCTTTATTTCTACTTCAGCCCATAACTTTCTGTTAATTACAAATCTGTTCCTACCAAAACTTTTTGTGTACGTTTTCCTTATTTCTACTTCAGTCCCAGAACTTTATGTGAATTACAAATCTGTCTATACAAAGAATTTGTGTAGGTTCTCTTTATTTCAACTTCAGCCTCAGAACTTTCTGTTAATTACAAATATGTCTTACCAAAATTTTTGGTGTATATTTTCCTTATTTCTACTTCAGCCCAGAACTTTCTGTTAGTAAAAAATCTGTCTATACCAAAACTTTTTGTTACGTTTTCTTCATTTCTACTTTTACAAATCTGTCTATACCAAATATTTGTGTGTGCTTCAGCCCCAGAACTTTCTGTTGATTACAAAAATTGTGTACAATTTTCTTTAATTCTATTTCAGCCACAGAACTTAGTTTGAATTACAAATCTGTCTATACCAAAACTTGTGTGTACAATTTTCCTTATTTCTACTTCAACCCCGAAACTTTCTGTTAACTACAAATCTGCCTATAAAAAAAATTTCTACTGTTCTGCTCTAATAGTTATAACTATTTAAAACAACTCTCTCGTTTTCTTCAACTGCCTCTTGAAGTAAGTTATCAGTTCTTCCATTTTTTCCCACCCTTTTAACTTTTCCTAAGCACTTAAAAATTGAAAAAAAAATCAATTTTTATTTTTCTATACTTCAACTTTTCTTGCTAGAGTTGTCAAGATTCTGGACTAGCTTACTTCTTTTTATTGTTTTTCTTCCATTTATGAACTCAATGCAATAGTTGGTTATCAAGAATTTAAAAAAAAATAGTAGTATTTTCTTATTATTACTATAACGATATATGTTCTCTTATAGTTCATGACCAAATGTTGATCACAAAACCATTTTCTTTAGCATTTTTGTGTTTTTTTTCCCTCTGTTTTTAAGAAAATATTCTGTGCTGTATTGCTTTATTCTTAGCCGAGGGTCTATCGGAAACAACTTCCCTGCCTCCGAAGATAGGGTAAGGTCTACGTATAGGCTACCCTCCCCAGACTCCACTTGTGGGATTCCATTGGTATGTTGTTGTTGAAACAATATATTCTGTCTTATAATTCATGATCAAATATTGACAAAACCATTTTCTTTAGCATTTTTGCGTTTTCCCCCTCTGTTTTAAGTAGAATGAAAGTACTATAGTTCAAATTCACTTCAATTCTTGATCATTTTATTTCTTTTCTTTTTGCACGTTTTCATGGTTTTGAGTTTTTTCAAATTCAGATTGTTGCTCAATTTTCTATCTAGTAATCTTTGAAGCATTTTGATCTTGAGAGAAGGTACCAATACTATAGTAGCATTGCTATTCTTGACCACCCTTTGTTAGTTTTTTTCTCTATATCTCTAAGAATTTGTCCTACTAAAATTCTCTAAATTGTTCTTATTAGAGGTGCGGAGCCAGAATTTTCAGTTTATGGGTTCTTGACCTCAATTCTTTTCGTTTACTGGATTTTGGATAGGTTATTTGTACATGTTATATGACTTCCTTAACATAAATACAACTTTTGAGCTAAAGTTACTACATTCTGCCGAACCCTTAATTGTCATTGTGGCTCCGCCCCTGGTTCTTATTGTACCGTATGTATAGAATATCTATGAACTCAAATCTTGATTGAACCATTGATTATTTGAGGAACTAACTATTATCGAAGAAGGTAAAATTTGTTCATATTCCTATAGAAAGAAGGGAAAATGCAGAAAGGTCCAATGCATGAAGAGTTTGCTCTAAAGCAAACAGCCCCAAAAATTGCTGGATCAGGGGTGATGATTGGTGGAGATAAGGTAACCGTTGCCTATGACCTCGTCGAACAGATGGAATACCTCTACGTTCGCGTTGTCAAAGCTAAAGAGTTAACAAAGGATGTCACAGGTAGTTGTGATCCTTATGTTGAAGTAAAAGTTGGGAACTACAAGGGTGTCACTAAGCATTTCAAGAATAAAACAAACCCCGAGTGGAACTATGTGTTCGCCTTCTCTCAGGATCGACTTCAGGCTTCTTACATTGAAGTTTGTGTGAAAGATAAGGATGTCGTGGTGGATGAAATGATCGGACGAATCGTGTTTGATCTCGTTGATGTACCGAGAAGAGTTCCACCGGATAGTTCATTAGCACCACAATGGTATAGATTGGAGGATAAACGAGGCGAAAAGTTGAAAAAGGAGGAGATCATGCTTGCTGTTTGGAGAGGAACTCAAGCGGACGAGGCATTTTGTGATGCATGGCATTCGGATGCAGCAGCTGTGGGAAGTGAAGGGATTTCAAGAATTAGAGGCAAGGTATATTTATCCCCTAGACTTTGGTATATTAGAGTTAATGTTATTGAATGTCAAGATTTGCTTCCAAGTGAAAAAAATCGCCAACCCGAGTGTTGTGTGAAGGTTATATGTGGAAACCAGGCCTTGAAAACGAAAATTTCTCCGATAAAAAGTGTCAATCCGATGTGGAATGAGGATTTGGTTTTTGTTGTAGCTGAACCATTTGAAGAGCCTTTGGTTATAAATGTGGAGGATAAAATTGGATCAAACTTTGAGTTTTTAGGAAAATGTGTGCTCCCTTTAGGCATTGTTCCTAGAAGGCTTGATAACAAACCTGTCCCTTCTAAATGGCACAATCTTGAGAAATATACAGTTGTAGAAGGGGAAAAAAAGGAGACTAAATTTGCTAGTAAGATTCATTTGAGGCTAAGTTTGGATGGTGGTTATCACGTGTTGGATGAATCGATACATTACAGTAGCGATTTCAGACCAACGTCGAAGCTTTTGTGGAAATCCAGCATTGGACTACTTGAATTGGGGATTATTAGTGCAACAGGATTTTCACCAATGAAGTCAAAGGACGGACGAGGGACGACAGATGCCTACTGTGTTGCTAAGTACGGGCCAAAATGGGTTCGTACGAGGACAATCATCGATAGCTTGTCACCAAAATGGAATGAGCAGTACACTTGGGAAGTACACGATCCTTGTACTGTGATCACAGTAGGGGTGTTCGATAACGGGTACTTACAAGGGGGGAAATGTTCAAGCATCGGAAAGGTGAGGATTAGGCTCTCTACCCTCGAGACCGATAAGGTTTACACACATTCCTACCCTCTCATTGTCCTGCAACCATCAGGCGTTAAAAAGATGGGAGAAGTTCAATTAGCTGTGAGGTTTTCGTGTACGTCTTATGTCAATATGTTGTCTAAATACGCTCAACCATTGTTTCCAAAGATGCATTATGCTCATCCAATGTCTATCAGTCAGCAAGATTTCCTCAGGTTCCAAACTATTCAAATATTGTCAACGAGGTTAGGCCGGGCAGAGCCACCGTTGAAAAAAGAGGTTGTCGACTACATGTTAGACGTTGGTTCGCACATATGGAGCGTAAGGAGGGCTAAGGCCAATTTTTTCAGATTAATGTATGTTGTGAGTCCAATAATGGCTATTGGAAAATGGTTTGATCAAATATGTCATTGGAAGAATCCACTTACTACTATCCTAATTCACATATTATTTGTGATATTAGTCCTTTACCCTGAATTGATCCTTCCAACATTCTTTCTTTACCTTTTCTTGATTGGCATTTGGCACTATAGACTCAAGCCAAGGCATCCACCTCACATGGACATCCATCTTTCACATGCGCACGCTGTTTTCCCCGACGATTTGGATGAAGAATTCGATACGTTCCCAACATCCAGGGGATCGGATAAGGTAAGGATGAGATATGATCGTTTGAGGAGTGTTGGAGGAAGGATTCAGACCGTGATAGGAGACTTGGCGACTCAAGGGGAAAGGTTCCACTCACTTTTGAGTTGGAGAGATCCAAGGGCCTCGGCTTTGTTCGTGGTGTTCTGTTTGTTTGCTGCAATAATCATGTATGTCACACCATTCCAAGTCGTCGCGCTTCTCATTGGACTCTACGTGTTAAGGCATCCGAGGTTTCGCCAAAAACTTCCTACATTGTCTACTAGTTTCTTCAAGAGGCTGCCTGCAAGAGCAGAAAGCATGTTATAGACTTGTAGGTAAGTAAATTTGACTTGAGAAGGTAGAAAATGAACTTGAGAGGACAAGGATTGTCCTGGCTTTTTCCTGCTATCTATTATTTCTATCTTAGTAAATTTATTTATCTGTAATATTGTTAGTCCAATTATGAAAAACATAAATTGAAATAAAGGGAATACAAGTCATGATCATATTAATACTACATCTGTATCAACAACTTTTGTAAGTTGATTGTGTCTTTTTTGTGTCCAATCTTTCGTTTTCAAGTTCTGCAAACGAGATAGAGAAAGTGATCAACACAATTAAATGACAATTTTTTGCAAGTTGATTGTTTTTATTTTGTCAACAATTAACCTTTTTCACGAGGTTCTTGTACAACAATATTTATTTTCTCGTCCAAATTTATATCAAATCAAATAATTTAACTATAAATAATAAAATATCACAAATTAAAGTGAGAATACATATTATCAATCATGATTAATTGATACATCTATGATATATGTTTTTGCATTAATCAATTTGATATAAACACTGAGTACATGAAAGTTTTTTCTTGATATATAGACATAAGCGATTGGACTATGAAAAATACTTGTATCTTTCTTTTCTATCGTTTGGTTATGTTGCTTTTTCTAATCATCTGGTGTTCAAAATGCACTACCCGATTAATTTAGATTCACGCCTTGTACAACTCATTTAAGGGAAATTAAACCGGCCGTTTTTACCAAGAATGAGCCATTATATTCCCCAAGCTCAACCCGAACAAGACCTCATATTAAGGATGGAGAAATTCCATTATCTCACGATTGATGGCATTAAGTTATGGTGTTCAATATCTTCTTTGTCAAATTACTCTATATCAAGACTTTGACCAGTAAAAAGTTTTTGATTTGTAGAGAAGAAGAGATTTGAAGTTAAAAATGATCTCACTGTACAAGTCAAAAAATTGTTTTTGGTAAATATCCAATTTTGGTAACGCGTAACAGCTGCTTCTTGAATTGTACTTCTAGAATTAGACTCCTCCTTGAAATGAAAACTACAACACCATTTTGGAACGTCCATAACCAAATTTAGAAATTTAAAAAGAATGACAAGTTTGATTATATTTTACTCCCTCCGTTGATTGCGCGCGAAGTTTAAGAAATAAATGAAGATTTTTGAATCTTGTGGTAAAGCAAGTCAACAATATTTGTGTGGTTATAAATTATTTCGTTAAATGTAAAAGGTAAAGTTTAAAGTTAAATTATTGCAAAATAAGAAAATGTATCATTCTTGTTGGTACTGACTAAAAATGAAAGTGTGTCATATAAATTGAGACAAATAAAGTACTTAATATAGTAGGTTTTTATTATTTATTTTAAAGTGGAGTATCAATTAATGCTATTTAAGTAAAAGTTGCATGTAATTACTTTTTAATTGACCTGATTGCATTGGAAGAGACAAAATTTTATCAAGCTAGGAGTTCAACAGCTACGACATATATGCATAAATGAAAATTTAAACATTGTATATATATACACTGTGTGATTTTTCAGCAAACCCCCTTCTTCCTCTATTTATCGCGCCAAATAGCGGAGTCGGTATTTCTACTAAATGAAACTAAATATAGAAAAGTAAACATACGAAGAAGTTAAGATGACTATTTAATATAAAGTATATATACACAAAAAAAAATGTATCTACATAGGGTGTTTTTTCAATGAAGGAGTATCAATTGACGTCTCTTGGACAAAGGTAAGTCCCCCATTTCTGATTGTGTCAAGGGCAGCGGTAGAAGTATAAGTCTAGATATGAGCTCAGATAATTAAATTCAACAATTTTTGCTCAAACAATATATTTGTGTTAAGAAATTTATTAAACACATGGATATATTAAATGAAAACTCAATTAGTAGCACTTAACATCGGCGTTTTAAATTCAAAACCTATAAAGTTAAAGTTCTGGCTCCGGCTCTATTGTTTTAATATATTTTACATCGCCGGTGCATAAAAGGGTGTAATAATTCCACATAATGTAATTTTTCAACGAAGAGGTATCAATTGACGCCTTTTGAACAATGATAACTACACTCTTGTAATTATATTTCAAATTATCAGTGTATAAAACTTCAACTCTGTAATGAACCCGTATTGTATTGAAATTGATAATTCGAATTGTACGTACAAATGTAAGAGTTCATCTCCAAGCTATTACAAATACTCCAAACTAGTAATCAAATCTTCCAATGGAAGAAGAAACAAAAAAGAAAGAAGGGAGGGTGTGGTTCCAGAATTAACCTAAGAAACTAAGAAAATAAAGAAACAACTTCATAGAATAAGCCCTAATAGATTATGTTCCTCTTCTATATATAGGCATCTTTCCGGGATCCCTAAGGTAATTTGCCAACTCTCCAAATATGTCTTCCACCGCAAGCACAATTGTTACGATACTTCCGCCCCCAATAAGAACCTTGTCTTCAAGGTTCGAGTAAAAAAATAACGTGGATAGTAGTCTCCCCACCCATTGTCGCAAAATCAAAGTGTTCTACATGACCAAAGAAGTATATGTAACCACGTACATGTGCTGCAACAACAATAGGAAGCATGTAAACATTAGATATGAGGGTGTGCTCATCAATGGAACCACTAAGGATAATCAAGCACTTGCCCAACACAATGGCAGTAGAAACAGAAGCTTCAAATTCAACCATAGTTGTAGCAAGCATTCCATACAAGTAGTATTCAAGCAAGATAGAAAGAATTAATGCAGGTTTTTGAGTCACAAGGGTAAGCTGGTTCCTTAACCAACTAAATTGTAATGACCTGGTGTTCAAAATTTCCAGGAAAACCTGCCACTTAGTTGGAACACAAGGGCTTTCTCTCAGTGAGCCAACAAGGCTTTTTCTTGAGCCACTACCACCGACGAGAATTGATTTGTTAGCAATTCACACACCAACTGTGAACATCATTGCATTAAGAGGAAACTTTTCCACGAGATAGGATTCAACTAGATGGAACCTAGGTACAATATCGAACCTGGTAACGTCGACAACAATATATCGGATGCAGTCCAATGTACCAACAAAACTCACAGGAACTGACTCACTACGCATATCGAAAAATCCATAAGCAGAAATCATAGTAATGCACAAAATAGTATCAGCTTCTCCCGTTTCTTCAAAATTCCTCACTTACATTAAAACATCCAGAGATTGAATACATGGTAAACAAGGGACTAATAATTGCAATCACAGATATTGCTCCCGTGCTTATATCTTTAAAATGAATCTCTTGCCCTTGTCTAAATGTAGCTAGCGCTGAACATGAACTGATTACGCTAACAAAGGTTATGTCAAATGGTTGATACCCAGTGAGTTTCATCAAATTATACGGCTCCAATACACCCTCGAAAGATCTTGCAATTGACGCCACAACTTGACCTTCACAAGTTGTCCACGTTCCACTTAGGATGATAGGTTTACTGACAAAGTCAAGTGATTGGCCACTCTATTATAAAAATCTATATTGTTAACCTCATGGGGTGGACCATATGAAATTGCATCAGTTGTAGGCTCAGTGACAGTACTTGTGATATTCAAACCATCAATGACACCAACAAGGACATAAAATAAGGTGTTAGCAATGGTTAAGGTGGATTGATACTTAGCAGCGGCACCAATGAGACATTTATAGATTGGGATAGTTGCAAACAGTAATGTAGCAGGGACAACGTCGAACCATGAATGACTTTCAATTAATCCCTGTTTTGTCATGCTATCTTCAGGAATCCGCAAATAGTCATCAAATCTTGGAAGATACAACTTGAAATCTACAGAACTAGGATGTGCAACCCAACAAGGTATAAATAAAGTCTTGTTGGCGAGTCCAATGCAGATATAGCAGGTGTTGTCATCTAAGAAGGGAATTTGTCCAAACCACTCTAATGTTCTAAATAGAGAGAGCCACATTTCTCCCCAAGCAGTAATAGTTATGATACTACCATGATCCAGAATCCATTATGGACCCTTCTCCATTGCACATGTGCCATCATTAATTCGTTGTCGAAACCAGCGCAAAGTAACATAGTGCAAAATAGAACCCAACATGGTGTTGTAGCGTGCAATATGCAAACCCCATTCACCATCATGGCTCAGATGTTGATAAGGACATTGAATCATCTCACGCTGAGGTTCAGTTGATAACACCACAATCCGTAACATAGGAACAAATACAGCCATAACCATTCTAGGCAATAGAAAAATTGGACTGCTAGAGTTTCCAGCCTGACGACCATCAGAAACATGTAGTGTCGAAAAAAACCTCAGTGCGCTTTGTAGTGAAGTAGTGACACTATCTTGTGGAATATATTCTCTGTTATAAAATTCGACTTGGGGAAAAAGCTTTCTTCTGTGATCCTTGGTTAAGAACTACCCAACAACAACCCAAGTGAAAAAGTAGAGATCATAGTTATGTCGAAACCACACGGTATCTAGGTTGTCAATTCCCTCAATGTCCAAGCTTAAAGCAAGCAGAGTCGTGAAAGTGGCAGCACAATGGACACACTTGCAACACCACAATTTGTTAACAAAATGGTCTTCAAAAGCTTGTTGCACATTGTTGGCAATCTCTATACACTGGTTATATACATAACTCATTGGAATAGTTAAAAAGAACAACCACTTTACATGCCTAACTTGGTTTGGTAATCCAAAATATGAACATAGTCTTGCCTTCAGCTCGTGCATTATCAAGGAAATGCACTTCTCCATTGAATCTTGATATAGAGAACTAGTAATGACAACTTCCTTCATTGCTGCCACACGTATGGAAGCTTGGTCTCTGGGAAACGCTTCCCTATGTGATTGAGCGACAAATGGACCACAACGAGTGCTTCTTAACATAACAAGACAAGGACAATAGGCCAAAAATCTAGATAGATACGTATCAGCATGACCTGTGATCGGCACAAACTCAGAATTGCTAACAGTTGCTGGAATAATCATGGCAACAAAATCTGGTTTAGTCTCATAGGAATGCCCAAATGGACTGGGCATTTCATCAAACAGCTTTCCAGCTGGCCAAACCTGTCCCTCTCCGGCTCTATATCGAACACCTTGCAGCCAAACACCATGTCAAGTTTTTGTCCTTCGCTTTTAGTTAGAAAACTCCGTACCTTAACTGAGAATGCCAAAGGGGCAGATTCAAGTTGGGTCGTAACAATGAAAGCACTGGACATGTTGCCGAGACTCACCAATTTTGGTATTGTATCCCCAACCACAAGAACATCAAGTTGTGAATCAAGATGCAGAGAGGGTGTTCAATTGATCATCGGTTATGATAGACAGGTAGAGAGGTGTGGAGTGCGAACAACGCGAGCACCAATGTAATGAACCAATACTGTATTGAAAAGGATAATTCGAATTACACGTACAAATATAAGAGTTCATTTTTAAGCTATTACAAATACTCCAAACTACTAATCGAATCTTCCAATGAAAGAAGAAACAAAAAAAGAAGGGAGAGACGTTCCAGAATTAACATAAGCAACTAAAAAAATAAAGAAACAACTTCATAGCATCCAACTCTCCAAATATGTCTTCCACCATAGGCACATTTGTTACGAACTCTCCCGACCAGAGTCAGCAAAACTCACATATGCATGTGAGGTACGTAAGAGGTAATTACTGACATTGATCAGAACTTTTTGTTTTTCTTATTGTGTAACGCCCGGTCTTTCACGAGACGCCGAGGCATCTAATGAACTAATACCTTTAGGCAGACCTCTTCAAAAAAAAAAATCTTTTTCATTTCAATAAATTTAAAATAAATTAACTAGAAAGTAAGTTTGAAAACATTTAATCAAAGAAAGTAGTTTAACGGTAGAAAGTACTACAAAAGAAAAGTCTAATACAAATATTTCAGAATAGAGAATGAAACTAAAATCTACCCAAGTCCCAACTCATATTACTCATGAAGCATCTATAGAGTTTTTAAAATACAACATTGGGTTTAAGCCCAACAATGAAAGTAAAATGTCATATGAAAAGATAGGCTCTACCATGATTAAGTGGCAGCTCGACTCGACACAGCTGAGAGATAGCCACAAATAGGAAAAAAATGCACGTTGTGTCATGAAAAGTAAAACCTGCAACCAAATTGTAGGGGAGTGAGTTTCACTAGACTCTGTAGGATCACCGACTATTCCATCATCCTTATCACTTTCAACCGTTCTAAAGTGCAATGAAATCGATGTCTTATTAATGTTAAAGTTACGACATTTATCCAATCTCCTAAGTATGAAATAGATATCAATATCTCATAATCTAGATAGCAGATAATACACCAAGGATCTCCCCATCAAATCACAACACATTAATAGACCCCTCACTAACTCATACGACTAGATCAAATAATCAACATAGGCACTCACCCTCTTTCGGGCTTAGACCAAATAATCTACATAGGCCCTCACCTTCTTTCAGGCTAGACCAAATAATCAACATAGGCTCTCGCCTTCTTTTATGCTAGACCAAATAATTAACATAGGCCATAACCCTTTTTCAAGCTAGACCAAATAAAATCATAGGCCCTCACCTTCACATAGGCTAGACCAAATAATCAACATAGGTCCTCACCCTCTTTCAGGCTAGACCAAATAATCAACATAGACCCTCAACATAGTTTCTATCATTAAACATTGTATATAAGTACATCAAGACCAAATCTCGCCATAGAATAATGTGGAAATCATCATAGCAATTCAGTTATTATAATTGTCATGACTTATTTTAAAGCATAAAATCGCAAGCAAAAGGAAACAACTTCAAATAAAGCACAAGAGATGTATGGCATCGCATAAATGCTCTATCAATAAACAACAATGGTTTACTATCTTAATTCAACGAACTACCTTGGAGCAACAAAACACAACTCAATATTCAATGTCTCAAATATCTCACATCTTTATATGAAATACATTTAATAGCTCAAGATAGGTGAAACAATTCAAGAACTTAAGATTTAATTATAACATAATAATAGCTATCATAACAAGTTCACAATAATTAGTTCATGTTTTAATTATGAAAAACAAGTAGCAGTCAAGTCTCCCCTACTTCACATCCGACGAAATACTACGACCAAGCACTTGCAACAGATCCACATACGAAGCATTTGATAGTCTCAAGCTTGATAACATTGAAATATGCAAAATATGTAAACACTTAACATACCCAAATGCCTATTTGATTCTCAATTGAAAGTGTTCTTGAGTTCATGAACAACCCCAACCCAAAATCTCAATAACTTAGATTCCATGAATTAAACACCACCAAATTTGAGTATGATACTCCATGAGTTAATGGTAAACATAATCTCCAAATAAAAATTCTCAATTCAAGTCACTATTCATCATCCCTACCAATTACTCAATTTCATTCACAAGGTCCATTTCTAGGGTTCATCTAACAACCTAACCAAATCATGATTTCTACTCAACATTATGTTCTATTTGAAGACAAATCTTGAAAATCTCCACTAAAGAGTGCTCTTGAGTTTCTTGAAAAATAGACAATGGTGATATGTAATCCTTGGGGTTGATATTTTCCCACAGTAAGGGACCAACCAAGAAAACCTTTGTAAACCATCCAATTTTTCATTTCTCTTTTCCTATAATGTTGGGAAGGATTCAGCACTTTTTACCAAGGATATGTAAACACTTAACCTCAACAATTTCATGGTCTATCACTTACACAGCCATATAGTTAAATATGCAGCAAGTAGAAATTATTATACGTACTGAAATTGTCCCTTAAGGACACATCCAAATAATGTTTTGTATAATTATCAAACATTGTTAAGCTCATCCACCGTAGCAATAATCAATAAACTTCCAAACTATAATGTACACATATTTTTCACCTTTCCACTATATTCTATAATATCGTGGACCCTATTGGCACACAATGTGTATTAATTAGCATGCGCTAAATCTCTTATTAGGCCTTAAACACTTCAGAATTATCTGGGATGCTACAAATATATAAGAGCTTCTGGAATTGAAGACACAAACAAAAATAAAAAAATATATTAATTCTTAAAACGATCGAGCGGGTCGTTACATATTCTTAATTGAATTACTATATCTTCTTGATAAGTTATGTCATCTTGTGTTTTGATGATTTGTCAAACATTCGAAGAACCGGATAGGGACCAGGTATTCTATTTGTTCCCTTGGTCGTCGTACAGTCAACACTAAAGATGTAAAGTTGTACTGTTTACTGACAGAAGTATAGCAACACAGCTGCAACTTGCTAGTGGCCAAACCAAGGTCTGAATAGTCTCTATCTCCTCACACATGCTCCCTAATATATATATATACAACATGTTACAAAGTTTAACTTAACACTTGAAAACCTAAAATCACTTTCACAAGTGCAGCCGCCACAAGTTTCTCCAAGTGCTCCCAAGAACAAAGTTGTTGCAAACTGAAGGACCAAATCCCGACACTGAAGATGTCTAAGTCCTTTAGTTTGTTTTGAATCTTTGTCATTTTGTTCTTTATTGTAATCCTACACTACTTTTAAGAAGTGTTATAGCAGGACAAATTTCGACCTTTGTTGGTTTGTGTTCTTGGCTAGAGTTAGTCAATGTTTGTAGCTTTGCAATATAGTTATTGTAAAACGGCTTACAATAGAGGTATCGTAAGGGGTGAGCGATTAATAGTTTAATTTCTAGGTTGCAATAGGTTGTAATCTGAAGTTTTTCAGTTAGTGAAGTTGGAAATCCTACTTAGTAGGTCGTGGTTTTTAATTCTTGAGCAAAAGAGTTTTCCACGTAAATCTTGTGTGTTATTTACTTTCTGCTTCTACTTAAGAGAACAGATAGAGAACCTGATTCTCCATGTTGTTCAGTGGTGTTACGCCCCGAACCTAGGACTGGACGTAACACGGCACTCGGTGTCTGACTACATGTGACCGAGCAAACCAACTGACTGGCTGGATCAACATGTGATATCATAATATAATGAATGTGGAAAATAAACTAATACATGCTGATATACTAACACACAAGCCTATTAAGTACTGAATGATTGTTGTTCTCGTCTATGAAGCCTCTAAGAATAATGAAGTATTGACTGTTACATGGACAAGGCCTCGTCATACCTGACTGTCTGAAATTGCTAATGACTATAAATAAGATAACACCCCGAAACTGAAACTAAACATAAGTACTCTTTATCGTGAACGAAGAACCACATGTTTAATTGAATAAATAAGTTACGGCCTCAGGCCCAATATAAGTGCACAAACTACGACCTTGGGCTCAAGTATACGTATACATAACTACGACCTCATGCCCAAAGATGCATAAAGCATAAACTACGGCATTGAGCCTAAATACAAGTGTTCAACATTCAGGAATATAAGATAAGAACTGAGAATCATATTGTAATGCAAGATATTGAAATACTGAATTATACTGAAGTACATGATACTGAATCATACTGAAGTACATGATATTGAAATACTGAATCATACTGAAGTACATAATACTAGAATATTGAATAGAACTAGACTGAGACATGCACTCATAAACTGATTATGAATTTTGAAGCATTAACTATTCATAGTAACTGAATTGTCATAACTGAGACTCATGTGATATCGAACACGAGTCAATACTGATTACGTAATGAGTTCACAATATTCAAAGTGATAATTATGAACAACTACGAAGTTATACTCTTAAAAGATAGAAGTTCTGGACTTTTCATGAAATGGGGTATAATCTCTAATTTTGAAGTAATTTGTAGTGATTATGATGAATGAGGCGTGGTGATGATTAATAATGTTCCCACACGTAGAGAGTTAGCCTCACATACGTTAAATTCTTGCTCTAGAGCGTAATACAATGTTCGTCAATTCCTCTCGACTTTAATCTATATCAATATATGTTAATAGAATCAACATTAACAACAATTCTCATGTTTTGACCATCTAGGCATTTTGTCAAACACTTGGTGATCATAAAGCTTCATAGACCTTATTAATGGTTTCTGAATATTCCTTCAAAATTAAATATTCCATCATTGTCCAATAATTTAAGCTATATTTTTTCATCATATTAATAAGAGAAGAATAACATCTGATAGTACATTTCATATAGTTTCTGAATATCTAAACTTTAATTTTAAAATATTAAATTAATCTAATCTAATTTAACTTTAAAATTTAGTCAATTTGACTTTAAAAAAGAAAAAAATATGACAAGTATTTTGGGACGGAGGGAGTATATTCCTTCAAAATTAAATATAAGGAAAACAATTGACCCTTCACGTTGCAAATTTTCCTTTATATTTTTTCCCTTTGATGATTCGTAATTATATATATGGAATGTCAAAGTGCATATTTATAGTTGAATTCAAAATACCAAAAATATTAATTGACGTTGATTTTGTAGTTTTTTTGGACTTCAATAGTTTATAGGGGACCTAAAAGAAAGGCTAAATATTAGGGGAAAAGTTTAAGTCACATGCGAAGTACTCTGAAAAAGGACGAACCTAAAAGAAGAAGAAAAAACGAAGGACTCCTATAGAGTTATTACTCTTAAATCTATATATAAATGGACGAATAAAATCTGGAGGTGCAATTAATACTCCCAAACCTAAATGGAGAATGAACGTAAGCAATTAATATTCAAAATCTGGAGGTATGGTATATTTTTATAAGTTAAATAATTAATAAATAATAATTTAAGAAAAATAGTAAATGATTATTTTGTCTATTGCAGAGTCTTTTAATGAAGAGTAAAACGTTCAATTAACATTTCTAAAGTTCTTCGTGCTTTTAATATAACTAATCTTTATGAACGTGCCTCACACGTTATCCTCTGTCAATCTCTCAAATGTTAGGTGATATTACTTGAAATTACATATTATTTATTTTATAAGGTATAAAAATATTGTTCGATTGTATCACTTAATATTTTCTATTAAAATATTATTTTTGAGAAGTGGTTCCTCATGTCCCTAAAGCTATGTGATCCAGATTATCCTTGATCTAAAATCTAACATAAAAAATAAGGTAATTGTGTGAACCAGTAATTTTCTATTGACTTGAATAATGTACGTAATTATTAACAAAATTTTAAATACTTCATCATAACCAAAAGAACTACTACTATGGAAGAGTTGCGATGTCACTGTCCAAGAAAGAATTGTGCTAGCTCTATGTAAGAAGCAGCGTGGTTACTGCGTAATATTATGAAATTGTAAGTCGAACGTCCAAATTGGTTTTACACGCCTCCTTATAATTCTAAAACGTATTGGACTAATAAGGTGACTTGGTTTAAAAAGAAATTAATTTAGTTCTTTTAGGTTTAAGAAGTATGTCAAAAAGGAAATACGATTAAAGTTTATTAAAGTAAGTCGTTCATTATTTGAACGGTATATTGGTCAATCAACATTTATATTCTTGCTTCTTGTAGCTTTGCCCCTGCTCTATGTAGGGTATCCCTTCAACTGTTGTAGATGAGTGCTTCATTTGACATGTTGCTGGCCTGCAGAATGAAGTTGGATGATAATCTCTTTGAGCAAATGTCTACCTTCTCGTTTGCATTTTTGGAATCTACGATTGTTCCTTTCAATCCAGATGTGATATACAGGTGCAGCAAATACAAACCCCAATATCCTTGCTCTTGGCCTGCTGTTTCTGAGTTGTGTCTGAAGCCATGTAGTCTCAGCATCCCAAGTGCCTGATTGACTTTGTATATTCAGCCACTTCAATAAGGAAAGCCAAATCTGTTTAGTATAAGTGCATTTAAAGAAGAGGTGCCCAAAAGTGTCCTCCAGTCTGGTATTACATAAGACACTCTTTTTGTACTTGTATTTCCCATTTAGTCGGTCTGTCAACTGTTGATAGCCTCTGATGCATTGGTATAGGTAAAGAATTGATCTTGGACCTAACTCAATCTCAAAAGCTAACTTGTAGGGTGAGGATTGTCCAAGTCCATATAAGGAGTCCATGTTCCCATTCCATTTCCGATGTGGGATTCTTAACACTCCCCCGCACGCCCATACCTCGTTAACTGGACCGTGAACAATATAATTTGGGGGCCCAACATCGGTGAACAAATAATTGAAATGGGTCTGACTCTGATACCATGTAAATAATGGATCTTGGGTCTAACTTAACCCCAAAAAAGAGCCAAGATTTTCTCCCTACCCTAAACCTTGAATCGCCCCCCCCCCCTTCGGGCTAATGAAGATACTACTCCAGTCTTTCCAGTGGATCCTTCCCTAAGAATGGAACCCCCCCCCCCCCATATTTTTTTCGACACCGAATCCAGCGATATACCATCGGTATACGTTGATATACAGCCTCCTATACCTCCATATTTCTCCAACAGGTTGTATACCACTGGTATACGTGGTTACACCTTTCATATACAGTGCCCTCAACCTCCCCGAACCCCGAAATTTTTTTCTTTCCGGCAACCCTCATGGCGGAACACATCCAAGCCGGTTTTTCTGGCCACAGTAGGAGCATAACGACGGACTGGGCCTTCAGCAAATCCCCAGTCCATCCGCAGCCAAGAACCATGGGAGCCCTTCCGCCGGGCCTTTGTCACCAGGCCCAAGCCCCTGCAGCCATACAGTGGCCCAACAGTATGGGCTCGGCTCCACCATATCGTTAGGTCCAAGATCCATTCTTTACATGGTATCAGAGACATGCCTATTCCAATTCTTTGTTCACCGATGTTGGGCCCCCAAATTATATTATCCACGCTCCAGTTAAAAAGGTCTTGGCGTGCGGGGGAGTGTTGAGAGTCCCACATCGGATATGGAATGGGAACATGGACTCCTTATATGGATTTGGACAATCCTCACCCTACAAGCTAGCTTTTGGGATTGAGTTAGGCCCAAAATCCATTTTTTACACTATCCATATGATAAATTGATGTCAGGCACCTTTCACTAACACCAAGTTCCTCCAAACAACTCTTGGAAACTGAGGAAGTATAGCATTGTAAGCTTGCTTGATACTGTATTTTCCTTGAATTATCATAGGCTGCAAAGATTGGAGGAAATCTGATTGTCCCTGGATTCATTTTCTAGCTTAAAAAACCTTCCTAACTATTCAGCAAGGTTGCTTTGGTACTGGCATAGTAGTGATATCTTGTCTTTTAAAATAGAATGAACGGATCTATATTCATGCTTTTATAAATGTATTCTACACGTTATATTATTCCGTTTCAATCTCAATCATCACAAGAACCAAGAATATTAGATAATATTATTTATAATTAAATTACATTTATTTAATAAGGTACAAAAGTGTTACCATGCTAAAAGATTATATCCACTTAATATTTCTTTGAAAATATTATTCTTGATATATACATTTTCTTCCTTTTTTCCCACATGGGAAACATGTTACGACTAAAATAACTTAATATTAGAGATTGAGTGATCATATATGTATTTATTGTCATTTACAAATATGTTGAAATTGTTACTAAACAAAATTAAACTATAAAAATATTTTTTAGTTTTAAGAACATATAATTATTTATTTTAAACAAATTAGGTTGATTACTGAAGTAAGATATAATATTTTTTTTTAAAACAAATCAAGTCCTCCCATTGCCGTAACTTTTTCGAACTTCATGGTAGTTGTCATAATGAAATATTTATATGAAGAACATTTTCAGTTATTTTATTTTTTTCAACATAAATTTTTATATTTATCGAGTGGCAAAAGATAATCAATCAAATTTACGGTAGTTATTCTTATTTTTTCTCATCCTCCTATTTTATTTAAGAATATTCATATTAATTCCCACAAAAATAATCCAACTGTGGTCATTTAACTTTGAGTTTATCAGACAAAAGTTACTTTTTTATTTATTTATTGTTACATAAAAGTCATCTAACTTAAAATTTATCACAAAAAATATTTTTATTATTTTTTACGTAATAGGTAGAAGCCAATATTAGCCTTCAAATCTTATATCGTTTGATTATTTGTATCTGCACGACGGATAACATGAGAAAAAATATCACATATGCAAACTTTTACTAATAATTATAAGAACTAATTGCACGAGTTTTAAGTGTTTGAGTTTTTGATAACCAACTGCAGTCTTGATCAGTTGAAAAATCATAAGTAGTATAAAGTAGAGATAACACATTATAATTAATAAATTAAATGAGAAAGTTGGTAGAATGAAGGTTAAAAGTACATGGAAAGCACAACCGTTCGAATTGATTGAAGCTACGAACAAATGCATAAAATATTGCTTATCATGGAACACTTCTATAATTTTAAATTTCTATTTATTACTTATTAAGGGTTACGAAATATTACCTTATTTTACTTTAGTGTATTTCCTTTCATTGTTTTTCATTAATAAATTAGCATTTGTTTTGTTAAGAAATTAAAAATAATAAATTAAAGAAAACCTAATAAACTGAAAGGAAACACTCCCCAGGAGACCCCACTGACGGCCAACTTCTAGCAAGAAGTCTAGTTCCTCTAGAAGTAGTAATTTGATAGAACTCTATTTTGTATTCGTTTTACCAATATAACCTACAAATTTATATTAAGACTAATGTAAAAAGTATAAAAGTCGTTCAATATTTAAAGAATGTTTTGGTTAACTAACATTTATATTCATGTTTGATGATATCTAACTAGCGTACGTATATATCTAACCAGCGTACGTACACTTGAGAAGTTTATGGTTTTATCCGATTGACTAAAAATGTCTATGCTCCCCTAGCCATAACCCTTTATAACCAGGGTAAGTGTATACTTAATGTATAACAACAAGTATATATCATGCATAATATTTATAAATAGGTGTATACTGTATACACATATATTATAATTGTAGAGTGATTATACCGGTTAAGTTCTGTAAAACATAAAGACTTATCTTATTTTTTTGAAATGGACCACTTTGAACTGTTGTGTAGCATAAAGAATCTCCTACTTTTTTTTGGTAACTTCACTCATTAATCGGTTAGCTAATTCGAATTTAAATTAGTTGAGCCGATAAGTTTTGAATACTGAATAATTTAAAAAATTAAGGAAAATACAAAAGGGTGGAGAATTAGAGAAGTCATTTCAATCACCAAATAGAGTTTAAGCCAAAGAAGGATAGAGTATTGCACTCTGCTATAGATGTGATTCTATCTGCTGACCAAAGGAAGCAAAATGTCCTCTCCTGTTGGATAAATGTTACTTACTAATATAATTTTACATCAAGAATGTTGGTTATAAAAAATTAGTTTTTCATATGTGCTATAGAATACTGTATATTAATTTGAAAAACTTTCAGAATATTATTATTTGGTGTTGCATTAGCTTGATTCTTGAAGCAGATAAAATGAGTCAATTGATTTTTGCAGATTTGGTTGAATCCAATAAGAATTGTTGGAATTAGTATTAGAAGGTTGGATATCAAATTCGGAGTCATTCAGATTAATTTGGATAAATTTTTGAAGCAAAATCGTGTGAGTAAAATTTATGTGTAAGCGGGATATATGAACAATTTAAAATTTATATCAAAATTGTGATATAATTTGTACTGAAATTCTGATGATCCATTAGGACTTGTGGCAATTGCAAGGCTCATCCATCAGAACTCTAACGATCTGTCAGGATTTGTGAACAATTTATTCCAAACTTGTTCATAAGAACTTCTGACGATTCACCAACACTATTCTATGTTCTGATCCATAGGATGTTTTTGCTAACCTTATTTAAATTGGGTCAAAATTTAAATATCGGCACTAAAATAACCTATTTTTGCAAGTCTTCCATTTTTATATCATACCAAATGATGACCCAAAATCAAATGTTAAACCCATGTTAATGTTCAAACCACTTCTTTAATTTTGAAAAATGACCATTTTCTAAATGCAAAACCACGAAAGTGGCTTGATTTAAATGTATAGTATGACTCTGTGAGCCCAACAATCTAAACAGGAGTTTATTGATGAATAAAAAAGTACAACCTGTTGCACTAAGCTTCCGCTATGTGCAGGGTTCGGGAAAGGCTGAACCACAAGAGTTTATTGTACGCAGTCTTACCCTATATTTCTGAAAGAGACTTTGAATAGTTTTTCATTTTTAATCTAAGTCCTAGGTTTGAGCCTAAGTTACCTTTTGTAGGAAGTATCCCCCTTCCCCTTCTCCAAATATAGTATTTATTGGTGTGCGAATCCAGATTTAGTCCCCTAATACAGATATCGAACAACAAGCGAGAAACTAAAGAAAACCAGATTATATGATTATGAGATTGCAGCTTCTCTATCCATATATCACCAAACTGGACACTTTATGCTGAACTGATAGCTTTATTCAAAGGGTAATTAGAACCGACATTCACAACGACTTTATTTCCATTGATAGTGAAAACAGATTCCCAGATATTGATTGATCAAATTTGAATCACCTTTACAAAGTCTAATTACTTCACATTTGGTGAATGACTGCAGGTTTTTCTTGAACAATGAATTGCCCTCTCTTACAACACATTTAGAGAGGCAAACATGATACCCATCTGTCCCAATTTATATGAAATATTTTTCTTTAGTCAGTCCAAAAAAAATGACGCACTTCCTTATATGATAATAATTTTATTTTAAACATTATTTTTTACGTTTAACGAGATGATTTATAACTACACAAATATCTTAAATTTATTTTACACCACACAGGGGCGGCTCAACAACTTTTGTGGCCTAAAGAGGAACTTTAATAAGAGGCTTTAAACTTATTTGAAGCTTGTTTTTATAACTTTTTAAGATTCAACGTAATTAATTATTTCTTTCTAGTATTTTTTGAGTTATGAATAATCATATTTATATTTTCAGTTTTGACATATTAAAATATTCTCATAAATAACAAAAAATGATATATGCATTTACAAAGAAAAAATTTAAAAGTGAAAATTTTGAATTAAAAGAAGATAACATAAAGTTAAAATAATAGTATGGATGAATAACTCTTTAGAGACTATGGACAAGCTCGCATTGGATTATTTGCATTGTATGACCTTTTCTGAAATCACTTTTAAATTCCATCACTTATTAATCAATGGGCTATTATCGTCTTTAAAAGTTGTGGTTGATTTACACAAACATTCCTTATTTAGGCCATCATTTAATTTTATTCCTATTTTTAAAAATTAATGTAAATATAGCCTTAGGAAACATGTTAGATTCAAGTTATATGTTAGCTCAAATATAGCTAAATTTAACAAACAAAATATTAGACTATCGTATGACGTTTGTAATAACTAACAAACTTTTAAATTGTGGTATAACTTTTTCTCATAAGATTTTCAATATGCTCAAAAGGAATCCTTGGATCTCGGTCTAAAAGGGACTTCAATTGCAAAAAAAAATAATATAGAAAGAGGATCATTTACTAAACAACTCTTCTAAAAAGGGATAAACTGAAAATTAATTGGATGAATTTCTTTTTGACAAATTTAACCAACTAAATAATGAGACATAATTTAAAGAGTGGCCTAAAGAAAATCATGTGCACAAATACTCAAAAGACAGTCACTCTTTGTTAAAATTCACAAATAATAATAATTTTCATTATAATAATAATTATTAAAAATAACTATATAATTTATGTAAGGTAATTATTGGGGCCTAAAGCGCCCGCTTCGCTCGTTTGGCCCCTTGCCACCACAAAATTTAAAAAAAATCTTTATTTTTTAAATTATCTTTATTTTTTAAATTATGTGTCTAATCAAATTACATCTTAGGGACGAAAGGAATATCAGATTTCTCTAGCTAATTATGAAAAACCGTGACCTTTACATGGATTAGCTGAGTCTTAGATTATTATTTTTTTGGTAGCACATTCTTTTACATACTTCATTTAATTTCCACAAAGATTCTTATGGAACTGATTCATCAAAGAGTACTCTCTCTGTGTACTGAACCTTGATTTCTTATTTTTAATTTAAGTCGCATTTCATTAGCAAAAAAATAAATAAAAAAGACTGCAGATTTCTTTAATAATAATGAACAACCTTATCATATATTTGTCCAAAGAGTAAAGGAGTTACTATTCCTCCTATAAGCGTTGTGATGGGATACAGTTAGTACTCTTTCATTTTTAATCAAAAGATTTAAGTTCGAACCCTGAGTATGAAATTGTCTTTGTTAGGGAGTGTTTTACTCCCCACCCCAATGTGGGACTCCTCGACGGGAATTTGAATTTAGTTGGACTATAATATAGGTACCAAACACTGGGTACAACCGTACAACAATAACATATTCAATGTAATTTCACCCGTGAGATCTGTGAGGATAGGGTGTATGCAGACCTTACCTCTACTTCATGGAGATAGAGAGGTTGTTTCCGAAATACACTCGTTCAAGTAACATAAATCAGCAATTTAAAATTAAATTACAGAAATAAAGCAAATAATACATGCACCAAACACGAGGGGAGGGGAGGGGGAGGGGGAGGGGGAGGGGGAGGGGGGATAAAAAAAATGGAATTACTATCCTAACATGTACTACAGAAATTTACTAGTATCCAAGTGGAATAGTGGACCATTTAAGTACATATTTTTAACCACATATTTCCAATAATTTTTTATTCGGTCTTTGACGGTTTTTGGTCCCTTGTGGGCTTAAATGGACAGCTTAATAATTTCTGATATAAATCGTGTATATTTGTGAATATTTAGATTACTTATCATATTTTGTAGAATTTTTGTATAAGTGTAATTATGAAATTAGTATTATAATAGGAATATGATTTTTCATATTTAGAGATTGTATATGGTATACATAGACCTCTTCATTAATAAAAATAATCAAGGAATTATTTCTTTCATGGTATCAGAAGTCTAGGGCAAAATTTCCTTCTCCCAACTACACTTCCGCCGCCTAGTACCCTCGGAATCCGCTATTCCGACATCTTTTTCTTCTAAAATTTTTCCTCTCTTCCCAAATTCTCTTTCTAATCCCTAATTCTCCTCTTGTTCTTTCATTATGTCTACGTCAAAGAACACGTTTTATCCTGCCCTTATCTCTCCAACATCAAGAACCACATCCCTATCGTTCTTGAAATGAAAAACGTCCAATACGCGACATGGGCAAAATTATTTAAAGTTCACGCACGCTCGCATCAAGTCCTTCACCACATCATCCTCGCGGATACAGGCAAGGAGAAGGTGCCTACCGCCAATGATGACCCTGTGTTCTGGACGACTCTTGATGCTACCGTACTTCAGTGGATATATTCCACTATCTCTACGGCCTTTTTGCAGACGATTATTGAACCCGACGCCACAACGATGGACAATTGGAATAGGGTGCGTGATATATTCCAAGATAACCAAAATTCTCGTGCCGTCACTTTTGAGCAGGAATTTTCCCATGTCACTACGGAGGATTTTCCGAATGTCTCAGCTTATTATAAAAAGGCTGAAGGAATTGGCGGATCAACATAAGAACGTTGGTGCACCCGTCATTATCGTATTGCTCTTCAGATGGTTGCCGGCCTATCCGAGGCCTATAATAGTGTTGGGACTCTTCTTCGTCAAAGCAACCCTCTTCCTCCGTTTTATCAAGCCCGATCTATGCTCACTCTTGAAGAGGCGGGGTTGGCTAAAAAGGCCGCAACTGGATCAACTTCCGCCATGATAGCGACCTCGCCACAAAAGTCCTACTCTCCATCATCTTCAGCCAATTCCACTCCACATTGGAACAATGAGGGTGGAAAATAGGGTCAAAATCAGAAGTCCGGCGGCAACGGTGGCGGCAACAGTGGTCAGTATGGCAGCCGGTAGGGGAAACCGCAGCTTGGGCCTGCGCAGTGGGCCAACAGTGCCGCTAGCCAGTGGGCCAGCCAGCAGAGGCCCAATTCGCAGCCAGTTCCATCAATTTACCCAGAGAATTGGGCTAGCCAGCAGAGGCCCAATACGTAACAGTTTCATTCCAGTCAGTCGGCTGTTGGGCCTTGTCAGCATGCCTTCACGGCTGTGGGCCCAACAGCAGTTCCGACACCCACGGATATCGAGGTCGCGATGCATACAATTGGATTAAATCCCCCTGACACAAATTGGTACATGGACATTAGAGCCACTTCTGATATGACGTCCGTGCAAGGTAATCTCTCGTCTTATTTATATTTGAGCAAAAATCGTGGCATAATTATTGGTAATGGCAATTAAATTCCCATTCGTGATTATGGTCACACAAATTTGTCCCCCCACATCCACCTCTCGTCCTAAAAAATGTCCTTCATGCCCCTCACTTAATTAAAAAATTGGTATCTGTCCGGAAATTCACAATTAATAATTGGGTTTTCGTTAACTTTAACCCTTTTGGATTTTCTATAAAGGATTTCAAGATGGGGATACCTCTAATGAGGTGTAATAGTCGGGGAGAGCTTTATCCAATCACACCACCACCATTTTCATAAGTCAAGCCACACCTTCCACATTTTCCGCTTTTGATCTTTCCTTGTGGCATGCCCGTTTGGATCATCCGGGGTCATCTATTATTTCTTCTCTTAAAAATAATAATTTCATTGATTGTACGAGTACACGTAGTACTCATATTTGTCCTTCTTGTCCTCTAGGAAAAAATGTTAGATTACCGTTTGTCGCCTCTATTTCTAGTACGTTGATGCCTTTTGACATTATTCATAGTGATTTATGGACATCTCCCGTTTTGAGTTCTTTGGGCCATCGTTATTATGTTTTATTTTTGGATAATTATTCTATTTTTTTGTGGACATTTCCTTTGTCTAAAAAATCTCATGTTTTTTTCACATTCTTAAAATTTAGAGCTTTCATCCGTATCCAATTTGCACGGGAAATTAAAACATTCAATGTGATAATGTTAGGAAATATGATAATGGGCCATTTTGGGAATTTCGTGACACTCATGACATATCTTTTCGATTTTCTTGTCCTCATATATCCTCGCAAAATGGGAAGGCCGAAAGAAAAATTCGTACCATTAACAATATTGTCCGAACCTTACTAGCCCATGCTTCATTACCCGCATCTTTTTGGCATCATGTGTTACAAATGGCGACCTACCTCCTTAATATTTTCCCTAATAAAGGTTTAACATATCAATCCCCACTTAAATTTCTTTACAATAAAGATCCCTCGTATTCTAATCTTAGGGTGTTTGGGTGCTTGTGCTATCCACTTTTTTTCGTCCACTACAATTAATAAACTTCAAGCTCGATCCACTGCTTGTGTATTTTTGGATTTTTCGTCTAATCATCGTGGTTACAAATGTTTTGATTTATCTTCTAATAAAATCATAATTAGTCGCCATATTATTTTTGATGAAACCAAATTTCTGTTTGCTCAAGTGTCTAAATCCGTGTCGAGTGCTTATAATTTTTTGGATGATAAGAAGAAGGAAATTTCTGCTGCTAAAATAAGATAAGTTTCAATACCAAAGGAGTGAACTTCACTATAAAGGCTATATAAGTGCATCACTAGTTTGCTCCCTCGCCGTATATTCTACAACAGTGTGCCCGAGAGTCAAATATGCTAGCAGGCCCACTGCGTGCTAGCTCAAACAATCTCGGCAATGTTCCAGCCTCTCAGCCCAGTTCCGAGACCCGGCCTAGTGGCGATCTTGGCCCAGTTTCTGATTTCGGGCTCAGTCCAGTCTCAGTCCAGTTTCTGGCCTAGACTATCGGACCAGTTTCTGGCCTAAATGTTTCTCTTTCTCCTTCGGGTCGTCAGCCAGCCACTATTAGGCCAGAAGGCCCACTGCATGTTGGTCAGTCTACCACTGACCCAATAATTACCCAAATCCCGTCAAATTCTATCTCAAGTCAATGGTATTTTAAATCAAAATGACATTTTAATCTTAATTCGAATGTCACTAAATCACCCCTACCACGTAACCCAGTGTCTGCCCTTCATGACCTAATTGGAAAATGGCCATGGTTGACGAATATAATACTCTTATTGAAAATAAGATGTGCGATTTGGTGCCCCGTCCGCCTGGTGTTAATATTATTCAGTCTATGTGGATTTTTACTCATAAAGAAAATTCTGATGGTTCTTTTGAGAGGCATAAGACCCATCTTGTATGTGATGGCAAAATACAACAGGTTGGTGTAGATTATGGAGAGACATTTAGCCCGGTAGTCAAATCGGCAACTATTGGCACTGTGCTTAGTCTGGCTCTCTCGAAAGCATGACCCATTCATCAGCTGGATGTGAAAAATGCTTTCTTATACGGTGATCTTAAGGAGACAATATACATGCATCATCCCTTGGGTTTTAAGGACCCCAATTATCCTCACCATGTCTGTTTGATGAAGAAGTCCTTATATGAGCTTAAGCAGGCCCCACGGGCTTGGTATAAGAGGTTTGTAGATTATATGTCTACTATTAGGTTTTCTCACAGCATGTCTGATAATTCTCTGTTCATCTATCATCGTGGTACTTCTCTAGCATACATTCTGTTATATGTGGATGATATTATTTGACTGCCTCCTCTGATAATTGTGCAAGTCTATCATGACTCTCTCAGTTCAGAATTTGCTATGAAAGACTTGGGGCCCTTGAGTTATTTTTGGTAATAGTTGTCACTCGTCATGCAGGTGGTCTATTTTTATCACAGAGGAAGTATGCGGCTGAGATTATTGAGGGAGCTGACATGTCATCTTGTAAGTCCTCTTCTACTCCGGTTGATACCAAACCGAAGCTGAGTGCTACGTCTAGCACACCATATGAGTATCCCACCCACTATCGTAGTCTTGTTGGGGCTCTTCAGTATCTTACATTCACAAGACCAGATACTACTTATGCAATTCAACAGATGTGTTTATTTATGCATGATCCGCGGATTGATCACATGAATGCGCTTAAATGCATTATACGATACATACAGGGCACACTTGATTATGAGTTGCATTTATATCCATCCTCCGTCTCTACTCTCGTATCTTATATAGATGCTAATTGGGTGGATGTCCAGATACCAAACGTTCAACTTCTGGTTATTGTATGTTTCTTGGTGATAACTTGGTGTCTTGGTCGGCAAAATACTAGGATACTTTATCGCGATCCAGTGCGGAGGCCGAGTATCGAGGCATAGCCAATGTGGTGTCTGAGTCATGTTGGATGCTTAATCTTTTGTGAGAGCTTCACTTTCCTATTCAGAAAGCTACATTGGTCTACTGTGATAATGTTAGTGTCATCTATCTCTCTGGGAATCCGGTCGAACATCAGCGCACTAATCATATCTATATGATTATTCACTTTGTTCGTAAAAAGGTAGCTCGTGGACAAATACGTATCTTACATGTCCCTTCAAGGTACCAAATTGCTGACATCTTTACTAAGGGTCTTCCCTTGGTTCTGTTTGAAGATTTTAGGGACAATATCAGCATACAACAACCGCCCGCTATGACTGGGGGGTGTGATAGAAACCGTGTATATTTGTGAATATTTAGGTTACTTACCATATTTTGTAGAATCATTGTACAAGTGTAATTAGGATATTAGTATTATAGTAGGAATATGATTTTTCATATTTAGAGATTTTATATTGTATATATATAAACCTCTTCATTAATGAAAATAATTAAGGGCTTATTTCTTTCCGTTTGTCTGTAAGGAAAAATTGGAAAAAAGGTAGAGAAACTAAAAATGATTTGAGAAAATACAGACAATTTCAATGAAATGGGCCAATTTCAATTTTAGGCCACCAATAATAATTAAGTTGGTCCCCATTTCAACTTAATAGATATAGCAATAACAGAGCAGTGAAATGGGCCAATTTCAATGACTGCCATTCAAATTTTATTTTATTAATATCAAAATCATTAAATTATTGTTGTAATGAAAAAGTCATTAAATTTAACCTAAATATCATGAAAGTCATTAAATTATTTTTGTAACCGATTGAAAGTCACTCAACTTTGATAGGTATCACAGAAAGTCATTAGAAGGAATGAAAAGAGACATTTCTACCGTACAAATAAAAGAAACTTTTAAAATTTGCAAAATAACATATCTAGCGAAGAATGAAACCCTAAACCTTTATCAAGTAAGAGAGGCTCTTAACCATTAATCTAGGAAGTCATTTCTGTTAAATAATGTCACGTAATAATTTTTTTGTGAATTTTACACCTCAACTATCAATTATTCCCTTGAATTTGATTAGGCCAACTATCAGTTATTTCCTTTTCGTATCTGAACTATCAACTAAATAGATATCATATTCCATCTTTTATATATATATAATATGGGGGGTGTATTTCAATGAGTATTTCAATAAAGCGGTGTGAAAATAAGTTGTGTAATCCTACTCAGTACTCCCTTCCCGTTATAAATCTTCTTATGTTAGTTCTTCAAATCAAATAGCTATCTCCAATAGTTTTTTTTTTCACTAGTCTTTAACTTACTATTCATTACCTCTGTCATTTGTCCTTAGTTACTGTTATGTTCTAGACTGCGTTATACTTTTTTATTTCTTCCTCTGAGCTGTTCATCTCTTCTTTAAGACCTTACCCCAATCATGACAGTCGTCTTTAGCTACACCCAATTTTCAGGCCAAAACAGTCCTTCAGCGGACAACAACAGGCCAATAATCAACCACCGTTGACATAGGAATTTACAAGCTAATCCATAGAGGTCATAACAGAGTCCAAAGATAACCATATACTTAGTTCAGAGGATAAACATTAAAGCATACTGCGGCCAAGATTATAACAATAATTGCTAGATTTATGACATAAATTATGACAGTAATTAAAGATTCATGATAAAATTATATGAACATCATATGAACATGGTTCCTGTATATCTACAGGATTTCATAAAAAACTTAAAACATAATATACATGGTGGAGATAACTACTGAAAGAAAAAACTTACATAATTAGAAGTACGGGGAGGTTTCCCTTTCGGGAGTCCCGGAAACTACTGCACACTCAAGCTTTATTTCAAGCACACTATCTTACATAAAGAGGAATTTATACAGTGAGAGTGTTGAGAGGAGAGGAGAGGGGGTTGTGCATAGTTGTCGTGATTTTTCTCTGGATTCTTTTTGTTGTGTCTTGTGATGTCTTATGTCTTGTTATTTATAGAGTCTGGTGGACTTCAACTCCGGATTTCAAATTGTAAAAAGAATCTTTAAAGTTTCGGCCGGGTGCGCTATGGGCCCCATCGTCGCTTTAACTTTGAAGACTTTTCTTTCCATTTTGTCGTCTTATGTTGCTGGCATCTTCTTTTTCTAAAAGTCTGAAAAAATGCTGTCCTTGCTGTCATCTTGTCTGTTTTCTTTTTGCTTTAGCGTCTTGTCTGCTGTCTGCTTTTTATCTTTTATTCTGCACCGTTCCTTTTTTCCTTTTGTCTGTTTCTAATTATTTTGCTGAATAATTCCTTGCGTGTCTAGGTACTCAAATTGTGCAGTGCTACTGAATCGAAACTCATGCCAGAATCATCGTTCTCATTAGGATCCTGAGCATCTTGAACATAGTTTGATTCTAAGAATTCTCTGTCTGAACTAGTTTCTGAAACATAATCTATACTATCTCCGTCTTGATTTGTAAGGGATATTACAGGCGGAGTTACTTCTGGATTTTCATGTTTGTCTTCACTAATAATGTCTTTTTGCTCCTTAAAAATATTCTCTAAAGTATCTCTAATTATTTTTTCGATACTCTTATTTTTTTCTGCTTTTGTTTTTCTAGTTCTAGTCTTTGAAGTTGTTCCCGTAAAGGTCTGTGGGAGTCTGCGTCTTGTTTTTGAAGAGGTAGCCTCTTCGTGTTCACTTTTGGGCAAAGTGGCAGCCATCAACGGATTTGATTTGTCTTTATCGGCAACCGTTTGCACCGGACTAGCTGTACCTCTATCTGGTACAGTAGATTTCTTTACATTCAGAAGGGAATGTACACCTATCTCATCCATTTTTTGAGATGGAGAACTCTGTCTGATCTGAAGTTCTAATTTAGTGACTTTCTCTAGGAGGTGTATATTTTGTCTCTGGAGGTCTTCTTTAGTTTGGTTGAGTCTTTTGAAAGCTTCGGTCATTGAGCTACAATGATCGCAAAATATAATTTTGTCTGTATCTTTCTGTATTTTATACTGAGGTGTCTGCGACTGGGTAAATCTCAATGCTGGGGATATGAAGTAGTTTGGCCCAAGGGTGCCTCGAGCATAGTCTAAGGCTTCGGTGAACACATTGAAACCTTTGAACAAAGGGGTTTTGAAATTCTTTATTGAATCTACTACTTCAAGCCATGTCTGAAAAATACCATTAGTCTTTCCATGGACAACTACATAAAACTTAAATTTTTTGTCCAGGTTTTTCTCATTAAGATAAAAACATGTACTATTTAATGTGGCCACGAAGTGACTTGCGTCCCTTCTGTTGTGGGCTATCCATACATTGTCTATCAAACATTTTTGTTGTCTATCTAAAACATAGTCTGGAAGTATTTTAAATGTTAAATTTGACGAAGGAAAAGAAACTAAATTATTCTTACCAAAGTATAGTCTTTCTAGTGTTGGAGTCTCTTGAGCAGTTATGGGCCTGAAATTCAGGTTTCCCAATACTGATTGTCTATATTCGTCTTGGGGTTTGGCTGGGCCTTTCCCCTTGTCTTTCTGAGAAGTCTTGGAGGAACTCATTCTGCTAAGATTATAACAAACTGGTTAACTTGTTGTAATCTTTAATCTACTAAGTTGATCGGCTATGTTATTGTCTTTTCCTTTAATATGTTCAAATACTAAGTTATAAATGGATATTGTATCTAAAAAATTTAACCAACGTCTTCTACTGCTACTTTTATCATTAATTTTTTGGTGAAACTTTACTATAGCTTCACAGTCTGTTCTTACTAAAGTTTCTGGTTTATTAAGAATATAAAGTCTAAAAGCATTTAAACCATATATTACTGCTAGGATCTCTGCATCTATGCTACTCATATTTCCCTTTTCTCTATATTTGCCGCTTTGATATGCGCAAATTTTTTCTGTGGTCTTGTTACTATATTTATTAGTCTTAGCTTTTAAAACTGCTCCCCATCCTTCAAAACTTCCATCTGTCTCAATGATCAAATAGTCAGTTTCTAAAGGCATGTCTAAATCAGGGATATTTTTTATGCGTTCTTTTAAAAGCTTAACTATTTTTATGTCTTCAGCATTAAAATGTTTTTGACCCGTAGACCCAGTCTTTGAGTAAAGTGGTCCTGCTATTTTTCCTAAATCTTTTATAAAGGTTCTAGCATAATTTAAAATTCCTAAAAAGGTCTGTAGATCTTTTGTTTTGTCTAATTTATCAGGCATGTCTAGTGCCTTTTTAGCTATGTGTGGCTGTAACTTGATCTTTCCTTCTCCTATGGTTACTCCTAGGAAATTTATGTATTGTTTACATAATTCCATTTTCTTTTTACTTATAATTATACCATTGCTTACGAAAAGTCTAAAAACAGTCTGTAAATGTCCTAAATGTTCAGCTAAATTACTACTAAAAACTAAAATATCATCGACGTAAACTATTACAAATCTTTTATAGTCTCCAAAGATTTGGTCCATTTTCCTTTGGAAAATTGGAGGTGTTGTTTTCAAACCAAATGGCATGACTAGCCATTCGAAATGCCCCTCTGGACAAGTAAACGCGGTCCATTCTATACTATCAGGATGCATTTTAACCTGCCAATATCCTGATTTGCAATCGAACTTACTAAAAATATTTTTACCACAGATTCTCGCTTATTAGTTCTGTCTTATCTGGTAATTTATAACCATCGCTTCTAGTATTATCGTTTAGTCTTTTATAATTTATCACCATTCTTGCTTTTCCTCTAACTATTTCCGAATGGTTTCTAACTATGAATGCTGCTGATCTATGTTTAGACGTAGATCTTCTAATTATTTCTAAGTCTAATAACTCTTTTATAGTTGACTTAAAATCTTCTAAGTCTTGGTTTGTTGATTCTATAGAGGCTGTTTTAATTATGTATTCTGGATTAATAATATCTAATTCACATAGAATCTTATTATTGTTCCAGTGTTTAAGAGGCTTTTCTCCTATGATTTCTAATTTATCTAGAATTTTTACTATGTTATCTAAATCTGTTTTATTTTTTATTACTCCTATGTTATCCATCCCATTTTTAAAGTTATAGAAATCTGTTTCTATATCTATTAAAGTGTAATCTTTTTCTATTGTGCCATCTTCGTAATCTAACATAATTTCTTCAAATGCTAGGTTTTTGTTGCTTATCTGGCAGCAGTACTTTTCTCCATTGCTGCAGTTTTTACAACAACTATCATTATTTTTAAAATTGATCTGGGAGTTTCGTAAAATAGTTGTATCTATTTTTCTGGTTTGTACTGGAGTATAAGTGCTATTTTTCTGAAAAATAATACCGTCTCTAGTAATTGTACAACTTCCGTTATTATCTAACAGGAAATCCAATCCTATGATAAAGTCGGTATTAATATTTAAATCTCTTACTAATATTTTGTTCATTTTATAACTAGGGTTATAAAATTTTTCGCAAGAGTTAACAAAACTTATTGTTGCCTCTTGTAGATAGTATTGCATTCTTCAGATATTTCAATTTAAAGTAATTAGATGTTCAACTCAAGTCTATATGACACGACTGATCAACATATTCATCTTTATCATATATTTTATATATCACATTAGATAGATATATAATTCCGTCATTATAATTGAAAAACGTGTACGCCACAAAACGATTTGAAATGTGAAAGATAAGATTCGGCAGGATTTATTAGAGGTGTGGAGGACATAAACATCATCCCATATCAATTTCCTAATTGGTCCCAAAGCCTACAATGAGCAGTCGACCAAATATATTCTTGTCCTCTAAGAACATAGCCAAAAATCTCATTTTCATATAATATAAAAGTTCGCATGTTCAGTTTCCAAGATTTTTTGGTTATAGGTTTAATTGTTATATATTAATAGTGTAAATCAATTTTTATCCTATATGTAGCATAGTGTAATTCTCATTCGTTGATTCATGCAATATATATAAATATTTATAATTACAAAACATAATTGGAGAAGGATTTTTAAACCTAATTGGGGAAGGATCTCTACTTTACATAATTGCAATAGAATAATAATTACAAAATATATGGAGAATATTAATATATTCTTTATCACTATCAATATATTTTAACGAGTCAGATTATACATCAACCATAGATGCGTCTTCCTCACTGAGGCTCGAAAAGGGAACTTTTGAACACCAATAAACATCAAACGAAGGAACGAAATAAATACTATATTTCAATGTAAAGTGAAAACATAACAATTTTTTTCTGAAATTTATATTAGTTTTTATCGTATTAACTATTTTGCCCACATATTATGAAAAATTATAAAGAATGACTGAGTGAAAAAATCAAATTATTATGGAGAAGGTTTTCTAATTACAAATAAGTATGGATGCATCCCCTCAAAGAAAATGGAATCAACTCCACCCCTACCCCCACCCCACCCTCAAATCGCATATTGGTGCTTGATGATCGAGTATAGAGTAAATATGCTTATCTTAAATTCTACAAATAGAACTATTCCGGTATTACCAATAAGCTAGAACTTTTACACCGTTAATGTATAGAATTTAAAATCACATCTACAATCCAAGAAAAAGATTTGAAAGGTATGCATTGTCAAATATAAACTTATGAGTTCACGTGAACCCAATAATTTTAGCCCAATTGAATTTATCGGACATTGTCACATTGAGGCTTATCACTTATGACTTGTAAGGAATGCATCTACAGTCAGATTTATTAGATATTTGATTGTGAATTCAATTAATTATGAGATTTTTACATAAATAAATAGTTGGTCAGATTCACGGTTTATCTTTGCTAATTGGTGTACACTAATCTTTTTTTAGCAAATTTATACCACTTACATAGTATGTCTAGTGACATTTTTATTATTAATAATAAAACTAATCCTCAAAAGAAGTACAAGCAAGGGGTTAGACCTTATCTTACCAACCCTAATGAGATATACTAATTAAAAAAACTATAACAATTTTTTCCATCGACTATTTTTAATTTAGGCAATTGATGCGCGACTATTTATATTAATTAATTCTTCAATTATTATTACATTTTAACGTGAAGCCTTGTTGTTATAAGAATTCATAAATTTTAAACTGTGAATTCGTCTTTCATCAAGGATAAGATTGGACAGGGTTGATGAGATCTCTGGTCGACACATGCACCACTCCATATCATTCTCCTAATTGGTCCCAAAACCAACAACTAGCCATTTTTTTCCAGTGAACAACTTCATTTTATTACTTCAAAAGATGTTTCAGATGTTCACAAGACATCCTCGCATCATGTACAATCCAATTTGAAAAAGTAGAATCCCAAAAAATCCTAGGTAGAAAGAAAATAGAAAATTTTGCTAAATTATGAACTAGCACATTTCGAGCAATACAACCAAAAATTTCATGTTCATATAGTAGCCAAAATAATCATTTTCATAAAACTTTCGTGATTAAAAATATGTCACATGTTAAGTTGATAATGTTAGGGAGCTACGGATCAAATACAAACAAGATGAACAGAATTCAATCGACTACAAGTACAGTTTTCGAATGTCGGCAATTATGTCGCCCGACACCAGTAACAACACTTAGTAAAACAGAAACTTTAAAGAGTAAATGCAACGAAATTTTAAAAACACAAATGTTTAAAATTTTCATAAGTTATATATATTATATAATTTATAATGGGCAATGACCAAATGTATTGTATATATATTATATACAAATATACAAATTCCTTTTTTTACAGATTTACAAGATAAAACGGAAAGGAATTAAAAGTTGAAGTCGCAAATGACTTCTGCCTGAAAAATCTAACTAAGTAGACATAGACAACCTTTCATTACAATCGCTCCATACAAAACTAATCTAGAATCTAAACAACAATTGTAATGTTGAACAGAATGTTGTCGACACACTCAAGCAACATTTGTGATCCATATTTCTGAGATGAAATCCCGAAAGCTCTCTTAGTATTTTTACATTTTGATTATGGATAATCGATTCACTATTGTGGCCTCTCTATTTATAGTGGAGAGTTCCCTTGAAAGCCACATCGATCGGTTGTGGAAGTTGAGGGAAAGGTGGGCAGCTTGTGGTAGATGATTAAGGAGATAAATTCTCAACAACTTTGACTTGTTCCTTACTAGACTTCTTATGCAAGTTTTGACTCTTTCTCCCATGTTTTACACAGCTCCAATTCACCACGCCTAAGTCATTTTTACCTCACAGTAAAATATTACTGTTTAACGTGAATTAAGGTAAAACTGTTTTTCGAAAATGTTGGTCCGAATGTTATTACATTTGTCCCAACATTTTTATGCATTCAAATCAGTACTTCAGAAGATATGTTGTATCAAATGTCACAACACCAAACCCAACATTAATAGATAAGAAGTATCTCGATCTGTTGGTATCTATCTAGAATCTAACATGTGGATCTAAATTAACATATGCATAACCAATTTTTTGTTTAATTGTAGCTCGAAATGCTACAATCTATATATCTTCTCCTAATTCCTGTCAAATATAGATTGATTAGACGATAGCAGATGTGACACGTATTGAGTTTGACTTATTGAACGATTTTTTTCAGAAGATACAATCATATTGAATAGTATCTTGATTTTTCCATAGCCTTTTAACTTGTTTGAGAAATAATATAATTAAGAGATTAAAAATATATTTATTTTTAACAATTTAAACTTTTAAATAAGATGATCATAATATTCAATATGATATAAGAGGATATGAGTTCGAGTCTCACCATCACCCATTATTAAAAAGAACTTTCATGTTGTGTCCCTCATGACTGGAGGAAAGATTTCGAAGAAGGGGTGCACATTACACCTTACGTGAATCCCACATCAAAATGGAAGAAGAAATTTAGGGACCTTATAAGAACAAGTTCAAAATCAATTGTTGAGGCACCTTTTGAGTTTAAACCCAAGGGACAAATTCGTGCAGGCCTAGGCCCAAAACGGACAATACCTTAAGAGTTGGACCATGATCATTACTGATGGTATCAGAGCAAGACTCTGCCTCAGTACAGTGATGGAGCAAACCTCAGCGAGGACACTAAGTTCCAAGGGGGAGGGGTGCATGCGACGCCCATGACAGAGGGCAAGCTTCTTCAGCAGTGCACATTACACGTTAGGTGAATCTCACATCGTATTGGAAGAAGAAAGTTAGAGACATTATAAGAATGAGTTTAGAATCAACTGTTGAGGCGCCTTTTGGGTTACAACCCAAGGGACAAATTCATGTGTCCTAGGTCCAAAACAGACAATACCTTAACAGTTGGACTAAGGCCGTTACACATATGCTCGACTCATGAAAAAAATACATTAGGCGACGTGTTGAGATATAATATAATTAAGTATACAAAAGTGTGATCTCAACAAATTAGTCAAATTATAATTAATTTACGTTAATGATTAATAGATGAAAAGATTTGTTAAGAAAATCAAAACCAGATAAATAAGCGTAATATTATAAACCGTAAGAAAGGTTAGTGTTACGAATAAGAGAGGTCTCTAAAATTACTCTTTGAGTTTACTGATGTTCCTTCATAATATCCGATGACTATGTTTTATGTAAACGATATTTTGATTGTTTGTAAAGTTTAAGTCTCATTTAATATTTTAGGTCGTAAAAGTAACATTGAGGTTGTTTTTGCACAAATTCTTTAAACGAGAACAAAAATTAAATAGCGATCTTAAATAATCCTAACTATGCAAATCTTCATCTACTTTATTTTAGAGAAAATGACACTATTTGTCATAGTTTTAAATTTAGGAACATAATTAGCACAATTATTAGTGTTCCACAAAAATTGCAGATTTTATTAATATTCCACTACGAAGGATTTATTTTTACTCTCTCCATTATGTATTCTCATTTCTCTCTCTTGTTATGAAAAACGAGCAGTTAATGTAACTTTTACTGTTGATGCATTTTTATTATATATATGTGGGGGGGGGGGGGGGGGCTTTTAATGCATAATGTGTTGATTTGTCATGACTTGATGAGACACTATAACAGACAGACTACTCCAAGATGTCCAATGAAGATTGATTTGAGGAAGGCATATGACATGGTGAAGTGAGAGTTTTTTATAGAAATGATGCATTGGTTTGGCTTTCCTTAGAAGTTTATCCAATTGATTATGATGTGTGTATCCACAACGAAGTTCTCAGTAAAGGTGAATGGTACAAACTATGGGTACTTTGAGGGCAAAAGAGGACGAAGGCAAGGGGATCATATTTCCCCATTGCTCTTTGTCCTAGTAATGGAGTATCTATCTAGAGTTTTGGACAAAATGGGCAAGCTTCCAGACTTCAGATTCCATCCCATGTGCAAAGAGCAAAACCTCATGCATTTGGCATTTGCAGATGATCTAATGATCTTTTGCAAAGCATATGAAGCTTCAGTACAGAGAGTAATGGAAGCTTTGCAACATTTTTCAGCAACTACATGGTTAATTTCAAATACAGAAAAGTCCAATATCTTCATTGCTGGAGTGACAAATGAGATTGTAATGCCTCGAACCATGGCCTGCGCGAAACACGATACTCAGTGCCTGAAGGCAAGTGACCGAGAGAACCACATGACTGTTGAATCAATATGGGCATAAAAACATACTATATTAATGATTTAAAATATGCAAACTGAATACTAAAAAATATAGTCTGAAAGTATATTGCGGAAATTTTTGAAAACATGATAAGTTAATACTGTCATGTCATGCAACTAAACTAGTCTATGAAACCTCTGAAATATGAGTCCGTAAAACTGTTTACCAGGACAAGGCCCTGTCATACCTCTACTAATAAACCATAATCATGAAATAACTAGACTGCCACCCTGAACGAGATGGGGGCTCACCAAAGAGCTAATACCGAAGCAATCCTACAAAGCAGATCCGTCTCCCTGAAACTCAGCACCTGCACTGTGAAGTGTAGACCCCATGCAAAGGGACGTTAGTACATTTGAATTGTATTGTATGTAAAACAACTGAAGAAAATAAGCAGGCACATGATATAAGAGAAACATGAAATTGAAACTGAAACATGAACATTAGTATAATATAACATGTGTGAAATATGTAAATAGTATATATGTATATATGTGGGGAGAGCAACAATCGCACCGACATGAACCACCACACGTGAACGTGGAGTCTGAGCTCTGCCCGATCAGCTAAGCCATCTCATACTTTGCCGGAGTACGAGATATGAACACGATGGATCCAATAAATAATCTGAAGGTATCGTCCTCTGGTAGAGTGAACCTTATCGTACATTGGCATACGTAGTTTTAGGCTATCTGAGCCTTCTCAGTAATCTATGCAACTCCTAAAAACATGTACTTGAAAGCCCATAAATTTCATGAAATAGCTTGTAAACATAACTTGTAATTTTATAAATTTAACATGTAAAGAAATACATAATATAACTTGCATAAATCATGGAAACATATATGACTTTATGGAACTGAGTAAATATGATCATAACTTGCATTTAAGAACTCATGAAAAGTAAGGCATGGATTCATGGATTACGGACAGGTTCATGACAATCACAATTGACATATCATGAATATAATAACGACAACATGATATTTATATATATAATTGAACATAGATAGGGTTATTATGAACTTGAGCAAAACCCTAGGTTTGAAGAATTCTTGTTTCATGGATTACATGTGGTATGGGGAAGAGCAATGATGTCTCCATGTGGATAGAAGCTTTACATACATGACTTTCTTCTAAACTTGTATTAAAAATCCTGACATTGAAGATGAACTCCAAATATAGCACCTTGAAACCTTAAATTGGGTTTATCTTGAAAACCCTAGGTTAAGAATAATGGAATTCACTTAGGAATTGATTATACTATGTTAGAATTACATGGAAATATGTGAAAAGGACTTACCTTGATGTAGGAGATGGTTGAGAAGAGAGAACCTTCGTTCTAGGGCTTGGGAATATAAAAAACTGATTTTTAGAATCAAGTGTCGTATTTATATTGTTTGCTGTCGGGGGATTTTGACGGCCCATTTTTAATGGTCCGTCAAATGTTTGACGGTCTGAGTCTGGGTCGTCAATATTTTGATGATCCAGATTGATGGTCCATCGAATATTTGACGGTCCGTATAATTTGACTGTACCGTCATTTTCTGAAGATTTCCAGAGAGTGGTGAAATCTGGAATTAAGAGACGAAGAAGATTGATGGGCAATCAATAGTTTGACGGGCCATCAATAGTTTGACGGGCCATCAATAGTTTGACGGTCCGTAGAATTCACAACTTGACCGTCATTTTCAAAAGTGAAGATTGACGGTTCATTTGACGGACCGTAAAATATTTTACGGTCCGTACTTTTTGCCGTCAAATTTCCTCTGCAGAGCTGAACTAGGTTTTCCAATTTAAACTCTCCGTTTTAATTTCCTATACTCATGGATCATGAACAAGGCTTAGTTTGAAGGTACGAGATGTTACAGAAATGAAGGAGAAGCTACTGAGACTAACTGGTTTTGCTACAGGTTCTTTCCCTATCAGATATCTGGGATTGCCACTATCCCCTAAGAAGTGGAGTAAGCTAGAATGTCACCAATTATGTCTTAAAATTACTGAGAGAATCAGAGCTGCTGCACATAGGCACTTGTCCTATGCAGGGAGATTACAGGTCATTCAGTTTTGTTTTTAGTTCATAACTTTTGTGGTGTTGTTTTCATTTTACCCCAGAGTGTGGTAAAGAAAGTTGATAGACTGTGTAGAGGATTCATATGGGGCAATACGGAGGAGAAAAAGAAGGTTCACCTAGTGACTTGGGAGAGGATTTGTAGACCAAATAGTCAGGGTGATTTGAATATCAAATGCTGTAATTTGTGGAATCAGACATCTGTGGGTAAACTTATCTGGTGGATAATGGAGAAACCTGATATACTATGAGTGAAAAGGCTTCATGACATATATATGAAGGGTGATGATTTCTGGAAGCACATTCCAACACCTGACAGTAGTTGGTACTGGAGGAGACTACATAAGCTGAAGTTACAAATGGGAACATGGTATTCTAATGGTCATTACTGCTTGACTGCCTCAGGGAAATATTCAGTGGGGAAGGGATATCTGAAGCTATTAGGTATTGGTACTAGAATGCACATTACAAGCTTAATATGGTCTAGAATATCCTTACCAAAGCATAGGTTCATTTTGTGGTTAGCTGCACAGGAAAAATAATTAACCAAAGATAGGCTTAATGGGATGGGATTACACTGTGATACCATTGACTGTGCAATGTGTGATGAAGACAAGATTGAGGATGTAGAATACCTCTTCTACCAGTGTGCTTGGACACAATCAGTATGGCATGAAGTTCAGAGCTGGATTGGTATACAAATACAACAATCAAAGGTAGAGGCAAGCTTGTAGGGTATAAGAAGTAGAAGATGGCACCAGTTCAAAGAAGAGATAGTTGCAGCAGTCTATGGTGCGACCATATATAATATTTGGGGTGCAAGGAACAATCAGCATTTCAAAGGGCAGCATGTACAGGGACAGTTCATATTACAACAGATACATCAAGTTATAGTAGGAAGATTACACATGTATAGAGGTTCCAAAAAGGGTAGTCAGTTTGCTTACTTCATTAATTCATTATGTAATTAGTTGCTAGAGGCTCATTAATCCTTGGTTGTGTTAACACCTCTATTTGGATGGTTGTTTCCCCTGGTTCACTAATGTACAGTATGGTATGGTATGGTATAGTATGATGTTGTATTGTACTGTACTGTATTAATGAACACAATGTTTGGATAGACTGTATCGTTTGTTATAGTTTAATGATATTTTTATTATTTGGTTTGACTGTAAGATACTGTATAATAACAAATAAGTTTACAAAAATATCCTTAACCCTTAATTACATACTAATTTTTATATATTAATAAAATTAAGATAAAGCAAAAAATGAAAACTTTAAAGAATAAGTAGGTGATCGGTGGGGTGGTGGAGGGGTGGGTAGTGGTGAGGGGTCATATGTGGTGTAGGGTGGGGGTGGATAGGGGTGAGGGATGTGGGTGGGGGTGAGTGGTAGTGTAGGGGAGGGGTTTGGGTGTGATGGAGATGGTGGGTGGTTGTGGGGGTAAGAGTGGGAGTTGGTGGGTTTGGGTGTGATGGAGGGTGGGTGGTTTGTGGTGGTGGGGTGGGGGTGAGGGGTTGTGGGTTAGGGTGGGTGGTAGAGGATGGGAGTTGGTGGGTTTGGGTGTGATGGAGGGGGTGGGTGGTTGTGGTGGTGGGGTGGGTGGCAGGAGGTTGGGGGTTGGGTGGATGAGGTGGGATATTATTGAAAAATAAAATACATAACCACGTAAAAACCATCAAATCTATGGTTATAAAAATTGAATTTTTTCATGGTCATTTAATAAATTACAACGGATTTACAATCTCATACAATATAATTTTAAGAACAATGAAAATAAATATGATTTCATAAAAAATAATATAATAATGAACCAGGGAAACAACCATCCAAAGAGGGGTAAGGTTATGGGTGCTCTCTTGGGTGTAAGGATCTTGTTTTGTTGGCATGGTAATAATTCACATTTTATTAAAAAAAAAAAGTTTTACTTACGTGTAGGCATGTGCTAGGCGTATGTAATGTTTTTTTGTGTCGACTAATAAGGACATCATAATAATACATCGAAATTTATGATGCTATAATACTGATAAAAAGAATTTATGAAGCTATAAGTAGCACGTGTAAAACAAGTCCATTGAATAACTTGTACTCGTGAGAAGAAAATGTGTTGGTTACTAATTAATTGTGAAAATTACAGACGAATTTCACTTTAGTACATTGAAAATCTTTCTGGAAGGTCCATGTTATTAAAGTAATTGTATTTTAAGAAAAAAAGATTTGTCATATTTTTGGGTCTCAATTTATATGAAGTTATTTGACAAGGCATGAAATTTATGAAAAAATAAAGTTTTTAAAATTTTATAGTATGAAATAAGTCATAAAATTCTTTTAGTATATAAATCATTTCATTAAGGATAAATTATATTATTACTAAATATAAAGGTGTCATTGTCATTTTTCATTAACGTTGGTTTTACAATATCAGATATGACACGTGGCTACAATTAGAAGTCCACGTCGTTTAATTAACAAGCCCATTAATTTTAAATTCCAAATTAATAAAAAATCTGACCCATACACCTGACTCACTCACAACCATAATTTAGTCGGAGCTCACGTATTATATCTGGTATTGTATAATCGAC
The DNA here is from genome assembly GCA_029783415.1 of Anisodus acutangulus. Lineage (NCBI taxonomy): Eukaryota > Viridiplantae > Streptophyta > Magnoliopsida > Solanales > Solanaceae > Anisodus > Anisodus acutangulus. The sequence goes on along the minus strand of CM056489.1, from coordinate 1,362,711 downwards.
GTTAATGAAAATGACATGAATAAGCCATCTCGTTAGCAATGATGGTATAAATGAGCTAAACTATCGATGAGTAGCATAAATAAGTCATTCTTATAGTTCAATGCATATTTGAGCCTTTTTCGTTCTTTTTAAACTGATTAAAAAAAGTAAAGTGACTCATAAAAGAGATGGAATAATTGAAAAAGGTCCATGCATAGCAAAATGAAAAAAAATAAAAAGGCGAAATACATCGAGTAACCCCTTAAATTTGTCAGTATATTTTATTTAGAAACTCAAACTACGACATGTTTCGATTGAGCATCTAAACACGTGATAAAATATTTATGTTAGACACGTTCTACTCAAATTTTGTCAAAACTTCTGCATGTGTTCTCAACCGTCCATCAAGTAAATAAGTTAACAACTTAAAATATGACACTTCCTTTAATTAATACACATCAACTTCAATTGGAATAGACCCGTATTTTTACGGCTTATTGAGGCTAGTCAATGATTATAATCAAAGTAGGTGACATATTTTAAGTGGTTGACGTATTTATTAAATGGATGCTTGAGGAGCGTAAAAAATTTAAAATTTGAGCTAGAAGTATCTAATATGAATACTTAATAATGTATATTTAGATGTTCAATTTGAAACAAATCGTAGTTAGAATATCTAAATAAAATTTACTGACAAATGTAATATCTGTCAGAAAATAAAAAGAAATTAAAGAAATACTAATTGAATGTAGTTGTTGAAGTTTCTGTTGGTATTTCTATGGTACTTTATAAAGCAGTACGGGAAGTAATAACTATTACAAATGTTCGAAAGGATAAATAAATGGTCAAACTTCAAAACTGCCGCAAGTGCGTTGTGTCTTGAATCTTGATCACCTTGCAAAGCCAACTTTGAGAACTGCCGCAAGTATGTTGTGTCTTGAATCTTGATATCCTGAAATCAAGAAACAACTAAATCTGGAAGGTTACAACGTTGTGTGTTGAGTCGAGGATAGCCCTCTATCCTTAAGACAAGATTGCCCCGTATATATGCTTTTACGTTAGCGGGCAATAGTCTCCCAAGATAAAACAACACTTTAATCTCAACACTACAAAGCCAATAGGTTGAGCCTGTCGAAGAAAACAAATATGACTCGACTTGTCAAGATATGGAATAGGAAGGAAGAGTTTCTCTTTACTCTTCTCTTTTGTCTCTGTGTATATAGTGTGTCTCTGTAGTGTATATCTTGTGTATACGTGAGGGTTTGGTCATCGCTTTTGACTGATTTTTCAGCCACTTTGTTTTATCTGATTTTTCACCACCTTTGGTTCGCCGATTTTTTTGGCTCGGTTTCTGATTTTTCAGTGTCTTTTTCGCCTGCTTTTGTGGCCTGCTTTTTCGTCCTATATTCTGCCTGTTTCTTTTTCTGTTTTTCAGCCAAGTGAAGCTGAATATATAGCAAGAGGAGGGCTGTCCAACAGCCACAAACAAGGCTGTAATGGCCCTTAAAGGAGGCCATTAAAGCGACCAAGTAATGGCTATTAAGGCCTTGAAGAAGGCGCCCAAATGCCCCAAGTAATGGCTGTTAATGGAGAGTTAATCAGCCAAGTAATGGCTGGTTAATGCTCCAAAACGCAGTCCAACGGTAGGCGTAAAAGTCTCGAAGTGCAGGGACCAAGCTGTAAATATTGAAACCAGGGACCAAATTGTACATATGAAAGAATTACGGTCCAAAGCGTACATCTGAAACTTCAGGGATCAAACTGTACATCCGACAGTTCTCTGGTCCAAAAGATAATATCGAAAGGCCCATGACCCACGACCCGTGACAGTGAACCCGTGAACCGGAACCGCAGGCAAGGCAGGGCGGGCGGCGGCGGCGCGCGTGTGGTCTTTCCTTGAACCGAAGCACATCTAGGTCCTCCCTCCTTTAAACACATGGGATACCCCTTGGGGTCCCAAACCCTTTACCAATTAGAGACTTATATAGAGAGCAATTCTTCCTATTCCCACCGATGTGGTAGATTTGTCCCACACCACATTTCCATGTCTCAAACACCTTACTTCGTGGACCAATATCTCTTTCATTTCTTAACGAAATTAGACGATTCTTGGCCCTACGGTCATCTACTCACTTCGTAGATCATGCATGTATAAAGAGACGAGGTCTCCAACATACGGAACACTAGTGTTTAATTCATCAAAGATGGGTGGACGCATCTCCCCGCCAAAGGCTAATTTCCAACAATCCCCTCTATGAAAGAGAGATTGTGGCGCACACACAAGGTGCCTACATTTCAGCAATCTTTCAGCGAAAAGATATTGCATCAGGAGAGGTAGATTACGCTTTGAACCTTCCCTAGTTGAATACCATCAGACTTACTTACTGCGCGGTGAACGTGATGTCTTGAACCGTCAGTGTTTAGTGTAAGCCAAGACAATGATATCAACACAATAACTCTTCTTATTCATTTTCCTTCTTACGTTTCTGTCCGTTGTGGCCATGGACACACTTGGATTCTTAAGTGCGTTCATTTGAGTCGGCCATCCTCGCACTTAAATAGGTGATCTCCTACAAGGTATCCTGCTATACCCCACTTTACAAGTGTTAGGAATCATTAAAAGTTCCACAACCCTAACCTCAACCGTTTGAGGATTTTTTTAAAGGTTTGGAAGCTTAACCTTTACCCACCATGCAGTGACACTTTAATGTCTATCGCGGGAGCGACTTTGGATTCATGTTTCCGCATGCAAATCATCATCCGAAGTGCTTCTTGCTTCCACCGGCGCTCAATGAACCTTTTGCCGCTTAGTTTTCCCATTGAACCACATTCTTGGGATCTCCAATCGGTATGGTTGGGTTTCCACCGCAAAGGTTCGTATTGTTTGGGTTTTAAGCCAATTCCCTAGACAGGCGAGAACACTTGATCTCGGGTAGTCCCTTAGTTAGTAAACAAGGATGTGACACCCGTGATGATCAATCGCCATCTGTCTTATGTCTCCGACAGATCCTAAAAGATATGTCCAGACGCCGTCATCCGTGTCCTTCCTGAAACCGACGGCTAGCCACGGTGTATATAGCTGGCCAAGACACGGGTATCTCCCGATAAGGGGACGCCCTCTAAGGAGCCGTGAAGTTACTCAACTTCTTTCATGCTTTGTATAAAGCGATAAACACCGATTCCATCATGAATCGGCCGATGCAAGTTTGCTTAGAGGATTTTCCAAGACCCACCATACACATTTACTTGTGGCTTTGGTGTTCTTGAGATCGATGTCCGGTTGCATCACTATGTTCTCCCGTAACCGTTGGACATCCGAATACTATAATCTGTAGATAAGCGAATAATTCGAGATATCGCCATATCCGACTTAACGCCTTCTATTGATCATGTATTAAAATCATCGATGAACCTTAGTTCAACCGATGCGCTTTGTAGACCGATACCAGTCGTTTGTAGTGTGTACAATACATTGAACTACACGTGACCTTAGCATATCGCTCCTTGTTTATGGGTGCACCATGATTCCAATCAGTTCTATGGTTCATATCCATTGGTGGCTTCAACGAGGCTATCAACTATCGACCGATCCGTTAGATGTCTTAGAAATCCAATTCCTAAGATGTCATCTGTGATACCCATATCTTTCATATCGAGACTTTGTTTCAATATGACTTTTACTTTCGTGATCGTTGATTCTCCAACTGTTGGCTTTCTAATTTCGAGTCAATGTTTACGTGGTCGATTCATTGTTTCGCTTTATCTGAAACTTTCAGGACCAAAATGTAAACATTTCAAGGACCAAAATGAAAGTTCAGGAAGAAGCCCAACGATTCAAAGAAATCAACTCGATTCTCTTCTTCCAACTCTCCTATTGGGAAGGTCGCTTTCAACATCCACGCCATGTAAGACTACAATGGCCCTGGATGTGAAGCTACTCACGAGGAGCACATTTTGCAACCCAAAGGTTCTTTTCAGGAGGAAGATCAACCATTACGCAAGTATGGTTCTATATGATCCTGTAGATACGGGCGTCTAGTTAGGACGATCGATCCTCGCGGGTTCTTGTTAACCTTGAGCAATTACTCCTTTTTCCTTTTTCAAGGAAAGCTATCTTCAAAGAATTCAAGATTCTTTGACGCCAAGAGGCGATCAAGACTATCGTTATTTGCAGATCCGGTGGATATGCAATCTACGATCTTAGGTACAACTTGACCTGTTTCATTATTCCAACTTTTACCAAGCAACCCCACATAAATTGGGCGTACGACTTTGCGCTTGGCTAACACCGTTGGACTGAGGTGAGAAATGAACAGTCGTTTAATGAACGATGTTTCACATTCTCCCCCTCTATCACTACGAATTTCTCAATCCGTAGGCTTAGTTGATTTTCAACTTCTGCTTTGTAGCGCTTATCCGCTTCAACAACTTCATCTTTGCTTTTCAATAAACAAAGGATTCCATACGTTGTATCATCATCAATGAAGATCACAACGTACTTCTCTCCCCCCCTATTTTGTATAAACTTCAAATCACCCAAGTAGGTGTGACTAAGTTCTAGAGGAGCGGTGCTTCTTTCGCTATTCCCTTGACGGAATTTGGAAAGGTGATTTTGCCTCTTCATCTACCTCACATTTATTTTGAGGGTTTATGTCGACAGTAGGAAACAATATCAACATCGTTAGTTTTTGAATGACTTGCTATTTAACGTGTCTTAATCTATGATGGCATAGATGCACGGATTACAAATATATCATTCATTTGGCTACAGACATACTGTACCATTCTTAGTTATTACAGACCTGTTGGACTAGTCTCAATCCAGCTTGACCAACAGCATCCCTTAAACCAAGTTAGGGACATGTATCACCTCATCTTAGAGTGATCTCATTCCCTGAAGTCCTATTGAGGACAACCTCTCCGACCCCTTCGATTTTAGAGGTGGCGTTGCTTCACATGAACAACCTCTTGCCCGTGGTTAGGGCGTAACCGGATCATATGTGATCTGGATACTCTGGCCCACTGCATTTGCTTTGCAGACTGAGTGTCCAACTTCTTTTCTGCCTTTCTTTAGGCCTTCAGATCATTTCAGACCTGGAAACTCTGACCCACCTTACTAGGTGTCCATTACTTTTCCTATGAAATGAATTCTGGCCCCACTCCAATCGCCCGGAGGCTTTATATGACTGAGTGTGCAATATCATCATATCAAAGAAATTTTGGCCCACTCCAGTCGCCCGGAGGATTTATATGACTGAGTGTCCAATATCATCCTATGAAGGATCTTCTGCCAAATAGTATGACAGGCTCAACGTCTTTAACTTTTAGACTTCTCCCGTTATGATTGGTGCCCAGATAATTCTTGGCGCTTACTTAAGAGTGGTAACAGTTTTCGCACAGTCAGTGGATCTTACTCCCTCGAATGTGCGAACATACTTTACTCACTTTTAATAATTACACTTAAAAGAACGGATCTTTTTAAGTTGCTTTTCAATCCAATCTTTAAACGGAAAAGAAGATGAGATTAAACTTCTGATTTTTAAAGCGTAAGGAATATAAATTATTTTCATATTCCTCCTTACTTTAATCAATTTCTAATCAGACTTCATTTAATCTTTATTCTTGACAAGTAAGAAAAACTACTTATCCCAATTTCGAATTCTGGCTCACTTCAGTCACTTCATCAGACTGAGTGTCCATTTCCTTCTTACCATTATTCGGATCTTTTGTCTGGGATAGATACAGGCCTTCTGCTACAAGATAGAAGTACATCTTCAGTCTTCTCCTCTTGTCCCAGTTGACATCCTCAGGCTCTCGAGAGCGCTTGTTCCCACCAGTCTTGGTAGCGGTGACAATATGAATACGTTCATCATCATCACTCTCTTCTACCAGAAAACCATTTCCATATCCAGATTTGGTCACACAACTTTTGACCGACATCTTTCGAACACTAATAGTATTACAATACAATCTTGTCTTAAAATTGTTGGTATTTCTATGGTACTTTATAAAGCAGTACGGGAAGTAATAACTATTACAAATGTTCGAAAGGATAAATAAATGGTCAAACTTCAAAACTGCCGCAAGTGCGTTGTGTCTTGAATCTTGATCACCTTGCAAAGCCAACTTTGAGAACTGCCGCAAGTATGTTGTGTCTTGAATCTTGATATCCTGAAATCAAGAAACAACTAAATCTGGAAGGTTACAACGTTGTGTGTTGAGTCGAGGATAGCCCTCTATCCTTAAGACAAGATTGCCCCGTATATATGCTTTTACGTTAGCGGGCAATAGTCTCCCAAGATAAAACAACACTTTAATCTCAACACTACAAAGCCAATAGGTTGAGCCTGTCGAAGAAAACAAATATGACTCGACTTGCTGAAGATATGGAATAGGAAGGAAGAGGTTCTCTTTACTCTTCTCTTTTGTCTCTGTGTATATAGTGGGTCTCTGTAGTGTGTGTCTTGTGTATACGTGAGGGTTTGGTCACTTGTTTTTGACTGATTTTTCAGCCTTTGTTTTCTTGATTTTTCACCTTTGGTTTGATTTTTTGGCTCTTGGTTTCTTTGATTTTTCGATGTCTTTTAAATCTGTTTTGTGGCCTGTTTTTCGTCTATATTCTGCCTGTTTCTTTTTCATTTTTCAGCCAAGTGAAGCTGAATATATAGCAAGAGGAGGGCTGTCCAACAGCCACAAACAAGGCTGTAATGGCCCTTAAAGGAGGCCATTAAAGCGGCAAGTAATGGCTATTAAGGCCTTGAAGAAGGCGCCCAAATGCCCCAAGTAATGGCTGTTAATGGAGAGTTAATCAGCCAAGTAATGGCTGGTTAATGCTCCAAAACGCAGTCCCAACGGTAGGCGTAAAAGTCTCCGTAAATTCCGGGACCAAATCAGAAATATTGAAACTTCGGGGACCAAACTGTACATATGAAAGAATGGTCCAAACTGTACATCTGAAACTTCAGGGATCAAATCGTACATCCGACAGAGTTCTCTGGTCCAAAAGATAATATCGAAAGGCCCACGGCCCGTGACCCGTGACCCGTGGCCGAGCAGGAGGCGGGCGGCGGCGGCAGCGGCGTGTGGTCTTTCCTTGAACCAAGCACATCTAGGTCCTCCCTCCTTTAAACACATGGGATACCTTGGGGTCCCAAACCCTTTACCAATTAGAGACTTATATAGAGAGCAATTCTTCCTATTCCCACCGATGTGGTAGATTTGTCCCACACCACATTTCCATGTCTCAAACACCTTACTTCGTGGACCAATATCTCTTTCATTTCTTAACGAAATTAGACGATTCTTGGCCCTACGGTCATCTACTCACTTCGTAGATCATGCATGTATAAAGAGACGAGGTCTCCAACATACGGAACACTAGTGTTTAATTCATCAAAGATGGGTGGACGCATCTCCCCGCCAAAGGCTAATTTCCAACAGTTTCATATCACGACATGAAAGAACAAAATTCTATATCTCTTTCAGACAGCTAATTCTACGACGAAGTGAATATTGTAATTTAATTCTTTAATTATTTTGATGATTTTTATGCTACTTCACAACTTAGTATCATCAGCCTGTTTTTTTTTCGTTGGCTTTATTATTATTATGTACTCCTACTTTATTTCATGTAGGTAATGGGATAGGTTTGACAATTGACATTAGTGGTTCCATTTTACCTACTTCTTTTCGCATTCTACAAAACAATAACGTTTTACATGTTCCTAAGATTATGCAAAAGTTGTTAAGTGTTTCACAATTTACTGTTCACAATAATATCTATTTTGAATTTCACTCTCCTAAAGTCGAGAGTCTCACGAAAACAGTCGCTCTACCTATCAAGGTGGAGGTAAGGTCTGTGTATATTTTACCCTCTCCAAATCTCACGTTGTGAGATTTCACTGGGTATGTTGTTGTTGTTGTTTGAATTTCACCCTCATACTTAACTTGTGATGGATCAAACAACGAGGAAGGTTTTATTACTGTGGAGCCTTGAGCATGAATTCTACAAGTTGAGAAGCCTTCTTTTTCCGCACTCTATTTCTCAATTGAATGCTATCTCTCTGTTCTCGACCCCAATTCCGCTAATTGTCGTTGTATCGGCTGATGAAATCGAGAGACAAATTAATTCCTTAACTTAAGCGATTTGGGCTGGAAACGAAACACTAATATCCAGCAATGGGTTTCCCAACTACTCCAGAAAGCGTTTGGACGGTGGTTGTAAGTAAACTAAGAGGTAAGAAACATGAATACAACCGAGTAAAATAAAAAAAGTAAAGGATAAAAGATAAAAATAAAGATAGATAAATTTTGATTTGTTTGATTGATTGTGTGTGTTATGTACAAAGAATAATCCTATTTATAGTACAAAAAAAAGGGAAAAACTGTAAAAAACGTGCCCCCCATGTCAGCCATTAAGTAATCCACTAAGTTCAATGGCCGACTGTGGGGGAGGTGGTGCCGATTTTCTCGCTCTCTACTCCTTTTGTTCGAATAATGGCCCTTTCTTTTAGCTGTTGTTGGTCGTTATCGCCAATAGGGGTTTGGCAACCCTTTTGACTTGGTCGTTGAGGTGTCTGCATCTGAGTGGGTCTCAGTCATACCTCTAACTGACAACTTCGGCTAAGATGCCTTAGTAGCCGATGAAGTTCTTGTAGTCGAATGCTATGAGTAAATTCGGCTGTCACTGAATTCGGCTAAACACTTAAGTTATTTTTTAGTGTTAACAATTGTCCCCTACATTAACTCGAGTGTGACTGTTGAGTTGATATATCCGAAAGTAGCCGTCGTTTCAGTTTGACAGTCGCGCATGTCACTTCAATCATCTCGTCTCCAGTGCATGCAATGATGATAACTTCTAAATTGGGTTTCCCCTTCAACCGAGGTATCCTTGTTACCACGAATCGGTTCTAATATTTTCTAACCGTGCATTCGAAGAGGTAACCCTAATTTCCGCTACCTATCGAGATCCGCTTAAGAAGAAACATCTTTTCGAGAATTTTTCACTTGATCTCCGATTTCTTCCCTTCTGCATAAAAACCCTAATCTCGGCCCTTTTCTTACTCGGTTGTCATGGCTTCTTCTTCTTCTTCTTATTCTCAGAAGATATATGGGACCACTTTAGCCGATAAGACCTAACTGATGCCTTGGTCATTGTTGATAAACAGTTGGTTCTGGCTCCATATGGTAGGCCGGAACAAGGTGACGTTCTTTTATCTCAACATTTTAGCCCGATGACCTATGACCTTCCCCTCACATGCGACTGGTTCACTGCCGACTGTTGTCCAGCTAACCTACGCATCTGGCCGACCAAGGTCGCCAACTATTCTGCTTGGGTAGACCGGGTCAGGTCGGCCAAAGGAACCGAATGTGAGCGTATGGGTCTTTATGACGCCATCGCACTATCGGGGTCTGATATCTCCTGCAATATCGGCCTCATATATGCATTTCTTGATTATTGGTCGACTACTGCTAATGCTTTTATTTTTTCCTGGGGGATTATGACTCCCACCCTTCTTGATGTAACGGCAATACTAGACCTTCCGATACTGGGAGCCGAAGCGCCTACCCTGAGTGAAATCAAAATTCCCTACTTGGGAATTGTTGTTTCGAAAAATTCTTTCAGCTATGGTTCTTTCATGTTCGAAAAATTCTTTCAGCTATGGTTCTTTCATGTTCGAAAAATTCTTCCAGCTTGGGAATTGCCTTTTTTCTAAAAATTAATATTTTTTCTTAAGGAGCGTGTAAATTGTTAAGCGAACACTCTTTTTGAGCCGGAGGAAGTACCTTTTGCTAAAAGTTTTTTTCGTCTTTGCATAGGAAACTTTTGATTAGACATGCTAGAAGTTCCTTTTAAAGGAAGAATTTTAACTAATTTTACTATTTTAAATTGTTTCTCTCTTCATTTCTTTGAAGTGATATTTTTAAACTTTTCCACGGATTGGGATTCATTCAGTAGTTTTAGATCCAGCAATGGTTAGCTAAGATTATGGGACATCATCTATATAAAATCCAACTATTGCTATACATTGATACTAGAATACAATAATAATTCATTGACATTGTTTCTTTCTAATCGTTATACATAAATTATATATTAAGTATTTTAATTTAAATAATTAGGCAGACGGCTATTTAAGTTAATTCTTAAAAGGAACAAATCCTGGTTGTCTGTAGTCCCCACCTTATTTTCAATGATATATTTCCTACTATTTAGAAGTATCTTATTTTGGTCATCACTACCATATCGTATCTAACTAGTTCCTTCCTAATATTCATGTTGGTATCTAAATAGTTGTTTCAGATTATTTATCATTTTAGAAAGTTAAAATAAAAGTTAAATTATTTTTTAATTGTCCCTTAATAGTAATTGTTTTCAGAGATTATAAACATCTCAAAATGACATATAAAGAATTTATATTTAATGAAGAGAGATTATATTTTAAGATATAAATAAAGTAAAATAGATTAAAAAAATCCTTCTAATCAATATTTTCTTAAAGGAGTGTAAAAGAAAAACACGACAACTAATTCAAGACGGTGAAAGTATATTCTAAGCTTATTTCCACAAGAAGAACTTTTTTTTTTTGTCTATCATTTAAAAACATTGCATGCATAAGGACACCCTCGAATTAGCTAGCCACCTTAAAACTTATGTGAATGTCTAATTAGTATCGGATGTATGTGTGAATAAAATTCTACGTGAAAAGTGGAAAAAGGAAAAGAAAAAAAAAGAGGTTATTATAAGGTATTGGATACTTATATTGATATGAGGTATTAGAGGAAAATCGTATGATTTGTCCAAAACAGATAATATTATACTGTATTAAGAATATCTTGGTCAGTTTTATTTAATCCAATAATCAGTACCTCCATGGACAACTTCTAAGTGGGGTACTAAAACCATCTTTCTCGACCAACCCCATTTTTAAGAAAGAGAGTCCTTGTTGTTAAGAGTCCCACATCGAATATGGAATGCAAACATGAACTCCTTATATGGACATGGACAAGCCTCATCCTACAAGCTAGCTTTTAGGGTTGAGTTAGGCCCAAGATCCATTCTTTACATGGTATCAGAGCCAGACTCATTCCAATTCTTTGTTCACCGATGTTGGGCACCCAAATTATATTATCCACGCTTCAATTAACAAGGTCTGGGCGTGCAGGGGAGTGTTAAGAGTCCCACATCGGATATGGAATGGGAACATGAACTCGTTATATGGACTTGAACAATCCTCACCCTACAAGCTAGCTTTTAGGGTTGAGCTAGGCCCAAGATCCATTATTTACCCTTGTCACTTACCAAACCTTGCTTACCACATAATTTTTCATTTTTTCTATACTATTTTTATTTTGAAAGATATTTTTCCCAATGTGCACCACCAACACCAACTACCATACCCCCAACACCCACAACTGCAACTCCTACGACAGGTTCTCCTTCTCCGGTTACCAGGGTCAGATTTATTATGCAAATTACGATGCACATGAATTTATAATTTTTTCGTAAAATTAAGTATTTTATGTATATATTTTTTGAAACTATATTCCTTGCTAGTACCTATGCAACAAAAAACTGAATAATGCACTTCGTTGAGTGTTGAGTTATTTATCTAAAGGAATATGAATCAATTCCACTTAATACATATCTTCTCATTTTTTTTTAGTAGTGCATCCATGTTCTAAAAATTTTGAATCCGTTTATGCCGATTGCCACCCAACACCACCGCTAACTGCTTCACATTTCGATCCTGTAACAATTTGATCCCTTATTTTGAGCACATTTGCGTTTTGAACATGTACATATGTTGATATAGAGATTTGTGACATATAGGAATGAGTTGGAAAAATCTCTCAGTATTATCCCTACTTTAAAGGTTGTTCTTTTCATTTTTTTCATGTTAATTAAGGTTTATAATGTTTTTAAGGTGAAAAAGCTAAACCATGTTTTTTAAAACTAGAAACCGGAGTGGCAGACAGCCCTATTGAGAGTTACGTACCTGCGACAACGCAAGCGCTCATAAGATAGGACAAATTGTTCATAGGAGAATTATTCAATTTCTTGGGGAATTACTTTTTATTCGGTGAATATGTTGTTGTTGTTATACTTTTCACTTTTATATATTAAAAAAAATACTATTTGGTTATAAAATTTTTAATTTTAACTTGAAGTTGGAATTTAAATTGAATAAGTGCTTCAAACCTGATTTTCAACTCCATCTTCATGAATTCCAAATAAATTAAAGTTTTTTTTCTCTCCTTTACAAAAAGTATAACTAAACACAACTCTATCTTAGATTCTAACTTCACTAATTTCAAATAAAATAAAAAATATTTGAAATCTATAACCAAACGCCTACTAGATTTTTCTTATCCAAATAATGAAGCTATATTGCTAACTTACAGGAATGAGTTGGAAAAATCTCTCAGACTAGTTTAACGGTCCTTAGTATTATCCCTACTTTAAAGGTTGTTCTTTTCATTTTTTTTTATCATGTTAATTAAAGTTTATAATGTTTTTAAGTTGATATGGAAGAAAATATATTTCATTTTTTATGTTTTTTTTTTTGGAAAATAAATTTCTTAAAAAAGAGGAAAATGACGTTCTTAGTGAAAGTAGAAAAAACATGCAAATTTCACAAGTGTCATTTCATACTAATTACGAAAAATGCTCAAATATATCATCGAACTATCAGAAATGGTTCATTTATGCCACTCATCAATAGTTTGGCTCATTTATACCATCACTTCAATAGTTTGGCTCATTTATGTCATCGTCGTTACCAAAATGGTTCATCCATGCCATCGCCGTTATCGAAAATGGCTCATTTATGCATGGATGAACCATTTTGGTAACGACGAAGGCATAAATGAGCCAAACTATTGAGGCGATGGCACAAATGAGTCATTTCCGGTAGTTCGATGGCATATTTGAGCCTTTTTTTTGCATTAATTATCACTTCCTCACCCTTCAGCACATTTCACCCCTACCCCACCTTCATAGCCTCATCCCTACCACCCTCACACTCTTATACCCACACTTTCCACAGTGTTTGCATAGAGTATAAACAAATATTTTTAAAATTATATTTTTTTTACTTATATACCATACACAAAAAAAAATGATTTATTTTCCAGAAAAAGTACATTTTAAGAAAATATATTTTCTTTCATACCAAGAAATTAAAATTTCTTAAGAGTAGGATAGATTAGGCTATCACATATTATTTAAGGCGAATAATTTTAACTCAACCCATTTTGACCAGCTATTGAAATTTAGTCTGACCTTCCCATTTAACAACCCTATCTGTAACCCTATTTTAATGTCCATGCAAAAGTTCTACAAAAATCAAAATACAAAAACCCATACTACCTTAATCAAGAAAATCATCTATATAAAGAGAACTCCCTAGAGACCATAATATACAAACCAAAAACTTATATCTTCTTGACCCAAAGAAGATAGAAAAAAATAAAAAAAATGTTGAAGCCTCAACTTCAACAAGCATCACAATCCACAAAAACCCTAATTCCATGGAGTACTAAGCCATTCATTTTTGGAGAAATCTTAGCTTCTTTTCCCATAAATATTTTAAATAAAAATATTGGACAAAAGAAGAAGAAGAATTTTAGGGTTCATTATAATGCTGCAAATAGCACTAAGGCAGTGCTTACATCTACTGAAAAATCCACAGTGAAAGCAGTGGTGACTGTACAAAAAACAGTTAATTTGAATATATCAAGGGGACTTGATGATATTGGTGATTTGCTTGGTAAATCACTCCTTTTGTGGATTGTTGCTGCTGAGTTTGATCCTAGTAAGTATTAATCACTCATTTAATTGAGTTTTATTTAGTTAGTATATTTCATTTATTTTTCTCTATTTGTTTAATGTTTTTTTATGTGTTTGTGTGTTGGTTGGAATCGAGGCGAATTCATAGTTTGAACTTGATCGTTTTCTTATCATCAATGAATTCATTGCGCTTTTGATTATCAGTTCACAACTTGATCATTTGAACTTGAAGTATAATCACATCTGAAAGCTTAAGTTGTTAGAGATAGTATTTTTAATTATTTAATTATATTATATTTCAATAATATTTATTTATTTTTCTCTTTCTTTTTAATTTTGTGTTTGTGTACTTGTGTGCTGGTTGAAACTTCAGGAGGATTCAAAGTTTAAACTTGATAGTTTAATTTTTAAAATTTAAAGTTTTCATCATTAATTGAATTTACTGTGTAAAGAATGGATCTTGGGCCTAATTCAACCTCAAAAGCTAGTTTGTAGGGTGAGGATTGTCAAAATCCATATAAGGAGTACATGTTCCCATTCCATTTCCGATGTGGGACTCTTAACACTCCCTCGCACGCCCAGACATCGTTAAATGGAGCGTGGACAATATAATTTGGGGACCCAACATCGACGAACAAAGAGTTGAAATTGGTCTCGCTCTGATATCATGTAAAGAATGAATTTGGGTCTAACTCAACCCCAAAAGCTAGCTTATATGGTGAGGATTATCCAAGTCCAAGTTCATGTTCTCATTCCATTTCTGACGTGAGACTCTTAACATATTGTACTTGTAAATTTTGCGTTCAAATTTTAACATTTGTTAAAATTGTAAGTAAGAGGTCCATTCGCCTCCGATTGGAACCATTACTTTGGTTGCTCCCGTCCTCCCTCTGAGAGTTAGCTAGCTCTTGAAGAGGAGAAAGGAGTAAAATCGAGTCCAATTCAATGTAGGAGGAAAAGTATATTTAGTAACGAAATAGGAATTTATATAAGAAGATTTAAAAAAATATTAAAATTTTTAAATCACCCTTATCATTTTACTGGAATTTTTCCTTATGTTAAAGGACTTTGACAGTATAACTATAGTAAAAAATATTATTATCTTACTTGCACAATGTAATTTCTTAAGAAGTGAACTAGCTCAAATGTTGCACCCTAAGTAAAACTATGCGTGAGGCGGGGTGGGCTACATAGTACTTGCTAGATGTAATTAGGTTTTGTTTAAATTAGAGCATTGACTATTTGACATAATAAATATTTTCGTCATTTCAATTTATGCAGTACCATTTAATTGTGTACAAAATTTAAGATTTTTTTTAAACTGGCGTTCTAAAATAAGTTTAAATAGGTATATAGCATCTATCAAACTTATGATTTTAAATATGCCATGACATTTATGTGATTAAAAAATCATGTCATGACATTTATGTGACTAAAAAATCATGCCATTAAAATTACAATGAGAAGTTTAAAGTTAAATTATTTTTAAATATTAAAAAAATATTGCTCCATCCGTTCCAATTTATGTAATGATATTTGAATGTGCAGAAAGTTTAACAATGAAAGTAATTTTTTTAAAACTTGTGGTCTAACACAAGTCATAA
The DNA here is from genome assembly GCA_029783415.1 of Anisodus acutangulus. Taxonomy (NCBI): domain Eukaryota; kingdom Viridiplantae; phylum Streptophyta; class Magnoliopsida; order Solanales; family Solanaceae; genus Anisodus; species Anisodus acutangulus. The sequence continues at coordinate 1,347,336 of CM056489.1, read as the reverse complement.
ATATTTGTGTCATAAATTATTTCATTAAAGATAAAATAGAAAGTTTAAAATTAAAATATTTATTTCCTCCGTCTCAATTTATGTGATACAGTTTGACTAGACACGTAGTTTAAGAAAAATAAGACTTTTGAAACTTGTGATCTAAAAAAAGTCATGGATAGTTGTGTGGTTATAAATCATTTCATTAAGGGGTAAAATGAAAAGTTTTAAGTTAATTATTTTTAAATATATAAATGTATTATTTTTCTTGGTATAAATTAAAAAAAATATATCACATAAATTGGGATCGAATGAGTACTAAATATAGAATCCTATTATTCTTTATCGGAGATTAAAAAAGTACCTATCATATAAATTAAAATAGAGAGAAGGCTATTTTTAGAACATATTAAAAATGAAATATTTCACATAACATAGACAGAAGAGTTAAAAAGTTATCCTTCTTTCTACTTCAAATTTGAAATCAATCACGTGTCGTCTAAACTGTAATCATTCATATACTAAGTTACTCAAATAATTGTGCCTTGACAAGACATGTATGGATGCCAAGAATTTGCAAGTTTTCTTCAATCGCCTTCTTTCTGTCCTAAGGTACTAATGTAACGTGCACAACAGAAGCAAATTGTCCTTTCAACAGTTTTGAAAATTGAAAAAAATTTAAAGTTAAAAAAAAACCATTTATAGTTTAAGTCAATAACTTAGGAACAATACCTTCGCCCTTAGCGAAGGGCTTTCTGAAAGCTTCATTTGAAGCAGGGGCCGAGAGGTTGTCACGAGTAAGTAAGTTTGGAGGATCGAAGGCAGTTCTCCGTGCACCGGACACGTAGCTTATTGAATCAGTTGCGACATGATGTGATTGAAAATACTTGAGAAAACTTCTACACGACCAATTCAAGACGTTATATATCTCCCACATCTTCTCGCACGACATAATATGTTCTAGGTTTTACGGGTGGACCGGAGATTTTATATTATCGTTTGTCTTTTGAATTTTTTGCGAGCTTAATTGAATTAGCTAAACACGCTGAAGAGTGAGTTTGCAGCTAATAAAAGGATTCAGCATGCTAAAATGCGGTCTGAAGCACAAAGAGTAGGCTCAACATACCAAAAAGTGAGTTAATAAATATTTCATCCGTCCCATAATAAGTGTTATCTTAACCAAAAACACGCATATTAAGAAAGTAATACTGTAATGAAAAATTTACCAAATTACCTTTATATAATAAAAATAAATAATTTTTTTTCTTTTGATTAAAGCATGCATGAATAGTAATCATTTATGTTTTGAATAGTGAATTTGTCAATAAATGCTTCTTGAATAGAGAGCTTGTTATTTTTTGTCTAAGGGTATAGTAGAAAAAAGTAACTAATTTATGTCTTCAATTTCTAAGGTGACACTTATTTTGGGACAAATTCTTTTTGCTAAGATGACACTTATTATGAGACGGAAGAAGTAGTAATTAGTAAGTCGATTGTCTAATTAAGAGAGAAGCCCACTGCGATAGAGTAGGTAAAAATTATACTTCCTCCGTCCCAATTTATGTGATATAACTGAAAAGAATGCTATTTCTCCCGAAAAAAATACATCTATCAATATTTGGCTCAGATATAGAAGTGTGTGTCTACTATGTTCTGATATATAAGTGTTTCTACCATATCATCTGAAAAATTTAACAATTAGAAAGAAGGCCGTTTTTTTTGTTTAAGTTTACACCCTCATTTATGTAGTAGGGTATCTACCACCCTATCTTAAATATTACCCAAAAAAAAAAAACATAACCAAATGTCACTTAACTTGTTTGACCAAATTTCTGAAAGTTAAAAACACTTTTTTTTCCTTTTGAAAAAGTACTTTTAATTCAATCCAGCTTTAAAGCACTGTGTTCACGTAGTGACTTTTTCCAAAATTATATATTAAAATTAATAAGTTTTACTAAGTATCAATAAATATTACATTGTGAATTCATTTTTTTTGTTGTGAAGAAAAAAACTTTATTGATCTCCACACGAACAAATACCGTAAAGAATGAATCTTGAGTCTAACTCAACCTCAAAAACAAGTTTGTAGGGTGAGGAATGTCCAAATTCATATGAAGAGTTCATGTTCCCATTCCATTTTCGATGTGACTCTTAACACTCACCCGCACGTCCACACCTTGTTAGTTGGAGCGTGAACAATATAATTTGGGGGCCCAACATCGGTGAATAAATAATTGAAATTGGTCTAGCTCTGATACCATGTAAAGAATGGATCTTGGGCCTAACTCAACCTTAAAAGTTAGCTTATAGGGTGAGGATTGTCCAACACCATATAAGGAGTCCATGTTCTCATTCCATTTACGATGTAGGACTCTTAACAAATACAATGATAATAAAAAGTTAAAAAGTTATAAGTATCCTTCTCTACCTAGCTACTCCTCATTTGTACAGTTACTTATCTCCTATCCTCTTCTATGTAGTATTTCTAAGTATATTCAGCATCCAATCTCTATCTCTGTTGGTCTATTTGTCGATGCAGAATACCTCTTGTCTCTGTTTATACTCCACTTTGGGCTGATCAAAGGCCTTGGGACTTTGTGTTCTTGAAACTTCAGGGACCAAACTGTATGTATTGAACCTTCAGGGTCCAAACTGTACATATGAAAGAATTCTGGTCCAAAAGATAATATCAGAAGCCCGCGACCCCGAGAACCCAGACAGGCGGGCGGCGGCGCGCGTGTGGGCTTTCCTCGAACCGAAGCACATCTAGGTCTTCCCTCCTTTAAACACATGGGATACCCCTTGGGGTTCCAAACCCCAAGCCAACCTTGAGACTTATAAACAAAACAATTCTTTCTTCCTCCACCGATGAGGGAGAATTGATCTCAATACCACACTTTTCCATGCTTCAAACACCTCACTTCGTAAACCAATATCTCTTTCATTTCTCAATGAAATTTGACGATCCTTGGCCCTACGGTTATCTACTTACTTAGTAGATCATGCACGTGTGAAGAACCGGATTCTCCAACATGCGGAACACTAGTGTTTAAGCCGTTAAAGTTGGTCGGAACACTAGTGTTTAATTTCCAACACTAAGTACACATGATGAACTCATTTGACCCACAGATTATCAGACTTCTGAGATAAATTTCATACATACCTGTCAATTGCAGCTTCATTCCATGTCATGCACTCTGTTGAACCTAGTCTCCCTTGTTTCTTTGGCATACACACAATATCTCAAGCAATGAGAGGTGTTTTTGTGGTGTTCACTTTACCATCCCATAGGAAATTTCTATAAATAGCAGTAATCTCTTTCATCATTTGTTTTGGTAGGATGAACATTGAAGGTCAGTAGCTGTGAATATGCATGAGTAGATAGTTGATCAATAAAGCCCTCCCAGCATATGATATATGTCTTGAACTCCAACTTTTGATCCTTGTTGTGAGTTTCTCAATCATAATATCACAATCCATCTTTGAAATCTTCTTGGATGATATGAAAACCCCTAAGTATCTAAAAGGGAGTGTCCTTTTAGGGAACCATGTCAGTTCACACAAATCTTCAACTTCCTGTGGTCTCATGTTTGCCTGAAAGATATTGTATTTAGGGGCACTAGTTGTTAGTCCTAAGCATTGGAGAAAGTCAATAATCCCCTCAGCATTATAATAACTGACTGGAAACCACCATGGCAAAAGAGAAGGACATCATCTGCAAAGCATAAATGATTAAGCTTCATACTTATTCACTTAGTATGGTACCACCACATTCATAATTCTGGTGAAATACTCCATGCATATGACAAAGAGGAGTGGGGAAATGAGGTCCCCCTTCCTCAATCCTCTATTTCCTTTAATACTTCCATTTACATCTCCATTGATTGCTAGTGAGTACTGTGTTGTGGTGATTCAAGTCATGGTCCATATGATAAATTGAGTTGGAAATTTCCTCTACAAAGTCCCACTCAACTGTATCATAGGCTTTCTTCAAGTCTATCTTAATTAGACAACTTTTGGTACTTTATTTCCTGTTATACAGCCTAACCAAGTCTTGGCATATCAAAACATTCTGAACAATTGTTCTTCTAGCCACAAAGGTACTCTGAAATGATTTGCTAATTTCATTATCAATCTTAAGTAGATACTCTTTCCGAAAATATTTACTCCTAACAAAACATAGGAAGAAAAAGTTATTTTTCAGAAATTTAAAACACTTAGATATTGGATAATTGGAACATATTTCAAAACACTTTGATAATTGGAACATAATCAATTTAAGTAAACAAATTACCACATAAATCTTATTAAACAGTTATTTTGTGATACATGACTTTAATTTAATCTAACATTGAACTATAAATATTGACAGAAAATTAGCAGTAGGATTACTATTATTCTTTAGCAATATCACAATATTATTTCCTATAAATTGCATCTATTGTTTGTGGGTATGAAAAGAAACTGAACTAAATAATTTTCATGAGGTATTGGTTTAGCAAAACGGTGATTAAGACACAAATACAAACTTTCTTGATAGTGAAGAAATTCAGTATTTTAATTTTATAGTTGTAGTCAAATAACAATTGTAGTTGAATTCAAAGTCTTTAGTTTTTGAGTAAAATTTTAAATATTATAATTTTATCCAATGTTGAATTGTTTTTAAAAATTTATTTAGCTTTAAAGGGTATAAAAGTCGTTTAATATTTGAAAGATATTTTGGTCAGCTATCATTTATATTCATACTTTAAAATAATATAGATAAATAGATTGATTGATAGATTTGTTTCTCTAATGTTTTCCAACTTGAATTTAGTTCCCATTCTTTGAATATTATTATTAATTGTTTTTGTTCTCTATTTATCTATTAAAGAGACTGGATTAGAGAAGCCAAGCATTAGGACATATGCACATCGTGGACGAGATGTGGATTGTGACACACATTATGAGGCCGATTTTGAAATTCCGGAAGACTTTGGGGAGGTTGGAGCAGTTTTAGTAGAAAATGAGCACCACAATGAAATGTATGTGAAGAATATAGTAATTGATGGTTTTTCCCATGGCAAAGTTAATGTTACATGCAACTCTTGGGTTCATTCAAAATTTGATAATCCTCAACATAGGATTTTCTTCACCAATAAGGTTTGCAAAAATTTCCCTCTCCTGGATATCTTTATTTATTTTATATGCTTTATTTACCCAAAATAATTATCAAATTATATCTCCGATGAATGGAAATATAAAAAAATTGATTTATTATATAGAAATTTTTCGTCCAGAATAAGAAGTAAATGATTAAATTTGAGTTATATACACTGACATTATATATTCGATAATAGATATAAAATTTTGATTTATTAGATACGATTTCTTAGTCCAAATTCCAGAATAAAAAGTAATTACAGGTTCATTTTGACAATGAATGGAAATATGATCTTACTGTGAAGTAACAAATTAATTAAGTTATATATATTAACAGTATGAAGATTTTTTTTAAATATCAGTATAATTCGACATGTCATGAAAGCATGTCGGTTACCCTTTTTATTAGGTTATAATACTAATTAATAGTAAGGATCATAGAAATTTATTGTAATTACCTTATACGTAATAACCTAATTGTGCATATATTTTTATACCTTTAGTCCCTATCTTATACTCATGCTAGAATATTCAAGATTATTTTATCCTAAAACTGGAATAAATAGTTTAAAGTACCCTAATAGTTAAATGAATCGGACTATATGTGTCGTCTTTGCTAATCACTATTTCCCTCGTTCCAATTTATGTGGTGTTGTTAGACTAGAGATGAAGTTTATAAAGGAAAGATAGACTTCTAAAACTTATTTGAATGATTATAAATTATCTTATTAAAGACAAAATGAAAAAATTTAAATTAAATTATTTATAAATAAACAAATATAACTTTTTTAAGTGAATACAAGGAAAGTATGACACATAATTTTGAAAAGCGGAATATTAGTGTATGATATATTTTCTTTTTTCTTCAAATGCTAACAAGAAATCATAAATATGACTCCCAAAGCCATATATTTACCATCTCAATACACTTTTAGGGCTCATTTGATTGAGAAATAAGTTATCCCGGGGTAACTAATCATGAAATTAGTTATTTCCACCCTCAATGTGGAATAAAATAACACTACGATCCCGATATAACTGATTTCGGGATTAGTTATCCCGAGATTTTGTTCCAACCAACCATGAGATAAGAAGATACTGAAATTATATCCTGAGACTATTTTCCTTATCCATCATACCTATTTTGATCTATCTATTTCAATCCATCTAAAAGTTGGGCAAATTTGAGTTAATCGTGTAGTTCAAATTGGACAAATTCATCGATAACTCCTTGTGGTAGTCAAGATTTTTTTCACTTGAACACCTTAATTAAAATTTGTTTCATTTAGGTACCTGACGTAGGGTCCGACTGCACCATTTAGACATTTTTCGTTGACTCGGTCAAATATGTAAAGAGTATGTAACACATTCGCCGATGACGTGACAAAGTAGTCAATTAAGAGTAACTGATTACATGTGGCATTTGGGTCCGAAATAATAGTTAGAAATGAATTATGAGAAAAAGAATAGAAAATATTTTTCAACAAAAATAAAAAATTATTTTCTAAACCTACTCCACATACTTTTCGCCTAAAAAGTTATTGGTGAACTTTTTTAAAAATTTTCAGATCTGTTTTTTTTTTTTGGCTGAAACTTTTAGATTTATTTTTCCTTTTTAGGTTGAAATTTTCAGATCTGTTTTTTTTTTTTGGCTAAAATTTTCAAAAATGAGGAGGGGTCGGTGGGGAAGAAGATGAGGTGGGAGATTGCCGGAGAAGAAGATGAAGTGGGGGGGGGGGGGCGCCGGAGAAGAAGACGAATAGGGACATGTGATTCTTTTTTCTTTTTGCCTGTTATTTTAACCTAAAATTCATTTTTTATTTTAATTTTATATAATGTTCTCAGAGAATGGTGACGGACTTCATTGGAGTAAGATAGCAATGGGAGAAGGTTTGTTAATGGGAGAATATTAAGTGGAGAAGAAGGAGAATAAAGATGAAAAGGAAAGAGGAGGAGGAATAAAAAAAATTAAAAAAATAAAAATCTGTTTTTAGCTTTTCCACGCGTGCCTATTTTTTGTGAAAATGCCAAGTCAGCGAAAGTGTCTAAATGACACAGTCGGACTCTACCTCATATGTCTAAATGAAATATGGTTTAATTGAGATCTAAGTGAAAAATCTTGACAACCACAAGGGGTTGTCGATAGGTTTGACCTATTCAAAAGTCATTGAAAATAGCCAATTTTTATCATGACATGCATACTTGATTTTTCACTTGCTTAAGTTCAACGTCCATGACACTTTCATGGTGTTTCCGAGTTAAAAGTGGATACTTTTCAACGAATGAATACTTAAATACAAGATATTTATAAAAAAAACTGTCCTAAAAATCGCTAGCACCCGTATAGTTTCAGGACCTCTACGTGATCAGATACTATATTGTAGCATGAGACCACCCCTTAACAATGCTCAAATTGTTAGAGCAAACGTATATATTTTTATTTGCTTAATTATGTCTTCGACACTAAATGATTAGACATTAACATGTTTAATTTAATATTTCTTTACATGGATGCAGTCATATTTACCATCTAAAACTCCAAGTGGAGTGAAGAAGTTAAGAGAGAGAGAACTTGTGATACTAAGAGGTGATGGATTTGGAGAAAGAAAACAATTTGAGAGGATATATGACTATGAAGTATATAATGATATTGGAGAACCTGATGGTGAAGGTGATGATGGTATTAGATCAGTACTTGGTGGCAACAAAGAATTACCTTATCCTAGAAGGTGCAGAACTGGTCGACCAAGAAGCAAAAAAGGTAAGTACTTTGATCATAAACAAAAAATCATTTGATTATTAAATAAATTTAATCTATAAGTACTGATAGTATGAAGAGTATATACACGAGAGCGGATCAATAAAATTGGTGGTCTAAAATCAAATCGTGATTAGAAGCCTTAATTATTCTTTTTAAAATTAAACTTGTATATATTTCTATAAGAAGGTTATTTTCTTAATTTTTTATAGTCAGCTTTTTTCTAATAATTTTTTAATTAGTTTCAACATTTCAAATAGTTTTTTTACTACTTGATTATTATTAATTACTTTTATTTAAGGAGTAAGGCATCAATATCCCTGAACTATAACCAAAGTTTCAGCTATATACCTTTTTTTTCGGAGGTCCTATTACCCCCCTAAAAAAATTTAAAATATAATCTCTCCGTCTTAATTTATGTAATATAGTTTGACTAGGCAAAGAGTTTAAGAAATAAATGAAGAGTTTTGATTTTTGTGGTCTAAAATAAGTCAAAGATATTTGTGTGGTTATAGATTATCTCGTTAAACGTAAAAAATAAATGTTAAAATTAACTTGTTTTAAAATAAGAAAATGTATCACTCTTTTTTAAACGAAATAAAAAAAAAAGTGTATCAAATAAATTAAAATATAAGGAGTAATAAATATCACCTTAAATGCTGACTTGACAATGAGAGTGATATTTACCCACGGTCACATATATATTTAATTTTTTAAAAAAAATCTTCTCCTATCTTTTCTGGGCAAGCCAACCATGGCTTCCCCTTTTCGTACATATTTTTCTCTTTTCTTTTCTTTTCCATTATTTTTCTTCTTTTTCATGATCATCCATTGAAACATTGATGTAAGCCCATGTGTTTTGAAGCCCCAATTTCGTAAATTTATAAAATGTTGTTTTCAATTTTTCCAGCGAGATTCAAAACACATGGCCGGAATTTGAAATTCTGGCGACAATCTTTTCCGGAGAGCTTCAAGTTCTTGCCATGGTCGGAAATAATGGATGGAGAATCTCCGGCTTTAACAAGAACTTTTGAAAAAAGAAATTAGAAAAACATAAAAATTTTGAAGTTTTAATGATTAATTAGTTGCAAACTTGTAACTAAATGTGAATTACCCAATTAAAAAATAACACGTGTATAAGTTAATTAGAGTTTATGATTCTCACTCTCCTAAGAAATACACTCTTATTGTCATGTCAGCGCTCAAGGTGATATTTATTATAGTTTTAAAAAGTTTAGGCGATAATATGACGCCCAAAAAAAAAGGTGTGTCGTTAGAACTTTGGGTATAGTTCGGAGGTATTGATGTCTTATCCCTTTAATTAGCTAACCCAAACAGACTCACTGTCGGTGTAACTTAATATACCATAACATGTGATAATGTGACAACTAATGTAAAATATTTTATATATTTGGTGCGTAGAAATTAATCACAGATTAAATATAAAAATGTTTTATTTTTTTAATACTTACTAAAAAGAAAAGTGTATCATATAAATTGAGACAAAATGAGTAATCACTATTTTTTTTAAATATATATCAACATTACAAATTGTATTTTACCATTTGATGATATTATCAATTACTTTTAATCAACTAACTCAAACAGACTCACTATCTGTGTAACTTAACATACCGTAGCAGGTAATGTAAAATTCTATTTTTTACCACTCGATGCATGATTATCAATTACTTTTAATTAACTAACCCAAATAGACTCACTATTTATGTAACTTAACATACCGTAGCAAGTAATGTAAAAATTCTTTATAGTATCCGTGCGTAGAAATTAAACTCGGATTGAATTTTGTACCACTCTTTTTTGTGCATCCATGCAGATCCATTATCCGAATCAAGGAGTACCTTTGTATATGTACCAAGAGATGAAGCATTCTCAGAAGTAAAGAACTTAACATTCTCTGTCAACACTGTTCACTCCGTCGTCCACGCCGTTGTGCCGGCGTTGGAATCGATGGTCTCCGATCCCAACGTCGGATTTTTGCATTTTTCAGCTATCGACTCGCTGTTCAACGTCGGCATCGATCTTCCAAGAATTAACAATAAAAGTGGCCTGATGAATATCATACCAAGGCTCATTACGGCGGTTTTTGATACTCAAAAAGATGTCTTGCTCTTTAAAACCCCTGCATTGCTTCAGAGTAAGTCTACGAAATTCGTCGCTAATTTATTATTATATAGTTCATAGCTAACATGAATTTTTAATAATTTATTGCTAATTCATCGTTAAATAATTCATCTTTGATTCATCATTAATGTATTTTCATATCGTGAAGCATATAATCAGAATCTAAATACTGCACCAGAAATCTATGTTGCTTGAATCCTTAAAAAATGGACTATTATATATTTTGATTGTTATTGCAGGGGACAAGTTTTCTTGGTTTAGAGATGTGGAATTTGCTCGTCAAACCTTAGCTGGTCTGAACCCATATAGTATACGGCTGGTTACGGTATGTTATTCCTTTAGTTATTTTATTTTAATTAATTATATTTTATTATAATAGATATTACAAAAAAAACTGAAATGAGCTACGAATTACGACGCTAATCCAACACTAAATTGCTCATAGCTAATAGACCTTTTTGATAATAATCTATCGTTAAATAAGATTAGCGATGAATTTTGTTGTTTAGCTATAGAATTTTTTTGTCGCTTATTCTTATTTTTTTAGTGTTGAGAAATCATGGATTGATAACCTTAAAAAAAGATTGGTAAATGACTTGTTACAACTGGTAAAAACACACGGATCGTATCAAAATTTCTTACGCTATATGTGTATACATACATGCCATGACTATACGCTTTTGTGAGGCCAATTTTTCGTGCAACTCAATCCGTTTATTCTTATTTTTGAAATATTGCTTGTTAATTAGGTCATTTTGTAAATCAGGACATACATACATTTTGGTTAATAGATCAATTTATTGATTGAGACAGTGAGCTAAAATACTTCATGAAATTACAGGAATGGCCATTAAAGAGCAAGTTAGACCCTGCAGTTTATGGACCTCCTGAATCAGCAATCACAAAAGAGCTAATTGAGAAAGAAATTGGAGGAATTATGACTGTTGAAGAGGTACAAACAAATTCTTTTTCTTCTTTTATTTGCAGGCCATTGTTTAAATTGTTCCCCAGTAGTTCGATGGGCTAAATTTGTCTGTAAAGAAAAAGAATCAGCTAACTACCTTTAATAAGGTTTTTTCTTTTCATTATTATCTAGGCGGAATCAAATATTTACCCGCTCATACTCGTTTTCGAAATTTTCCCCTTAAAAAATTACACTGCAACAAGTATGTACGTTTTATACCTTCTGGTATATAGTTTATAATTTGTATACCTTAATGATATACAACAGTAAGAATAGTTGAATCATGTTGTTATGTACCATTAAGATATACGATATATGAATTGAATACTCAAATGATATATAACATACTACATGTTGGCTATTTTGTAAATATTTTTTTCTTCTAAATAAGTATGGATTGTACTTTTTTTAAAATGAGAATTTTTTTTTGACCACCTGGGCACATTCCGTATGTAATGTACCTATTTTTAAAGGCGAAATTCAGCCCGCTGAACTAACGGGGTGGCCTAAAAATAGATCATACGGTACAAATAATCAACTGACAATCCCCGTGCCATTTACATGATTATACATGATCATGTGTTGCGCGAACTCTCAAAAAATGCAATAATACCCCTGCCAGATCCTCCAAATATGCACTAGTTTTGGAGGATCTGACACACAGACGATATTTTTTAAGAACTCGAGCAACATAGACACACAAAAGTCTTCCTTGTGATTTTAATTCTTGAATTACACAACCAATACAGGTAATTCAACAAAAAAAGTTGTTCATCCTAGATTATCATGATTTGTTGTTGCCATATGTCAACAAAGTGAATGAACTCAAAGGGAATGTAGTTTATGGATCAAGAAGTTTGTTCCTCTTGACATCTGATGGCACATTGAGACCTTTGGCTATTGAGTTAACTAGGCCACCAGTAGATGATAAACCTCAATGGAAGGAAGTTTATTTCCCAACTTGGCATGCCACTGGTGATTGGCTATGGAAATTAGCTAAAGCTCATGTTCTATCTCATGACTCTGGCTATCACCAACTGGTTAGTCACTGGTAAGTGATGATACATGCACTTTACCAATGAGTTTTAAGTTATATACATTGTCAGCCTATGTTGTTTGAACTCTTCTAAATGTTGCAGCATCTTTGTCGGATTCTCCAAAAAATGTACTATTATTGGAGATTTTTGGAGGATCCGACCCGCATCCGTCATCGTTTTTGAAGAGTTCGAGCAACAAAGTGTCAACAATGTAAGAATTTTTTATATACTATCGAGTCACCTAAAAGATATTTACAAATAAGTCTTCTTTAAACGTGTGGTTTGTGATCGTGAAAATAAGATAAGTTACATGTTACAATAAGTATATGTGACTTGATATAGTTTACCAATTTCTTACCGTGATGATGCATATAACTTAAACTCTTTGTCAACTGACTCCTTACCGTACTCTATCATTTATACGTGGTATATGGATAAGCTTATAAACACGTCAAATCTGCTTATAAGATTTTTTTGCCTTATCTACAAGTTCGGTAATCACTAGAAATGCTTATAAGTTAAAGTCAGTCATAAGTTAGTGAAAAATCATAAGTTGATCTCTCCCGCAACTTATGGCGTTCCAAGTTTTAATAAAAATATTATTTTATCCGTACTATGTTTTTTATTTCTTGAAATACCCTTTTCAAAACAGAACTCCTAACTCCCTCTACATTTCGTTTCCATCATTTCATTTCTCTTTCTAATGAATCTTTTAATTTATATTTTTTAAGATAACTCTAGCGATATTTTAGTCATTTTAACATAAAAGATGTTTATCAACACTTTTTAAAAAATATATTAACCGCTTATTATAAGTTTCAGCACTTCTCATCAAGCTCGTAATTGCTATTTAAAAGTGTTTTTTAATGCTGAATAGTTATTACTTTTTTCCAAAATTTTGCAGGCTAAGAACTCATTGTTGTACAGAGCCATACATTATAGCAACTAATAGGCAACTAGGTGCAATGCACCCAATATACAGATTATTGCATCCTCACTTCAGATACACAATGGAGATAAATGCCTTAGCTAGAGAAGCACTTATTAATGCCAATGGCATTATTGAGAGTTCATTTTTTCCTGGAAAGTATGCAATGGAGTTGAGCTCTGTTGCTTATAAAGTTGAATGGAGATTTGACCAAGAGGCACTCCCAGCAAACCTTATTAGCAGGTAATAATTCACTAATCTTCTGTTTTCTATTTCCGATTCGGTGTTCGTTATATGTTTAGGGATCCGACTAATCTTTAACGTAACAAAATCCCACTTAAGGAGTGAAGCACTCCCAACCGAAGACCACTGGATTCATAGAGGTCGAACTCGAGACATGTGGTTAAAGATGAAGTGGTTAAAGATGGAGGGGTACTTACTGTTGGAAATTTGCCTTTGGCGAGAGTTGCGACCGACCAACTTTAACGGCTTAAACACTAGTGTTACGCATGTTGGAGAATCCGGTTCTTCACACATACATGATCTACTAAGTACGTAGATAACCGTAGGGCCAAGAATCGTCAAATTTCGTATGTACAGTTTGGTCCCTGAAGTTTTCAGAAAGTCAGAATTGGGCAGAGAGATCAGAAACGCCACAGCACTCAATTCAGCCATTTATTTTGGCTGAATTACTCCTCCTATAATGGCCAATCCGTTGCACATATTCACCATTTACTTTGGTGGTATTACTACCTCCATAATGACCATTACTTGGCCAGTAATGACACTTATGGAGGCAGTTCTTCAACCCCTCCTTCTACTATATAAAGACCCCATTGTCACCATTGTTGAGCACACTTTACACTAGACGAAAAACAGAAAATAGAATTCTTCTTCCTACAATCTTCCAAGCATCATTTCGTTACTCAAAATTCTTCACGGTAGCACTTGAGTTTTCTTTGCTCAATTGTTCCATTGCTGTTTTATCTTGGGAGACAATTGTCCAGGACGTATAAAGGATACATACGGGGCAATATTGTCTTAAAGACAGAGTGCCACACTTGACTCAACATACACAAAACAGTTCCAGTTTCTTGTTCAACATCATTGTAATTTCAGTTCTTGGCCAAGGCAGCAACTCCGCTACTGTTCAAGGCAGCAACTCCGCTGCCTTCCCGACTGCTGGTAATCCACCTTCTGCCTCACACCACCATGATCGCCCTGAAAAATTCATGGGATCAGAATTTAAGAGATGGCAGCAAAAGATGTTGTTCTACTTAACTGTAATGGGCATGGCCCGGTTCCTAACGGAAGATCCTCGCGGTTTGGAGATGAAATGGACTCTTCGCCTGCTGAAACGGGTGAAGGGGGCCTTGGTATCCATGTCGTTAACGACATGAAGATGGTTCTTGATGCATGGAATCATAGCGATTTCATGTGTAAGCATTACATACTGAACTGCTTGGCAGACCCTCTCTACACGGTCTATTGCACCGTTGGCACTGCCAAAGAGCTGTGGGAAAAACTGTAAAAGAAGTACAATGCACAAGATGTGGGTACTAAGAAGTTCAAAGTTGGAAAATTTCTAAAATTCCAAATGGTGGATAGTAAGACAACGATGTCCCAAGTCCAGGAATTCCAAATGATTTTACATCACCTGGATTTTGAAGGAACGAAACCAAACGAGCAGTTTTTGGTTGCATCGCTGATTGAAAAGTTACCTCCTTCATGGAATGAGTTTATGAGTTACTTAAAACTCAACACAAAGGAGATGACCTTTGAAGAGCTTATTATCAAACTCCGAATCCACGAAGATAATAAGAAGACCTTGCCAAGGGGTAGACAACCTGCTGAGGCAAAGGCGAATCTGGTTGAGGCCAAAGGGAACTCAAGCAAGAAGCGGAAGTTCCAGAAAGACGGCAAGACCCACACAGCGGAGATGTTCAGAGGTAACTGTCACCACTGTGGGAAACCTGGTCATAGGATCAAGGAATGCCGCAAGCTCAAGACTGAGCAACAACAGAAAGCCAAGTCTAACGGCAAGACGCATACTAACATCGTCAAGGACACGCTCCTGGATGACATGATCGAGGAATTCTCTGCAGTGGTGCTAGAAGCCAACTTGGTTGAAAATCCGATGTAGTGGTGGATGGACACAGGTGCAACCAGGCACATCTGTTCCAACAAAGATGCATTCTCTACGTACACACCGGTCACCGACAAGAAGTTGTTCGTGGGCAACAACGCTTCCTCTGACGTGCTGGGGGTAGGAAAGGTGGTCCTGAAGATGACTTCCGGCAAGGAGCTCACTCTGAAGGAAGTGATGCATATCCCAGAGATTAGAAGAAATTTAATTTCTGGACCTTTATTGGTTAATGCTGGTTTTAGGCTAGTGTTTGAATCCAATGAGTTTGTACTCACTAAGAATGGCACATTTGTGGGGAGAGCCTTCGTCTGTGAAGGTCTTTTCAAAGTGAATGCCATGTCTGTAATGCGTCCAAGTAACAAAGTTGAACCTTCTTCTTATTTGCTTGAGTCTTCTAATTTATGGCATTATAGATTATGACACGTTAACTACAAGTCTATCCAAAGGCTTGTAAAGATGGAGTTGTTGCCGTCTATCGACGTAAACCCTCAACATAAGTGTGAGGTGTGCGTAGAGGCAAAACTCACCAAGCTTCCTTTTCGATCCGTCGAAAGGAATACCGCTCCTCTAGAACTTATTCAAACAGATATATGTGATTTGAAGTTCGCACAAACTAGAGGGGGGAACAAATACTTTGTGACATTCATTGATGATAGCACAAGGTATTGTTACCTTTACTTATTGAAAAGTAAGGATGAAGCCTTTGAAGCGTTCCGACGTTACAAAGCAGAAGTTGAGAACCAACTAAGCCTACAGATTAAATCCATTCATAGCGATAGAGGGGGGTAAGAATCGCACGTTGAAAAAAATGATGAATGACTTGCTTATCAATTCTGGTCTTCCCCAAAACATGTGGGGAGAAGCCGTCCTTACCACTAATACGATTCTTAACAGAGTCCCACATAAGGGTAAGGACAAAACTCCATATGAATCATGGAAGGGAAAGAAACCCACCTACAAATATTTTAAGGTGTGGGGTTGTTTGGCAAAGGTTGAAGTACCCAAGCCAAAACAGGTCAAGATTGGGCCTAAGACTGTAGATTGCATATTCATCGGATATGCAAATAACAGTAGTGCTTATCGCTTCTTAGTGCATAAGTCAGATATTCCAGATATCCACTAGGGTACAATCATGGAATTAAGGAATGCTCTATTCTTTGAAGGTACATTTTCTAGAAAGGAAAAAGACATAACCTCTCGCAAATGAACTTATGCACAAAGCTCTTAAGAACCGGGAGTCGTTGAAGGCCTGGATCTAGATGATTCAGATATAGCGGATCTCGAGGTGGCTGAACATCCGGAATCTAGTGTTCCAGATTCTCATAACTTGGAGACTCCAGAGATGGATCTAAAGCGAAGTAAAAGGGTCAGGAAGGATAAATCCTTCGATCCTGACTTTGCAGCTTATATGGTTAATGATGAACCAAGGACAATTGCTAAGGCGTTGTCAACTCCAGAAGCACCGCTCTGGAAAGAAGCTATTGAGAATGAAATAGGCTTTATTCT
This sequence comes from Anisodus acutangulus, assembly GCA_029783415.1. Taxonomy (NCBI): domain Eukaryota; kingdom Viridiplantae; phylum Streptophyta; class Magnoliopsida; order Solanales; family Solanaceae; genus Anisodus; species Anisodus acutangulus. The sequence goes on along the minus strand of CM056489.1, from coordinate 1,330,731 downwards.
GCATAACTATACTTAGGAGTTGGTTGATCTTCCTCCGGAAAATAAACCGTTGGGTTGTAAAATGGATACTTAAATGGAAATACAAAGCAGATGGGTCTATAGACAAGTACAAGGCCAGGTTGGTAGTCAAGGGCTATCGGCAGACATAAGGTTTTGACTATTTTGACACATACTCCCCGGTATCGCGGATGACATCCATATGGGTATTCATTGCGATCGCAGCTTTGCGTGACCTCGAGATACATCAAATGGATGTCAGGACAGCCTTCCTAAACGATGATTTAGAAGAAGAAATTTATATGGACCAACCCGAGGGGTATGTGGTTCAAGGGCAAGAGAAGAAAGTCTTTCGGCTTGTCAAATCTCTGTACGGGCTGAAACAAGCCCCGAAGCAATGGCACGAAAAATTTGATAGTACTCTACTTTCGAAGGGTTTCGCCATTAATGAGTGTGATAAATGTGTATACACGAAAGGTAACTCTGACTCATTTGTTATGATATGCATGTATGTAGACGACATGTTAATCACAGAAGCAGTCCTAGGGTAATCCTAGAGACTAAGAACATGTTGAAACAATGCTTCGACATGAAGGATATGGGTATCGCAGATGTCATCTTAGGGATTAAAATCTCTAAGACGTCTGACGGACTGGTCTTATCTCAGTCTCACTACATCGATGATGTTTTGAGAAAGTTCGAGATGTTAGACAGTTCACCGATAAAGTCACCAATGGATACAAATCAAAAGCTTGATAAAAATCTTGGTGCACCCGTATACCAGGAGCGATATGCACAGGTGATCGGTAGTTTGATGTATATAACAAACTGCACCCGACCTGATATTGCTTATGCAGTCAATAAGTTGGCTAGGTTCACCCGTAATCCGAGTGATAATCACTGGAAGACGTTGAATCGGGTATTACAATACCTAAAATACACGTTAACTTTTGGGTTACACTATTCGAGATATCCAGCTGTACTAGAGGGGTACAGTGATGCAAAATGGATATCTGATATAGAGAACACCAAGTCCACCAGTGGGTATGTATGTACAATTGGTGGTGGGGCTGTGTCTTGGAAATCCTCTAAGCAAACTTGCATCGCCCGATCCACAATGGAATCGGAGTTTATCGCTTTAGACAAAGCAGGAGAAGAAGCTGAGTGGCTTCATGACTTCTTAGAGGATGTTCCGTGTTGGAATAAACCCGTACCTTCGGTAATGATCCACTGCGACAGTCAATCGGCTCTAGGAAGGGCACGGAATGCTATGTACAATGACAAGTCTCGTCATATTCGACGGAGGCATAAGACCGTTTGGCAACTGATCACCACGGATATAATATCCATTGATTACATTAAGTCAAAGGATAATATAGCATACCCATTGACAAATGGCTTACCCAAGGATCAGATAGCTTGCCTGTCTAGGGGAATGGGCTTAAAACCCAAAATATAAGGATCAATACAGTGGTAACCCAACCTTACTAACTGGAGATCCCAGTAATTCGGTTCAATGGGAAAACTAAGCCGTAAAGGTTCAGTTGATCGCCTCGGTGGAAGCATGAGCACTTCGGATAGTGATTTCTGTAAAGAAACACCAAATCCAAAGTCGTTCCCGCGATAGACGTTAAGTGTTATCTGCAGTATGGGTAAAGGTTAAGTTTTCAAAACCTTTAATGATCCTCAACAGTTGAGGTTAGGTTTTGCGAAACTTTTAATGGTTCCTAACACTTGTGAAGTGGGGTATAGTAGAATACCTTGTAGGAGACCACCTATTTAAGTGCGAGGGCGGGCCGCCTCAAATGAATGCACTTAAGAATCCAAAACGTTGTTCATGGCCAAAAAGGACAAAACATTACGAAGATGAGAGTAAGGGAATTTGTTGTGTTGATACTATTGACTTGGCTTACACTAAACACTGACGGTTCAAGACATCACGTTCACCGCGCAGTAAGTAAGTCCGATGGTATTTAACTATGGAAGGTTAAAAGCTGAAGCTACCTCTCCTTATGCAACATCGGTCCGCTGAAATATTACTGGAAATGAAAAGGCACCATGTGAGTGCGCCAAAATCTCTTTCAAGAGGGGATTGTTGGAAATTTGCCTTTGGCGGGAGTTGCGACCGACCAACTTTAACGGCTTAAACACTAGTGTTACGCATGTTGGACAATCCGGTTCTTCACACATGCATGATCTACTAAGTACGTAGATAACCGTAGGGCCAAGAATCATCAAATTTCATTGAGAAATGAAAGAGATATTGGTCCACGAATTGAGGTGTTTGAAGCATGGAAAAGTGTGGTTTGGGATCAATTCTCCCTCATCGGTGGAGGAAGAAAGAATTGTTGTGTTTATAAGACTCAAAATTGGTTTGGGGTTTGGGACCCCAAGGGGTATTCCATGTGTTTAAATGAGGGAGGACCTAGATGTGCTTCGGTTCGAGGAAAGCCCACACGCCCGTGCGGTCAGGTTCACGGGTCACGGGTCACGGGCTGTGCTTCTTCTGATATTATCTTTTTGGGCCAGAAAACTTTTCCAGATGTACAGTTTGATCCCAGAAGTTTCATATGTACAGTTTGGTCCTTGAAGTTTCAAGATGTACAGTTTGGTCCATGAAGTTTCCAGAAAGTCAGAATTGGGCAGAGAGATCAGAAACGCCACAACACTCAATTCAACCATTTATTTTGGCTGAATTACTTCTCCTATAATGGCCAATCCGTTGCACATCTTCATAGTTTATTTTGGTGGTATTACTACCTCCATAATGGCCATTACTTGGCCAATAATGGCACTTATGGAGGCAGTTCTTCAGCCCCTCCTTCTACTATATAAAGACCTCATTGTCACCATTGTTGAGCACACTTTACACTAGACGAAAAACAGAAAACAGAATTCTTCTTCCTACAATCTTCCAAGCATCATTTCATTACTCAAAATTCTTCACGGTAGCACTTGAGTTTCCTTTGCTCAATTGTTCCATTGTTATTTTATCTTGGGAGACAATTGACCAGGACGTATAAAGGATACATACGGGGCAATATTGTCTTAAAGACAGAGTGTCACACTCGACTCAGCATACACAAAACAGTTCCAGTTTCTTGTTCAACATCATTGTAATTTCAGTTTGTTGTTAAATTGTAATTTCAGTTCTTGTATTACTTAGTAGTTATTTGTAATTTCCGTTTCCTGCACCTTTGTAACCAACACTTACCACCCCGCCACAACCTTTAATGGTCGTCACTAATATTCTATTTTTTAAGGTTTTACGCCCGAAGTCTGATGCCCGCTTTGGGGCTCAATTAATCAAATTTTCATTCTGTAGTCACATTTTGGGGGTAAAATGCTCCCAACCAAAGGCGACTCTATTCACATGGGGTGAACCCGAGAGGCTAAGGCCTCTGATTAAACATGTAGGAGTACTTACCAACCTTTGGTGGTTGCTAATCTTCTGTTAGGTCTTATTTTTGAGTTTATGTCCTATGCAATCAGATCAGTTATAAGGTATTTACAAGTAAATTTCTATAATAAACTTTAATTGATTATCTAGTAAACATGACAACTAACCTACTATCACACGTCCATACTAATAGTTTAATTTTTTCCGCACTATCAATATATATAACTAGAATCTTATTTTAATTATCAAAACCTGGTCGATAAGATATTACTTTCAGACAACTTTGATATTTTGTTGATTGCTAATACGAGGTTCAATTTTCTATACCAATACACGTTTTGTACATCATCATGATATAAGGGGAGATTCAATATTTACTATATATACACAAATATAATTTTAATTTTGTATATACACTATAATGTTCAAGTAAATGAGGGTCCGGACCTTGTGCCCTTGGCTCCACCCTGCTTCCACTAACATGTTATTTCGTGCAAACTTTACAGGGGATTGGCTGTGGAAGATCCAAGTGCCCCATATGGCTTGAAACTAACAATAGAAGATTTCCCTTTTGCCAATGATGGTTTAGTACTTTGGGACATCCTTAAACAATGGGTAACAGACTATGTCAATCATTATTATCCAGAAACAAATCTCATTGAATCTGACAAAGAAATCCAAGCTTGGTGGTCAGAGATAAAAAATGTTGGCCATGGTGACAAGAAAGATGAACCATGGTGGCCAGAGTTGAAAACTCCAAAAGACTTAATTGGAATTATCACTACAATAATTTGGGTTACTTCTGGGCACCATGCTGCTGTAAACTTTGGCCAATACAGCTTTGCAGGTACCATTCACCTTAGCTTTTTTGCTTTACTTTCATGTTAATAATTTCACTTATTATGAACGGTTGATTGTAGTTTCATTTAGATGATATGATAGTGTAATAGTTATTTTCTAATATCAGTATATATAAATTAAATGAAGGTGAACATTGATGCAACGATAAAGTTATCCCCGTATAACCTATAATTAGTCACGAGCTCAAGATGTTAGTGTTAGGGACTAGGGTATGCTGTCTATATTACACCACAATGATGTGCGGTCCTCCTCGAATCCTTTTTGAATGCGGGATGTTTCGTGCATCTAGTTGTCCTTTAGTATATATAAGTTAAATCATTTTTAAATGATTTAACTTATATACACTGATAATATAAAGAATTTTTGCAATATGTGTATGTTATAACCTCTTGTAGAAGGTTAGTTGCCTAATTGTCTAGCTTAGTAATAATCTCAATCACAGTGATAGGTTACTTATAGTTATGTTTTAGGGGTACTGATAGAGTAAAAATTTATGCATTGGCCGGGTGAAAAATATTTATAGAATCATGTTATTTATAGGTAATTACAAGTAAATCTTGATGATGATAAGTATTAATTGTTTAACTTGATTAAATTGGTAACTGACTTGTTATTGATAGGTAGAACTACACTAATAATGTAAAATATCTTTCAACTATCAGTAATCTTTTATAGTCACTACAAAAAAACGTGTACTGGTATTTGGAAATTCACTTTTTTCTAGTTGCGACTATATGTCCTCTCAATTCTTAAAATATATTGACTCTTCTATTGCATGTGTAGGCTACTTTCCAAATAGGCCAACAATTGCTAGGTCAAAAATGCCAACTGAGGATCCAACACCTGAAGAATGGCAGTGTTTCTTGAATAAACCTGAGGAGGCACTATTAAAATGTTTCCCTTCACAAATTCAGGCAACAAAAGTAATGGCAGTTTTGGATGTTTTATCAAATCATTCTCCAGAAGAAGAGTACATTGGAGAAAAAATGGAACCATACTGGGCTGAGGATCCCGTAATTAACGCGGCGTTCGAGGTATTTTCAGGAAAATTGAAGGAGCTTGAAGGAATTATTGATGGTAGAAATGCAGATCCTAATTTGATGAATAGAAATGGAGCTGGGGTTGTGCCTTATGAATTATTGAAACCATTTTCTGGTCCTGGAGTTACTGGAAAAGGTGTACCTTATAGTATTTCCATTTGATTTTTGAATTTAGTGTTTGTCAAAGACATGAATTTTGTAACACAGTTTCATGTGAAATAAAATTGATGCTAGTCTAATGTGCTAAGTTTTCTTTTGCAAATGGTCATTGTAACAATATTAGTTCTACTTCTAACCATGTGTGGATGTGTGTTTGGTTAATTGGTAGCCTAAATTGTAGTAGTCATATTTGGGTATTTTTTCTTGGTGGAAAAGGATATAAATTTTCACTCAAGTGTATGGTTTAGTGATTTATAAAATTGATAGTAAAATTGATAGAGAATGACAATGAGGTCTGAAATCTCAGCAGAGGCAAGAGTACAAAGTGATTTTTTGCCATCTGTCCAAGTCTTTATGAACAGAATTAGCTTGTAGGAGATAGCAGCTGACACCATAGTAATTAAAAAGGAAAAAGGGTCAAATATACTCATCTACTTTAGTTTATTAGTCAACTTTAACCTCCGCAAGCCGACTACCATTCGCATTGTGCTCAGCTTGGCTCTTTCGAAAGCATGGCACATTCATCAATTAGATGTGAAGAATGTTTTCTTACATGGTGATCTCAAGGAAACAATATATATGCATCAGCCCTTTGAGTTTAGGGATCCCAATTATCCTCATCATGTCTGTATATTGAAAAAGTCCTTATATGGGCTTAAACAGTTTCCACGGGCCTGGTATAAGAGGTTTGCCGACTGTGTTTCGACTATTGGGTTCACTCACAGCAGGTCGGATAATTCCTTGTTCATATATCGTCGCGGTTCTTCCTTGGCTTATATACTATTATATATGGATGATATTATCTTGACTGCCTCTTCTGATGCCTTACGCCAGTCTATCATAACAATGCTCAGTTCTGAGTTGAAAGACTTGGGACAATTGAGTTATTTTTTGGAGATTGTTGTCACTCGTCATACAGGTGATTTATTCTTATCGCAGAGAAAGTATGCAGCTGAGATCATTGAGAGGGCTGAGATGTCATCCTGTAAGTCCACTTCCACTCCGGTTGATACTAAACCCAAATTGGGTGCTGCAGCTGGCTCCCCTTACGAAGATCCGACCCGATATCGCAGTCTTGCAGGGCCCTTCAGTATCTTACATTCACGAGATCATATATTACATATGATGTACAACAGGTGTGCTTGTTTATGCATGATCTCAGGGTTGAGCACATGAATGCGCTCAAACGCATTATTCGATACATCCAGGGGACACTTGACTATGTCTTGCATTTATATCTGTCATCGACGTCTATACTTGTCTTGTATACTGATGTTGATTGGGGTGGCTGTCCGGACACTAGATGGTTTACGTCTGGCTATTGTATGTTTCTTGGTAACAACTTGGTCTCGTGATCTACGAAACATCAGTCGACTTTGTCCCGCTCCAGTGCAGAGGCCGAGTATTGAGGGGTAGCCAATGTGGTCTCTGAATCATGTTGGTTACATAATCTGCTTTTAGAGCTTCATTGTCCTATTCAGAAAGCGACTTTGGTTTATTGTGATAATGTTAGTGCCATCTACCTTTCTGGAAATCCTGTTCAGCACCAACGCACTAAACATATCGAGATGGACATTCACGTTGTTCGCAAAAAGGTTGCTCGTGGACAAGTACGCGTCTGTCATGTCCCTTCCAGGTATCAAATTGCAGACATCTTTACAAAGGGTCTTCCCTCGGTCCTTTTTGACGATTTTAAGAACAGTCTCAGCGTACGAAGACCGCCCGCTATGACTGCGGGGGTGTGTTAAATATACACGGTTTGGGCTACTAATTTGGTATTATTTGTTGTAATATTTTAGTGTAAATATTACATTATTAGAATTGTACACTTACCATAATTGTATAGTTAGTGTTCAAGTAGAATAAGATTTTAGGAGTAGAATAGGAATAGAATTTTCCTATTATGGAAATTGTAAATTGTATAGATACTCTTTCATTAATGAGAATAATCAAGGGATTATTTATTTCAGAAAGTAGTCTAATATACCCCACCCGTTACAAGTTGAGGCCAAATATACCCCTACGATTAGCAAAGTATTCAAAAATATCATTTTAAAAAAATATTCTGGAAAATTAAATTTTTTTAATTAAAAAATCTTTAAAGTATTTTAAAAAATGAAGTGTCTTAAAAATATTTTTTTTTAAATCTGAATTAATTTTAAAAAGAAATCTGAAAAAACTGATTTTAAAAAATATATATATATTCCAGATTTTTTAATTAAAATATCTAATTTTCCAGAATATGTTTTTTAAAAAAAGAGTTTTATAAAATTAAGAAAATTTCATATTTTTACTAAAAACCATTTTTCCAGATTTGATTTAATTAAAAAAAAATTCCAGATTGTTTTTAAAAGAATTATCATGTAGGCACCACATAGAATAAGTTAAATGCTATATAGAATAAGTTAAATGCTAATATAATATGTTAAAAATGAGGTGTATTAGTGTGTATTTCCCTATATAATATGTGTATGATTTGGATGACATGTAGCATATTAATGTGTAAAAATGACATGTAGCAGATTTAAAACAAATCTGGAAAAATGACTTTTATTAAAAATATGAAAATTTCTTGATTTTATAAAACTCATTTTTTTAAAAAAAATAATATTCTGGAAAATTGGATTTTTCATTAAATCTGAAAAAATATATTTTTTAAAATCAGTTTTTTCATATTTATTTTTAAAATTAATTCAGAAATTAAAAAAACAGGAAACTATTTTTTTAAATACTTCATAGATTTTTTAATTAAAAATCTAATTTTTCAGATTTTTTTTAAAAAAGCATATTTTTAAATACTTTGCTAACGGTATGAGTATATTTGTCCCCAACTTGTAACTAGATGGGTGTATTTGACTACTTTCGCTAACGGAGGACAAAGTTGACTAATAAACTAAAGTAGAGGGGTATATTTGACCCTTTTTCCAATTAAAAAATGCAAATCTACCACACTTGGTGTTTCCTTTTACTTGTGAAAAAGTTGAAAAACTCTTATAAATTGAGGCTCTTTATTTTACCCTTGGTAATCAGAGATAGATTCAAAATTTTAATGAGTTCGTAATCTAATATATATATATATATATATTACTATTATATAAGGGATAATGTAAAGAGTTTTGTAGTACTTATATTCTAAATATCTTGTTAGCTTAGTAACTAAAAAGGTTTGCTTTTTCAAATATGCCCTTGTATTTGTTAATTATTACTTCGTCTACTAAAGTATGTTTTCATTAAATCAAGATACTTTCAAACCCTTTTTGGTAATACATAGCTCCTTAGAGGCTTAGACTAACTTTTTGTAGGTGAAGTATGTATCATAACTTTTCTCTGTCTTATTTTTTGCCCCTATTTTATTTCTTTTTTACTTAGGTTGCACTATTATAAAATCTCTATTTTCCCACTGGATTTTCAGTGAAAAATAGACACTGTCTATTTTTCACTGAATGTTGGAGGCAAAAACCTAAATAATAGTGTTTTCATACGAAAAAATTATGAAGTTTCTCAATTTTTCAATGGAAACATGTTTTTCACTATGCGTTTTTCCAGTCAACTGGTTTGGTGGAAATTAGGTGGAAAATTCATGTATCATAGCATAAATTTCTCACTGAATGTCAGTAAGAAAAACCTTTTATTTCTAGTAGTGTTGCCACATCAATTTGGTAAATATAATACAGTTTGAGCACTTTAAAATGCTTAAAAAGTTGTGAATGGTGGTAATGTCATCTAATAAAAATAATTATGCACAAAAATAATCTAAAATAATGATAATAATAACTTTGAAAAACTCATTTGATATTGAGAGAGCTTAGTAATTATAAAATACCATTAAATTTCTCTTGATCTTATTTTTGGTAATAAAAAAATATATTGAAAATATAAATTTAGGTTTAATGATTTAACACAATTATATAACAGAATAAATTTCAGATCTCTTTATAAATTAAAAAGAACCTTTAAATTTTATTCAATTTGCTTAATTAAGTGCGGGTAGAAAAGAGGAAAAGAGAAATGTTCTTACCACGTGATCAACTCCTCAATCACACATTTATTAAATATCGTTGATGGTCACATATAGTTGAAATAAAAATATAAATTTCTTCTTGCAAACAATTTAATTTGATAAACACCATATAATCCTTATTGGTTGGGTAAGAAAATTTTCCTTTAAAAATAGAGCATCAACGAGTCAATGACAAACTTAATTAATTCGTGAACTTTGTTTTAATCAATTTAATTTTTTCTGAATTTTATATAAACCTAGATTTAATTACCATATTTCTCTAGCATAAACCATTGTCACATGAAATTATGAGTAGTTTAATCAATAAATACCAAAATAATCTATTTCTATCTCGAAATTATATGCTCACAATTTATAAATATTTTAAAAGTCTTTTAAATTTATGATTATAGTTCGTTTGAAATCATTTTGCATACTTTAAATTATATTAATAAACATCAAGTTATCTTTATCCCGTTGTTATCTGCTTATCCCGTAACAAATTTGCTTTCTTATAAATAATTCTTTTAGTAAATTATCTAATGATGTGATCAGAAAACTTAAATACTGAACAATACATAATTAAGAAGTGATCATCCCAAAAAAGTTGTGCCTAAAAATCGTAACACAATTTTTTTTCCAATTAAAATCATTATGAAAGAAAGTCTTGGCGTAACTGGTAAAATTGATGTCATGTGACGAGGAGGTCACGAGTTTTAAACCGTGAAAACAACTTCTTTCAGAAATACAGGTAAGACTGTATACAATAGACTTTTGTAATCTGGCCCTTCTCAGTATCTGCGCATAGTGAAGACTTAGTGCACTGCATTGTCTTTTTTTATTTTTTTATTATAAAATAATTTATTACCTTGATCTTGGGCCCGGGCTTTCCGAGACTAATATATATATGTGAAAATTCTCCTTGATGGAATTATGTACAGATAAGATGCTTTATCATTAAAGAATATCCTTTTTAACTATTCTTTATTCCAAGAACAAGAATAACTTTTAAGGGACCAACTTTTAATTAGGGGGATCTAGTTCTTTTTCCACTAAGGTAAGTTGATAATATAAGTTGACAATATTAATTAACTTATGAAAAACACTTGCTTAAATTTGGATAGAACATATTATCATGACAGGTTAATTTGAGCTTGGCCCATCTAAATAAGTTAATCTGAACTAAAATATGTAACTCAAATTGACTCATAATAAATTTAAAAAATTATTAAATGTATTTTGTAATTAGACAAATAATAATAAAAAATATATAAAGAAATTAAAGAGATGTTTACATAAGTGTACTACATTAACTTTCATCTTTCATATTCTTAGCATAAAAAACAGAATATCAATTTTAGCATTTAAGATTCATAACCCCCATTAACTTCCTCATTAAATTTCAATAATTCAGAAACTTTTTTCCTCTATTCTCTCTCTTCCCAAAATAAATTAAGAATTAAATGCTATGATATGTTTTATTTTTTTTCTCTTGTCTCTCCTCCATAAACACTACACTATAATTTCAAAATAAAAAACCACAAAAAATATATTATGATTTATTTTTGCTGATATAATAAGTAAAAATTATAGAGTGCGTATGATTGTGGTCAATTAATGTACAAAATATTGACAAAATATGTGATATATTCTTAGTGTGCTGAAGATATAAAATATTTATACTAGAGATATATCATAAACATGAAAAACATTCCTGTGTATATATCCAATAGATTTGTGCAAGTATTTTTATTATAAAACTGATATGTGTATTTATTAATTTATTTTGTATTTCATCTATATATTATATTTATTTAGAACAAATTATGGATATATATGATGATTATACATTATAAATCGTGTATAAACATAAAATATTAAAGATAAATCAGGTATGTTATTTATACGTGTACTTATTCTGTATTTCAAGTATAATTAATTTGAAAATACTTTAACTATATGCATATGTTAATAGCTAGTGTCAGCTAGAATTAAAAAAAAAGATAGCTAGTACCATAAATCTTATTAAGGAAAATAGGTCTATTTATACATTGTTTGTGGATTTTAAGAATAAAATTGATATACGTTGAAATATAAATGGTATATATACATTGTCCGGTGATTGTAATTAGAGGAGGAAGTGAGAGTAGGGCTGCTTAAATCGTGGTGGAAATCTGGAAGATGGAATGAGAATGTTTGGTGAGGAAGATGGAATTTTGGGATTGAAACAATATATCTATGGTAAGCTTTAATTATGATTAACAACAACAACATACTCAGTGAACTCCCACACCGTGGGGTCGGGGAGGATAGACTATACATAGAACTTACCTTCAATAATTATGATTGGACGTATTTAATAACCACAAACTAAAAAGAAGGTAAAAATCGCTTAGATCGGAAATAATTATTGAAAGTTTTATTTATGGAGGGGAGAGGAGACAGAAAATATTGTTGCATTCAATTCCTAACTTTTAGTGTCTTTAAATACGAATTTGCTATTACTCCTATGTTTTGTTTTTTAAATAAATATTATATTTGTTATCAAAATTGCTCTATTTGTAATAATTAACAAGTTATGTTAATTCCGTATATAATTATTATCAAAGTGTTTGATCGGGTAATAATCTCAAAATAATAATTAAACTTGATTAGAGTTGTGTGATTTGGGTCATGACTCATTAATTAGCTAATTTTGACTCAGCCAACCAATCCATGTAACGTTTAGACGGATTAATGACCGGTCCATTATTGACTTAACCAATTAGGACCACCCAAATTTAACTCAACTAGTAGTCTGTTTGGCCAATCTTTTAAAATCAGCTTATTTTCAAAAGTTTGATCGGGTAATAATCTCGAAATAATATTGAAACTTGACTAGAGTTGTGTGATTTGGGTCATGACTCATTAATTAGCTAATTTTAACTCAGCCCAACCAATCCATGTAACGTTTAGACGGATTAATGATCGGTCCATTATTGAAAAGCAGTTTGTGTTTGACTAATTAATTTAAAAGCACTTTTGAGCAGGAGTTAGTATTTGATCAAACTTTTAAAAAGTGTTTCTAAGTACATGTGTGTACGGAGATTACATTTGGCCAGTGCATTGCATTGCATACATTCATTCTCATCATCTCATTTTACATCTATGGATTGAATTTGTTAATTGTACTTGTGTTTGTGATTATTCTGAGAAATCGTGGAAAACATTGCAGACTTGGGTTTAGGTGCTTCACCGTAGGCTATGATTCGACTATTGATCTTTTTGTACTTGAGTGGTTATTGTTGGATTGTGTTGTGTTATACCTGATTGCGAGCATGTCTATTCTTCAGTCTCTTACTTCATATATGCTAGCTAACTATTGTCGGCATATGATACCTACCAGTACATAGTGTTTGTATTGATATTACTCTTTCTACACCCTTTTCGGGGTGTAGAGTTGTTGCTGATACACGAGCGAGGTTCGATTAGCCTTCAAGGATCTTGTGGAGTTCATCTAGGCTTTTCTATTTAATTCTCATTCTAAACAGAAGTTGTATTCAGGTTGTGGTTGTAATTTTATTCGACTTGTATATTTAGAAACTCTTGTACTATTTAGACCAGATTTCTTGGGTAGTGTAGTATTTTGCATTATCATATATCTATATTTTAGACTTCTATTGCTCTTATTATTTATTTATGTTGTTGGATGAATCTGTAAGGGTCGAGTTCGCCTACCAGGTGGGAAAAAGGTAGGTGCCCGCACGTTCTCCGATTTGGGACGTGACATCCTCCAAATATTTTATAAGTCGCTTGACTCGGTCAACAAGTCGGTGGCTAACAATCTAGCAGAGGGGGTCGTCATGGTTACTACTCATGATGTGATGAGTGTTTTACTTGACAAGATAACCGAAATAAATTAAGCTTGGCATACGAGAAAGTCGGAGGTGGTTGGAGGAAGTTTTTCCAAGAATTTAATTTCTTGAAGGCACTTAGGAGGGAAGAAGAGAGCTATGAAACAATGGCCAAATCGATGACACAAATAGATCTTCTCATAAAACATGTTATAGTTGCGGGCTCGAAGAAATTTAATGCAGTTGGGTCTTGTGAAGGGGGCTCAACAAATCAACAATGCTACCAAGTGTTTGATAAGAAGACAGATTTTATGAATAATCAAAATAAGGGGGGGGGGGGGTCCCGGCCTAACTACCAAGGTCCTAATAAAGGGACTTGGAGGCAAGGTCAAGGGAATCAAGGTTGGAACATGGATCATGGAGGCTCAAATTGGGGAAACAACAATCAAGGGGGTTACAACAACAACCAAGGTGGTTACAACAACAACAACAATTACAACAACCATCGAAGCGACAATTCTTACATTCCACCAAAGGGCAGCCAACAAATTTCAAGCCAACCATCCACTAATGATCCTGCTAGTTTGAAACATAAAGAGATGCTCTCAAAAGTGTTGAGAAAAGTTGAGTCAACCGACACTTTTATTAAAAAAGTGAAGGATGACATGAAAGGTATGAGAGAGGGTATGAGTACTATGGGACAAATGGTGAATTCGCATTCAACCTCAATCAAGAAACTTGAGGCCCAACTTAGCCAAATATCGTCTACCCTCAACCAAAGGCAAAAATGTACACTCTCTAGTGACAAAGTGGCAAATCCAAGAAATGGTGATCATTCTTGTAAAGTTATTACTACTAGAAGTGAAAAAGTTATTGGGGTGATACGTTGGTGAATGAAAAAGAGATTGTTGTTGATGAAACACCTATTGTTGAGACTATTGTTGCTGATGAAAAGAGTGCTACTAAGAATAAGAGGGCTAGTATTGAAAAGTCCATTGTTATTGAAGAAGAGCTTACAAAAGATGAAACCCCGAAAGTAATGGCACCTATTCCAAAATCCTCACCTCCATTTTCTCAAAGGCTATCCAAAAAGAAGGATGACATGAAGTTTTTGATGTTTATTGAGAAATTGAAGCAACTTTCCATCAATATTCCATTAGTTGAAGCCCTTAAACAAATGCCAGGCTATGCAAAGTTTATGAAAGATCTTATGACCAAGAAAAAATAATCTAGCTTTGAGACAACGGATGTGACACATCATTGTAGTGCAATTGTCACCAAGGCACTAGTTCAAAAGAAGAAGGACCCCAGAGCATTCATTATTCCTTGCATCATTGGGGCCTATAAATTTGCAAAGGCTTTGTGTGATCTTGGTGCAAGCATTAATTTGATGCCACTTGCAATCTTTAACAAATTGGGTTTGGGCACTCCCTGTCCCACAACTATGAGATTACTTATGACGGATCGCACCGTGAAAAGGCCGGTTGGTATTCTTTTTTATGTCCTTGTTCATGTGGATAGATTCATATTTCCGACCGACTTTGTGATTTTGGATTGCGAAGTGGATTTTGAGGTTCCCATAATCTTTGGATGACCATTCTTAGCCACAAGGAGAGCTCTTGTTGATGTTGAGAGAGGTGATCTAAAATTCCGAATGAACAATGAAGAGATCACATTCCATATTTACAAGTCAATGAAGCAATCAGCGAACATGAGTGTGATGTCGGTTATTGATACAATTGATGAAGCCGTGGAGACTACCATTGCTAATGAGTATGCTGGTGAAGTGTTGGCGGCGGTATTGATGAACTATGATGAAGAGAACTATGAAGAATTCAAGGAGACGGTGAATGCCTTGGTTGAATTGGGGTCATACAACTACAACCCCAAGAAACTTGATCTTGACTTGGAGAACCGTGAGACTCCTCCCATAAATCCGTCAATCATTGAACCCCCGACCGTGGAGCTCAAACCTCTTCCTTCACATTTGAGGTTCGAATTTCTTGGTCCAAACAACACATTGCTCGTTATAATTTTAAACCTATTAACGAAAGAGCAACGTGAAAGGTTATTGGTTATTTTGAGAAGGTATAAAAAGGTCATTGGATGGTCAATTGCGGATATTCGAGGCATTCCTCCCGGTATTTGCACTTATAAAATCAAACTTGAAAAAGTGTATTCCAAGTGTTGAGCATCAGAGGAGGTTGAATCCTCCCATGAAAGAAGTTGTAAAAAGGAGATAATCAAATGGTTAGATTCCGGTGTCGTGTACCTTATTGCGGATAGTGAATGGGTAAGCCCGATTCAATATGTTCCAAAGAATGGGGGTATTATCGTGGTGCCTAATGAAAAGAATGAGTTGATTCTAACTCAAACGGTTATTGGGTGGAGAGTATGTATGGACTACCGGAAATTGAACCATTGAACAATGAGGGACCATTTCCTCATGCCATTCATGGATCAAATGCTAGATAGATTTACGGAGCGTGATTTCTATTGTTTCCTTGATAGATATTCGAGTTACAACCAAATCACCATTGCCCGCGAAGATCAAGAAAAGACTACATTCACTTGTCATTATAGTACCTTTGCATTTAGAAGAATGCCCTTTAGGTTATGTAATGCTCCCGCCACTTTTCAAAGGTGCATGATGTTCATATTTTCCGACATGGTGGAGGAATCCATTAAAATCTTCATGGATGACTTATTCGTGGTTGGAGACTCTTTTGATGCTTGTCTAGAGAACTTGGCTCGGATGTTGAAACGTTGTGAAGAGACAAACTTGGTTCCCAATTGGGAAAAAATCCACTTCATGGTCAAAGAGGGAATCGTTCTTGGGCACAAAATTTCAGAAAAGGGAATAGAGGTTGATCAAGCCAAAGTTGAGGTTATTGTCAAGCTTTCTCCATGTTACAATTTGTTTTTTATACGAGTTAGCGTACAAAGAGCTACTAAGAATTTGGATGGTGCTCTAAATTGGATAATATGTTTAGAGTTGCCACATAATTTATAGATAAATTAGAAAAAATAATGTGAACGGGTTTATTCAAAAGTTTGAAAAATCCTATCTAAACTAGAGCCAAGGTAAGGGTTCTGGTGATCCCCCGGGGAAGGTGTTAGCACCCCGGTATTAAGGATCCGCAGAATACGGTTGACATACGGGCTCTATAGCATGCTTTTAAAATGATAAAAATTGTTTAAGGTTTAAAATCCGCAAAGTAATTGTCATTCTTATGTATTCAAAAACTCAAAATTTTGTTTAAAACTTCCGCCAAAATAGTATGCACGAGGTGTTTAATCAATTTAGTTTTCGGACTAAGAACACTCAAAAGTGAACTTGAGTAGAACTCCACATTTAACCAACTATTTAATTATTTTACCCTTGCATCCTTTAGTATAAAACCTTTTTTAAATCTCAAAAAATGGTATAATTCCCTTAAAATAGCAAATTTGGTTTCATGCAAGTTATGAAAAAATAAGCTTTTTCTTTGGCATGCTATAGTCTCATGGTCAACATCATGTTCTATGTCCCAAAACACTTAAACAAAACTCAAGTCCAAGATGGTTTTAATTTGTCAAAGATTATTTTTTCTCTTGGGCTCAACCTGGACTATAACTTAAATCAAAGTGTTCATATTTAAGCTCAATTCCAATTCATTAGTCCAATTTATTTTAAATATCACTCAGATCCATTAGGGTCCTTCAAATCAGTCCGCTTCAATTTTAAAGCCCAAGTCATATTTTCAAATACTTTGTTCAAAAAACCAGTTTCCATTTTTTCAGATTTTATTGTTCAAAACAGTCCATTTATTTTAGATTTTAACAAGTCTTGAAACTACCTAGCGATCTAAACTAAACGATATATGCATCATTTTACCTATCTTAGGTTATAACCATAAGTAAAGGTTCCAATATTAAAGTATTTTTATTACAATAAATACATATATATACAAATAATTATACAAAATTGAAAAGAGATAAAGTTTAGGCCGGTAGGCCAATCGAAGCCCATCAGTTGGCTATTTTTACCTATAGTTGGGCCTTCAAAGCAAATATTAGCTTCCCTTTTAACGGACTCGATCGAGAATATTGATTGAGTTGGGCCGCGGCAAGAATAGGCGTCGATCTGGACTGAATAAAGATGATGGGCCTCGTAGATGACCACCTCGACGTAATACGGCATATGCAAGAAAAAGGGAGAAAACAAGAAAGCAAATTAGAGGGCATCTAAACTTATCTTTAAAATTAAACATACACAAGAGATAAAATACTACAGGACTGAATTAAAATGATATGAACGAATCATCTCAATAATAATACAATGTGCGAAAAACAAACAAACAAGATATACTCAAAAGATAAAACCATACAGATGGCCCAAGCCCAATCATGACTCAAAAGATAGATCATGTGAAAACAAATTCAAATGGTCTAGGCCCAGTCACATAAGTTTAGGAGAAGAAGAAAAAGAGTTGAACAGAAATGGGCTGAGCCCAAACCATTATGACTATTAACCCAAGTGATATACACAGGGATATACTTGCCTTGTATGTTATATATACTGTGTATATGTGATATACCGGCTGTATATTCGAGCGTATATCAACATATAGTAAAGGAGAGTACCAAGGAGAATAAGAGAACAGTCCCTAGAGAAGGGCATACGCGATATATAACACAAATTTTCCCTCTTCTCACTATTTCATATACTATGTGAACATGATTAAAACATCCTACACTCACACATGATAACTAAGTCAACCACAATATCCCTATTCGAGGACGAATGATTCCAAGGGGGAGATATTGTAACACATCGTATTTCTAAACTAAGCCATGTCCATGATTCAGAACTTTGGGAATTTAAGACGGAGAGTTTAAGTTGAAAAAAATCAGTTTCAATTCTACAGATCAGATTTTACACCTAATTTATACTGACCATAAAGTATTTTATGGATCGTCGATTTGAACCGTCAATTTTGTTTTTGAGATTGACGCAGCCCAGTAAATTTTACGGACCATAAAAGATTATACGGTCTGTCCTTTCTGACTGTCTCAGTCCCTCAAAATTTATAAGTCTCTGGAAAGTTGTATTTTTGGTTGACGGTTAATTTATACAGACCGTAGAAAATTTAACGGTCCAGACTCAGACCGTAAAATCCTGGTAAGCCTATTTCATGCAATTTCTAATGATTCTAACATATATACATGAATTCTAAGTAGAATTCATTGTTCTTAACCTAGGGTTTTGAAGATAAATCCATTTCAATGTTCATGCTTTGAGTTTTTTCTTCCAAGTTTAGATTTTAAAGATAATTCTTGGAGCGAATAAGGTATGTAGAGTTCTATCCCCGTGTGGGAATATCCATATTCTCCTCCACACCACGTTATTCTATAAAACCATATTTCATAACTTAGGGTTTTATTCTGTTATCATGATAACCCTAACTACATGTAATATTATATATTATGTATTTATTATAATTCATTAATTGTATTCATGATATGTCATTATGATTGTCATGAATCTATCCGTAATTCATGACCACATGTTTGAATTCCATGAGTTTCTAAATTACAGGTTATGATCAATGTTACTCAGTCCATGAAATTATACATGCTTATCACGATTCATACAAGTTATATGATATATCTATTTCACATGCTAAATTATGATTTCAAACCATGCTTTACAAGTTGCTTTCATGAAACCCATGGGCTTACAAGCCATTATTTTCAAGTATATATTTCTTAGAGTTGCATAGTTATCAAAAAGGCTCAGATAGCTTGAAATTACATATGCCACCGTAGGATAAGGATCGCTCCTCCAGAGGACGATACCTTCAGATTGCAAATTGGATCCTTTCATGCCATGTTCATGTCTCATACCCTGATAATGTATGGGATTGCTCTATTGATCGAGCCAGGTACCAGACTCCACGTACCCACGTGGTGTTGCATGTTGTCGGTTATGCGACTGCTCTCCCCACAGATATACAGATACACAACTTTACAATTTTTACACATATTTTATACTCGTGTCAGATCATGCTCATGCTCATGTTACAATTTCAGTTTCATGTTCCTATTATTTCATGTGTCTGCTTATTCTTTTAGTTGCTTTACATACCGTACAATTCAAATGTACTAACGTCCTTTTGCAGAATAATTTATTTTGCAAGGTAAATACTTATTCAATAAAACTTTTAGCAAGGTACTTGATCATTTTGTTTTTGGTGTATATTCTTATATTTCTTGTTCTATGTTGTCATAATTGTTATGTTCCTTACGTTAACAATATATATTTGAATTGCTTATTTTAGGTGTTTTAATTACTTTTGTAGTGTTTGGGTAAGATAAAAAAAACTTTTAAGCACTTATTTTAAGTCAAAATAACAAAAATAAGCTTAAAGTTATTAGTTAGGATTTCTTACTTATGGCTTATAAGTCATAAATTATAAGCTCATCCAAACAAGTTCATAGTTTCATCTTCTTAATAAGATGAAGGCTTAGAGAGCATTTTCAGATATAGAGTGGCCAAAATACTGTTGTGAGTAGTGTAAATACAAGTCAACACATTATTCTATTCTGCTTAAGTTTCTAAATCAAATACATAAGCCCTTATATCCAAATTACAATAGGCATTTGAGGACTCTTGGGTAGCAAAGTTTCTTCATTTATTGAATATTTTTAAGATCATAAACTTTTTTACCTTTTTAGTGAAGATCGGAGATCAACGTGCAACACACGTTCACAGAAACTAGTAAATAAGATAAACATGGTCCTATCCTAAACATATTCTTTTACCAAATGTCTCTGCATCAAGTTCAAAAAACCTTATCAAAAGAGCATATATTCCATTCCTTTAGAAATACTATTCGATAACTTTTTTATTATATAATTATCAAGTATATGTTCTATATTGAATTGACATGTTAATATTAGCATTCACTGGTTTTGTTTATAAATATGATTTCAATATAGTAAGACATTATCATATATACTCTTCTCTAGTCTACAATAAATTGGCAAAATATGGGTGTGAAACATTCTTTACTTAAATTTGCTATCTTCTTCACCATTCTCTTTACTGCCACTGCTGGTAATTATGATAACCTCATCTACACTTTTGTTTTCTCTTTTGTGTATTTTGTTTTGTTTCTTCTTTTAGCTTTGTACATTCATGGAAAGATTACATAATATATATATATATATATATATATATATATATATATGTGTGTGTGTGTGTGTGTGTGTGTGTGTGTGTGTGTGTGTGTGTGTGCGTGTGTGTGTGTGTGTGTGTGTGTGTGTGTGTGATATATGTAGATTCAGTACCTATGAACACAAATTTTTTAGGGTGGTCTGTCGGAAATTGACTCGTTGAAATTTTTTCTTACAGATAATTTGTCAGAAATCTCATATATCTGAAGGACCTCTCTCGAAAATTTCTGTCGGAAATTCACATGTTTTTAGTAGAGATTGTTATTTATGGGTTCATTCAAATTTAGGGTTAGTTTCATAAATGTCACTCAATTTTTACTTTATTATACTAAAGGCAAAATCACTTAATTTTATCTAAATATTAAGAAATTCACTCTACCTATGTGTGTGTATTAAAAAAAATCACTAAATAAATATAAAAACTTAATGTCAACCCCAGTAAATCACATGATTTGTAGTAAAACCCCGAACTTGAATTTTAAACAAACAGTTGACTTTGAACCTGAGTAAACCAAAAGATTTGTAGTAAAGTTCTGATGAAACTCGAACTTATAAAGTTCAAAAATTCAGAATCCACCTTTGATTATACATAGAGGTTTATATATTGGATAGATCATATTATATGTATTATTATTAACTTGATGTTGGTTATATATAATTATTATTTAATAGAATTTTGTATATGCAGTTGATCTGTATGGAACCTCAGGGGTGAATAAAGCGATGGCACTGGGGAGTTTTCCTCTATATATGTCAATGATGCAAATGAAATTGCTTCCTAATGAATTTGAATCGACTTGTAGCAGAAGTTGTAGTTCAGATGCAGAATGCTCTGATGGTTGGGTATGCAGGTGGTGTTGGTGGCATTTGGATCCATTCGATGATCAATATTACTATCGTTGTAGCATGTTGCCAAATTGAAGAATAATAATAGTGAGTTTTAAGAAAATAGTGTCGAATAAAGTGGAACAACTCGTGCTTTCCACAAGATGGAGAAGGAGAGAATGCACTTACCGCCTCTCTCTCATATTCACCTGCCAAGACATGACATAGATAGTAGACAGTCAGCTCTCTTACAGCCAGTTACTGCGATTGATTGGGGAGAGAGTGCTAGTCTAACTGCCGTTACGAGTATGCTAATAGATAGAGGATCTTCCGGTCCGCGAATAAGAGAGGGAATATTAATAATTGAATAAACTTTTTATGCGTAAAAGTTGCTTTTATCTGTAGTAGAAGTATTAGTGTGTTTGTATATGCACAGGATAAGAACTATATTTGTATAGTTTTCACCAATCACATGTTATGTACTATAATAGAATAATAATAAGTGAACAAACTTTTATGTGTATAAATATTACAAATGCCAAATACATATATAGCCATTTGTGGTGAATTTCCATTTAAGCACCTCAACAAAGAGTGATCTATTAGACATCTAAACTACCAATAAATTGTATCTATTGAACACGTGAGGCTGACATGACAATTGACGTATTGCACACCTGATTTGAGCGATTTTCTATCTCATTTTTTCTTTCTTTCATTTTTCTCCAAGCTCTATTTACAATTCTTTTTCACTCTTTTTTTATAAAGATATAAGAAAAGTCCAAATACAAATAGATAGTCTTGTGAGTGTAATAATTCTGGTCATTGTTTGAAAGTGAAGAATGAAGCTATGAGATGGCTAATGGAGAAATGGTAGTAATAGACATCACAGACATGCCATAATTGACCTGATCACACCTAAACCAAACCAATGACCTGGTCATTGGTTTGGTTTGCTTTGTTAATGTTGGATTTTGTTGGGTACAAAACATATAAATAATACACAACGGAAGTTTAAAGATTTTGTTTCTTACTTACCCCAACAATAATTCTGGTATGGTTATACAACAATGGAACTTGTAATATAAAACATTTACTTACAAGTTAGTATTATGGAGTCTTTTTCTACTGTGAGGTGCACACGCGGTTGCCCTTCCAATTGCAAGCTCCAAGCTTCAATGTATTTCTCCTTTGGAAAGCTAGAAAATCCGGCAGAGGTTCGAGAGAGTATTTGATTCTAAGTCTCTAAGGCTTAGAATGATTTTTCAAAATTGGTACTTAGAATAATGAGGTGAATGCCTCTATTTATAGTTGAAAAATAGGTCAAAACCGGATTAGGGTTTGACCTTGGGCATGTCCCAAAAATCGAGGCAGAGGCGTCGCAGGCCTAGGGTATGGGCGCCGCGGCGCTCGACTTTATTTTTCGAGCATTCGTAATTAAATCCAAAATCCAATTTTGACTTAATTAAAATAATCATTATTCATTTAAATGTCTCGATTCTAAATCAAACATTTTAATTACTCTCTCAATACATCCTTAGATCGAAACGGACAACCGACATAGTGTGACCCTACAGACCTTCTCATATCGACATTAATCAAATTAAGGTCTACACGGAACTCCTAGACGGCGTCGGAAGACGAACTCAATATGTGAAGTACGTTTACGCGAATCCAGTAAACTTAACCTTTATGTGGTAAGATAAAATTCTTTCATTCACGACACACTCGATCAAGCTTAGGATTTGTCACATAAATTAGGATGAGGAGAGTAATTGGTTGGCTGACTGACTTTAGGCCAGAGAGAAAAATGAGCAAAACATATCCTCTTTGAACTGAATATTGAACAGAATAAGTTATAAGGTGTACCTCTTTCTCTCTACTCTATCTCTCAAATTACATGTAGAAAACTTTCAAATTCATGAAAAAAAAATGTTTTGGCAATCTAAATTTTGCGCCTCCCAAAAAAAGAGAAGAAAGATCAAAAAAAAAAATATATGCTCAATCTAGTGCATGGTGCATCTCGTATTCATGCAGGATATATACAAAAAAAAATAGTCTATCCTAATGTAAACATTAGCAAATAATTTCACGGTTCAAATTCGTAACGTATAGGTCAAAGACGAGATAACTTTACCGTTACTCTGAGACTCCCGTTCAAAAAAAAGGAAAAAATAGTTAGCTCGATGTCTCCAATTGCACCAACAACAACTATGTTGCAACACAAGAAGTCTTTTTTAAGAACTAAACAAAATCATGAATAAAGAAGTTGATGGTTAGAACTAAGGTTGGCCAGTGGGCTGGGTCGGCCCGGTCCCGACACCGCCCCGGTCCCGCCCCTGATCCCCCCTAAAAAAACTGTGTTGGGACTCGAAATCGGGATGGGACCTGGGCTCGTCTCGCCCATGCCCGTACCGCCCCAGACCCCGCCCTGACCCGCCCCCGACCCCCTCTTTGCAAAAATGACAGTTGTACAACGATCATTTTATATTTTGGCCGTTATGCAATGACCATTTTTGGCTCCCCCACCCCATAAACCCCCCTACCCCCTTAATATTTATTTTAACCCCTAAGTTACTATATTTACAATTTAACCCAATTTTCCAACTATAAATACCTCATTTTCTCTTCATTTTATCTCACAAATCTTCTTACAATCTCTCAACTCAATCTATCTCTCTACAAGTCTACAATTACATTGTCTATTAAATATTTTATTTTATTTGCTCATTTGTATAATAGTATCAAAGTTCAAAAATTGAGACTGAAGTTGGCAACTAGCTTGAGGATCATCAATCGAGCAAAGTTTTAATTTTCAACCTCGATTACAAGTAGACGTTACGTCGGCGTTTGGTACTTTCGTTCATTCATTAAATTATTATTGTTATTTTATTTTAATTATCGCACTTAATTTCATTATCTTTAATTATTTATTTGCATAATTAAAATGGAAGGATTAAAAGGTATGTTTAAGCCGTAAGGGTACGGGTGCTTCTTCTAGTAGGGGTAACAAGGATAGTAGTACTTCTTATAGTCATCATATTCCTAGACATGATGATTTGATTGATTACACTCATATAGATACTAAATTTTTTAATGATATACCATTAGATAATGAGATATATTCTGCAACTGAACTAGCCTTTAATTTAGAAGATAATCTAGATGACACACCTACTAATCTAAATGACACACCCACTAGTGAACCTCAAACTGAAACTGGAACGCCTCATATTTCCCCTAGTATGAGACGAGGCCCCACACAATGAAAATTAAAATCAGCTGTATGGGATCTAGACCATTTTCTTCTTCTTCAGTACAACCTTATAAAAGACATGTTGTTTCTGCGGCTAGTATTGAAAGCCTTAGAAATAGAATGTCTAGTGATACCACCGCTAATCAAGTTAGCGAGTTTGATGTTTTTGTTTTGCAGGATATTGTACCGTACCAAGCAGTTCTCAAAAGAAGGACGTGAAGACTTGCTTAAATACTGGAGGGAAAATGAGAAGACATTTCCGACACTATCAAAGATGGTCCGAGATGTATTGAACATTCAAACGTCATCAACAGCGTCTGAAAGCGCTTTTTCTGCCGAAAGTTTTCAAATAGGAGAGCACAGACACTCATCAACGAGAGACAACTTGGAGATTGCAATTTTATTCAGAGATTGGATATGAGTGGAGCGTAGAAGGTGCGGTCAATCGGAGATCAACGAAGACGATGACGAAAACTACAACGAAATCTTGCCCGACGGAGGTGGAAGCGACGTCGACCAATTTGACCAACAAATTCCAATTCAACCGAAGAACCACAAGACATTGTGAAGGAATTAGAAAAGGTGTTTATAAATATGTGATTTTTTTTTCAATTTTCAAATTGTATTACAAATAATCATATTTCTATTAAGGATGTTTTTATTACACTATCTTGTTCAATTATTGAAGTGTTTATATATATATATATATATATTATGTCTAAAATAAAAAACCGGTCCCGCCCCGCCAATACTGGTCCCCTTTTTGGCGGGATGAGGGACCGGACGGCGGCCTGTCCCGCCACAGCCCCGAACCCGACCCAATCCCAATCCCACCGGGACCCGCCCCGAACCCGGCCCACTGACCACCCCTAGTTAGAACTCAAGAACTCTTTGCCTTTATATAGGAAATTTTTGCTGCATAATTTTTCTGCTTTTTTTAAATAGAGCAAGATAATTTTTAATTAGGCTGTCTCATTACACTTGAAATTTCTTTTCATCAAGTTGCAAATGATGCTATTTGTGTCTCTTTTTGTTCTTTCCCTTTTAGTGAAAACATATACACGTGCCCAAATTGGCAATCATTCAATAAATACATGATACATGTCTTTATAATTAACACTCTAATCACTAAATCACAAATTAATACACATTCTCACCTCAATTTATGAGTTAACTATTATAATTAATATAGTCTAGTGTAAACGTCGGGTTAAAAGAAATTTTTACAACTATACAAACAAAACCTGGTATAAATATGTTCTTTGTGTTCTAGTTCATTTCTTTCTTGGTTTTTCTTTAACCATATGATAAGCAAATTGATCTGATTAATTCAAATTTGGATTGAATAGATTTAATATGGGGTTTAAGTGTTATCAACGAAAAGATAGATCTAACTCTAATATTCGAATTCAAGACACCTGATTAAAGGTTAGAGGAATTACAATTAATCATCCCATCATTAGTTCATTACCCCTTAGTGGTGGTCAATTGCTTGGACAATTCTTTTGCATGATGTGTTGATTTTTATCTTGAGGGCATAATTAATCTGATCATATATATTCACTTTTTGGTTCTTGATTCTTCCTCAGATGAATATGATTCCTCTTTACAAAATAGTGGGGGAAAAGGTTGTGTTCCTTAACTTGTTGCTAGTCCGTGTAAAAAAAAAACTTTCTATTAAATATTCTCCACATATATACTATATTATTTATAGTTTTCTATTTATAATTTCTCCTATATAAGAAGTCACGGTGAGCAGCTGAAGCAGGCTGCTCTTCGTTAGCATGCCTGCTACCAGGCAGGGGCATTACTGTCAATTAGTTACTATAGAACAACCTTTATTGGTTAAAAGAAAATATCCATGTAGCTTTGTAAGTTCTATTTTTGTTGTCTTGACGAGCCTGGTACCAGCCAAGCCCTCTCTCCAATCAGTTAAATGGCTGAATGCCCCTCAACTCGGCAATAAGAGTCGATTATGGAATAACCTTTTAGTTTGCGTACTATTCAGATGTTGTAGCAACTGTTATGAAGCCAAGTGGCATGTAATAATTACACCTTGTTTCATCACATGTGATCTAATTTTTGTAGTCACTGTTACCCCTGAGTGTAGCTTTATTATTCCACATTCTATTTAATATTTTAAGTAAATCATGTAACTATTCCCGTACCTTTTTGGATTCACTTTTGCCCTACTTCCTGTTTACAGCTATGCTATCTTATTTGAGTTGGTTATGTCGTAATAGTTAAGCTGCAGTTTATAAGTGATTAAGTGTACATATTCTTGTAATTTGTTGGTTAAATCATGGTAACAACATGATTAAAAGTGAAAATATATTAAATAAGAACTATAAAATTGAATCTTCTCACACTTGGCTACTCGAGTATTGAAAAATATATTTCTATATTTAGCATTTTCGATTCATATATTAGAACGTATCTATCACTATACAACTCTATTGTAAACGCGTATGTGTCCTTAGCAATAACTTGAGTTCTCTATAATCATAAACTATAGTTGAGAAATCAACAACTAAATATGCAGAAAATAGACTCATACCATAACTTAACTTGGTTTTCATTAATTTCTTCATTTGAGTTTGGGCCCGTGCATCAACATGGCAAATAATTTGCCAATAAATCTCAACTTAAGGTCATATTGGCCTTTTGATATATATTTATACGTGTCTTCAGCTCCCTAATCCAACAGCCACGCAGCATATCAATTTTTACATTTTGTTCACGTCTTTGATATTTTTCATTCATGGCTGGTACGCTCAAAAGGAGGTTACATCCCTAATGATAAACTTTAGCCTCTTTACTGTTCAGCAATTCATCAAATCCTAGAATTTCAAGGGTCATGCTTCTTGATTTTTGTAGGATCTTTTGATAGTTTATGGTAAAGGTATATAGCTGCTGATTGGTTTTTACTATTATTTTTTATATATTGGTACTTGTATATCGGCCAATGAGCGATTCCGTCTTTTTCTTTTAAGATGCTAACGAAAATAGACTGCAGAGCAGAAAAGTGGATGAGGTAATTGTTTGGCACATTGAAGTGTGAGTAGTATGTGTAGTTAGTTATCTATTAGTATTTGAATTTTACAATCTTAAAAGTGTATTGGGATTGAATCATACTAGTTTCACTACAAGAAAAAATTGAATTGAAGTTTGGAATATGAGTAGGGCTCTGAAGTGGCGCGTTCGGGGAGGCAAACCGAAGATGCAAGGAATAAGGGCTGGCTTGATGCCAAGAAGAAGTTGGTGGAGAAATAACGGCAGCTAGGCTAAGGGAGGTTGTCATTCCGAAGTCAAGTGGGTTTTTCTCACACCGCATGGGTCCTTTTCTACGCATATGCAAGAAGCTCTTATTTGGATCTCCCTAATCTAGAGGGTTTTCACGTCAAGCTTCCTTTTTTTCGGGCAAATTCAATTACAAAGAAAAGAAAAAAGGAATTTCATTATGAAAGAATCCATTCGAACAATGCAGCAAAAGGAATACTCTTTTCAGCCCCTACTCCTAACAAGTGAAAGTTGCTGGCACCCACCATATCTTGCTTCAGGGCCGATCTATAAATGAAAACAAAAAATTAATATATTATTATTAAAAACGTAAAGAAAAAAAACAACTTGTTGCAAATTGTTTTTGCATCGGAGATTATTGCAACGGTATGCAACAATTTTTGTTGTTGGGATAAGTACTTTTGGCAATAATATCCAACATATGGCAATAAAAAATATTGTTGGCAAATGTCTTTCTTGTAGGGTTTATTGAAAGTATAGACTCCAAAAACAGATACAGAAAGAGGAAGTTCTCTAACGGAGCATATTTGGATGTGCAGGCTGGATCACCTCAAAGCAGAACCCAAAAAGGAAAAAATAATAACTAAACCTGAAGATAATATTAAAGCGATAAAGAACTTATAGTTTATGCTTGCCTGTTCTTTTGTATACGCAGAAGAGAGATGAGATACTATTAAAGCGATGTAGAAGAATTTAGGGCAGAATCTTAAAATGATGTGCTACATGTCTATGGCCATATTGTTTAATATATCCATTGGTTGCTATTGCTTAATTTTTAAAATGACACAAATAAATACAGAACAATAAATTGCGAAAGGCTTATGATATATGAATTTACTTCTCTACGATGTATTTTCAATGTTAATGTTAGTGTTATTTCTCATCATAACACACTGAAGGCTCCCATATAGTTATATAGAAGTAATGATAAGATCTCTCTATAAAGAATGGATCTTTGGCCTAACTCAACCCCAAAAGCTAGCTTGTAGGGTGAGTATTGTCCAAGTTCATATAAGGAGTCCATGTTCCCATTCCATTTCCGATGTGGGACTCTTAACACTCTCAATATTTAGTTTTGTCATGCTTTCCTTCAAAGAAATTGTCCGGTACTCCGTGTTTTTTTCTTTTTTCTTTTGAGTTATGAAATGTTCTTTTAGCTTTGAATAGCCCTCGATCTTCCAAATATTGCTTAGTTGAACCTTTATAATGAACATTGTTTGAGAATAGAAATAGTACTTTGAGTGGTTGAGGGCAGAATGCTAATATATGATGATCCCTTTTTCTACTCAATTTATTTAATCCTTTACCACAATCAAGCAGTCTTTTGTGGGGGGTTTTAGGTTACAGCTTTTAATCAATTCAAGATTAATGACTTAAGTTGTTTTTATGATCTCAATTAGCTCTCAACAATAGAACCTTTATGCCAATTAAACTGACTGAAGAGTGAGGAAACACCATCCAAATTCTTGAAAAAAAGTAACTTGTGTATGTAGTGGTTCTATGTCAAAACATGCAAGCGTACACGTTCTGTGTCAACTGTTTTCTTTTATGTCCTGCATTCTATTGCTTATCTAGCTGACTAATGATCGTGACAGTAGGAATATGCAACATGGTGACATTTGCTCAACATACTAATAGTCAGGTAATTTGCAACTCTTGCTCTGTCGAAGTAGTAGCTATGTGATGTATTCAGTTTTGCATTATAGAATGCTCCTTTACAAGCTTTTGCTACTGCTTTATTAGTAGTGTCCTTAGGTCCTATAGAATGTTCTAAGATTGTACAACTACTAGAGTGCAAGCATACTTTCAATTGGATGAAGAGCTGCAATATGATGGCTTCTTGAATGCACTGAGATGTTTACCAGAAACGGAATATATTTAATAGTTTTTTCATGGATATAATTCTTGATAGATTTTGAAAACATAGAATTTTGAAGTAGTACTTGTAACATATGAGTCTTAAAAAAACTACTTTTGGTGGTCGTTTTTTATGATAAAAGGCTCAAGCCATCGAACTAACGAAAATAACGTATTTATGTCACTCGTTAATAGTTTGACTTATTTATGATATCGTCATTACAAAAATGGTTCATACATGCTATTTTTCATTAACGCTGATTGTACAATACCAAAAATGACACATGATCTCCAATTAGAGGTCCACATCGTTTAACTAAATCAGCCCAATTTTAAATCTCAAATATACATCTGACTCACCCACAACCATAATCTAGTTGGAGGTCACGTTCCATATCTAGTATTGTAAAATTGACATTAATTAAAATGACTTGGATGAGTAATTTTGGTAACAATGATGACATATCTCATGATTAGTCATAAAGAACAAGATGTCGAGACGCACTCAAATTGGTCCGGACACTACGATTATAATAAAAATATAAAATAGAAAAAATCATTTAAATGTATCGAGTTTGTAGTCATCTATCATTTTCTTGTCTTCACGTACAGAAATTGAATTTTTTTTGGTTGTTGAAATATACTTAGGGTGCCATATATTCTTTGTTGTTCTTCACCCATTGCCTTGGCAGATGTCTATTGCCTGTCTGATCTTTTTTGTTTGAAATGTGAGTATTGATGATCACCTAACCGCTTCATAACGGTGCAGGTGCGTTTTTTTTTGGGTCAAAGTAGGGTGTCAAATGGGTGGGTTTGGTTGGATTTGATTTGGTTGAAAATGGTTTGAATAAAAATAGGTTGGGCTTCAACCTATCCATATTTTATGTGGGCCGGGTGATAAATGGGTTGGTTGGTTATGAGTAGCCCATATTATAAAAGTAGTCTGGTGCACTAAGCTCCCGCTATGCGCGAAATTCGAGAAAGGTAGCCCATATTATATAAGTGTAATATTATTTCAAGTGTAATGTTATAATTTTCTTGTCAAATTAAATTAACTTTTTCATATATTTATAATTATATAAATAAAAAAATTCATTTTTTTATAAAAAGAAAATATATAAAATAGAAAATGTGTGTGTGTGTTTGGGGGGAGGGGGGATAAGAAATAATTTATCACTTTTTATAATTTTTTAAAATAAATTAAGATAATATATACGAAATAGGAAATGTGTCTGTGGGAAGGGGTAAGGGTGGGTGTGGGGTAAAAATAAATTTCTTATTTTTTATAATTTTTTTTATAAAAGTAAAATATATGAAATAAAAAATATGTGGTCTAGGGGGGTAGGCGGAGTGGGTGGTGTGTGAGGTAAAAACAAAGTTCTCATTTTTATAATTTTTTTTATAAAAGTAAAATATATGAAAAAATGTGGTGGGGGTGTAGGGTAAAAAAATCTCATTTTTTATAATTTCTTTTATAAAAATAAAATATATGAAATAAAAATTGTGTGGTGGGGGGAGGGCAGGCAGGGTGGTGGGGGTGGTGGGGTAGTGTGTGGGGTAAAAAAAATTCCACTCTTCATAACTGTTTTTATTATAGTAAGATAAAAATATGAAATAGAAAATGTGTGTGTGTGTGTGCGGGGAGGGAAGGGGAGGGGGAGGTGCAAGGGTAGTGGTGGAATAAGGGTCGAGTGGGTGGTAAAAAAATTAATTTTTCATAAATCTTTTACAAAAGTACAATGAAATATATAAAATAAAAATTCGATGGGAGGGAGGGGATGTGGGGAAGGGTGGTGATAGTGGGGCGGGTGTTATTGGTGTGTGTGGGTGGGGTGGGGTGGGGGTGGGGTGGGGGGTTGGAAGGGAAGGGAGAGCCAGGGGTGGGGGTAAGTGTAGGTGGTGGGGGCATTAATGTATTTTTTATCGATACGGAAAATGTTTTTCCTCAAATTTATATTTTCTTTCTATTTTGAAAAAAACGAGTTGTTATTGAGTCTAGTGAATCACATATATGAGTATCTAAATTTTACTCATATTTATCCATATTTTTATGAATTAAAAGGAGAATTAAAGCTCATATTTACCCAATAAAAATATGAGTGACCTAATTCAGTAAAATGTGAATTAAATGGACTAAATCTCTAAATACGAGCTCAATTGTCAACTCTAGATTAAAGACAGGCACCACCAAAAAGACAAAACATATCACGAATGCATCACCGGTATGAAATGCTAGTATGCAACAGTAGCATTTAATAGTATGATGCTACTATGGCCGTAAACAATGAATAGAGTATAATTTATGAGTGGATATTTTGTTTCAATATGTATGTAAATAATATCTAGCATTAAAATGCTAGTATACAACAGTAGCAATTTTGATTGTATGCATCATCTCATCAATATCAGTTTCAACTTTCAATCATGTTGGGCCGTGGTGGCACGGGCCATTGTCACCTAATTATTTCAAAAGAGAGGAATTCTGATATGTATTCTCCATGAGATGGGTAAGTTATATACATTATCGGTATATAAAGAATTTCTTATATATAAAGTTATTTTTACATGTTATAGCAAAAAATTTATCTTATTTTTAAAGATTATACATATTCCAACATCTTAAGGAGGCTTACCGGGTGATATCCTTTAGGTGATCTGATAGTATAAAAACTTCTTTTCTCAGACAAAATATTAGATTGTTATCTAACGTTTGCCATGTTTCTCATGAGATTTTCGATTTGTTCAAAAATAATTTTTAAACCGTGATCTAAAAGATCCATAAATTACAATAGAAACATAAAGATGATCTAAACATAAATACCAAAAGGAACAATAAATTGGCAAAAAATTCTGCTTAAAAGGGGTTTTTCATTCTACAATAGACAACACATCAAATTAGCAAAATAGAGCACCACTAAAACCATACAATACTTGTCACAGAGTCATAACAAACAGGAAAAACCTTATTAAGGTCATAAATATAAAATATAGAAAGTTAAAGCTTAAGAACTGCAATTCAAACATAACATATACATGACAAAAACAAACACGAATCTTCGATAGAACCCGTCAATTACTTGTCGGAGACGTATCTGATGGATGTTCCACCGGAAATCCCATGTATTCCGACGGACCAAAACGTTTGTTGGAGATTCGTATTTTTCTAGTATTGTATTGCAACATCTCTAACACCACAATAAGCCTTGAAAGCATCATTGCCAGCTCCATAGCCAGCTGCTGATTTAACATACTCAAGTAATCCAAGAATTTCAAAGGGTTTGAAGAGTAAAGGGTGATGTTCATCCACAAGTTCTTTTGGTGCCTCTATTGTGTGACCTGGTTTTGGTAGTGAAAATAATTGAATTGAGAACCTGTCACTTTCTCCAGCCAATGTTACCCTATGGACAGGAGAATGCAATCGACCATTTGTCCATGCCTGTATAAATTCAGGTCATTAGTGTATAGAACTTAAATTCGAAGACGGATTTAAATTATATACACCCTTTTTAGCTTTCTTGTTACTTACCACATGATATAGTATGTGAGGAGTGAGGAGTGTGAACTCTATCACTACTAGAAATATGTAAATATGTTGATAAGTTTTGAGGAATGGTTTTCCATTGATCTTATTCATCAAGAATATACAATTTATATAATAGTTCAAGATCAACCTAATTAGTGTAAGAATATAATTCATCCTAAAAACAAAGATCAACCTAATCCTAGGAGATATGCAAAGATATACACCTAATCCTAGAAGATATATAAAGTGAAAGATGGAATAATTTTCCTTGAGGATTCCTTTCATTATTCACAATATATATAGCTGTACAAAGGTTGATTCCTAATATGGTACGAATCTTAACTTACCTTACAAAGGTTGATTCCTAATACAATTAGAATCCTAAGTTATCTTAAATGTACATCTATCATAATTACAAAATATACGGCGAATATTCGGAGAATATTCGCTAATACTCCCCTTCAGACGGAGCGGGAGGAGGCCGAACGCTAAGGCTGGATCGGAAGTCGGTGAAGAGCTGTCGTGGTAGTCCCTTTGTGAAGATGTCTGCATACTGATACGAGGAAGGCACGTGTAACATTTTGACCTGTCCACGATCAACCTTCTCTCGCACAAAGTGGATATCCATCTCAATATGCTTAGTCCGCTGATGTTGGACCGAATTATGAGACATATATATATGGCAGATATGTTGTCACAATAGACTATAAATGCCTTGCGAAGTGGACACTGGAGCTCCAAAAGAAGATTTCAGAGATAACAGATCTCAGCAACTACATTAGCAACACCGCGATATTCTGCTTCAGCACTTGAACGAGATAATGTGACCTGCCGCTTGGCGGACCATGAGATAAGATTGTCCCCAAGAAATACACAGTACCCTGAGGTGGAGCGACGTGTGTCGGGGCATCCTGTCCAATCTGCATCCATGTAGGAAAGTAGCTTGGTTGGGGCAGAGGGATATAGATGTAATCCAAAGTCTATTGTGCCCTTAACGTATCTGATAATACGTTTGAGGGCGGCAAAATGGGACTCTCGAGGGTCATGCATGAACAAACACACCTACTGAACGACATATGCAATATCAGGCCTAGTGAATGTAAGATACTGAAGAGCACCTGCTAGACTCCGATATAGAGTGGGATCAGAAACTGGTGCACCGTCAGTGGCACTAAACTTGGATTTTGAGTCCACTGGAGTTGGCATACTTTTGCAATTTGCCATATTGGCCATGTACACTATCTCTTCTGCATACTTACGCTGATACAAGAACATAGTGGTTGCAGATCTGGTCACCGATATACCCGAAAAATAACTTAGCTTGCCCAAGTCAGTCATAGCAAATTCAGTTTTGAGTAGAGCAATGATTTCATTCTTCAACCCGTCAGATGAGGCAGTAAGAACAATGTCATCGACATATAATAGCAAATATGCAGTGTTGCTACCTCGGTGAAAAGTGAAGAGAGAGTTATCACACCTGTTATATATAAAACCAATCTGCAAAAGATACCTGACAAAACGATCATACCAAGCGCGGGGTACATGTTTCAATCCATACAGTGATTTCCTGAGATGACATACAAATTATGGAACTGCCGGATGAATAAGGCCAGGGGCTGATGCATGGATACAGTTTCTTTCAAATCCCCATGAAGAAATACATTTTTGACATCTAGCTGATGAATCGACCAATGCATTCCCATAGCAATACTGAGAACAATACGAATAGTGGCCAGTTTAACAACCGGACTGAATGTCTCACCACAATCAATACCCTCCTGCCGATTAGTGTCATTTGCAACTAGTCTTGCCTTATACCTCTCTAAGTCACCGCTGTCTCTGAACTTGTGACAAAATAGCCACATACACCTGATAACATTCACACCAGCTGGTCTAGGTACCAAATCCCAAGTGTTCTGCTTGGTTAAAGCGTTAAACTCCTGGCACATGGCTGCATTCCAATTAGGGTCCAGTTTAGCTAGTTTTGAATTATTTGGAATGGGTGATAAGGTTTGTGTGGAGAGATTAAAGTGAACCTTGGGTTTGAAGATCCCGTGTTGTGCACGAGTCTCCATGTGGTGAGAGGGCAGTAGTGGAAGGTCGAGGCCAGTTCTTTGGCAATCGGGAGGCGGAGGGCTACATGACCGATTGTTGGGTGATGGGCAGCGATGTTCTTTGTAGAGGCGAGGAGACTCGGCCAGTTCTTTGGACCGAGGAGGCAGTGTAGGTGGTGTAGGAGACTCGACAGGGTGCAGCAGGGGTGGTGTTTGGGACCGAGAGCAGGGAGCTGGACTAGGTGGCAGCCTTGCTGCTGGGAGGTCAGATGACACTGCTGAAGACAGCAGTGGTGTTGTCGGCAAGGCGATTAGGCTGGAAGCGGCGATGGTGTCGAACAGTGGGCTGCTGTTGATATAGATTTTGGATGACCGAGACAAACTTGGTTCATCAAGAAAGAAGTAATCGGTGGTTTGAAATTTCCGGAGATTGGAAAAAGGAAATGTTGTCTCGTCAAAGGTGACGTGACGGGAGACGATGATTTTGCGAGTTGCAATGTCATAGCACAAGTAGCCCCGATGATTAGGAGATAGACCAAGAAAGACACATGGCAGAGTGCGAGGGGCAAGTTTGTGATGTGCAGTGAAGGCTATGTTGGGGTAGCATAAGCATCCAAAAATACGTACGTGATCATATGATGGTAGCCTACGGTATAAGATTTCGGTAGGGGTCTTGTTTTGGAGTGTGCTAGTTGGTAAAATATTAAGAAGGGATTCTACCATTTTGACAGCATAGACCCAAAAAAGCAATGGTAGGCATGCATGAAACAGAAGTGTGCGGATCATGTTATTGATGGTACGTATAATTCTTTCAGCCTTTCCGTTTTGGGAAGAAGTATAGGGACAAGAAAACCGAAAAACCATGCCTTGTTTAGAACAGAAATTGTGAAATGCCGATTTATTAAACTCACGTCCATTATCACATTGGAATGATTTGATAGATTTTTCAAATTGTGTTTTAATAAATTTTTGAAACTCGATGA
Source organism: Anisodus acutangulus (assembly GCA_029783415.1). NCBI lineage: Eukaryota > Viridiplantae > Streptophyta > Magnoliopsida > Solanales > Solanaceae > Anisodus > Anisodus acutangulus. The sequence continues at coordinate 1,294,422 of CM056489.1, read as the reverse complement.
GTTTTGCAAAAACTTCAGATTTGAATTTCAGTGGGTAAATCCAGACAAAATGTAAAAAATCATCCAAGAATACTAGATAGAATTTATGACCCAAAGAGCTAACAATTGGAGATGTTTACAAATAAGCATGAACAATATCAAAGGGAGAAAAAGTAACACTGTTTGATGACATAAATGGAAGACGAGTATGTTTGCCTAGTGGACAAGAAAAACAGTGTTGGGCAATTTTCCCATTATTACATTGAATACGCTTAGAAGTCCTAAGAAAAGTAAAAACTGGGTCTCCGGGGTGTCCGAGTCTGTTGTGCCAAGTTGAGAGAGAGATCGCCGCAAGGGATAGAGGTGTTTGTGGTCTGACGGCGGAAGATTGAGTGAATGGGTAGAGGTCTCCCACACTATTGCAGCGTGTAAGAACTTTCCCCGTATTGAGTTCCTTCACAGAAAAACCAAAAGGGTCAAATTCGATAGACACAGAATTATTGCTAGTGAATTTTCTAACGGAGATTAAGTTTTTAATGATGTTAGGTGTGTATAGGACATGGTTTAGGGAGAAGGGCGGGTGTGGATGTTTGGTGTGTGTGTTACCGTAACTATCAATTGAAATGCGATGACCATTGCCGACAGTAATAAAGTGAGGACACTTTAACCGACGTAGTAGAGATAGGTTACCTGACGACCGGGTGAGGTGAGATGTGGCTCCGGTGTTCATGTACCAATTGTCGTCGGGTTGTTGAAGGTTCACGGTGGTGTAGGCCTGGCCCAAATCAGTCGGGGCAGTGCTTTGTCTTCTTCTTTGGAATGCAACCAGTGGGCTCTTTGTTCCGTTGGTGGCTGCTGGTGGTGGCGAGGCCCAAAGGCGTCGACCAGGCTGCTGGGCCGGGCCTGCGATCGGGTATGGGCTTGCAGGCGAGACCCAGTTCTGCTGGTTGGGCCACGCAGTTCTTTATCCCGGCCAGCTTTGGAAGTCGCAGCTGCCGCATTACTCTTGTCGATCCTGGTTGCATTGGCCCTTGCCACGACCCTTGCCTTTGTTGTTGCGAGCTCTGCCGCCACGACCTCCGCCGCTTTGCTGCTGCTGCTGCTGGACATGCGGTGGTGGCGGGGTGGTATTGGTTGCTGGTTGTGCCATCCCGTAAACGGCTAACGCCTTTTGATTATGTTCCTCTTATTTGGCACGTCGGGTTTCTTCCAACAATAACTGTGACCGTGCCTTGGTGAAACTTGGTAATGGGTCAGCCTGTTGAATCATTGTTGAAAGTGTATCGTATTCACCTTTCGGCAAACCCGCAACTAATTGGAGTACCATCTTGGTTTCAGAAATAGAATTCCCGACGTTGGATAATTGGTCAGCTATGAGTTTCAGTTGTTTGCAATATTCGGACATGTTGTTAAAATTCTCGAGACGCGTATTGTTGAATTGCTTCTTCAAATACATTGCCCGAGTATTTTTATTGTCCTGAAAAATTTCTTCCAACCGCACCCAAAGGTCACGTGCCGTAGCACCTGTTTTCATGATGGTACACAACAAGTCTTTGGAGATTGTGCCGTATATCCATTGTTTGACGATGGCGTCAAGGCGACTCCATATTGGTTCGGCAATATCGGTGGGACGAGGAATGGAGTCATCAATATGGTCGAGCATGTTGTATGCACAAGCATGAATAAAAAATAGTTCTATCCACATGGAATATTGACAGTCTTCTTGGTCAAGAATTATAGGGATAGAATTCTTAATATTTGTAACGGCGAAAGCCGGGTGAAAAGAAGACGATGAACGTTGAGAGGGGTTGTCAAAAGTGCCAGTAGAGGAACCAGAATTTGTGGGGGAAGACCTGGTGGTTGTTTCGGCCGAGGGAAGGGAAACGAAATTTTTTGTGTAAAATTTTTGGGTTTCGGCCGAGATAGAGAAAAGAAGGGAGAAGAGTGGGGTTTAGGTTTTAGGTTCTTGATACCATGAAATATGGAATAATTCTCCTTGGAGATTCCTTTCATTATTCACAATATATATAGTTGTACAAATGCTGATTCCTAATATGGTACGAATCCTAACTTACCTTACAAAGATTGATTCCTAATACAATTAGAATCCTAAGTTACCTTAAATGTACATCTATCATAATTACAAAATATACGGCGAATATTCGGAGAATATTCGCTAATATAAAGATATTCCTGATACTAGGAGATATACAAGAATATCCCCAAATCACCATGTACCATGTATATCACGGTCCAAATCAGACGGCTATCAGCCGAATATGGTATGGTAGCCGATAGCCGAATATGGTATGATAGCCGATAGCAAATATGATATGTATTAATCCAATCCTAATACCCCCTCAAGTTAGAGCATGCAAGTCACAAATGCCAACTTGCGGAGTAAATATACAAATTGGCGTTTACCTAGTGCTTTTGTGAAAATGTCAGCAAACTGCTCGTTTGTAGACACATGACTCGTAGTAATTACACCTTCCTGGATTTCATCACGGACATAGTGACAGTCAACCTCAATATGCTTTGTTCGTTCATGGAAAACAGGATTCTAAGCTATATGTAGTGCAGACTTACTATCACAAAATAGAGTCATAGCACGAGGATGATCCACCCCAAGACTGCCTAATAGTGTTTTCAGCCACTTCAACTCCGAAGTGATCGCTGTCGTCGAGCGATATTCGACTTTCGTGGATGATTTGGAAATCGTATGTTGCTTCTTGGTTTTCCAGGAAATGGGGGAACAACTTAGGAAAACCAGCCATCCCGTAACAGAGTGCTTAGTCAACACAGAACTCGCCAATCAGAATCACACCAACCTGTTAATGACATATCATTATCAGCCCGTAGCAAAATGCCTTGACCCGGACTGCCTTTCAAGTATCGAACAACTTGGATAGCCGTATCCTAGTGTTCCTGACGCGACACTTGCATAAACTGGCCAGAATATGAACTTCATAGGCTAAGTCAGGACGAGTGAATGAAAGGTAAATCAGACGACCAACTAACCGACGATAGCGCTCCGGATCAGCAAGTAACGGCCCATTAGCTAAGGCTAGAGTCTGATTCTGCTCGATAGGAAAGCCGGCAGGCTTTGTACCCAGAAGTACAACGTCGGCTATGATGTCAAGAGTGTACTTTCGCTGGCATAAAAAAATTCCCTCCGAGCTTCGGGCTACTTCAATACCCAGAAAATATTTTAACAGACCCAAATCCTTCATATGAAAGCACACACTCAAATATTTCTTAAATACAGCTACATCGGAAGAATCATTGCCAAAGATAATCAGGTTGTCCACATATACGAGTACATTAAGTTGTACTATTCCCTGGCGCAGAGTAAGACTGATGGAAACTGTACCTCTTTAAAGAAGATGCCAACTTAGCAAACCAACACATCGGTGCATGTTTTAAACCATAGAGGGACTTCTTCAGGCGACAAACCATGCCGGGTTTGTCAACTGTAAAGTCAGGAGGTAATTTCATGTAAACTTCATCATCTAAGTTGTTGTGAAGAAAGGAATTATGCACATACATTTGATGTAATTCCCAATTTTTACCAGCCGCAACCGCAAGAAAGGCACGAACTGTCACTGTTTTAGCCACATGAGCGAAGGTTTCGTTGTAATCAATCCCATCAACCTGATGATTACCAAAAATGACAAGTCGAGCTTTCAATCGCTCAATTTTCCCATCTACATGATAATTGATTTTGTACACCCATTTGCATTTGAGTGCCTTTTTTCGGGAGGTAACTCTTCCATCACCCATTATCTTCTAGTGCACTGATTTATTTTTGCATAGCTTCTCTCCAACCATCGTCTTTAATTGCCTCATGAAAATTACGGGGCTCAAGTCCTGCAATCACAGCTGCAAGAAATATACAGTGTCGCAAAGAAAAATTATATGAATTCACAAAATGTGTTATAGGATAAAGAGTACTTGAAGAACCATACGAAGCTGATGAACCTTGGGAAAGACTCTTTTTCCGTAGTGGGATCAACAAAATCACGCAACAAGACCGAATGGCGTTTATCCCTTAATCCTCAGCCCAATTCCTTCTCTTCGTCGGTAGTTAGTGGGCCTGCTCGTGGGCATCGAGTGAAGGGCTGGTGGACTGTTGTTGGGCTGGCCAGTAACTTCCCCCACTGGCTGGGCTGTAACGTCGACGCCCCCCACTGCCCCATCCATCGTTTCATGACAAATACCCCCCCCGACAGTTCCAACAATAACCCCTTCATCTACAACCGACTCCAAATCACCAAAATAATCCACATCGACGCTTACATTTTTCGTAGCATTATGCGATGATGAACTATCATTTTTTGTTTCAAATGGGAACTCATTCTCATGAAATTTAACATCACGTGAGACAAATATATCCCCATTATCCAGATCATACAACTTCCACCCTTTTTCCCAGTCGAATAGCCGACAAACACATATTTTCTACTACGCGGAGCAAATTTATTTCCTTTCCCCTTCTGATTGTGAGCAAAGCACAAACACCCAAAAACTCTTAGTTCAACAAAGGTAGGTAGTTTACCAAAAAGAACTTCATACGGAGTCTTATTTTCAAGCAATAACGAAGTAGTTCGGTTAATTAAGTACACAGCCGCAAGCACACATCCCCCCTCCAAAGTAATTGGTAAATTAGCCTGAAACATCAATGCTCGACCAACATTTAGTATGTGTTGATGTTTCCTTTCTACCCATACATTTTGTTGAGGAGTACACACACATGATGTTTGAAATAGAATTCCATTTGTGTTAAAATAGTCTATTATGGATTCAAATTCTGTTCCATTATCACTCTGCACAATTTTAATTGTTGTATCAAATTGACGCTCAACCATTGCGATGAAAGAACAAAAAGTCGTATAGACTTCAGTCTTATTACGCAATAAATATACCCAAACTGCTCTTGAATAATCATCAACTAAGGTCAAGAAGTAGATTGCATCACACGAAGAGGGTGTACCATTTGGCCCCCATAAGTCACAATGTATTAACTCAAATATTCGACTAGCTTTATTCTCAATAACATGAAAACTATCACGCGTTTGTTTTGCTTGAGGGCAAATTACGCATGCTTTATTCATGTGTTTTCTAGCACTACTAGAGCTAATTGTAGGAACTAACTTGACAACTTTGTCCGAAGGATGACCCAACCGCCCATGCCATAATTCAAATTCTGTCAAACCAGGAACCATCATTGCTTGCACTGTAGGAATCCCTCGAAAAAAGTAGAGTCCGTCCCGACGTTCACCTGCTCCAATCAGGTTCCCCAAAAGCTGGTCCTGTATAGCACACAAAGATTTAGTGAACCTGACATTACAATTAGAGTCATCAATTAATTGTGACACCGATATTAAATTGTAGTTAAGTTGGGGAACAAATAAAACATTTTGAAGGGTCAAATCCTTTGAAAGAACCACACAACAAATCATCATTGCAATGACACATTCGCCATCAGGAAGAGCTACCGGCCATTCGGAAATCTGTTGTGCATTAGTGAGGCAGGACAGACTCCCCGTTACGTGATGTGATGCCCTTGTATCAATAATCCAAAGCATACTAGGAGACTTACCCATCATCCGATCATTCGATTGCACCTTAGAATTTCTTAAATTCAAAAGAGCTTGAATTTGATCCTGGGTCAAATCGGCTAAGGCAGAATAGTCGGCACTAGTCGATGCGCCAAGTGGTTCGGTTACCACATTAGCACAAGTTGTTGGCCCATTACCACGGCCAGTGACAGATGAAAACGTCGATGAGCCTGCTACCGCTGGAACAGTCCCAGATAAGGCAGCAGTAGTGCAACGACCAGAATTTCTTCGAGGGCCGCGATTTCGGCCCTCCCACCGGTCTGGGTATCCGTGTAACTTGAAACACGTTCCATTGTCATGCCTTTTTTGCTTGCAGTGAGAATAATGAAGCTTTGATTTGTCCGTCTTGTCATACTCACATTTAGGACGATCGACTGGTTGAAGAGTAAAGACATGAGTTTCTTCAGTAACAGCCTTTCCCGTAGCAATATTTCTCGATCTATCCTCTTGAATAAAAAATTGATAAACTGAATCAGTGAAGGACGAGGATTCTGAGAAAGAATGTTTGACCGTACAATGGCATACAAGTCATCATCAACGCCAATTGGGGATTGGTGGAATATTTCCTCCTCTCGATCCATAGCAAATTTTTCAATTACATCGCACGTGCACTTCCCACAAGTACAGTAATGCATCGGTTTTTAGGCGTGCAAGCTCGTCAAAGTAACCCATCAACAGAGTATAGTACTCTTCGATAGTTATTGATTTCGATTGTTTGCAGGCAGTGATGGCGGCGCTAATCTGCTGGATGTGTGGACCATTAGCGACGGCGAATTGCTTTTCCAAGTAGTTCCATAAACGTTTTTGCTTCGTCATGGTAAGGAATAGATACAACCACTTTAGGATCCATGCTTCGTAATATCCATTAGACGAGCATGGAATTAACCATATCCCAATCAAGTAACTTTTTCTTGTATGCCGGTTCAGTGATCGTGCCGTCAATAAACACGAACTTCCGGTGAGATTTCAAGGCTAACGTCATGGCTCGAGACCACGCGATGTAGTTGTCGCCAGTAAGAATGACATGAGTAATCACATTACCCAGTTGATCCCCAGAACTGAGGATGAAGGGAGAGCTTGGGTCAATCTTTCCTTCAATGTCCGACATGATAACGTTTTCAAACTAGGGATGTCGAGCGTCGTTGGCTGCCGGAAAGAAAAAAAATTGTTGACTGCTGGAAGCAGCCGGGAGAAAGAATTTTTTTTGTAGAATTTGCTAGTCTGCTAGCTCTGATATCATGATAAGTTTTGAGGAATGATTTTCCATTGATCTTATTCATCAACAATATACAATTTATATAGTAGTTCAAGATCAACCTAATTAGTGTAAGAATATAATTCTTCCTAAAAACAAAGATCAATCTAATCATAGGAGATATACAAAGATATACACATAATCCTAGATGATATATAAAGATATTCCTGATACTAGGAGATATACAAGGATATCCCCAAATCACCATGTACCATCACGGTCCAAATCAGCCGGCTATCAGCCGAATATGGTATGGTAGCCGATAGCCGAATATGGTATTTATTAATCCAATCCTAATATATGTGTTTTCCCGATGGATGTTCCCATCGGAATTCATAAAAAATGTGGAATTGTCTATTGGAAAGCCGTCAGGAAACAGTTTCCAGCTAGCACATTTTCGATGAATTCTATCGGAGATATGTGCATTGCTAGTAGTGTATCCACTGCATTTGACTAGAACCATATATATTCCAATACTTTTTGCGAAAGAATTATATATTTACACTGGATTTACACCCATAACCACCAAGTAGTAGTGAGTACTTTACTTATACTATGTGCTCTCACCCCTTCAACATGCCTTACTCAGCACAAATTTAGATTAGTCGAGGGTCCAATCAATATCAAAAAATCGCTAAATTTCAACAGGCGTCTCGTCAAAATTTGGCTCATTGGTAAGGAATTTCTGATGGAAATTAAAGTCCGTCGAAAACGTTACCGACTAGCCAAATTAATACAGATAACGGGCATCGAATGAAAAACGAAATAATAACACTTACCATGAAGGAATCACCAGACAGAACAACATATGAATTTGGTGAAATATTGGCATCAATCCACTCTCCATTTTTCTTGAGAATTTGCAATCCATTGACTTGATTTTGTGATATTATAGTCAAGAAGTTACCGTCTGTGTGACCACCCAATCCAGGTTTATTTTCATCTCCATTTGATGCCTTGTAATGTGTAAACCGAAAAAGGAAATAATTGAGATCCAAAAATCCATCAATGTATTTGTTTAATCCCAAACTCTCCAAAATCATCCTTTTCACCATTTCATCCAATTTCACAAGTGGATTTGAGTAGGATTTTACCAAATTGCTGCCAAAATTAATTTACATATAATGTTAGTATAGACATAGAACTTATTGAAATTAATAGTAATACAATGTGATAATTTTTTCTTAGAAAAAAAAACAAAAAATCTAAAGGAAAATAATGGATATTAAGGGTGTATTTGGCATGAAGAAATATAATTTTTTTCGGAAAATACTTTTTAACAAAATAAGTCATTTTTCTGGCAAACAAACACGGAGGAGTAAAATAAGCCATACCCTAGAAAAATATTTTTCCACTAAAAGGAGTAAAAGAACTTCCTTAGCTTATGTTATTCTCCAATAATCCATTCGAAATAGTTTCGAAGTGTTGGATAGTCGGACACAATTCTGGGAAAATATAATTTTTCGGAAACATTTTTCGTAAAATATTTTCAGTCTTACCAAACACACCCTAAATTTAAAAATAATATATTAAAAATTTTGAACTACACACACTGATAGTATAATTAATTTTTACACTGTAATTTAACTTATTATATCATATTACTTATTCTATTTTTCAGGTTACCAAATCATAATTGTTATAAAATGTATCGTTTTACCTGTTACAACCAGTGTTTTAAGTGGCGGGGGGCGCGAAGCGTTTTACGTAGCACGGGGCGAGAAGTAAGTCCCGAGACACGGAGCGTAAGTTCCATGGACCTATGGAGCGTATGTCTCATATATCTTTAATTTTATAATTTTAATACTAAAAAATAAACAAAAGTAAAAATTTCATTAAAATTCTGCAAATAAATTCAAATAAATCATCAATAATATAAAGAAATTATTATAATTAATATATGAGAAAGGTAACAACACAAAAAATGATACCCCGTAATAGCCTAGATAATCTGTAAAATAAAATCTTCATCTACTTCGTTATTTATCTCTATCTATTAGTTCTTTCCATCTTCAACTAATATTTGAATTGATTTTTATTTATATATTTCAAGAAGGAAAAGGATGAAAAGTGTAATAGCAACGACAAAAAATGAAAAACATTGCTTGAACAACATAGTGCTATGAAATCTCTATACTACCAATTTCAGATATACACATTTTAAAAAATTATTTATAATAGTGTTATTTATATATTTTAGAAAAATTCACTACAACATGATAACATAAAGTATAAATATCAATCACACCGATAATAAAAATTATAATCTATAGAAAAAATATTTTAAATTTTAAAAAAATCAAATTTAACACTCGATGCATACGCTTTCACGCCCGGAGCTTACGCTTTCGCGTCCAGAACTTACGTCCCGAATTTTAAGACGTACGCTATATGAATCTATGTCTTTCATTTACGCCCAGAGCGTTTTGGTACATCCGCCCCCGGGCTCACCCGGAAACGCCTCCGAAAACCCTGGTTAATCGAACGCGCAGCCTTCTGATCTGGAGTCAGACGCGCTACCATTGCATTTGATAATACGCTGAATGAACTAAATTTTCTAGATGACAATCTCTCTCGCTAGTTAAATTTCTTAGTTCTTTATCTTCCTATTATTTTCGTTGATATGTCCTTTTGCAAACTGTTACAACAGGTAACTTAACTTGATAATGTAAATATATTATATACTGTCGGTACACAAATTTAAACTCAATGATAAAGATACACATACCAGAAATCAAGATTACCATCACGCCAAAAGATATTAGCAAAAGTCTCAACACTTTGAGGTTTAAGTAAATCAGCAATACACAAACTCTCATATAATGGCAAGTGTGGAATCATCCCTTGGTAGCCATGCGTAGGTTTATTTGAGAAATTTTTCAATTTGATCTCTAAAGGAAATTCAAATATTTCTTTTGAAGTACCAAAAATAGACTCTCTAATTTCATTTGGAACTTTATCATATATTGCTTCAAAACAACCAAATTCTTGTAAGGCTTCAAGAACTTGAGTTTTTGTGGATTCCCATTGTGTAGTGCCTTTTTTTAGCTGTGGGTTTGAGAAATCTATTGTGGGAACTTGAACTTTGGTAGATGCCATTGATGAATATGTTTAGAAGAAGAAGAAGTCAACAATATGACCAAGTGCCTATTTCTAACTATTTATAATAGAGAAATAATTACTTCATATCTTTCACTTTTAATTTAACTTATAATAAATTTGTTTATATCTCAAAGGAACATTGTTTGCTAACTTCATATACAGATACCTCATTCTTTTCTATACTCTTCATCTAGTTTCTAAAGTTATAAGTTTTGAATAAATTATTTATATATATTAAATAAAATTTTAAATACAAATACATAATATCGAAATAGTGAGAAAAAGTATATATATGCCTAGACTATATCGATAAATTACTATTCCATCTGTCACATTTTTACGTACACTATTACCCTCTCTGTCTTTCTAAACTTTTATCATAAATACGAACATAAAATTATTAAATTTTAAAAAAATAAAATTTACATATTTAGAAACTATGTAAAATATATTATAAACTATAATAATTAATAATTTAAATATTTTTAAAATATATTTATTTATTTTATTTATATAACTCTAAAAAAAATAGAACACTGCTACATAAATTAGTAGAACCGACAAAACACCATTTAAGAAGTCGAACAATACGACAAATAAATGTAAGACTTCAAAGTGTGAAAAGAGGAAAATTAAAGACACTGTATATTCTTTTTCCAATCCCCTATATCCGATATTTACATAGAAGTTTGACTATATCAATTATATGCAACATGTATTATTAACTTTGTAGATATGCGACACACCCAAACATTTGGTTTGGCGTTATACTAATATGAATTGAATAAACAAAACGTTAATTATATTTGGTGACGGAGTCAGATATTTTAATAAAACAATTAAAAAATGACGCAAAAATGTTATGCATAGAGGTTTCTATTACGTTAAGGAAATTCAAAATTTTATATTTATGAAAAAAATTATTTTACTCCACTTGTTAAGGGTAAGTTTTTTTCTTAATTATAATTTTTTAAAAGTTGATTATAAAATTTTATTACAAACAATTGAAGAATTTGTATTCGATTTTGTACATAAAAAAAAATATTATTTCTCTCATGCTTTAAATTCCTTCACGTAAAATTCCCGCACCCTATGCTTGAGTGAAATGAATAAGGACAAAGGATAGTCCGGTGCACAAAATATCATGCGTTAGTAGAGTTTGAGAAAGGGCTGCACCCTAAGAGGTGTGATGTAGACAGTCTATTCTAATATAAGTATTAGTGGTTCTCGTAATAAAAGGATGTTTCAGAACTCGCCCCAGGGCGGAGCATTGACAAAACGCCTCGGGGCTCACATGCGAGGCTTAGTTTCTGTGAGGCTTACGCCCTAAGCATCCGATTGTATGCCCTAAACACGCCTAAAGCCCAACGTCTGAGGCTGATCTTACCGTTCTTACACAAATTAAATGCTAAATTTCTTAATTAAAATCGTTGACCCTCATAATTCTTTAACAAATGAATGATACTTAATAGTTTTTCATCTATAGAAATAAGAAGATTAGATGCAACTCAAATAACAAGTCGTAGTATTGATATTTACTATTTAAGAATATTGTGAAGGTAAACATCACTTAATATTTCTTTTAAAAGTACATAATCGAATTGTACACTTTCACTTGTCATATGTCTTTTGTCCTATGTATCAAAATTATCATATAAATAATTATTTCCCTATTTGAAAGTAATTATTTTTATTCATGAAGAGTTATGTTTTAATTATAATACTGATAAAATTTATTGATTATTTACTTATAGGGAGATAAAATGAATAGTATGATAGTAATATTATTTTAAGAAATTATGATCCTTTCATTGTTTAAAAGTTTAGATGTTAGAGTTGATATGCATTTCATAATACCTTTTATTTCATTGTATTGTTTATACTTGTAAAATTACGTTATATATAATTACAAGTTGTAAGTGGCGTATAATCGATTGTGATTAGTTTTTTGTGAGGATCAAGAACACACACATATATATATAGTTTTATTTTATTTTTATATAATTTTACCTATTTAAAAATATTTATTAAAATTATATTATTTTATTAAATACTAAAAGTTAAATATCTATGAAGCTTATGCCCCGTATCTTGGGACTTACGCTACTGCTCGTAATATATTCACACAAAGATAATTTTATCGTTGCTTCATAACTTAGTTTGAACAAGGCTACTCTCGAAATTATAAATTCTTTTAGGTGTAATTCTCCAATAGTTTTCATAAAGAACCAAGAAGTCAAGAACTATGAAAGACACATGTAATATGCAAAACACGTGTAGTACCTTCTAACACGTGTGAGTTGATTAGCTAACATAGTAACATTGAAAGGTCCAGCTTTATTCCTATTTTTAATCTTTTAATCTACTCCTTCACCTTCTTGAGAAACACAAAGTCCATTAATTAGTGCTTATTTTTGGACTCTTTGAATTAAATTTAATTTAGTAGTCTGTGATTACCTCTTCTGATAAGAATTTAATACTCCTTTCGATCCATTTTATTTATTACGGTGACTAAACATAATTCGGCTAAAATACTTATTATATTAAAAGGTTAAAACAGAATTAATTGATATTTATTGTTTTTTTTGGTGAATTAAAACCAAATTCATAACACATATCTCAACAACCACTTAAATGCACAACTACCCAAGTAAATGATTATGGCCGAGACACCACATTTGCATTTGCCACACCATCATTTTGATTCCCCACTTTTAAATTTTTAATTTCTCGATAGATGTTTGATGTTTATATAAATATTTAATTAAACTTAAATTTATAAAGAAAAAATTTATATTTAAAATAAAATGTTTCCTAACAAAGACAATTATATATTCGACAGAATTTAAATTCAAGATTTATAATAAAAAATAAAGAAATAGTTATCACTCAATCACCATACTTGTTGGTAAACAAGTCCCTACTACAATTGCATTTGCTGCAACTGAATGCTCCACCTACCAGAAATAAATTCTCATAACTACCAATTTTGCACAATCATCCCCACAAAAAAAAAGGAAAAAAAAAGACCAACACCTTCACAATTTGTCGATGGTAAAAATTTCAGACTTGAGTAGGATAAATTGTGTCATTATATTTGAGTAGCATTTTCATAATATAAGAGGGTGTAAGTATTTGATTTTAAAATATAATAAAGTATCTATAACAAACTCATTATATTTGTATAGCATTTTTATAGTATATGGGATGTAAGTGTTTGATGTTAAAATATAATGGGGTATCTGCCATGGACCTATTATATTTGGGTAGCATTTCCATAATACAAGGATGTACTTGTTAACTTTAAAATATATTAGGTGTATATTTTACTGAATCATTATATTTGTGTAGCATATTCATAATACAAGGAATGTACGTGTTGAATTTAAAATATGTGAGGTGTATTTTTAACTGACTAACTGAGTCAATATATATGTGTAGCATTTTGATAGTTTAAGGAATATAAGTGTTTAATTTTAAAATGCTGAGGATTTATCTTGTAGTCTCTGTATTCAGAATATATATTGTAAAACAAAAAATGTTAAAAATTAAAATATAGTTTCGAGTCCACAGAAAATTATATTTTCTTAATGAATTTAATACTCTCACAATTGTCCAAGATTTGAATTATTTCTTTTCAGGATAGAACGAAATTTTATTATGCAATACTGGCAAACGAAATTGCAGAACTTCAACGAACTCAACAAATGGTAAGAATCACACGACACTTACTGATTTTCTCCTTGAAAATAATGCACATAAGAGGAGAAAAAAAGTCTGATTTTTCCGAGAGCAAAATATAAAATTTCATAATTTTTTGGATCCGAACAGGTGCAAAGATACCTGTTCGGAGAATAAGGTGTCATAAATTTCGCGCGAATTAATATTAGGAAGAGAAAAATAAATAATGGAAATGAAAAAATAAATTTGGTCCAAAATGATTATCAATCAGATCATGTGGTCGAAGCCGAAGCCGAGCGACGACGACTGCGCGAGGAGTGATCATCTTCTCAACTATTTATTAGTTAAAAAAAAATCCTTTAATTTTGTTTCCCTCCATTTTCCAATTCACACTTCATCTTTAAAGTCCACATTTTAGTGTCCTTAATGCTTTAAAGCCCAACAATCTCCCACATGAATGGGGAATGACTATATTATTAAAATAATGTATGAAAAAACTGTGTAATTTACAAGTAATGATTAATCGCATCTGGGTAAAGTAGGTTTTCCTTTGAACTTTCCGTAGTGAATATACATCGGGTAAAGTGTTCAAATTTTCTACTCCATTAAGTCACTTGATTTGAAGATATAAAAACTTCATCAAGTGAATAGATTTTTGAATTTGGTTTGAAGAATATAAAAACTTCACCTAATGATTAAATTATATTTGTGTTTTTCTTTCCAAACATAAATGGTTGATCCAACTAATGATGTGAAATCTACTGCTATTGGGCGGATGTTGCATCATCCAGTCGCACTGCGCCTGCAATGGCAATCGCTGAAAAGCCCGAAAAGTTTTCTAGCATTAACTTTAAGAGATGAAAACAAAAGATGTTTTTCTAGTTAACGACCCTCAGTTTGCAAAAGTATATTAGTGAGGATGTTCCGGTCCTGCCAAATGATACTCCGGACAACGAATGATTTGTCGTGACGGAGACATGGAAGCATTCTGATTTTCTATGTATGAACTATATTCTAAATGGTTTGGATGATGATTTGTACAATGTTTATAACGTCTGTAAATCTTCTAAAAATTATGAAACACTTTGGACAAGAAATACAAGACTGAGGACGCTGAATTGAAGAAATTTGTTGCTGCAAAATTTCTAAAATTTAAAATGATACACAATAAATCTGCCATGTCGCAGGTCCAAAAATTGCAAGTGATTATGCACGATCTCCTTGTGGAAGGTATAATTCGAATCAATATGTTTATTTCAAATATTGATTATGTTACTAATAATATTTTTATTGTTATTGCAGGAATGATAATTAATGAAGCCTTCTAAGTAGCGGCCTTCATTGAAAAATTATCTCCTTTGTGGAGAGACTTTAAAAACTACTTGAAGCATAACAAAAGGAAATGAAATTGGAAGATCTAATTATTTGTCTTAGAATTGAAGAGGACAACAGATCTGCAGAAAAGAAAGTAAGTGGAAAGTCAGTAACTATGGGAGCGAATATTAATGAAACTGCTCCAACAAATTCAAAGAAAAGAAAAAGGGCTTGTGGACCGAAAATCTTCCAAAGCAAGAAGAAGTTCAAAGTAAATTGCTACGATTGTGACAAATTTGGACACATGTCTTCAGAATGTCGTGCACCAAAGAAAGATAAAGAGAAGAAGAAGGGTCAAGCAAACCTGACAGAAATGAATGAACATGGACAACTTATGTCTCATGCTGTCATAATGCAACTTGGTAGATAATCCAAGAGAATGGTGGATTGATTCTGGTACAACCCATCATGTGTGTACTAACAAGGAATTGTTTGCTTCTTATGCTAACTAGACCCAACGAGATAATTTTCATGACAAATTCCGCTACTGTAAAAATTAAAGAAATGAGTAAAATTGCTTTGAAGATGACATCGGGCAAGATTGCGACCCTGAACAATGTCCTTCATGTTCCTGAGTTGCGAAAGAATTTCGTCTCGACATCACTTCTAGTAAAAAACAGATTCAAGTGTGTTTTTGTTTCCGACAAGATTGTAGTTAGCAAAAATGAGATGTATGTAGGAAAGGGTTACCTCACTGAGGGCCTTTTCAAACTCAATGTAATTGCAGTTGATATTAATAAAAAAAATTATTTTGTCTTACTTACTTGAGTCAAATAGTTTATGACATGCACGTTTGTGATATGTTAATTATAAAATCTTGTGAAAAATGACTAATTTGAAAGTATTGCCTAAATTTGATTGCAATAATTCAAAGTGTCAAGTATGTGTTGAATCTAAGTATGCTAAGCATCCTTATAAGTCCGTTGAAAGGAATTCAGATCCTTTAGACTTAATTCATACATATATTTGTGATATGAAGTCAATACCATCTCGCGGTGGGAAAAAGTATTTCATAACTTTTATTGACAATAGTACTCAATATTGCTATGTTTATTTACTTAATAGCAGAGATGAGGCTATTAACGCATTTAAGCAATACAAAAATAAAGTTGAAACACAACTTAACAAGAAAATAAAAAATGATTAGAAGTGATAGGGGTGGCGAATATGAATCTCCTTTTGAGGAAATATGTTTGGAATATGGCATTATTCATCAAACAATTGCCTCATACACTCCACAATTCAATGGAATTGCGGAAAGAAAGAATCGAACATTATAGGAGATGATGAATATCTTACTGATAAGTTCTGGTTTACCTCGAAACTTGTGGGGGAGGCTATCCTTACAGCTAGCCGAATACTCAACCGAGTATCCCATAGCAAAACAAAAATCATTTCATATGAAAAATGAAAAGGAAAAAAACTCAACTTGAAATATTTCAAAGTGTGGGGACATTTGGCTAAAGTACAAGTTTCTAAACCCAAAAGAGTAAAAATAGGACAAAAATCATTGATTGCATTTTCATAGGATATGATATTAATAGTAAAGCATATCATTTTCTGGTTCATAAATCAAAAAATCCCGACATTCATGTTAATACAGTAATTGAATCAGATAATGCTGAATTTTTGAAAAGTATTTACCCGTATAAAAATGTGAGTCGTCTAGAAAAAGATCTAAACGACCTCGGGAAGAGACAAAGAAAGTTACACCTAATGTGAGTCCTGATTTCTTGACATTCTTAGTGGAGAATGAGCCTCAAACTTTTAAGGAAGTGATGTCTTCCTCAGAAGCACAATATTAAAAGGAGGCAATTAGTAGTGAAATAAAATTTATTTTAAACAACCACACTTGGGAATTGATTGATCTTCCTCCATGAAAAAACCTTTAGATTCCAAATGGATTTTCAAAAGAAAAATGAAAGATGATGACACTATTGACAAATATAAGGCAAGACTTGTTGTCAAGGGATTCAGACAACGATAATGTCTAGATTATTTTGATACTTACTCATCGGTAACGAGAATTACATCCATTCGAGTGTTAATAGCATTAAACGTCGTGTACAGTCTTCAAATCCATCAAATGGATGTGAAAACAACCTTCTTAAATGGAGATTTGGAGGAAGAAATCTACATGAATCAACCCGAAGGATTTGTAGTTCCTGAAAAATAAAAGGCATGTCGACTTGTTAAGTCACTTTATGGACTTAAACTAGCTTCCAAACAATGACATGCAAAATTTGATCAAACAATGTTGGCAAATGAGTTTAAGATTAATGAATGTGATAAATGTGTTTACATTAAGAACGTTCCAAATTATTTTCTTATACGTTGATGATATGTTGATAATGAGCAAAGACATTGTTCACATAAATACTATTAAGAGTTGATACGCCCAAATTACACCTCTGAAAATGATGTAAGACGGTCGAATGCAAATATAGAACCCAACTAAGATTGGGATCGAATCTCACAGGGAATACGACGAGAAAAATACAATTCAATTGTAAACCTCAACAATTAGTCTAAATTTCAAAGGTGACTGGGAATTTTTTTTGTTTTGATAATGATCTACTAATTACTTCAAGAACGAATAATTTAAATTGATAATTCAAGTTGTGGAAGGACTAGAATTGTGATCCCTCTAGGTGAATCAATGCAATTGGGGCTAAGCTTGATATCAATTAAATACCTATTATACTAGACTATGTGTCAATTAATAGTTTATCACTAGTTTTCCAACCTAGATGATAAATATCATCCCTAAGCTTTTCCAAGCCCTAGGATGTGAAATTCAATACACTCATTTTAATCTCAAGTTAACCATTATATTCCTAGCTTTGGTTATTAGATGAGAGCTAGATTTCCAAATCTTTTCCATTAATGTTTTTCCTACCCACTATTCTTTTCCAAGAAATAAATGAACCAATGTTGTCCATCATTGATATCATTACACAATGAAGCATTAATGGAGTATAATAATAGTAAATAACTTAATCAAGTATTTAAGACACCCATTACATTAATATCACCATTGAGGTCTACAACCCTAGATATATGATTAGCTACTCATAGTAATTGAACAAAAAAATTAAATAAATGAGAATTCATTGTCACTTACAAAGTAATTGAAAGTTGAATTGAAATTAGAATAAAAATGATGTCAATCTCTCCTCAAAAGCTTAACAACAATAACTACAGAGTGTTTGGAATATTGGGGACAAAATCTGATATAGAATATCTGACCCAAAACCCTAAGCATCTATTTATAATTCCTGAAAATCATGCACACAAATTGGATAAAAATACATGTGTCGCCATCGGCGAACCGCAGATCGTGTCGCATACATGACATGACATGTGATTCACATGTCTTGCAATTTCACCGCAGGCTGTGTCAAAATTTCAGTCTTCAGTGACATGGTCTGTGGTTTGCAGACATGACTTGCGATTTGCAGATCACGTCACAGACCCTGCTCTTGTCTTGTTTAGTTTTTCCAATTCCATGCAGTAGTTTGCAGTTTTTCTGCGGTCTGCAGGCACGACCTGCGATTCACAGGTCATGTTTTCAGGCATTTTTGCTTTTTTCACTTGGATTTCATCTCCGCACTCCTTGTCCTATAAAATAACACATATACATAAGAAACGACGTAAAATGTACTCTAAGATAAACAAAAGCTTAAGTAAATAGCATCAATTTTACGGTACATTAACACCCCCAAACTCAGACTCTTGATTGTCCTCAAGCAACTAAAATAACACACAACCCTAAGACACATGTTCAAGAATATCCAAAGTAAGAATGATTACAACAATGATAGAAATTAGGTACATTCATGTACTCAAGACTCTTTCGACCCTCACTCTGTATTGGCAAAATATGGTGCACCACTCAACAGACAAGGACTAACTCCACCGCTTCAATTGGTGACAGAAAGTTATTATCATGAGAGATATATCCAAGAGATCCCGATTTGAGAAGTGTTTATCAACTAAACATTGTAATCCATATGCCCTCACAAAGACCAAGGAAAGTCTCCAAAATACACAAATTTACACACACGGGGAAAAAAGACAAAGAAGAAGAGAACACACTCACACTCACAAAGAAGTTCGATATGCACACATGCAATACCATAGGCTTGCCCTTCATGTAATCCTCCACTAATGTAGACACACTTGGTTCAAAATCAACTAGGACTTTTCGGGTTGTAATGTAGGCTTTGGGTCAGAGTACGAATATAATTTACAAATAGTGACTCAAGACCTCTCCAAGCACTATAACTTGCATAAGTTCAAGCACACTTATTTTAACTACTTTTTCTCCTTTACTTTTTACTATTTGATTCAACATCTAATCTTCCCTTTATTCTACCTTCATTCTTCTCTGTTCTTTTTGTTGTTTTCTCTTTAAGATACCAAGAAAGGTTCCACTATTTTCTTTTATTTTCTCTTTTCTTCACTTCTCTTTTTTCCCCACCTTTTCACCTTTCAAACAACTCTCACATCACACCTTCACAACTATCATCCCCAAACTTAGGCTTTTAGATTACGTTTGTACTTTCAAAGCACTTAGGAAGGTTGGGTGCCAAAAGATTGATAGGGTAAAACTTGTAATATGGTTGTCAAAAAAAAAAATTAAAGGTTCAAAAGGATTGAATAGGGAAAATATGCAAGGGTAGGAAATTTAAGGTATAAAGACGGTCCAAGGAAGTCCTAACATCCTTTTTCAAATCAAGCGTAGTCTAGGATTTCACGCCTTCGAAAATATACCAGGCATGTTCTAGATCAAACCAATGCAAAAGAAATCAACAGAAAAATGTCATAGAAATCTCACACACACGTCATATGGATTATAATAACTTCTTTCATCATAACTTCTAACACAAATTCTCAAGACATTTATCAATCACGACTCTAATAGACATAATGTCATAAAATGATTCATGCATGTCAATTCATCATCCATTAAGTACATGTGTACATCACAAAAAAAATTCGGAGGGGTCAACACAAATCATACATGCCATAAACTAATCAAACCAACACTATATAAGTTACAATCTTCAATTATACTTGAACAATACCTGACACGAAACAAAATATGACACAATATATAACAAACTAGCAAAACATTCCAAGTTCAGTAGAAAATAAATTCTCTCAAGAAAGAACCGTGGCTAAGAGAACCCGAGAGCCACAACATATCCAACAAAATCACAACTCAGACTCAGTATACCTCACCCCCAATAAATAAATCATGCATTATCCCCAATGTATAAATATAGTAAAACATGAAGTGAGGGACTCCTTGAGGACACATCAAGCAACTGTCTGAGTTGTATCTCCAACAACTGTGTCAGTTGAGGCTGAAGTCTGGCTAGTAGGCTCAATCTCTGAAACTGGTGCAGGCTCAATACCGATGCCCGAAGGGCTGATAGTGGAAGAAGGGCATGTGTAGGTGGATCTAAAGATGAACTAGCTCCGCCAGCACCTTATGCTCTCTACCGCCATAGCTCTGCACAGAACATTGTATAGCTACCACTGTATCCACTTCATCAGGAGGAATGTCTGCTATTCTCACAGCCGAACGGGCACTCTATAAGGTCTCATCACCCACATAACTATCTGTCTCACTCTCACTCTTCCTCTCCGATCTATCATCGTCATAATCATCTTTTTCCACATCACAGAGAGAGAGGTCAACACGAGGCTCGGTGCTAACTTTGGGCTGGGTAGAGAATAACTCTGTCGCCAGTGGTAGTATAGGTCCCGCAAGTACTATCTTAGGTGGATCTAAGGCACTCAGATATGTCTTGACCCACTGCAAATCTGCTCTGATAGCTGGTAGACCTTCATCTCCACCTTTTCAATACGCCCAATCGGAGCTTAATTGACTGAAGCTGGGCACTGATACTCTTTTGCTCCTCTTTCACTGCCTCAAGGTATGCCTTGTGAGGTGCTAAGGTTGTCTTTATAGGTTTCTTAACATATGCAGAAAACTCTTCCACTAATTTTGTCACCTTAGCCTCAACAAGTCTAATCAACCGCATATCCTGACTAGGAATACCTTGCCCCACAACTGGGATAGAAGCAATGGCCAAAGATGTGGCAAGAACAGACTTTTTAGTAGTGGCCGGGACTGAAGTACTTGCTGAAGCAGGTTGATCCACTGCGCTAAGAATCTGAGTGTCAAGCACAATCGGAGTAGCCCGAGGCTTTGATACGGTGGTCTTCTTCTTGTTACCATGCTCCAATCGATTGTAATCCACCGTCTATTTTGGCTCAATGTCCCTGTCAATCCTATATATCATGGGCATTTCTGCCTTCATGTATAAGGTTGTGATCAAGCAAGGGTATGGAAGGGATGAGTTGCTCTATTGCACCCTGTCCCGAATCTCATCCTGAATAATCTCTCCCACATTGACACGTGACCCGGTCATGAGAGCGACAATCATGATGGCTTTCTCTAAAACAATGTTGGTGTCACTAAATGAAGGTAACACACTTGAAGTTATGATCGCAAGCCAAATATTTTCCTTCTTTGTGAGAGTGTTCTTATGTATGCCAACTATTGGATCAATCCAGTCTGGTGTTTCTTTGGCAATAAATGATGCAGCCCACACTCCATGATCATCCAGATTCTTCATCATTTCATCATAATCTGTGTACTTGAGGGAAAAGTCATCATCACCCTCTCATTCTTTCCTAAGGTAGAAGTTGCTAATTTTCTTGGCATGAATATCAACACTCACCCCTCGAACAGTCACAAAACCGAAAGGCTCCATAGAAGTTTTGGCCTGTCGCGGACCTCTCTTACTGTTCAGAATCACCCCATAGGCCACATAAAATTCTCTCACAATCACTGGAATGTAAATACCTGGGTTTTTTCTAAGCAATCCCATCTCGACGTCTTCAACTTCCTGATAATATCAGGACATTCACCCTTCAACCCATTCCAACTCGCCCTCTTTTCCTCATGTATTATCCGGGTCATATTGCCATCATTTTTTACCGCAAGCCCAGCTAGATATAATTCTTTGGATCCAGATTTAGCAAATTAGAGGGCAATTTCTTCTTCCTTTCTTTTATAGATGATCTCCTCCGTAGTATCCACCTCAGGCAACTCAGATGCCTCAGGTGCAGTGGTTGTCCCCTCTTCAGACTGGGGACATAATCCATAGGTACTTTCCTTTTCCGAAAGGTCATTTTCTTAGTACCTTTGGATTGGCTTGTTCATGCCATCTTGTATGTTAAAAAGGAAAATATTTATCATTTTTCTTAATATGAAAGCAAAGAAGAAGAAAATACGAAAATAAAATCAAATACCATATTTTTTTTTAGGGTTGACATGATCTGCGACATGCCTTGCGATTCGCATGCATGACTTGCGATGTCACAAGTATGACCTACGATATGTAGGTTATGTCACATATATTGCCTTCAAAAGGCTTCAGTAATCCTAAAATCACTGTCACACTCTGCGATTCACCTGCGATTTGCAGACATGGTATGTGATTCGTAGGTTGTGTCGCAGAGTATGTCAATGATAATTTATCATTCCGGATCCTTTTTATGCCCTATTTTTGGATCATTTACACACACAATCACACACACGCACCCACAACTAATTCCCTTAAGAAAGTTTCCATGCCATCCATTATCGGGAATTTCAATTCGTACGGGTCATACACAACACTCACACATAATAGATAACCAAGTTGAAACTTTTACGATCAAGTATGAACTAAATGAGGATCTTAACATGATTAACAGACGTAGGGCACTCAAGACTTCCCCGAGTTCATTCTTTACCCTCAAACAATTCATACGAATCACAACAACACCAACTTCAGTTCAACAATTCATTCAGGTATTATATCAAACATTTTTTGACCATGAATTTCATGTGAATATTCCACAAACAAGGGTACTCAAGACTTCCCCTAGTTTAAATTGCAAGCATGATTCACACACACATGACTTGAATTCCACAATTGCATACATGAACAACCCCTACTATTCACACTTCACACAATAGAACTTCAATTCCAACACTAACCCTAGTGCAAGTTCATGAACAAACATCACAGAGGTTGTAGTGGATGAATTTACATCATGAATGTGACTAAGAAACTTTGAGAGAATGAGAAAAGCTCAACATACCTGATTAACGACGATTATTATTGTCTTGGTGACCTAGTGGATGGATTGTGTGTTTTTTCTCCAAATTACCCGTGAATGCACAATGGTGCGGTGTGATTGAAAACAACAATGGAAAAAATCAAAGGGTTTGAGAAGTGATAGTGATTTGAAAGGTGATTAGAGTTGCAAAGAGTTGAAAACCGTTCAAATGGAGTAAGAATCGGGTTCAAAATTGAAGTGATTGAATGATTTTGTGCATTTAAAACTAACGCGGGTCGGGTTGAACCCAAACCTAGATTACCTATTTCATGACTTGTGGTTCGCAGATGTTACCGCCAACAAGTATTATGATTCGCATTTTAACCACAGATTTTGCCCGAGAATTTCATTATTTTTGGAACATTGGGGCTTGATCTGCGATTCGCATATTGTACCGCAGACATGGTCTGTAATTTACGGTTTAACCTCAGACCGTGAATGTATCTCATAGTTTGTATTTTTGCCAATTCTTTCCTTATGTCTCCAATTTCCAATCATGCACACTTTAACAAACATCAAAATATCAAAATAACCAAAAAGGAAAATAAAAACACTTGGGTTGCCTCCCAAGAAGCGCCTAATTTTACGTCGTGAGATGACATTGTTACCAATTTTGCACGACAAATTCAAGGGATTGAAAGTTGGAACAAGGAGCAAGGAGACTCAATTGGGGGAATAACAACTAAGGGGGTTACAACAACAATTACAACAACCATCGAAGAGACAATCCATATCCTCCACCGAAGGATAGCCAACAAATATCGAACCAACCATCCATAAATGACTCTACCAGTTCAAAGATCGAAGACATGCTTTCTAAAGTCTTGCGAAAAGTGGAATCAACCGACACCTCATCAAAGAGATGAAGGATGATATGAAGAGCATGAGGGATATCATGAGTAATATGAGACAAGTGGTGACTTTGCATTCAACTTCAATCAAGAAACTTGAGTCCCAACTTAGCCAAATTTTAGCATCCCTTAACCTAAGACAAAAATGTATACTTCCTAGTGACACGATGGTGAATCCAAGAAATAATGGTAATCATTCTTGTAAATCCATTACTACTAGGAGTGGAAAGGTACTTGGGGGGGGGGTACATGTTAGTGAATGAAGAAGAGATTGTTCACGATAAAGCACCTATTGTTGAGCCTATTGTGGTTGATAAATAAAGTGTTACAAAGAAGAAGTGTACTAGTATTGAAAACCCCATTGTCATTGAAAAGAGCTTACAAAAGATGAAACCCCGGAAGTGATGACACCTATTCCAAAGCCCCCACCTCAATTTCCTCAAAGGTTATCCAAGAAGAAGGATGATGGGAAGTTTATGAAGTTCATTGAAAAATTGAAGCAACTTTCCATTAACATTTCATTAGTTGAAGCCCTTGAACAAATGTTGGGTTATGCAAAATTTATGAAAGATCTTGTGACTAAGAAAATACAAGTTAGATTTGAAATGGTGGATGTGACACACCATTGTAGTGCAATTGTCACCAAACCACTAGTTCAAAAGAAATTGGATCCCGGAGCATTCACTATTCTGTGCACCATTAGGGCCTATAAGTTTGCAAAGGCTTTGTGTGACTTTGGTGCAAGCATTAACTTGATGCCACTTGAAATTTTCAACAAGTTAGGTTTGGGCACTCTCCGTCCCACAACTATGAGGTTACTTATGGGCGATCATACCGTAAAAAGGTCGGTTGATATTTTTTTGATGTCCTTGTTCGTGTGGATAGATTTATATTTCCAACCGACTTTGTAATTTTGGATTGCGAGGTGGATTTTAAAGTTTCCATAATCTTTGGATGACCATTCTTAGCCACATGCGAAGCTCTTGTTGATGTTGAGAGAGGTGACCTAAAATTCTGGATGAACAATGAAGAGATCACATTCCATATTTGCAAGTCAATGAAGCAACCGATAGACATGAGTGTAATATTGGTTATTGATACTATAGAGAAGGCCGTAGAGACTACCATTGCAAATGAGTCTGTTGGTGAAGTGTTGGCGGCTGTATTGATGAATTATGATGGAGAAAATTATGAAGAATTTGAGGAGACAGTGAACACCTTGGTTGGATTGGGGTCATATAACTACAACCTCAAGAAGCTTGATCTTGACCTTGAAAATTGTGCAACTCCTCCACCAAACTATCCATCATTGAACCACTCATTGTGGAGATCAAACCTCTTCCTTCACCCTTGAGGTACAAGGTTCTTGGTCCAAACAATACTTTGCCCATTATAATTTCAAACTTATTGACGAAAGATTAACGTGAAAGATTGTTGGTTATCTTGAAGAGGTATAAAATGGCCATTGGATGGTCAATTGAGGATATCAGGGAATACCTCCCGGTATTTGCATTCATAAAATCAAGCTTGATGAATAATGTATTTTGAGTGTTGATCATCAAAGGAGGTTGAATCATCATATGCAATAGGTAGTGAAAAAAGAGATAATCAAATGGTTGGATGCTGGTGTGGTGTATCCTATAGCAAATAGTGAATGGGTGAGCCCGGTCCAATGCATGCCAAAGAAGGGTGGTATTACTGTAGTGCCTAATGAGAATAATGAATTAATACTAACTCATACGGTTACCGATTGGAGGGTGTGTATGGATTATCAAAATTTGAACCATTGGACAATGAGTGATTACTTCCTAATGTCGTTCATGGATCAAATGCTTGATAGACTCGTGGGGGAGGGAGGACTTCTATTGTTTTTTAGATGGCTATTCGGGTTATAACCAAATTACTATTGCTTCCGAGGATCAAGAGAAAACCACATTCATATGCCCTTATGGTACATTTGGCTTTCGAAGAATGCCCTTTGGTTTATGTAATGCTCCTGCCACTTTTCAAAGGTGCATGATGTCTATCTTTTCAGACATGGTGGAGGAATCCATTAAAATCTTCATGGATGACTTTTCTGTGATTGGAGACTCTTTTGATGCTTGTCTAAAAAATTGTCTCGGGTGTTGAAGCATTGTGATGAGACCAACTTGGTTCTCAATTGGGGAAAATGTCACTTTATGGTCAAGGAAAGAATTGTTCTTGGGCACAAGATTTCAGAGAAAGGCATAGAGGTTGATCAAGCCAAAGTTTAGGTGATTGTTAAGCTTCCTCCACCTATCTCAGTCAAAAGTGTTCGAAGTTTTCTAGACCATGCCATTTTTTATAAAAGGTTTATCAAAGACTTCTCTAAGGTGGAAAATTCCTTGTGTAAATTGTTGGACAATGAGACCAAGTTTGTGTTTGATGAAGCCTGTCTCAAAGCTTTTGAGTGTTTGAAAGAAAAGTTCACTTTAGCCCCTATCATTATTGCTCCGGATTAGTCAAAGCCATTTGATCTCATATGTGATGCTAGTGGTTTTGCTATGGGGGTTGTTCTTGTCCAAAAGAGAGAAAAAATTTTCCATCCTATTTATTATGTAAGTAAGACTCTCAATGGAGCGCAAATAAACTATACCATCACCGAGGAAGAGTTGTTTGCGATTGTCTATGCTTTTGAGAAGTTCCAAGCTTACTTGTTGGGGACTCATGTGATTGTGCACACCGAACATGCGACTTTTCGTTATCTCATGGCTAAAAAGGATGCAAAGCCTAGGTTGATACGTTTGGTCTTACTTTTGCAAGAGTTCGATTTTGAGGTGAAAGATATGAAGGGATGTGAAAACTAAGTAGCAAACCACTTGTCAAGACTTGAAGAAAGGGGGAAGCCAAGTGATGGGCTTAAAGTGGATGATTCTTTTCCGGATGAGTATGTAATGTCGGGATCACACGAATCTTATGAATCAAGTGTTCAAGCCATTTCTCGACACTTTTGTTATAGTATTCATTGATGACATATTGATTTACTCTCATATCCAGTTGGAGCATGAAGGTCATTTTAGGGTATTGTTAAAGTGTTGCAAGGACACAAGCTTTATGCCAAATTCTCAAAGTATGAATTTTGGTTAGATACTGTGGCATTTTTGGGTCATGTGGTTTCTAAAGATAGAATTCTAGTCGATTCGAAGAAGATTGATGCAGTACAACAGTGGCCTAGACCTACTACTCCAACTGAGATCATGAGTTTTCTGGGCTTGGCTGGTTATTACAGACACTTTATGATGGGGTTTTTAGTGATAGCAGCACCGTTGGCCAGATTGACGCAGA
Source organism: Anisodus acutangulus (assembly GCA_029783415.1). Lineage (NCBI taxonomy): Eukaryota > Viridiplantae > Streptophyta > Magnoliopsida > Solanales > Solanaceae > Anisodus > Anisodus acutangulus. The sequence continues at coordinate 1,267,066 of CM056489.1, read as the reverse complement.
AGAATATCCAGTTTAAGTGGATGGAGGAGTGTGAGTTGAGATTTTGAAAGCTCAAGATAGCTTTGACTACACCTCCAATATTTACTTTGCCTACTGGTGAGGGAGGCTAATCAATTTATTGTGATGCCTCGAGAGTGAGCTTAGGTTGTGTTATGATGCACGGAGGCAAGGTGATTACATATGCCTCCAGGCAGCTTAAGAACCATGAGAAGAACTACCCGACTAATGATTTGGAGTTAGCAGCAGTGTTTTTTTATTTAAAGTTGTTGCGACATTATATGTATAGTGAGCCGTGTGAGATATTTATAGCTCACAGGAGTCTTCAGTATATCTTAAGATGAAAGATTTAAATTTGAGGCAGCAAAGATGGCTTGAGTTGCTAAAAGATTATGATATGACAATTTTGTATCACCAGGGGAAATCTAATGTAGTGGCAGATACTTTGAGTAGGAAGTCGATCGGTAGTTTGGCTTCTATTTCATCCTCAATCTGACATTTATCCAGGGATACTCAACGGTTGGCCAATAGTGGTGTTAGACTTGACGCCACGCCTTGTGGAGGGATACTTGCGTGCGTGGTTGCACAATCTTCTTTGATTGAGCAGGTCAAAGCTCATCAGTTTGAGGATCACCGATTGCTTATGATCAAATAGCAGATAGAGCATGGACAGACTAAGGGGGTGACTATCGACTCCAATAGAGTGTTATGGCATGCTGGCAGACTATATGTACCAGATGTGGGAGACCTGAGGCACACTATTATGAAGGAAGCTCACAGAGCTCGTTATCCCTGAGTGGAAATGGGAGAGAATCATTATGGATTTCATGGTAGGCTTTCCACGTACTTTGAGGAGACGTGATTTGGTTTGGGTAATTGTGGACAGGCTTACCAAATATATATCTGTGAGATAGTCCGGTTGCATGGGGTTCCCATTTCTATTATTTTTTATAGAGGGTCGCAGTTCACGGCTCAGTTTTGGCAATCTTTTCAGAAGGCTTTAGGTACTACAGTTGAGCTTAGTACAATATTTCACCCGCAGACTGATGGTCAATTAGAGCGGGTTATTCAGATCTTGGAGGACATGTTGAGAGCATGTGCCATCAATTTTAGAGGTTATTGGGATGAGCAGTTGTCTTTGATAGAGTTCACATGTAATAACATGTACCAGTCCAGTATTGAGATGACACCGTATGAGGCTTTGTATGGTAGACGGTGTCGTTCTCCAATTGCTTGGTTCGAACCTGGTGAAAGGAAACTTTTGGGTCCAGAGATGGTTCATCAAGCTTTGGACAAGGTAAAGGTAATCCAAGATCATCTCAAGATAGCTCAGAGCAGGCAAAATCCTATTCGGATAAGAGGGTCCGTGATCTAGAGTTTATGGTGGGTGATATGGTACTTTTGAAGGTATCACCCATGAAGGGTGTTATGAGATTTAGCAAGAATGGCAAGTTGAGCCCGAGATATATCGATCCTTTTGAGATCCTAGAACGGATAGGAGCAGTTGCCTATAGACTGGCTTTACCACTATTCTTATCAGGAGTTCATTCAGTTTTTGTTGTTTCCATGCTCCAAAAAATACTCTCGAGACCCGAGCCATATTGTTCAGGTTATTGACCACGAAACAGTTCAGCTTGGTCAGAAATTGGCCTATGAGGAGGCCCCGATAGCTATTTTGGACAAGCAGGTTCGCCAGTTGAGATCCAAGAGTATTTCTTCTGTAAAAGTGTTGTGGATGAACCATCCAAGTGAGGAAGCTACTTGGGAGGCGGAGCAGGACATTCGGGACATATACCCACAATTGTTTTCTTGAAGGCATGTCAAACATAAATAAGCTTTCATGAGTATGTGCATTGGTTACATGTATACTCTCAATATATTATCACGAGGATTTTGAAATAATAAATCATGTGTTTACATACTCGTATTTGTATGTTGACTCATTCGAGTTTCCTTAGTGTTTACATTCTTTATTTGTAATTCTTGCATGATGGTACGGGGTCGCCTGGTACCCCATTTTGCGTGTGATTGATGGTATGGAGTCGCCTGGAACTCCCTAGTATATGTTGGTTTATAAATAATATTATTGGGTGTTGTTGTTAGCTCTTTTGAGACAGGTTTATAAATGACATTAGTTCTAATTACAGGGGAAACTCTGCCAAAATTTTGGTAGGCCTAATAGACTTTTTAGGCAGATAAGATATGACTGGTTTTACGTTCACGGACGAACGTTATTTTAAGTAGAGGAGAATGTAACAATCCGATTTAATTTTTCAAAGTGAACTTAAAGTTATTCCTTTAATTGTAGCTCACTAGTTCTATCGGGTTACATAGCGTAGCGGATATTGATTATATTCATACTATATGATGTATATATATTTATTTAAAAATATAATTTATATGATATATAATATGAGATTGTGAATCAATTAAGTGAATAAGTGGGTCAGGCCTACTACTATAGTTACTGGTCCGTAAGTATTTTTAACGTAAAGACTAAAGAGTGAAACCACCAGAAGTTATTATTTTATATCTAGGATAAAGAAAAGAACGGGCATGAGCAGTCCAAACTCATCGGTTGAAAGCAAAGGAAGTTAAAGGCATTCAGGTATATATTTTGTTATTAACGTTAGTATATGAGCCATGGATTTATGTTTGCAGGGAGGTTGGATATAGCATAATTGTGATGGCATGAATTGATAATAGGAGGTAATAATTACCTAATGATTAGAGGGGGAAAATAATCATTGTAGTAATGATGGTGAGTAGTAGAGTTAGATATATAAATTGATTTTTCAAGGGGTAAACTTAGCTATTTTCAATTCTGCAAATTTTCCATTTGTCAAGGTTGTTTGCCTCACTGTTCGACTTCGTTCTCATGTTTTGTTTTATTTTTGTTGTTTCTTTTCATTCTTATTTTTACACACTATGATTATTATTATTTTGGGACTAGAACATATATATATATATATATATATATATATATATATTTATTATAGGTATTGAGATATAATTTTTACTTATCAAAAGAATTATGGAATCAAGGTATAAAATGTTGAGATTTAGTTTTAAACCTAAAGTTATAGGATTAATTTCCCTAGATTAATTTGGATAATTTATTTATGTTATTGAATATATTAAGGCTATGGTTTGTGTTGTACGTAGCAAGTAATTACTTGCTATATATGTTAAGTTTTTTGAATTGGTACTGATTGGATATTTGTTCCACTTTATCATATTCTTAGACGACATACATCGATAGGCCCTATTGGGTTCGGTTGGAGGTAGATGCCAGAATTATAAGTGGCCTGGATAAGATTGTGGGTAAATAATCCCCACTCCGGAAGACGGGGTAAGACATGGACAAATACATACCGTGTCCCGTGAACATAGATTCAGATTTAGTGTATTTCATGTGTTGCTTGTTTATACTTCATGATTTCAGCTTCAGAAATAGTGTTTGCATATATCTAATATACTTGTATTGTTTAACTGCTTTTATGCATTATCAGGAATTTCTAAGACTTGCCACAGTGGTAAGCTAAGAGTGTTTTGATGATCTTGCTGGGTCTTTTAGACTCACGCTTGTTGATGTTGTATGTGTGCAGGTGGGGTTAACGGAGACCAGATAGCTGACGCTTAATTATTCCAACTTTCTTCAGTCCAGTTTAATCGTGGTGAGCCACCATTAGATAATGGCGGCCTCTTCTTCTTTAGTTGACTTAGTAGTATTCCGAGATGCATTTCGTACTTTTGTATTCAGACTAATAGTTCTATGACTTAGACATTCTGTGGAATTTATGGACATGCTCAATATTTGATTTCGCTTCTGCACTCAATTTATATTATGAGACATTGAGTATTATTCTTCTTTATCTTTATTATTCACATGTTTAGCTTAGAGGGTTCGCCTTATGGGTAGAAATTTGTTAGGTGCCCTGTCGCGGCCTAAGTGTCAGATTTGGGTCGTGACATGATGTTGGTGTATGTTGATGACCTGATTGTTACATATAGCTCATTATCTCATATATAGAAGACTAGGAGAATGATCTAAAGCTCAAGTTCAAGATGAAATACTTGGGGGAGCTTAAGTTTTTCCTAGGTTTAGAAATTGCTAGATCAGAGAAGGGGATAATTTTGAATTAGAGGAAGTATGCCCTAGAGTTAATCTCAGAGTTGGGGCTTGGAGGGTCTAAGCCTGCTAGTACTCCATTAGAAGCCAATATGAAGTTAACTTCAGTGGAGTTTGATCTAGCAATGAAAGATAAGTCATCTAAGAAATCAGATACACCATCTAAGGAATCAGACACAGTACTAGAGGATCCAGGAAAATATGAGAGACTGGTAGGGAGATTGCTATATCTCACAATAACTAGAATTGGCATTTCTTTTTATTGTACAGACACTTAATCAATTCATGCATAAACCCAAACAGACACACTGGGAAGTTGCACTCAGGGTGGTAAGATATATAAAAAATGCACCTGGTTTGGGGTTATTGATGTCATCTGCAGGCTCGGGAAAACTTGAAGCTTATACTGACTCAGGGGGAGGTTGCCTACAAACTAGAAGGTCAGTGACAGGTTATGTGATAAGATTTGGAGATGCTTTGGTGTCATGGAGGTCAAAGAAACAAGACACAGTAGCCAGGAGCTCCGCAGAAGCAGAGTTTAGAAGCATGGCCTCAATTGTTGCAGAGGTAACTTGGCTCACTGGATTGTTCAAAGAAATGGGAACAGAAGTGCAGATGCTTGTGGATTTATTTTGTGATAGTAAATATGCAATTCAAATTGAAGACAATCCAGTATTTCACGAGAGGACAAAGCATATTGACATTGACTGTCATTTTGTCAGGGAGAAGATTGTTATAGGGTTAATCAAGACTCATCATGTTTCTACCATAGAACAGATAACTGATTTGTTGACAAAAAGCCTTGGGATAGTACAACATGATTATTTGATATTCAAGCTGGGGTTGAAGAACATCTTTCAACCATCAGCTTGAGGGAGGGTGTTGAAGCATCAAGGTGATGGGAATTAGTAGAGTAGTCAAAGTTGTTAATCAAGAGCAAACTTGTACTTTAATATTATGTCATAAGGGTTGGTTAGTTTGTTAGAAGGTAAGTAAAATATCTAGAGTTAATTAGATGCCAATTGTATTATGATTGTGAGTTGTTCATGTTGTATATATGTACCAGAGCAGTTATTCACCGAATAAGATCATATGATATATTTTCTATTTTCCTTTGTCTTGCTCCATACTCGAGCTCTCTCATCTCTCTCTCAATCTCTCTGCATCTTCTAGAACTTTCTTAGTTGTAGGTGAGGATAATCAAGTTAACAGTTTCTCGCTAATTTTTTCCCACAATTTCAATTAAATTCAACAAAAAAAGGTGAGGTAATCACATTAACGTTTCTCGTTAATTTTTTTCCTGCAATTTCAATTAAATTCAATAAAAAAAATACTCACTTTTGATAAATTAGAGATCGAAATTGCTCACTATTGACAAATTTAAAGGATACAAAAATACTTAGTACTCAGATTATTTTGAACATACTAACAAAAATAAGGTACACCATTTTATATCATTTTCCTCTAATTTATACTTCAAAATTTCTCAGCCTCATATTTTCAGTGAACACACACAGCAAAACTCTCATGGCTTCCCTCAATCCAATCCCTCCACCATCATTCAGACCATCAAGACCCGACCCGTTAACCCGAAAGAACATTACCATACACGGGTCAGGGTCAAAACCCATCAACCCGAATTCTTCAATGGAAGCAAAGGAAAGAAAAGAAGAAACAAATAAGAAAATAGCATCACAAAAAGCAATATCTATTATTCTACGTAGAGAAGCAACAAAAGCAGTAATTGATAATAAAAAAAAGAAAGGAAATTCGAAGAAACTATTGCCACGTAGTGTTCTTGAAGCACTTCATGAACGTATTACTGCTTTGCGTTGGGAATCTGCTCTTAAGGTAACGTGTTTTTGTGTTTTTTTGGTTCTTAATTTTGGAAACCCAAGTTGGAATTTTTTTCGGATTATTTTGATGCGGATTGAAGAAGGTACAATCATAACTGCATATTGTAGAAGACACTTTTTTTTGTTTTGGAACAACCAAGGGTATTTTTGGGCCATTTGGATGGTTGGAGGTCATTTTTGAGCAAAAAAACTAACTCGAGGGCATTTTTGAGGGGAAAAAAGTGAGGGCAAGGTCATTTTTGAGCTATAAACGTAACGGCGGGAGCATTTTTAAGAAAAGAAAGGGTAAAATTGATCTATTTCTAAAAGTTAGGGGTATTTTTGGCCCTTTCCCTAATTGATAATCATGGTGCATTTTTTTTTGACTGAGGAAGGTACTATCATTATTGCATGTTGTACAACTGCTGAACCACACAATAAGCTTTTATGCTCTTTTTGGTTCTTAATTTTGGAACCCAAGTTGGATTTTTTGGTGTTTTTTTTTGGTGTGGACTGAGGAAGGTACAATAAGAAATGCATATTGTACAACTGCTGATGCACGTAATAAGCTTTTATACTCTCTCTGTTTCTTAATTTACCCAAGTTGGCATTTTTTGGTGTGTGGGGGGGGGGGGGATAATCATGGTGTATTCTGTTTGTCTTGGACTGAGGAAGGTACTATTGTAACTGCATATTATACAACAAATTTGAAGCACCTATTGTGTTTTTGTGCTTTTATTTTTGGGTTAATGTATATGCTGCCTCTTAAACTTGTCCGGTTTTTCCATTTTGGCACATCAACTAAGCTTGTTCCTATTGAACCCCTGAACTCATCCTAAAGTGTGTGTAATAAACACAATTCGACTTAATTTTGGAACCCAAATTGGAGTTTTTCTGGGAAATGATAATCATAGTGAATTTTTTTGTCTGTGCTGGGAAGGTACTACTGTAATTTCATATTGTACAACAGATTTGAAGCACGTATTGAGTTTTTGTGCTTTTTTTTTCCTTTCAAATTCTTAATTTTGGAACCCAAGTTGGATTTTTTTCTGGCAATTGGTAATCATGGTGTATTCTTTTTGCCTGGACTGAGGAAGGTACTATCATAACTGCATATTGTACAACACAGTTGAAGCACGTATATGTTCTTAATTTTGGAACACAAGTTGGATTTTTTCTGGGAATTGATAATCATGGGGTATTCTTTTTGCCCGGACTGAGAAAGGTACAATTATAATTTTTTTCCTTTTTCCAGTTGATTCATGCTGCATTGCCAGGACAGTGGTTTCTACTAAGGAAATGCTATTGAAAAACACATGCAAAAGATGATTTCTGTTTGCGCATGTTGCATGTTCATGTGTTAGAGGAAATTATTTCGAAATTCATTTTGATAGTTCAAAAGCATTTGCTTATGTTTTGGCAGTGTTATTAAATTCCATAGAGACGCCCAAGCAACTGACGATTCATTATTATCGCGATTTCTCTCTGCTTTTCAGGTCTTCGAACTCCTCCAGGAGCAGCTGTGGTACAGGCCTAACGAGGGTATTTATATCAAACTAATTGTCATGCTTGGGAAATGTAAGCAACCTGAGAAAGCTCAATCTTTATTCGGGATGATGATGGAGGAAGGCTGTGTCGTGAATCAAGAAGCTTACACTGCTCTTTTGTCTGCCTATAGCCGTAGTGGTCGTTTTCATGAAGCTTTTTCTATCCTGGAAGAGATGAAGAACATTCCGAACTGCCAACCTGATGTCTTCACATATACCATCCTGATAAAGTCGTGCCTGCAGGTTTATGACTTTGACAAAGTGCAAATCCTGCTTTCTGACATGGAATATGTCGGGATCAAGCCCAATACAGTAACATATAATACACTCATTGATTCCTATGGCAAAGCAAAAAGGTTTGATTGTTTTTCCTTGTGATAGTTCTATTCCCAATTCTCCACCATTGCTGACAAGAAAGTTCTAATCATACACAACTAGAAACGAGTTTCTATCAACTGATAAAATCCGATATGACAGATGAAACAACTGAAACACATTATGTGAATCATTAGATGGAAAATCTTAAGCTGCACAACCATATTTAACTTGAGTAATGGAAGAGAAAATGACAAAATGGTCCCTTATTTTTAGGGTAGGTTCAAAATAGTCCCTTAAGTGTGCACTTTACCAAAAGCTAACACTTTTAGTCTCCGCAAAATACTTACCGAATTCTGTCGGTTAAATTTGACGAGAAAGATGAAAAAAAGGAAATTAGCGGGAACTCACATTTAGAGGTACAATATTTGTAGTTTCTGTTATTTTTAATTTAATTTTAGAGACTGGTGTAGCTTTTTGAGGTGTAATTTTTGCTATTTTCTTATATCTTTTTAGTGTCTAGTGTAGTATTTTATGTTGCATATTTTAGGATTTGATGGGGCTTTCTTGGTGTTTATAGTCAAATCTTTTTTTCTTACTGTTTCCGTCAAATCTAACAGACAGAGTTCGGTAAATATTTGACGGAGACTAGAAGTGTTAACTTTTGGCAAACTTAAAGGACCAAATGTGTTAAGTGCATATTTAAGGGACTATTTTGAACCTACCCTCAAACATAAGAGACCATTTTTGTCATTTTCTCAGTTATCTTGGTGAGAAAAAAGTTTTTTGTACCGTTGATTATCATATTCGTGAGGCATGTGCTGACATTAGTTTGTTATGATAAGAAAATTGATTCCATATTTCTTTAATTGTCAAAGGTTCAAAGAGATGGAATCCGCACTTGTTGAAATGCTGCGGAGAAGAGACTGCAAGCCAGATGTATGGACTATGAACTCAACATTGAGAGCATTTGGTGGCAGTGGGCAAATAGAAATGATGGAAAAATGCTATGACAAGTTTCAGAGTGCTGGAATTGAACCAAGTATCAAGACCTTCAACATACTCTTAGACTCATACGGGAAAACAGAAAATTACGAGAAAATGGGTGCTGTGATGGAGTTTATGCAGAAATACCATTTTTCATGGACAATAGTTACTTACAATATCGTAATAGATGCTTTTGGAAGGGCTGGAGATACAAAGCAGATGGAATTTCTTTTTAGGCTGATGCAGTCCGAGAGGATAAAACCGAATTGTGTTACTCTTTGTTCCCTTGTAAGAGCTTATGGGAAAGCTGGTAAAGCTGAAAAACTTGGAGGTGTTTTACGGTTTATTGAGAATTCTGATGTGGCACTCGACACCGTGTTTTTTAACTGCCTAGTGGATGCATATGGGATGATGGGATGCTTTACAGAGATGAAAGGAGTGCTCGAGATGATGGAAAGAAGTGGATGTAAGCCAGATGAGATAACATACAGAAGTATGATTAAAGCATATTCAGTAAATGGAATGACTAGCAAAGCAACCGAGCTCCGAAACCTACTTGCCTCATTAAAGAAGGCGCGACAGCTTCATAGTTCAAAGGGCTAGCCAAAAGGTGATTTTGGGTATCACGTGTTCTTGGTCCGATAACTTCTTGAGATGCTGCTGTAAGTGGCTTCAGAAATATTTGCAAGAATTTTTTTATCCTTTACACTGAACTGCATGCTGTCAGCAAAGTAAGAGGATTGTCGTTAATCAGCTGAAATCATCAACAAATACAATCAGGTAAATCATTAACGTGCCTTGATATGTAACAAGGTCTGGTGTACATCCTCTAATGTGAATTTTCCTTATTAATTTTTTATCTCGAAATGCATACCGATGAATAGGGGAGACTGGCAAAAACCCTTTCCTACTTGTATTTATGGATTTCCATGAACTCTTTTTTTATCAGAGATATCTGCAAATTAACGTTGCTAATGCACTACACTGAGGGAATTCATCATGCAACTGCCGATTGATTTGTTTTAGTTTTCATGAAAACCTACCCGTCTTTATTTTTTTCGAGATAAAATTTAACATATGACAGTGTTTTGATATGTCTAAAACTGCATTTATTAATCTTGTCAGTCGGAACTGGACTGGCGGAGAGGAGCGGTCAATGATTTTGTAATCTAGGCTTCCCAATCTCTTGAAGCTCAATTGGAGTGGCAGCTATTGGACACCAATCCAAGAATTATTTTCTCAAATGTGTTTCTAGGAACTGTTTGCTAAAGCCCTCTGAAGCCATGTTGTTCAAACTCTCTTAAAATGTTGCCACCGCCCTTGTCAGATCCTCAAAAAATGCATTACTTTTGAAGGATATGACACGTGCCCAGTGACATAGCAGTCAGAAGTACTCAGGCAGGTCAGTTAGCAAACCATGTCCAACCTTCATATGGAGCTTGTCATGCTGGTATTTTCAAATAGTAAGGGGTCGTTTTGTTGCTTGTTAGGAAGAGAGTTGGTCATGTATTAAAACTAGAATAGATAATACCATGGTTGGTAGCTTATTAGTTGCTTTGTATGAAATTCAGCACACTAAGTACGGTGTTTGGTTATTAGTTTACAATCCGTCATAGCTAAAACATGCATAAGTTATGGTCAATTTATGTATTATTTTATACGGGATAGAAGATGGAATAACTAATATAGGAATTAGTAATATATGAATAACTAAATCCTACATGCTAAACCTTGCAACTAATCCTACATAATTAATTGTTGTACTACTAAAACTTGTATAACTCTAGCCAGTAACCAGACAACCCCTAAGTTCAGGCTGTTGTACAAACCAAAAATTACAGCTGTTACTGAGATTTCCATTCTTGATTTTATAGGGAAACACATAGTTGGGAGATTGATATTTTGCTTAGAGTGTTTGTCATGCCTTTTTAGATTTCAAGACTTATTCACGTTGTGACTTGTACGCACGTGAATAAATTACTCTTGCATAGATTATGTTAATTTTTTCTGTATTGTTATAATTTTATCAAGAAGATTAACAAGACAATGAAATGGAAAAGAAGAAGAAAATAAGCAACAAATGAAGAGAAATGATGAAGCAAGGGACGTACTTGTAACATCCCAGTTCATTGGTGATATTGTCCACTTTGGGTCTAAGTTCGCACGACTTTAAAACGCGTCGCTAGAATGTAAGGCCTGCTTATTTATATACTCAATATCTTTCCCGTATTTTTGCTCATATGGGACACTTCTCTTAGGCTAGAGTGTTACCGTACTGACCGTTAAAATCATTTTTAAAGGCAACAAATAAGTAGAATAAATTCCATGAAAAAGGTCCAAAGTGAAAGAAAGAATAAGAAAATGATATATTCACTTTGGTTACACTTACATCTCCATACCTCATCTTGTGGGATTTCACTCGATATGTTGTTGTTGGTTACACTTACAATTTTGTACCATTTGAAAAAAAAAATGAACAATTCCAAAATTATTTTTTTCCAAATGGCAGTATTGCCAAGAAAATATTGTAGGACAAAGACAAACAACTAATAGTCAAAGTCTCAAACACCAAAAGATTATAAAAAGAAAATACTATGACCCTAACAAAGCTTAAATTCAAAAGAAAAATAAAATTGAAAATTGCAATTTTGGTTCCTCAGTCTAATTTTGGTCCTATCATCATATCGATTGAGCACACAATCCCTTTCCTTGTAGTAGTTACACTTACCAGGTTTGTCATCAAACCAATGCATAAAAATACAAACTTAATGTGCTCAAATAGACATGAAGTAACGTTTACCTTTCACCACATATTTTTTACTTAGATTAATCTGGATTCATAATATAAAACAGAAGAGGACTCGATTCTTACATATTTAACTAAGGATACAGTAACATTTACCATTTCACCATATTCATTTGTGGTTAAGAGACTTCTAGGGGTGTTAATGGTCTGGTTTGACTCAATTTTTGGTTAAAAGTTAAAACCAAATCAAACTAATTAAGTCAATTTTTTTAAATATACAAATCAAACCAAACCAAACCATTATAGTATAAGTTATACTGATTTCGATTTTTGTAGGTTTTATCGATTTGGTTCGGATTTTACGGGTTTAAGAATATATTTTAGAATACAAAGAATCTTTAAATCAAAGGGTAACTAAATACGATTTTGACCATGATCCATTCAAATTTAAGAATTTTCTTTATTATTTTATTAAAGGATAGGCCTATGGCAATGGGTATAGAAATTACATAAACATAACATCTACTTTTCATTATTCCAGGTACCTTCCTAGATATAATCTTTTAATATTACGCAGCCCCTCCAAAGAAGCAATTCATTCAAACAAAACTTCAAAGACACACAAATTACACAAAAACTAACCAAAAAAGAAAGGGAAAGAAAATATTAATGTGATTAACGCCTCTTGGATTCAATTGAAACTTTACAAAACTTTAATTTGATTGTTAATCGTGTGAGAATAAATGAGACGGATGAGTGAGTGTTTTTACTTTCAACAATGAGAGTAAAGCCGTAAAAAGTTAGGAGGAAAAAAAAGAGAAAAATGTTAAACTAAATGAGGGAGAAAAATATTTTACCTTAAACTTAAATGGGCCAGACATTTCTTTCTAATTATTTGTATTGGACTTGGAATGACCTGAAATTTTGAATCGATTTCGTTTGGTTCGGATTTTTCTTTGTTTAACATCAAATCAAACCAAATGTTATCGATTTTTTAAAATTTAAAATTAAATCAAGTCAAATCGAGCTACTCCCATAGATAAGGAACAATTTTGCCTAAAAACAGCGAAAGTATAAACATAAATGGAACAGGAAACTGAATACATACCTGAGTTCATAATTGGAAGGAAATGCTTTAGCAAAGATACGTAGGAATAACTTGATGCTGATATTGCTGCAAGGGTATCCGTTCCTCGATGTCTCCAGAAGAGGTTTAGTCACCTAATGGTTGAACGATTTCATGAGAAAGATCGCCCAGGAAGAAGCAATGTTTTACAATTTCAAAAGGTGATACCTCTGGCACATTAGCAAGTGAATGCACTAGAATGTCGATGCTGCCGAAATCCTCCTCCACGGATTCTGCAACTTCCTATAAACAAGAGAAATCAGGTGTGAAAAGCATGTAACAGGTGATACAAACTTTGGAGGTCGAAAAATTAATATCATGAAGTGGTCCTGATTCAAGCCTAATATGATAGCCAACACAAACAAAAAACTATTATGATGCATGCTTTACTTATTTACTTTCTGGTTCTTTAGTGTGCAAAACTATGAGTGGCAAATGTGCGGGTCAGATCGAATATGGGCGGGTCGAAAACGGGTTAAACAAAAAACGTATAAAATATCCGACCCGCTCATATTTTAACACTGATAAAAATTGGGTTATCCAGCTGATAATATGGATATCCATGGATTCAGGGATAGTCAGGTGAGTACACAAGCTAAAAGCCAAAAATAAGCTTAAACTCTCAGAAAGTAAGAACTCGTGAAAAATAACAAGCAGACAAATAAATATATATATCCATATTTGATCCATTTCTAAAAGTAAGTGTTGCAACCCATGTTTAATGGGCCAGATTGGGTGGTTACTTGTTTTTTTAACCATTTTGCCAGCTCTATGCACAACCCTGTTTGAGTTTCTCATTTTGTTCAGCAGTGCACAAAATGAAGTGTGAGTGAGGAGAACTACATACCGAAACTGTCCACTTAGAAGAACCAGCATAACGCTTATTTGCTTTAATCTGCATGGTGAGAGAAAAAAAAACAGTTTTAAGATAACGTAATTGAAACACAATAAAAATTTCACACAACCACATATGCTTTGAAATTACATCTTCAGGTACATCCTCAAGACTGTCAAAAACAGCATCCAGGGGGTATACTTTTGTAATCTCCATCAAAGAGCCATCTGGCAAACTGACAAAAATGTATTTACCAGGAGGTTAGTCATAAAGCCTTTTTTGCAGCGATACAAAAGAAACACAAGTTTAGACTCTAACATGCGTGATTCATCAAACTTCCCACGTCGTAGACTTGTTTCGAAAATGTTTAAGGCCTGTAAAGTAATGCAAAAACGTTAAAACATTTGAAGATACATGAAGATTTCAAGCTGAAATATCACAAGGAATTGTAAATTTCACTTACCGGCACCCAAGTTCCAACTAGAATTTCGGCACCTGCAGCAGTCAGGGACTTAGCAATAGCCCACCCATATCCATTATCATCAGCTATACCAGCTATAAAAGCCCTTTTACCTGCAAAACAACGTTTAATGTTTTCTCAAAAGGGAGAGGGGTACACGGAGAGAGATTCCAAATTTGAACACATTAAAAAAATAGATGAAAGAATGTTATAGAACATACACCTATCGATTGTCGTCCAAGTTCCAGTGGCAAATAATATCCTACCACAATATTTGTTTCTAACGTGGGTCAAGGCGATACAAATCCCATCTACTATGTAAAAGCAACTGTCAGTTCACAAACACATAAGTACTTTGTTGAGAATATATTTTAAGTAAATAAAGTTACACTATCTAATAGCTTAAGCTTTTAGATGAGATGGTCACACACTTCAACATGATATCATAGCAAACAAGAGGTCATGGGTTCGTGTCTCACCGCCATCATTATCAAAAGAAATTTCCACGTGCTTGGACGATGAAAAAAAAATGAGTCAGGCTCGCATGTGAACGGGGATGTTGAGAATATATTTAGGTATATAAAGTGTGTTCTCTCTAACGGCTTAAGCTTTTAGATGAGATGGTCACACACTTCACCATAGTACATCATGCATTATAGTTAATCATAAAAGGACATCTGCACTATAAACGTTTCCAACTTTGGTTCTCTACTTGAGATTAAGTATTCTCATTCATTGAATCGTGCATGCAATAAGGGGAAATCCCAAGTTTAAAGGAAGAATAAGAAAAAGTAAGAAAATCTTCTGACAACAATCCCCGCCTCTTCCACTCACTCAGATCTTGAGGTGTGTCTGGTGTGGAGGAAAACATTTTTCCAGAAAATATTTTCCAATTTTCCAATGTCTACAACAACATACCAAGTGAAATACTCAATCAGGGGGCTAATCTGTTCGGCCAAATCCCACAACGTGAGTTTTGGGAGGGTAGAATGTACCCAAACCTTACCTCTACCTTGGTAGATAGAGCGGATGTTTCCGAGAGACCCTCGGCTCAGGACAAGCAAAGCAAAAGACCCGGTCAAAAAATTAAAGCAGTAAGCAGTAAGAAAATGATGATAGCAAACGCGAATACGCCATGATATCGCATCCTGAAAGAGAAGCAGTAACTAACGCAGATAAATGAGATAAACCAAGTACATTAAAGAACGCATAGCAGAAGAAATAAAACTAGAAAAGACTATAAAGCATTATTACACCTATTCGTATGATATGCTAAGCATGCCTACAATAATAACACCACAACTACCAGTTTGTAAGTGTAAGTAGGGCTACGCTCGACTACCTACTACCCTTCTACCCTAATATGTGTCCTCCACAGCTCCCCTATCTAAGGTCATGTACTCAGTAAGTTGTGTCTGCTCCATATCCCGTCTAATCACCTCTCTCCAATATTTCTTCGGCCTACCTCTACCCCATCTGAACCCGTCCATAGCCAACCTCTCACACCTCCGCATTGGGGCATTTGTGTCTCTCCTCCGCACATGTCCAAATCATATCAACCTCGCTTCCTACATCTTGTCTTCCACCGAGGCCACTCCCACTTTGCCCGGATATCATTTCTAATCATGTCCCTCCTCGTATGTCCACACATCCATCTGAGAATCCTCATCTCCGCCACTCTCATCCTTTGGGTGTGCGACGTCTTAACTGGCCAACACTCCGCCCCATACAACATAGTCGGTCTAACCACCACCCTATAAAACTTGTCTTTTAGTTTTTGTGGCACATTTTTGTCACACAAGACTCCAGATGCAAGCCTCAATTTCATCAACCCTGCCTCAATACGATGTGTGACATCGTTATCAATCTCTTCATTCCCTTGAATGATAGACCCGAGGTACTTGAAGTTTCCTTTCTTTGGAATGACCTGAGCCTCAAGCCTCACCTCCACGTCTATCCCACGGTCGCTCCCGTTGCTGAATTTGCACTCCAAGTATTCTGTCTTGGTCCTACTCAGCCTGAACCATTTAGATTCCAGAGTCTGTCTCCAAACCTCCAGCTTAGCGTTCACCCCGCTGCGAGTCTCATCAATCAGGACTATGTCGTATGCGAATAACATACACCATGGCACCTCCCCTTGGATTTGTCGTGTCAGTCCATCCATTACCAAGACAAATAAAAATGGGCTAAGAGTTTATCCATGGTGCAGCCCCATCATCACAGGAAAGTACTCTGAATCTCCTCCCACTGTCCGTACCCTGATCTTGGCTCCATCATACATATCCTTAATCGCCCTAGTGTACGCCACAGGTACAACTTTAGCCTCCAAACATCTCCAAAGAACCTCCCTAGGGACTTTATCGTATGCCTTCTCGAGGTCGATGAAAACCATATGTAAGTCTCTCTTCCTCTCCCTATACAGCTCCACCAACCTCCTAATAAGATGAAAGACATTTTCTCTAGGAAAAGTAGTTCCTTAAAAATGAGGAAAATGATTTCCCTAATGAAAGTAGGGAAAAAAGTTCCATAAGTGGCCTTCCAATTTCATTGTCTCCTCCCCACCCACCCAATGCCACCAACCCCCGCTCTTGACCATTCCACCCCCAAACCCCATTTCTCACCCCGTAGTATTTTGCTAGATTATATAAATGTATTTGGGATAATATATTTTTTGCTTACTTACCAAAACTAGAAAACAAGTAAGGTAGGAAAACATTTTCCTTCATACCAAACGCACCCTAAAGAGAGAACAAGAAAAAGAAAGAATATCTTCTGACAACGTTCATCGTCTCTTCCATTCACTCAGATATTAAAGTGCATAGGAGAAAATCTTTGGAAAACTAAATATCTAGAAGAACAGTGTTTTGTTGCCACCCTTTTAGAGAGAAAAATTGTGTCAGCATTAATCCTTAAAGTCAAAGATGAAAACTTTTAACATAACACACAATTTAGGCTGATGTTTATTGCAAATGTAGCCAAAATTGAGCATAATTTCAAAAAACCAATACCCAGAAAAAGATAAACAGTATGAACCGAAGCTTGAATCACATTAAGTGTCTCATCCAAAACAAATATATAATTAAACCCTCAAAGATAAAAACTTCAAACATAACACACAATTTAGGTTGATACTTATTGCAAATATAACCAAAATTAAGCATAATTTCAAGAAACAAATACCCAGAGAAAGATAAAGCAGTAAAAACTGAAACTTGAATCACATTTGAATTATTAAAACGAAAAGACAAGTGTCTCCATAATTCCCTCAAAGATGAAAACTTTAAGCATAATACACAATTTAGGCTGATATTTATTGCATAATTTCAAGAAACAAATACCCAGAAAAAGATAAGCAGTAAAAAACTGAAACTTTAATCACATTAAGTGTCTCATCCAAAACAAACCTATAACAACTATAGTATACAGTTAAACTCTCAAACTCAAAGATGAAAATTTTAAACATAACACACAATTTACACTGATATTTGTTGCAAATGTAACCAAATTTAAGCATAATTTCAAGAAATAAATACCCAGAAAAAGATAAGCAGTAAAAACTAAAACTTGAATCACATTGTCTCATCCAAAACAAACCCACAACAACTATACAAAAATGAAACTTCAAACATAACACACAATTTAGTAGTGTACCCGTTTCTGTTGAAAATTTATGTTTTTACTAGTATATTAGGTTATTTACTTTATTTTTTCGGTTATCATATCATGTTTGGCATATAAGCAATTGCTCTTTTAAAAATATCTTCTCTTCCAATTCTATTTTTAAGCTAATTTGAATATTTTCGACTTGCTCAAATATTTTTTTATTTGTTTGACTTGTCACTGTTAATGGTAGAAATATTCAAACTTAGTCTACCAAGTATTTTGCGTAGTAGTAGATTTTACTAGTAGTAGATTTAACAGTTAGGAGTTTTATAAGGAGTTTGTTGCTACTGATTGCTCTCTCGTTTAGCAATATTTCAACTTTTTAATTCTCTTCATCTATTCGTAATCTTCAAGAATTAAGAGTACTTCTTGTTCATATCTCATGTTTTTTTGTTTGATTATTGCAAAAAATAAGAGGTTTGAAGGACTTTTAAGTGTGAAACTTGTTGGGATACCATTGTTGTAGGAAACGGGAAGTAAGTAACTATTACAATAATAGAAAGGATAAACTAATTATTACAATAAACTGAAAATCAAGAACTTAACCGATGGCTTGTGTGATTCGATGAGTCGAGTGATGTCACTCTTTCTTTAAGATAAGATTGCCCCGTATATTTCCTTTTACGGTATTGAGCAATAGTCTCCCAAGATACAACAACAACTTTAACAAGTGAGCAAAGGAAACTCAAGTGTTACTCTTGAAGAACTTTGAGTATAGTGACTTTGCTAGAGAGGAATAATATGAACTCTGAAAATTTGTAGAATATTTTCTAAGTGTTGAGTGTAGTGTCTTTCAATTGAGTCAAATGCCTCAATTTATAGTGTAAGTAGAAGACCCCTCAACTAGTCAACTACAGGCCTTCAATAGCCATGTAATTGCACTTGATTGAGGGTTACATTCAGCCAAATAATGGCTGAATTCATGTGGCAAGTAATGGAGAATCCATGCTCCAAAACCAGCCCAAACGTCAGATTTTTTCAACTTCCCGTCGCAAAGATTACGCCTTCTAAAGCGCCGCGACTCGATGGTGACCAACCAATTTAGCCGCAATACACTGGGAGGCGGAGCGCCACGACAATTTCTGACTCATTTCATTTTACACTTTGTACACTTCTTTCTTCATTTACCAATGTAGAATACTCTGTCATTTAACCAATAACAGTCCATAATACTATGTCTCAAACGTATTACATACGTACCAATATCTCTTTCACTAATGAAATTTGCGATACTTGGCACTACGTGTACACGTATGTGAAAATGACGTTTCCGACGTGCGGGTCCAATTGTTCGAGTCATAAATTAATGAGGTATACTTAATTCCACATTTAGTAAATTTCCAACAAAACTTACCGTTTCTTGATCTTTTTTTCAAGTTTTAGATCTTTCTTGATCCATAGATTTTAGAAGGAAAAAAAAGGAGGATACAAAGTTTTTGGAGTGAAAATTTCAACTTTATTTTCTTCATTCTGACCATAAATGACAAAACCGGGTTATTGAATTTAAATTATTAATTTATAAAAGCTTAATGAATTTCATAAGATAAATACAAGGTCTATGTTTCCATAAGATGAATTAGGATTTAGGTAAAAATTAACTGAAATTCGTAGCTTAAACTGTACATCCGCCCCAGAGTCAGAGATGGTGTCATATTTGAATCTCCACTAAGTTATAAAATAGAAAATAAAACGAAACACTTATCCATTTTTTGTGTAAATAAATAGTAATAATAACTATTGAATAATAATTATTTGCATCATAGTTTTACTAAAGTTTTGCCATTTAATTATTTTCCAACTTGCCACTTTAATTCATCATGGATTGTTTTGAAAGGACCGTGAGAGACTGTACAATTGTTATATTGTAAGTGATTCATAAACTTAAAGAAATTAAATACCATGAAAAGACATGACAAAAACATTGTACTAACATGAGAAAAAAATAAAGGAAAAAAATCATTTTCAACATATGTCATCAAATCAAAATCCACTTGTAGAGGTTTTAAATGAAACTAGAGACAAGTTTGGTGTCACTGTTTTTTATCTGTTCTTTATGAAAAATATGTTATATATATATATATATATATATATATATATATATATATTCTCCTGTTGAAAGATAATTTTTGAAAACGACCCTTTGATTATATTTGTCTATATATTGAGCTATTTCCTCAATCAATTTTCACCAACACTTCTCTTGCATGCATAAAAATATTCATAATATATGTCCAGCACTTTGAGTGAGTTTTCTTCTTCCTCAAAATGCATCTAAGCTAGTTCTTTATACATAAAAAAAATTGCATTTGTGTGACAGTATATATAGCAAATTATAGTTTTGTACAAATAAACACACTCATAAAATAGCTAATTTTCGATGAACATCCCATCAGAAGTCACATCATCAAGGTGTTTTCGACAGAAAAATCGTAAAAAATGTTACTGACGAGCCAAATGCCGATTAATTCCGTTTAAAGGGCATGATTGCTTCTAGTTTTTTCTACATTATAATTTATGCTAGGATTTCCATTCATGTTTGTTAGGATTTCTCTATGAAGTTAGAATTCAATAAATGTTACTACTTTTCTATATGCTAATTAGGGGGATGAATGGGTTTGATTGGATTTGATTTGATTGAAAAAGGATTGGGTTTCAACCTATCCATATATTATGTGGATAAATATAGGTTGGGTAATAAATGGGTTGGTTGGTCATGAGTTAGCCCATATTATTCATTTTATATAAGTGTAATGTTATAACTTTTTTTTTGTCAAATTAAATTAATTTTTTCATATATTTATAATTATTTAAATGAAATATTTTCCTTTTTTTATAAAAATAAAAAATGTGTGTATGTGTTTGGGGGGGGGGAGGTGTGGGGTAATAAAAATTTATCACTTTTTATAATTTTTTAAAATAAAATTAAGATAATATATACGAAATAGAAAATGTGTCCGGGGGTGGGGGTGGTGGGGGTAGGGATTGGTGTGGGGTAAAAACAAATTTCTCATTTTTTATATTTTTTTTTATAAAAGTAAAATATATGAAATAAAAAATGTGTGGTGTTGGGAGGGTGGGATAAATTATATATATATATATATATTAGAGTTTATATAGAAAATTCAAGTGCACCATTCACACACGATGTTTAAGTCATATACATCGAAAATATAACTTTTTAAATATATGCATGATTAATGTAATTTAATCGCTTATAGCATATTTTTTAGCTAATTTTTGAGGTTTTCATATTGGGTATTGGGCTTTTTCAAAAAAATTACTCACTATATTTTAAAAAGTAATAGTCGTCTCCCCCCCCCCCCCCCGCCTTAATAAGAAGATACCTTTTCTCTCGAAAATAGAATTTAGTAAGATATTTTGTCGAGCTTTTAATTAGAGCCGAAAGATTAATTATAGAAATAGTGTTCACTGTTCATTTTTCAATTTTATCTTTTAAAAATATACAATCTTAATCTTGCAGTTTTAAATTTTACTAGTGAAATTACAGGCAATACCGACAATAGGACGACCATCTACTATTGTCCCCTTCTATCGGCAGATAATTTTCTTTTTAATATTCAACAGGTACGAGAAGCACAAATTTATGTACTAAAATAAATAAAATAAAATATTTGAGATCACATGAATCAAATAATTTGCCAAAGTTGATAGGTGTTATATAATATTAAACTAAAACCACTAAGTTTAATTTTTTAAAACTTGTGTGTGGAGGAGAGAAACTCATGAATGCGGGATTTTCGATGAAGGAATTCGAAAAATAAAAATATAATGCCTAATAGTTGAATTTAAAATCTTAAGGTGTATTTGAACCCACTAAACCATTGAGTCAACATCTAATTTTGTGTTTAAAAGATTTAAAATCTATACATATACATAAAAAAAATATCATATATATATAATGTAATTTTTTGCCGAAGGGGTTCGAGTGAACACCCTCCCGCCCCCTTATATCCGCCCCTATTGTCATATTTGGGATTGGGCTTCTAAGAATTTTTTTTAGATGTTTTACTTCTCCCAGTATTTTGAAAAGCAATAGTGACCTTGGCCTAATTATTACAATTATCTTTGTGAATAGTTTGACGTAACTGGTAAATTGTTGCATGATCAGGAGGTCATAATTTTAAACCGTGAAAATAATATCTTGTAGAAATACAAGATAAGAGTGTGTACAATAGACTCTTCTAATTTTCTTTTCAAATTTTGCACATAGGCTGCTTTCGTGAGGAGGCACCCTTCTTCAAATCATGAGGCTATTTTATCGAGTTTCTTAATAAAAAATAGGGATCAATGATAGCTATAAATCATATAATAGTATTTATTGACCACTTTTGAACTTGTGTTTAAAAAATAGTCACTAGCCTAAACATTATCGACAGTAGGATGACAGTATCTACTATTGTCCCTTGCTATCAACAAATAATGTTTTTTTTTTAAATTTTCAATACGTAAGAGAAGAACAAATATATGTACTAAAACAAAAATAAAATATTTGAGATCACATGAATCAAACAACTTGCCAAAGTAGACAAATGTTATATAATAATAAACTAATAGTTTCATATTTTCCCTATTTTATTTTATTTATTGTTTTTTTTTGTTTTTGTTTTTTTTGTTTTTGTTTTTTTTTTTGATAATCCAGGTCTCCATACTTGCGCCTGACTACGTCCTGGAGGTAATAGCACCGGTCCTTCAACATTATTACCAGGTAAATCGCGGGATGTGCTCCAGTGACCAGTTTTCTAGGAGCGTACAACTGATCAATGAGACAAGGTCAAATTTCCCAACATGCAGAGTTTCTTCGTGCTTGCGGGGAATCGAACTCACGCTATTCCATGCCAGAGCGTCTTATAGCTCCCAGGCTTTGCCACTGGACTATGCCCCGGAGGACATATTTTCCCTATTTTAAAACTTGTGTGTGGAGGAGAGAAAACCAAAGAGAAGTATACTTTATTGTGGACAAAATATGTCCAACTAATATTAAACTCTTTCTTGGTACTTCACATATTACAAGGTTTTGGCCTTTCTACAGTCACATGCAAACTAACTTTGTCATACATCACCTAACTTTGTCTACATTAAATTTTGGTTTTGATGCTTTTGTACCCCTAACTTATGGAAATTGACGTTTTAACTTTTTTATTACATCACGAGATCAAATAAGGACATTTCATGGGGAAAGCCCTCATTGGAAATGTTTTGGACGGACCCTCTATCGAAAAAATCAATCTTCAAACAAATTTCTAATGGATGCGACTGATTTCTAGTAGGGAGAGGGACACATCTATACTATATTTATTGAACTCTCTCCTTCCTAACCTCTTCTACAATATTCATTTCGTCAAAAAATGACCGAAAAATTAAAAAAATATTACATTACTGATGAGATCTGAACCCTCTATTTTAACTATAGAAGGTGATGAGCTCACCAAGTGACCTCATGAAAAATATTGATTCAATTTGTACTTTGTTCTTTAAATTTTAAAGTAAAGAAGCGTAATTTGATCTTACTAATCCCAAAATATTATGATTGAAATGTGGGGTATCGCGAAATGATTATGATTTTGATCATGACCACGTCTTCCTCCATGCTAGATCAATTATATTTTTTAGCATGAAGAGTTTTCACCTTATCTCACCGAACACTCACAAGAGGATCTAAGATTTAATTAATAATAAAATATTTAATTAATATTTTACGACATATACATGATATGAGCAAAATTACTAGATCCCGCAAACCTATAACTAACAAAATGGATCTGCCATTACGAACACCCTCTATCAAGACACTATGAGTGAAGGAAAGGAATCGACGTCAGGATTAAAATTGAAGATTAGATAATTTAACCTTTCTACTACGAACCCCTTATTCTTTTTCCACGGCAGAGAATAATAGCCAAGAGAAAAGTTAGGAGGCAAATCGTCGTAAAACAAAAGCATGTGGCTCAAAGTGCAATAGTTGAATATGTAGGGGTTACAAAAACCAAATAACCAAAATATAGATCTCCAATTTCCAAATATGCCATATAATATTATTTTTTATTTTCTTGAAAAGATCAGTATATCAATGACGTGTTAAAAAACCAGTAACATTATGACACGTATATATCACGAGAGCTTGTTACGTTTAAGCATGCATGTAAAGGAAAGAAGTACAGTTCACCCTCTATATATATATATATATATATATTACACAACAATTTCTTTGTGAATCCTATTTTAACTCAGAATCAAAAGACTCAATTAAATTAATCTCATTCTTTCATTGAGAGAGAGAGGGGGTGGGGTTGCTTTTTTCTTTTGAATCTCGAGGTAATTTTTTTTGTTTCAAGAATCTTTATTTATAAACCTGCATTATGATTTTTTTATTTAATAAAGCGTGATTTATTGAGGGTTTTTTAATGAGTTTTTTGATTGATTTTGGTGGAAAAATTAGATTAATTTGCTCCAAAGAATCTCTATTTATTCACCGGCCTCTCTGCCCAGCAAAAAGTAGAGTTAAGATCTGCGTACACCATACTCTCTGACCTACAATCCACCCTCTCTAGTCTTCACCGGTGTGATTACACTGGATATGTTGTTGTATTTCTGAAATTTTGATTTCATAAAGCTTGATTTGTTGTGGATTTTTTTTGGTTTGAGTTTTTTTGATTGATTTTAGTGTGTTTATGGTGGAATTTTTTTTTGTTTCAAGAATCTTTATTTATTCACCTGCATTTTTTATTTTTTTATTTGATAAAGCTTGATTTATTGTGAGGTTTTTTAATGAGTTTTTTTTTTATTGATTTTAGTGTTTTTTTTGCTCCAAGAATCTCAAATTATTTACATGCATTTTGAAATTTTGATTAGATAAAGCTTGATTCGTTGTGGGTTTTTTCTGGGATGAGCTTTTTTTTTTATTGATTTTAGTGTGTTTATGGTGGAAAAATCAAAATTTTAAATTGATTTAAGTTTGTTTATGACCCACTGAGATTTCACTGGGTAAGTTGTTGTTGTTGTGTTTATGGTGGGAAAATCAGATTTTTTTGCTCCAAGAATCTCTATTTATTAACCTGCATTTTGATTTTTTTGATTTGATAAAGCTTGATCCCTTGTGGGTTTTTTTTAAAATTGATTTTGGTGGAAAAATCAGCTGCATTATTGTTTTAATCGTCCAGATCTGTAATGGGTATCTCTTAGTTTTTTGCAGAAACAGAGTTGAATCTCTAAAATTTGAACCAAATGCTTTTGATTTATTGCCTTTTTTGTGTTAATTTTGCATGCATGAACCATCTTAAGAGTGGAAATTAATTCCGTCCCAATTTATGTGACACTAGATTCGAAATAATCTTTGATCGCAATTTGTTTTTATGCCCTTTAAATACTACTTTGTTTATGCTTTTGACTTAAGAGGATTGAAGAGTTATTTAGATTTTAATGTTGGGTTAATTATTATTATTATTATTATTATTATTGTTTTTATTATTAATAATATTGCTCAGAATCTGAAAAATTATTTAATTCAATGTAGCCTTTTTTTGAAATCATTTGTTATTGGCTAACATATAGTTGATGTAAAGCCACCAAAGCTTTGTCATAGATTCTCTTTATACTGGCCTTATTACCCCAGGATGGGGACATATGAAGTAGAGTACATAGGAATTATCAGTGTACTACTCCTTTAAATGGTCATAATTTACTGCACTGATACTTAGCTTGATTGGTTGAGAAAATTTTGTTCTTGTTTAGTTCTTTTTTGCTCTAGTTTTTAAAAATAACGGTGGGTCCGGATTAGCTCGTTCCGCCAACATAGACAGAGTAATTTTGTCCACCAAGCTTAGGGATATGGGAACAAATCACCTAGAACCAACACATACTAGGTGAGAAAAAATTGTGCAAGGTAGTTCTTTTTTGCACTTTTTGATAATGGTGGGACTGGATTAGCTTGCGCGAACATGGACTATTCTACCTAGCATATACTACTTTCCACAAACACAGACCGGGTACTTTTGCCCACCAAACTTAGGGATATGGAAAAAAATCACCTAGCACCAACATGTAACGGCTACGAAAATTTTGTGCAAGGTAGTTCTTTTTAGCACTTTTTTTAAAAGTAGTGGTGGGTCCGGATTAGCTTTTACGCACCTTGACTATTCTATCTACTATATGCTACCCTCCACCAACATAGACCAGGTAATTTTGCCCACCAAATTTAGGCATATGGCCGGGTGTTTCTGCCCACCAAAGCTAAAGCTTATCATAGGTAGCTAGGATTGTGATTGGTAAATTTGCATTCTCTGTAGAAAAAGAAAGAGTTTTGTGCTAGGTAATACCATTAGGGGTTGATTGATATACACCAGAAATTTCATGAAGAAAACAAATGAGTGGCAAGGAATTAAATACTTACTATTTTTCTACTCTTTGAAATGTTCTTTAAATAAGTCTATTTCTACTTACCACAACAAAGATTATCTATACTCCCTCTTCTGCTCTGTGACATGTATACACGTATACAACAAACACATGTGGCCTAAATCAGTGGCGGAGCTAGGATCTGCAGTAAGGGGGTTCAAAATGTAAAAATGTAAACACACGAAGAAGCCAAGGAGGGTTCAATATCTACTATATATATACATAAAAAATTATTTTAATCATGTATAAATAGTGTAATTTTCCGCCGAAGGGGTTCGGTGAACCCCTGGGCCCTTCCTGACTCCCCTTGCCTAAATGACTAAGTGGACACCTATAAGATTTTAAAGCTGTAGTAATGGTTAAATTTTTAATTATTTTTGTTGTCTAATCTAATTGGCTGGTTGGTAGATCTTATTAACACTAGTTTACTTTATACTCCTTAATTAATGAGGTCCAATGGCCCTAGCATAAAGTTAATTACCATCATTATTGTTGCGTTGCCCCAGACAATTATTTTTCTTTAATTAGTTGTATAGATGTTATCACTTATCACATCACTGTTGAATTGTGTTGAACTTGAAGGAACTGGAAAGAGTCAATAGCGTGTACACATGGAAGTTCCATATATAAGTTATTTAAAAAAAATAAACTCTAATACAGTGTTAATATATACATGGAACTTAATTAAGTTATTTATACATGGAAGACGGGCGGATTCAGGGGTTAGTGAGGGTAACACCCTCGGCAAAAAAAATACAGTGTATATATAGGATAGTTTTTCTGTGTCTATCTATATATGTTAATTTTGAACACCCTGAACAAATGCAAAAGGCTCGCTCAAATGGTTCAGGGTGTTTAAAATTGTCTCTAGCGTCCTAAGTTCGATTCTCAGGGACAACATTATTTTTTATGTTTAGCTTTTGTTGTTTTTTCCGAATCCCCTGATTGAAAATCCTGAATCCGCCACTGATGGAATATGTTAATTGTGTCAAACGTGTTAGAAGACGCACGTGGTATTCTTCTAACGCTGGTTGTTGAGTTTTGACTGGTTGATAGATTTATCTAATATTCTACAGAGATGTTGAGTTTGACAATAATGTTATTTAACTATTTATTGGCCTACAGCTAGTGAAAAAATCATTAATTTTTGGCATTAATCCATTAGTGAAACAAAAATTTGGTTTTATAGGGGCTTAAAAGTTTGGTGAGATGTCCATTGAGTTTATGCATTTGAGAAAGATTTTCTGAAAGGAACTCTTATGAATCTACTTCTTGCCCAGTTGTTTATATGTGTAGACTAGTCTAATATACTATAGGCATTAGGTACAATCTACTTCCGGTAGAAGTGATGAAAATTGAATGATTGATGCCAACATTCTTTTTGCACATACATAAATTAGGTACATGTGCGTGTGTGTGTGTGTATATATATATACATGTAACAAATTACTTTGCTTGTGCTTTGTCTTGAGTCGAGGTCTCTCTGAAACAGCCGCTCTACCTGCCAAGGTAAGGTAAGGTATGCGTACATTCTACCCTCCCAGACCTCACGTTGTGGGATTTCACTGGGTATGTTGTTGTTGTTGTATACATGTAACAAATGTACAAATGAAACATTGGTTCCCTAGGAAAGGATTTCAATTCATTCACGCTTTCTTCCTATCCGATAGAAAGGGGAGGTGAGACTGAGGCGCTTTTACTATTATTAATGTCAGTTTAAATGCATCTGTTTTCTACATTTGGTTTAGTCACTGCATGTGGTTCTAATCTATATAATTACTGATCTTAGAAACTTCTTCTACATTATAGTAACTGAATTTTCATGCAATTATAATCATCATTATTCATTAATGAAAATTTGTGGTTATGAGTAACGTTTTCGCATTATACTAACAGGAGGCTAGAAAAATAAGAGTCATAGGTTGTATTGACAAAGAACTAGAAAATAAGTCATAGGTTGTACCAACAAAGAATGGGGAGGGGGCTATTGGTGGGGAGAAGTGGAGAAAAAACTAATGGTGAAGGAGTATATTGCAGACTTGAATTATCATGACAGTGACTTGATATATGTCCATTTATTAGTATTAGCCGTAATGAGCTGAAAGTGTTTGCATATTGAGTTGTTACAGCTTCTTGTAACCTGATGAATCTTTGTGTAATGTGCATGATGTGGGATTCTCTGCTTCAAAGGATCTTGCTTTATTAGGCTTTTTTTCTATGTATTGGAGTGATGACAGGCAATTACTGGCCTCAATTTTCTGTTTTGGATGTTATGTTGACCCTGCTGTTATGGACCTCATGTTTCGGTCTGTAGATGGAATTGTTGATTTGGTATTTCTTTCCTGCCAATGATAGTTTCATGAAAGATATGGTCACTGACTTATATTCATTGTTGGTGAATAGATTAGGGGACCACACACTTCTTTGGGTCAGTGATGTTTCAGGCTAGATTTGCAAATAGTTAATCTTTAATGCATCCATCTGTTTGCAGGTTCGGGATTGAAGAGGCAGCGTAGCGAAAATGGGAGCTGGTGGTTGTAGTATGTCTGCTCCAAACGGGAAGACCGAAGAAAAGAAGAATCCTCTTCAAAAGGTACCAACCTCAAAGCCCCCTTTCTCGGTCGGTGATGTCAAGAAGGCCATCCCACCTCACTGCTTTCAGAGGTCTCTCGTTCGCTCGTTCTCCTATGTCGTGTACGACCTCATACTCGTCTCCGCTATGTACTACGTCGCCACCACTTACTTCCACCTCCTCCCATCCCCGTTTTGCTACCTTGCATGGCCTATTTACTGGATCTGTCAGGGTTGTGTTTGCACCGGAATTTGGGTTATCGCCCATGAATGTGGCCACCATGCCTTTAGTGATTACCAATGGGTTGATGACACTGTCGGGCTTATCCTTCACTCCGCTCTGGTGGTCCCGTACTTCTCTTGGAAATATAGTCATCGTCGCCACCACTCCAACACTGGTTCCCTCGAGCGCGATGAGGTCTTTGTGCCTAAGCCTAAATCCCAACTCGGATGGTATTCCAAGTACTTGAACAATCCACCGGGCAGGATTATCTCACTTACCATCACCCTCACTCTTGGCTGGCCCTTGTACTTGGCCTTCAACGTATCCGGCAGGCCTTATGACCGATTCGCATGTCACTATGACCCTTATGGCCCAATCTACAACAACCGTGAGAGGCTACAAATTTTCCTTTCAGACGCTGGAGTTCTCGGAGCTTGTTTCTTGCTATACCGTATTGCCTTAGTCAAAGGTCTCGCTTGGCTAGTGTGCGTCTATGGCGTACCCCTCCTCATTGTGAACGGCTTCCTTGTCTTGATCACTTATTTGCAGCACACTCACCCGTCATTGCCTCACTACGATTCAACCGAGTGGGACTGGCTAAGGGGAGCATTGGCAACTGTCGACAGAGACTATGGCATTCTAAACAAGGTCTTCCATCACATCACCGATAGTCACGTTGTGCACCATTTGTTCTCAACCATGCCACACTACAACGCGATGGAGGCAACAAAAGCAGTCAAGCCATTACTCGGAGACTACTATCAATTCGATGGAACCCCGGTTGTCAAGGCAATGTGGAGGGAAGCGAAAGAGTGTCTCTACGTCGAGAAAGATGAAGCGTCTCAAGGCAAAGGCGTTTTCTGGTACAAAAACAATCTCTGAACTCTAAGAAAAGAACTTTGCTTGCTTTGATATTGGTCTTTTGGTTATGTGTTTGGTCTGAGTCTAAGTAAGTGTTTTGGAATATATTTAATTTAGCTAGTGCTTTGTGTACTTGTTAGTAAGGGAGGTTTATGTTTGATGAAACAAAGAAAAAAAAAAGGGAGGGAGGGGGGAGGGAGGGGGGGGGGGGGGGAATAAGAAAACTAGAAGAGGAACAAAGTGCATCCTCCACCTCCTTGTATGTAACTTTTATGTAATGAACTGCCAGTTTTAGACTTATGTTTCTGTTTTCTGGTAATTTCTTCTTTTTGTGTGTGTTGAAGTCTACAATTGGAGTACTAGAACTTCTCTTTTCAGTTTGAACATAATACATAAATATGCAAATTCATATTGATAAACAGGATTCCAAATCAAGATTATTGACCAATTATGAGCGAATTATTTAACGAAATTAATTTGTATCTAGAATCACTTTAAGTTCTATATAAATAGACAACTTTAGTAAATAAAAATTATATATTTTAATAATCATCAAATGATTTTTTTTTTGTATCTTTCTTATTTTAAAATCTAAAGCTGTCTCCCTTTCCATTTTACTCTTTCAAAGAGAGTCCATTTGACTTTATACTTTCCTCCCATTTTCCTTTTTAACACATTCATCTTATTTTTCCATCCATAGTCAAATAAATAAGTAATTGGCCTATTTTCAATACGCATCATATCATATTCGTTCTAAAACATTTTCTGGCATGATTGAATGTAAACAATTTTTGAAGAGAATGAATATTCTTATTAAGCTTTATACAAAATTAACCAAAAAGTTCGCGCTTCGCGCGGTTATAATATACGATAATAAATTTATAAAAGGACCATTTTAACACTTAGAAGTATCAATCTCACTTAAAAGATCCATGTCTCATCCCTGGTATTTGCAAGATAAAAGTACATCTTCCATAAAAGTGAAAGTTGCAAATAGTTAAGCTATATTTAATCTTTAGGCCTCCGCCTTTTATAGGAAAATAAAATCATATGGCCTATACTAATATTGGAAATTAGAATAAAAAGACAATAAGAAATTTTCTATAGATTTTCAAGCTTCAATACCATGATTAAAAATATGGAACTATCACTAATGTTAAAATTTGAAAGACCAAGTGATTCACCATTACCAAAAAATTATAATGAAACACGTCTTCTCTATCTAACTTAGATAACAAATATAAAAAAACACTGCAATGAACCAATTGACTTAGCTTCTCATAACAAAATAATTTGGCATAACATCTTAGGGGGGAAAAATGAGTACTTTCAACAAATATACTGAAAGCACAGAACAATTCAATTAATTAGATTGTGAAAGCCAATTCTAAAGCACTATCGTAAACTATATAATAATACACAAATTTGAACCCCATTATTAGCTAGTGTCCAAAATAATACGTGCATATATACTATTTCTCGTTAACTTGTTCTTGATACAAATCAACACCACTACTCTCTCGATTCTTCAAATCGAACCTGTCCGTATTAAAATTAGAGGAAAAAATTATCTATAATTCAAGAGAAAGTAATACTTCATTAAATTATATACATGTAAAATTCTATCATATAAAATGAAAAGAGTAAGTAATTCCTATAGTAATTATTTCAAATTTCATGTAACATCTTCTCCTTTATGTTGTCACATTTTTAACTTTTCAAAATTAGATTCAGTTTAAGAATCAAGTCAAATAAGAGAGAAATGTAGTGTATCAAATCGTGTTAACTCAATATCTAAATTCAGTTAGGACAATCCAACAAATTCAAAAGTCGATGAAATTTTTTAAGTACCGGGCGTAGGATAATTAATTCCTTGAGTATTTCATTCCAATGATAGCAAATATATACAATATTACAAGGTAGTACTAATCTAGGTTTACCTAATTGATGACAAATTAATTTACAATGATAATTACAAGAGTACATCTTAATTAGTAGTGATGGAAAAATAATTATGGGATTGACCCATAATTATTCTTACAGTCCCCCGCAGCCTTAGCGGGAGGTTCTCGAATGCTGAGACTATCCCTGAAATCATCAAAAAGTACGCGCGAAAGACCTTTAGTGAAGATGTCTGCAATCTGATAGCGGGACGGTACATGGAGAACCCGAACTTGTCCACGGGCAACCTTTTCTCGGACAAATAAGATATCCATTTCGATATGCTTTGTGCGTTGATGCTGAACTGGATTACCGGATAAGTATATCGCACTCACATTGTCACAATAAATAATTGTTGCCTTCTCAATCAGACAGTGGAGCTCTAAGAGAAGATTACAGAGCCAACATGATTCAGCGATCACATTGGCCACCCCCGGTATTCTGCCTCAGCGCTTGACCGAGACAAAGTTGGCTGGCGTTTGAATGACCATGAAATCAGATTATCCCCCAAAAACACACAACGGCCCGAGGTTAAACGTCGTGTATTCGGGAAGCCACCCCAATCCACATCAGTATAAGAGGATAGAGTCAAGATGGTGGATTTATACAAATGTAATCCAAACTGAATAGTACCCTGGATGTACCGCAGAATCCGTTTGAGAGCCCTCATGTTCCTCTTTCGGATCATGCATATGCAAACACACCTGCTGAACAGCATAAAAGATATCAGGTCTCGTGAAAGTGAGGTACTGCAAGGCCCCCTGCGAGGTTGCGATAGTGTGTAGGATCACTATATGAAGCCCCTGCAGTATTACTCAATTTGGCTTTTGTATCCACTGGAGTATGCGATGGCTTGCAGGATGACATACCGACTTTTCAAGTATCTCCTCGGCGTATTTCTTCTGACTTAGAAATAGACCACCTGCATATTGAGTGAAAACAATACCCAAAAAATAATTTAAAGGACCCAAATCCTTCATCGCAAATTCTGTTGCGAGAAGGAACATAATAGACTGGCGAAGGGCAGTAGATGATGCAGTGAGAATAATGTCATCTACATATAGGAGGATATATGTCATGTCACTGCCCTTCTTATAAATGAATAATGATTGATCGGACTTGCTGTGGGAGAAACCAAGAGTGGATACAAAACCAGCAAACTTGTTATACCAAGCTCGTGGAGCTTGTTTCAAACCATATATGGACTTTTTCAGCATGCACACATAATCTGGATGTGTAGTCTCGGAAACCCAGCGACTGGTGCATGTAAACTGTTTTATGTAGATGGTCATGCAAAAATGCATTATTGACATCTAATTAATGAATGGTCCTGGATTTGGACAGTGTCATGCTAAGAACCGTCCGGATAAATGTCGGCTTAACCACCAGACTAAAAGTTTCTCCACAATCTACTCCAACATGCTGAGACCTGCCATCACCAACAAGACGAGCTTTATATCTCATAAAAGAGCCATCAGAATTTTTTTTATGACAGAAAACCCACATAGACCTAATAATGTTCACAGTAGATGGAAGGGGCACTAATTTCCATGTCTTATTTTCAATAAGAGCATTAATTTCGTCTAACATGACAGCTTTCCAATTCGGGTCTGATAAGGCTGCTTTGTAATTTTTTGGTATGGGTGATGGTTGAACCGAAGATAGTAAGTTAAAATGACGTTTGGGCCGAAAAATCTCGTGCATGTCACGGGTATCAATGGTCCGAGGTTGTACTGTCATCAGTGGGGTGGTAGGAATCTCAGGGGGTGGAGTGGAGTCCAAGTTTGAAGGTGTGGGGGAGTGATTTACCGAGTGGTTATTGGGCTGGGGTAATGGGTTGGCTCGATTTATTGGTGAGGGAGCAGTGGGCTCCCCCACACGGGCCTGGTTGTTACGGGGATTCAATTGGGCCGAGACTACTGGTCCAGTCCCGTGAAGAGGTGGGGCGGGGTTAATTAGGTTATTGGGTTGTGGCGGGTCAACTGGTGATTGATTATTGAGATAGTGGTGTAAAATGAGATGTATTTTATTTTCCAAAAAATCATATGAATAAGAGGATGCCACATGAGGCAAACGGGAATTTAGACTCATCAAAAACTACGTGACGAGAGAAAATAACTTTCTCCGTCGCCATATCAAAATATTTATATCCCATATGATTTAATGGATATCCCAAAAATACGCAAGGAGTCGACCTAGCCTGCAACTTGTGAATGGAAGTAGAAGGAAACAAAGGATAACACAAACACCAAAACACATGCAAATGTGTAAAAGATGGAAGACGATGATACAACATTTGTGTAGGGGACACATTGGAGAGCAGTTTACTAGGAAGAATATCTTAGAAGATAGGTTGCCATTTGAAGTGCATGGTGCCAAAAATGTGGTGGTGTGGAAGATTGCACAAGGATGGTGCGAATCATATTATTAATTGTTCGAATTTTTCTTTCGGCTTTTCCATTTTGTGGTGATGTATGTGGACACGAAATACGCAAAGACATCTCATTTTGGTGATAAAATATTTAAAATGGGTATTTATGAATTACCCTCCATTGTCACACCGAAATTATTTAATGGATTTGTCAAATTGAGTTTTGATAAAAAAAAAATTGTTTAAAAATGGTATAGGTTTGTGATTTATGTCCTATGGGAAAAGTAAAAAAAAAACTCGAATAATCATCTAGAATTAGGAGATAGTACTTATGACCTGCAGAACTCAAAACAGGTGATGTCCACAAATCACAATGCAAAATATCATGGCATAAAGGTATTAGAAGTAGAGGACGCAAAAGGAAGCTTAACATGTTTAACAATCAGACAAGACTGGAAAACATAAGAGTCCAAAGTTCGGTTACAAGCAAACAAATTATTCTTCCTAAGAGAATTAAAAACTGGTGCTCCTGGGTGACCCAACCGATTGTGCCACTCAATAGGAGAAATGGCTGCAAAGGTGGATGGTTTGGTTATGCGGTTGTTGGAAACAAGGGTGATGGGATACATGTCCCCCGTGCTAATACATATCATGAGTGGCATCCCCGCCTGAAAATCCTTCACAAAAAAGCCAAACGGATCAAAATTCACAGAAACATTGTTGTCAATTGTAAAACGTCTAATAGATATCAAGTTCTTAATTAATTTTGGTGCATGTGGGACGTTTTTCAAGTATAATGGAGGGTGTGGAGAAGGTAGTGTTACCTGACCAATACCACGAATTGGAATTTCCTGACCACTATCAACAATAATTTTTTTATTATTGCTCATATTGAAATAAGATGAGAGATTACCTTGAGATGTCATCATATGTGACGTATCCCTTGTATCCATGTGCCATGACTCTTTTGGAACATTTAAATTCATGTGGTGCATGGCTTGTTCGATGTCAGTGGGCGCATAGCCTACCGAATATGGTGCCTGAGCAGCAAACACATGTTGGGGACGAGACCCTAGAATTCTTGGTTGGTGAGTTGAAGGTGGAGGCCTGGCCCACGAAAAAGTAGGGTACGGACATGGCGGGGCAGCCCACGGTGGGTACTACCCCCACTGATTACCACCGTTGCTGCTTGGACACCATTGTCGCCGGCGGGTTGGCCACCGCCACGGCCTCGTCCCTTTCCACCATTATTTTTCCCTTTGTTATTGTTACGGTTTGAACCCCGTTTTTTGCCATTATTTTGACGATTATTACTGCCCCCGAATCAGAATTTTAGGGCTCTGAATCAATGGAAAATGAGTTGGTGGAGACGAGAGCAGTGCCGATGGTGGATGCTCCAGAAGATGCATGTTTTGCCTTCCTTGTTTCCTCGAGAATTAACCTCTAACGGGCCTCATAGAAAGGAGGCAATGGATTACTTTGCTGAATGAACGTAGCAACCCCATCATACTGTTCATTCAATCCTACAATCAACTGAAGGACCAACCGTTGATTTGTCACGGGCGAACCATCGTTGGATAATTTGTCCGCAAGCATCTTCAATTCATGACAATAAGAGGAGATATTGGAAAAACATCCAGTTTAATATTCGTAAACTGATGTTCAAGATAAACGGCTCTAGAAACTTTGTTATGCTGAAATATATTTTGTAGACGTTCCCACGCATGTTGAGCCATAGAATTCAGCTCCAAAATGGTATGTAAAAGGTCGTTGGATATAGTGCCATAAATCCATTGAAGGATAATAGCATCCAACCGGGACCATAGTTTTTTGTTCACCAAACCAGCGTCTGAGGATGACTCGGAAGGTATGATATGATCAATCACCTCATAGGCGCAGCAATGAATCTTGAATAATTCCGCCATTGCCCTTTCTCCATTTCAAGTGTTATGGACATAAAGTTCTTGACGTTATTAACGGCAAGAGCGGGATGAAAAGTTTATTTTTTGGCCATTGGTCCACAAGAAATCAAACTAGAGAATGAAAGAAGTAGTGTTTGTTGTTTTGGATGTGGAACAAAAAATAAGAAAACCCTTAGGATTTGGGATGGGAGTTTGCCGAAGAGGGGGGTGGTTTGTAGAAGTCGTCTAGGGTTTTGGTAGGTTGAAAAAATGGTTTAGGGTTTTTATGTTAGGGTGAGGCCGAAAATATTAGGAGAAAAGGGAAGAAGAAATCGTGTAAGGAGAGAAAAGAATTAGGGCAAGGATCTTTTGACTCTTGATACAATGTAGGATAATTCCTTGAGTATTTCATTCCAATGATAGCAAATATATACAATATTACAAGGTAGTACTAATCTAGGTTTACCTAAAATATAAGATGCTAATCTACCAAATTGATGACAAATTGATTTACAATGATAATTATAAGATTATATCTTAATTAGTAGTGATTGGAAATAACTATGAGATTGTCCCATAATTATTCTTACACCGAAAAATAATACCAGATACCTACATCTTTCTCAGACAAAGAAAAGGTATGATCATTAAGCAGCAAAGTATTTCGTAAAGAAATTGCTCTCACCATAAATCACCATAGTAGGATGAAAATTTCAGTAGCAGTGCCAGTATGATGCCAAAGAAAATCACATGATCGGTTTCCTATATATGGTGCAGAGAAGAGGTACAAAAGAGAAAAAACAGAAGACAAGTTTGTAGTAGTACAAACATAGAAAATAATAAAGACTTTAAATTTAACTCACGATGTCCCCTTTACATTGAATGCCAAAATATGAATCCCATGTATTCATTTAGCAATCTTAACAAACCACAATCTTGATGAATCGATAAAAGATGTAGCATAAAATATATATAACGGGGTGATATTCGTAAATGTTAAGAGTCCCCATCGAAAATAGAATGGAAACATTGACTTCTTATATAGATTTGGACAATACTCACTCTATAAGCTAGCTTTTGGGGTTTACTGCGCTTGAACGTATCGGAAGGTTATTATGTTCTAGTATTTGAATAAGAGAATCAGGTGAATGATGGAGTTTGTAGTGATTCTTTCATATATCATCCATTAAAATGGGATATGGATGGTTGTGTCATTCCATTAATGTGTAATATGAAAAGGTTAACAAAAAATTTGACAAATTCATAATCGCATTTTAGCCCCACTTATTAAATTAGAAGCAATGTCACATGAGTTACTACTATTTCTTAAATGTGAGAATTAAATAGGAAAGATAAAAAGGAGATTGTGAGTTGTGAGGACTCATTTAAAAACAAATGTCTGTTTTCATTTTCCTTTACAACTTTGGTTGCCTTCATAATTTTTCATTGCCTTTCTTTATTGCAATGCCAATGAGTAGTAATGGTAGTTATTTATTTTTTAAATATGAGAATTAATTAAGAAAGATAAAAAGGAGACTTGGACACAGTGAGTTGTGACTACTCATTTATAAACAATTGTGACTGTTCATTTTCCTTTACAACTTCATTGCCTTCATAATTTTTCATTCTCTCTTTTATTACAATAATAGACTACAAAATGAAAAAAAAAAAGGAGAAAAAGGAGAAAAAGATAAATATTTTTAAACCATAGAGATATGTCACATCACCTTATCTATGCCGAGCTTTATATTATATATTGATGATTGATTGATCGAAGAAAATGCCCAAAAAATGACAGAAAACTAGAATTAACATCAAGTTTGTCAATACTATTACATGTACATGAGACCATATAACAAAAAATACTCACTCAACATTCACTTTATTACATCTACGTCACTAAATTATTATTTTTGTAACGAAAAAGATATTCAATTTAAAAGGCTTAAATTATCTTTGACTTTAAGCCCATTCTCATAGATAGAGTGAAGAAGAGATTTAGCACAACTTGATGACCAGGAGCTAACGGTAACTGTAAGCTATATGCCTAGAACTCGAATAAAATTAGTCACCGGCAACCGATACCAGGCACTCTATCCATACCGAGCTAACTAAAACTCATATGATATACCCCAATCATGCGACCCAACGTAATGTTGGGTATTTTTGCTCTATGGTACTTTATAAAGCAGTACGGGAAGTATATAACTATTACAAGTATTCGAAAGGATAAACAAAGAATCAATAATTCAACTAGTAATCTGAAATTACAATATAATCACAAAACTGAAATTACAATTTTGTTGAAGACGGAAAAATGGAAACTGGTTTTGCTGAGTCGAGTGTGGCACTCTGTCCTTAAGACAATATTGCCCCGTATGTATCCTTTATACGTCCTGGAAAATTTGTCTCCCAAGATAAAACAACAATGGAACACTTGAGCAAAGGAAACTCAAGAGCTACCGTGAAGAATATTGAGTAACGAAATGATGCCTTGGAAGTTGTAGGAAGAAGAAAAGTTTCTGCTTGTGTAAGCTTCTGAATTTCGTGTATATTATATGTGTGTTCTTGGTCATTCTTTTGTGCTCAACAATGGTGTAAGGGGGTGTTTAAATAGGTGAGGGAGGGGGTCGATATCGCCCTCCATAATGCCAAATAATGGCCATTATGGAGGTAGTAAAGCCACCAACATTAATGGGAGAAAGACCAACGGATTTGGCCATTATAGGAGGAGTAATTCAGCCAAAATAAATGGTTGAATTGAGAGCTTTGACGCTTCGCTCGTAGTCGAAATTCCAACTTTGAAAACTTCAGGGACCAAACTGTACATCTGAAAGAATTACGTCCAAATCAG
Organism: Anisodus acutangulus; assembly: GCA_029783415.1. Classification (NCBI taxonomy): domain Eukaryota; kingdom Viridiplantae; phylum Streptophyta; class Magnoliopsida; order Solanales; family Solanaceae; genus Anisodus; species Anisodus acutangulus. The sequence goes on along the minus strand of CM056489.1, from coordinate 1,228,289 downwards.
ACTTCAAACTTCGGGATCAAACTGCATTTACGCAAAGTTTTCTGGCCCAAAAAGATAATATCAGAAGGCCCACAGCCCACAGCCCGTGACCCGTGACCCGAGAACCCGGAACCGGACGGGCGGGCGGCGGCGGCGCGCGTGTGGTCTTTCCTCGAACCGAAGCACATCTAGGTCCTCCCTCCTTTAAACACATGGGATACCCCTTGGGGTCCCAAACCCCAAACCAATTTCGAGTCTTACATACACAACAATTCTTTCTTCCTCTACCGATGAGGGAGAATTGAACACAATACCACACTTTCCATGCTTCAAACACCTCACTTCGTGAACCAATATCTCTTTCATTTCTCAATGAAATTTGACGATTCTTGGCCCTACGATTATCTACGTACTTCGTACATCATGCATGTGTGAAGAACCGGATTCTCCAACATACGTAACACTAGTGTTTAAGCCGTTAAAGTTGGTCGGTCGCAACTCCCGCCAAAGGCAAATTTCCAACAAGTAAATGTGGAAGCCATTTAAAAAGGATTATTTGCACAAACGTCCTTGTTTCGGGGTGGTCTTTAATTTTTGTCCCTCATATTTGTAATCTTTATTTTTTTACGCGGATTTCCCTTCAAAGGCACTGGTCTGTAGTTTTTTCCCCTTAAATTTAGAATCTTTAGTTTTTGTCCTTCGCTCAAAAATACCCCAAGATTTCGGGTTTGAACCACTGCTCAATCAAAAAAAATCGCAATGTTGAGTTTGAATTCGCAAGGCAGAGTTTGTCTTATGCCTGAAGGCAAACTCTGCCTTTAAGGTAAAATTTGCATGCAAACTCTGTCTGCCTGCAAACTCTACCTCCTGCAAACACTCTGTCTTAAGGTAGAGTTTGAAACTCTTCCTTGCGAACTCCAAACTATGTCTTGCGATTTTTTTTTAGTTTTTTCCTGAGCAGGGGTTCGAACACGGAACCCAGAAATTTTAGGCGAAGGGAAAAATTAAAGATTCTTAATTTGAGGGGTAAAAATTAAAGACCACCCCAAAATAAGGGAATTCCTGTGAATTTTTTCACAAATTATGCCGGACAAGACAAACTTTCAACACTCAACATATCTGAAAAACAACATAATTTGAGATTTAGTTGATCGTAGTTTACGTTTAACTTCGACATATGTATCATAACATTCACACAAATTATGTCGGACAATGCATAATTTTCAACACTTAACATAATCTGTAAAAATACTATAAAATTATGCCGCATAACTTAAGTCCTACATAATTTATGTCGAGTGACACAAAAATTCAGTTTTCGAATAGAAAAATTGTACAAAAACTATGACTTGGGGAAAAGTGCACACTACAAGATAAAAGACTGTTGGTGGGAAAAAAATTAATCGTTAAAAATTTAAAGGTGGTTGTTATTGGTCAATTACGAAAGGAAAATAATCAGATGTTTCGATAGTTAAAAGCTCTGACCTTAAAAGTATCGATGGGTAAAATATCTCCAGCGTTAATAAGAAATTCGATCATTATACATTCTTTTAATAATATAATTTTCTTTCAACTCGCAGATAAGTACAAGTTTATTCCAATTAATTTGTACATTTTCTTTCACATAGCCCCCTTAATTAAGTGCATGTAACATTTTTTTACATTATAGTATACTAAGAAATATACAAATTAAGCTAAGTCAACTATGAAAAACATTGAGGAATCAAAATATGACAGCTGTAGATCCAAAACATGTGGGGAAGATTTACTACTAATATAATATTGATGAATGATGACAAAATTTTAAATTAAATTACAGATTTTTTCTGTGGCTTTAATTACTTTTTATTTTACTAAGGCACGTTTATCTCATAAAGTTATTGAGTCATGTGGGAGACATTGACATGAGAAAAAAGTTACCTTTTTCTCTATGTTCAACTTCAAACTCACGTTTTACTTGCGTATTTTGTCTTGTTATATTTCAATTTCGTTTTTCATATTTACATTTTAGAATTTGCAGAGATATTTGTGGGTTACAATAATTGCAGGAAATGATAAGTAAATATTATAAATTATTAGAAATGATAAACTAAAGATTACAACAAAACTGAAATCAAGAACGTAACCAACTGCTTGTGATTTCCTGAGTCGAGTGATGACACTAAGTCTTTTAGACAAGATTGCCCCGCATATATCCTCTTACGTTGTCCGGCCCTCGGCTTCGACGGGACTGCACCGCGGCCCTACGCGGGTCCGCGATGATTTCCGACTCATTTCATCTTACACTTCTTCCTTCGTTTACCAACATGGAATACTTTGTCATTTGGTCAATAACCGTCCATCATTCTATATCTCAAACATTTCACTTACGTACCAATATCTCTTTCACTAATGAAATTTCCGATACTTGGCACTACGTGTGCACGTGTGTGGAAACGACGTTTTTGATGTGCGGGGCCCCAATTGTTCAAGTCATAAATAATGGGATAAACTTAATTCCACATTAGTAAATTTCCAACAATCCCCTCTTAAAAGAGATTTTGGTGTACTCACATGGTGCCTTTTCCAGCAATCTTTCAGCGGATTGATGTTGCATCAAGAGAGGTAGCTTCAGCTTTCAACCTTCCGTAGTTGAATACCATCGGACTTACTTACTGCACGATGAACATGATGTCTTGAACCGTCAGTGTTTAGTGTAAGTCAAGTCAATGGTACCAACACAACAACTTTCCTTACTCTGTTCTTCGTAATGTTTTGTCCGTTGTGGCCGTGGACACTTCTTGGATTCTTAAGTGCGTTCATCTGAGGCGGCCATTCCTCGCACTTAAATAGGTGGTCTCCTACAAGGTATCTTCTTATACCCCACTTTACAAGTGTTAGAAAACATTAAAAGTTTCCCCAAACCTAACCTCAATCATTGAGGATCATTAAAGGTTTTGGAAACTTAACATTTACCCACACTGCAGATAGCACTTAACATCTATTGCGGGAACGACTTTGGATTGATGTTTCTTTACAGAAATCACTATCTGAAGTGCTTATGCTTCCAGCGAAGCGCTCAATTGAACCTTTACAGCTTAATTTTCCCATTGAATCTAATTCGTGGGATCTCCAGTCAGTAAGGTTGGGTTACCACCGTATTGGTCCTTATAGCTTGGTTTTAAGCCCATTCCCCTAGACATGCAAAACATTTGATCCTTGGGTAAGCCCTTTGTCAGTGGGTCCGATATGTTATCTTTTGATTATATGTAATAAATGGATATTATATCTGTGGTGATCAGCTGTCTAACGGTCTTATGACTCCGTCGAATATGATGAGACTTGCCGTTGTACATAGAATTTCGTGCCTTTTCTAGAGTCGACTGGCTGTCGCAATGGATCATTACAGAAGGTACGAGTTTGTTCCAACAAGGGACATCCTCTAAGAAGTCGTGAAGCCACTCAGCTTCTTCTCATGCTTTGTCTAAAGCGATAAACTTCGATTCCATCATGGATCGGGCAATGCAAGTTTGCTTAGAGGATTTTCAAGACACATCCCCACCACCAATTGTAAAAATATACCCACTGGTGGACTTGGTGTTCTCTATATCAGATATCCAGTTTGCATCATTGTACCCCTCTAGTACAACTGGATATCTCGAATAATGCACCCGTAAGTTAGCGTGTATTTCAGGTATCGTAGTATCCGACTCAACGCCTTCCAATGATCATTACTTAGATTACGGGTAAATTTAGCCAACTTGTTGATTGCATAAGCAATATCAGGTCGGAAGCAGTTTGTTATGTACATCAAACTCCCAATCACCTGTGTATATTGCTCCTGGCATACGGGTGCACCATGATTTTTATCAAGCTTTTGATTTCTATCCAGTGGTGACTTCATAGTCGAACTCTCAAACATCTCAAACTTTCTCAACACATTCTCGATGTAGTGAGACTGAGATAACACCAGTCCGTCAGACATCTTAGAGATCTTTATCCCTAAGATGACATATGTGATACCCATATCCTTCATGTCGAAGCATTGTTTCAACATGTTCTTAGTCTCTATCTAGGATCAAGCTAGGACTATTTCCTGTGATCAACATATCGTCTACGTACAGGCATATCATGATGAACAAGTCAGAGTTACATTTCGTGTAGACACATTTGTCACATTCATTAATGGAGAAACCCTTCGATAGTATAGTACTATCAAATTTTCTATGCTATTGTTTCGGGGCTTGTTTCAGCCCGTACAGAGATTTGATAAGTCGACAAACTTTTTTCTCTTGCTTTGGAACCACATACCCCTCGGGTTGTTCCATATAGATTTCTTCTTCCAAATCACCATTTAGGAAGGTTGTCTTGACATCCATTTGATGTATCTCAAGGTCAAGCAACGTTGTGATCGCAATGAATACCCATATGGACGTCATCCGAGACACCGAGGAGTACGTGTCAAAATAGTCAAGGCCTTCCTTCTGCCGATAGCCCTTGACTACCAACCTGGCCTTGTAGTTGTATATAGACCCATCTGCTTTATACTTCCATTTGAGTATCCCTTTACAACCCAATGATTTATTTCCCGGGGGAAGATCAACCAACTACCAAGTATGGTTATTCAGGATGGAGTCTATTTCACTCTCAATAGCTTCTTTTCAGAGCGGTGCCTCTGGAGTTGACAATGCTTCAGCAATTGTCATTGGTTCTTCATCAACCATATAAGCTACAAAGTCAGGACCGAAGGATTTATCCTTCCTGGCCCTTTTACTTCGCCTTGGTTCCATATCTGGAGTCTCCAAGTTCTGAGAATCTGGAACACTAGTTTCCGGATATTCAGCCACTTCGAAGTCCACTAGATCTGAACCATCTAGATCCGGGCAGTCAATGACTCCTGGTTCCTGAGAGCTTTGTTCATAACTTCGTTTGCGAGAGATTATGTCTTTTTCCTTTTTAGGAAAAGTATCCTAAAAAAATTGAGCATTCTTTGATTCTATTATTGTACCCCGTGGATATCAGGAATATCTGACTTATGCACTAAGAAGCGATAAACACTACTGTTATTTGCATATCCGATGAAAATTCAATCTACAGTCTTAGGCCCAATCTTGACCTGCTTTAGCTTGGGCACTTCAATCTTTGCCAAACAACCCCACACCTTTAAATATTTATAGGTGAGTTTCTTTCCTTTCCATGATTCATATGGAGTTTTGTCCTTACCCTTATGTGGGATTCTGTTAAGAATCATATTAGCGGTAAGGAAGACTTCTCCACATATGTTTTGGAAAAGATCGGAATTGATGAGCAATGCATTCATCATTTCCTTCAATGTGCGGTTCTTGCGTTCCGCAACACCGTTCGACTGAGGTGAGTATGGAGTCGTCGTTTGATGAATAATGCCCAATTCGGCACAATATTCCTCAAACGGGGTTACGTATTCTCCCCCTCTATCGCTACGAATGGATTTAATCTGCATGCTAAGTTGGTTTTCAACTTCTGCTTTGTAACGTCGGAACGCTTCAAAGGCTTCATCTTTACTTTTCAAAAAGCAAATGTAACAATACCTTGTGCTATCATCAATGAATGTCACAAAGTACTTATTCCCCCCTCCCCCTAGTTTGTGCAAACTTCAAATCATATATATCTGTGTGAATAAGTTCTAGAGAAGCGGTATTCCTTTCGACGGATCGAAAAGGAAGCTTTGTGAGTTTTGCCTCTACGCACACCTCACACTTATGTTGAGGATTTACGTCGATAGACGGCAATAACTCTAACTTAACCAACCTTTGGATGGACTTGTAGTTAACATGTCCTAATCTATGATGCCATAAATTAGAGGACTGAAGTAAGTAAGAAGAAGTTTCAATATTATTGCTTGCACGTATTACAAACATGACGTTAACTTTGAAGAGGCCTTCACAGATGAAGCCTCTTCCCACAAAAGTTCCACTCTTGGTGATTACAAACTTATTGGACTCAAATACTAGCCTAAAACCAGTATTAACCAATAAATGACCTGAAATTAAATTTCTCCTAATCTCATGAACATGCATCACCTTCTTCAGAGTGAGATCCTTTCCAGTAGTCATCTTCAGGACTACCTTTTCTACCCCCAGCACGTCAGAGGAAGCTTTGTTACCCGTGAACAGATTCTTGTTAGTAACTGGTGTATAAGTGGAGAAGGCATCTTTATTAGAACAGATGTGTCTGGTAGCACTCGTGTCCATCCACCATTGCATGAGATTCTCAACAAGGTTTGCTTCAAGCACCACCGCCGAGAACTTTTCAATCATGTCGTCCAAAAGCATGTCTTTGACGACGTTAGCCTGAGCCTTGCCTTTGGCTTTGGCGTACTCTTGTTGCTCAGTCTTGAGCTTGCGGCAGTCCTTGATCATGTGACCAGGTTTTCCACAGTGGTGACAGTTTCCTTTGAACTTCTCCGCTGCTTGGGTCTTGCCGTCTTTCTGGAACTTGCGTTTCTTGCTTAGGTTCCCTTTGGTCTCAGCCAGATTTGTCTTTGCCTCAACGGGTTATTTTCCCCTAAGCAAGGCCTTCTTATTATCTTCCTGAATCTGGAGTTTGATAATAAGTTCTTCAAATGTCATCTCATTTGTCTTGAGTTTTAAGTAACTCATAAACTCATTCCACGAGAAAGGTAACTTTTCAAGTCAGTGATGCAACAAAAAACTGCTCATTTGGTTTCATACCTTCCAAATCCAGGTGATGTAGAATCATTTGGAATTCCTGGACTTGGGACATCACTGTTTTACTATCCACCATTTGAAATTTCAACAATTTCCCAACGATGAATTTCTTTATACCAGCATTTTGTGCGTTGTACTTCTTCTACAGCTTCTTCCATAACTCTTTGACGTTGCCTACGGTGCAATACACCGTGTAGAGTGGGTCTGATAGAAAGTTCAAAATACAGTTTTTACACATGAAATCACTATGACTCCATGCATCAAGAACCATCTTCATGCCATTAATGACATGAATACCTTGGCCCCCTTCAGTCGTTTCAGTAGGCGAAAGGTCCACTTTATCTCCAGCTTGTGGAGGATATTCTGTTAGGAAACGAGCCATTCCCATAATAGTCAGATAAAATAGCATCTTCTGCTGCCATCTCATGAAGTTGGACCCCATGAATTTTTCTGGGCATTCATGATGGAACCCGGAGGGTGGAAGAACTGTAACGTTCCCTTGAACAGCAGAAAAGGCGTTGGATGAGGCTTGAGCAGTGGTGAAGGCATTAGGTGTGCCTTGGGCAGCAGTGGGGAAGGCAGAGGGGTTGCCTTGAGTAGCAGCAGCAGAATCAGAAGCGAGTTGTTCTCTTTCAGTCATCTTTCTAAGCACTTACAACAATCTTGTCTTAAAATTATGGGTTACAACAATTGCAGGAAACGAAAAGTAAGTAAATATTACAAATTGCTAGAAAGGATAAACCAAAGATTGCAACAAAATTAGAATCAAGAACGTAACCAACTGCTTGTGATTTGCTGAGTCGGGTGATGGCACTCTGTCTTTAAGACAAGATTTCCCCGTATATATCCTCTTACGTTATCTGGCAATAGTCTCCCAAGATATAACAGCAACTTAACAAATGAGCAAAGGGAACTCAAATGTTACTCTTAAAGAACTTTGAGTATAGTAAACTTGCTAGAGAGGAATAAGAAGATGTCAGAAAATTTTGTATTGTTTTTCTTAGTGTGTTCAACAATTGAGTCAAAGGCCTCAATTTATAGTGTAATGAGATGACCCTTCAACTAGCCAACTAATGGCTTTCAATAGCCATGTAATGACACTTGACTGAGGGGTTACATTCCGCCAAATAATTGCTGAATTCATGTGCCAAATAATGAAGATTCAATGCTCCAAAACCAGAGCAAAAGTCAGAACTTTCCATCTTCCCGTCGCAGCATTCTACCTCTGACGCGTCGCGGCTCTGCGAATTAGCATCGCGACTCCAGTGGCTAAAGACCCAATTAGCGTTGCGGCTCTCCATGGGAGGCGTCGCGGCGTTCCGGCGCCTCGGCTCTGACGGGGCTGCGCCGCGGCTCCGCGGCGATTTCTGACATCTTCTTCCTCTCTAGCAGGTTTACTTTACTCAAAGTTCTTCAAGAGTAAGACTTGAGTTTCCTTTGCTCATTTGTTAAGTTGTTGTTGTATCTTGGGAGACTATTGCCCGACAACGTAAGAGGAATCTTGTCTTAAAGACAGAGTGTCATCACTCGACTCAGCAAATCACAAGCAGTTGGTTACATTCTTGATTCCAGTTTTGTTGTAGTTTTTAGTTTATCCTTTCTAGCAATTTATAATAATTATTTACTTACCGTTTCCTGCAATTATTGTAACCCACAATATTCAGTGGAAAAATTAACTTAACTTGGTTATTGATGTGATCAATTTGTTCACAAGTCAAGTAAGAAAAAATCTGTTCATTTATTCAGAAATATTTTTTGACATATTTGTCTATTAAATGAAGGGGAAGTACGACCTCGTAAGTTTATGGTGTACACTTAAATTAATCAGTTCTCATTTGCAAGACTGCAATTTATTAACTATTCAATTTTCTTCAAAATTTCAACCTTTTATTTAATATTTCTTTTTTTATTGTCTAATATATATAAGTCAGGTTAGTAACAATGGTGATTTGCCAATGTTTGTAATAAAAAATTCAATGACATCTGTTGATTTAAATTCAGTTTTTATATTCGTAATTAAAGATTCATTCTTCAAGCTTGCAATAATAGTGGTTTGACAACGTTTTCAAGCATTTCCAATAATGTTAACCCGATTTAAACTCACTTTTCAAATTCAAAATTCAAGACTCGTTGCCTCAAAATATTATTCTTCAATTACTATAAATTCGAAAAACATTATCCTACCACAAGTAAGGAGGAGGAGGAAAAAGAAGAAAAAAAAATTTAAAAAGTATCTGCCTTTAGATGACGCTATAAAACGTGGTTGTCATGCGAAATTGATTCCTGATTTCACTGATATAGCAATTTTTATAGGGTATAAATAAAAGGAGAAATTTCAAAAATATATAATTTGCTCCCTTACATTACAAAAAAATAGCTCAAAATTTACATTGCAAAGCTTTAGCCCAAAAATACTTTTATACAATATTATATATTTATCTATAAAAGACAAGTATATTATATATATATATATATGTGTTTGAAGGTATATACATATTTATACGCGTATATACATAAACATCCATATACCACCATATACTTCTATATGCACTATTATACGATATTATACAAAAAAAATAACATCAATACCACCGACTCCCATAAACACTCTTATACATCCATATATCACCATATACACTGTTATACACTATTATACACTATTATACAAAAAAAAAACTTCAATACCACTCTCCCATATACACCCATCGCCGGAGATTATGTCGGAGCTCTGACTCACCACCACCAGATCTGAGAGAAGAGTGAGAGAGAGTACCAGATCTGAGAGAGAAGGTCGAGAGATAGTACCAGATCTGAGAGAGAAGGTCGAGAGAGAAAGAGCGCGAGAGAGGAGGAGAGAGAGTGTAGTCACTCGTCGTCCGACGCTGACGACGAGGAGACAGTGGTGGTGTTGAGAGAAAGTGAGAGAGATGGCGGTAGAGAGAGAGAGAGAGAGAGAGAGAGAGAGAGAGAGCACGAGAGAGAGGAGGCAGAGAGAGAGAGAGCGCGCGAGAGAGGAGGCAAAGAGAGAGAGAGCGCGATAGAAAGTGAGAGAAAGAAATTTGGGCCATTTTTTGTAAGATTTAAAAAAATTGGTTAATTTTGATAGTATTGTTACCCAAAATATCATACAACATAATTATCTCTAAATAAAATACATAAATCTTTACAGAATATTTATTTCAATTATAACTATCTAATTATAAAATATCACTTCGTTCATTGCACGATCCATCAAGAAGTCAAGTAGTCAACACTTAAGTATACCACGTGAAATGAAATTAATGTGAACTCTCCTTCTATTTAATAATACTATTATTACTTCGTGGAATATCATATATTATTGTCCTTGTCTGAACTATTTTAATTATTATTACTATCACGTGGAATAGCAATTATTTATGTCTACCACCTACCACTACGTCCTTTGCTTCTTCTCACCTACCGCACCTTTTATACATCACACATTTGAGAATTTGATTTTGAATATTTAATTTTTCAAAAAAAAAAATAGATTCAGAATATTTTGAAATTACAACAATAAAATATCCAGTGAAATTCCACAACGTGGGGTCTGTGGAGGGTAGAATGTACACAGACCTTAGTCCCTTACCTCTAACTTGGTAGGTAGAGCGGTTGTTTTCGAGAGACCCTCGGCTCAAGACAAGCAAAGCAAAAAACAGTCAGACCCGATCAAATCTTAAAGCAGTAAGCAATATTTTGAAATTATCGTTTGAGATATATTTGAATATTTTCTGTGTTGATTTATACATGTACCTATCGGTTTCTAGGTGTAAAACTGTAGTAGTAAGTGAATGTTAAAAATATCAGTTCATATGGGTGATATCTATCGGTTGAGGCGTGGTTATTGTTGTCGTTATTAATTTATTAATTTATTCGATTATTTCAATTATAAATCTAAAATATATAATTTGAAATTTGAAAAAACATATTTTAGGAGTATTTCAAGTTATCACTCACAATCCAAACACAATAATTTCACATATTTTTTTTCTTTTAAATTTCAACCAAATCATGCTCAAACATCTACTATATTAATTCAATGTTCTACTATATTAATTCAATGTTCTACTATAGTGCTGTAGAATGTGTCGTAATCTAGTCCACCTAATGTAAAAGGGTGTGGTGTAGGCACTTTATTCTAAAGCACACAAATAATGCAAATCATAGAATTTACTAATTAATGTTCATTAGTGTTTGTACAATTAAATTAAGGAAATAGGCTTTGGAATACACAACCTATTCTAATATATTCAAATATTTCTATAATAACATTATTTGTTTGGATCTTTTTTAGTTGTTATATCAAAATGTTATTGCATTGAACATATAATATAACATGATATGAAAATCAATTCTAAAATAGACTTGGCCATTATAGCGAAATATTATCGTAAATGATGACTTTATAGAAAATCTGTATATATATATAACAATTTAAGAAATAATATATAAAATAATAAGTACTTTATCAAAATATTATGAGACATGATCCGAAAGGAATGGATATTAGTCATTGAGCCATTTTGGAGGAAATAATATTCTATGCAAGTGGATCTATAATATTGATGATTCACTTTATTGAAATCACACCTACCATCTTAACTCTGAATATTTAATTGTATATATAGATGTGTTATATCTCTTCACTCTTAAGACACAAACCATTCATAAGTGTAACAATGGCAAAGATGCAGATGCTCATGAACTTAGTGGTGGCTACAATTTTATTTTGCAGCCATCACCAAGTGACCATGGCGAGAGAAGTCGCCGTGGTCGTGGTCGATGATGAAATCGAGTTACAAAGCTCCCCATTTGATGCTCTATGTCAATATTGGCCATGGCCTTATCCATGGCCAAAACCATGTCCTCCTCCAAGGCCACGACCACGACCAAGGCCACGACCATGCGCACCACCTCCTCCACCACCATGTTCGCCGCCACCTCCCCCACCAAGATCGCCACCACCTCCACCACCACGCTCGCCACCACCTCCACCACCAAGATCCCCTCCTCCCACACCGTTTTCGAGTTGCTCAGCTAGTGACAAGGAAAAGGTGAACAAGTGTATGTTCAACACAACTTCAATTGATGCATGTTGCCCGACATTCAAGAGCACACTCGGCATTAATTGCGATTGCTATAAGTATGCTGAGGATTTGGATAATCAAGTCTTGATCACTCTTGAATCTTATTGTGACATCGATAGCCCTTGTAGGGGTGTGCAAGTAAGTTACCATTTTTATTTGTCGTTTACAAGATTTTGACCTACTCATTAAAAAAAAAGTGCAATAGCATTAGTAGTTCTTTCATTTATGATTATATCCCTAATGTTACATTATGTTAATTAATTTCAGGTGATAAAGCTATCCAAGGATGATGAGTGAAGATGAAGTGTTTAATGCTTAATTCCAGATCTTGTATTAGATTGGTTGCTGCCTTAGTAATAATAAAAGAATATTATTGTACTCATTTCGTGCTCCAATGTCCTCTCTACTTTTAGGTATTATTAGTTTTAGTGTGTTGAACGTGTCAATAAATTAAAAAATTTATATATAAAAAATAAATGATACAAAATTGAAATAGACATTAAAATAGAAGCAACATTTATTTAAATGACTATATAATGTTATTACATTGACTTAGTTATTAAATTACGTGTGATAATTTTAATGATTTTACTTCTCTGAAAGAAATAATCTCATTGATTATTTTCATTAATTGAAAGATATATATACAAGTTACAAAATAGGAGAATCATATTCCTATTCTACTCCTAAAATCTTATTCTACTATAATTCTAACTATACAATTATGGTAAGTGTATAAGACTAATTAAGGTAACTTTTACACTACAAATATACAATATCCTACACTGCCTACATGCTACTGTAACGTGATGGGCCTCAGCCACACTGCTGGGTCTGGGCTACTGGAAAGCCCACTGCCGAATCCACTGCTTTGTCCGTGATATACACTTCTGTACATTGGGTGTATATCACGGGTGTATTGCTCTGTTTAACATTCTCTTTATTTTAAACATATAATTTTTTGAGTTATAATTACCATTAATGATATTACCTATATGAGATTTCTTTTTCTTAAAACATTCAAGAAATTAAATTTTATTTTTATAATTAAACTTTTGTTTGTTGATCAAAATTCTTTGATTGTTTAGATTAATTATAATACTTTTAAGAATTAATATTTACTTAATTATTTTGCAATACAAATTAGATGCCTTACATTATCATACCCCTCTTCGTACTCACTTTTCTCTTTTGTGACATTGATTTATCACCTTTAGTGCTTGACATATTATCGAAATAATGTCATATTTTATTCTAAATTTTGATATTAGCTTTGTTAAAAGTAAAAATAGAAAAAATATACTCTATTATTTTACAATAAAATTTACTGCTATTTCTTGGTAACAAATTGTTATTTCATTGTTAGTATAGGTTACCATTGATAGGTTCTAATTTATATACTATGCTAACTATAAATTTGATCAAAAATAATATTAAAGTTTGTTACTCAAATAACATGATCTCTACAGAATAATGCTACATTAGACATAATTCTGCAGTTCTGTTTATGTAGTACTTTTTGTGTTTGAAATTTAAATGGCGTAATACAAAGGCTTTCCCCACTTTTCCTAGATGATCAGAGATTAAATCTTAAGAATTACTGTACTATTTATTTGAATGTTACATAGACTTGGACGTTAATGATCCACATTCCCATGTAAGTGTACAATTTTTATATAAACAGAACTAATTAGTTTTTTTAAGTTTTCACCTCTTTTCGTCCTATTTATAGCATACAATCGGATAAAATAGTACGCGATCTTACAAAATTCTGATTGATCTTAGAATAGATATGGCTTGAACATAATTCACATCTTAACTTAAAATTAATGCTTAATATTAGTTGCAGCCTCAATTGCACAATATAATCATGAACTCATTACAGAAATCAATAATAATATTCAACAGGCTAAAATTGATAAGATGCAAAAGTTATATTCCACCTTAGAGACTTGTTGAAAGAAGGTGTGAGATCAAATCCCTAAAACACAATAAAATCACATAATATATTTTAAGTGAAAAAATGGAGCTTAAATAGCATCAACAGAAATTGAACTCACTTTTGATTGCGAAGCGAATAAATTTCCTTTAATGCTTTTTGATCTTTTGTTGCATTCTATATTATTCACATTTTCGCATTAGATATGCTCTTAATTTTAGAGGAGGACAAGTTAATGATACACTCCTTATAGATAGACCCCATCCAATAGCTTTGTCCTCCAAGAAAGACCCTACATTCTAGTACCAAATCCTTGAAAATCAAATGGATATTATTAATAGTGGTACTTGTTTTCTCTCATTTAATTCTAACTTAGCTCCTCTTTTTGTCCAATATATGAGAATTAATCATTTAAAATCTTTGAATGGTACTCACCCGTTCACTTTTACTTGTCTATTATGTATTAAAAATAATTTTTCACTATTACTTATTCTATGAAAAATCATATTTTTTCATGTTTTACACTTAACATTAATTATTTATTCCCCAAATCATTTTTTGAAACTTGAGATTATATCAATTAATATGAGTGTTATGATAAAATATATATTTTATTTATCATATTTTAAGAGAAATGCAAAATAATAAGTAAAAGTGCACGGTGGGAGTACTTACAAATATCATGCATGAACGCGAAAGAAATGAATATTGGTCTTTGGGACCATTTTGAAATCAATCGATCAATAATTTAATTTTTCTCTGCATGTGTATCAGGTGATATTAAATCAATCTGAACTACCCCTTCTTTAAAGCCATACCTATCACAGTAACTCCAGAAATGTATTATATATAGATGCCATCTCTTCCCGGCAGGACACAAACTATTAATGTGTACATACCTTACCATAATTAGAATATATTTTATATATTATGTAATATTTAATGATGTATAATTATGATAGATATATGATCCTTATTGTACTATGGTTCTACATTGGACACTATATCTATTTGTATTAATGAGAAAGACTCCCCAAGAGAGATTAATACAATCTTACATGGTATCAAGAGCCAAAACCCTAACCTAGAAAATCCTCTTCCCCCCCCCCCTAATTCTTCCTCTTCGGCCGACGGCTTCTCGGTTTTTCTAAGTTTTCCTTCCTTCTTTTTTCTCCATTCTCACTACTCTAATGGATCCTTTGGCTACCCCACATCTTCTTATGCTTCCGCTTCTACTCCAGTCGTCATCCAAACACCTCCCCCAGCCCTCTAATCACCATCCTTCCATACGGCTCTCGCCGTTACTAACATCAAGAACTTTATACCTTTAATTCTTGATCAAGAAGATGGTCAATACTGGTCATGGGTGGAATTGTTTCGAATTCATGCATGTGTATATCATGTTCTTGATCATATAGACGACTTTTTCCCTCGTCCTCCCGATATGGATGACATTACATGGTGTCGCCTCGATGCCGTGGTCAAACGGTGGATATATGGCACTATATCCAAGGATTTACTTTACACAATCATGAAAACGGGTGCCTCCGCCCGTGAGTTATGGACACGTTTGGAAGATTATTTTCAAGACAACAAGAACACTCGCGCAGCGTACTTGGAAGAACAGTTTAACAACACCCGTGTTGAAATTTTTTCTAATATGTCTGAGTATTGCAAGCAGTTGAAACTGATGGCAGACCAATTGTCGGAACGCGTGTTTCCGAAACAAAGATGGTCTTACAATTGATTGCAGGTCTACTAAAGGGTGAATATGACACTCTAGCCACGATGATACAGCAGGTTGACTCTCTACCCAGTTTTAACAAAGCCCGTTCGCAATTACTGTTGGAGGAGACCCGACGTGCGAAGTATGACGAGCACAACTAAAAGGCGTTAGCAGTTGACACGCCTACACCAAATAACACTGTCGTCGGCCAGCCACCACTGCCGGAGAACAGTCAGCCAGGAGAAAATGGGATTCGAACCCCTGATACAATCTTCTTGTATGTCGATTTAGCAAACCAATGGCTTAAGACACTCAGCCATACCTCCAAATTGAGCCGCGGCAGAACCGCGGCTGCAGGGACGACAGGGGCCGCGACAGTGGACGTGAAGGTAAGGGTCATGGGAAAAGTGGCAGGGGCCAGCAGGCTAGTCAGCAGCCGCAGCAGCCCACCTCGCCTGCCTCGTGGATCGGCCCAGCGAGCAATTTCCAGAACCAGAACTAGGCAGCATATCCGACCCATTCACCAGCTCAGTTCCCATTTCAGCAACATGGCTTATTAGGCCAGTTCCACTGTACCATCCATCCCAATTCCAATAGCATCAAGCCTACGTCGCACAGGCCCAATTCCCGCAGCATCCCACTGGTCTGGTCCCCTCTGATTTGGGCCAGGCTTTCAGCAGTTTGAACTTGCAGCAGCCCGATGACAATTGGTACATGGACATGGGGGCCACTTCTCACCTCACCCGCTCTGCATGTAATCTTCCCAAACTATTTCTTCTAAAGCATCCTCAATATATAATTGTCGGTAATGGCCATCGCATTCCAATTCAGTGTTATGGTACCACTTATACTCAACCACCTCACCCATCATTTTCCCTCAATAACGTGTACTATGCTCCAAACATCATTAAGAATTTAATTTCTGTCCGCAAATTCACTCGTAATAATTTCGTCTCTGTTGACTTTGATCCTTTTAGTTTTACTGTGAAGGATCTTTGTACGAAGAAACATCTTACGAGATGCAAATAGCACGGGGGATCTATATCCATTTTCATCCACCTCCGCGGCCAGATCTTGCCCCCTATCTCTTTAGATGATATCTCTCCGCCAATGTGGCATAGTAGTTTGGACACCCAGGAGCCCCAGTTGCTAATTTTTTTAGAAGCAATAATTTTATTCAATGTAATAATGGGATACATGCCCAACACTGTGTTTCTTGCTATGTAGGCAAACATGTTCGTCTTCCTTTTAAGTGATCTACAAGTGTTACGGTTTCACCATTTGATATTATTTATACTGATTTATGGACATCTTCTATCTCTAGTTCACTCGGTCATAAATATTATCTCGTCTTGTTAGATGATTTTTCTCATTTTATTTGGATTTACCCATTAAAATTTAAACCTGAAGTGTTTGTCAAATTCCTCGAGTTTCGTGCCTTTATCAAAACACAATTTGAGAAGAATATTAAATTCTTTCAGCGTGATAATGGTCGTGAATTCAATGACTCCGTGTTTCATCGCTTTTGTACAAATAATGACATGATTTTTCGATTCTCATGTCCTCACACCTCCCCTCAGAATGACAAAGCAGAACAAATCATCCGCACGATATATATTTTTTCAAGAAGATATTTTTTACTCACCAACCAAACACTAGAAAACATGTTCCAAGAAAATATTGTTCATGAAAAATGACTTCCTTCGTACCAAGTACATACTAATCAAGTAATTATGAAAAGCATAGCATAGTGTAGAGCAAAAAGCCACTTGGGATTCTTGGTAGAACCCTTGTGTAATATGGTTTCTCAAGTTCCTACCTTTTAGTCTCCAAACTCCAATTTCAGTCTCATTAACTATACTAAACTATCCAGAAACTAAATTCTATATACCTTATAACAAGAAATAACTAAACTCTATATACCTTATAACAAGAAATAACTAAATTCTATACAAGCTAAACAACTTTTGTATTGCTCCAATTTTACCGGATGTCCTCGAAGGAACAGCTAAACAACATTTTGTTACAATTTTAAAGGTCTGAACAGAAATTTGAAACAAAAAGGACTAACCTTGAATTTTGCTGAAATTGAGCAGAGACAGTGAAGCTAGAACCTTATGTTCAACCAGATCACCATGTTGTAAGCATTCTATCAGCTGAGTGATAATAGCTAGAAATGCAGATAGTTCAAACTCCGAGTCGTTCAGTGAAGCGAGCGCTGAGCTCAACCACGCGACGGTTGTTAGACAGATTCGGACCATTTTCGAGTTTTCAGAACCTAAGCACTTTGATAAAGCCTCCACAAAAGACCTTTTGCCACTGCCAATGAGTAATGCTGATGCATTTAACAACCACTTTTCCCTGGCCTCTTCTTCATCATCCTCCATCTGACAATTTATTGCGCTTTGGTCAACTACACTTTACACGCATGGAAAAATAATTCATAATGCTTGGAGAATCAGTGACAGTCTATGTCAAAACAAGTAAGAAAGGACTTCAAAATCTGCTACCAGCTTTTCCTATTGCACAAAGCAAAATTTGGCCAGCACATCAAAGGTAACATGATTCAAGTGGGGGGAAAATGTGCATAACGAGAAACCATCAGTAAAAGAGGTTCTTGATTTAAGAAATGCCAAGAGGGCACAACGAGATGAAAACAAGTTGCTCTAAGCCGGGGACTGAAAGGACAGTGCAACAGATGTGTGGTACAGGATTTAAAACATATGCCATAAAAGAAAGTACCTATTGCACGATGTTGGCAGACTTGGCAACGAATGAAAAAAGGAGCATTGGGGGGACAAGATGTTTCCCAAACTGATTGAGCCAAAGGCTCAGTTTTTCCTCACAAGATGAGGTACTGAATATTTTAGCTGGTGCTAAGTTCATTGGACTAATTGACAAGTAAGGAATTTCCATTGGTTAAGTTTGAAAGTCAAATTATTCCAAGTTCTTACAATGTTAAATCTGGCTATCATTCCATTTTATACACACTACAAGGATGTAAGTGGTCAGCTACTTGAGTCCCCGGGTCTGATGAATAGATAAGTGGTCGACGCATAGGGAAATTTCATTGTTCAATGTTTAAATTTTGAATGAAGAAACACAAAGTAACATCATTGTTATTTCTGGTGTACTACAGAGTTCATGAGTGCAATGTGTTAGTAAAGATTTTATACAACCGGACAACAGGCCCAAAGAAACATGACAAGATGTATCAATTTGATTAACCAGGAGATGAAGTCCATATTATTTGTGGCAGCCCGGTGCACGAAGCATCGCACGTTCACACAGGGTCAGGGAAATGGCCGCACTCCAAAGGGGTGTGATGTGGGCAGCCTACCTTGACACAAGCATCAGTGGCATGGCTGATTCCACGAGGTCCACATATAATTTGTATTTTAAATAAAATTATTTCTTAGACGAATTTAATCAGGACAAAAAATAAACATACCGTTATAACAGTTGCATCAACCGGCACATTATACTCTTTCTCATCCAGATATTCCACTCTGAAACCTTCAAGAAACCCTGCTTGCTTTAGGATCCAATCCTCTGTCATAATCTTACCCGAGAACAAAAAATGCCCTCCCAGAATAAGTAGTGCTTTGCAACGTATTTCTCTGCTCCTTTCATCTGATAAGCTGCTTTCTAAGGCCACACTCATAGCATCAACAACATCATCTCTGTATGTGTTGGGCATCTCTGTGTCTGCCTGCAATTTAAAGTCACTAAATTAACAGTGACATTAAACGCTATGCAGGTCTCTTAAACAACAACAATAACATACCCAGTGTAATCCCACGAATGGGTCTGGGGAGGGTAAAGTGTACGCAGACCTTACCCCTACCTTGGCAGGTAGAGAGGCTATCCAGGTCTCTTAAACAAGTAACAAAAAGATACAACACCTTTTCCTCAATTCAAACTAGCTGGGATCGTCTATACGATACATCTATATCCATTCTGTTTTATTCAAACACATGCCACTCCAATACTGGTATATAATAAGACAAAATTAAGAATTCTCAATGTTACTACATACACTAGTTTTTTGCTCAATACTTAACCAATGTTTTGACTAATGAAGTACATAGTTGGTCTCTAAATTAGATTGTGACAACATGAGGTGTAAAACAGTATGCCCACATAATGACACTCTCAAGGATATGGAATTATAGTAGTCATTGTTAGCATGATGGACATGATATTGTGAATATTGAAAACATAAATAGAGATACTCTAGATATATGAAAATAATAATTAGAGATATTTTATATTTATTGTAGAATATTGTGTAGCATTAACTATAGAATATTGTGTAGCATTAACTATAGATATTGTGTAGGATTTACATTAAGTGTAGGATATTTTTCGGTCTTTTATCTCTTACTCCTCTTGTGTATAAATACTTATGTAGTATGATGTATTAGATGAACAAATTGAGATAGTCATTCTTCAATTTCTCTCTTGTTTTTCTCTGTTCTTGACATGGTATCAGAACCATCTTTTCACTGTTGAGTCTTAGTTCTTTCATCTGTGATTTTTTCTCCAGATTTTTTTTTGAAAGTCTTTGTTCTCTTGACTGCTCATCAAGAGTGTTCGCTATAACTTGATGAATCGTGACCCGTCTCCTTCCTTGGATGTTTGTTTTAGGAAATTACTTCGTGAAGAGCAGTGTCTTGTCACAGAAAACGCTTTCAAACAAGAAAATGTTGTCACTGTTGCATTTGCTGCTCAAGGAAAAGGAAAGGGCAGAGATATGACTAGAACTCAATGCTACAGTTGCAAGGAGTATGGTCATATTGCTAGCAATTGTGGCAAGAAGTTCTGTAATTATTGTAAACAGCAAGGACACATGATCAAAGAGTGTCTCATGCGCCCTCAAAATCGTAGAGTCAATGCTTTTCAAGCTGGGATAAAAGATTTCACTATTGATAACTCATCTTTAGCAGGACAAGTTCTTACTCCTGAAATGGTACAACAAATGATCGTGTCAGCCTTTTCAGCTTTGGGGCTACAAGGTAATGATATTACATCTAATTTTTTGCTTGTTGATTCTGGCGCTTCCAATCATATGACCAACTCAACTAGTATGCTAAAAATGTTCGTAAGTATCAAGGTCCCTCACAAATTCAAGTTGCCAATAGTAGTAATTTACCCCTTACCAAGGTTGGGGATATTACTCAAACTTTCAAAAATGTGTTTGTATCACCTAAGCTCTCCACTAGTCTTATTTCAGTTGGTCAATTGGTGGCTAACAATTGTGATGTGATTTTTTCTCGTAATGGTTGTCTTGTGCATAATCAGGTGTCGGGGACAATAATCGCGAAGGGGCCTAAAGTTGGAAGATTATTTCCTATACACTTTCCCATTCCCCGTGTACTTTCTTTTGCTTGTTCGTCTACAACTAGTAAGACTGAGGTTTGGCATAAGCGTTTAGGACATCCAAATTCTACTGTGTTTTCTCATTTATCGAATTACGGTATATTAGGAAATAAAAATTAATTTTCAGTTGCTTACTTTGATTGTTCTACTTGTAAATTAGGCAAAAGTAAAACTCTTCCTTTTCCTAATATTGGTAGTCGTGGTGCAAAATATTTTGATGTCATTCATAGTGATGTTTGGGGTATTTCACCAGTTATTTCTCATGCTCATTTCAAGTATTTTGTGACATTCATTGATAATTATAGTCGGTTTACATAGGTGTATTTTCTCCGTTCCAAATCTGAGGTATTTTCCATAATCAAGACATTTTTTGCTTATATTGAGACTCAATTTTCTACTTGTATCAAAATATTAAGATTTGATTCTGGTGGAGAATATGTCTCATGAATTCAATAATTTTTTGATTGAGAAAGTAATCGTCTCGCAACGCTCATGCCCATATACGCCACAACAAAATGGGGTTGTTGAGTGTAAAAATCGTAATCTTTTAGATGTCACTCGTACTCTATTGAATGAGTTTTTCTTGCTTTACTTGTGATTATACTTTGTCTTGAGCCGAGAGTCTCCCGGAAACAATCGCTCTACCTATCAAGGTAAAGGTAAGGTATGTGTACACTCTACCCTCTCCAAACCCCACATTGTGGGATTTCACTGGGTATGTTGTTGTTGTTGTACTATATTGATTGAGTCATCTGTCCCATCTAAATATTGGGTAGAAGCTTTGTCTATTGCTGTCTATTTAATGAATAGACTTCCATCTAAAGGGTTAAATCTTGAGTCTCCGTATTATCGTCTTTATCACCAAAATCCAAGCTATCATAGTTTTCATACATTTGGTTGTATTTGTTTTATGCATCTGCCTCCTTCTCAACGCAATAAATTTTCTACTCAATCTACTAAATGTGATTTTATGGGTTATAGTACTTCGCATAAAGGTTTTATTTGTTATGATCCAAGTTCTAACAAATTTCGTGTTTCTCTAAATGTTGTTTTCTTTGAGAATCAGTATTTCTTTCCTACTCATGTTGAGTCATCTTTTGTTTCTCATTTTCTTCCTACTTTTGAGGATTTGTCATCTTCTTCTAATAGGTTAAAACCTGGATTTGTGTATGAATGACGTCGGCCAACTTTACCCATCCCGAAACTGATCTGCCACCTGAGACTGCTCCACAACTAGAACCTGAGATTTCTTCTGCTCCTCTTGAGCCCACTCGGCGATCTACCAAGTATCTCGTACTCCTAATTGGTATGGTTTTTCTTCTACTTTATCCACCATTTCTGTTCCAACTCATTACTCACAAGCTTCCAAGCATGAATATTGGCAGAAAGCAATGGAGGAAGAACTTTTGACATTTAAAGAAAATGACACATGGGACATTGTTTCATGTCCTTCAAATGTCCGCCCAATTGGATGTAAATGGGTCTATTCCATTAAACTTCATTCTGATGGAACTCTTGATCGGTATGAAGCTCGATTGGTTGCCTTTGGTAACAGACAAGAGTATGATGTGGACTATGAGAAGACGTTTGCACTAGTAGCAAAAATGACTACGGTGTGAACTATTATTGACATTGATGCTTCACAAAACTGGCCTCTTCATCAAATGGATGTGAAAAATGTTTTTCTCCACGGTGATATCAAAGAAGATATTTATATGAAACCTCCACATGGTTTTTTCTCATCACCTACATCAGATGTATACAAGTTGAAGCGGTCTTTGTATGGATTAAAACAAGCTCCCAGAGCTTTGTTTGACAAGTTTTGGTCTACTTTACTTCAATTCTCTTTGAGCAGAGAAAATATGACTCATCTTTGTTTCTTAGTAAAACATCTACAGGTTGTGTTCTTTTGGTATATGTACATGATATTATTATTACAGGAACTGATTCTTCACTAATCACTAGCCTCCAGCAGCAGCTTAAGGATTCTTTTCATATGAAAGATCTTGGTACTCCTACATACTTTTTGGGGTTGGAAGTTCATTATGATTCTTTAGGTGTATTCTTAAACCAGCACAAATATACTCAAGATTTGATTGCTTTGGCTGGTCTTCAAGAATCTTCCTCTGTAGATACTCCATTGGAATTGAATGTAAAGTATCAGCGTGAGGAATGAGATCTTCCTGGTCCAACTTTATTTCGGCAATTAGTTGGGAGCCTAAGTTATCTTACTATTACTCGGCCTGATATCTCTTTTGCAGTTCAACAAGTGAGTCAATTTATGCAGGCTCCCCATCATCTACATTTGGTGGTTGTTCGTCGCATCATTCGATATCTCTTACGCACATCTACTCGTGGATTATTCTTTCCTAGTGGTTCTCCAATTCGGCTTGATGCATTTAGTGATTCTGATTGGGCTGGATGTCCTGATACTCGCCGCTCTATCACAGGTTGGTGCATGTTTCTTGAGGATTCCTTGATATCTTAGAAGAGCAAGAAGCAAGCTCGCGTTTCGAAATCTTCAACATAGTCTGAATATCGAGCCATGCCTGTTGCTTGCTCCGAGATTGTTTGGCTTCAAGGTCTACTTGCAGAGATCGAATTTCCTCAATCTAATCCTACTCTTCTCCACGCTGACAACACAAGTGCCATTCAGATTGCCATAAACCCGGTTTATCATGAAAGGACCAAACACATCGAGGTGGACTGTCATTATATCCTGGAAGTTGTAGATAAGGGAGTCATTACTCTTCCACATGTGTCTAGTGATCTTCATATAGCTAATGTGTTCACAAAATCTATGACACGACAACATCATCAGTTTCTAGTAGGCAAATTGATGCTTCTTGATTTATCAGCATCAATTTGAAGGAGGATGTTAGCATGATGGACATGATATTGTGAATATTGGAAACATAAATAGAGATACTCTAGATATATGAAAAGATACTTAGAGATATTTTATATTTATTGTAGAATATTGTGTAGCATTAACTATAGAATATTACGTAAAATATTTAGTAGGATTTACATTAAGTGTAGGATATTTTTCTGTCTTTTATCTCTTACTCCTCTTGTGTATAAATACCTATATAGTATGATGTATTAGATGAACAAATTGAGATAGTCATTCTTCAATTTCTCTCTTATTTTTCTATGGTCTTGACCGTCATTTAGCAACAAACTAATGGTATGTAATATCCACTCCATCGTTTCATGAGTTAGATAAATTTCATGATGCATTGAACAATATACAACCTTGAGTCATCAAATTACAGAAATAACTATGGAATTTTGACTTTGAGCTACACTTTAGTAATGAACTTTGCGTCTCTTTCTTGATACTTTGGAGTGTTCAGGTCATGGCAAACCCTACATCTTATACCAATTATATGTTTTTCAGAGAAGTGCTATGCACAACCAAGGAACTCGATTAGAAAGGAGATGGTGTTTAGAAACAAAAAAAAATCAAAATGACCTATAAAAAGAAAAGAAAAAAATCTAAAATTGCTAGATGTCTAGAAGAGCAGACTGCTAATATGCTGACCGAGTTAGACAGGCAATCTAGGAGCTCAATGGAAAAGAAAATGTGGTTTGGCAAACAAACAAGAATCAAATATGACAAATTAGAGCATTGAGACTATGTTACTCGGATTCTTCAAAAATATTGTTGGTGTGTGTCGGATTCTTCAAAAATATTGTTGGTGTGTGTCGGATCCTTCAAAAGTAGTGCATTTTTGGAAAATCTGACATGGGTACGACAACATTTTTGGAGAGATCGAGCAACATAGCACTGAAATACAACAGAAGGTGTTTCTTTAAATGCCTTTAAAATTCACGTGATAAATTATCCAAGATCAAAACTCCTGAAATAACAAGCTAAAAGAAACTTCATAGGACATAAGCAGTATTGTGGAAGAACATGAAACACGTTCATGAACTTTATTTAGAGAAATATTTAGATTTGAAACATACTAGAAGATCAAAGTGCAAGAGCAGCACAGGTCAGCAACCATGATTCTTTGTTCACATGGACAATCCTGGAGATACATCAGCATATCATGCATCACTTTGACTATATTATCTTTGTGAAGGCCTTTTAGGAAGAACTTTGCATCTTTTCTCCTGAAAATATTGGAGCGTGGTACATAGTTAATGTAGCTAAAGCGATCCACTATCATTACCCCCTAAGACCGCATCATAATCAAGCAAATATAGAGTATTTGAGCATCTTAATTGCAAAGCAAGTTTCATCTGGATATAAAAAGGGAAGCCTGGTGCACGAAGCCTCCCACATTCACGCAGGGTCCGGAAAAGGGTCGCATCCTAAGGGGGTGTAACATAGGCAGCCTACCCTGACACCTATGTTGCTCAAGCTCATCAAAAATATTGTCGGGTGTGTGCCGGATCCTCCAAAAGCTATGCATATTTGGAGAATCCAACATGGGTGAGCAACATAGTCTGACACAAACATCAGTGGTTGATTCCATGGTCCGAACCCATGTACTGGATTCATCTGGATATATGAATCAGATAATCTAATATTCAATTTTTCAAAAATGAAGTAACAGCTTTCTTGCGAAGTGTATATAGTGTCTACATTTCCATTTATGCCCTGGTAAAAAGAAACATTAAAATATATTCAGATGTGTTTGTTTGACAACTCTAACCAGGTCATTTAACTTCTCAACAAAGAAAGGAAAACATACTTGTCATCATGCTCAAAGCAAGAGAAAGACCACATGTAAAAGAATCATTTTTTCTTTAAAAGTAAAATATGCATGTCACATTATTCATGTATTGTCACTGTGCATCTGCTAGAAAAAGCTCTTGAGCTTCAACTTCTTGTGCTCTAAATCTCTATTGATACACTTCAAATTTCTCCATGCAAATTCGCCTGGCCAAATATGATTTTTTATCTTTCAATGATGTACAACCTACTCATCTACTTTTTTATTTTTTTGCCAAAACAACAGGTACTACGCATGCCATGAGGCAAATAAATGAGAAGCTCGTGTGTAAGAGAGAATACATTTGAAAAACCATGTACCTGTTAAGGCAAATGAGTTCAGTCAGGATTAAAATAGCATTTCTTCTCGATTCCAACTCTCTGTTCTGAAGAAGATTAAGCAGCCACATCTTATTAACATTTCTGACAACTACATTTCAGCAATTAGTGTCAGCCTCAATGCAAGAGCGAAGTAATCTGGAAACACATATCTTCTCCCTTGTGTTTCCACAATTAAATCTCTGGATGAGACCGTAAGCTTCCAAGGGATAAAAGCTGCTCTAGAATTGCCCATTTTTCATCCTGATTTAAAGCAACAAGTAGTTGTTCCAATACGAAAACAGCTATTTCGTTCTTCAACCAACCGTGTCCCCCTGAATTCCCGGATACATTAGAGAAATAAGCCACACGGTGCCTCCAATGTTCCGATTTCCAATTATTGATGACACGCTTCAAAATCAAGTTAGGATGGGGAACACTTTGACATTCTAACGATTTTCGTGTTACTGGACACGTTCGGTTTCCTTTAGAAAACCAGTTTGTAACAGATGCTCTCTCAAAGGTTTGGCCAGTCTCGAGGGTAACTGGATCTTCAAAAAGAAGTCCAGTCAAAGGGCAGATAAATTCCCGTGGGATATTTGTGGAAGGTCTTCCCACATAATCGTCGTAATCGACTCCCACACATTTTCAAAACATCATCATAGTTAATTATATATTCAACATAAAGGGAACTAGAGAACACTCTCAAAGATGACGTTGACCTACCTTGAGCAGGAAGCACTACCTCATCGCTCTCCTGCTCAAGAGCTGCTTTTGTTATCCTGTAGGATATGAACTCGGTCAAATTTGCAGGTGCAAATGAATCCAACATGTTGGACTAAAATGGAGTTGTTGCATTCGGATCAGAGGTTCCAAATATTTCCATGAAACTTTTTTCTTCTCGAGAATCTGCTCCAAATACCTCCTCTGCATCCCAAGTGGTCGATGCACCATACTACACATCAGAACGCCCCCAGAGTTTAACTCGTCTTATGTAATACGAAGTATGAAGAGGGAATAATAATGTTTGGCAAGCATAGATCCTAACTCACTAGATCTAGAGCTGTAAGAAGTACAATTAAGTTGCATGTCTTGATTTGGTAACACCAACAGCAAAAGAAAAGGCACATATGTTTAACTATGTAAAGCTTATCATCAGTGTTGTCAAAGGTGAAAAACTTTAAAAAGTGCTACAGGTCTATTGGGCTTTAAGCGTAAAGTGCAAATGAAGAGTGAGCTTTAGGGAAAAGGGCGCAATAAAGAAATAAAAAAGAAATGTTCTCATTAACAATTAATATATCTCTTTCCGACTGTTAAGAGTCCCACATCGGATATGGAATGGGAAAATGGACTCCTTAGATGGACTTGGACAATCCTCACCCTACAAGCTAGCTTTTGGGATTGAATTAGGCCAAAGATCCATTATTTACACCGACTATATCTATAGTTTAGTACTGCTCAACTCAAATAGAACTCATGGGCAATGAAGTGCACGCCTTAGCCCCTTGCATGCACTGAAACACAGCTTAAGCGAGGCGAAGCACCCTCCCTGAGCTTTTTCTGATCTTTGGGGCTTAAAAGTACCTTAAATGAACCTTTGACAAGACTACTTATCGTTCATTTC
This sequence comes from Anisodus acutangulus, assembly GCA_029783415.1. Taxonomy (NCBI): domain Eukaryota; kingdom Viridiplantae; phylum Streptophyta; class Magnoliopsida; order Solanales; family Solanaceae; genus Anisodus; species Anisodus acutangulus. Next base: position 1,200,798 of record CM056489.1, on the reverse strand, counting down.
AAGTTTAATGAAATTGTCATTGTGACTTGGAAAGAGATAAAATGATGAGCCACACACATACCAAAATGAAGCATTTAAGTGACTGAAGGAACAACGATATGCTGGTGACTGAAACTGCTAAAAGTATCCACAAAAGTACATATTGTTTTACAAAATAGATTTTGAAGAATCCAACAGTATATTGGAATACAGGGACTAAAGTATCTACATCATTCAAACATCCCCTATTTATTGTCTTAAATGGATCAAGTAGAACTTCATTTGCTTCAAATCTCACCGGCCAAAATGTGGCGGAAACTTAGCCAGGACTTTAACCAACAATTTACACATATTTGCACAATTTTTGTCTAATCATGATCCAAGTTCTTTAAAGCTATGTATTCAACACTTACTGAAACAACTGTAGCACCAGCCTCAACATCTTGATCTATACACTTGATCACTTCGGAAGCAAACCTAGCAGGCCTCCTCACACTAATTTCATAGCTTTCTTCCTGGTGCTCTTTTGATTTCGCTCCTAGTTTATGTGAATGACGGAATACTTCATCATACAACTTTTTTATGACAACCGGCTGAGGTGAGAAACCACCAACGCCACTACTTAAGTGGGCAGAGTTGCTAAAGGAACCTTCACGCGGAACAGATATAGAAGAAATTTGAATAGAAGGAACTAAAGGAATATCAGCTCCGTCAGTTAGCCATTCCTTGTAGTAAAGTGCAAACTGATAAGTCCCGTTGTCCAGATTTTCGTTGTACAATTTGTCCAGAAGCTTCAACTTGCTTGACTTATTATGTAGATCACCAAGAAAATTAGCTTCTAAATCATACCAGACCTTCAAATGTGAAAGATGATGAAGAAATATGCGATCCCACAAATCCGGCAATAAATTAGTCCTTGCCTGAAAGGGCAAATCGCAGAAAACTTGCAGTAGGTGATTTGCGGCTATACGGTCCTTCTTCTGTATCTTATATATGACACTGAGATACAGATGAGCACAAGCTACCAATTTAGAATTGGGAATTCCAGAAGTAAATCTATCCCGTAATTCGTTTGAATTCAATCCTGTTATTACACTAAGCTGCACTGAGACTTTCTTAAGTTCTTTTTCATTTGCACAATTTTCTGCAGCTCTTTCGACTGTTTCTATAGCTTGTTCAAGAGTGGCTATGATCTTGCTTTCAGTATTCAAGCCTTCTTCAAATCCAGAAAAATTTAAGGAAGCAAAACTATTGTGACGAAGCGATGTCCTAAAATCCTCGTCTAGGAGAAAATTTTTTATATGCCCGTTCATGATAGAGATTACAGCCTGAATAGCAACTTCATCGAGAGCGGGAATAGCTGCATTGTGCTCAATCTCAGATTTCCTTAGGCTTGTAGATGCATCGTAACTTTTGTTGGTTACTGAACTTCTAGTTGATCTGTTGTATGAGGTCTCGGGTTGTTCCGTATGTTTCTGATAATTATCTCTAAAGCTTGGACATCCTGGGAGAATTTTAGTAGAATTATTGAGACACTTTGTTGTTGCTTGTGTATATTTTTCGAAGGATAGTCGCTTTCCTTCTGCTTTCTCATCACTTCTGGTAGAAGACCTGCCTTCACCGCTCTCATTTCTGTAAGTTCAAAAAAAAAAAACTAACGCTTAGTCTCTTAACATCCAATGATAGATTGCATGAGCCCATTTTGTGCTTATTTTCCTTCGCTGGCCTCCTGTCAGCAAAATCGACCCTCAGGGTAATGTCTTTCGAGTCATGCCAGTGGATATCAGATTTTGTCCTCTCCGTCTTTTTTGCACCTAGTGAAGCAACATTTGTCTGAGGTTCTTGAAGTCGGTAAATAGGACCACTTCTTGCCTTTTTTCCCGATGAAGCTCGAGGTGTTGTCTTAGACATCCTTCTGTTGAATACTTCTTTTGCTAAGAGGTCCTCTAGTGGCATGGCCATCTTCCATTAGATTAGAATATCAAACCACCTAAACACGAACCAACAAAAGATATTGTTTAATGCCAGTTAATATCAGAAGTATTAATTCTACCACAGCCATAAACTTCCCATGCTCCCGAAAAAAGAAGAAACAAACAAACAACAACATCTACTATTACTATGTCTCAACTCCACATTAGTTGGAGTCATAAGGAGAAAATGTCTATCCTATTGGCACAAATTATAAAATTAAAGTAGATAGTTAACGAAAGAAATCGACTTTACTTTACTTTCAACCGAGAGAGGAAAAAAACTCAAGTTCAAATACCTTACTTTGTTTCTTTCACTACACTCATTTCCTCAACAGATTTAGCAATCACACAAACAAAACAAATAGAGAAAATATCAGAACTCTAAATTGCATATATTACATAATAAGCAAACGAGGATCTCTTAGATGTTTAATGAAACCACAATTTAGCTCTAGTTTCCAATCAAGTATTTCAACAGAAGGGGTAACGAAAGGAAAAACATAACCTTGGATTTGAATAAAACAGAAGTTTCACAAAACTAGCATTGAACAATTTAACATCTGCTCAACTCAAAGAGATCAAAACAAGGCAAAACGAGATAAATAGACGAACCTGCTAACATTAGAACTTTGAAAATTTCAACTTTATTGTTCTTTTAATCAAAGCTCAATTTTCCAAAGTAAATAGTCTAGCTATCCAACCTACCAGCCAAGAACAAAAAGGAAGTATTCAAGAAACATAAAACATGAGCAAACCATAAACAGAGGCGGATCTACAGTACTACATATGAGTTCACGTGAACCCAGTTATTTTTGCCCAAACTCTATATATGTATTAATATATCTACTAAATATCTATAAATATTTGAATGTGAACCCATATATTATTGTGTATTGTCTTGTGGTCGTTGTAGGAACCTATAAACTTCGAATCTTGATCCGCCTCTGACCATAGATAAGAAAAATGAAGCACCTCTTCAGCTTGTTTTATCTTCTATCAAGAGACCCCATAAACCCAACAAGAAAAACACATAAACCCACCAAGAACCAATGATTTTCTTTGATCTTCATTGATGAAATTGGAATACGGAAAACTGTTAAAATGTCGATTTCATCTCTCTTCTAAACAAAAACCCAATAACCCTAAGTAAACTCCAATTATGCAACATACCCTCCAAGGAAAAAAAACTTCGTTTCTCAGGAAATTCACGCAGCGGACGATCTTGAATCTGAGACTTTCTACACCAAAATATTTCTTAAACGAAGGTATTCGCGCTTGGATGGCGGCTTGATTCCCAACCAGCTTTGAGAATAAATGACTCACTACGATTCTTTTTCCATATCCCCTTGTCCTCCTGATGAGATGTGAATATACCACTATTCCTGGGGAGAGCCACAAAGCATCCTCGTTAGCAAGGGACGCACCCCAAGGGGTATGATGTAGACAGCCCACCTTAATGCAAGAATTAGTGGTTGCTTACATGGCTCGAACCCGTGACCTATTGGTCACACAGAGACAACTTTACCGTTTCTCCAAGGCTCTCCGAACAAAAAGGACATAATCAAGAAACACAAATATGATAAAACCTTAAAGAATAAATGTGAAAAAATGGAGTAACTTTCAGCTTGCTTTATCTTCCACCCCATAAACCAAACAGGAAAAAAACATAAAACCCACTAAGAACATAATTAGAAACACAAATATGAGCAAACCTTAAGAACAACTGTGAAAAAGAAAGTACCTTTCAGCTTGTTTTATCTTCCACCCCATGAGCCAAACAACAAAAACACATAAAATCTGCCAAAAACATAATCAAGAAACACAAATATGAGTAAACCTTAAAGAATAACTATGAAATAGGAAGCACCTTTGAGATTTTTTATCCTATCAAGAGACCCCATAAACCAAACAAGAAAATACATAAAACTCGCCAAGAACATGATCAGAAACATAGATATGAGCAAAATTTAAAGAACGGTGAAAAGGGAATTACCTTTCAGCTTGTTTTATATTCCACCCCATGATTCAAACAAGAAAAATACATAAAACCCACCAAGAACATAATCAAGAAACACAAATATGAGCAACCCTTAAAGAGCTACTGTGAAAAAGGAAGTACCTTTCAGCTTGTTTTATGTTCCATCAAGAGAACCCATAAACCAAACATGAAAAATACATAACTGCTTTTATTTTCATAAAGAACTTTGATCATCTCAATTTCATCTTTCTTCTAATCAAAACCCAATGCAACATACCCTCCAGGAACAAAAAGGACATAATCAAGAAACATAAATATGAGCAAACCTTAACGAATAATAGTGAAAAATGAAGCACCTTTCAGCTTGTTTTATGTTCCAACAGGAGACCCCCATAAAGCAAACAACAAAAACACATAAAACCCACCAAGAGCTTGTGATTTTCTTGATGAATTTTGGATTACGGAAAATAAACTCAAATATAAGCAGACCTTAAAGAATAACTGTGAAAAGGAAGTACCTTTCAGCTTTTTTTATGTTTCAACAAGAGACCCCATAAACCAAATAACAAAAACACACAAAACCTACCAAGAACATACACAAATATGAGCAAACCTTAAAGACTAAAAGTGAAAAAGGAAGTACCTTTCATCTTGTTTTATGTTCCATCAAGAGAACCCATAAACCAAACAAGAAAACACATAAAACCCACCAAGAACCAAAAAAAAACTAGTTGATTTCTTCCCATCTGTCCAAGTCTTGGTGGACAGCCCGGTACATGTTCTTGTGGGAGGTAGCAGGTGCCCAATGAAATTAATCAAGGTGCACGCAAGCTGGCCGAGACACTACGTTTATAAAAAAAAAAACTCCAACTATGCAACATACCCTCCAAGAACAAAAAGGACATAATCAAGAAACACAAATATGAACAAATCTTAAAGAATAACTGTGGAAAAGGAAGCACCTTTCAGCTTGTTTTATGTTCCAACAATAGACCCCATAGACCAAACAAGAAAAACACATAAAACCCACAAAGAACATAATCAAGAAACAAACATGAGCAAACGTTAAACAATAACTGTGAAAAAGGAAGTACCTTTCAGCTTGTTTTATATTCCAACAAGAAACCCCATAGACCAAACAAGAAAAATACATAAAACCCACAAAAAACATAATCAAGAAACACAAATATGAGCAAACCTTAAACAATAACTGTGAAAAAGGAAGCACCTTTCAGCTTTTATTATGTTCCAACAAGAGACCCCCATAAACCAAATAAGAAAAACACATAAAACCCACAAAGAACATAATCAAGAAACACAATATGAGCAAACCTTAAAGAATAACTGTGAAAAAGGAAGTACCTTTCAGCTTGTTTTATGTTCCAACAAAAGACCCATAAACCAAACAAGTAAAAAAAAAGGCAGCTCGGTGCACTAAGCTCCCGCTATGTGTGGATCCGGGGAAGGGCCAAACCACAAGGGTCTATTGTACCTTACCCTGTATATCTGCAAGAGGCTTTTTCTATAGCTTGAAACCATGACCTCCATTGTCACATGATTATGCCAAACAAGTAAAATACATAAAACCCACCAAGGACATAATCAAGAAACACAAATATGAGCAAACCTTAAAGAATAACTATGAAAAAAGTAAGTACCTTTCAGCTTGTTTTATATTCCAACAAGAAAATCATAAACCAAACAAGAAAAACACATAAAACCCACCAAAAATATGATCAGAGACATAGATATGAGCAGACCTTAAAGAATAACTACGAAAAAGGAAGTAGCTTTCCGCTAGTTTTATGTTCCAACAACAGAACCCATAAACCAAATTAGAAAAATACATAAATCCCATCAAGAACAACAACAACAACAACATAGCCAATGTAATCCTACATGTGAGATATAGGGAGGATAGAGTGTATGCAGACCTTACATCTACCTCGTAGAGATAGAGAGATTGTTTTCAATAGACGGCTTATGTAACGCATTTCAAAACAGTATGAACAAGGGAATACAAAAATGAAAGCAGTAGCAACAACAACAAAATAGTGCGAAATGAAAAGCAGTACATAGCATTCATTAGAAAGAACGGAAACAACAACGAAATAATGCGATACGGTGGCAACAGAAATTGAAGAACAAGAAACTACAAGAATAATACTAATACGGTAAGAAAGTTGATGCAAAACCCACTAAGAACATAATCAAGAAACACAAATATGAGTAAACCTTAAAGAATAACTGTGAAAAATGAAGTACCTTTCAGCTTGTTTTATGTCCCAACAAGAGACCTCGTAAACCAAACAAGCAAAACACATAAAACCCTCTAAGAATCACTGATTTTCTTGATTGGAAATTTGAATTGAGGAAAAACAAACAAAGGGGTATAGAATTTTCCCACAAAAAAACTGAAATGCTGATGATGGAGAAACTCAAAGGCCATTGGGTAGATAAACAAAGGAAACAACAAAAAGAGAAGGGAAGAAAGAAAATTGCTTAAAGGTTACACTAGGCAGCAAATGGAGAGAAAGGAAGGGAATAGAAAAAAGACAAAAGACAAACACAATTTGTTAGTTACAGTCACTTTCAGTCTACAACGTACAACTATATTAGAGCTTAGTACAACACCTTCGATGCAGATGTTCATTTAGGAATATTTGTTTACTTGTTTTGGCAGGCCCATAGCTTTAACCGTTTCAACGGCCGCTCTCTCCATCGCTTTCAAATAATTTCTTTTCGAAAACAAGATTATTTATGTGTAATGATTGGTGAATTTTATAATATAAATTTAATTGTAAAAAAGGTTAAAATCATAAGTTAGTTTAGAAAAAAGCTTCACTAATGAATATGTTTACAACTACTCTAATTTTTTATTGGTGTTGTTTAATTAGAAATATGTATACGCCAACTTATTTAAGTCAGGTACACATATGATTCTAACATATCCATCGCTCTTCCTCAATTCGTAGACATAAGCAAAATTTCTATTGGCTTCTCACCTTGAATTGAGACTTTGCTCTTCTTGTCCAGAAAAATAGTTATCTTCGTTAGAGCACGAGTCATCTAAACATGTGGAAAAAGTATTGTTTGTTATATTTTTAAAAAATAACTGTGGTGTCTAGCCAGTTTCCGCACACGTCGATTAATTCAACGAGATATATATCATCTCCCACCAGCAAAAGGTACTAGATAACGGTTATAAATCCTGTTATGGGCTTGGTATACCAAATAATTAATAGCACAGTCAATGATTGATTTGGGTCTGAGATGAAGTTACATCCCAACAATAGATTGAATTTTCTCTGGGATCCAGGTTAAGCAAAGTTAGCACGTTAAAAGGGGCAGTGGCCTATTGAAGGGGTTATACGTATTGTTGATTATGCTTAGGCAAAAGACTGTACTTCTCATCCTCAATTCTCTTTGTATCTCTCATCCCCTTCTATCTGTCCTTGTATTTTCAATTCCAGTACTTTTAGCAGTAACTATTGATATTGAGTTGATTTATATTTATGTTTCTCTGTTCAAAGTAATACAAAAGGTATTTGGGAGTCTCTTTGTTACATTCTGTCACAGATAAAAAGAAATCAGCTAGTGTATTATCTGTTGTTCGTTATATTATTGTCGTGTGATTTTGAGATTCATTTTTCGCGAGATTTATTTGAGAAGTAATAATACTTCTTCAATTTGCATGTTCAAACCATTCTTTATGCGAGAATCCTTTTTTTTTTGGTAAATACAAAATCATTATTAGCCACAAATCAGCTAACAACATTATCTAGAGCATTGCTCCGATTGTGCCCATAGTTTGCTATGGGAGTTACAGTTTCTTTTTAAGCATTGCTTCAGAGATGTTCAGACCTAGCAGTTAGTACAACACAATTAGAATTTAACATGCTTCTAGTGTATATAGTTCCTTCCATATCTTTCCAGAAAGCCGCAGATGCATACACCGAAGAAACTACCAAAATGTTGTTTTCCCTAAAAAAAATCCTTCTTGCTCCTTCTCTTGTCAGCTCATCAGCAACTGAGTTTAGCTCCCGGTAGCAGTGTCTGACCGGAGGTTTCCTCATGCTCTCTATCAACCTCTTATCTGCTGGAAATTTGTCTTTGGAGGGAGTTGCGTCCGACCAACTTTAACGGCTTAAACACTAGTGTTACGCATGTTGGAGAATCCGGTTCTTCACACGTGCATGATCTACTAAGTAAGTAGATAACCTTAGGGCCAAGGATCGTCAAATTTCGTTGAGAAATGAAAGAGATATTGGTCCACGAAGTGAGGTGTTTGAAGCATGGAAAAGTGTGGTATGGGATCAATTCTCCCTCATCGGTGGAGGAAGAAAGAATTGTTTTGTTTATAAGACTCAAAGTTGGCTTGGGGTTTGGGACCCCAAGGGGTATCCCATGTGTTTAAAGGAGGGAGGACCTAGATGTGCTTCGGTTCGAGGAAAGCCCACACGCCCGTCCGGTTCCGGGTTCTAGGTTCTCGGGGCCGCGGGCTGTGCTTCTTCTGATATTATCTTTTTGGACCAGAGAACTTTACCATATGTACAGTTTGATCCCTGAAGTTTCATATGTACAGTTTGGACCAGGTCAGAATTGGGCAGTGAGCAGAAACGTCCACCAGCACTCAATTCAGCCATTTATTTTGGCTGAATTACTCTTACTAAATGGCCAATCCGTTGCACATCTTCACCATTTATTTTGGAGGAATTACTTCCTCCATAATTGTCATTACTTGGCCAGTAATGGCACTTATGGAGGCAGTCCATCAGCCTCTCCTTCAACTATTTAAGAACCCCTTGTCACCATTGTTGAGCACACTTTACACTTAACGAAAATCAGTTCTTCCTACAACTTTCAGCATCATTTCATTACTCAAAATTCTTCACGGTAGCACTTGAGTTTCCTTTGCTCAATTGTTCCTTTGCTATTTTATCTTGGGAGACAATTGTCCATGACGTATAAAGGATACATACGGGGCAATATTGTCTTAAAGACAGAGTGCAAACACTCGACTCAGCATACACAAAAACAGTTTCAATTTCTTATTCAAGATTATTGTAATTTCCGTTTCCTGCACCTTTGTAACCTAACATTATCATGCTAGTATTTGCTAATAGTAGAAGTAAGTGAATGAGAATTTCCTTTTTGTGCTAGTGTAGAAGAGTCTGTTATTCTGTTTCAGTGTGTGACATAATATATGTGAGAAATAGGATATGATATCTTTAATTTAAACATAGAGGCCTCTTGAAATAATCCTTTGTCTCTAAATCAAGTGTCAATGAAATTCTTCACATTTTTATTCTCATTGGTTTGGTAGTTCAATGAATTGCTACTGTACAAACTGATTTTTTTCTTCATGTTCTTGCATGATCTAGGAATCCAGTTATAATGCTGAATTTTCGCTGGTTATTCCTTTTAGGACGATTATTTAGTAAATGATCTTTTTTTTTTTGTAATTTATGGACCTTTTTTTACCATAATCTAAATATTTTTTTAAGCAAATGAAAAATCTTATGAGAAAATATTAGACTACGGTTTAAAATTTATAGATGTTAGATGATAGCCTAATGGTTTGTCATCCTAAAGGTTATATTTGGACAACTTTTAAAAAGAAGATAAAATTTAAATGATGACCTAAAAAGATAATGTTCGTGTAAATCCACCGCCATTATTAATATAGTGATATGTTTGTTTGAAGCTCAGCATTTGAGGCTTGTTATTCTTTACATAGGCCATGTTTAATAATTGAGAAAAAGTGACAGGCTACAATGTTAATGTCCTTTTGATCATTTCGCAAAATTTGAGTCTTCATTGCTTTCCATCACCATCGAGTTAAGTGTTATGATGATTGTAGTTCATCTATCCTTTGAGTCCAGTACTTCTTGGTACAAAGCGATTTACTAGTCTTAAAAATTACATGTATACCATACAAGTTTTGTGTGAAGCTGAAAACGCCAGTCAAATTTAAAATTTGTCATTTCTAATGAAATTTTAAATAATTTTAAAAAATTGACTATATTTTAAATGGATCATCACAAGCAATTACCTGGAGCCATTCCTACTACTTAAAGGGTTGTTGGTTTATAGTATCTATTTGATTCCTATTAGTGGAGGATTACATTGATGTTAAAGCATGTATCTCATTTGACAATGTGCACAATATAAAATTTTGGATTTATTTACAAACTTCGTCGTTAATCCATCGCTAAATTGCTCATAGTTAAAAATATTTTTTGATAATTCGTTACTACTTCGTCGTTGAATAAAATTAGCGATGAATTTTTTTATTTAACTTCGGTTCGATAATTCATATTTATTTAGTAGTGGAATAACTTAATATATAAGATAATATTGAAAGTTTTCATTTGTTAGAACAAGTGTAGCAAAAAAACGACAATTCATTTAGAATATATCTTATTTTCTACTATTTTCTCCTTGTTATTTTAAATTTGTATTTTAACAATTTGACATTAAAAGCATATTAGGAAAAATAATTTGGAACGAATTATAAATCTATTACACAGTCTAAATAAAGAAAAGATTTATATAAAGTAAGAATTTAATGAATTTTAAAGTACAAAATATTAGGAATTCATACATACTTCAAATAAAAAAGACTTGTATAATTTTATTATTTGACATTAAAAGTCCTAAATATCAGAAAAATAATTAAATGATAATTTTATCTAGTGCGAATTCATTTTCCAAAAGATAAAAAGGTGTGTCACACATAAAATTGTTTTCCATGATCACTATTTAATCATGATGCATAGTTGTTTGGCTTTAAGGGGAAGAGAATTGGATTTCTTAAAAAACAATTAAGTATAACTTTTTATTACCTTTTTATAAATTACGTATGTTATTGCCTACTGGTAAACGTTTCCGTTGAGGCGATCGATACTAAATTCCTAAATATCAAGAATTTACCCTTTTTAAGTAGAGTTTACATACAATCAAACTTTCAGTAACATTAGTAATGATTAGTGATTACTACACGGATTTTGCATCTTTTTTATTACTACACGTTTTAGGACATTCAAATAAGAATAAAATATATATACGGTAAAATCGTAATTGATTAATTTCTAAATAGTAGCACTTCCTACAAGTGACGGAGTTATGATACTTACTAAGGGGTTCAAAATATTATTAACAAGTAAACACACGAAGAAACTAAAGGGGTTCAATATCTAATATATATATATATATATATATATATAAAAAAATTAACCATGTATAAACAATGTAATTTTCCATCGAAGGAGCCTTACTTGGTTGCGCCCCTGCATCCTACATAGATCAAAATTAGTAATCGATTTAATAATTTTTTTCTTTAATTTAATAATATTTAATTATTAATATCATACTCAAATTAACCACAAAAAAGTTTGTCACAGTTTATTTATAAAATAATGATCATAATCGATCTCTTTGAATAATTGAAACTTAACAATTCCATCTCACCTATTCGTATGAAAATATTATGCAATAATGAAATTGGACAAATACAATTCTTACAAAAAAAAAATTTGATATGTTATAAAAGTTCATTTATCATTATCGTAAGTTACCAAATACGTATAGTTACTTTTTAAATAATTTAATTGTGTAATTTTTTTTATGCTTAGTGTTGGGTTTTACAAAGGATTGCAGGAAACGAAAATTACAAGTAACTACAAGTAATTCAAGAACTGAAAATTACAATAGAACAACAAAACTGAAATTACAATTTTGTTGAAGAAGAAAAACTGAAAATTGTTTTTGCTGAGTCGAGTGTGGCACTCTGTCCTTAAGATAGTATTGCCCCGTATGTATCATTTATACATCCTGGACAATTCGTCTCCCAAGATAAAACAGCAATGGAACAATTGAGCAAAGGAAACTCAAGAGCTACCGTGAAGAATATTGAGTAACGAAATGATGTTTGGAAGTTGTAGGAAGAAACTGTTTTTCTGCTTGTGTATTTTCATGTATATCAAGTGTTGCTCAACAATGGTGCAAGGGGTGTTTATATAGGTGAAGGAGGGATGTTTGACTGCCTCCATAACAGCCATTATTGGCCAAATAATGACCATTATGGATGTAGTAAAGCCACCAAATAAATGGTGAGAAAGACCAACGGATTGGCCATTATAGGAGGAGTAATTCAACCAAAATAAATGGCTGAATTGAGTGTTGGACGTTTTTGTTCTGACTGCCCAAATTCTGACTTTCTGGAAACTTCATGGACCAAACTGTACATCTTGAAACTTCATGGACCAAACTGTACATCTTGAAACTTAAGGGACCAAATTGTATATCTGAAAGAATTCTGATCCAAACTATACATCTGAAACTTCTGGGATCAAACTGTACTTCTGACAAAGTTCTCTGACCCAAAAAGATAATATCAGAAGACCCACAACCCACGACCCGTGAACCCGAAACCCGGAACCGGAACGTCCTCCCTCCTTTAAACACATGGGATACCCCTTGGGGTCCCAAACCCCAAACCAATTTCGAGTCTTATATACACAACAATTCTTTCTTCCTCTACCGATGAGGGAGAATTGATCACACACCACACTTTTCCATGCTTCAAACACCTTACTTCGTGAACCAATATCTCTTTCATTTCTCAATGAAATTCGACGATTCTTGGCCCTACGGTTATCTACGTACTTAGTAGATCATGCATGTGTGAAGAACCGGATTCTCCAATATGCGTAACACTAGTGTTTAAGCCGTTAAAGTTGGTCGGTCGCAACTCCCGCCAAAGACTAATTTCCAACACTTAGTGCATGGATAAGGGAACTTATAATCGATAAACATTACTCTCATTGATATATAATATTATGTTTATATATAATTTTCTTCACTTAATTACAATTAATTACCACATATTCTCATCTCATTAAATAATTTAACCACGATAAGTACTACAGTACATAATTTAAGTGTAGTATGATAAATGTTACCCTTATAATCTAAATCGACTTTAGATTGTACCTTAGGGGTAGAGATGGCAACAAATCGGATTTGGATCGGATCCTACTAGATCCAGATCCAGGTTCGTTTTTCATACCTGAATTCAGATCCATCGGATCCACCGGGTCCACGAATCGAATCTGGATCCACATGTAAAAAAATTTGCCTTGCTAAGAATGTAATCTCGCTAAGATTTTTTTTTTTAACCGACAAACGATTTTTACTTAGCTAACAGTTTACTATGTTTCAATTTTGAAATGTTCATATGAGATATTTTATTCGTTGTCTCGTTTTGATTATGAGCTATTAATTGAAAATGTTGGACAATGACAATAATTGTGAAAATGCTGACTAGTATTTTCACAATGCAGAACTTGCATGTGCTTGGAATCTTCACAAATGAAGTGAATATAATTTTAACTACTTGTCTATGTAGATGTTAGTCATTCACTAATATAACATTGATTTTATTATCAAAATTACCTCTTTATTTTTTGGTTTTTGAGTTAACGCGGGGATAAATTAAACTTGTTTTGAGAATTAAATTTGCAAGGATGTGCTTAGCAATTTTAAGAAAATACTTATAAAATTACATTTTAGGTTATGAATATATTTAATAAAAAACGGATTCACGGATCGAATCTGGATCAGATACGGATCTCAAATACAAGATCCAGATCCAGATTCGATCCGTCAGAAATAGATCCGGGTCCGATCCGAATCCGTCGGATCTAAATTTTGAAGATCCATATCCTATAAAACGGATCTGGATCCACCAAATCCGGACCGGGTCCAGAATCCAGTGTCATCTCTACTTAGGGGGAGTAAATTTTGTCCTTAAGTTAACACTAAATGCTGTATTTTGTAGGACCCACAGTATAACATGCAAAAAAAAAACACCTCGAAAATCCAACAAACCGACAATTTTCCGAGGATCTAATGCTTAATGACTAAATTACCCATACTTATGTTACATTAAGAGCTATATGTTATGATTTGAATAATATTTGAAAATTAATTAAATATTTATTTATTAAACTTACTCATTATTTAAACTTCAATTCGAACCACAGATCGAAAGTTTTTCAAATTTTTGCTAGCAAAAGTGTAAAACCTTAACTTTATTTTCATGTCTAAACACGAGTTCAGCTTTTAAATACTCTTTTCATCAACTTAATTTCAAATACTTTTTATTTCATATCTCAATCAAATTATGTCCGGATGTCTCCTGGGGTGGGAGATTCCACCTTTTTTGGAGCAAATTATGTCCGGATGCCTACTAAAGTTTTAACTCTGTAAAATGTGCCAACCAGAAGGATTAGATTTTGGATTTCATTGAGATGTGGGATTTTTTTTCTATTTTCTAAATTGACCCTGATGCTTACTGGTATTTACTGGAAAAAGGAAAGTTAGGTGGTGAAATATTTACATCCAGTGAGGGCAGAATGGTCTAAAGAATTTTATTTAATAAACGTTTTTTTTTATATATTTCCAACTTGGGTATTTAGTAATCAACCTTTTTGTTGGGTAAAAGAAAAAAGACAATCTACCTTTTTGAATTTTGAACAAAGGAATCTGAAATGGATCACCTTTTCACTTTATTACATGACTAGCCTGAATTCTTCTTTTTCTGTTCATCTTTTTGTTGGGTAATTTTTCTTTTCATTATCCTATTTTTCTAAAATATATATTGAACAATATCTTGTAATTCGATTATGTATGATTTTATGGTGGTTACGGTATTCAAACTGCCTTGTCATGTTTTATATTGTATATTGTCATTATTTTTGTTATTTCTTTTCCCGACTGCTTTTATTTGCTTTTCTTTGAGCCGAACGTTTATTTGAAATAGTCTCTCTACCTTCCAATGTAGGGGTAAGATCTGCGTACATTGTTGTTGTTGTTGTATATATTGAACGATAATTAAAATAAGATAAATGTGAACAAATAAATGCAAGATGAAACATTGTTTTACCACGATACGCATAAAGCAAAGAGTTTAAATTACATACGGTGATAATATAAATAACTTTTACATTATAAGTACAATTTATTTCATATAGCAATACCATGCTAAAATTAAAATTAAGAGCTATATGTTATAATACATAAATTTCAAAGCGAATAAACACCTAAAGAGTCATACCTGAATGAATATGTTGCTTGATTTTATTCATCAATAAAGTACAATATATATAGTAGTACAAGAATATCTAAACTATGTAACTAATCAACCTAATTACAATAGGAAATACAATTCTACCTAAAATAGGAGACCTAATTACAATATGAATACAATTCTACCTAAAATAAGAGATATACAATTAGTGAAAGAATATTCGGGAAATATTCTATTACACCCCCGCAGTCGAAGCAAGAGGTTCACGAACACTGAGACTGTCTCGAAAATCATCAAATAGTATGCGCGGAAGTCCTTTGGTGAAGATGTCGGCAATCTGATATCTGGAAGGAACATGAAGGACACATGTTTGACCACGAGCCATTTTTTTGCGAACGAAATGAATGTTCATCTCAATGTGTTTAGTGCACTGATATTGGACGGGATTTCCGGAAAGATATATCGCACTATTATTATCTCAGTAAACCAGTGTTGCCTTTTGAATCGGGCAGTGAAGCTCAAGTAGAAGGCTACGGATCCAACATGACTCAGATATGACATTGATGACACTTTTGTACTCTGCTTCGGCATTGGATCTGGATAGTGTAGGTTGTCTTTTGAAAGACCAAGACAATAGGTTATCTCCGAGGAAAACGCAGTAACCAGACGTGGAGCGTCGAGTGTCAGAACATCCAACCCAGTCAGCATCAGAATAAGCAGTGAGACCAGTGAGCGAGGACATATATAGATGTAATTCGAAGTGAAGTGTACCTTGAACGTATCGTAAAATATGTTTGAGGGCATGCATGTGTGCTTCTGTCGGATTATGCATGTGTAAGCAGATTTATGCATGGCATACTATATGTCAGGTCTCGTGAATGTGAGGTATTGTAGGGCCCTAACCATGCTATGATAGTGAGTCGGGTCTAAATATGGAGGGCCGAAATCAGCGTTGATCTTGGAATTGGTGTCTACTGGCGTATGAGATGGTTTGCAAGATGTCATGCATGCACGGTCAATGATCTCTTTGGCGTACTTCTTTTGACACATAAATAGGCCGCCAAAATATCGAGTGAAATAGATACCCAAGAAATAACTCAGGGGGACCAGATCCTTCATAGCAAACTTAGCGGAAAGGAGAGACATAATGGACCGGCGGAGAGCATAAGATGATGTGGTGAGAATGATGTCATCAACATATAATAATAGGTAAGTCATGTCTGTATCCTTATTGTAGATGAACATATCAGATCTGTTGTATGACAAATCGATAGATGAGTTATAATCGGCGAACCGCTGATACCATGCTCGAGGAGCCTATTTCAGTCCATAGAGCAATTTCTGCAACAGACACACATAATTCGGATGAATGGGATCCCTGAACCCCATGGGCTGATGCATATATACCATTTCATAAAGATCCACATGTAAGAAGGCATTCTTGACATCAAGTTGATAAATATGCCGAAACGTGGATAGAGAAATGCTGAGGACGGTCTGGATGGGGTACAAGGTCCTATGTCTTATTATCAATAAGAGCATTATATTTGTTAATCATTGTGGCTTTCCAATTAGGATCGGATAAGGCATACTTCGAATCTTAAGAGACATGGGAAGGGATAACTGAAGCGGATAGGTTAAACAACCATTTAGGTTTATGAATTCTGTGCATGACATGTTTTTTCATAATTCGAGAGTGTGTCTCGCGACGTAGGATGGGAGGGGGTGTGCCACGGGACTGACGGGAGAGCAGGAATGACAGGGGTGGGGGGACCGATTGGCCGATGCTCGGTTTACCTAGAGGTGGTTGCGGAATCACCCTTAGGCGGGCTATTCCGGGTCACCGTCGGCAGAATCGGGTAGGCAATGTGTCCCGGACCGTTCGAGGTGGGGGCGGATGCCGGGGTCTGGAACAACTGACTATGTAAATGATGAATTAGAAAAGGGTTTAGGCCATCATCTAGGAAGTCGTAGAAATATCGATGTGACGAGTTTAGAGAGGCAAAGGGGAATTGAGACTCATCAAATAGGACATGACGTGAAATAATAATTTTACAGCTTGACAAGTCATAGCACGAGTAACCATGATGATTGGCGGGTAACCCAGAAATACATACGGCAAAGATCAGGGTTGGAGTTTGTAAGTGGTCGGATGTAGAGGATAACAGAGACATTCAAAGATACGCAAGTGTTGATATGAGGGGTTCATACGAAACAGAACTTAAGTGGGCGACTATTGAGCTAGAGACTTGTTTGAGATTATGTTTGGGAGATATGTAGTCATGGAGAGTGCATAATGCCAGAAATGAGGGGGAATTGAGGTGTGAGTAAGTAGGGCATGCATTAGGTTGTTTATGGTTCAGATTTTTCGTTCGATTTTACCATTTTGGGAGGAGGTGTGAGGGCAAGAAAAATGAAAGGTAAGATCGTTTTTTGAGCAAAACTGTTTGAATTGATTATTATTGAATTCTCTGTCATTGTCATATTGAAAACATTTAATGCTCTTTTCAAATTATGCTTTTACATAAGCAGTAAATGAGGAAAAAATGGGGTAAACATGAGATTTATTGCCAATTGAAAAAGTCCATAGAAAGTTTGAATAATCGTCCAAAAACAACACATAATATCGATGGCAAGCCGTACTTAAAATAGGGGACGTCCGCAAATCACTGTGTATGATATTGAAAGGCGGTAAGGTACAATTTGTGATTGCAGAAAATGGTAATTTAACACATTTCCCAAAACACAAGATTCACATATAGGAGTCCTAGAAATACGGTTGCAATTAATAAAATTATTTTTTCTAAGAAAGTGTAAAATATAATCTCCCAGATGTCCTAATCTAGATTGTCATAAGGAAGATGAAAGAGCATCAAAGGTTGATGGAACTGAGGTTGGATTGTTGACGTCGTTTGAAATATGGTAGAGATCTTCGGTGCTGTCACATCTCATTATTCGTCTCCATGTCGTAAAATCCTTCACATAAAAACCAAAAGCATTAAAGTCAAGGGAAACATTTTTATCAGTTGTGAAAACGTCGCACATTGTTTTAGATTTTTAATGAGTTTAGGGGCATGCAATATATTTTTTAAGATTAGTGGTGGATGTGGTAGGAATAAGGATGAATGACCAAAATCGCGAATGGAAATGTCTTGTCCACTATCAACAATAATATTCCAATTTAAATTACTCAAATTGGAATAAGATGAGAGAGTGTCTTGTGATGCCGTCATGTGAGATGTGGCGTATGTGTCCATATACCAATTTTCGTCTGGAATGTGAGTGACATTGTGTTCATAATTGTGTAAATGTCAGTCGGTGCATAAGTTGAGGGTGGGGCCTGTGATGTGTAGGCCTGTTATGGACTGGGTCGAGCATGTCAGGGTAAGTTTGTCGGTTCTAAGGCGTAGTCCACGAGGATGTCGGATATGAGCAAAGATGAGAGGCCCATGATGGTAGGGCCCACGCATCCCACGATGGGTAGGCAGCCTACGACGGAGGCTGCTGCTATTGTCGCGGTTGCTGCTGGCTGTTTTTTGCCGGCGAGGACTGCCCCTTCTCGCCGCCGTTGTTTCCAGAATTCCGTCTGTCGCGACCCTTTCCGGACTACCTGCTCCGTCGGTTGTTACGGGTGGATGCGGGCTGATGTAGGTCCTCGGGCAGGCGGTTCTGGTTGCTGGAGTTGGAGGCTCTGTTGTCGGCGAAGGGCTGACGATGGTGGTGAGGGCGGCCTCGGCAATGCTGGCCTGAGTGGTGTTGCGCTTGATTTTTCGGGTTTCCTCAAGAATAAGATTCGAACGGGCCTTATAAAACGGAGGTAACGATGTGCATTGCTGAAGGATGGTGGCAATGCCGTCATATGATTCGTTCAAGCATGCAATAAGTTGCATGACTAATCGATGATTAGTGACTGGTGCGCCGACATTAGATAGTTGGTCGGCAAACATCTTGAGTTTTTGACAGTATGCAGACACGTTTGGAAAATCGCCATGATGAACATCCATGAACTGATTTTCAAGGTATAACACTCATTGAGTTTTGTTGTCGTGAAAAATACTTTCCAAACGTTCCCAAGTTTGGCGGGTAGTGGCATCGGTCTCAATGATGGTGTGCAACAGATCATTAGAGATCGGGTCGTATATCCATTGGAGGACGGCTGCGTCCAAACGAGACCAGAGTGCATCATCAAAAGTTGAAGCCGAGGGTAGGTCTGTGGACTTCGGTGTAGGAGGGATGATGTGGTTGATAACTTCGTAAACATGACAATGGATCTTAAAAAGCTTCGCCCACGAGGAGTATTGACCTTTTTCCATCTCAAGAGTCACATGGGTGGAGTTTTTGATGTTGTTGACTGCAAGTGCAGGATGAAGTTTGGTTTTGTCAGCCATGGAAGAGGAAATTTATGAGGAAGAGGGAGGGAGAATGACCGGAAAAACTAGGGTTCTGACGTGGGAAAAGTGGCGGCCGAGAAAAGAGGTTGGTGGCTAGGGTGGGATATTTAGGGCTAGACTTCTGATACCATGAATGAATATGTTGCTTGATTTTATTCATCAATAATGTACAATATATATAGCAGTACAAGAATATCTAAACTAGGTAATTAATCAACCTAATTACAATAGGAAATACAATTCTATCTAAAATATGAGACCTAATTACAATAGAAATACAATTTTACCTAAAATAAGAGATATACAATTAATGAAAGAATATTCGAGAAATATTCTATTAATACCAACCAGTAAAGTAATAATAGTAGTAAGACCAAAATAAGATAGGATTGGTATAACCACTAAATAATTATATCCATAAAGCACTAAAAATGCCAAATAGAGACTTTGATACTAGGATTATTTTGTTTCAAATTTGTTATTTGTGTTGGTATGCAGTTGTTTCTAAGGTTGGCTTGGTTGGGCCTTCTTACCAGTTACCATCAACAGAAATATAGTAGATAAAAAATTAAGAAGACATGCAAATGATTAAGACGATAATCATGTTTATACATCAATAAAGATTGTGGTGGAATGGTAAATACCAAGGTAAATCAAATTTCATGCCAGTACCAAACACCATGTGGAAAAGAAATCACACTTACACTTATCTGTTACCATTAATAGGACGGCTGTAGATATATATATAGAAGTAATACCAATGATCAGGACAAGAATCATGTTTATACAACAATAAAGATTCTGATTGAGTGATAGTACCGCTCTATAATCATAAATTTTGGGTTTAAGCTAGAAATTGAATTGTATTGACAGAGAGCGTTTTATCTCCAAAGAAGAATATTCCGGAGTGAATCCAATTATCGAACATCGGGTGAATTTTTAAAAAAAAAATTATATTCATAGTAGATAAATAAAGAAGTCATACAAATTAAATGACCAAGACGAGAATCATGTTTATACATCACCAAAAAAAAATTGTGTTGGATGGTAAGTACTCTTTCATTCTTAATTATATTAAATATTTCGGATTCAAATTTTAGGAATTGAATCATTTTTTGTAGTGAGCGTTTTATCTCAAAATAGAATTTCTCGATATGAATTCAAATTAATTGAGCCACAAGCGAATATCGTACCTTGAGTAAAAAATCATCATCATACTTATCAATAACCATCAATAGGATTATAGTAGATATATAAAGAAGCCATGCAAATGACTATGACAAGAGTAATGTTTATATATATATATATATATATATATATATATATATATATATATATATATATATATATATATATATATATATATATATACTTTTTTCTGTAAAATTTAATATCTAATGTATAATATAACAAGAAGATTTCGGTACAAACTAACACTGAGAATGAAACTTTAATAAAAAAAATGAAGAAAAAAAAATACATAAAACAGGTTTTGGTCCAAAAAAAAAGAAGTTCAAAGTTAACGCTGTTAACCATGTGATTAAAGTTTGATTACAGATTATAGGATTGATTAAGACATTTCAACCAAAACTATGAGTAGTAGTCAACAGTATATTTGTTTCATGAATAAGATAATAATTTGCAAAACACTTTAAGTTCTAAATTTAAGATATATACAATGACTTAGCAGAGATAAGACTATAGAACATGCATTTCATATATATAAGCAAAAGATATGCCAACTTTTGACTTTATAGGAGTATTAAAACTACGTATCAATTTAATAAAGTGTTTTTTTTTCCTTCCAATAAAGTTGGTCATATTGTGATTTTCTTTCTTTTTCCCCTTTTAATGGTTTGTTTCACGTCTAATAATTTGCCAATTTGTTTTCTGCCAAACTCTTCCTTTTAATATGTGGTTGCTTAGTTAATTAAGTTGAAATCGAAATTTTTATCTCAGCTTATTGACTTAAAATGTTATGTAATTATCATTTTTTATTTATTTTTCAAACACTTATATCGAGAGAGATTGATTCAAATAATTTTTTCCGACTACTAATGAAAAACTAAATGAATTTTATATTGTTGACAACTATTTGAATTTTATTTTACAAATTACACCAGATGATATAAAAAATAATTCATTATATAATGGAAGCTTTTGTTATTATATAATAATAACAATAACAACAACAAAAATATAATATATTTGACTCCATTTATTTAATTTCTGTAAAAGTATAATCCATTCAAAAATTCAAAACATGCAATAAGGAGGGGATTGACTACAATGTAAAAATAAACTAGATATGTTGATTCATTTGAATAACAAGTGCGAATAAAGTGGTGAGGATAAGAGGATTCATATAAATAATCTAACTTAATTTGGAAGTGAGATGCTGATAATATATTTAAGGGTTAGTAATATTTTTAATCCCTCAATTATTGATAAATTCTGATTTTATCTTTCAATTAATTAAGATATACACTTTTAATCTCCTTGTTTGTATATATTTACAGATTTATCATAATTACTAACTGTTCCACCACCTAGTTACTAATGTGATATGTTAGGCTTATAGTGTCAGTTCAAATTTGACACTATAATAGAGCTATATTCCAACTATAACATATTTTCTACGTAAAAAGATTAATATTTTAAATTAATTAAATATTAAATATACTAAATTATATATCCCAACGAGCAAAATTAAAATTTACTTATAACAGAGGGACCAACGTGCTACTACCATAAATTTAATTAAACATTTTAATATGTAGTAATAGTTTTCAGAATTGTGAGTAACTCTCAAAAATGGCATTTGTACACTTCAAATTGTTTCTTATTCCTTCTTCTATAGAGATCCATTTGAAATGTTATCCTTTTATTTTCTCAAATTGAACTCTTATTTTGAGTTAAACAAATGTAAACAAGAGAATTAATTTATTATTTGGGTGGGAAAGCAAACTTCATTATTTTTCTCATAAAAAGAGAGAAATATGAATATCACTTCACCTATATCACAAGTAAAACAGTAGTAATAGTTTTCTCCTTTATTTACGCTAAAACTAATATTCTTTTTGTCTAAGTTAAACAATTAGAGTCGTTTGATAGTTGGTTAGAGTTATGCATATACTAGTAACATATGATTAGTTAGGATGACTACATATTATTTTATGCAGAGTTTAGTTATTTCATCTTTTATCTTGCATGAAATAATATATACATTTCCTCATAACTTATACATCTATTATTAACCGGATTTTTAAATTGCAAATTAAATATCGTATTAGGTGTGTTGAATTTTATACATAGTAAAAGAATACATCCAAACACGATATTATTTACTATATAGAATTTAATACATGAATAACTTAGCTCATAATCAGCTACCAAACAACCCCTTAATCACGCCCATTTTCACATAGCGCAAATAATTCCAACATAATGGCACATTAGTAATATAACCAAACAACATGGCCCTTTTCAAATATCTAGATACTTGACGATGGACCCCACTAACCCTATGTCTCCCCCTTTTTCACGGTAAACACCAAAATTTGATTATCCTTATAAGAAATAAGTTTAGAGAACTTTTGCCTTGTCCGATATAAATTTGATAAGATTAAGTTATGCCTCTTACGACATGATTTTGCGGGTTCTAAAATTGAATTTATGCCTCTATTAACATTAGTTCTGTTATGCCTCTTACGACATAACTTTGTGAATTCTGAAACTAAACTTATGCTCTATCTACATAAGTTCACTTAGGTAGGAATTAAGAAACATAACTTGTGTTATATTATGATACAAAAATATACATAACTTTTTTGTCAAATTAAACACTTTAATTTCACCCATTTTCATCTTGCTCAAAATAGTTCCAACATAATGGTATATCAGTAATATAACCAAACAACAAGGTCCTTTCCATAAAGATACCTCCATACTTGACAGATGGACCCCACTAATCCCATTTCCACCCCCCAAACAGTAAACTTCAAATTTTGATTTACTTTTCCGTTACCCCCACCCACCTAACCCCACCACCCCACCAAAGTCCCTCTCATCACCATTTTTTTGCTTTCTTTCTTGCTAAGTAGGAGTAGCTTAAAGTTGCAGCCTCCCCAAAAAACCCTCTCTCTCTCTTCTACTACTACTACTACTGCTAGGGTTTGTTAGTTCTTGCTGGTTCTCTTTCACCATTCTTGAACTAACAATCAGTGGTAAATGCAGCTCTTTTCTATCTTTCTTGAATCTTTAATGCAAAATTTCATCTATTTTGCTATGTGGGTGTGTCTGTTTTTTGTTCATTTTGCTTATTTTGCTGTAAATATGTAATCTTTTTCATTTATTTGATCACCATCTCTTGAAAATGCAGCTCTTTTGCTAGCTTTACTTTGCTAAATCCTTTTGTTCTTTGATTTCTTGCTGAAGTTTAGATGCCCATCTTGCTATCTCTATATGTTCTGTCCCCCCCCCCCCCCTCCAAATCTATCTTGAATCTTTATGCAAAATTTTATCTTTTTTGTTATGTGGGTGTGCTTGGTTTTAGTACATTTTGATGATTCTGTAATTATGTGCTGGTAAAGTTGTAATCTTTTTTATTTATTTAAAATCTTGATCAACCCTCTTGTACTAACAAAGTAACAACCAATGGTGAATGCAGCTCTTTTTTTTTATCTTTCTTGAATCTTTATGCAAAATATCCTTTTTGCTATGTGGGTGTGCTTGGTTTTAGTATATTTTGATGGTTCTATAATTATTTGCTGGTAAAGTTGTTATCTTTTTTATTTATTTAAAATCTTGATCACCATTCTTGAACTAACAAACAAGGGTAAATGCAGCTCTTTTTCTATCTTTCTTGAATCTTTATGCAAAATTTCACTTTTTTTTGTATGTGGGTGTGTTTGTTCTTTGTACATTTTGTTGGGCTTATGCTAATGTGCTGGTAAAGTTGTAATCTTTAAGTATTATTTATTTAAAATCTTGATCACCTCATCAATGGTAAATGCAGCTCTTTTTCTTGCTTAACTTTGCTTAAATCCCTTTTGTTGTTTTTAAAAGACTACTTCAAAAAAAAAATCCTTTTGTTGTTTGTTCCTTTGCTGAACTCTAGATGCCCATCTTGAATCTTTATGCAAAATTTCACCTTTTTTTGTTATGTGGGTGTGCGTGTTTTTTGTTCATTTTGATGGTCTTATGCTAATGTGCTGGTAAAGTTGTAATCTTTTTTATTTATTTAAAATCTTGATCACCCTTCTTGTACTAACAATCAATGGTGAATGTAGCTGTTTTGTTTGCTTAACTATGCTAAAATCCTTTTGTTCTTCTTTGCTGCTCTAGATGTCCATCTTGCTCCCTCTATGTATTGTGTTCTCTCTTTTCTTTTTTGAATCTTTATGCAAAATTTCATTTTTTTTATGTGGGTGTGTTTGTTTTTTTGTTCATTTTGCTGGTTTTATGCTAATGTACTGAAAAAGTTGTAATATTTTTTGTTTATTTAAAATCTTGATCACCATTTTTGAGTTAACAAAGAATGCTTAACTTTGCTTAAATCCTTTTGTGTTTTTTTTTCTTTGCTGAACTCTAGATGCCCATCTTGTTCTCTCTATCTTTCTTGAATCTTTATGCAAAATTTCACCTTTTTTTTGTTATGTGGGTGTGTTTGTTCTTTGTACATTTTGTTGGTGTTGTGCTAATAAGCTGGTAAAGTTGTAATCTTTTTTTTGTTTATTTAAATCTTGATCACCGTCTCTTGAAAATGCAGCTCATTTGCTTGCTTAACTTCGCTTAAATCCTTGTGTTCTTTGTTTATTTACTGAACTCTATAGATGCCCATCTTGCTCTCTCTATGTACTGTTTTCTTTTTCTAGAATCTTTGTGCAAAATTTCACCTTTTTTGTACGTTTTTTTTTTGTACATTTGCTTGGTGTTATGCTAATGTGCTGGTAAAAATGTTATCTTTTTTGTTTAGTTAAATTCTTGATCACCATCTCTTGAACTAACAAACAATGGTAAATGCAGCTCTTTTGCTTTCTTAACTTTGTTAAAATCCTTTTTGTTCTTTGTTTCTTTGCTGAACTCTAGATACCCATCTTGCTTTATCTCTCTATGTACTGTTCTCTTTTCTACCTTTCTTGAATCCTTAAGTAAAATTTCACCCTTTTTGTTGTGTGGATGTGTTTGTTTTTGTGCATTTTGTTGTTTATGATAATGCGCTGGTAAAAATGTAATTTTATTTGTTTATTTAAAATTTTACAACAACAACATGCCCAGTATAATCCCACCAGGTGGGGTCTGGGGAGGGTAGAGTGTACGCAAACCTTACCCCTACCTTATGAAATTCTCGATTACCATTTATTGAACTAATAAGCAATGGTAAATGCAGCTCTTTAGCTTGCTAAATCCTGTTTTTTTCTCTGCTTCTTTGCTGAACACCGGACGCCCATCCTGCTTTTCTCTATGTTCTGCTCTCTTTTTTCTATCTTTCTTGAATCTTTATGCACAATTTCCCGTTTTTGTTACGTGGGTGTTTTTAAAAATATTTTGCTGGTGTTATGGTAACGTGTTGGTAAAATTTTATCATTTTCCTTTTGTTCTCTGCTTCTCTGCCAAAGACTAGATGCCCATCTTGCTCTCTCTATCTACTGTCCTCGCTCTCTCTCTTTCTTGAATCTTTTTGCAGATTTTCACTTTCTTTTGTACATTGGTGCGTCTGTTTATGACATTTATTTTTTATTTTTTTCTCTTTTATTTATTAGTAAATGAAAAGGTAAGGTAATGTTTGTTTATTGTTTTTGTTGTTGCCATATAAATTTTCTATATGTATGCTGGTATATACGTTGTGGGTTATATTATGCTACTGTAGTTGCCAAGATTACTTTTCAGTTGATTGGTGTGAAGAATTCTCTTTCTCTAATGTCCGGTTTTGCCATTTGTGTACAATTTGTGATTAATGTACTTGTAAAGATGTAATCTTGTTAAAATTTACCAGTTTTCAAAAAAAAAGATGTAATCTTGTTAAGTAGAGCGGAGCTGTTTTCTACGTGGTTTGTCTGTTCTGTGCAATTTTGAGGTTTGTCTATGCTAATGACTTGCAAACTGTAATCTTTCCCAGTAATTTAAACTATAGCCTCTCTCTTTTGAATGTATGAGTAATATGGCCATTGAGCACCATAGTGTGTTTTGTCGTCTACATCTTCGTGCTTGCAACAATGTGATCTTTTTCAGTTAAGTAGAGTGAAGAGTTTCACTTTTGATATATTCATCAGAAAAAAGAGTGTCACTTGTGGTATACACACCCACAGAAAAATGTGTGTGTGTGTGTAGATTTTGTGTACTTCTTTTAGGTGTTTTGATATTAATGTACCTGTAAAACTGTGTTTTTTTTTTTGGGTTTTGGATGTTAATAAATCTGTAAGATGTGTTCTTTTGCGAGTGTTTTTCTTTGTATGAAAAAGTTGTCTGTATATCCTGTGGTTTCTGTACATTCTTATGTTTATTTTGACTTAACTGTTCTCATTTTCACTCAATGCCCATGCAGATCACTTGATGTAGTATTAGTTGCCTGTTAGTGTTTCTTTTTTGGCTTTTAATCTTATTTACCTGATGCTAATGTGATTGCACATGAAATTTATATTTCAGACTTTATAAGTGAAGATATAAGGTGTGAAAGTTAATTATAATGGCGTCAAGAGGGGGACCAGAACCTTCGCTGCAGCGGCGGATAACACGGACACAGACGATGGGGAACATTGGGGAGTCGATGATTGACAGTGAAGTGGTGCCATCGTCTCTAGCAGAGATTGCTCCTATTCTTCGTGTTGCAAATGAAGTTGAGCCCAGTAACCCGCGTGTCGCATATCTATGTTAGTTCCTGAGCCGTCTCTGTAGTTATTCATTGTTGAAAGTCTTAGGAACTGTTTGGCCATGAGAATTATTCACTTTTACCCGGAATAATTTTTCACCTTATTTGAAAATCGGTGTTTAGCAATAAATTTCCAAATCCAACTTTGAGTTGGAATCCATATTTGGGAAAGTGCTCCAAAACCTGTTTTCCAACTCCATCTTCATAAATTTCAAATGAATTCTTCTTATCCCATTTAACGATTCAACTAATAAAGCATCATTCTTTGGATCAATTACAATGCTTTAAATTTTAGAACTCACAGATTTCTTTATCAAAACAGTTGAACTCACAGATTCAACTACACGGACAAATGTGTTTCAGTGTCAAGTTCATCAAAATGGAGAACTGTCCTTTAGAATTCTGTTTGAGATAGTTTGCTACGGAATTTCTCAGTTCTACTCTCAGCCAGTCGATGCTAGGGGCAATCAATTTGATGACATCTAATAATATGCCTCATCTAGTGGAATTCGTGTGACCATCTCATCTAAAAGCTAAAGCTTAAGCTCGTAGAGGGAGCACACTAATTTATTTATTATGTCTTCAATATTCCCCCTCACAGGAAAATACTTTTTTGATAATGGGTGGTGGGAGAGTTGAATGCAAGACCTGTGTCTGCTATGCTACCAACTTGAATTTGTGTAACCATCTCACCTAAAAGTGTAAGCTATTAGAGAGAGCACATTTTTTAGTTTATTAATTATGTATTCAACAGAATGTAGTGTTAATGTAGATAAAGCCGCCTTATTGTGGCATTGTAGTATGGGTGATTAGTAAAAGGCTGCAATTGGATGGTGTGTGGAGAAGTGGCTAAGTACATTCTGATGCTTTTTAGTTCTCTATTCTAACATTCAGATATCAATACTCTGGTTGTAGGTCGGTTTTATGCTTTTGAGAAAGCTCACCGGTTAGATCCCACTTCAAGTGGACGTGGTGTTCGACAATTTAAAACGTCCCTCCTGCAGCGGCTTGAAAGGGTAAGTGGCAAATCATGGATTTTTCTCTCCCTAATAATATCTCAATGACATGCTTAAAATATTTTCTGTTCAACCTGTTTCTCTGGTGAAGTTTACTTGCGGTAGTGGTATTTCCTTTGCGCTATTCGTTTGTTCCATGTCCTAAAAGTTCTCAAGAGTTAACAGTTTATTCCTTTAGACACTTCTTTTCAGAAGGTCCTTTAGATGATACTTAGGACCCGTTTGGCCATGAAAATTATTCACCTTTTCCGGAATAATTTTTCACTTTATTTTAAAATCAGTGTTTGGTTATAAAATTTCGAAATCCAACTTGTAGTTGGATTCCAAATTTGGTGAAGTGCTCCAAACCTGTTTTCGAACTCCATCAATAAAGTGATCTCTTCTCTCTTTTGCAAAAAGTATAGCCAATCACAACTCCATCTTCAACTCCAACTTCATATTCCAAATAAAGTGAAAAATGTTTGGATTCTATGGTCAAATGCCTACTTAGGAATCCAACTAAAAAGGTCATGTGCCTGTCATGAATGAGTTTCAGGCAATTGCTATTCTTCCATTGTCCAGTATTTTCTTATCTATCTACTGCTTTTCATTCTTTCTTTTCCCAGTGCTATTTCTTGCTTTCAGCTTTAGGAATGGTGGTCATTAATCAAATTTATTGGAAGACCTCAGACATGTTTGTGCACAATTGTAATTCGTGTAAGTGCGTAACACATTTATTTTTCAGGAAAATGATCCAACCTTGATTGGAAGGGTTAAAAAAAGTGATGCACGTGAAATGCAGAGCTTTTACCAGCATTACTACAAAAAGTACATTCAAGCTTTGCAAAATGCTGCCGAGAAAGCAGATCGTGCACAACTTACCAAGGCATACCAAACTGCAAATGTACTCTTTGAGGTTTTGAAAGCAGTTAATCAGACTCAAGCAGTAGAAGTTGATCGTGAGATTTTGGAAGCTCATGATAAAGTTGCTGAGAAGACACAGATCTTAGTCCCTTATAATATTCTTCCGCTGGATCCTGATAGTGTAAATCAGGCAATTATGAGATTTCCTGAGATTCAGGCTGCTGTTTACGCTCTCCGAAATACTAGAGGTCTTCCATGGCCCAAGGATTACAAGAAGAAGAAAGATGAAGATATTCTTGATTGGCTTCAAGCTATGTTTGGGTTTCAGAAAGATAGTGTTGCAAATCAAAGGGAGCATCTCATTTTGCTACTCGCAAATGTACACATACGCCAGTATCCAAAACCTGACCAACAGCCCAAGTTGGATGAGCGTGCTTTGAATGAAGTCATGAAGAAGCTTTTCAAAAACTACAAGAAATGGTGCAAGTACTTGGACAGGAAAAGCAGTTTATGGTTGCCGACCATACAACAGGAAGTACAGCAGCGTAAATTATTATATATGGGATTGTACCTTCTCATATGGGGGGAAGCTGCAAATTTAAGATTCATGCCGGAATGTCTATGCTATATTTACCATCACATGGCATTTGAACTCTATGGCATGCTAGCTGGCAATGTTAGTCCCATGACAGGTGAAAATGTTAAGCCAGCCTATGGAGGTGAAGAGGAAGCTTTCTTGAGAAAAGTTGTTACTCCTATTTATGATGTGATTGCACGGGAAGCTGAAAGAAGCAGAAGAGGAAAAGCAAAGCATTCCCAATGGAGGAATTATGATGATTTAAATGAATACTTTTGGTCAGTGGACTGCTTCAGATTAGGTTGGCCCATGCGTGCTGACGCTGATTTCTTTTGCCTCCCTGTAGAAGATCAGCGAGCCGAGAGAAATGGGGTAAAGCTTTTAGCTGCAGAAGTCATTATCTTCTGCAAATTGATTATCTATTGTCTTTGAGTTTCATGATTTAAATTAAGTTTTGAAGGAGAGGACAGAAGTTGCAATCTGCCTTTCATGTCCCTCTAGTCTGAGAGGACTAAATAGTGCTTTAAGAGGGATTATATTGCTACTGAACAGGATATAAGATTCTGAATTGGTAGTAAGCGGACAATATTTAAAGATAGGACATTGCACTGACAATATTGAGTTTTTTTTCTTCCTCTGCATAGATTAAAACTTAAAACGTGCTATACAGAGGACCTAGGTTTTTGGTGTAATAGGTAATAGCACTGACAGTATGGAGGAACATATCTTTTCTGTTCTCTGTCTAAATGCAGCTCAGAACATTTTCTTTTAATGCACGTAATTAAACTTTAACGTGCAATAAGAGGTCCTTTTATTGGTTCAATAGACATAGTTCTGATAGTTGAAGACATTTTTGAGTTCTCGTGTTCTCTGTCTTAATGCAGCTGTGAGTTTTTCTTGCAACTACTTAGTTGTGTAGCTATATTCCTTCACATTTGCACCATTTGTCTGTGGTTATCGTTTATAAAATCACAATATTACAAAGGTTTTGTTTCTAATCATTTTTTTATCAGGTAAACAATTTCATTTGATAAATCTAAAGGCCAAAGTCGGCCGTATACAAGAAGTATACCAAAAAGTAAACCTACAAAAAGATATGGTCCTGTTTCTAATCATTTAGAGTTGGGGTTTGGTCTAACAAAATTGTAAGATTTGTTAAAGACACTTTGCTGTCAGTGACTCTGTGATATGTACCAAATACTCTTTCCTTTTGGTACTAGTCATTTAACTCATGGTATACTGTTTGTAATCTTGGCGACTTGGTATGTGGATTTGACTGTTTTTCCGGCGTTGCAGTTCATTTAGCATTCATGCTTCCATTACTTTGAAATTGTAGTTTTCTTTATTTATGACGTTACAGAACTAATGCCCTAGTGCACTATCTATCTGCTGGTTTTTTGAAAGTTCAGTGAAATTTTATCCTTGATGACATGAACCCACTAATTAGATCAAGTTATTGTGAAATCTAGGAGAACAAGCCTTCTAGTGATCGCTGGCTGGGGAAAGTTAATTTTGTTGAGATACGTTCATATTTGCACATCTTTAGGAGCTTTGACAGAATGTGGAGCTTCTTCATATTGTGCTTACAGGTACTTTCTTCTTTTTGAAACCATGTCTGGATATTGTCCTTCATCTTTATGTAATTGACAATGTAATTTAGACAAGTGTTGATTGTGTGTAGGCAATGATAATTATTGCTTGGAATGGTTCGGGAGACCTGAGCATGGTTTTCACTTCCAATGTTTTCAAGAAAGTATTGAGTGTGTTTATAACAGCTGCAGTTTTGAAGCTTGGGCAAGGTTTGTAAAATTAATTTCTCTTTTCTGCAGCATTAAAACCGTATTATTATGCATTGAAGCGCTTTCATAGTTTGCTACCCACTGTCCAATCTTGCTGCACTAATATTTCTATCATGGTTGATGATAGTGTTGGAAGTTTTCAATAAGTGATTGGATAATACGTGAAATTGGAAGTTGTCAGTAAGTGATTGGATATACATGAAAGATTGTTTTTCTTTTAAGGTAAATGTTTTATGTGTGCCTTTCGATACACAGCTTAAATACTACTCCCTCCGTCCCAATTTATGTCAAGGTGTTTGACTGGGCACGGAGTAAAAGGTATCCAGTAAATTAGTCTGTGAATAAGCTGGCCGGGCAAATCTGTCATTAAAAAGAATTATTTAGCATTTGATGCTCTGCGATATTAGAATATGTCCTTTACTCCAGTGAAATTGGTATCACCGAAACAAATACAGTTTGATTGCACACAGGCCGTCGTGAATGACAACATATACTGGAGAAGTTACTTTTTCTAAGTGGACCCTACAGCAGTGCTCTTATTTTTGTGTTGCCTCAGTATTCTGACACAATAACTTACATCAAAACTGTTGCAGCCACTCTTGATGTGTTGCTTAATTGGAAAGCTAGGCGAAGCATGTCATTCTATGTTAAACTACGATACATATTGAAGGTCATAACTGCAGCTGCTTGGGTCATCGTTTTACCTGTCACATATGCTTATACGTGGGAAAATCCTCCTGCATTTGCCCAAACCATTAGAAATTGGTTTGGCAGCAACTCAGATTCTCCTTCACTGTTTATACTGGCTGTGGTTATCTACTTGTCACCCAATATGCTCGCTGCTCTGTTCTTTCTTTTCCCCTTCGTTCGTCGATTCCTAGAGAGATCACACTACAAAATTGTGATGCTGATGATGTGGTGGTCACAGGTATATGCTTTTTGACTCGTTTGTGCATTTGTAAAAGCACTTATTCGTCTGCTTAGAAATCTGATACGATTTTTGTTATCAATTGCAGCCTCGTCTTTATGTTGGTAGAGGAATGCATGAGAGCACTTTTTCATTGTTCAAGTACGACGTCACTAAGTCGAAGCTTTTAAACTTTCATATCGATGCTTCCACTTTATATCTGATTACTTTTTATTCTAAAATTCAGATACACTATGTTCTGGGTACTTCTAATCGCGACAAAACTAGCATTCAGTTTCTATATTGAGGTAATGCTTCTTCTGTTGTCAACTTTTACCCTTTAATCTAGAAGCATGTTGTTTTATTTATTGATTTCCGTTTAGATGCATTAGATTCTTGGAAGGACAATGTCACTTTCATATTAGAAGATTGAGTTGTAATATGGATCAGCTTTTTACGTGCTAGCCAATAGCTGTTATTGTCTTATTTTAGAGACATTTTTGTCCTACTTTAGTGTTTTATAAATTGGTATTTGACTTTCTTCTGTTAAGTATGAATATATGTTTTTTTGCTGTCAAATCCCATTGGTTGAGGGAATGGGTTGTGGTCTCCTTATATGGTTTTGGATTCACTAGAATAAGCATTTCTCTCGAAAATGATTTGTTCTCTTAGAAAGGCTTTCTTTCTTGCAAATAAGCATTTCACAAGAAATTGCTGATGAGGGAGAGGAGTAGATGCTAAAAGGGAAAAATGCACCCAGTTCCTCACATTTATTTCCTTATTTACAAATTAATATAATATGTTCATAAAAGTTGCCTTCTTTACGAGTTATACTGACAATGAAAAGTTGTTTGCTGTAGATAAAGCCTTTAGTGGAACCAACAAAAAAAATTATGAGTGTCCACATTACCACTTACCAGTGGCATGAATTTTTCCCCCATGGTAATGAACTTGACTTGAACTTTTAGATATTTGATATTATGCTCCTCTCGTCGTGATCCTAATGTGGCTATTTTGATTTGCAGCAAGCAGCAACATTGGTGTTGTTATCGCTCTTTGGGCCCCAGTTATCCTTGTAGGATTCTCCTCCTCCATTTGGATAAATCTTTAATAGAGACGTGGGGTAACAATAGTAATTTATTCCAGTTTAAGCTAAAAACTGGTCGGATTTATTTTGTTGTAGGTTTATTTCATGGATGCTCAGATATGGTATGCCATATTCTCTACAATATTCGGTGGTATTTATGGAGCATTTCGTCGGCTTGGAGAGGTTGGTGATTAACTGCTTCACTTCTGTGGTCTTTTGTCTGTCTTAATCTTGGATTTATGGATAAATAATCTTGGATTGTAATTGAAAAATGAACACAATATAGACTCCTCAGTTTTTTAAGTATAAGCTGTTTCTGCAAATTCTAACAAAATAAGATGAGAAGCTAATAGATTTAGATATGCTTTTGTCATTAATCAACAGGAGATGTGACCTTTTTGTTTTGGGTTGACTTTGATATGAGCTTGGTGTTGCCAGTAAGAAAATATCATATTAAAATGCTGAACATGTAACCAATTTATGTTCGTTTCTTTTTAAGCTATGCAAGGAACCATCTGCTTGGTTTAATTTGTGTATTCAGTAGCTTAGAATCTTTTCAGTTTTCGTTCTTATCTGCCATGTAATGATAAAGTTTAGGGGCAAGTCCAATTGCTGTTGACAGTTGTTTCTGAACAAACTGTGATTTGAATCTCACCAGCAGCTATTTGCAGACTTGTAATTTGATGTTATTGCTTTAACTTATGTAGAATTACATATGGATTGATTGCTCTCAGGAAATATTATACGTTGCTTTGGGTGTGTTCGGTATGGAGGAAAACATTTTCTGGAAAATATTTTCCAATTTTCTCATGTTGGGTTGGCCTCGAATTTCTTGTCTTGCATTCAGATTCGAACTTTAGGAATGCTGAGGTCCAGGTTCCAGTCTTTGCCTGGTGCTTTTAATGCTTGTTTGATACCGGAGGAGAAGAGTGAGCAACCTAAAAAGAAAGGACTAAAAGCAACATTCTCTCGAAATTTCGCCAGGGTTAGGTTTCTTTTTCCTTGTTACTGGTCTCTAATAACTAAATTTGTTTAAGCATAGAAATAATGAAAAGGAAGTTATCAGGAAGTTTAACTTGTGAACTTTGTATAATGGCATCATATATAGGTGCCGTCCAACAAGGAAAAGGAAGCTGCAAGGTTTGCTCAATTGTGGAATAAAATTATCACAAGTTTTAGAGAGGAAGATCTTATTAGCAATCGGTAAGTTCTGAAATGTCTCGCACATCATTTTTGCCCTTCCATCATCCTTATTTGTCAATCAAAATTATGCATGTACTTACAACTGTTATGCGTGCATTCATTTTCAGTGAGATGGACCTTTTGCTTGTTCCCTACTGGGCTGATCGTGAGTTGGATCTCGTGCAGTGGCCACCATTTTTGCTTGCTAGCAAGGTTTTCTCTTCTTTTCTTTTTTAGTTAAAATATTTAAATTTTTAAATTTGGCACTAAAAGAGAAACTTATTTGACAATGTTGGTAAATAATTGTGCATTCCATTTGACTAGACCGGATTTGTTTGTTCGTTTTAATGTTGATGTATTATGAGGTTAACTATAGTTGTGCATTCTGAACGATTATTCCTTCCTTCATCCAAAAATCAGTAGCTGGTGGCATATTTATTTCACTTGATTTCTGACTCATTTCTGTTGCCTCATTTGCTTTTTATCTTGCTATCTTGTTGTCATATCTGGAAACAGCCTCTCTACCCCGCAAAAGGTAGAGGTAAGGTCTGCGTACATCCTACTCTCCCCAGACCCCACTTGTGGGACTACACTGGGTATGTTGTTGTTGTTGTTTATTTCTGACTCATTCAAATTGTGTGAATAGATTCCAATAGCAGTGGATATGGCTAAGGATAGCAACGGAAAGGACCGTGAGCTAAAAAAGAGAATTGAGGCTGACCCGTATATGTCATCTGCTGTTTGTGAATGCTATGCTTCATTTCGCAATGTGATAAAAGTTTTGGTTTCAGGTCATCGTGAGAAAGAGTAAGTTTCTGCAAGTATATACTGACTAATGCTAATGCTGCTATTCCTTTGCTCTGAAAGCTTTTCTCACGTTGTAACTTCTCAATTTGTGTTGTTATTTAGGGTTATAGAGTATATCTTTTCAGAAGTTGACAAGCATATTGAGGCTGGTGACTTAATTAGTGAATTCAGGATGAGTGCTCTTCCCAGTCTCTATGAGCTGTTTGTTAAGCTCATCAAGTACTTGGTAGGTTTTCAAAGTCGTTCTTGTTGAATTCTTCTCATTGTCACTTTTATGGATATCGCTACACATCCAATTTTCTTGCTGATAAATTGGGAATATTGAACTGAAACTGTTTTTTTTTTAAAAATTTACAGCTAGAAAATAGGCAGGAGGACAGGGATCAAGTTGTGCTTCTATTCCAGGACATGCTAGAAGTTGTTACGCGAGATATAATGATGGAAGATCATCTATCAAGGTTTTTCACTGGCCTATAGTCATTAATCATACAGGTTATTCATGAATTTGGTGAATAAATTCTGTTTGGACATTTTTCTTTTCAACCAAGCAGCTTGGTAGATTCCATACATGGAGTCCCGGGATATGAAGGAATGGTACCTCTTGATCAGCAATATCAGTTATTTGCTTCTGCTGGAGCTATCAAATTCCCCCCTCCTGAATCAGAAGCTTGGAAAGAGAAGGTAGGTCAAGTCGAGGAAAATATATTTGCAGTTAGTGTTCATTTTCCTTTTCTGACCGTTGTTATTTTTCCACAGATCAAAAGATTGTACTTGCTGCTTACAGTAAAGGAGTCCGCAATGGATGTACCATCCAACTTAGAAGCTAGGAGGCGAATATCCTTCTTCTCCAATTCATTGTTCATGGACATGCCCTCAGCACCAAAAGTTCGCAATATGCTTTCTTTCTCGTAAGTCCTTGGGCCTTATTTATTGAGGATCCTTATCTTTTCCCATTATCAATAGGTGCACTGCAACGATAACATGTTTTCATGTTTATTTGCATAATTACTTTTGACTAGTGATTGTTGCTGGAGATGGAGGTTGATTATAGGTAGTATTGACGATGTCGTTATCTCCAATTGTGTGTTCCAATGTTGGGCCTTATATTATTGTGTCTGTGCTCCAATCGGAAGGCCCGGGCGTGTGGTGTTAAATTGTCACATTGATTCAGGGTTGTGGGGGGGGGGGGTTGTTTTGTCTCCTTATATGATCTTGGGCAATTCTCAGTTCATGAGCTAGCTTTTGAGGTTGAGTTAGGCCAATGTTCATAAATTGTAACATAAAAGCAAAAAAAGGGCAGCCCGGTGCACTAAGCTCCCACTATGCGCGGGGTCCGGGGAAGGGTCGGACCACAAGGGTCTATTGTACGCAGCCTTACCTTGCATTTCTGCAAGAGGTTGTTTCCACGGCTTGAACCCGTGACCTCCAGGTCACATGACAACAACTTTACACTCCCCTTCAAACATAAAAGCACTTTTTTCTTAATCCCTTAGGTTGACATGCTGAGCCACTACTATTCACTAAATGTCCTAACGAATGCAGCGATCTCAGAATGTTATTGTGAATAAACAACAAAATACAATATAAAGGGGGAGAATAAGCATTTGTTGGACAATTCTAATGGGACATTGATGAAAATATAATTAAGTAAATAAAAGTGGGTTCTCTCTAACGGTTTAATAAAGTTTTAGATGAAGATGGTCACACAATTTTAATGTAGTTCAAAGTAGGCAGAGATCTGGGTTTCAAGTTCACCACCACTCATTATCAAAAGGATTTTCACCTGCTCCCATGAAAAAGATTCACAGTCTCACATGAGGGGCCGTGTTGAAGACATAATTAAGTAAAAGTGTGTTCTCTAATATATCAAGCTTTTACTAGGATGTTCACACAAATTCAACAGATACAATCTCAAGTGATTTGGTTTATCTTATTCAAATTAACTTAAGTCATGGAATGTTGAATGTAGTTTATTTTTAGAGATTTTATATTATCACAAGAAGTTGATGACTTGTTTCTTGAACTTCCTTACTTTAGTGTCTTGACCCCATACTACACGGAGGAGGTGCTTTTCTCATCAGATGATTTGGATAAACCAAATGAAGATGGTGTTTCCATTCTGTTCTATTTGCAGAAAATTTATCCAGGTTTGCTTGTTAACCTTGATTTATCAAGATGTTCGTCACATAATCTACTGCTAGTAATTTTCCCCCCTTTGTCTGTTAAGTATAAATGTAATTTTCCGGGTCCTTCTCCTTTTTCACTAAACTCATAATGGTGGCATACAGATGAATGGAACAATTTTCTTGAGCGTGCGGACTGCACCAGTGAAGATGACCTTAGGTTTAAATGGTCTCCTGAGTTAGAAGAAAACCTCCGTCATTGGGCTTCATATAGAGGGCAGACTTTAACAAGGACTGGTATGGAGTTGATATTTGTTTGGTGCATATGAGGATAAAAGAAGACTGTTCTTGCAGTTAATTTTACACTGATATTTTCTAGTTTATCCCCTTCCTCTTCTTAAATCCTTTCTTCATTCCACCTAAACTTGCACCAGCAATTCATAGTAAGACTCCTTTACAATTTGTTGACACATTGATGCATTGTCTGATTTCTAGTGAGAGGGATGATGTATTACCGCAGAGCTCTAGAGCTTCAAGCTTTCCTTGATATGGCCCAGGATGATGGTAATTGACTACTATCAAAAATCCTTGAGTTACCTTCTAACATCGCATTCACCTGAATTGAGAAGTCGTTTACTTTTTGGATAACAGATTTGATGGAGGGGTATAAGGCTATCGAATTAAATGAGGATCAGATGAAGGGAGAGAGGTCTCTGTGGGCACAATGTCAAGCAGTTGCTGATATGAAATTCACATATGTTGTTTCATGCCAGCTATATGGTATTCACAAGCGATCTGGTGATCAACGTGCACAAGATATTCTTCGTCTTATGACAACGTATGTGTCAACTCATCTAGATAGTCCATCTCATAAGGCAATGTGCTAACCTCTATATATTTCCGTTAACAGGTACCCGTCTATGCGTGTTGCTTATATTGATGAAATTGAAGAACCAAGCAAAGACAAGTCCAAGAAAGTTAATCCAAAGGTCTACTATTCCACTCTTGTCAAAGCTGCCCTGCCAAATTTACATTCTACTGAGCCTGGTCAAAACTTGGATCAGGTAAGAAGGAAGTGAAATAATATGTCATGATTATTACATATTGTTTTAGTAGGAAAAATGTCAAGATATCTTGCCCTATGAATGGAGCAACATGGTCAGTGAGGAGTCATATAGCTTAACCCAAAAGGCAGTTTTTGAAATGCCATTTACAAAGCAAACTACGCATTCTTGTGAAGTTGCACTAGCCAGAACAGTATAGTTTTTTGTATAATTATTGGCAATACCTTCTAAATTTAATCTGTTTCCTGCTTTTAGGTTATCTACCGCATAAAACTTCCAGGTCCTGCTATCTTGGGTGAGGGAAAGCCTGAAAACCAGAATCATGCTATTATATTCACTCGCGGAGAAGGGCTGCAGACTATAGATATGAATCAGGTATGTCATTATAACAAAATGAGATGTTTATTTCAATCTCTCCAATTCATGACATTAAATATCTGTTTCTAGGATAACTACATGGAGGAAGCCTTAAAAGTGAGAAATTTGCTCCAAGAATTTCTTAAGAAACATGATGGTGTGAGGTTCCCTACTATACTGGGGCTGAGGGAGCACATATTTACTGGAAGGTACCACTTGTTATAATACTATTTCACTTTTCCTGAATCTTTATCTGTGTTATTAGTATTTTAAATTGTTTTCTTTGAGTAATACTTATCTCTTGTTTGGTCTGTGCAGTGTTTCTTCTCTCGCTTGGTTTATGT
Organism: Anisodus acutangulus; assembly: GCA_029783415.1. NCBI lineage: Eukaryota > Viridiplantae > Streptophyta > Magnoliopsida > Solanales > Solanaceae > Anisodus > Anisodus acutangulus. The sequence continues at coordinate 1,161,406 of CM056489.1, read as the reverse complement.
CAAATCAAGAGACAAGTTTTGTGACAATAGGTCAGAGACTGTTGGCAAACCCTCTGAAGTAAGAACTTTAAATTTCCAGTGCTCATCCTTCTGTTTCTAATTTAGTAAGACCTTTAACAAATATTCAATAAAAGATAAATTTGTTAGTTTACCCTGTGCTTCTCTTTCATTTAAACTTTGTTTAGACTATACTCTATTTGTCCAAGTTAAAGTCTCATATGGATGTTGGCTCTTTCCCCACTCTTATTTAATAACTTCCACTTTATATTTCTGCAGGGTTCGATTCCATTATGGCCACCCTGATATTTTTGACAGACTTTTCCACCTTACAAGGGGTGGGGTTAGCAAAGCTTCTAAAATTATCAACTTAAGTGAGGACATATTTGCTGGTAGGACCAAACTTTTGTGAAATTTGAACATCTTTACCATAATGTTGTCTTTTTCAACTACTTGTGTAATTTGACTTCAGAACCTAATTTTTTCATTTATGGTTTGTGTAGGCTTTAATTCTACACTTCGTGAAGGCAATGTTACTCACCATGAATACATTCAAGTTGGTAAAGGGAGGGATGTGGGACTTAATCAGATATCTCTATTTGAGGCCAAAATAGCAAATGGCAATGGAGAACAGACCCTGAGTCGGGATTTATACAGGCTTGGACATCGTTTTGATTATTTCAGAATGTTATCATGTTATTTCACTACCATTGGTTTCTATTTCAGTACTTTGGTATGTAGCTAACCTTCACTGTGCATTGATTGGTTTTTGGCTGAATACATCTACAACCCTTTAAACTTGCACGTAAAATTTATCTAGATACTCGAACTACGGTCCGTTCTGATTGAGTACTTGAACACATGATAAAGTGTTCCTATTAGACACTTCTGGCTAAAAATTTGAAAAAGTTTTTGCGCGTGTTCTCAAGTGCCGATTACATAGATGAATTAACCACTTAAAATGTGTCACCTCCTTTGATCATAGACATTAGCGTCAATAAGCCGTAAAACCTCAAGCCTGTTCCAATTGAGGTTGATGTGTATAATTAAAGGAGATGACATATTTTATATAGTTAACTTATCTACGTAATAGGCAATTGAGAACACGCGCAGAGGCTATTTCGAAATTTGAGTTGGAAATGTCTAATAGGAACACTTTGTCAATTATCATTAACCTATCTTATTAAAAAAAAATAGGAACACTTTATCACATGCTCAACTGGAACATGTCGTAGTTAGAGTGTCTAAATGAAATTTACTAGCAAGTTTAAGGGGCTGTCGATGTATTCCGCGTTGGTTTATTTTAATTTACCCCTGAACTTTTCTTGCTTGCCTCTGGTAGATTACAGTCCTCACCGTGTATGTGTTCCTCTATGGCCGCCTTTACCTTGTCCTCAGTGGACTTGAGGAAGGGCTCAGTAACGAACCAGCTATCAAGGACAACAAACCTCTTCAAGTGGCTCTTGCTTCACAGTCTTTCGTGCAAATTGGGTTTTTGATGGCCCTCCCTATGATGATGGAGATTGGGTTGGAAAAGGGATTCCGCACAGCGCTCAGTGAATTTATACTGATGCAACTGCAGTTGGCACCAGTATTCTTCACATTTTCACTTGGAACAAAGACCCATTATTATGGAAGAACATTGCTTCACGGAGGTGCAAAATACAGGCCTACTGGTCGTGGTTTCGTGGTGTTTCATGCCAAATTTGCTGATAATTATCGCTTCTACTCTCGTAGCCACTTTGTCAAGGGACTTGAGCTGATGATACTATTACTCGTGTATCAGATTTTTGGACAAGAATATAGAGGAGCTATTGCATATATCTTGATCACTGTGTCAATGTGGTTCATGGTGGGAACCTGGCTCTTTGCTCCGTTCCTCTTTAACCCCTCTGGTTTTGAATGGCAAAAGATAGTCGACGATTGGACTGATTGGAATAAGTGGATAAGCAACAGAGGAGGTATTGGTGTTCCACCAGAGAAAAGCTGGGAATCATGGTGGGAAGAGGAACAAGAGCATCTTAGGCATTCTGGAATACGCGGTATTGTTGCTGAAATTCTGTTGTCTTTGCGCTTCTTTATCTATCAGTATGGGCTCGTCTATCACTTGAAGATTACAGTTAAAAATCAGAGTTTTCTGGTATGCAATGGATCAAACCCTTCTTCTTTTGCTCTTAAGTAAACATCTGTTCACTATTCTAATATTTCTGCATGGATCACAGGTTTATGGTGCATCATGGTTGGTGATATTTCTGGTACTATTTGTCATGAAGGTAAGACCAAATTCTTCATAATACAAGAAAAATTACAAAAATAAAGAACATTTTTCTCTGCCTGTGACATCCAATGGTTCATCATATATCCAAAGGGAATGTAAGGATCTCTATATGTCTGAAAGTTGTTTCCGAATCGTGAGATGCATTCAAATTGCTTACCTGAAAAATATGGAATGCTTCTTAATGAAACGGGATGAGAGATCATCAGACTTCTCTTTGCTGTTGCTTTAATAACTCAAAAATAATCAACACAAAGTGTCAATAACCCCTCCTGATTAACATACCCTATCAAGTATTATTATACTTTTATCTTTTTCTGATTTACTTTTCAATATCTTCAGACAATATCTGTTGGTCGACGAAAATTCAGTGCGAATCTCCAACTAGTGTTCCGTCTTATAAAGGGATTGATATTCTTAACATTTATTGCAACACTGGTCATTCTGATGACGCTGCTCCATATGACTCCTAAAGACATGCTGGTTTGTGTTCTCGCTTTCTTGCCAACTGGCTGGGGCATGCTTCTGGTTAGTCATCATCCCTTTTTATGTTCTCTTCAATGTTTTTCTTTTCCAGATTTAAACATTTAAAGATCTCATATCGGTGATCCAATAAAATTTTCCATAGTCGTCGGCATTTATATCATAACACCAACAAGTATTCTTTGCTGCTATTCTACTCAGAATTGTTGATCCATTATAATAACTGAGCAGAGCATAGACTAAGGATATAAATATGACATGATTTTCTTGCACTGAAGAAAATTTAGATCCCGCCTTTCTTGGGATTGAGGTGTAGTCGTTGATGTATAAGGAAATTTGAGGGCCTATTGTACTCATCTTTGTTGGCTGCATTTAAATCTTATCCGTCGATAAGAATTTTAGTAATCAATATTAATAACTGCACATACTCAGCTATCTGTACTAGTATAGAGATAAGTCCCCACGTACAAGGAGTGCAAGAGATCTAATCCGCAGTTATACTTGAAAAATATATAGTAAATGTTGTTGCAAATCAGACAGATTACTCATAAAACAACCGGAAGCAAACATACCCTTTGAAAAGCTTTAACCACAAATCATTGTAAACCATTTGTCAATAGATAATATTTTAGTATTTGCAAATATTGAGAAACTTGTTTGAGTATTCCAAGTACTATAATGCCATTCACTCACAATTCTTCAACTTTTTCCCAAGTAAAATTCATGTTTAAACACAATTTCAACTTTCAAATACTCTTTTCAACTCCAACTACAAATTTTTTCTTTTTGTGAACTTCAACCAAAGATGTGTAAACACAGCTGAGTTATGGTGATCAAAATTTTAAATTTTTGATAGGAGAATAAAGTAACTCTCGATATACATTAGATGGTTTGCATTTGGTTGGTTGTGTTAAAAACTTAAAATACAACATTTTTAGGATGCACGCCTATACCAGGACCTGAGTCTTTTCGTTGATCTTCTCTAACACCATCCCCCACCACCCCACCACCCCAAACAAAAGGCCCCAACACTATGTGCACCTATCCTGAGCGGCTAAGTCAAATGTCAAGCACTTAATGTTAATTGCCATTTCAGCCTTTGTCTATGAAGGAAACCTATTTGCAGTTTAGTTTGTTAATTTCCTTCTGTTTGCATTTTATTCATTTTCAGATTGCTCAAGCATTGAAGCCTGTTGTTCGGAGATTTGGATTCTGGGGGTCAGTTCGGACTCTAGCTCGTGGCTATGAGATTGTGATGGGATTGCTTCTGTTCACTCCAGTTGCTTTCTTGGCATGGTTTCCATTTGTGTCTGAGTTCCAAACTCGTATGCTGTTCAATCAAGCGTTCAGTAGAGGTCTTCAGATTTCTCGTATTCTTGGTGGACAACGCAAAGATCGATCATCTAGAAACAAGGACTAGAATTGCTGGCATGAACATAGCTACATTATTAAAATTCATCCTTCAATGTTTGTCATTGTTGTTCATTCTCATTGTAAGCTGCTGCCTTTGTAATTATGTAGTAGTAATGGCAGCATTTTTGGGTAATACCTTATTCCATTTTTTGTAAAAGCCATTGAAAATTTCCTTAGTGGAATCTCTCTTTTGCATTCTTGGTAAAGCTATGATCTCTATGTATTACTTTTAACATACTCTGTTAGTATACTGTGTTCAAAAATCACTAAATCATTCAACGAAAATAAATTGGAAACAGAATAAAAATGCAAAAACTTTAAATATCGGAGATCACATAATTCACTGTGTCCTTAAGTAATTTAATTCCTTCATTGTACCCGAGGTTCTGGACTACTTCCTCTCAGGATAAAACAGGTATACATGTTGATGATGTAGCGATATCTCAAACCTCACCAACTTTGTCGAACGCAAATTCAGCAACAAATCACACGAAGACTCGATATTTGTTTGTAAGAAAATATGTAGTAAGAGTGAAGAAGTTTTTTTAATGCAGAAAACTGAGGCTAGTCCTCTAAATTTATAGCCATCAAAGAAAAGTGTGAATGGGTGCTATTGTGCCTTATTGAAAAAGTCACAACCTATCTACATGTGTTTTTTCGGGAAAACACCTCTTCATTTTTCATTCACACATAAAAAGACTCAACAATCCTCCATATGAATGGGGAATGACTATATGATGAAAAACATGCATGAAAATTTGTGCGATTCGTAAGTAAGGATTAATTGCATTTGGATACGTAGATTTTCCTTTAAACTTTCCGTAGTGAACATATGTCAGATATACTCGGTTAATCGGTAAATTTGATATCTTTTAACCGTCGAGCTTTGGTGTATACTCGACAACTATATGTCACACAATTAACCCTTTAATCGTCTATGGTTCTCACTGTTGTGTTTGTTTCAGCTATGAACACCGTCTAGTTTCATGAGTGCGTAGAGCATGGACCTTTACCTAACATACTTCTTGAAGCGACTTACACGTCACACTCATATAGGTGATTGCTAAACGTGTTATCCCATAGATACACTATCTGGTCATATCTACCAAACTTAGAAACCATTAAAAAGCTTAAGCTTTATTAACTCGTTAAAAAGCCTTAATGTTTTATCCTTGTTTCTGAATATTGTCTTCATCATGAGAATAGGTTGAGTTATTTCACAATGTTGAACCTTCATTCATAACTTTGTTTGATCTATTTGAACCTAGCTCTTGGGATTTCCAGTCTACTAGGTAGAGTTACCGCCATGATGACTTGTCCTAGGCCTTAAACTCATTCCCCTCGATGATCTTTCAACTGTCTCTCTAGTTAGGTCTTTGTAAGTAGACACGACACGATATTTCTCGACTTTACATAGTCAATTATGATAACTCCACTAGAGAGTAGTTGTCAAACGATATCGTGTCCCCGTCGTATATGTGACGAGATCTACCGTTATACATAACACTCTCTGCCGTTCCTATTGCTGCTATTACAATGTATGCATATAGGTGCCACAATTTGGGTCAAGATGAAATATCTTCAAACAAATTCGGGAGTCATTCAGCTTCTTCGTCAGCTTTGTCTAGGGCTATGAACTCAGACTCCATTGTAGAGCGAGTAATATATGTCTGTTTGGACAACTTCTATAACACCGCTCCTCCGCCATATGTAAATACATATCCATTTGTGGATTTGAATTTTGTTGATTTGGTGATACAATTTGCATCACTGTATCCTTCAATAACTGGAGGATATTTATTTTAATGCAAGGCAAAGTTTGAGTTTGTTTTAAATATCGAAGAACTCATTTTATTGTCATCCAATACGTTTGATTGAGATTACTCGTGTACCAACTTAGTTTACTTATAGCACAAGTTATATCTGATCGCGTACAGTTCATGATGTACATTAAACTTCCCAATACCCTAGCATAGTCCAACTGACATTCACTTTCACCTTTGTTCTTTGCAAGAGCAATGTTTACGTCAATTGGAGTCTTTGCAATTTTGAAATTCAAATACTTGAACTTCTCAACCAATCTTCCAATATAATGAGACTGAGACAATGCTAGACCTTGAGGAGTCTTATGAATCTTAATTCCTAAAATTAAGTCGACAATTTCTAAGTCTTTCATATCAAAATTGCTATCTAGCATATGCTTAGTAGCATTTATGTTAGCAATGTCTTTACTCATTATCAACATACAAACAAACAATGACTATATGCTTTGGAGTGTTCTTAATGTAAACACATTTATCACATTCATTAATCTTGAATCCATTTGCCAACATCATTTGGTTAAACTTTGCACGTCATTGTTTGGGTGCTTGTTTTAGTCTGTAGAGAGACTTAACAAGTCGACATACTTTTTGTTCTTTCCCGTGAACTACAAACCCTTTTGGGTTGTTCCATGTAGATTTCTTAATCTAAATCTTCATTTAAGAAAGTTGTCTTAACGTCCATTTGATGGATTTCAAGATCATACACAGCGGCTAAAGCTTTTAACACCCGGATGTATGTTATTCTTGTTACCGGTGAGTATGTGTCAAAATAATCAAGACCTTCTTGTTGTGCAAATCCTTTGATAACAAGTCTTGCCTCATATTTGTCAATAGCACCATCATCTTTCATCTTCTTTTTGGATATTCATTTAGAACCTAAAGATTTGTTCTCAGGTGGAAGATTAACCAACTCTCATGTATGGTTGTTTAATATGGATTCAATTTCACTATTGACTGCCTCTTTCCAATATTGAGCTTCCGAAGAAGTCATAGATTCTTTAAAATTTGAGGCTCATTTTCTAACAAAAATGTCAGGAAATCTGATCCAAAGGATGTAGATGTCCTTTGACGTTTACTCCGCTTTGGATTATCATCACTTGGTGTATTTTATTTTGATTCTTTCTGATATCATTTAGATCCTTCACAAGATGGATCACATTCACCTTTATACGGATAAATAGTTTTTAAAAAAATCGACATAATCTGATTCTATTATCGTATTGATATGAATGTCGGAATTTTTTTATTTGTAAATCAGAAATCGATATGTTTTACTATTGGTGGCATATCCAATAAAAATACAGTAACATATTTTTGTCCTATTTTTACCCTCTTGGATTTAGGAACCTGTTGTAACGCCTGAACCATGGTCTGGGAGAAACACGACACCCGTTGCCTGATTGCATGTGACCGAGCGAACCACATGACTTGTTTGTCAACATGAGCATCAAAACATGTACTAATATGATTAAGAAACATATGAAACAAAGTACTGAAAATATGATCTGAAAGTATATTGCGAAAATATCTGAATAAAACATGATAAGTCTGAAAATAATACTGACATGACATGCTGCTAGTCTAGTCTATGAAACCTTTGAAACATGAGTCTGTAAAACTGTCTATCAGAACAAGACCCTGACATACCTTTAGCATAAAATTATAATAATGAAATAAACAGACCGACACCCGGATGAAATGGGACTCACCAAATAGCTGATACGGATGAAGTCCTAGCCTGTAGCTCCGTCGTCCTGAAACTCAGCACCTACACCGTGAAGTGTAGGCCCCATGCGAAGGGACGTTAGTACATTTAAATTGTACTGTACGTACAACAACTGAAGGAATAAGTAGGCACATGAAATAATCAGAACATGAAACTCAAACTGAACATGATCTGACATGAATATAATAACATGTGTAAAATCTGTAAAACTGTATATTTGTTATCTATGGGGAGAGCAGTTGTATAACCGACATGTAACCACCACGTATAAACGTGGTGTATGATCTCTGCCCGATCAGCTACGCCATCTCATACCTTGTCGGGGTACGAGATATGAACATTAAAATGATGGATCTAATAATCCCACGAAGGAGTGGGCGGAGCAACCTTTATACTACACTAGCAAACGTAGTTTCAGACTATCTGAGCCTTCTCGGTAATCTGTGCAACTCTCAAAACATGAACATGAAATATAATTGCCTAGAAGCCCATGATTTGTAAAATCATGACTTGTAAACACGGTTGATAAGTATAAGATATAGCATGAACATAAATACATAATATACTTTGCATAAATTGTGGGAAAATATGTAGATTTCATGAAATTGATAAATCTCGATTCATGACTTTGCTTATGAATCCATGAAATTTCAAGGTTATGGGCATTCATGTATTACGTAAGGATTCCTAATAACCATAATGAAATATAAAAAACACAATAACGAATTAGTAATACAACATGGTATATCATGGTACATGTATTTTGGGGTCATCATGAATTTGAAGTAAAATTCTAAGTTATGGAATTTCATGGATTTCATGGGAAACGTGGCGTGGGAAAGAATAACGATGTTCCCACAAAAGGATAGCAACTTTACATACTTTATTCGCTCCAAAACTTGTCTTAAAAATATGAACTTTGGAGTAGAAACCCAAAGCTTGAACTTTAATTTCTTGAGTTGGGTTTATCTTAAAAATTTTAGGTTAGAAACAATGAATTTCACTAAGGAATTGATCATACTTGATTAGAGTCGCGTGAAAATACTTGAAAGAGGCTTACCTTGAGTTATGAGGATGATGGGAGAAGAGAGCTTCATTCTAGGGCTTGAAAGAATGATAAAATCTGATTTTTAGAACTAAGTCTCGTATTTATATTGTTTGTTGCGTCAGGAAATGTACGGTCCGTACAATTTGTACGCTAGGAAGTACAGTCCGTACAAAATTGTATGGTCCGTATAAATTGATTGTCACTGTGTTGAACTTTCCAGTGAGCATCACAAGTCTGGGATCTTCATACGATCAAAATGTACGGTCCGTATATTATTATACGGTCCATATAATATCACTGTACATCGTCAATTTCGACGGTGAATTGTACGACCCATTTTCGACGGTCCATACCTAATTGTACGGTCCGTATAACGACGGCGGAAAATAGAAATATCAAAACTGAAACTGATTTTTAACTTTAACTCTCTACCTTGATTTTTTACACTACTAATCCTAAAAAGACTTAGTTTAGAGGTACGAGGTGTTGCACATGCACCTTTGTCAAACACCCCCACACTTTAAAGTATTCAAAATTGAATTTTTTTCCTTTCCATTTTTTCATATAAAATATATTGTATTTTTCTATTAGGAACTTCATTGAGTATTCTTCTTAGCCACAAGAATGACCCCCCCCCCCTTCACCCCCCTCCCAATTTCTAGAGTAAACCAGAACTTATCAACAAGTCATTCATTATTAATAATGATTAATTGATCGTCATATTTATCGACCAACAATAGGCGTGTATCCTTTCAACCAACATCCATATCTATACAAATAGTTGCAATTTAAGAGACGCGTTATCCCCCCCCCCTCCCCCACACACACGAAAAGTCAAACCATTTCAAATGACACTCTTTTATGAAAGAATGCCACTCTTCTGAACAAGTATATGATCAATTATCAATTTAGTAATTTCATAAACTAGTCATATAGTAAAAAAACTCAATGACCACCATATCAAATGTCCGCCAAGGATCTTGTGGGTATGACATAATACAAGAATGTCATTAGATTTCATATCTCTTGTTCTTTCAAATTAAATTAAACGCAAAGTCCAATATTGACTTTTAATGAGAAGACAAGACCCCCGCACAAAAACCATATTCGTTGGCAACTCAAAATCATATTAAAAGAAATAATCCCTTGATTATTTTCATTAATTGAAATGCTATATATACAAGTTACATAATAGGAGAATCATATTCCTAAAACCTTATTCCATACATTTATGGTAATACATTAATTATGGTAATACAATACTAATTATATTACAACCTTACCTAAACTAGGATAATAAATATTTACCATAAATTACACATAATAATATTTAACACACCCCGCAGTCATAGCGGGCAGTCTTCGAACGCTGAGACTGTCCCTAAAATCTTCAAAAAAGACCGAGGGAAGACCCTTTGTAAAGATGTCGGCAATTTGATATCTCGATGGGACATGGCATACGCGAACCTGACCACGGGCAACCTTTTCATGGACAAAATGAATGTCCATCTCGATATGTTTAGTGCGTTGATGCTGAACCGGATTACCAGAAAGGTAGATGACACTAATATTATCGCAATATACCAAGGTTGCCTTTTGAATGGGACAATGAAGCTCCAAAAGCAAATTACGTACCCAACATGATTCTGAGACCACATTGGCTTCCCCTCTATATTCAGCCTCGACACTTGAGCGGGATAGAGTCGCCTGACGCTTCGCAGACCAGGAGACCAAGTTGTTGCCAAGGAACATACAGTAGCCAGACGTAAATCGTCTGGTGTCTGGACACCCACCCCAATCAACATCTGTGTATGAGACAAGTGTGGATGTTGATGAAGGATACAAATGCAACCCATAGTCCAGTGTACCCTGAATATATCGGATGATGCGTTTGAGTGCATTCATGTGCTCAATTCGGGGATCATGCATGAATAAACACACTTGCTGGACAGCATACGTAATATCCGGTCTGATAAAGGTAAGATACTGAAGGGCCCCTGCAATACTACGATAACGGGTCGGATCCTCGTAAGGGACTCCGGCCGCGGCACCAAGCTTGGGCTTGGTATCAACTGGAGTGGAAGTGGACTTACATGATGACATCCCAGCCCTCTCGATGATCTCGGCGATACTTCCGCAGACAAGAACAACCCATCAGAATGACGAGTGACAGCAATCCCCAAAAAATAACTCAAGGGCCCCAAGTCTTTCATAGCAAACTCGGAGCTGAGCATGGTCATGTGGACTGGCGCAAGGCATCGGAAGAGGCAGTCAAGATAATATCGTCCACATATAACAGAATGTAGGCTACGGACGAACCACGACAGTAGATGAACAAGGAATTATCCGACTTGCTGTGAGCGAACCCAATAGTTGAAACATAGTAAGCAAACCTTATATACCAGGCCCGTGGAGACTGCTTAAGCCCATATAAGGACTTCTTCAACAAACAGATATGATGAGGATGGTTGGGATCCCTGAATCCCATCGGCTGATGCATGTATACAGTTTCATTGAGATCACCATGTAGGAAAGCATTTTTGATATCCAACTGATGAATAGGACATGTCTTCGAAAGAGCCAAGCTAAGCACAGTGCGAATGGTATCCGGCTTGACCACCGGACTAAATGTCTCCCCACAATCTATACCAACTTGCTGAGTCTTACCATCACCCACAAGTAGCGCCTTATGTCGAGCAAATGAACCATCTGAATTCTCCTTATGAGCAAAAATCCACATAGACCTGATAACATTAATACCATATGGACGGGGCACTAACTCCCACATCTTATTATCAATAAAAGCATTATATTCATCAGTTATAACAATTTTCCAATTCGGGTCGTTTAAGGCAGACACATGATAATGGGGCAAGGGGGATTTAGAGACATTAGAATGTAAATTAAAATGTCTTTTAGGTGTAACAATATCCCGCTAACTACGAGTGCCCGGTCTATGACTCGAGGAAGAATTGAGTGGATGTCGGGAATTTGCTGGGCTCGGGACGGATGGCGGCCAGTCGGGGCACTTGGCCGCCCAACTCGAAGCGATACGATGGCGTTAACATAAAGCTGGACGAGTTCGATATTAAATTTGGACATGCCCAATTCTTTGGCCAGTCGATGTCACTGACAAGCGGGAGGAGGACTGTGATGGGCCAGTGGGACCAACGGGCAGTGGGCCCGCTGGAGAATTTTAGGTGCGGGAGATATCCAAAAAATGCTGAATAATATACATGGATATTTGTTCATCTAAAAAATTATACGAACTAGGCACGAGAGAATGACTTTTAGCAAATGGAAATTGGGATTCATCAAAAATTACATGGCGATTAATGATGATTTTATTGGAGGATAAATCAAAGCACTTGTAGCCACGATGATTAGAAGGAAAACCCAAAAACACACATGGAGTAGACCGGACCTGAAATTTGTTAATTTTGGTGGATGGAAATAACGGATAACATAAACACCCAAAAACCCGAAGATGAGAATAAGAAGGAGATTTATTATATAAAATCTGAAGAGGGGAAGAATATGTCAAACCTTTAGAAGGAGTTATGTTAAGTAGATATGTAGACATTTGAAGAGCGTGATGCCAAAAATATTAGGGTACGGAAGCATGAATTAATAGAGTGCGGATAATGTTATTTATGAAACAAATTTTACGTTCGACTTTCCCATTTTATGAAGATGTATGGGGACAAGAAAAATAAAAATTTATCCAATTAGTAGCACAGAATTCACGAAACACCCCATTGTCATACTCTTTTCCATTATCACACTGAATATTTTTTATTTCACAGTCGAATTGGGTTCTGATGAATGCTCTAAATTTTAGGAAGATGGAAAAAATTTGAGATTTCTTCGCTATTGTAAACGTCCATAAAAATTTAGAATAATCATCCAAAAAAAGAACATAATACCGATGACCTATAGAACTAGGAACAGGAGACGTCCATAAGTCGCTATGAATAATATCAAATGTCATTAATGTATGAGATTTTGAGTCTACAAAAGGCAATTTAACAATTTTTCCTAAAGAACAAGATTGACAAATTGGAGTACGACTCGTACCCTTACATGAAATAAAGCTATTTTTATCTAAAGCTGACAAAATAGAGGACCCCGGATGACCAAGACGAGCATGCCACAAGGAAGGAGAGATGGCTGCAAAAACTGATGGCAGGGCTTGACTCGATGGACCGGGACTGGTGTGATAGGATAAAGATCTCCCCTACTATCACACCTCATGAGAGGACTCCCCGTCTTGAAATCCTTTATAGAGAAACCAAATGGATCAAATTTAATAGAAACGGAATTGTCAATAGTGAATTTACGGACAGAGACTAAGTTTTTAGTCAATTTGGGGGTGTGTAGGGTATTTTTCAAGATAAGAGGGGGATGAGGGGGAGACAATGTTTTATGACCATAACCACGAATTGGAACAAAATTACCAACAATTATACCGCGAGGGTTGCTCAAATTGGAATAAGATAAGAGAGTACGTGAATCGGATGTCATGTGGGTGGTGGCACCGGTGTCCATATACCAATTCAGGTCCGGTTGAGTCAAACCCAGTGTGTGCATCGCGGCCTCGATATCGTTTTGAGTAGGGCCTGCTGCGTGATGGGCTTGCGGGGGTCGAGGCCCAAGCACCCCTACTTGCGGTCTCGGCCCAGACTACTGCTGGCCGTAACTAGACCAGGCCGAATTGGGCCTAGACTGCTGCTGGGCTTGCCACTGCCGCTGGAAGGTAAACTGGCTGGGCCCAAACTGCTGTTGTGGGCCCCACTGCATAGGGGCCCACTGTGGGCTCCATAATTGTTGTTGCTGCTGCTGACCACCGCGAGGACCCCCACTGCCACCACCATTCTGTCGGCTGCCGTCGCAGTTTTTGCAATTTTTCTTATTTCCACCCTTTTTGCCGCCACCGTTGTTGCGGTTTTGGCCTGAGTTGTTGGAACCGGTAGGATATACCGTGGACTCGGTCATCATGACTACATGACTAGTACCGGTAGCCGCTCGTTTCGCTATGCCTACTTCTTCTAGTGTAAGCATAGAACGCGCCTGATAAAATTACAGAAGCGGACTGCTTTGCCGAAGAAGCGTTCCCACACCACTATAGGCCTCGGAGAGGCCGGAAACCATTTGGAGGACCAAACGATCGTTCAAAACCGGCGCGCCAACGTTGCGAAGTTGGTCCGCCAATTCCTTTAATCTTTTGCAATAAGCCGAAACATTAGGGAAATCTTACATATTGACGTGGGAGAAATCATGCTCAAGGGTAACGGCTCTAGAATTTTGATTATCTTGGAATATATCACGCAGTCTATCCCAAGTCGTATGTGTCGTAGCGTCAGGCTCAATAATTGTTTGCAAAAGGTCGGTAGATATTGTGGAATATATCCATTGGAGGACGTAGCATCAATAGTCGTCCACAACTTAGGATCATCCTCGCGTTTTGGCACCTCCGTATCCTCAGGAGCCGCAGGGATTATGTGATTGATGACTTGATGCGATCGTGCGTGAATTTTGAACAGTTTGGCCCACGTCGCATATTGGACGTTTTCTATTTCAAGAACGAGAGGGATGTTATTCTTGATGTTAGAAACTGTAAGGGTCGGATGAAACATGTTCCGGGATGTAGACATATTGATAGAACATTATGTGATTGAGGAATTAGGGAGAAAATTTTGGGAAGAAAAGAGGTCCCGTCGGCACACAAACCGAGAGCAAAACGTCTCGGAAGTGGAGGGAAGTCGACGGAAAATTTAGGAGAGTAGAGAGAGGATTTTAAGACCTAGACTCTTGATACTATGAAAGAAATAATCCCTTGATTATTTTCATTAATTGAAAGACTATATATACAAGTTACATAATAGGAGAATCATATTCCTATTCTATTCCTAAAACCTTATTCTATACATTTATGGTAATACACTAATTATGGTAATACACTAATTATGGTAATACAATACTAATTATATTACAACCTTACCTAAACTAGGATACTAAATATTTACCACAAATTACACATAATAATATTTAACACATATTAATGCCAAACAAATGCACAAAAATATTTGTACTTTTGTTATCATTTTTTCTAGATCTCAATTCATTACAACTTTCAAGTATATCAAGCCACCGATTAAACTTGAAAGTAAACTAAAATAAATACTACATCATGATCTTTACGCAATACAGTATTTAAAGGATAGAAATTTAAAAATAAAATAAATAGAGTAAAGAAAGTAAAATCCGATTATATTGTCACTTTAATGAGAAGACAAGATCCCATGATCGTCAAAATAAACTTCCATTTTTCTCCAATATTCATACCTTAATTGTAACTGCCAAAATGTCATTTTATATACCAGAGAAGAAAAGCACCGATCCGAAGAGAATGTATTGCTTACTTATTTGTGCATGAATGTCATCTCTATAGATAAAAATAATATCGAAGGGAGTAAAATATGGAGATTCATATGAATTTTTTTCAGAACAACTTCACACTCCCACTTTTATTCCTGCAATTTATTTATCAGCCCAAGATATAAAATAATTCAAAGATTACGTATCACTTACAAGAGAAAATCATATGGCATTGTTATTAGCCAACCAACTTCTTTTTCTCCTTCTTTGATTTGCTTTCTTGCTTATTATATCTTAAGAGAAGAAGTTAAAACATGCAAAGTCAAAATTTTAAAGTAATTAAAAGGGTAAAGAATGGATCTGTTGGTTATTTTTTTGCTCTATGGTACTTTATAAAGCAGTACGGGAAGTATATAACTATTACAAGTATTCGAAAGGATAAACAAATATTCAATAGTTCAACTAGTAATTTGAAATTACAATTGTTACACAAGTGAAAACTGGAAATTTCAGTTTTGTAGAAGACGGAAAAGTGTAAATCGTTTTTGCTGAGTCGAGTGTGGCACTCTGTCCTTAAGACAATATTGCCCCGTATGTATCCTTTATACGTCCTGGACAATTTGTCTCCCAAGATAAAACAGCAATGGAACACTTGAGCAAAGGAAACTCAAGAGCTACCGTGAAGAATATTGAGTAACGAAATGATGCCTTGGAAGGTGTAGGAAGAAAGCTATTTTGGTTGTGTATTTTCGTGCACTGTTTTGCTGCATGAAAACTGCTAACTCTTGGTCATTCTTGGTGTGCTCAACAATGGTGTAAGGGGGTGTTTAAATAGGTGAGGGATGGACTGTTTTGCTGCCTGAAAACTGCCCCCATTATAGCCAAATAATGGCCATTATGGAGGTAGTAAAGTACCAACATAAATGGTGAAAGGTTGCCAACGGATTGGCCATTATTGGAGGTGTAATTCAGCCAAAATAAATGGCTGAATTGAGTGCTGGAACGTTTCGCTTCGGACCGCCGAAATTCAAAACTTCAGGGGACCAAACTCAGACATCTTGAAACTTCAGGGACCAAACTGTACATCTTGAAACTTCAGGATCAAACTGCACATCTGAAAGAATTCTGGTCCAAGCGCACATCTGAAACTTACGGGATCAAAGCGTACTTCCGACAAAGTTTTACGCCCAAAAGATAATATCGAAGGCCCGCGACCCACGACCACGACCCACGACCCACGACCCGTGAACCCGTGGACCCGTGGACCCGTGGACCCGTGGACCCGAGGACCCGAGGACCCGAGGACCCGAGAACCCGAGAACCCGGAACCCGGAACCCGAAACCGGAACCGGACCGGACGGGCGGGCGGCGGCGCGCGTGTGGTCTTTCCTTGAACCGAAGCACATCTAGGTCCTCCCTCCTTTAAACACATGGGATACCCCTTGGGGTCCCAAACCCCAAACCAATTTCGAGTCTTATATACACAACAATTCTTTCTTCCTCTACCGATGAGGGAGAATTGAACACAACACCACACTTTCCATGCTTCAAACACCTCACTTCGTGAACCAATATCTCTTTCATTTCTCAATGAAATTTGACGATTCTTGGCCCTACCGTTATCTACGCATTTAGTACATCATGCATGTGTGAAGAACCGGATTCTCCAACATACGTAACACTAGTGTTTAAGCCGTTAAAGTTGGTCGGTCGCAACTCCCGCCAAAGGCTAATTTCCAACAATCCTCTTGAAAGAGATTTTGGCGCACTCACATGGTGCCTTTTTCATTTCCAAAGAATATTTCATGGACCGATGTTGCATAAGGAGAGGTAGCATCGACTTTGAACCTTCCATAGTTGAATACCATCGGACTTACTTATCAAGCGGTGAACGTGATGTCTTGAACCGTCAATGTTTAGTGTAAGCCAAGACAATGATACCAACACAACAAATTCCCTTACTCTCTTCTTCGTAATGTTTTGTCCGTTTTGGCCATGGACAACGTCTTGGATTCTTAAGTGCGTTCATTTTGAGGCGGCCCGTCCTCGCACTTAAATAGGTGGTCTCCTACAAGGTATCCTGCTATACCCCACTTCACAAGTGTTAGGAACCATTAAAAGTTTCCCAAAAACCTAACCTCAACTGTTGAGGAGCATTACAGGTTTTGAAAACTTAACCTTTACCCACACCGCAGATAGCACTTTAAGTCTATCGCGGGAACGGCTTTGGATTTGGTGTTTCTTTTGAAATCACTATCCGAAGTGCTCATGCTTCCACCGGCGATCAACTGAACCTTTACAACTTAGTTTTCCCATTGAACCAAATTACTGGGATCTCCAGTTCGTAAGGTTGGGTTACCACTGTATTGGTCCGTATATTTTGGGTTTTAAGCCCATTCCCCTAGACAGGCAGAACACTTGATCTCCGGGTAGTCCCTTAGTTAGTAAATAAGGAAGTGACACCCGTGATGATCAACTGCCATACGGTCTTATGTCTCCTGACAAATCCTGACAGATGTGTCCAGACGCCGTCATCCGTGTCCTTCCTAAAGCCGACCGGCTAGCCACAGTTTATAACTGCTGAAGGCACGGGTTTCTCCCAATAAGGGACGTCCTCTAATGAGTCGTGAAGCTACTCAACTTCTTTCATGCTTTGTATAAAGCGATAAACTCCGATACCATCTTGAATCGGACGATGCAAGTTTGCTTAGAGGATTTTCCAAGATCCACCATACACATTTACTTGTGGCTTTGGTGTTCTTCAGATCTGATGTCCAGTTTGCATCACTGTGTTCTCCCAGAACCGCTGGACATCCGTAATACTATAATCGAAGATAAGCGAATAATTCGGATATCGTCATATCCGACTTAACGCCTTCTATTGATCATGTATTAAGATTATCGGTGAACCTTAGTTCAATCGACCGTTCGTAGGGCGATACCAGGTCGGTTGTAGTGTGTACAATACATTGAACTACACATGACTGCGTGCATATGGCTCCTTGTCTATGGGTGCTCCATGATTCGCATCAGTTCTATGATTCATATCCATTGGTGGCTTCAACGAGACTGTCAACTATCGACCAGTCCGTTAGATGTCTTAGAAATCCAATTCCTAAGATGTCATCTGTAATACTCATATCTTTCATATCGAGACTTTGTTTCAATATGAGTTTCACTCTCAGACCGTTGGTTTTCCAACTGTTGGCTTTCTAACTTCAGAGTTAATGTTTCTGTGGTCAGATTCATTGTTTCTGTTTTATCTGAGACTTTCAGGACCAAAATGTTAACATTTCAGGGACCAAAATGAAAGTTCAGAAAGAAGCCCAACAGCCAAAGAAACCAATTCGATCCTCTTCTTCCAACTCTCCGGTTGGGAAGGTTAGTTCAATATCCATGCCACGTAAGACTAGAATGGCCCTGCATGTTAGGGTGCTCACAGGGAGCACATTTTACAACCGAAAGGTTCTTTTCCCGGAGGAAGATTAACGATTACGGAAGTATGGTTCTATATGATGGAATATATTTCTCTCTTTAGCTTCTTTCCAAAGCAGCGCTTTTGGAGATAACAATTATTTGTTAATTGTCCATGGTTCGTTCTTAACCATACAAGCTAGAAGGACTGGAACAAGTCCTTGTCCCCTCTTTGCTCCGTCTTGGTTCAACATCTAGAATCCCTGAGTTCTGCAGATCTGGAATATTGAGTTAGGATAGCGGCAACTTTCGAGTCCTGTAGATCCAGAACGTCTAGTTCCGGACGGCCAGGCCCTCGCGGGTTCTTGTTAACCTTGAGCAATTACTCCTTTTTCCTTCTCAAGGAAAGTTATCTTATAAGAATTTAGCATTCTTTGACGCCAAGAGGCGATAAGTACTACTGTTATTTACAGATCCAGTGGATATGTAATCTACAGTCTTAGGTCGAACTTGACCTGTTTCGGTAGTCCAACTTCTACCAGGCCACCCCACATCACAACTTTTGTATGTGAGATCCTTTTCATGTCTCACACGGAGAGTTATCCTTATCCTTATGCGGAGTTGTTGAGAATCGCATTAGCGTGTAAGGATCGCCTTGCCCCACATAATTTAGGCGTGCGGGTTTGCGCTTGGCCAACACCGTTAGATCGAGGTGAGTAATGAGCAGTCGTTTAATGAACGCCGCTTCACATTCTCCCCTCTATCGCTATGAATTTCGCAATCCATAGGCTTAGTTGATGTTCAACTTACGCTTTGTAGCGCTTATCCGCTTCAACAACTTCATCTTTGCTTTTAACCACCAAAGGCTTCCATACATTGTACCATCATCAATGAAGATCACAAAGTACTTGTCTCCCCCCTCTATTTTGTATAAACTTTAAATCACCCAAGTAGGTGTGACTAAGTTCTAGAGGAGCGGTGCTTCTTTCGCTATTCCCTTGACGGAATTTGGAAAGGGGATTTTGCCTCTTCTGCTAGCTCACATCACATTTTGAGGGTTTTTGTCGAAAGAAGGCAACAATCTCAACATCGCTTAGCTTTTGAATGACTTGCTATTTAACGTGTCTTAATCTAAGATGGCATAGATGCACGGATTACAAATATATCATTCATTCGACTCTGACGTCTTTGTACCCTTCTTAGTTATTACAGCCCTGTTCGAGTAGTCTCAAACCAGCTCGACCACCAGCGTCCCTTAAACCAAGTTAGGAATCTGTAACACCTCTTTTAGAGTGACCTCATTCCTTGAAGTCCTATTGAGGACAACCTCTCCAAATTTCTTTGATTTTAGAGGTGGCGTTGCTTCACATGAACAACCTCTTGCCCGTGGTTAGGGCGCAACCGGATCATATGTGATCTCGATACTCTAGCCCACTTCAGTTGCTTTGGCAAACTGAGTGTCCAATTTCTTTACTGCCTTTCTTTAGGCCTTCAGATCATTAAGACCTGGAAACTCTGGCCCACCACACTAGGTGTCCATTACTTTTCCTATGAATTCTGGCCCCACTCCAGTCGCCCGGAGGCTTTATATGACTGAGTGTCCAATATCATCATATCAAAGGAATTTTGGCCCACTCCAGTCGCCCGGAGGCTTTATATGACTGAGTGTCCAATATCATCCTATGAAGGATCTTCTGCCAAATAGTATGACAGGCTCAACGTCCTTAACTTTTAGACTTCTTCCGTTATGATTGGTGCCCAGATAATTCTTGGCGCTTACTTAAGAGTTGTAACAGTTTTCGCACAGTTAGTGGATCTTTCTCCATCGTATGTGCGAACATACTTTACACGCTTTTAATAATTTACACTTAAAAGAACGGATCTTTTTAAGTCGTTTACAAACTCCAATCTTTAAACGGAAAATAAGATGAGGTTAAACTTCTGATTTGTTAAAGCGTAAGGAATATAAATTATTTTCATATTCCTCCTTACTTTAATCCATTTTTAATCAGACATCATTTAATCTTTATTCTTGACAAGTAAGAAAAATACTCATCATCTAATCTTTATTCTTGACAAGTAAGAAAAATACTTATCCCAATTTCGGATTCTGGCTCACTTCAGTCACTTCATCAGACTGAGTGTCCAGTTCTTTCTTACCATTATTCGGATCTTTTGTCTGGGATAGATACAGGCCTTCTGCTGCAAGATAGAAGTACATCTTCAGTCTTCTCCTCTTGTCCCAGTTGACATCCTCAGGCTCTCGAGAGCGCTTGTTCCCACCAGTCTTGGTAGCGGTGACAATATGAATACGTTCATCATCATCACTCTCTTCTACCAGAAAACCATTTCCATATCCTGATTTGGTCACACAACTTTTGACCGACATCTTTCGAACACTAATAGTAATACTATACAAATATTGTCTTAAGTTGTTGGTTATTTTTTTGCTCTATGGTACTTTATAAAGCAGTACGGGAAGTATATAACTATTACAAGTATTCGAAAGGATAAACAAATATTCAATAGTTCAACTAGTAATTTGAAATTACAATTGTTACACAAGTGAAAACTGGAAATTTCAGTTTTGTAGAAGACGGAAAAGTGTAAATCGTTTTTGCTGAGTCGAGTGTGGCACTCTGTCCTTAAGACAATATTGCCCCGTATGTATCCTTTATACGTCCTGGACAATTTGTCTCCCAAGATAAAACAGCAATGGAACACTTGAGCAAAGGAAACTCAAGAGCTACCGTGAAGAATATTGAGTAACGAAATGATGCCTTGGAAGGTGTAGGAAGAAAGCTATTTTGGTTGTGTATTTTCGGTACCTTTGTTTTGCTGCATGAAAGCGCTAACTCTTGGTCATTCTTGGTGTGCTCAACAATGGTGTAAGGGTGTTTAAATAGGTGAGGGATGGACTGTTTTGCTGTCTGAAAAGTGCCCCCATTATAGCCAAATAATGGCCATTATGGAGGTAGTAAAGTACCAACATAAATGGTGAAAGGTTGCCAACGGATTGGCCATTATTGGAGGTGTAATTCAGCCAAAATAAATGGCTGAATTGAGTCTTTGGAACGTTGCTCGGACCGTCGAAATTACGAAAACTTCAGGGGACCAAAGCGTACATCTTGAAACCAGGACCAAATGTACATCTTGAAACTTCAGGGATCAAACTGCACATCTGAAAGAATTCTGGTCCAAAGCGCACATCTGAAACTTCGGGATCAAAGCGTACTGACAAAGTTTTCTGGCCCAAAAAGATAATATCAGAAGGCCCACAGCCCACAGCCCACAGCCCACGACCCACGACCCACGACCCGTGAACCCGTGGACCCGTGGACCCGTGGACCCGTGGACCCGAGGACCCGAGGACCCGAGGACCCGAGCACCCGAGGGCCCGGGACCCGAACCTGAACCGAGCCGGGCCGGACGGGCGGCAAGGCGGCAAGGCGGCGTGTGGTCTTTCCTTGAACCGAAGCACATCTAGGTCCTCCCTCCTTTAAACACATGGGATACCCCTTGGGGTCCCAAACCCCAAACCAATTTCGAGTCTTATATACACAACAATTCTTTCTTCCTCTACCGATGAGGGAGAATTGAACACAACACCACACTTTCCATGCTTCAAACACCTCACTTCGTGAACCAATATCTCTTTCATTTCTCAATGAAATTTGACGATTCTTGGCCCTACGGTTATCTACGTACTTAGTACATCATGCATGTGTGAAGAACCGGATTCTCCAACATACGTAACACTAGTGTTTAAGCCGTTAAAGTTGGTCGGTCGCAACTCCCGCCAAAGGCTAATTTCCAACAATCCCCTCTTGAAAGAGATTTTGGCGCACTCACATGGTGCCTTTTTCATTTCCAGCAATATTTCAGTGGACCGATGTTGCATAAGGAGAGGTAGCATCAGCTTTGAACCTTCCATAGTTGAATACCATCGGACTTACTTACTGCGCGGTGAACGTGATGTCTTGAACCGTCAGTGTTTAGTGTAAGCCAAGACAATGATACCAACACAACAAATTCCCTTACTCTCTTCTTCGTAATGTTTTGTCCGTTTTGGCCATGGACAACGTCTTGGATTCTTAAGTGCGTTCATTTTGAGGCGGCCCGTCCTCGCACTTAAATAGGTGGTCTCCTACAAGGTATCTGCTATACCCCACTTCACAAGTGTTAGGAACCATTAAAAGTTTCCCAAAACCTAACCTCAACTGTTGAGGAGCATTACAGTTTTGAAAACTTAACCTTTACCCACACCGCAGATAGCACTTAAAGTCTATCGCGAACGGCTTTGGATTTGGTGTTTCTTTTCGAAATCACTATCCGAAGTGCTCATGCTTCCACCGAAGCGATCAACTGAACCTTTACAACTTAGTTTTCCCATTGAACCAAATTATCCGGGATCTCCGGTTCGTAAGGTTGGGTTACCACCGTATTGGTCCGTATATTTTGGGTTTTAAGCCCATTCCCTAGACAGCAGTAACACTTGATCTCGGGTAGTCCCTTAGTTAGTAAATAAGGAAGTGACACCCGTGATGATCAACCGCCATACGGTCTTATGTCTCCCGACAAATCTCGACAGATGTGTCCAGACGCCGTCATCCGTGTCCTTCCTAAAGCCGACCGGCTAGCCACGATTTATAGCTGCTGAAGGCGCAGGTTTCTCCCAATAAGGGACGCCCTCTAATGAGTCGTGAAGCTACTCAACTTCTTTCATGCTTTGTATAAAGCGATAAACTCCGATACCATCTTGAATCGGACGATGCAAGTTTGCTTAGAGGATTTTCCAAGATCCACCATACACATTTACTTGTGGCTTTGGTGTTCTTCAGATCTTATGTCCGGTTGCATCACTTTGTGTTCTCCCGACAACCGCTGGAAATCCAGAATACTATAAACCGAAGATACGCGACTAATTCAGATATCGTCATATCCGACTTAACGCCTTCTATTGATCATGTATTAAGATTATCGGTGAACCTTAGTTCAATCGATCTGATCGTTAAATAGGGCGATACCAGGTCGGTTGTAGTGTGTACAATACATTGAACTACACATGACCTGTGCATATCGCTTCCTTGTCTATGGGTGCACCATGATTCCAATCAATTCTATGATTCATATCCATTGGTGGCTTCAACGAGACTGTCAACTATCGACCAGTCCGTTAGATGTCTTAGAAATCCAATTCCTAAGATGTCATCTGTAATACTCATATCTTTCATATCGAGACTTTGTTTCAATATGAGTTTCACTCTCAGACCGTTGGTTTTCCAACTGTTGGCTTTCTAACTTCAGAGTTAATGTTTCTGTGGTCAGATTCATTGTTTCTGTTTTATCTGAGACTTTCAGGACCAAAATGTTAACATTTCAGGGACCAAAATGAAAGTTCAGAAAGAAGCCCAACAGTTCAGCAAACCAATTCTGATCCTCTTCTTCCAACTCTCCGGTTGGGAAGGCTAGTTCAATATCCATGCCACGTAAGACTACAATGGCCCTGGATGTTAGGCTGCTCACAGGGAGCACATTTTACAACCCAAAGGTTCTTTTCCCGGAGGAAGATTAACCATTACGCAAGTATGGTTCTATATGATGGAATATATTTCTCTCTTTAGCTTCTTTCCAAAGCAGCGCTTTTGGAGATAACAATTATTTGTTAATTGTCCATGGTTCGTTCTTAACCATACAAGCTAGAAGGACTGGAACAAGTCCTTGTCCCCTCTTTGCTCCGTCTTGGTTCAACATCTAGAATCCCTGAGTTCTGCAGATCTGGAATATTGAGTTCCGGATAGCCAGCAACTTTCGAGTCCTGTAGATCCAGAACGTCTAGTTCCGGACGGCCAGGCCCTCGCGGGTTCTTGTTAACCTTGAGCAATTACTCCTTTTTCCTTCTCAAGGAAAGTTATCTTATAAGAATTTAGCATTCTTTGACGCCAAGAGGCGATAAGTACTACTGTTATTTACAGATCCAGTGGATATGTAATCTACAGTCTTAGGTCGAACTTGACCTGTTTCGGTAGTCCAACTTCTACCAGGCCACCCCACATCACAACTTTTGTATGTGAGATCCTTTTCATGTCTCACACGGAGAGTTATCCTTATCCTTATGCGGAGTTCATTGAGAATCGCATTAGCGTAAGGATCGCCTTGCCCCACATAATTTAGGCGCACGGGTTTGCGCTTGCCAACACCGTTAGATCGAGGTGAGTAATGAACAGTCGTTTAATGAACGCCGCTTCACATTCTCCCTCTATCGCTATGAATTTCGCAATCCATAGGCTTAGTTGATGTTCAACTTCTGCTTTGTAGCGCTTATCCGCTTCAACAACTTCATCTTTGCTTTTTAACAAACAAAGGATTCCATACGTTGTACCATCATCAATGAAGATCACAACGTACTTGTCTCCCCCCTCTATTTTGTATAAACTTCAAATCACCCAAGTAGGTGTGACTAAGTTCTAGAGGAGCGGTGCTTCTTTCGCTATTCCCTTGACGGAATTTGGAAAGGTGATTTTGCCTCTTCGCCTACCTCACATCACATTTTGAGGGTTTATGTCGAAAGAAGGCAACAATCTCAACTTCGCTAGCTTTTGAATGACTTGCTATTTAACGTGTCTTAATCTAAGATGGCATAGATGCACGGATTACAAATATATCATTCATTCGGCTACAGACGTACTGTACCATTCTTAGTTATTACAGACCTGTTGGAGTAGTCTCAAACCAGCTTGACCAACAGCGTCCCTTAAACCAAGTTAGGAATCTGTAACACCTCTTTTAGAGTGATCTCATTCCTTGAAGTCCTATTGAGGACAACCTCTCCAGCCCCTTTGATTTTAGAGGTGGCGTTGCTTCACATGAACAACCTCTTGCCCGTGGTTAGGGCGCAACCGGATCATATGTGATCTCGATACTCTAGCCCACTTCAGTTGCTTTGGCAAACTGAGTGTCCAATTTCTTTACTGCCTTTCTTTAGGCCTTCAGATCATTAAGACCTGGAAACTCTGGCCCACCACACTAGGTGTCCATTACTTTTCCTATGAATTCTGGCCCCACTCCAGTCGCCCGGAGGCTTTATATGACTGAGTGTCCAATATCATCATATCAAAGGAATTTTGGCCCACTCCAGTCGCCCGGAGGCTTTATATGACTGAGTGTCCAATATCATCCTATGAAGGATCTTCTGCCAAATAGTATGACAGGCTCAACGTCCTTAACTTTTAGACTTCTTCCGTTATGATTGGTGCCCAGATAATTCTTGGCGCTTACTTAAGAGTTGTATGATTTTATACGATTAGTGGATCTTTCTCCATCGTATGTGCGAACATACTTTACACGCTTTTAATAATTTACACTTAAAAGAACGGATCTTTTTAAGTCGTTTACAAACTCCAATCTTTAAACGGAAAATAAGATGAGGTTAAACTTCTGATTTGTTAAAGCGTAAGGAATATAAATTATTTTCATATTCCTCCTTACTTTAATCCATTTTTAATCAGACATCATTTAATCTTTATTCTTGACAAGTAAGAAAAATACTCATCATCTAATCTTTATTCTTGACAAGTAAGAAAAATACTTATCCCAATTTCGGATTCTGGCTCACTTCAGTCACTTCATCAAACTGAGTGTCCAGTTCCTTCTTACCATTATTCGGATCTTTTGTCTGGGATAGATACAGGCCTTCTGCTGCAAGATAGAAGTACATCTTCAGTCTTCTCCTCTTGTCCCAGTTGACATCCTCAGGCTCTCGAGAGCGCTTGTTCCCACCAGTCTTGGTAGCGGTGACAATATGAATACGTTCATCATCATCACTCTCTTCTACCAGAAAACCATTTCCATATCCTGATTTGGTCACACAACTTTTGACCGACATCTTTCGAACACTAATAGTAATACTATACAAATATTGTCTTAAGTTGTTGGTTATTTTTTTGCTCTATGGTACTTTATAAAGCAGTACGGGAAGTATATAACTATTACAAGTATTCGAAAGGATAAACAAATATTCAATAGTTCAACTAGTAATTTGAAATTACAATTGTTACACAAGTGAAAACTGGAAATTTCAGTTTTGTAGAAGACGGAAAAGTGTAAATCGTTTTTGCTGAGTCGAGTGTGGCACTCTGTCCTTAAGACAATATTGCCCCGTATGTATCCTTTATACGTCCTGGACAATTTGTCTCCCAAGATAAAACAGCAATGGAACACTTGAGCAAAGGAAACTCAAGAGCTACCGTGAAGAATATTGAGTAACGAAATGATGCCTTGGAAGGTGTAGGAAGAAAGCTATTTTGGTTGTGTATTTTCGGTACCTTTGTTTCTTTGCTGCATGAAAAGCGCTAACTCTTGGTCATTCTTGGTGTGCTCAACAATGGTGTAAGGGGGTGTTTAAATAGGTGAGGGATGGACTGCTTTGTCGCTGAAAATCGCCCCATTATAGCCAAATAATGGCCATTATGGAGGTAGTAAAGTACCAACATAAATGGTGAAAGGTTGCCAACGGATTGGCCATTATTGGAGGTGTAATTCAGCCAAAATAAATGGCTGAATTGAGTCCGGAAACGTTGTTCTCGGACCGTCGAAATTCTGAAAACCAGGGGACCAAACTGTACATCTTGAAACTTCAGGGACCAAACTGTACATCTTGAAACTTCAGGGATCAAACTGCACATCTGAAAGAATTCTGGTCCAAACTGCACATCTGAAACTTCTGGGATCAAACTGTACTTCTGACAAAGTTTTCTGGCCCAAAAAGATAATATCAGAAGGCCCACAGCCCACAGCCCACGACCCACGACCCGTGAACCCGTGGACCCGTGGACCCGTGGACCCGTGGACCCGAGGACCCGAGGACCCGAGGACCCGAGGACCCGAGAACCCGAGAACCCGGAACCCGGAACCGGAACCGGACCGGACGGGCGGGCGGCGGCGGCGCGCGTGTGGTCTTTCCTTGAACCGAAGCACATCTAGGTCCTCCCTCCTTTAAACACATGGGATACCTCAGGGGTCCCAAACCCCAAACCAATTTCGAGTCTTATATACACAACAATTCTTTCTTCCTCTACCGATGAGGGAGAATTGAACACAACACCACACTTTCCATGCTTCAAACACCTCACCGTGAACCAATATCTCTTTCATTTCTCAATGAAATTTGGCGATTCTTGGCCCTACGGTTATCTACGCATTTAGTACATCATGCATGTGTGAAGAACCGGATTCTCCAACATACGTAACACTAGTGTTTAAGCCGTTAAAGTTGGTCGGTCGCAACTCCCGCCAAAGGCTAATTTCCAACAATCCCTCTTGAAAGAGATTTTGGCGCACTCACATGGTGCCTTTTTCATTTCGACAATATTTGATTGGGACCGATGTTGCATAAGGAGAGGTAGCATCAACTTTGAACCTTCCATAGTTGAATACCATCGGACTTACTTACTGCGGTGAACGTGATGTCTTGAACCGTCAGTGTTTAGTGTAAGCCAAGACAATGATACCAACACAACAAATTCCCTTACTCTCTTCTTCGTAATGTTTTGTCCGTTTTGGCCATGGACAACGTCTTGGATTCTTAAGTGCGTTCATTTTGAGGCGGCCCGTCCTCGCACTTAAATAGGTGGTCTCCTACAAGGTATCCTGCTATACCCCACTTCACAAGTGTTAGGAACCATTAAAAGTTTCCCAAAACCTAACCTCAACTGTTGAGGAGCATTACAGGTTTTGAAAACTTAACCTTTACCCACACTGCAGATAGCACTTAAAGTCTATCGCGGGAACGGCTTTGGATTTGGTGTTTCTTTTCAGAAATCACTATCCGAAGTGCTCATGCTTCCACTGAAGCGATCAACTGAACCTTTACAACTTAGTTTTCCCATTGAACCAAATTACTGGGATCTCCAGTTCGTAAGGTTGGGTTACCACTGTATTGGTCCGTATATTTTGGGTTTTAAGCCCATTCCCCTAGACAGGCAGAACACTTGATCTCCGGGTAGTCCCTTAGTTAGTAAATAAGGAAGTGACACCCGTGATGATCAACTGCCATACGGTCTTATGTCTCCTGACAAATCCTGACAGATGTGTCCAGACGCCGTCATCCGTGTCCTTCCTAAAGCCGACCGGCTAGCCACAGTTTATAACTGCTGAAGGCACGGGTTTCTCCCAATAAGGGACGTCCTCTAATGAGTCGTGAAGCTACTCAACTTCTTTCATGCTTTGTATAAAGCGATAAACTCCGATACCATCTTGAATCGGACGATGCAAGTTTGCTTAGAGGATTTTCCAAGATCCACCATACACATTTACTTGTGGCTTTGGTGTTCTTCAGATCTGATGTCCAGTTTGCATCACTGTGTTCTCCCAGAACCGCTGGACATCCAGAATACTATAATCCGAAGATAAGCGAATAATTCAGATATCGTCATATCCGACTTAACGCCTTCTATTGATCATGTATTAAGATTATCAGTGAACCTTAGTTCAACTGATGCATTAAATAGGGCGATACCAGGTCGGTTGTAGTGTGTACAATACATTGAACTACACATGACCTGTGCATATCGCTCCTTGTCTATGGGTGCACCATGATTCCAATCAATTCTATGATTCATATCCATTGGTGGCTCACACGAGACTGTACACTATCGACCAGTCCGTTAGATGTCTTAGAAATCCAATTCCTAAGATGTCATCTGTAATACTCATATCTTTCATATCGAGACTTTGTTTCAATATGAGTTTCACTCTCAGACCGTTGGTTTTCCAACTGTTGGCTTTCTAACTTCAGAGTTAATGTTTCTGTGGTCAGATTCATTGTTTCTGTTTTATCTGAGACTTTCAGGACCAAAATGTTAACATTTCAGGGACCAAAATGAAAGTTCAGAAAGAAGCCCAACAGTTCAGCAAACCAATTCTGATCCTCTTCTTCCAACTCTCCGGTTGGGAAGGCTAGTTCAATATCCATGCCACGTAAGACTACAATGGCCCTGGATGTTAGGCTGCTCACAGGGGAGCACATTTTACAACCCAAAGGTTCTTTTCCCGGAGGAAGATTAACCATTACGCAAGTATGGTTCTATATGATGGAATATATTTCTCTCTTTAGCTTCTTTCCAAAGCAGCGCTTTTGGAGATAACAATTATTTGTTAATTGTCCATGGTTCGTTCTTAACCATACAAGCTAGAAGGACTGGAACAAGTCCTTGTCCCCTCTTTGCTCGTCTTGGTTCAACATCTAGAATCCCTGAGTTCTGCAGATCTGGAATATTGAGTTCCGGATAGCCAGCAACTTTCGAGTCCTGTAGATCCAGAACGTCTAGTTCCGGACGGCCAGGCCCTCGCGGGTTCTTGTTAACCTTGAGCAATTACTCCTTTTTCCTTCTCAAGGAAAGTTATCTTATAAGAATTTAGCATTCTTTGACGCCAAGAGGCGATAAGTACTACTGTTATTTACAGATCCAGTGGATATGTAATCTACAGTCTTAGGTCGAACTTGACCTGTTTCGGTAGTCCAACTTCTACCAGGCCACCCCACATCACAACTTTTGTATGTGAGATCCTTTTCATGTCTCACACGGAGAGTTATCCTTATCCTTATGCGGAGTTATTTGAGAATCGCATTAGCGTGTAAGGATCGCCTTGCCCCACATAATTTAGGCGTGCGGGTTTGCTTGGCCAACACCGTTAGGCCGAGGTGAGTAATGAGCAGTCGTTTAATGAACGCCGCTTCACATTCTCCCTCTATCGCTATGAATTTCGCAATCCATAGGCTTAGTTGATGTTCAACTTACGCTTTGTAGCGCTTATCCGCTTCAACAACTTCATCTTTGCTTTTTAACAAGCAAAGGATTCCATACGTTGTACCATCATCAATGAAGACCACAACGTACTTGTCTCCCCCCTCTATTTTGCATAAACTTTAAATCACCCAAGTAGGTGGGACTAAGTTCTAGAGGAGCGGTGCTTCTTTCGCTATTCCTCGACGGAATTTGGAAAGGTGATTTTGCCTCTTCGCCTACCTCACATCACATTTTGAGGGTTTATGTCGAAAGAAGGCAACAATCTCAACTTCGCTAGCTTTTGAATGACTTGCTATTTAACGTGTCTTAATCTAAGATGGCATAGATGCACGGATTACAAATATATCATTCATTCGGCTCTGACGTCTTGTACCATTCTTAGTTATTACTGCACTGTTGGAGTAGTCTCAAACCAGCCTTGACCAACAAATAGGCCCCTTAAACCAAGTTAGGAATCTGTAACACCTCTTTTTAGAGTGATCTCATTCCTTGAAGTCCTATTGAGGACAACCTCTCCAGCCCCTTTGATTTTAGAGGTGGCGTTGCTTCACATGAACAACCTCTTGCCCGTGGTTAGGGCGCAACCGGATCATATGTGATCTCGATACTCTGGCCCACTTCAGTTGCTTTGGCAGACTGAGTGTCCAATTTCTTTACTGCCTTTCTTTAGGCCTTCAGATCATTAAGACCTGGAAACTCTGGCCCACCACACTAGGTGTCCATTACTTTTCCTATGAATTCTGGCCCCACTCCAGTCGCCCGGAGGCTTTATATGACTGAGTGTCCAATATCATCATATCAAAGGAATTTTGGCCCACTCCAGTCGCCCGGAGGCTTTATATGACTGAGTGTCCAATATCATCCTATGAAGGATCTTCTGCCAAATAGTATGACAGGCTCAACGTCCTTAACTTTTAGACTTCTTCCGTTATGATTGGTGCCCAGATAATTCTTGGCGCTTACTTAAGAGTTGTATGGTTTTGACGATTAGTGGATCTTTCTCCATCGTATGTGCGAACATACTTCTACGCTTTTAATAATTTACACTTAAAAGAACGGATCTTTTTAAGTCGTTTACAAACTCCAATCTTTAAACGGAAAATAAGATGAGGTTAAACTTCTGATTTGTTAAAGCGTAAGGAATATAAATTATTTTCATATTCCTCCTTACTTTAATCCATTTTTAATCAGACATCATTTAATCTTTATTCTTGACAAGTAAGAAAAATACTCATCATCTAATCTTTATTCTTGACAAGTAAGAAAAATACTTATCCCAATTTCGGATTCTGGCTCACTTCAGTCACTTCATCAGACTGAGTGTCCATTTCCTTCTTACCATTATTCGGATCTTTTGTCTGGGATAGATACAGGCCTTCTGCTGCAAGATAGAAGTACATCTTCAGTCTTCTCCTCTTGTCCCAGTTGACATCCTCAGGCTCTCCAGGGCGCTTGTTCCCACCAGTCTTGGTAGCGGTGACAGTATGAATACGTTCATCATCATCACTCTCTTCTACCAGAAAACCATTTCCATATCCTGATTTGGTCACACAACTTTTGACCGACATCTTTCGAACACTAATAGTAATACTATACAAATATTGTCTTAAGTTGTTGGTTATTTTTGCTCTATGGTACTTTATAAAGCAGTACGGGAAGTATATAACTATTACAAGTATTCGAAAGGATAAACAAATATTCAATAGTTCAACTAGTAATTTGAAATTACAATTGCTACACAAGTAAAAACTGGAAATTCCAGTTTGTAGAAAGCGGAAAAGTGTAAATCGTTTTTCTTTGAGTCGAGTGTGGCACTCTGTCCTTAAGACAATATTGCCCGTATGTATCCTTTATACGTCCTGGACAATTTGTCTCCCAAGATAAAACAGCAATGGAACACTTGAGCAAAGAAAACTCAAGAGCTACCGTGAAGAATATTGAGTAACGAAATGATGCCTTGGAAGGTGTAGAAAGAAAGCTATTTTGATTTTGTATTTTCGTGCCTTTGTTTCTTTGCATGAAAACTGCTAACTCTTGGTCATTCTTGGTGTGCTCAACAATGGTGTAAGGGGGTGTTTAAATAGGTGAGGGATGGACTGCTTTGTCGCTCAAAATCGCCCCATTATAGCCAAATAATGGACATTATGGAGGTAGTAAAGTACCAACATAAATGGTGAAAGGTTGCCAACGGATTGGCCATTATTGGAGGTGTAATTCAGCCAAAATAAATGGCTGAATTGAGGCCGGAACGTTTACGCTCGGACCGTCGAAATTGAAAACCAGGACCAAAGCGTACATCTTGAAACTTCAGGGATCAAACTGCACATCTGAAAGAATTCTGGTCCAAACTGCACATCTGAAACTTCTGGGATCAAACTGTACTTCTGACAAAGTTTTCTGGCCCAAAAAGATAATATCAGAAGGCCCACAGCCCACAGCCCACGACCCGTGAACCCGGAACCGGACCGGACGGGCGGGCGGCGGCGGCGCGCGTGTGGTCTTTCCTTGAACCGAAGCACATCTAGGTCCTCCCTCCTTTAAACACATGGGATACCCCTTGGGGTCCCAAACCCCAAACCAATTTCGAGTCTTATATACACAACAATTCTTTCTTCCTCTACCGATGAGGGAGAATTGAACACAACACCACACTTTCCATGCTTCAAACACCTCACTTCGTGAACCAATATCTCTTTCATTTCTCAATGAAATTTGACGATTCTTGGCCCTACGGTTATCTACGTACTTAGTACATCATGCATGTGTGAAGAACCGGATTCTCCAACATACGTAACACTAGTGTTTAAGCCGTTAAAGTTGGTCGGTCGCAACTCCCGCCAAAGGCTAATTTCCAACAGGATCTTGGGTCTAACTCAACCCCAAAAGCTAGCTTGTAAGGTGAAGATTGTCCAATTACATATAAGGAGTCCATATTTCCATTCCATATCCGATGTGAGACTATTAACAAAAATCACTAGTCTTCACCAATTTTTTTAATGGCACACGGCTGCACCATTTCGAAAAGAAGCATAAAGTTGTATGTATTTGGCTTAAGATCCTTGAAAGATGCCTCCAATATTGGGTGTAATACACAAATTCTTCATTAAACAATTTTACCACAATAGATAATAAACCTTTGAAATTGTTGGTGAAAAATATTAAGCCAATAATACATTGTTTAACTAAATTATCTTTGACGAAAGTAATGGTCAGAAAGAAGACTATACTTACTGTGTAGTGCATATCTAATATTCCTCTTCAACTTACTTGGACATAGCAGAATCATATAAATACCATGACAGTGGCCTTTTTAAGATCTGTCCATCTACTACGTGACCTGATCCAAATATCTCTCCAAACATATTACAAGACGAACAGACAGAATAACAATAATAATTTAAATTCCGTAAGAATGTTAGTATACTGTGTTAAAAAATCAGTAAATCATTCAACAAAAATAAATTGAAAACAGAATAAAAATGTAAAAACTTTAAATATTTGAGATCACAGAATTCATTGTGTGTCCTTAAGGAATTTAATCCCCTCACTGTATCCGAGGTTATGAATTACTTCCTCCCAGGATAAAACGAATATACATGTTGATGGCGTAGCCGGGGCTGTCTTTGGGCCCGCGCGAGCTGTGCTACCGCACAGGGCTCCCGAAAAGCTAAAAATTTTAGGGGCCACTTTTTTTTCATTTTTTATTAAGTAGTATTAGCCAGAATTTGTTGTACAGACCCATAATTCGCAGGTCTTAGCCCAATCTAAGTAAAGTGATTCAGTTCCAGTGGCGCGCGCATGTGGATGCCCAAATTCAAATTTCAAATCAAACCTATTAGGCCTAGACACTTTCTAGTAGAACAGTAGGTGATAATTTGCTTACACACCGCCAAAGCAAACCTACAGACTGAATTTGAAGTCTTTCAAAATTCTAATTAGAGTTAATCATCCAATAGGTGATCGAATTCCTTTACACATAAGACGACCCTTATACGGATTGAGATTTTGAAATCCAAACCTCCTGCCTCCATGAAAACGGGAAATCTTGTGACTTGTTGATCTACCGTTCCAGGCTATACGGATATACAAGGTTTTTTACTAATCATTATTTTTTAATTTTTATTCATTAAATATTCATTAAAACCCATTTGATATATTTGATCCAAGAATGTGGGATGCTCTTGATTCTAAAAGCTTAGATTTTTTTCCTAATACAATTGTTGCATATAGAATTTTATTGACTATTCCCGTGACAGTTGCATCTGCAGAAAGAAGTTTTTCAAAACTGAAGTTGTTGAAGCCTTACTTGCGGTCTACCATGGTACAAGAAAGGCTTAACGGATTAGCATTGGTAGCAATTGAGAATGAAATTTTGGAGAATATACCATATGAGGACTTGGTTGGTGAATTTGCTTCAAAAAGTGTTAGAAGGATTTTTTAAGTAGGGGTTGATTAACTTGAAATTGTATTGGGTTGTTATTTACAATTTAAAATAATTTTTAATTATTGAAATCGTATATTTACTTATATTAAGGGCCCACTTTTATGACTTAGAACAGAGCCCCCAAAATATTTGAGACGGCCCTAGGCGTAGCGGTACCTCAAACCCCACCAACACCGTCAAGCGCAAAATCGGCAACAAATCACATAAAGACTTGATATTTGTTTGTAAGAAAATATATAGTAGAAGTGCAGAATTTTTTTATGCAGAAAATCGAGGCTAGTCCTCTAAATTTATAGTCATCAAAGGATAGTGTAAACGGATATTATTGTGCCTTATTGAAAAATCACAACCTATCCCCTAATGTCTTTTCGGAAAAACATCTCTTTATTTTCCATTCACACATAAAAAAAAACCAACACAACTCTTCCATAATATTGAGGGAAAAATGAACAGCTGAAATAACTGACTTGCATGCATTAATAACAGGACCATGAACCAAAAGATTTAGATAGAGTTACTTAGGGAAAAAGAGGCAAAAAGACTTCTCAAGTCTGGAATGAAGGATTCTTTTTTCTTTTGTTCCAATAGGTGATTATGGTTATTAAGAGGGGCTGGGCTAACAACATACCCAATATAGTCTCATAAGTGAGTACAGAGAGGGTGAGGTGTACACATACCTTACCTCTATCCTTGAGGAGTAAATATGTTGTTTACGATAGACCCTCTGGCTCGAGAACGTGAAGAAGGGGCCGGGCCATGTTACAACTATTAAAAATTGGGGATAAAGAATTAAAAGCCAACAAAACTCCAGAACACCCGCACTGTCTTTTCTTCTCTTCCTCCTTTTCTTCTCCATTTAGTGGCAAAGCCAGCTTCTTGGTGACATTTCTACAAAAAATCAGTTGAAGTTACTGTCACATGCAAAAAAATATATTCAAGAATAAGAGATGTGGAGATTAATGACGAAGTGGATGTGAGATTTTATTTTAAAGATTATCTAGATTATTACGGAGTATAATTTTTTGTGTTGTTAGCTTTCTCATATAATAATTTCTTTATATTATTGATGATTTATTTGTACTTTTACTTATTTTTTTAGTATTAAAATTATAAAATTGAAGATCATGAGACATACACTCCGTAGATTCATGAGACTTACGCCCCGTGTATCGGGACTTGCACCTCTCCCCGTGCTGCGTAAAACGCATCATCTCACGCCCTCGCCCCTTAAAACACTAAGAAGTATTATAGAGAGATATCATACAAGAAGTATTATAGAGAGATATCATACAAACTATATGACTTGAGAAACATATGTGATGTGACATATGGATATAAAATAGTGCTAGACATTAATGGAGCACATGGAAAGACGATTATCACTCATTACCTCCATAGAAGAGTCGTCTCCAATTGCATGAGAAATAACTATTTATGGGTCAGAATATTGGCCAGTCAAGAACACTCACGTTCAGAAAATAAAAATAGCGAACATGAGGAGGCTCAGATGAGCGTGTGGTCATACTAGTAGAGATGATGAGAAATGAAGTTATACAAGATAAGGTTAGAGTGACTTTCGTGGCGGACAAGATGATGAAAGCGAGACTGAGATAGTTCGGGCATGTGAAGAGGATGTGTGAGGATGAATCAGTTAGGAGGTGTGAGAGATTGACGATCGCATAAACTAGGAGAGGTAGTAGGTAGAAGAAGAATTGGAGAGATGTGATTAGATAAGATATGACACAACTTCAGGTGATTGGGACATAACTTTAGAAAAAGAAAATTAAATTAGGAGAAAGTTGATAACCTAGCAGGTTAATATAATCTGATGGTGTAAAAAATTGATACACTAACACTCTCATAGTTTATACACTAACCGTGCACAAAGAAACTCTATGGATAATTAATAAAAACAAATTACGTATATAATATATAAAATAAATCATATTTAGGTGAGCGAGAAGAGCAATAAACTCATATTTAGATAATAATATAAAAGCATTAAAGAGAGGATACAAATGGTTAAGACATGAGAAGCTTAACATGTAGGGTAAGTACTTTATTTCTTGCCTTATTTTGATAAAAAGACAAAAAAATTATAATAAAAAGAGAAAAAAGAAAAAATAAGTAAAGAGTAAAAAATATTCTTCTACTTTAAAAAATGGCTAAAAATATCATCCGTAATAAATTTAGATAAAAAGTATCCCTATACTTTGGGAAAGGGCTAAAAATACCCCTATACTTTGGAAAAGGCTAAAAACTATTCTCTCTTAACGGAAATTCTCAAATCACCCAAAATAATACGATTTTATTTTTAACCCGCTCTAAAATATGAAAAAATGATTTTTAAAAAGTTAAATCTGGAAAAGTATTTTTTATTCAAAAAGCTGGAAACTTTTTCTTTGTCCACGTTTTAAAAAAATACTATTCTTGATTTAAGAATTTTTTTCCAGATTTTTGAATAATTTTTTTTCTTATTTAATTTTAAAAAAGGTTTTAAAAAATATCATGTTCTATAGTTTTGAGCGGATTTAATTAATAAAATCGAGTTATTTTGGGTGATTTGGAAATTTTCGTTAAGAAAGAGGTAATTTTAACTCTTTCTCAAAGCAGAGGTATATTTTTGACCCAAATTCTAAATAGAGGATATTTTTAGCCATTTCTCAAAGTAGAGAAATATTTTTGACCCTTTTCCCAAAAAAATAACTCTTTAGTCACGAAGGTCCCAATAATAATTACTCCTTTCATGATGTAAACACGCAATTTATGAAATAAATGAAGATTTTTAAATTTTATAATCTAAAATAAGAAAAATATTTATGTAATTATTAATTATCTTATTTTTTATATTAAAAATAAAATTTAAAATTAAATTATTGATAATTTTTTTTTTTGAGACGAACTAAAAATGGAGTGAATTATTTTTTGGGACTACTTAATATCCCAAATATACTTTTCTTCCCCGCGTTAGTATACAAATCAAACGATCAATCTCCTTTCTTCTCTCTCTCCCCAATCTATCTCTCTATTTCTTTTTTTTACACAAAAAACCCTTCCATTTTCCTCCATTTGTTCTTTACAGCTCAAAATAATTTCTAGGTTTTATCTTCGTCTCTCCAGTTTATTCCGTTCACTTTTCCGGCGAGATCTCCTATCAGGTAAGCCTTCATTTTGCTTTTTACTATTAATTCTGATTTCACCGTTACGTTGTTTAATTTTCATGGATTTACGTCCGTGTAGATTTGTAGTTTTTTTGCAATTTGTTCGTAAAATGTAATTATTACTGCAATGAGAACTTTTACTTCGGAACAGTTAGTTTTTGAATTTAATTTAGTTTTAATGCATGATTTCGCCTTTATTTGTTTGTTCTAAGTGTAATTTAGGAAAAATATTACTTCTTCCAGTTAATTCCGTTTGATTTTTCCTAATAATTTTGATTTCACCGTTCCTGAGAACTATAGTTGTTTAATTTTCATGGATTTACGTTCGTGTACATACGTAGTTTTTGCAATTTGTTCGTAAAATGTAGTAATTATTACTGCAAGGAGAACTTTTACTTAGCCACTGTTAATTTTTGAATTTAATTTCATTTTATTGTGCAATTTGGCCATTTGTTTGTGGTTCTAGTGTCATTCAGGTAAAATATTACTTCTTCCAGTTAATAATTCAGGTGAGTGTCCATTTTGCTTTTTCCTGATAATTCTGATTTCACAGTTCCGAATCGATATAGAGCTTTTACGTTGTTTAATTTCATGGATTTACGTTCGTATAGATACAGGTTTTTGCGATTTGTTTGTAATTATTACTGCAAGGAGAACTTTTACTTCAGCATAGTTAAATTTTGATTTGAATTTCATTTTTAATTCTACGTTGTTTTTGCAATTTGGTTCGTAATATGTAATATTCCTGCAAGGAAATTACTTCGGCACTGTTAGTTTTCGATTTTAATCTAATTTTAATGCATGATTTTGTTTTTGTTCTAGTGTCGTTTGGGAAAAGAGACTACTTATTCCAGTAAAGAAGAAAATATTGCTGCTTAATACTTTATAATTTACAAAAACATTAAGAAGAAAACCTTTAGGTGTTTAATTTTCATGGATTTACGTCCGTGTAGATACGAGTTTTTGCAATTTGTTCGTAAAATGTAATATTACTGCAAGGAAATTACTTCTGCACAGTTAGTTTTTGAATTTAATTTAATTTTTAATGCATGATTTTGGTTTTTTTTTTTTGCTCTAGTGTCATTTCCAGTTAAGAAGAAAAAAAATCCTGCTTAATACTTTATAATGTACTGCAAGGAGAACTTTTACTTTTTGCCAGAGTTAAATTTTGAATTTAATTTCACATTAATGCGCAATTTGGCCATTTGTTTGTTCTAGTGTTGTTTAGGAAAAACATTATGTCTTCCAGTTAAGAAGAAACAATTGCTGCTTAATAATTCTGATTTCACCATTCCTGAAAGCTAGAACTTTTTTACGCGTTTGATTTTTGTGGATTTACGTCCGTGTAATCATAAACTGTAATATTACTGCAAGGAATACTTTTACTTTGCAATGTTAATTTTTGAATTTAATCTCATTTTATCCAGTTAAGAAGAAAAAAACGATGCTTAATAATTCTGATTTCACCATTCCCGAGAGCTAGAACTTTTTTACGCCTTCAATTTTCATGGATTTACGTCAATGTAATCCTGAACTGTAATATTACTGCAATGAATACTGTTACTTCACAATGTTAAATTTTGAATTTAATTTCATTCTACCTTCTCAAAAAATATAATTCATTCTAATGCATGATTTCAGCTTTTCTGTTTTTGTTCTAGTGTCATTTAGGAAAATAATTACTTCTTCCAGTTAAGAAGGGAAATTTGCTGCTTTATACTACTTTA
This sequence comes from Anisodus acutangulus, assembly GCA_029783415.1. Taxonomy (NCBI): domain Eukaryota; kingdom Viridiplantae; phylum Streptophyta; class Magnoliopsida; order Solanales; family Solanaceae; genus Anisodus; species Anisodus acutangulus. The sequence goes on along the minus strand of CM056489.1, from coordinate 1,121,710 downwards.
TAATGTACAAAAATTTAATTCTGATTTCTCCATTCCTGAAAGCTAGAGCTGTTACGCATTTAGTTTTCATGGATTTACATCCCTGTAAATATACAGCTTATGCAAATTGTTTGTAAAATGTAATATTACTGCAAGGAAAACTTATACTTTGGACAGTTAATTTTTGAATTTAATTTCATTTCATTTTAATGCATGATTTCAGCTGTTTTTTTTTCCGTTCTAGTGTCATTTAGGAAAAAGATTACGTCTTCCAGTTAAGAGGAAAAAATTGCTGCTTAATACTACGTTATAATGTACAAAAATGTAATGTTTTATTTTGATAACGATGGGGCCTGAGCACTGCAGCTTGATTTCACGGGATACCCGCTACCTCCTGGTAACGGGTAACTCTGTCCACTAAGGATTGAATGGATAATTAGAAATCACCTAGTTTTTTGTCTCTCCTTGGATTTGAACATGAGAACCTCATAGTTCTCAACTCACTTCATAATGTAGAAAAAATTAGTTCTCGCACTTGTGGGATTACACTGTGTATGTTGTTGTTGTAGTTTATTTTAAATATATCATGTTTGATAAAGGTTTACCCCCACCACCATATTTTAGGGCATGCACTGTGTACTGAATTAATTTCGGTGAGAGAAAATGTTTTGGTATTTGAGAAGTAACTGCGATTGATAAAACAATTGTATCAAAATTAATATTAATTTTTTTTAAATGAATCTATTTTGTGGAAGTTGTACAGAATAACACATGTTATTGGTGGGATGACATGTCAAGTATTTTGTATGCTCCAAGATAGGAAATATCATTTAAATTTGGGTGGAGGGAATATGGACAGTTGAGTTTATGTTCATGTTAAATTTTAGGTATTCTATTGCTGTTTCTATATTTGTAGTAGTTCACTTTCTTGGGTTTATGATGGGTTCCTCTTGGCAATGTCTGATCATTTTTATTTAAAATTATGTAGTTTTGTTCTTCTGGTTCTGCACATTCTCTAGGAGACTGTTAACCTTTATTTTATTTCAATTCATTTTTGTTTTGTACATCTGCTATTTTATTCACCATTTTCCCATCTAATCTAGCTCTGTTTTTTTATTAATTACTTAATATTTTTATTTGAACTTTTCATTCTCTGGTTGCTGGACAAGGCAAATTGAAGCATCTGAAAATGTTTTGGATTAAGATTGATTTCTAGTAACAAACATTGACGAAGTTCATAATTTTCATTATTTTGGGTGTTAAATTGCTACTGATTTCATATTTTAAATTCTAGATGTTGGATTTTTACTCAATTCCTTTTCTTTTTGCACTCTGGTATGCTAGATAAGCTGGAATTTCTTCTTCGTATTTCCCCCACTGTGATGTCCACTGGTACCAATGGTTCCTTAGTTGATTATCTTTTGAGCTTTTGTAGGAGATGTCTCGAGTGGAAGATTTGTGGGAACGGTTGGTGCGAGTAGCACTACGTGGACACAGGGCTGCCGCTGGGAGACCAACGGGAGGGATTGCTGCGAATGTCCCATCTTCGCTTGCGAATAACAGGGATATAGATGACATTCTAAGAGCTGCGGATGAGATTCAAGATGAGGCCCCTAATGTGTCCAGAGTTTGTAAGTGATCTCTTCTCATGAGCCTTATTGACTTTTCATCCTTTGCACACAAATATGTGCTGAGCTCATTTGTTAGTTTCTTCGATGAAATAAAATAGAGATATCCAGAACTTGATCATAGATGACAGGTTAATATATTTTTTTATCTAAGTTTAGGGGGAAAACATGATCGAGATTCTCTCTTTTGTAATGACATCGAATTATGACAGCTTGAATAGTCTTTTCTGTAGAATTTGTAATTCATAGTTATAGTTTTGTCAGTTGTCTTGGCATGCATTAAAGATATAGTGAAATGTGGCACGAGAAGTTTCAAAATAATTAGGACTAAATGGTTCTGCTCTCCCATTGTATAAATGTTTGATGGTAATGTTGGGGTTTCAGTTCCTCATCTTAGAAAACGAAGAAACATTTGGGTTTTGGTTGCTGAAGGAATTGTAAAATTTTAGGTCATTCAATGTGTTTTCTATGGTGTATTTTTATTAAGGGCATTTTCATGGCACTCCTAACTCGATTCTTTCTTTTGGGATTGAGTGGCCCTTTTATTCCTTTTTTTTGGTGTTAAGAAGAATACCTATTTCATGACATTTCAAGTTGAATCAAAGAGACTGAACGGCTTGCTTTGATTGATGTGACTTTCCTCTGCGTTTCTTTTTGTATATCGATCTGCCTTATCTATCAATTTCTATCTTTCTTGTAAGAAAGCATTGGATTCTTCTTTAGTTTGATCATATGCCCTTTATTAGAACTGAATCCAACTTTATTAGAACTGAATCCAAAAATTTTATGACTATATTTTGTGGATACTTCTTGTTCGAGTATCTTGGTCGAAAGCTATTTCTTATAATTTTTTATTTAAGGTAAGGTTTATCTATTTCTTATAAAATAAGGAGATTATATTATTCTGAAAACGTAAGGAGTTGTGAACTCGTGCACGACCAATCAAATATAGACTCACAAACAATTCTCAGGCAGTAAGGAGTCGCTCTCTGCACATATTGTACCCGCACTATCTCCTATCATAAATAACAATACTCTATAATTTCTTTGATTCATACTTTGCCGACCTTTTGGCGTCTCTTTATAAGTATAATTTGTTTACATCCATAACCCGTTTCCTGTAGCCTACTAGAGTTTTATCCCATTCTGTCTTAGACTTTAAGTACCATATGCATTTTTATTTGCAAACACATCTTCATCCTCACAACGTTTGCAAACACATATGCATCCTCTCTTTTGCTCTACTTGTATCCTTTGTTGGTTCATCTGGTTGCACAACAGTGCTCATCTGCTCTCACTTTGCATAGTGTTCATACCCATCATTCGAAGGGTATCCTCAAATCTCTTGGAGAATTCTTCCTTTTGATTCTATGGTGGTATTTGTGGATAGATTTTTGACGTTTCAGGAGTACTTTCTTAGATTTGTCCTCGTTACTTCTTTAGATCCTTTTTGCATTTTCTTGAAAAGCTATATGCAAACTCAGTCTATGTGAGCTTCACAAAGCATATGAGGGTCCCAAGCACATGTAAAGGAGGGTTGTGGTTGCTTCGTCAACTAGTGTAAGAAATGTCTCAATATGACGAATTCTCTGATTATTGAAACATGAAAAGGGTGGAACGGTTACAAAGGGTTAATATAGTTGACCTCATCTAAATTTGGTTTGAGACATAGTTGATTGACTGATTGATTTAGAAAGCTGATATGCCGTCTTCTGATGCTTGGACTAATAAACTTGCCTCTCTGTTGGCACTTTGGTGAATTTGCTGCAGTATGTGAGCATGCCTATTCTTTGGCTCAAAATTTGGATCCTAACAGTGAGGGGAGGGGTGTTTTGCAGTTCAAGACTGGTTTGATGTCTGTAATCAAGGTACATGTGACTTTTTTTTGTGCGTAATCATGATATGCATCACTTTGTTAGAGGAATAGAAAAATGGATTTTCACGAGGTATTCAATTTTGTTTTTTGATAAGTCAAATATTTCTTGTGTTGGATATATGAAATATTTGGTCCTTCTGAGTGCCTGTATCACTATCTGGATAGATTCACCGATTTTGGTGAGTATCAGGTAACTTTAGAGTTTTGGACAATTCTCTATTTCTTCCATTTTATATATTGTATAATTTCTGGTGTCACAATTTCTAATCCTAGAGATGTGCAGGAACCCCACTTAGCTGATGCATTGTAAATTAGTTCTGACAATTGAATTTTTACATGTTTTATGGTGCATTTACAATTATTTGGATAGTGGTGTGGTTCTGATTTCCTTCCCTTCTCTTGCCTAATCTTATAGCAAAAGCTAGCGAAGCGGGAGGGTGGGACGATTGATAGAAGCCAGGATATTACACTCTTACAAGAATTCTACAAACAATACAGAGAAAGGCATAACGTGGATAAGTTACGAGAGGAAGAACTGAAATTGAGGGAATCTGGTGTCTTCAGTTGTAATCTGGGAGAGTAAGTGAAGTTACTCACCACTTTCTCTTATTTAGCTGTTGTTATCCTCTAGAAGACCTCCGTGGTTGTGTTTTACCACTTGGATGGCTGTCAGAAGTACATATTTTTTGAAACTGGTAACTTTGTATTCCTCATCATTAGGGCATGCTGGCCACCTCCAAAATTTACACTTACTAAGAGCTAGTTACAATAATCCTATTTTAACTTTATTGTTTGGTATGATGTCATATCTGCTTAGAATTGCATCTCTTCTTGCTTTGGAAATAAAATTTCTATTTCCCGTACATGCTATTTGATGCCTCTAGGCTGAAAGACAATGAAGCATATTTTAGCTTGCAAGATGTGACAGTTTCCCTGTACCTTCTGTAGTCTGTCCATACTCAACAAAGTATAAAGAAGGCGTGATAGAAGTACATGGATCTCTCTTTCTCCTGTCTGGTCAAACCAAAGGATCTCTGTTTCTCCTTCCCCCTATTTATAATTTTCCTTCTTAGGTGGCCCTCATCTAATGCTTAAAGTGTGCTACAATTTGTTATGTCAGAGTCAAACTTCCCTTTTTATGATGTTTGGGCCGATGGTGGACGTCTTTGTTTATCCCATCTCTAATGCTTTAAGTTAGTAGAATATTTGTCATGTCAGAGTCAGACTTCTTTTTCTAGGGTTCTGTATTTTAATCCATCATCAATGCATTTACAAGTGTGAATTAGAATTAGTCAGCATTTGTATATGGACAAAATCAATTAACTACATTTATCTCAGTTGATTGTCGTCGAAGCTTTTTTCTTACACCATTGTTGTGTATCTCTCTCTTGGTTACTTTGTCAATGACCTGGATTATTAAAAGATAGTATGTGGTCTTTACTCTACCCCTATAAAGAAACGAAATCCTCATACAAGTCTAAAACTACAAGAAATGGTAATGACACATACATGTTGGACGTATACAAGCCTGATTAGTCTAGGTACCATTACCATAAATCCTGAATGGTCTACTAGGTAATGTGGTTTTTGAGATTTAGGCTAGTCTGATCTCTGTTTCATTTCTGAGTCGCAATAGGGAGCTACTTGTCTTTATTAAATTTTTGATTGCCGATCTCTTAGTAACCGTCTCATCTGGTGACTTTGAAAATTTTCACTCAACCTCAAAAGCTAGCTCATGAGGTGAGGATTGTCCAAGACACTAAAAGGAAACAATCCATTCCCTCAACCAATGTGAGAAACCAAACACCCCCTCACATGCCCCCGACTGAAAATTTGGAGCTTGACAAGAATGAGGATGGGTTTGGCTACCATGTTGAGAAAATGAACATGAGACCTAACTTGCCATGACAAGTTAGCTCATCAGCCGAGGATTGCTCACAACCATATAAGGAGACAACAAACCATTCCCTCAACCAGTGTGGGAAAGCCCTTGATCATATCATGATATGATTTGTAAGCCTACTTGGTCTTGAGTATTTACTTGTAAGAACGAAATTCTTTGTTTTGTAATGAATAGTAACTCCGTGAAAAAGAATTCAGTCAAATTTTCCTTACATTGAACCATTCCTATATATAAACTTGTCGTGTAAATGCAGGTACCATATATATGTATTTCATATGGATATATGGATTCATTTGGTTCTTTTTATTCTTGCTCGAGCTGGACGATTAATAATTATCATGTCCAGTTCTCGGGGAAAGCAGGTCTGCTTACGCGTATTCCTAATCCTAAACGATGTAGGGATCCATATGTAAACATAGTATCTATTTAGATAGGCCCGAATGACCCCTTCTCATAATGAGTATTTCATGGGAGGTCATAGTCCTTGAATGAACTTTTCAGGTAGAAATAATTGCCAAGAGTAAGGAGAGATTCAACCTTATTTTAGATATGGAAGTGGGGGGACTGGGGCCAAGAGTGCAATTTACTTGTGTTTGGACCCATTTGACTAGTTCTGTGGTAGATCTTAGAAAGAATTTGTCCTTTTGTAACTGCTGATGTACGACCGATTTTTCTATTATTAATAAGATCACTTACCTTATAAAAGATTATCAATTTGTCCTTTTGTTGAGATGTTATTTTAGTTGGTTGACATGTTATGTTTCTATTTTTTCTTAAAATAGATTGGAGCGTAAGACTGTCAAAAGGAAAAAGGTGTTAGCGACTCTTAAGGTTTTGGGAAATGTTCTTGAACAGTTGACCAAGGAGGTTTCCCCCGAAGAAGCGGATCGCTTAATACCCGAGGAGGTTTGGTCTCTTATTACTTGTACTTCTTATTTAAGTGTTCAAATGCTTGATGTTCTTAGCTTTCTTTGTATGTCTAAATAGCGGGTGGAGTCCTCTTCTTTGGCTTGTTTATTTCTCATTATGATCCTTTTAATTGAAAGGTCTTCCAACTTTTAAGTTTCGTTAGAGAACTTTCCTTAAAATAGAATTCACAATTTGCAGTGTGCAATTTCTATGAATAGCCTTAACAGTACCAATTGAGGGTAAATTCATTCAATAGATGGAGGTACCTTCTGTTATGTTAGGCAAGAAACATTGGATGACTTGACATCGGGGTGCATATGTTTTTCTTATGTGTTCTGTTACAGTTTGATAAAGGACACTCATCCGACTCTTGTCCTAGATAACTACACTCCCACCTTTTCTTTAACATGTTTTGGTAACAAAATATTATTCTTGAAAAATGAACCAAGAAAAAGAGAAGGTAAAAAGAACAAAGACATCTACTTTATATAATCCACAGTCAGCACCCCTAAACTCAATTAATTGCCTCTTTTAAGTAATCACTATGAACTCATGACATGCGCTGCACGTGTACCACTTGCTAATAATTACAAATTTCATACATATATTAAGTCATGAAAAACATAAATAGAACTTCAAATTTCAAGTTTCTTCATTAAGATTCAATTGTTTCTTTTCCTTTTTCTATCTTGGTTTCCACCATTAATCTCTTTTTGAAACTGTTTCGACTATTAATCTTTGATATTACTTTATTACGATTCCTTTTTGTATTCTTTCCAGATTAATGTGTTAGAAATTTATAGAATTAGAAATTAACGTGTATCCGTACACTCTACCCTCCCCAGGCCCTACATTGTGGGATTTCACTGGGTATGTTGTTGATTAGATAGGACGTGACACATTTTCAGCTTATCAAGGACATGGCCTTAGATGAGAGAGCATGAAGGTCGAAGATTAGGGTAGACGATTAGTAGGTCGTAGAGCGTTTTCTCTCTTCGCTATGGTAGAGCAGAGGTCTAGTCTGGGGCATATATCTGTTTCTTTACCAGTATTATTATTATTATGCTAGCTTATCTTATTCTTCGATTTTATTACTACTGTTGTTTCTTTTACCTTAGTTAATATTTGTACTATTAGTATTTTTCTTTCTTCAATATTTTTATCATAGTTTTACTCTTGCATTTTCTTCAAATCATTTTTCCGAAAGACGATTTTTGAGCCAAGGTCTATCGGAAACAAGCTTTCTACCCCAAAAAGGTTGGTAAGTGTAAGGTTTGCATTCACCCCGCCCTTCCTAGACCTCACTTGTGGAAATATACGTATCTTGTTGTTGTACTTCTCCTCCTTTTTATTACCTCCATCTTTGACTTGTTTAATTACTCAAACATAGAATATTTATTTCAATAAGTTATGTTGAAAGTGCAATAATGTTTTCAAATTATTAAATTGGAAATTTTCTAATTAATAACGATTTTGTTCCGAAGGTCTTTCGGAAAAACCTCTCTACCTTCCAAGGTAAATGGTAATGTCTGCGTACACTCTATCCTCCCCAGACCCCACACTGTGGGATTTCACTGGGTATGTTGTTTGTTGTTGAAAATTATTAATTTTGACATAATGAGCCATAAATACTATGACAATAAATAGCTTGTAAAGCGGGAAAAATAATTAAACAAAATTACGTTTTTTAAAAGATGATTAAATAAATCAAATTGAGACCATCAAGAGTCATAGGTTACGACAAAAAAACTCTCAAACAAAGAATTAGACGTTGCGAGGGGAAACAGAGGACACATGTGTGTGTACGTAACCGTAAATAAAGAACACACGATTTGCATAAAAGAACAAACTCACGCGATGTTCCTGTTGTTACTCAACAACAACAACTCGATTGCTTAAATATTAATTAAAGCAGTTTCTTGTTGGCCATAATTTTGATGAAAATGACATGCAAGACTTTCCCAAGTAGAATATTATTTCCATTTTTGTTTTTTAGATTTCGGTTGCAAGAAAGTCTGATTAAATATTTGAATCCAAGACGCTTAATTCCTTTTCTTATTAAGATCAAGACAAAAATGATCAAGTATTTCTTTATGCTTGTTCCTGAAGTATAAAACGAATATTGTTTTAAAAACAATTTTTTCTGAAAGACGCAACCTTTCCAGGGTTGTATCTTTTTAATTTGAGTAGGTGTCTTCTCCAATAAGCATGACTTTTAAATACAAACCACCAACAATTTGCTCCGTTTGTCCCAATTTATATGATGCAAAGAATGATACCTTTTTATATTTAGAAATAATCTAACTTTGAATTTCCTATTTACCCTTATCGATATAATTTTTAACTACACAAATATCCGTGGCTTGTTATAGACCACAAGTTTGAAAAGTCTTTCCTCCCCTCTTTCTTAAACTTTGTTTCCAGTCAAAGTGCATTACATTAATCGGGACAGAGGGAATATATATCTTTTTTTCAGACAAACAATCTATATCTATGTAGTATATTTAAGGATATTTTTCTCACAAAGAGTTGTATCCTTTCAATAAAACAACTAGCCCCTCGACAAGTTCTTTCCTAACTGCCAAGTAGTTTCTTTAGGAATTAGTTACTAATGAAACAACAACTATTTTGAGAAGGCACAATAGAAATTAATCTTTTTTATTTAATTATTATTGTTAAATATAAATATATTATATAAAAAGATACTTTTATAATAGTATACACTCTCTCTCTCTCTCTATATATATATATATATAAGAGAGAGAGATTTTTATTTGATTATTGTTATAATTAAATATAAATACAGTAATATTAAATTGGTATTTTGGTCTTTCAAATTTTTAGTTTAGGGATTCCCACTTTTGTGATAGCATAGATAGATTAGTCACTGCATGATTGTGTGGGTAAAACTTATTTTTTCGATTAAGTAAAGAATATATTTGTTTTTTGACATGACAAATCAATTTTATAAATTTGACGTTCTCATACCATATCCGACCGGTCGGGGGGTTTTAAAAACTAAAATTTTCTTTTATTGTTTGTGATCGAGTGTGGTGTGGAGTGATCTTCAAGCCCAAGTCCAAAGAGCTTGACTCTCGTTGGCACAATGTTTCGACCGACTGCCTAAGAAAAGGTTCCATGTTTGCTCCGCAGGTTTCTAATGTCTATGAGCTGGAATGCTGGATAGGTTTTGCATTCAATTGTGTTCCTTATTTTTTTGTTGTTCTAGATTTCAATTTTTTGTAGTTTCCGCTGCACGATAGGGGTCGTTCACTTGTGCAGGGCATTTGACCTTTTCTTCCTATTCATAGTAGCAAGTTGGTAACAGACCTCATTCTACAAGAGGGTGTAAAATAAAAAAATGTTGAGGTAGCTTATTTGGAATTATTGGTCAGTGTTCATCGTTTTTAAGATTCCTGCCGTACCTGATAATTGACGTGGTAAAGACTAAAGCACATGCTGAAACTTCTTGTGAAATGTCTCTGGGCCTTTTCATGAAATGTTTCTACATGCTGGTGCAATTCCACATGCATGTGCGTTCAAATAGTTTCAGTACTTGGTCTTGCTCCTGATGCCTGTGCAGTCATTCATCCTTTTTAGTCTTTTTGTTCCACATGCATCTGAAATGCTCATCTTGGTGCTGTGTCTCTGCTTCCAGCTAAAACGAATGATGGAATCAGATGCTGCTATGACTGAGGACATTGCTTACAATATTATTCCCCTTGATACCACTTCGACCACGAACGCTATTGTGTCTTTCAATGAGGTTGATAATCCTTCCCCCTATTACTCTTAAAACTCTTGCTTCTTTGTGCTGATGTGATTCAGCAAAATGTCAGGTACGTGCAGCAGTATCAGCTCTGAAGTACTTTAGAGGCCTACCAAAATTGCCTGGAGATTTTTCTTTGCCCCCAACAAGGAGCATTGATTTGTTTGATCTACTGCATTATGCTTTTGGATTTCAGGTTGGTATACTGACTGCTTTTTAAACTTCAGTTTGTTGTTTCAAGTGTCTTTCTGTATGCTCCATAATCCACACTCCTTTCTGATCAACAAGTGAAATTCATCCTGCTGGCTCTGTTAATTATTTTTCTTAACTATATACAATCACAAGATCAATTGCACTTCAATCTCAAATAAGTTGGGTTCGGCTATGTGGTATCCTCACGATCATGTTGTATTTAACCTCATTTCAAGACGACAAGACCAATATTATACAAAATAGAAGTAAAATAAAAGTACTAGAAATTCTATATATTTCTGTTGGCATAGAAAACCTCACAAGATTAAAAGGTTCCAAGAAAACATAGGACTTGAAGCAAACTTACTAACATGACTAGAACATAATTCCAACTAATTGGTGTCGTCCAACCTCCAGGGCTTTGGTCTAGGGGTAAGAACTCAACTTGTGATTTTGGGTTATACACACATCACGAGTTCAAACCTAAGCCTGGAATTTAAGTGGAAAATGGTAGAAGAGACGGATCCGTTATCCTCCGACTTTCGAACCATGATGGATTCTTCTCTTTTTTTTTTCCTTTCATATCCTTCCTCATCAATAAAAAACCTCTATATAATTTGAAATATTACTGGCATAGAAAATGAGTATTTAGATTTTTCAATATCTAGATTGAAGTTGCTTCAACGAGGATGGTCAAAGTCAAGGGTTATTCATTTATGCTAGTTTGAGATAAGAAATGTATGTAGTGACAATTATTATTGAATAATGATGCTTGTAAGTTGTAACTTAGAAAATGTATAGGGGTAGTGATATTGTTAAATTCTCCATTTCGTAGAGAGTTAAGAAAAGATTATCAGATCTATACAAGAGATGGTAGGATTACACGCATGAGTCATATGATCGTACAAGAGATGTTTATCCCAAGGTAAAAGGAATATATCTAGCATCTTGTTTCATCATTTTGTCTTTATTGATCATATAGCATAACAATTGAAAAGTTGTAGAGGAACTCTCTATGGGCAACTTCAAACTAGTGAGAAGGTGAAGAAATCTACCAGAAGATGGGGTGTTAGGGGTAAAGCAAAGCATTACGCTGAAGAAATACAATGTTATAAACAGGGTGCCCTTTGGCTTTGGTCTAGTGTTAGAAGTGCACATGATGTGTGAGTTAGCGCATGGGTTTAAAATCTGTCGCATACAAAAGCTTGGTATCTAAGTGTGTGTGTGTGGGGGGGGGGGGGGAGAGGGGCTGGCATATGATCTACTGGGTTTCAAATCGTGCACCACTAGTCCTTGGAATTGCTCGGTTATAATAAGAGCTTGCAAAGTAGCTCTCAATCTTGTTTGTTTTTATCTCATATTCTACTCCAATTTAGTTATAGGCTTAATGTTAGGACAATTATTAAACGGTCTCATTGTGAACAAGGCTAATTTATTAATACTATTACTAAAGAAATTAAATATGAAATTGATAATGCAAATATATATAGCTAATTTATGGAAAATTGAAAATCAGGTTTGTGCTTGAAAAGTTACCTTTTTCGGGCTTATACATATTATCTTTTAATGATGTTTAATTTTACCTATTGGTATTAATATTGCCATTGTTGTTTATACGATTTTGCATTTAGTAGTGTCATTTTTGATATTTTGATGTAGAAGTACTTTTTGTATAGTGTGACTAAACATGCATTTTGCCTCTTGCTAGAAGTCCAACATATTTCAAGCGCAATGGTGTATAAGGATTACTTGGAGGATACCCTAAAACCCTAATCCATGGCTATATAAAGGGACTGTATATGCTATTTGGAGGCATCTTGAAATTTCAATAGCATTTACCTTCTCCCCTTTTTTACTGTAACATATCGGAAGATACAACAAAATCAAGTCATCAACTACATTTTTTTTCAAAGTTCTCTAGCAAGAGTGTAGTGATCAAGAGAAATTCTTCCTTTAGATTCTAACTTTCTCGGAGGTAAAATTAATCACGAATAGGTTGAAAATATCTTTGAGCTAGTCTAGCTCTTTTGGCCTCCCCAAATAATCATGTAACAGATGCACCAACAAATAAGAGGATGACATGAAATAACAAATAAAATTGACCTAATTATATAAACCAAGTTATTGAATATAAGATTGTCCGGTAGTTTCATCTACTTTTTATTGCTTTTTGAAATCATTGCTTTTGTACAGACAAGAGCACCTATAACTCAAGATGATTTTGTGCTTTAGGATAGTGTTATTACTGAATCAGATTATTTATGAGAACAAAAGAGATATTTTAAAAATTGCAAACAATTGTGGCATTAAACTCATGAGTCATATGCATGGTGTTCGTTGATCTAGAGAAATCATATGATAGAGTTTAATGGAAATTCCTTTAGTGGTTGATGGAGAAGAAACAAATTTATATTAAATATATAAATGCCATAAAGGACATGTATGAAAGAGTTGTTTCTAGTGTGAAAACGGTAGTATGAGACATAAAAGAGTTCCTATAATAGTGGGTCTACCCCAGGAATTGAATTGAGCCCCTACTTGTGTCCCCTAGTTATGGTTGAGCGAACCAACACAATAGAAGATGAGGTCCCATGTTGTATGTTGTTTGTTGATAATATTGTGTTAATTGATGAAACAACGATAGTGTCAACTATAAGATTGAATTGTAGAAGTGAAAGGTAAGTTCTACAGAACAATTATAAGACCGACAATGTTATATGGTAGTGAATGTTTGGCTACTGAAGTCAAACTTATTCACAAGATGAGTGTTGAAGATATGTCAATGGTAAGATGGATATATGGTCATACAATATTAGATAAGATTTAAAATGACCGCATTTACCAGAAGGTGCAAGTAGCACTCATTGAGGATAAACTGAGAGAAAGTCGCTAGAGATGGTTGGGTCATGTGTCAAACCACAGGTGCACCGGTCCGTAGATGTGAAACTATGGTGAATGGTGTTAAAAGGAGAATGTGAAATTAGGTCTACATTGTTTCTTTTCTTTTTTCGTTTAAAAAGAAAGAGACAAGGTAGATCTAAAATCACATGGAAGGTGAGAAATGATTTTTTTGTCCCTTTACAAACTTTTTTTTTTAGTTTTTAGTTTTATGACCTTTTTACAAGAGATCTTCATTTTTTACACATAAGAGATTCGAAAAAAACACATAAGAGATCCGAAAAGGTCATTTTCTTCTATTCAAATTGTAAGAGGGCAAAAGATCTCATTTTCTCATGTTAAAAGGTATTATATATCTAACTTATTTTGCTCGTTTAGTTTTATTTGGTATGCTGATGATTGATGACCTGAGTTGAGCTTAAATGGAGAATTGAGGATTCATATAGCCAATCTCAACTTGTTTGTGATTGAGGCAATAGTAGTTTTTATTATAGTACTGAATTGTCTTCTTAATTCTTGCCTCACGTTTCTCTCCTCTACTTTGGTTGACAAGTAACCTTCATATTGGAGAAAATATACTTATTGTTTACTCACAGTCAATTATATCTTTGAGCTTATGATGTGTGTGTTTGATTTTGTGGTGCAGGACTTTCTTGCTTCTTCCTTCTCTTGTTTTTTTTTCAATTTCAAAATACAAACGTGTTAATTTTTGTTTTTCTTTTGTCCTATCTTGTTTCTTTTATCCTGCAATTTCCGCCCGTTGCTTGTTTCATCTTCATCAGTTTCTATTATGGCTTTGGTGATCGCATTTCTTTTGATTTGGCAGCAAGACAATGTTTCCAATCAGCGAGAACATATTGTCCACCTCCTCGCAAATGAGCAGACTCGACTTCGTATTCCTGAAGAACCTGAACCGGTAGGTTTTATAGTGTGTTATACCTTTAGTAGATGCTATATTTGGACGTGCAGCTAGTGTTTTTGCTTTCTCTTGTTGTTGAACCTTATATCAGTAAACAGCTTTATTCTCCCTCAATTGAAGAGAATCGTTTGTCTAAAATAAAGATGTAATGCACTTCTGGAAATCGTTTGTCACACTGGGTATGTTGTTGTTGTTGGTGGTGGTGGTGGTAAGATGGGAAATATTTAATTAATTTTATCTTGGTTTTGTAAATGGACAAGTAATTTGGGACATATATTTTTAGTAATGTGGACAAGTAATATGGGACGGAGGGAGTAGTTCAGAAAGATTTTTGCTTGCTAATTTTGTAAAAAGAAGAAGCTACTTTTCATTTATGAGAAAAAACATTTTTTTTGGTTCAGAAAGTTTTAATTTTTGCATTAGTTGTAGAATTTCAGAGGGAAGGAGAGCAGTTCTTAGTACTTCATTTTGGGGTGGGTGGGGGGAGGGGGTTGATGGACACAGTAAATAAATGAGGAACAGTCCAGGAGCTACAGCTCGACGAAGATGAAAGCTAGATCTGGAAATGAATTCGAGAATTCTAGCTGAAGAAGAGAATTTAGAGAGGAGAGAAATGTTGTATTTTATTGAACCTACTTGTGTTATCAAAAAGAAAAGAGAAAAGTTGTATTTCATTAAACCCCAAATGTACATCCTAACTGTATATATACAGATTGAAATGAAAAGGTATTAATTACAAGTGAATAACAAGCTGTTCAACTAGAATTCTAACAAACTTCACAATTTCAGTTACAATCCTAACTAATTTCAGCAAATAATCTAGCTTACCATTACTCTAACCACTTCTTCCAGTTCAGAATCTCTGCATCTTTACTTTCATCTCAGTAGCTGCATTTTCCAAGATTTCATTGTGGTTGTGTGTGTGGTTTGGGGGGGTGGGATGTCACTCTAGGTAGCAGATCATTATATAATATGGAAACTCGAGTATTACTAAAAAGCCTTATTTTTCATGCAACCCTGCACTGATTACGTTCTTTTGAGCCGAGGGTCTATCAGAAACAACCTCTCTACCCCACAAAGATAGAGGTAAGGTCTGCGTACATCTTACCCTCCCCAGACCCCACTGTGTGGGATTACACCGGGTATGTTGTTGTTGTTGCACTTCTGGAAATCGGAGTTATATCCTATCCTGTGTTGCTTATGCTTCTTTTAGCTTATTTAGGAAATCTTTATTGTTGTATTTGGTCAATGAGTTATAGCTGTGAGAAATCATAGTTTTGGAATTTTGGTTGTAATTAACTGGTATGTTCTTACATAAAGGTGCCGTGTAGGCTGTGATTTGGTGTTGTTTGGTTGTAAACTTGTAGTGTAGCTCGAGAACATTCTATCATCTAATTTTTGCATATCATAGATGGGACTTCTGTGTATTTTCCTAGCTAACATCAATGAGGTGCAAGCTATTTGTCTCTTGAAGTTGTTTCCTTGATGATCCCGATGAGATCTGTAAATTTTGTTTCATTAATTTGCTTTCATTCTGTTTAGGCCTACTTGTCCCTGCTTATCCGCTTCTATCTTAGTTACAGAACTAGGAAAATAGATACTGTGAGACGTGGTAGTTCCACTGTCTTGTTTCAGCTGCTGTTACCAAATGTTGGCACTCTAACAAACCACAATATCTGGGTTAAATTTCAATATCCAAGATAATATTGCCAATTGGTTATATTATCTTGAGCTGGCCATGTGTAGAAATCTTGTCAATTATTTCTGTCTTTTAGCAACGTTTGGTAGAAATAACAGGGCTTGTGAATTGAGATAATATTTCAGCTGTTCTGTTTATTTAGTCGATGTGAGAGGTGGAACATTATCGATTACCTTCATGAATTCATTTCTAAGTCTAGATTTGTGTATCTTTAACTTCTAGATATTGGATGAGGCTGCTGTACAGAAGGTCTTTTTGAAGTCCCTTGATAACTATATCAAGTGGTGCAACTATTTGGACATCCCACCTGTGTGGAGCAAGTAAGTGTTCATGTCCAGTGTGTTTTGAGATTGCACCGTAAGATCATTTCGTCTTAATGCAGCAATAGAGTTTTTCTAATTGCAAAAATCCTTTCATCTTAGCATAGTTGATAACTATCATTGACACTGTTGGTTTTGTGCTCTGAGTGTCTGATTCTTTGCTTCTGGTTTTGCAGTTTGGATGTAGTTAGCAAGGAGAAGAAGTTGTTATTCATTTCTTTGTATTTCTTAATCTGGGGTGAAGGCGCTAACATCCGATTCATTCCGGAATGCTTGTGCTACATATTTCATCATGTAGGTCAATTTGGTGTGCCTTTTCTCTCTTGGCCATTTGGGAAGTCTTGCTGCTAAGTTATTCACCCGTGTACTTTCAAATTCCAAAGAGCATACATCCTTTTGATTTTATGATCTCCATTCTCCTGTGTTTTCTTCTTGTGATAATAAAAGTACTTTCTGGTTGGCCTGTCAATATATTCTAAGTTTGTTCCTTAAGTGTAATTTCCTCTTCATCTCGCGTATGCGGGACTGTGGGCTAAGAGGGTTCTAAGGCCGACTTTCGTCCCTGCTCGACGGGTGGGTCTTGCAGTCAAGCTCTCTTCTGCCTTTGCACTCGAGGGCCAAGCTGTACATTTTTAAAATGAAAGGGCAAAGGCGGAAAGAGAAGCCATTATTGTGATTACGTCATCCCAAGGTTTTTATTCTTACTTGTGCTTTGCTGGGAACAATCAATTTCATTACAGATGGGAAGGGAGCTGGAGGAGATACTACGACAACAGGTTGCACAGCCAGCTAAGAGCTGCATGTCTGATAATGGCGTGTCATTTCTTGATCAAGTTATATGTCCTGTTTATGATGCCATTGCGGCGGTATGGTTTTTGTTTCTTCCCCTGTTGTAGCCTACTTTTCTGTCTCTAAACGTAATTGACAGAGACAATGAGACATACATGTAAACTTTTCCTAAATATGCATCTGCATACATTTGTATACTGGGGTACTTGTCAAACCTGTCTTTGATTTTGATAATTACTATTATAATATGTGGTGACATTATCATCAGTATACATCTCAGGTTCTTTTCGACATCTATTGCTTTTGTGAAATCTCAGTTGACATGCTAATGGTTGATTTGTGGTACTGCATCTTTCGTCGGGTTACACTTATCGCTTACCTCGTTGATTTGTGGTACAACGTGTTTTGTCAGATCACATCTATCGCTTACCTCCATAATCTTTTCATGATATTCATGACTGGCTGTGAAGTTTTGTCATCCCTACTTAATTTTACCCATCTTTGTGAATTGGTTAAAACTATCACCTACCTTTACTACAAAAAGCTCTAGCAGTTCTTTCCATTTCCACCAGTTTCTTTTTTCCTTTTCTTTTTTCGCTATTAGAGGATGCTGTTGGAACTCCTCTCGCGTGAATGTGGGTCATTTGGAGTGAGTGAAGTAGGAGGGCTTTTGAAGGGACGGAGATGACCTTTGCTCTACTGAGGAGTAGTCTCCGCTCCCTTATTTTCTTTTGGTGCACCCATGCAGTTCCTAGTTGTATAGAGGATTGGGTGTCTTTTATATATGGCCATCTCGGCCTTGTTATTATTAATGAAATATTTTACTTGATTCAAAAAAAAAAAAAGGATGCTGTTGGAACACTCTATAAATCTTCAGATTTGACCTTTCACCAAGTTCATTTACTTTTTTCTCTTTCCATCTGTATGTTTAAGAGCAATCAGTAAGCACCTCCTGGAATAACAGATTTATAGTGCTGACATGTCATGTTTGTGAGCTTCATATTACTATGGAATCCTGTAGATTTACAACTAGAACCAGCTAAGTATTAACCTTCAATACTCATGATCTTAGTCTTGTTTTCCTTTTTTTTCCCCTGCTGGAATTGTGTGGAAGGGCTGATAATGATATGCAAAATCCATGTCCTTTGGGATGCTTATTGATTTGTTATCTTACAGGAGGCTGGAAACAATGAGAACGGCCGAGCACCTCATTCTGCTTGGAGAAACTATGATGATTTTAATGAATATTTCTGGTAAGCTTTATTCCCAAGGGTGTAGGGCTCCCATTACTTCAACTTTCTCATCGACCCTTCCACTGCTCTGCAGGTCCCGTCATTGCTTCAAGCTTAGCTGGCCATGGCGGAAGAATTCTTCTTTCTTTCTGAAGCCAACACCCAGATCAAAGGTATGAGACTTTCTATTGGTGGCATTATGCATGTTAAACAGTTATCTGTTTTTATTAGATATTGCTGTAGGTACACTTGTATCATTTTGCAGGTTATAACATGAAAATAAAGAGCTTCCGTCCACTACTTAAAATTGTAGTATACCTTCTGCTGCAAATAAATATAGTTTGTATTTGTTGAAAGGAAGTAAGTGGAAATATTGCTCCAGAGGAATATTTGTACTAAGGATGGTAGATTCATTAGTAAGCCCCACAATGTGGTGGGTTAAATTGCCTATTATCAGAGCTTATGCAACCTTTCACTGAAAAGGAATATTCTTAAAATAACACCCCCTCCTTTTTTTTTTGGATAACCGTAGTGTCCGGGCCAACTTGCACGCAACTCGACTAATTCCGCAGGGTACCTGCTACACCCTGCTACTGTCCATCAAAACTAGTACCGGGTAATTCTGTCCACCTAGGCCTGGACGGATGGGAAGAAACCACCTAGTGTTTTTGAACATAAACCCCCTTTTTAAGAGGGAAATTCCATATGTTTGATATTTGTTCTGGTAGCCTGTTTATTCTTTCTGAAGGGCAATGTTTCTGTTTCCATGTGTAGTGTCTTTGACCGTAATCTTCAAATGAGTGGGTATTTGCATAATTTTTCATTATCCTTTTATATTTATGGATGCACAACATTAGTTGGTCTTAGATCTAGGTGCCAAGGATAATTTAGGGTCCATTTGGACATGATTTCAAATCATGATTTGAAGTTGAATTTTGTTTGGACATGCAATTTGGATTTCTTATGTTGTATTTTTTTTACAATTTGTGAAAATTATTAAAACTTCCTCAACAACAATACAATCTTACCAGATGAGCAAACATAGTTTATAGACAAGGTATCGGATTATCCTAAGGCGCCGCATTAATAAATCACATGACTCCATGTTCCTTTTATAAATAAATGCTTTCAATTACATGCTATTACAAATTTTCAAATATATTATTTAATATAAACCTTCCACATATGTCTTTATTTACAAAATATTAACTTATGGGTCAAATCTTACATTTAAAAAAAAATTTGAAATCACAAATTGGAATTTGAAATCCTACTTTTTGGAGAATTTGGGATTTGAAATCATGATTTGAGATTGAAGTTGAAGTTTTATGCAAATTTCATAAACAAACGCTGATTTCAAATCAAAATTTGAAATTGGGGTCCCAAATCCTATGACCAAACGCCCACTAAGTATCAGTCTGGACACTGTGAATTTGTTAGATTATACTTGCTGGAAGACATGACGCATGTGTCCACCGCTGTTAGTCATACGTATTTCCCGTCTCTAGTGTGAAACATTTTTTAAATATTAATATAGTGCGAAACATAGTTCTCTTGTATCTTGCTTATTTCTGCTTTATAATTTTCTAGGTTTCAAAATTTTTAGTTTGTGATTACCTTTTTCTATCTGTTACAGAACATTCTTAAATCTGGAGGTGGCAAGCGCAGGGGAAAAACTTCTTTTGTTGAGCACCGGACTTTTCTCCATCTTTATCACAGTTTCCATCGCCTTTGGATGTTCTTTTTCATGTTTTTTCAGGTCTGCTACTCGTCACTGATAGCGATGATATTTCCTCTTTTCTCTTAATCTGCTGTTTCTTGTGATTTTTCAGTTACTTCGTCCCATCCTTTATTTGTTTGAGGATTAAGAATGCATTTTATCAACTTCTTCCTTTGCTTTTTTCTTGTGGATCTTTTTGTCATGTTGTGGGCAGTTATCTTACTCACTTTGCTTTGTTTATGAGAGCAAGTAATTTTCGTTTGCTCTACTTCAGATTGATTGCTTGATATGGGGTGTTTGTTTCTTGGCATTTCTTTGCTTTCAAAAGATTATCTTCAGTGCCTATTTCCACCCTACTCAGTTTGTTTGCCGCTCTTTTCCCATATCCACAGGGAATGACCATCCTTGCTTTCAATAATGAGCGATTCGACTCTAAAACACTGAGGGAAGTTTTGAGTCTTGGACCTACGTATGTTGTGATGAAGTTTCTTGAAAGTATGTTTCTCTGGCTTCTCTTTTCTCCAAAGGTGCTCCTTATTCACCAGTATTGAACTCTAACTGTAGCTGAAGCATTTACCTACTGTAGGTGTTCTGGATGTTATCATGATGTATGGTGCATACTCTACTTCAAGGCGCGTAGCTGTCAGTCGGATTTTCCTTCGTTTTGTTTGGTTCAGCATAGCTTCTGTGTTCATATGTTTCCTTTACGTGTATGTTGCTTCTTTTTCTTTATGGGCTTCACAAAGTTTCTTACTTTGATGCTTCTTTCTCCTTTTTCGTTCTTTTCTTCTTTTTGTGGCAACCCACCCCTTTTGTATTGTGGAATAATATGTGGTCATGTTTTCTGTGACAGGAAGGCGCTTGAAGACAATAGCAACCAAAATTCTAACTCAACTGTCTTCAGAATTTATGTTGTTGTTCTTGCAATCTATGCTGGAATTCATTTTTTTGTCAGCTTTCTGCTGCGGATTCCAGCTTGTCATCGTTTGACAAATCGATGTGATAGTTGGTCTGTGATCCGTTTCATCAAGTGGATGCACCAGGTTTCACATTTTTATCAGATATTTTGAAGGATGATCACTCTTTGGTGCCCTTTGTGTGAGATTCAATAATTGTATATCCTTTTTTTTGTCTGAAGGAACATTATTACGTTGGTCGGGGCATGTATGAGAGAACCACTGACTTCATCAAGTAATCCTTTTATCTTTGCTGCCTTTTGTATAAATCCTATGTTGTGTTATGTTCTTTCTAATGATGTGGGGTTTTCATTTTCCGACAACAACAAAATCTTTAGAGAGACAGAGAGAAACGAAGAAAAAAGGAAGTTCCTGGGATCTGTTATTGGTTACTTTCATTTTTTTTATGCTGAATGTACTTTTACCTTAAGCAAGACAAACTTTATGTTTCTGAATCACGGTGGCCATCTGAATGGTACCAGCACTTTTGGAGTTCTGCTTTTATGTAGAGTTGTGAATTATAAAATTATCTCAATGTTCCTGTTTTAATTAATTTGGCCCTTGGCATTCATGAATCTGACTAGGGATCTTTTGTTTCTTTGTTATATGAGCTAATATGGTATGTAGCTTGGCATTCCATTAGTTCCTTTTATTCTTGTGATTGCACGAAAATTAATGCATGACCTTCCTATCACTTCAGTGTTCTCCTCTCCTATCCGCTGGGTGAGAGTTCTATTTTTGTAATCCAGTTTCAGAGAACTTTTTCTTGTATAATTACATGCCTTTCCTTTTTATGCATTTGTTACGATCAGGCGGCCCTCATTTATGCAAATAGACTCCTTCGTGATGTGACTCTTGGTTGTTTGTCAGAATGTTGTGGTCTAGTTATTATTCTCCATGTTGTCTGGTTGATGATAACTATTTAGCTGATTTATCCAGTTAATCAGCCAGTGCTGAAATCTCATCTGACAAATTTCATTGGTGTAGGTATATGGTTTTTTGGCTTGTTGTCTTGGGAGCAAAATTTGCTTTTGCATATTTTCTACTGGTATGTGTCAGTTTTATTTTGACATTGATCAATACCTTTTATTGGTAATTTATTGATTTAGCTTTGTTTTCATGTTGCAGATTAGGCCGTTGGTGAAGCCGACAAGACAGATAGTGGATATGGATATTCCGCAGTACTCTTGGCACGATTTTTTTTCTAAAAGTAGGTCACTCTGTTGTTGCATGAGTTTATGGTTGAATTGAAATTCTTTCTAGAATCTTTACTGATTTCCGTAGTTATGTATATACTAATATCCTTTGCCATCACTGTGTTATGGTCAAGGTTTATAAAGAGTAAACTATCTGTGATCACAATTTCCATTAAATGTAAGTTACTACTCTTTTGGCAGATAACCATAATGCACTGACGGTTGCAAGCTTATGGGTACCAGTTTTTCTTGTAAGTTTTAATCTCTTCTGATGTGTAAAGGCATATCAGATACCTTTCATGCTTTCTCATTGTTGGTGTAATGACATTTTGTGTACTTATAACTGAATATTTTTCTTAGGCAGTAGATTAGGTATTTCTGCACCAAGCAGTGGAATCCTCATGATCTAAAAGTGCAATTATCTTGTTTACGTACTCTCTGCTTCTTTCAATATTGCTTACTGTGTTTCTTCTCATTGAACTTCCGAAAAAGAGGTTTGAAACTTATTGAAGTTAAAAAAAGGGGAGGGTGGACGTAAGCCTGTTTGTCTCAGATGA
Source organism: Anisodus acutangulus (assembly GCA_029783415.1). NCBI lineage: Eukaryota > Viridiplantae > Streptophyta > Magnoliopsida > Solanales > Solanaceae > Anisodus > Anisodus acutangulus. The sequence goes on along the minus strand of CM056489.1, from coordinate 1,099,168 downwards.
TACATTTGAATGCACAGGTTTGTAGTTGTTGCTCATGATTTTTATTTTCAGTTGCGATGCATATAGTATTCATGTCCACCATAGTTGGTTGTCTGGCTGCTTATTGGTTTTGGCCACGTATAGGTAAGGTAGTATCTTCATGTCAAGAGGATGTTAATGGAAAACCTAGCCTTAAAGATTTTTAGATAATGAGAAATTCCACAAGTATGCTTTCTCTTATACTTGTTAGAAATGGATAAGCAGTGCTAGTTTATACTGTAGTTTCGACATTTATTTGGGTCCTCATTGGCTCATTGGTTTTGGCCACCAATAGGAAAGGTGGTATCTTCGTTTGGCATGAGAACGGGTAAGTATGCCAGTAGTTGGAAATATTTGGCCATCTTTAGTGAATAAAGGCAACAATAACATACCCCGTGAAATCCCACAACGTGGGGTCTGGGGAGGGTAGAGTGTACGCAGACCTTACCTCTACCTTGGTAGGTAGAACGGCTATTTCCGAAAGACTCCCGGCTCAAGACAAATCATAAGCACAAGCAAAGCAAAGCAAGAGAAACGGTCAGACCCGGACACCAAATTTAAAGCAGTATGAAAATGATGGTAACAAAAGCGATTAAGCCATAATAGCGCATTCCGGAAAAAAGAAGCAGTAACTAACACAGGTAAATAATATAAACAAAGTACACTACAGAACATTTAGCAACAGAAATCAAACGACATGGGCCTATAAAGCAATACTGCGCCTACTAGTATGATAGGCTAAGCCGGCCTGCAATACTACCACTACCACTACCAGTTTGTAAGCGTAAGTAGGACTACACTCAACTACCTACTATCCTTCTACCCTAATCCGTGTCCTCCACAATTCCCTATCTAAGGTCATGTCCTCAGTAAGTTGCACCTGCGCCATATCCCGTCTAATCACTTCTCCCCAATACTTCTTCGACCTACCTCTACCTCTCCTGAACCCGTCCATAGCCAACCTCTCACACCTTCGCACTGGGGCATCTGCGTCTCTCCTCTGTACATACCCAAACCATCTCAACCTTGCTTCCCGCATCTTATCCTCCACCGAGGCCACTCCCACTCTGTCCCGGATATCATTATTTCTAATCATATCCCTCCTTGTATGCCCACACATCTATCTCAACATCCTCATCTCCACAACTTTCATCTTTTGGATGTGCGAAGTCTTGACTGACCAACACTCCTCCCCATACAACATAGTCGGTCTCACCGAGGCCACTCCCACTCTGTCCCGGATATCATTATTTCTAATCATATCCCTCCTTGTATGCCCACACATCTATCTCAACATCCTCATCTCCACAACTTTCATCTTTTGGATGTGCGAAGTCTTGACTGACCAACACTCCTCCCCATACAACATAGTCGGTCTAACCATCACCCTATAGAACTTGTCTTTAAGTTTTGGTGCACCTTTTTATCGCACAAGACTCCAGATGCGAGCCTCCATTTCATCCACCCTGTCCCAATACGATGCGTGACATCGTCATCAATCTCTCCATTCCCTTGGATAATAGACCCGAGGTATTTGAAACTTCATTTCTTTGGAATGACCTGAGTACCAAGCCTCACCTCCACGCCTGTCTTATGGTCGCTCCCGTTATTGAAGTGCAAGTATTATGTATTGGTCGTACTCAGCCTGAACCCTTTAGACTCCAGAGTCTGTCTCCAAACCTCTAGCTTAGCGTTCACTCCGCGGCGAGTCTTATCAATAAGGACTATGTCGTCTGCAAATAACACCTCCCCTTGGATTTGTCGCGTCAGTCCATCCATCACCAAGGCAAATAGGAATGGGCTAAGAGCTGATCCCTGGTGCAGCCCCATCATCATCATCACTGGAAAGTGCTCCAAGTCTCCTCCTACTGTTTGTACCTTGGTCTTGGCTCCATCATACATATCCTTGATCGCCCTAGCGTACGCCACAGGTACACTTCTAACCTCAAAACATCTCCAAAGAACCTCCCTAGGGACTTTGTCGTATGCCTTCTCGAGGTCGATGAAAACCATATGTAAGTCTCTCTTCTTCTCCCTATACTGTTCCACCAACCTCCTAATAAACTGAGTGGCTTCTGTAGTCGAACGTCCCGACATGAATCCAAACTGGTTCTCGGATTAGTGAATAAAGGCATGAGGTGCTAATCTTTCGGCTTGATTTTCAATCCTCAGGTGCTTTTTCCGGTTGTGTTGCACCCCATGTTTAAAAATTAAAATAATGGTATGGTATAAGTATTTCTTCCAATTGTGGACTTCCCTGTGAGGCTAAAATTGCATCCTGCCAATGCTGGGTGAAGTTGCATGTGGTATGTTGGGGTTGAGCGCCAATAGGACACACTAGACTTTCTTTGGTCGATTATTGGAATTTGTATCTTCAGATGAATTCAATGTTTTTGGATATATCATTCTAACGGCAGAGAATTCTTGTGAAGGGGATGTACATGCAGCTAAATTAGAATACTAAACATACTACCAAAATTTAATCTTCCTCCTCTCAAACTATGTCTAACAAAGATGAGTGCTCGGAGTAGTGCGCACTCTATGTTGTTCCTTTTACATCACTTTCCCCCTAGTAATGCATGGAGATATCTTGCTTTCTGAATTTTTGAGCTGGATTATTGAGCTTTTGTGACATAAATGGCCGGTCTGTTGGTCATATGACTTCTTTGCACTTACGATTGGGTTACTGCTAATTGCCAACTGGTAATCAATCAGATAATGTTTCGGGTACAAATGCAGATCTACCTGTTCGACACTCATCTATTTTACACTGTTATATCGGCTATATGGGGCTTTCTTCTGGGAGCACGAGATCGCCTTGGGGAGGCAAGCAGTTTTTTATTTATATATTGTGTTTATAGTTCTCATTTGTAATGAATGGGACAATTCAAGTCCTTGGTTTATTGTAAGACCATATGTGAATGTACTCCAGATGTCTGCCTAACAATATTGTTGACAATGATATTCAGATAAGATCATTGGATGCTATGCATAAACTTTTTGAGAGATTTCCTGAGGCTTTTATGGATAGTCTTCATGTGCCTCTTAGAAACAGGTGTCTCCATTTATTTTCCCCAATTAATCATTTATGAATGACCAAGTTTATTGATTCAAATATCTTTTTCTCATTGGGTCTAAATGCCTATCTGTTTTGTAGGGCGTCCCTCCTGTCTTCTGGTCTGGTGAGTTTATTGATTTTCCATTCCGCATTGATGTTTGTCTTTACTGATGTCTGATGCTGGCACTTGGTTAAGTTGTTGTTTTATAAATGGACAACTGCTCGGGTGCTGATTGTTCGCTTTTCTCACCTTTTTAGTTGTACTTTTACTGTATACTTTTATAAGGTTAAGTTATACTCCCCTCAATCCCTCCAGGAGGTTTGATCAAGGGTTACGGGTATGGTTCGAAAAACTACCGACGAAATCTCACCAAATATTTGACATTTTAATTTGCCTTTAGCCAAAGCTGCTTTGCCTTCTAATCAATTAAATAGTGCAACTTAACGTTTGTCTTTATGTCAGACTGAAGCTTTTTTTTTTGCTTTTGATGTATAGAATTACTTTTTAAACGGAGTTTTCTGTTATTGTGGAAAATACATTGATAAAATTCTTCTTCTGTCTTATATTTTATGGTTTAACTAAAGTCCAAAGCAGTGGTATTATGATTTTACATTTTACTTCATCGTATGCTTAGAAATTGTATTATGGAGTTCGCCCCCGTGTGGTTAAGTGGTAAGGAAGTAGTGCGTCAAGTGCGGCTTAGGTGCATATCACGAGCTCGAATGTTGCTGTTGAGTGAAGCCTGATATTTAAGTGGCAGTAGGGTAGAGGGGCGGGTCCATACTCCCCCGAGTTTCAAATGGTTAGCACAATTGGGGTTGGGCTACCCAACTTAAAAGGGATTTCAGGGTTAATTTGGAAAAATGTTCCCTTGGAGCTTTTCTTTTAAAATGTCTTCCGTGCTAGTTTATTCAAAAGTTTGTATTTTTCTTTTTAATATTATATTGTTGTAAAAAGCAGGTTTTGGAGAGAAACAAAGCTGATGCTGCTCGATTTGCACCTTTCTGGAATGAAATCGTCAAGAATTTGAGGGAAGAAGATTACATTACTAATTTGTGAGTGATTGTTTTTTGTTATTTCACTTCTATTTGCTACTAACTAAATTGATATCCTTCAACCTTTTACATTTTGATGGATTGATTTTCACGCTACAGGGAGATGGAACAGCTTTTGATGCCTAATAATTCTGGGAGTCTGCCCTTAGTTCAGTGGCCTCTTTTCCTATTAGCTAGCAAGGTTGAGCAGTTGTTACAGTGCTGACAGTATCTTTTGTTTCCTTGTTTTCTAATACAAAATGTGATCTATGCAGTCAACTGTCATGTTGAAGGCTGTATATCTTTACATTTATGCTGAAATGTGCAGATATTTCTTGCAAAAGATATAGCTGTGGAGAGTAAAGACTCACAAGATGAGTTATGGGATAGGATTTCAAGGGATGATTACATGAAATACGCGGTTGAAGAGTGCTATTACGCCCTCAAGTTTGTTCTTACATCCATATTAGATGATGAAGGAAATGATGAAGGAAAGAAGTGGTAAGATTTCAAACCCTTCAAAGTCACTCTGCTTTTAATGAGTTAAGAGTTATGCATAGTCAGTTTATATTCTTTCCTTTGTTTACTATGTTAGGGTTGAACGAATATATGAGGACATTCGTGGGAGCATAACTAAAAGGAGTATTAATGTGGACGTTGAACTGAATAAGCTGTCACTGGTGATTCAGAAAGTAACTGCACTAATGGGAATACTGGTATATGTTCTTTTCAAGTTTGATAACTATTATACTGAAGACACATAAGGTCTACTGCGTTCCTTTGGGATTCCCTATTTCCCAGTATCCTTAGCAGCAGCAACACTGGAGACTAGATAGTATTGACCTTTCGCTAGGACTAAGTTTGAAAATCAGTGATCTGCTTTAGTGCTATCTAAGAGGCGGGTGAAACTCTTGTTACTTTTCCTGACGGATTTAGCAAACATGTTCCTTTAGAAATGGTCAAAAGACTCAAATCTAAGGGTACCCCCTTGCGCATGCTCTGTGACCTTCTGAATCTCTGCTGCTCTCATCAAGTCCTACCTCTGCATGCCAGTCCCCTCATCCCCTTGTGGGCATCCTCTTTCTTCATTGTAGTTAAAGATGAAATTAATGAGTTTCAACACTCCCATATCCACATTTTCGTGGTATGTTTTATCATGCATGGTTTTCGGGGCATGCATGGAGGCCTTTCAATAGGTCACGTATACTTCTTTTTCCAATTCCATATCAGGAAACTGTCTTGGTTTACATGCATTATGTTTCCTTATTGTCCTCTTTGGAGCTATTGTTAGGTGACCTCCTGTTGAGGATTCCTCTTTCATTGTCAGTTTTTAGGACTGAGTGGATATTTATCGTTCTGCCTTTCTGCTTATGATCTGTTGAAATACTGTCACATAGAAAAAGGAGCATACACCAGAGCTTGAAACTGGTGCTGTAAAAGCTATTCAAGATCTGTATGATGTTCTGCGACTTGATGTCCTTCGCTTCAACATGAGGTACTTCGGATGACTTATCATGTTTCTGCCATTTTTACACTCTTCGAGTGCCGTGCATAATTACTATGATGTCATTTTAGAGAACACCTTGACACATGGAACATTTTGTCAAAAGCAAGGAATGAGGGCCGGTTGTTCTCAAAGTTAAAGTGGCCGAGAGATGCTGAGTTGGTAGGCTTGCATCTGGTTTCTTTTTCCGTTCTGTTAGTTTTCTTCTGCCACCTCTCTGCTCCTTTTTCTTTGAGTTCACTAAGGTTCATAATAATGCCCGAAATTTGTGCAGAAGGAACTGATTAGAAGACTTTATTCTCTCCTAACTATCAAAGAATCTTCTGCCAACATACCCAAGAATCTCGAGGCGAGGCGTCGGTTAGAGTTTTTCGCCAATTCACTTTTCATGGAGATGCCTGTAGCAAGACCTGTCCGTGAGATGTTATCCTTCAGGTATGTTCTTTCACATTGCTACTGTTTATTTTACCATCTTAAGACCCGTTGTGTGATAAATTTCTACTCTTGCAGTGTGTTCACCCCATATTATTCAGAAACTGTTCTTTACAGTATGTCAGAACTCCTTAAGAAAAATGAAGATGGAATTTCTATTCTGTTTTACCTCCAGAAGATATATCCAGGTAATCTTTGTTTCTTTGTGCAAAGCAGTAAGCAGAAATAGATGGTATTTTTCATTTGCATCACTTGATCTTATTTCTCTGCTGTTCATTTAGCTGACTGACCACAATTTTGTGCTAAGCTTTTAAACTGTTAATAAAACTCATTACTTCTGATGACAAAAGCAATGTTGCTCTTTTCACCCTTTCTAGTTATTCGGCACTGATTAACTGATTGGCTTTTATAATTTTGTTCTTAGGGTCCAATTTTTTTTTTTGGTTCTTAGTGTTCAACACACATATCTTCCTATAGTATTTTAAAGTCAACTTTAAGATTGCTAATTCTGAGATGAAAATGCGAATTGTATCAAGCTCCAAGATGTTAAAAATAAATTAACTTGCATCCTTTCCAGCGTAAATGCGCATTTACGGCTCTTTTATGTCCTGCAATGGTGAGTTAGATTGAAGCTATATTAGTTGGTAATCTTGGTAGCTTTTGTTTGTCTGGAGCAGCACTTTTAGTGGTTTATTTTAGGCCATGTAAGAGATTATATAGAAGGATAAAAGCATGATCAAATGTGTCCTTGTAATCCGGCCCTTCCCCAGACCTTCCCCGGACCTGCGCATAGTGGGAACTTAGTGCACCGGGCTGCCTTTTTGATAAAAGCATGATCAAATGTGTCCTTTGCTGTGTAGGATATGCATTTTATTAGATGGCTCTCCTTTTCTTTTTCTGATTTGTCAGTGTTGAGAGTGTCTGAATAATGGAAATTGGCGTTCAACCTAATATCCAAATTATGTTCGATTGATTCGATTCTCTTTCCATTGAGGATCTAGCTGTCTCTTGAGCACTTGTATTTGCTCATTTGGTGTTTGCCTATGTCCTTCCTGAAATACGCTCCTTGGTTGTTAGATCTTGGAAACTATAGTATCCCGTGTTATAATCTTTGGAAACAGAGAAGACAAAAAATGCTTGTTGGTGACGTGTATTTAGAATGTTGTAAGCAAACATCTTCGATTAATAATCTACAGCTAATTGTAGGTCAATATCTGATTAGTTGGTGACATGTGTTTAGAATGTTGTCTTCAGGATGCTTTTAAGTGTCTAAAACCATAGGTAGTTTTTCTTTGTAGGCATTGTCTTTGTTTGAATACCAGTTTTTTCTTGCAGCTCTGATTGTTTCTTGATTAGTCGTCTCATTGTCTTGAGAAATTACATTTGAAGGTGAGTCTCCTCTTTGTTGTTGTTTCACTGAGAGAATAAAGAACTTGTTGGATGCAGATGAATGGAAAAACTTTCTTGCTCGAATTGGTCGTGACGAGAACATCTCAGAGAAAGAACTTAATGATAATCCAAATGACATTCTTGAACTTAGGTTCTGGGCTTCATACCGCGGGCAAACGTTAGCCAGAACTGGTACTTCTTATTTCTTTGTTCTCTTCTAAAATTTTCAGTATTTCCTGTATGCTTCAATGTTAAATACTACACTTCTGACTGCATCATGTACCTGAGGAATGACGTGTAGGTGTTACATCAAATTGATTCTTTACCCATTTTAGGTTTGGGATAAGATCAATGTATGTTTCCTTTGGACTAAAAATGTCAAGGGTCAAGCTGTCTACTTGCCCTATCTTACTCTTTGTGAGACTTCTATTTTGATGCTACTACAACAACAACTACGCCTCAATCCCAAGCTAGTGTATATGTGGATTCATCACGGAATGACAAGTTTTTCATTGGCTAGGCCCACTTTTTACCGATCAATAGAATCTTTATGCTCAAAACCTGGATTCGAGTAGTCTGTTTTTTTGGCACACTCAAGGGGTGGGAACTTCCATTCTAACCCTTGTTTGTTTATCCGGGTTTAAGACCGACAAGGTAAGCAAGCTCAACAGACGGAGTAAAAAATCCCAAGCTCACTTGTAGTTCGATACATGAGATAAAATACCAGTTTCCTTTATTACTCAGAAGTCTCCAGAATTCAAATTCATAAAAGGATTTTCAGGATTAATCCCCCCCCCCCCCCCACACACACACACAAAAACAAAAACAAAAACAACAACAATCCACTTTCATCCACAAACTGCTGATTCTCCTTTCTCAGTGTTAGGCACTGTTGTTTAAATCAGTACTTTGGCCAAAAAATGATTACAGCCATCAGTTTTGTTGGTGGAAAGTTCTTCGTAGCCACAACTAGAAATGGAAAGAAAAAAAGAAGCATGAAAGTAGGGATGCCATGCCTGTACTTCTCTATTCCGAGCAAAAAGAACCCTGACACCCAGGAAAATGGAAGGAAGGAATGTTTAACCTATACTTGTCTTATTGTGCTACTCGAAACAACTTGCAGTTGATTTTAGACGCAAGTCCTTTTACGTAAATCTTTCTGCAAAGCATAGATGCCGGAGTCTAAATACAAGTTATGTGAATTATACTAGACATTCAAGACGATTGGAACAAATTGTTGAAAAGAAAGGATAAACTGAAGGTGTTTCGCGAATAGTGACTTCAATGATCTTGTTTGATTTATCTTGAAAAAAAGAGCGATCTTGCTTGAGGAGTGAATGACACGACATGATTAGGACAAGAGAAATCTTGAACATATAATTACATCGAAAAATGTTACTTAAATTTCTGATAAAGTATGTGAAGTGATAGGCTGCTGATGAAGACTTTTAGGAGTGGAAGTTCAGGATGCTAGGTACTGAAACGTGTATTAGAAAAGACCAAAAGCCCTAAAAGTCGTAATAAATGGTAAACGATTACTAAAAAATTTATATAGGTACTTACCAAGCGATATCCCTTGTGCATGCTTGTGCTAGGTAGGTTCTCATGCTTTCCTTTCCTGGATAAAGTTGCATACCTGCCTGTTTTTCTTATACATTTCTTTCCTTTACACAACCCTTCTGGAGTTTTGCAGTTCGTGGAATGATGTATTACAGGAAAGCACTAATGCTGCAATCGTATTTGGAACGAATGATAACTGGAGGTTTGCTTTTCTGAAAACCCAAAAAACAAATGATTTGGTTGATTATCTCTTCCTTCACCAGTTCTCATCTTCTGTACTTTGTTAGATACTGAAGCAGGAATTGCACCAAGTGAAACTGCGGATACTCAAGGATTTGAGTTGTCTCCTGAATCAAGAGCGCAGGCAGATCTGAAATTTACATATGTTGTCACATGCCAGATATACGGAAAACAGAAAGAAGAGCAAAAACCTGAGGCTGTAGATATTGCATTACTAATGCAAAGGTGATATTTGTTCATTTAGATTTTAATGAATGTATAGGATAGATTCTGTTTTTTCGTTTCTCAAAAAAAAAGAAAAAGAAAGAAAGAACGAAGAAGTAGAATAGGATATTCTGTTTTTGAGCTGACGTCAAAACCTCTTAGCTGACTTTGGAATCGACTTTCGTTGTAGGAATGAGGCTCTTCGAGTTGCTTTCATTGATGAGGTCGAAACTCTTAAAGACGGGAAGGTGAATAAAGAGTATATCTCAAAGCTTGTAAAGGCTGACATCAACGGCAAAGATAAGGTGCCATTCTTTTTCTGTTCTAAAATTTGCTCAAGGCGTCCATGTCATTTCCATTATGCTTCGTCTATTTAGTTGTCACGTAAAAATTCATTCTGTGTGTTTTAGCATGTAGTATTGTGTAACAACAGTACAAAAATATGCAACTATTTGTGCTTTGGAGTTCAGGAAGTTAGTAAAAAATTGCATCAGATCTTTAGAATTTTAAAGCATAATGTGAATGAAGCTGGGTCTGCTCTTAGTAGTGTTGTTTAGTGAATTCTTTTCCTGTTAGGCTTTTGCTATATTTGCAATTACCTTAGCTTGTGTTGAGGTTCTAAAACATCAACATGGGGAAATGAGGCTGTGTTGTAGCTCAAACCAAAAAATTCCTACTTACATGGGAAAAGGAAGTAAATGGTTTTATAAGTTGGGACCTGGGGTTAATTAGTCCTAGAGGTCCTTTTTCGGTTATTGCAGCTTTCAGCACCCCTTGGAAAATAAAGGTTAATTATATCCCAGCCTGTATTTGTCCAGTTCTTTAAGTTGTCTAATGAAAAAAAGGTTCTTTTAAGTATTGCCATGGACCTTTTCGACTCAAGTTATTCCAAATGGTAAAAAAAGTTGGAGCTAGTTGGAAATGTACAAGCAAAGTATGTTTTGTCTTGGACCTTCTGGACTCGAGTTGTTTTGGATGGCAACAATAGTCGGGGCTAAAATGAAATCTCATGGGTTAAGTGCTACATTTTCAAATAATTAAAAGGAAGTCTGGGGACAGCGCATAAGCTTACCTCTAGAGTCCTTTATCACCTATTGGACGTACCACAAGGATATTCCTCCTTTGAGGGGGATTTTTGGATCCTAAACCAAACAGTTTGATGCTAGTAGGAGAAGTGAAGCAAAATGAATTGCTTGCATGGTCATTGGACCAAGTGTCTAGGGCTAGCTTTGAGTTTTACTTTATAAGTATTTTTTAAACTGATCAGACAATAGCAATGTTGGCTATGATATATGGACATAGAGTAATGATTGGCGAACAAACAATAGCATAAGAATGTGAAGTACAATAGTAAGAGTTTGCTACAACTGTTGTCTTTTTTATTCTGATAGTAAAACCATCAAAACTAAGATAGGAGGTAATGAGTAAGATGAGAGGTGCTATCTTCTGATTGGTGCTTTCCTCTGTCATTTGCAGGAACTTTATGTAGAGTAATATAATATACTAAGTTGTATTTGATAAGATATCGTTTTCAGTGGTCGGCTTTTTCCTTGTACATCAGAATTGTAACGCTTGTACTTGTTTTCTTTTCTCTACATGATTGCAGGAAATCTACTCTATTAAATTGCCTGGAAATCCTAAACTTGGTGAAGGAAAACCTGAAAATCAAAATCATGCAATTGTCTTTACACGTGGAAATGCAGTGCAAACAATTGACATGAATCAGGTAACCAAGACTTTAATGTTCTGTTGGCTGTGTTAGTCTGTACTATATATCTAATGAATAGAACAGCATGCAACTGGCCCTTTTGAGCTCCTTTGGCGTCCAATAAGTAGGTGATGAGAAAAACACCATAGTGAAGAATGGTGGTAAAATGAAGTGTGGAATTCTTTTAATAGTTCTACAGAATAATCCTGTTAGCAACTCTTTGAAGTAGATAGTTCGGCCGTTTGTCAACATCGGGGAACTATTATATTAGCTAATTTTATTTTTCTTCATATTTTTTTATCAAGTAAATATATCTCATTTATAAACATGGCCAAAATGGCCGTATACAAGAGGTAAAAAAATCTACAAAATATGATTCCCTACAAACTCCGTCCAATCGTCTATACAAGGAATTTTGTGTACACCAAAAGAAAATAAGGGATCGAAGACTACTCAAATGAGAGAAATTCGACTCTACTCCTTCAAAAGCTCTCCTATTTCTCTATCTCCTCACAACCCACATTAACGCAAGTGTAATGACGTTCCAAGCCCTTGGTCTTCTCCTCCTTCTCCCGCTCTTTCTACTAAACTTCAAATCTTTCACAGTTTTTGGCATTACCCCTGGCGTGCCAAACCACCTAAACATATCCCACCATAACCTCATGGTTAGTTCGCAACTGACGCAGAAAACCCTACACCTTCCTCAGGACCATTGGAATCCATATTGCATTACATGGAAACACATGCTCCTCCTTACTTAAGAGTTTCTCATAAAAAAACTTCACGTAGAACATCCCATTATTTCCCTATACATATTGATAAGAAATGAACTTTGGACCTAACTCAATCCCAAAAGCTAGCTCATTTGGTGAGTATTGTCCAAGACCATACAAGGAGACCAAGTTCCCCTTCCCCATCCCATATCGATGTGGGAATCCAACGCCCCCGCACGCCCAGGCTTGCCAACTTCAGCGTGAACAATATAAAATGGGGCCCAATAATGGGTAAACCAAGTATCTGGATGGGTATGCCTCTAATACCGAGCCAGAAAGGGGACTACTATGAGATTCAAACTTTCCGCCTATCTAGTGGAAGGTGGCAAGTTCACCCCTCTGGTCATGTCTTTGTCTCGCGAGAACCATTTTCCCTCTGGTCATGTGTTTGTCAACATAGTTACTAATCTTTCTTCCCCTGCCTAATGTCCACCGAGAACTTTATCAATTTGTGCACATTCTGATGTGCACATTATTACAATGGGTTGAGAATATTAGAACCATTTCGAACTTTTTTTAAAGTTGAAGACTATTTATGGTCCTAAAAAATGTGCTTCTATTTTCATTAAAATTTGTACCCCCAAATCAGATCTTTTCCGGGTGGAGGATTGTTATCTTAATTACAACAGAAAACGTGGAGAACTTTTGGTTTTGCTTTCATGTCCCGTATCTGCTGGAGCAGAGCTTCAAAGAAAGGAGAAAAAAAAGTAAGATGTCTGCTGCAGTCTAATTTTCACCTAAAATTTGAGCACACGCAATAGACAACTTAGAGATTAGATCTTGTTGATTTATCCTACCGAAACAACTGCTTTCCGATGGCCCTACTCACTAATTTCCTTGCTTGATACCCTATAATTTCACCTTTTTACCACAGCTCGTGGCCCCTTACCCTCTGCTTGCCTCTCCACATCCCATTTTTGGTCTCTAATGTGCCCCAATTGGTCCTCCTTCCCCTTTACCCAATCCATATTCTCCCGCTACAACACCTTGGACCAACAACAACATACTAGTGCACCTTGGAGCAACAACAACAACATACCCGTGTAATCCCACACAGTGGGGTTTGGAGAGTGTAGAGTTACGTAGACCTTACCCCTACCTTGGGAGGTAAAGATGTGTTTTCCGAAAGATCCTCGGCTCAAGAGAACATGACAAAGAAGGTTAGATAAGGTTTGAAGAAAGTAAAGTAGAGTAGAGTAAAGTAAAGATATCATGGCACAACAGATAACAGATAATAACAAGAATCAAAGGACAAGAAACTACACGAGTAATACGAAGCGTGACACACCCCACTACCTACTAGCCTTCTACCCTGATCCGTGTCCTCCATACCCTCATATCAAGGTCATGTCCTCGCTGAGCTGAAACTGCGCCATGTCCTGTCTAATCATCTCTCCCCAATACTTCTTCGGCCTACCTCTACCCCTCCTGAAACCATCCTCGCACTGGGGCATCCGCGCCTCTCCTTTGCACATGTCCGAACCATCGCAACCTCCCTTTCCTCATCTTGTCCTCCACCTTGGACCAATTGTTTTTCCTTTTATTTATTAATGAGTATTCTAGCGGATCCCAACTATCTTCATCCAGTTTTTTTTTTTGCATTACTTGAGTATTCAGTGCTTTTTTTTGGTGAACTAGACAATTCCATTAATGTTAGCCAACATCAATCACAAAAGATGAGTTTCTTAGCTCCGAGGCTGTTCAACACTAGCATTTAGATCATTACATAAATTAGTTGTTCTTTCAAAAGAAGTTCCTTTTATGTCTATCCAAAAACATCTGTTGGCATACACCTGAGGAACTAGTAATGGTTGTAACACGACTGATTCTTCTAGCTTCACCCCTCCTTTTCCAGAGCATTAGCGACCTGGTTTTGCTTCCTGAATATGTGCTGAATCTGCGAGTTCCCCAGCCTTGTCATCATATACCTGCATTCAGAAATTATAGCTTCGTAAGTTTCATGGCCCTCGTGAATCATTTGTATTACCTCTCTAGAGTTGCTTTCCACTATCAAATGCTTCATATCATGTTCAACCGCCATTGTTTGCCCTGTCAGGGGGGCTGTGATTTCTGCATGAGTGCTAGTTTATGCAACTAGCCTTTTGACAAAACTGATATGCCATTCTCCACTGCTGTTTCTTATGATCCCTCCCACGCCACCTACCCCGGGTTCCCTTTGCTTGCACCATCTGTGTTAAGTATATAGTATCCCCTTCCATTTAAAAAAATGTTTATAGTATCCCCTATCCGGTGGTTCCCACTTAACATGGATGGTGGTGGTTTGCCTAGGGTTGCTGATAAGGAGACATTATTCTAAGGCTTGTGAGGTAGCAATCTTGTCGTTTACTTGCTTCTTTTTTTTTATTGAACAAATTTTTGTTTCTCGTGAGCCAGATATGCCAAAGGTAGAAGGGAGCAATGTCACGCCAGTAGAGACAATTATCAAATTTCCTACTCTTGATATTATTTCAATTGGCTTCCCAGTTATTCCCCGAGAACACAATCTTGTTCCCATGAGCATCTGGCATGTTGAGATTGCAAATAACTTGCCAAAATGCTTGAGCATTCCTACACTGGAAGAAGATATACTGGATATCTTCATTGGTGTGATCACAGAAATAGTATTGATTAGGGATATTCAGCCCTATGGAGGAAAGATACTTACTTGTTGGAAGCCTTCCATGATGGAAAGTCCACAAGAACTTGATCTTATTAGGGGCTACTATATTTCAGATCCAGTTAAAGTCTTCGCTTGTGTGATTGGTGATCATTCTCCTTTCTTTATCAATGAGCCAGTAGGCTGTTTTAGTGGAGAATTTTCCATTGTTGGTCAGCTTCCAAGTAATATTATCCTCTCTGGTACATTTATGAGAAAGCAGGATATTCCCTATAGAACAGGTCAGGTTTGGGGAAGATCAAAAGGAAGGTTATGGAGGTTCTCGTTGCCATTAGTGATGTTGTCTATAACTTTGAGGTTCTCATAGCCCAAAGGTAGAGGTCCTAGAAGATGGCTTCTCAGTCTACCCACATTGGGGATCCAATTATCATCCCAAAGGTTGGTGTTCCTATCATTGTGGATGACATTGAACACTTATTTTTATAGGTATCCCATCCTGTAAGAATAGCATTTCAAGTCCTAGTTCTACCACTTTTAGAAATTTGTCTAGGTTTGCAGTGTTTGTGGATGAGAATTGAGGCCCAAGCAGAGTTGGGCTTCTTAAGGAGTCTCCATGCTAGACCTGAAAGTAGATCTTTGTTCTTGATTTCAGCTTTCTGAATGCCCAAACCCCCTTTGTTCTTAGGGAGGGTAATGGTGTCCCACCCAACAAGGTCCAATTTCTTTTTCTCAGTAGTGGTGCCCCAAATGAAGTTTCTATGGGTTCTGTTAATCTGCTTATGGATGGTTGCAGGCATGTCAATGTACTGCATAACATGGTTAGGGATGCTACTCAGAGTAGCTTTGGCTAAGGTTGTTCTGCCAGCTATGTTTAGGAATTTGATTTTCCAACCGGTCATTTTTGTGTTGAGGTTGTCCAAGATGTATTGGAAGTCAGAGTTGGTGGGCTTAGTATGGAAGATGGGGAAGCTCAGGTATTTTCCAAAAAAATCACTGAGCTTGATGCCTAGAATGTGGGCTAGAACACCACTCTAGATTTCAGAAAGTTAATTTTCTGGCCAGATTTGGAACTGAAGAGCTCAAGGTTTCTAAGGATGGTACTACAGTTTTAAACATTGGCTTTTGCAAACAGTGTAAGGTCATTTGCAAGGAATAGATGGGAGATTTCTGGACCTTCTCTACTAATAGGATTCCAGTTATGGCTGTCTACTTCCTAGTCAATCAGTCTAGACAACATCTCCATTCAAAGGATGAAAATATAGGGGGACATGGGTTTTCCTTGTCTGATTCCTCTAGTGGGTTGGAAAGGAGTTTGACTACAATTAACAAGGATGGAGATGGAACTAGAGCTAATGCATGAGAGAATCAGAGGCCCTCATGTTAGAGAGGAAACTGGCTTGACTAGGGCCAATAATGTTGAGAAGGCAAGACTTCATTCTGAGGACAGTGATCTTAATCACCAGTTTGTATATGGTATTGCAGTGGCCAATAGGCCTGAAGTTCCTGAGGATGGTAGCATTAGGGGTTTTGGGGATGAGGCAGAGGTAAGTTTTATTCACCTCTAGATCCATCTTGCAGGAGTTATGGCAGAAAGTAGAGACACGTGCCTTCATTTTGTCCCAGTATTTCTGGTAGAAAATTGGGCAGAGTCCATTAGGCCCAGGTGCTTTTTTGGGCTTGAAAGAAAATAAGGCCTTGTTTATTTCACCATCTCTTAAAGGGCCCCCCAAAACATTCCTGGCCTCCTGGGTGAGAACAATACTACTAGGGTTTGGGATATCACTTATTTTAGCAGAGGAGATGTGCTGGGAAGAGTATAGCTGTGCATAAAAGGTTTGGATTTCCATGGCAATAAAGGCTTGATCATAGATCCAGTCTCCTGCATCATTCCTAAGAGCTAGGATTCTATTTCTTCTCCTTCTATTGAGAGTGCTTGTGTGGAAGAAATTAGTGTTGGCATCACCTTTTGCAAGCCAGTTGATTTTAGATTTCAACTTCCAGAATTCTGCCTCCATCCTAAGGATGTCACTGAATTCCTTAGTCAGATTTTCTTCTAGATCTAAGAGGAAATTGCTAGTGGGATAAGCTCTAGATTTTTGGATGCCAGCAATTCTAGCAGTAATATGCTTTTTCCTACTGAAAATGTTTCCAAAGACTGCCTTGTTCCAAATGGTAACCTCTTTTTGGAAGTGCTTTGTAGCAACCTTGAGGGGAATTCCCATAGTGAAGCTATTTGTTATCATATGGGCTAGGTCTGGGTGATTGCACCACATGGTTTCAAATCTGAAGGACTTCTGAATATTGCTAGAGATTCTACTGTCAAGATTGACAAGTAGAAGGCAGTGGTCTGAGTGAAGTCTAGGAAGATGCGTAACAGTGGCATCAGGGTAAGCATCAATCCAACTATCAGTAGCCAGGCATCTATCAAGGCATTCTAAAATCAGATCACATCTATGTCTATATCTCTTATTCGATCAGGTGTAGCGGCTTCCTTTGAAACCAAGATTTACCAGCTTACAACTATTAATGCAATCCCAAAAGGAGTTCACCCTTCTCCTACTGATTGTATTACCCCTAAATTTATCGGATGCACAGAGTACCTCATTGAAATCCCCTCCTACTAACCATTTCTCCCATAAGCTTCTCCTATGTCTATTAAATTCTGCCACGGATTTTGCCTATCTATGTAGTTTGGGCTAGCATAAATAGCAGAAAACATCCAATTAGAGGGATTGATGGAGTACCTGGACATTCACATGCACTCCTTGGGAGTTGGTGGTTATGTCATCAAGCTCAAGCAAGTCTTCTTTATACATGATGACAATCCCTCTAGACAACCCTATTGTAGCATATTGGATTAGAGCGTAGAAGCCTAGGTATTTTGAAATGGCCTTATGATCATTCATTTTTGTTTCCAGCAATATCAACATTGTAGGATTGTAAGAATTAACCATGTCCTTGCAATGGCGCCTGAACTCCGCATCGTGAGCCCCCTAGTATTCCAGATGATGAAGTTCATCATGGAGCTCTGAGGTTTTTGGGGGTTGACATTCACTCCCTTCCCTTCCCTAAGGGATATGGAGTATTTGATGACTGCTTCCTGGGCTTCTTGTCAAAGGATGGTTTGAGCAGAGTTTCGAAGTTTTCTGAGCTTGGATTCGAGAGGTGTACTATCCCTAGGAGCACTTTTGACAGGCTTGTCGGGTATACTACTATAAGAATTTTGCTCGATGGCCCGTTGAACTTTGTGGAGTTCGGGTCCTTGAGCAGCATGAAGTCTAAGGTTGGGGCCCCTAATTTTGAAGCATGGATTCTAGTTGCATAGTGTTTTGCTTCAACTGTTCTAGAATGGAGATCTCTTATAGCTCTATTTTTCCCTTTGAAAAGACCTTTTATCCCTTGTGAAAAATGAGTTCTCGTAATCTGTACGGACACAAGCGCCGCGGCTCATTTGTCATTTTTTTCATCCGAGACACGTTCAACTGCCTCACGAACTTCCCAGGATTTCTCTGAATCGTTTCTTTGGAACCCATGATAGCTTTATCGGGTACCAAATTTGGTTTCCAACTTCGAACCATTAGGAACTGCTACAAACCATGGCCCTTTGTAGTAGGACTTTCTTCATATTTTCTTCCTTTCCAAATTTAACAGTGAAGAAATCATGTCCGAAGTCGATGAGGATCAGGTTCTACATTGGCTTCCAGAGATCTAGAAGTTTTGTTCAAAGATATTGGTGCCCAGTTTTCTTTCCAAAGACTTTTATTATTAGTGAGTATTTCCATCGCGCGTATAGCCTTTGTTGACGGGAGAGACCTTGAGACAGACGTGGAGGTGAGGCTTGGTACTCAGATCATTCCAAAGAAAGGAAGCTTCAATTATCTCGGGTCTATTATTCAAGGGAATGGAGAGATTGATGACTATATCACACATCGTATTGGTGCAGGGTGGATGAAATAGAGGCTCGCATATGAAGTCTTGTGCGATAAAAAGGTGCCACAAAAACTTAAAGGCATGTTCTATAGGGTGGTAGTTAGACTAACTATGTTGTATGGGCGGAGTGTTGGCCAGTCAAGTCTTCACACATCCAAAAGATGAAAGTCGCGGAGATGAGGATGCTGAGATGGATGTGTGAGCATACGAGGAGGGATATGATTAAAAATGATGATATCTGGGATAAAGTGGGAGTGGCCTCGGCGGAGGATAAGATGCGGGAAGCGAGGTTGAGAAGGTTCGGGCATGTGTAGAGGAGAGGCACAAATGCCCCAGTGCGGAGGTGTGAGAGGTTGGCTATGGACGGGTTCATGAGGGGTAGAGGTAGGCCGAAGAAGTATTAGAGAGAGGTGATTAGATGGGATATGGCGCAGGTGCAACTTACTGAGGACATGACCTTAGATAGGGGGTTGTGGAGAACACGAATTAGGGTAGAAGGATAGTAGATAGCTGAGCGTAGTTCGACTTACGCTTACATACCAGTAGTTGTAGTGTTATTATGGTAACCCTGCTTAGCCTATCATACTAGTAGGCGCAATATCATTTTATAGCCCCCTGTCATTCGATTTCTTCTTCTGTATGTTCGTTTGTGTACTTTGTTTATCTTATTTACCTGCTTTAGTTACTGATTCTTTTTTTCAGAGTTCTTTATCATGGCTTATTCGCTTTTGTTACTCTCATTTTCATGCTACTTTAAATTTCTTGTCCGGGTCTGACCGTTTCTCTTGCTTTGCTTGTGCCTATGCTTTGTCTTGAGCCGAGGGTCTTTCAGAAACAACCTCTCTACTTACCAAGGTAGAGGTAAGGTCTGCGTACACTCTACCCTCCCCAGACCCCGCGTTGTGGGACTTCACTGGGTATGTTGTTGTTGTTGTTGTATAGCCTTTGTTGTTCCTCTGGGCTCAGTGCTATATCTTCCTCTTCCTCTTCAATAACATTCTTCCCATACAGCTTTGCCGTAGGGTAGGAGAGGGAATAACTTTCCGATGATGTTACATTCCTAGGAGCATTTATCTATAAGAAGGTTCCTTCTGTTGGACTTCGTCCATCAGAGCATCTACTTCATCTGGTGGTACGAGTGGTGTAGGGTTACTGCCCGGTGCGGTGAGTGGGTTCGTGGACAAATTTAGAGATAGATGTGTTAGTTTCTCTCTCTCTGTGCTATTCTCCTATTTCCAGGGATATGATGTTCAGTGCTTCTAATAACTCTATATAGTTCTACTAAGAAAAAATATCTTTTATGTTGACTATTTGAGTAATTCATTATCATAATAACATCTTTGTTTTATGAATGTATTTATTAGATCAGCTTTTAGTATCACCTCTATATAGTCCCTGTATCTGTTATTTGAAGTATGATATTCTTGTTTAATTTTTCCATTCGTCCCATCTTCTTATTAGTGTTATATTTTTGTTTTATTTTCTTTTGCAACTTGATTGCACATTGATACTGAGATGTTGCAAACTTTGCAAGTGAGCCTTCTTTTTTCTTTATTCTTTTTCTTATTCTGTATGTTTTGTATTTCTTCTCTTAGCCTTCATAGATTTTATGAATCACAGATAAACATACCAACCTTTCATCATTGATTGTCAGATGCGAATTACATATTCATATTCCCAATAACAGAATATGTGAGACTCCATTTCTGTTGATATACTCCATCTTACCTTGACCTATCACTATGTATTGATCTACCGCAGGATAATTATTTTGAAGAGGCTCTGAAGGTGAGAAATCTTCTCGAGGAGTTCTTCCGTGATTATGGCATTCATCCTCCTACAATTCTTGGTGTTAGGGAGCATGTTTTCACTGGCAGGTAAGTTTGGACCTAATGAAATATTCTTGTGTCATTGTATTTCTTGAACAGTCATCCCATATGGGTTTTTGTGTTTCAGTGTTTCTTCGTTGGCATCCTTCATGTCTAACCAAGAAGGCAGCTTTGTGACAATGGGCCAGCGTGTACTGGCAAATCCTTTGAAGTGAGTGCACATTTGTTACTATGATATTTTTATTGCACATGGAGTCATTTTGTGACATTATCCTATTTTATCTGTGCTAGCTACTGTCCCTTTTTCAAACTGCTTTATCATGGCTTAGTCGCTTTCGTTATTTTCATTTCCATACTGCTGCTTTGAATTTCTTGTCCTTATCTGACCTCTTTTTATGCTTTCTCTTGAGCCAAAGGTCTTTCGGAAACAGCCTCCCTACCTTGGTAGGGGTAATGTCTGTATATACTCTACCCTCCCCAGACCCCACGTTGTGGGATTTCACTGGGTATGTTGTTGTTGTTGTAGTAGTCATTTTGTGACAGAGATTGTGAAATTCTTCAGAGTTCGTATGCACTATGGACATCCAGACGTCTTTGACAGAATTTTCCATATTACTCGAGGTGGTATCAGCAAAGCCTCACGTGTGATTAATATCAGTGAAGACATCTTTGCAGGTAACCAGTTTGCTCCCGAGCACTGCACCAGCATGGTGTTGCGCTTCTCCATTTTACATCCACTTGGTTAGAAGCTTTCTCACATTAGTGGATATCCCCTAGATTAGTGTACATTACTATAGACTATAGGTTCATATGATTTTTCTATGCTGCTAGCATACTTATTCTCAGCTTGCGGCTTCTTCAATTTGGACTGCGTCCTGTACTTTTAGTTCATTTCTCTAAAATCTTCAACCTGCTACTGACATGAAAAAGTCAGTGACCTAATATGCTGCTGCATGTATGGAAATTTAAGCAGTGTCCTCGTTTTGAACTTTATTGTATCATGACTATGAGTAATAGTCAACTAAGCTTTTGTGAAACTAGAAGTGCTTTTTTTGAAAAAAGATAATCCCTCCATTTCAGTTGTTTGTTTGGTTTTGACTTGGCACAATTAAGAAAGTAAAGAAGACTATTGAATCTTATGGTCTTAAACTAAAGATGTATTATGTACCAAAATGCTCTTTAATCTTGTGGTCATAAACATGCCACGTGGAAAGTTGGAATTTTCCAAAAAGGGAAAGAGGCATTCTTTTTTAAACGGACTAAAAAGGAAAGTAAGACAGGCAAATTGAAACCGTGGGAGTATTTATTTTGACGAATAGGTGTCTGGACAGGTTAAAAATGAATTATTTTGAGTAGCAGTAGATTGTGTTTCTGTTGTGTGGAACAGTGGAAGAAACTGAAGAAGTAGCTTCTCCTCTAAAGCATGATGATAAGCTGCTTTTTAAAATTTCCAGCACAAGAGTTTTCTTACCAAAAATTTACTTTTACCAAATCATGCCTAGTCGAAAAAAAATTAACCTTATGCATTGTCGATAATACATCTACGACCAAAGACTCATAAACCTGCTCTCTCTATTTGATTATTTTATTCTTTACATATTAATTAAATGAATTTGAAGTACTTGGTTAAAGTCTATCATAATAAACTTTTCAGATCACTAGTGTATTTTAATGTAATTGTAATGTACTCCCTCCGTCCGAAAATACTTGTCATGTTTTTCTTTTTAAAAGTCAATTTGACTAAATTTCAAAGCTAAATTAGATTAGATTAATTTAATATTTTAAAATTAAAATTTAGATATTCGAAAACTATATGAAAAATACTATAAGTTGCAACCTTTCTCTCTTGTTTGAAGCCATATAAGGCTTTCTTCAATCGGCAAACAAGGGGGAAGTCTGCCACACCAACCCTTGTTGAGATAGGGACTCTTTGTAATCAAGGGCGAGAAGGAAGTTCATGGAAAGGTAGCTCACATACCTTTCCAGGCCTAATTCTTTAATAATTGACTCTTGAAAAACGTAATGCGACAAGTATTTTGGGACAGAGGGAGTAAATTTTTACATCTTTTTCATTATTTGACACTCAAAATCACTATTTGGAAAGATTGGCCATAATGCACATCTCAAAATAAGCAGCCAAACAGTCTAAATGATCTTAAATTCTTTAAATACTCAGTTTTCAAGTATAAATGCAGGATTTAATTCAACTCTACGGCAGGGAAATATTACTCACCATGAGTACATCCAGGTAAAAAAAATTCTAGCGGTTCTGTCTTTGAATACATATGATTGCAGTGCCTAAACTAAGATCATGCAGGTCGGCAAGGGACGAGATGTCGGACTCAATCAGATTGCATTGTTTGAAGGCAAAGTTGCTGGTGGTAATGGTGAACAAGTTCTAAGTAGAGATGTTTACAGGCTTGGCCAACTCTTTGATTTCTTTAGAATGTTATCATTCTACTTTACAACTGTCGGATACTACTTCTGCACAATGGTACAACTACGCATTCTAATACTATAAGTCGCTGTTGTTAGTTATGATCTCTTAGACTTTATTACATGATGTTTATTCTGGGTTGTGCTTTTATATGCTTGTTGCACCTATCACCTCCAGGCATATGATGATAATTCTGACAGATCCTTTTAACTTTGGTGCAGTTGACAGTGCTTAGTCTTTACGCTTTTCTCTATGGAAAGGCATATCTGGTAAGTACTGACATTTTTTAGCTTTTAGGTAAAAACCGTAAGTACTGACAGTTTTTTTAGGTACTTTATGGTACTAGTTTTAAGTTACAACTCCAGATGTTAAAGCGTATTATAGATAGGGTTGCACAGTTTTACCTTTCAAAGTAAGTCAAGGTTATTCATTTAGTTGACCTATTTCTTTGCACTAGTGTTAATTCTCATGGTGCAGTTAGCATTTTGATAATTCTGGAGCAAATAAACTTGTTCTTGGAAACTGTGGATTCTATGGAATGATTCTCAGTGTGTGGGGGTGGGCGGTCACTTCAGTTTCACTGTGGATCTTCCATTCACGCCTTTTTGACTTGTTGATCTTTTTCTTTACATGTTGTTTGTGTGAACCTTTTGTTAGACTATTCAAGAATTATCTGTATTTAATATTAGTGTCCTGCCTCTTTCTGAATGTGCCAAATTTCTTTTCAGGCATTATCTGGTGTTGGTGCAACTATTCAGGATAGAGCTAATATATTACAGAATGATGCTCTTAGCGCTGCTCTCAATGCACAATTCCTTTTTCAGATTGGTATCTTTACAGCGGTTCCTATGATTCTGGGTTTTATTCTGGAACAAGGTTTCCTAAGGGTATATTTCTTAGGTCCTTGTGCCATAGTTTGATCTGTTATGCCTAAAGAAGCTCCATTACTTTACCAAATGAGTTCATGATGGACTAATAATTGAGCAATTTCTTGAAATGCTTAAAAAAAATCAGTGACCATTGAGAATTTTCCTTATATCCTGGAAGAATTGATGCTTATCTTTTCACATATTTAGCTTCTTATCTTTCGTTTTGAAATAATCTCCTTGTTTGCTGCAGCTACTTTACCTTCCTAGCTTTAGGTTGATATATCTTTCTGCTTTTATCTTATCCCCACAAATCGATCCAGCGATATTCTCTCAAAGATATATTGTTTTGACAACTTCAATTTTTTACTTTTGGAAAAAAGGTTTATGCAAAAAGAACATCTGAAGTGCTTTTGAAGATCTCTATGTTTGGAAAGAACTTTTCTTGAAGACCGGAACAGGGGAGGATACACGTTACACTACGATTTACACCCTGAAACCACTTCTTCACATAACAGTTTATAAAATTTAAAAGAATCTTCTAGAAGAGCTAAACAAACAAGTCTCATGCTAAAACATTTTGCAATAGTTCAAAATAAAATCATGGAGAACGTCACTGATCTCTATGGATAATTCACCAAATGCCTGTGCTACTTTTTTTTGTGGTCTTTCACATTTCAAATCCAGTGTTCTTATTTCTTCTTCATTGCCTCTAACTGCCTGTCCATTCTCTGCTCTGACTGGCATCATTCTTGTCGCTGCAGGCTGTTGTTGGTTTTGTCACTATGCAGTTTCAGCTCTGTACTGTCTTCTTTACATTCTCCCTGGGCACCAGGACACATTACTTTGGTCGGACTATCCTCCATGGTGGTGCGAAAGTAGGTCCCCTCCTCTTTGCTACTCAAATATTCTTATTTTATGTGTAAAACTAATCAGTAAACCTTATTTTTAAACAGTATCATGCAACCGGTAGGGGATTTGTCGTTAAACACATCAAGTTTACGGAGAATTATAGGCTCTACTCCCGCAGTCATTTCGTTAAGGGGTATCTCTCTCCCTCTCTCTCTCTCTATGTATGTGTCCTGGTGTGAGTGCATATGCGCGCATGTGCACACTTCCACGTGGTCGTCTTTTGTCATAGCTCTTTTCTGTCCTTGTGGAATATCAAATAGTTTTACCAATCTTTGTCCTTCTTCAGCATGGAAATTGTGCTTTTATTGGTGATATACGCTGCTTACGGCTACAACGAGGGTGGTGCTTTATCCTACATACTTCTCACTGTTAGCAGCTGGTTCTTGGCTATTTCTTGGCTTTTTGCTCCATATTTGTTTAACCCAGCAGGATTTGAATGGCAGAAGTAAGTAATGGTTTATTATGTTTGGAGTTTCATATATTGTTGCTTGTTTCTTATCATCATTCTTGTCTTCCTCTATAGGACGGTAGAAGACTTCCGTGACTGGACCAACTGGCTCTTTTATAGAGGTGGAATCGGTGTTAAAGGGGAAGAAAGTTGGGAGGCCTGGTGGGATGAAGAACTGGTACGAACTATACTTTGATATGAATATGGTTATTGACCTTCACTATTGATCTCCATCAGTTTTCTAATGAATAATAAAATAGGGGTAATCAATACTCGGAGTCTGATAGCTAGTCTAGTTTTATGCTAAACTGCTGATATAGATGCTTTAAATAGGTCATTGCCACCTACATCAAGTCCCTGTCGGTGTTTGGAATTTAACCGATGACTCGATTTAGCTGTCATAATGCCTTCATTAATTCATCTCAAAGGCTTCCAAAGCACATTTCTAGAATTTGTATTGATTTATTATGCGTTGGTGAAAGTATAAAGGTAAACAACTTATTGTAAGAAGTTCAAAAGGGTGGAGTTGTGTCGTTATTCTTGTTTTTCATTTTCTATTTTTGCTTTTCCTACTTACAGACAAACTTGCTTACAGAGGATTGATTTCCCCCCTTTGTGATTAGATGTGGGAGTGCTTGTAATGTTTAAGCAATATATGTACATGTGCTTGAGACATGTGATTCTTTGAATTTTTCTTTATAATTTCTCCATTGCGTGATGACTACATTAATGCTTGATGTGTAGCTGGTTTAGTCTATTGGCAATTCCTGATATCACTCACATTTTTCTAAAAGAATTTGATGTCACCATTGTGTTGTTTGACAGGCTCATATTCGAACCTTTGGAGGGAGGGTGATGGAGACCATTCTTAGCCTACGGTTTTTTATATTCCAATTTGGCATTGTCTACAAATTAGATGTTCAGGGAACAAATACATCTTTAACGGTATTACTGTTACTCTTTTCCTAATTTTTATTCGTCTTTGTTAAATTTTTCCTGTTAATACCCTTCCTGTGTCTTAATTTGGAATTACAAGACTAGATAAGTGGTTTTGGGGCGGACCATCTTTTGAAGCATACCTGCTTTACTGAGGTAGAATTTGCATCTACTACGTGTCTGAAGAAACCCAAATCATTGTTAACCGAAGTTTCTGCTCATAAAATTTGATGGTCTTTCTCAACAACAGCAACATACCAGTATAATCCCACTAGGTGGGGTCTGGGGAGGGTAGAGTATATGCAGACCTTACCCCTACCTTGTGAAGGCAGGGAAGCTGTTTCCGATAGACCCTCGACTCTAGATGTTGTCTTTCTCCACCAAAAAAATTGATGTTGTGTGGAAACAAGTTTCACTACCACTCAATCTGTGATGAGAAAACAAAGTTCATTGTTAGGTCTTACAATGTAATTAAGCATAAGATAAAGTTCATTGTTAGGCTGAGACGAGAAAACTTGGTTCTTGATGTTACTCTTTGC
This sequence comes from Anisodus acutangulus, assembly GCA_029783415.1. Taxonomy (NCBI): domain Eukaryota; kingdom Viridiplantae; phylum Streptophyta; class Magnoliopsida; order Solanales; family Solanaceae; genus Anisodus; species Anisodus acutangulus. The sequence continues at coordinate 1,072,733 of CM056489.1, read as the reverse complement.
ACATTTGCTCTCACTGCCCTGTCTTCATGTATAGTCAATTTTGGTACGACTATCATTTACTGTCTATTGAGTGATGGCTGACTGCTGTTCCTTGTGGCTTTATCGTTGTCAGGTGTATGGTTTTTCATGGGTTGCATTTGCTGTCATTTTACTCCTCTTCAAGGTTTGAACGAAGTTTCTTTTACATGTTATTCTATCAAATTGAATCTAACGATGTTAAGATGAGAATCATTATTTTGGGATGCCACAGGTGTTCACGTTCAGCCAGAAAATATCAGTTAATTTTCAGTTGCTGTTGCGTTTTGTCCAAGGCCTATCGTTTTTGCTTGCCCTTGCTGGTTTAGCTGCTGCTATTGTATTGACCGAACTTACTGTGACAGATGTCTTTGCATGTGTGTTAGCATTCATACCCACTGGCTGGGGAATTCTCTCAGTACGTTCTCTTTTCCTCCAAATCTTGTCTTCTGCTACTTCTTGCTTATTACATATCTTATGGTACCGTAATAACATTGATAACATTTTGCGCAATATATTTATGTTCACTGATATTAGAATGTCTCGAACTATCAAAGAAGCAAATAAAGTTCAAAATATTAAGCCAGGATCATTACTTTCCCTTGGTTTTAGTTGGATAGACGAGTTGGCATCATTTACACGATTAGTACCTGTGAAGAGCTTTTTGTATGTGTATTTTGGCAAAGTGTAGAGCATGGTGTATTATTTTCTTCTCTCTTGGTGGAAATGTTTTGAAGTAGACTAGAAAAGTCTAGGTTTTTTTGAAATATGCTTTTGCTGTAGTTTCGTTGCTTTGCCATCACTGTGGGTTGCAGTATGACCATCCTGTACTCTCGTGAAGGAACTATCATAAAAGTTAAAAGTAGGATTAATTCGAGTTCCCCTGCCGAGGGAGTAGTGAACAATATACCAATGCTCACTGAAAACACGACATTATACCTTGTTTACAGATCTTGTCTTTGATTGTGCACATCTTATCCCTTCTGGACTGTACTAATTTCCTGCAAATGCATGTTTCATCATTCGACAGATCGCGACAGCATGGAAGCCTCTAATCAAGAAAATGGGTATGTGGAAGTCTTTCCGTTCAGTTGCCCGTTTGTACGATGCCGGTACGGGGATGCTCATTTTCATCCCAATCGCACTATTTTCTTGGTTCCCCTTTATTTCAACATTTCAAACCCGGCTTATGTTCAACCAAGCGTTCAGTCGAGGGCTGGAGATCTCTCTCATCCTTGCTGGAAACAATCCAAACACTGGTTTATAATCTCTTACCTTCCTCTGATCTTGTACAGAAAAGAGTAGTTCAGTTCATATGTTGTATCATTTTTAGGAGCTTTTGGTGGATCACTTTCTATTATTAGTAATTATTGAGCTGAGTTTTTCCGTTGTTTACGTACGTTTTAAATCTGCCAATGTATAGATTTCAGATATGTTGAGCTATACCAGATGAATGAATATTAGATTATTGTCTAGGATAGCTTTGTCACTCACTATTTTAGGTAGGTGTAATCTATCCATTATAATTTTGACTAGGCACTGTGTATGCTCCCTCACTATTATTTCACTTACATCTTTTTCCGGCAATGATTATTGCACAACCAGCTGACGGGCAACCTTAATATGTTGATAGTTTTGATTTAGATTGTTAGGACTTGGGATTCTGGCTAATCTTTCCTGATTGAGAAATATTTCTAATGATTTTCTTTGCGAGAAACGGTATGCTTCGTTTGTACAAGAAGGTACTCATGTGCTTTTTGATGTGGAACAAGTAGGTGTAATTGTTGAGTTTTACTGTAATGACTAAACGTCAATTATAGTGACGCTACTAAAGGCAATCCGGTGCACTAGGGCTCGTTTGGTAGGAGGGATAATGTGACGCCCGATAAATTTTTAAATCGTTATATATGGTATAAATATTATCTTTTAAGTGAAACTTTTAGTAAAAAGTTGATAAAGTATGATTTTACATAGTTACTATTATTAGTTATTACTACTTTTCAGATATGTTTAAATTATATCCATGACACAAAGAAGTTTATAAATGAGATTTTATTTGTTATAAGATTAAAATTATTCTCACCAGAAAAGTTATCTTCTACCATTTTGAGAATTAGTAGCAAAATTTTGTACTCTTGATAGTTGATACTAGGTTGGAAAATTATAAATTTGATAAAATAACATAGGTGTCAATAAGTCATGACTATTGTTTTATTAATGAGTTAAAATGATTATTTTAGCATGTAATATAGAATATAACATTTTATTATTTACACTATAAATATGTCTTCACCGTCAAAAGAACTATTGGATATGCATTTATATATATCATATGTGTACGTGTCTATTTGATATACTTTCATATGAAGTAATTTACCTTGTGTATTCTTTTTGGGTGGAAACATGTTAAAAGAAAAAATCATTTTTATCCAAGCAATTATGCTCCCACCCCCTAGGATTATAAATGTTGCAGCAAATGTCTTTTTTTCCCTTCTTTACTATGAATTCAATAAAGTAGTAGCAATCAACTTTCCCCTTCTTTCAAATTCTATAAAAGTGCAGCAAACATCTTGCTGCTCCTTTCTATTTCAACGAAGAAGAAGCAACATATTTGAAGGTTTCTTTTACAATATTTTCTCAATTTTTTAAAAGCAAATCAAAGGTCACTTTGTAATAATAAGGCGACGGGGAGTTTTTTCGAAGGCGATCCAAGTATGATTCCTCGTCTACAACCTTCTAGGTGCTCATATGAGCGTACAAGGTATATTAAGGCTATCTCTTTTCTTCTTTTTGACATAAATCTAGTTACAACGAAACGTAAACGAACGTCCTAAAATGACTCTATTCTTAAAGTTAGAATTGTTAATGTCTTTATTCTATTGAAATGTTATTGAATCTTGTTTGTCCCTTGTTAGGAGTACTTTTTCCGCATTTTATATTATCTCTCAATATGTGATATTTTATGCTCCGTATTGGTTCCACGACAGTTGATATACAGAGTTACATAACGATAGGTGGAGGGTAACGACCTTATGTCACTCCGATTGTTCATGATGTTTTCATGAGGTCATTCATGCATTATATATGTGTATCTATTTTATGACACCGAGCCACGCTATAGACGGCCGAGTACGACACTTATATGTGCACACCACTGCAGTTGGGTACGATAACACCGAGGCCTATGAAGGTCGGGTATGATAACACCGAGTCCCATTTAGGACCGAGTACGATATAATATTGGCATTTTCCCAAAGTGTGGCTATATATATATAACTGATGTTCAGTGATATTATGCATTCGCATACGCCCACAGTGATTTTCCGATGTTTAGGTTGTTTCTTTACACTATCCTGCACTTGTTATTGTCTTTACTTATGTTTACCTGTCTTACATATTCAGTACATTCTTTTGTACTGACGTCCCTTGCTGGGGCACTACGTTTCATGCTCGCAGGTTCAGACAGACAAGTTGACGGTCCTCCACATTAGGATGTCTCCAGATTTTAGCGGTTGATTGGTGAGCTCCACTTCTTTCTGGAGTTAGCTGAGTCGAGTCGGTATGGTTATGTACACATTATATGGGTATGTCGGGGCCCTATCCTGACAAGTATAGTGTTAGTTTTATTACATACTTCATAGACGTCTGTGGTCATGTTCAATTATGTACAAATGTATGTTTTGAGTATACAGACCGAGTTCTTCAGAGTATCTTATTGTTCAGGTTTTATAGATTTTCAAATCTTGTTATGTTTTGTAGTCTGCTACAGGTTCATATTAGTTGTATATGGAGCATGGTCCGCCCCATTCATATTTGAGGCGTGATAGTTAAGTTATCCCATGTAGATGGGATTGAGTGAGATAAGACGAGGTAATTAATTTCACCCTCTATGTGGGATAACTTATCCTTCCTTTTATCCCATGTAGATGGGATTGGTTGGATACAAAGGAGTTACCCCTCCAATCCTATCCTATCCCTTCTACCAAACGGCCCCTAAGTTCCAGCTATTCGTTGTGTCCGGGGAAGAGCGGGACCACAAGGGTTATATTGTAGGCAGTCTTACCTAGCATTTTTGCAAAAGATTATTTTCATTGTTTGAACTCGTGACCTCTTGATCACATAGCAACAACTTTACTAGTTATTCCCGTGACACTGCTACTGTGCAAAAATATTCTAGCCGTGCTTCATTTGGTGTAATTTTGAATTAGATTTTGCGACTTTGAAATCAGATGGTCTTGATAACAATGATCATTTTTTACTATAAATTTCCAATCTGGACTGCTGTGTTCTGCCTAGTATACAGCCGTTAGGTTTGATAAAAGATCTTTTAATATTAGCATGATATGTCTGAATCGATAAGAACAGGAGATACATAATTCATGATAAATAGTTGGGATTAAGAACGTGTTATGGTTGGATGAATGTTCTTTATTATTTATTTTGAGTGACTTTGATGATAAAGTTTACAAATTTCAACTATTAAATGGACCTTATTAAACATGGTCTTTTCGAACAAAAATATCGTTTGACAGTGCTTTTATCCTAATTTAGTTGGTATCTTTTTTTCTTTTTTTTTGTTGACGAAGGAACCCGCAGCCGCTACTCTCTCGAGTGCGCACATGGTAAACCCCGGACTGACGCAATAGCCTGCAAATCACGTCAGCCGATTAACCACACTTGGCAAGCCATGTGTGACAGACTCAACTAAGAAGGTTTATGCAGGGGATCGAACTCGTGAACTTGCGGTCCCGCTCTCTACTGCTACACCAACTTGACTACCCTTGTGGGTTTAGTTGGTGTCTTCTGTTGTAACCAAGTGTAGTAAAGAAAAGTTAAAGTGGTGAACCATCAATAATCCAATAAAACAGTAAATGACAAAATTTCTCTCATAGAAGACAATAATATCTCTGAAAGTACTAATGAAAGATCACTTTGTGAGTTTCTTCAACACCCAAAATAATAAAGGTAACAATAATTTTGGGACTTAGAGATAATTAACATAACGAAATCACCATAAGTTATGCTGGATTGATAAATACTCTTCCATCTTTAATAAGATATCTCGAGTATATGAAGTTGCCTTTGATACCAAACAAAATAATTTATTCTAAAATGAGATTTTTCAGAGCGAGTTCGGATTAATTGAATTTCAAAGTTGGTATCACACACAGGATGAAACCAACTTTCTTTTTTTACCCAAAAAAAAGGGCAATCTGGTGCATTAAACTCTCACTATGCGTAGGGTTCAAGGAAGGACCGAACCACAAAGGTCTATTTTACACAGTCTTACTTCACATTTCTGTAAGAGACTGTTTACCCGACTTGAACGCATGACAACAACTTGTGAAACTTCATTAAAGTCATTTTTCATATTTTAAATCTAGATGGACTCCCCTTACAATTAAAATACTCACAATGGCAACTTTATAATTCAACAAACAAACAGTCGTATTTCTTTTCTTACCACCACGTGTCTCCCATCCTGCTCTTCCTCTATCGCAAAAACAATCTTAGCCGTCCATTATCTCCTTCACTTCCTATATATACCCTCTTCACCTTGTCCCAAATTTTGCTCCCCATTTATTCATTATCGAAATTCTGCATAAATTTCTATAATCGAATAATAATTTCAAAAAAATTAATTCTCAAAATTTGCTATAAGAATATTATTAATTTGTTCGGTAAAATCAACAATTCGTTAAATCTCTCTAATTTTGTTGAATAATTCTAATCTTTTTTTTTTTGGTAATTAATCAATAATTCTGACAGGTACAGATCTGGATTAAATTTGTAATTAATTTGGCGTTTTTTTTGCTTATTTTATTTTTAATTTTTGTTGATCTGTTAGGTTTTGGTATTGATTTGAACTTTCTAAGGTTAGAGTTTTGATTTTTGTTTTTAGTATGAATGATCAAGTACTACCAATGGTGAATAAACAACAACAAATTATGATGAGTATGAATCCACATCTACAACAATAGCAGGTACTTGTTTAATAAATTTGAAGAATTTTACTTAGCTGTCTTCGTTACCAAAAATATATGGTCCAAAATACTTCCTCCGTCCCATATTACTTGTCTACCGTACTAAAATATTTGTCCCATATTGACATAGGAAGGGGAAAGTTGACCAGTAATATGGAACGGAGGGATTACACTTTCTATTTGTCCCGTATACATAAAGTAGATGTCCCTTTTAACTTGTCGAGTATACATAAAATAGATGTTCCTTTTTTACTTATTCAGTTTGAAAAATCAAGAGATAATTTATCCGTTCATGCATATTTTACCCTTATTATTAGTTATTGGCTTTTTAACTTCAAGGAGTTATTAGTATACATAAAATAGATGTCCGTTTTTACTTGTTCAGTTTGAAAAATCAAGAGATAATTTACAATTTCATACATATTTTACCCTTATTGGATTGGAAACTTCGTGGAATTGTTTCTTGTTGTATAACTTTTAAAGTATGTTTGATTGATTTCAATTATTTAGATGATTTACAATAATTAGGGGTTGATATAGAGCCTGTTTGGATTGGGTTATTTTAGGTGCTTTTAAGTTTTAAGTTAAAATAACTTTTAAGCACTTTTGTAGTGTTTATGTAAAATATAAAGTGCTTTTAAGCACTTATTTTTAAGTCAAAATAAAAAAAATAAGTCAAAAGTCATAAGTTATAATTCCTAACTTATGGCTTTTGACTTATAAACCATAAGTCATAAGCCTATCAAAACAGTCTCATAGTAAAATTTTTCCTCAATCGGTGTGTCAAGTCAAATATGGATAAGTAAAAATGTACTGAGGGAGTAGTTGTCATTTTAGAAAATCAAGATACAATTAATTATTAATTTTCACCTTTACTCTTACTCAATAAATGTGGAGAAAGATTAACGTGGTGAAAAAGAGGGTAATATTAAATTGAAATTAAAGAATAAATAAGGATAATTAGTCAAATTACACTTTTAGTTAATGTTTTCTTAAGGTGTGTGCAAAAAAATGATAAGTAAAATGGGCAGGAGGGAGTACTAAAGCATTATTCTGATAAACTTTTCATTCAAAGATGCAACAGCAGCAATTGCCGATGATGAATCGGAGCTACGGGATGTGGCCGTCGGCGATGGGAGCTGATCAGATGAAGTTTCAAAATCCTAATGTAATGAAAGGTCAGGGATTTGTTGCTGGAGGAAAACAGTTGAAAAACTTAGGACCTAGGAGTAATTGGAAGGGTAAAAAGGTCAATAAGAATGATAGGAGGATGGTGGATAGTGGAAGGAGAAAAGAGAAGTCTTTAATGGCTAGTGATGGAAATGTTGGAGGATTTGGTGGATATAACTCACCAACACTTAATGAATTGCAATATCATAATAGATTAAAAGCCAAAAGATTTTTCCCTAAGAAGAAATTTTATCAAAATAATAATAAGGGTGCCCCCTTTGCTCCCCGGAACACGTCATCGTATATTATTAGGGCAAAGAAGAGTGGTGGTATAGCCTCATTGGTATCACCTTGTCCCGTGACTCCGGCGGTGTTGCCGACCCCGAATTTTTCTCCGTCGAGGGAGGTATTGGTGGATATGGCGAAGGAGGAATGGGGGGTTGATGGGTATGGATCGATGAAGGGTTTGATTAGACTGAGATCAATTGGACATGAGATGGAAGTGCACGAGGAAGAGGAGGAAGAAGAGGGAGGAGGATCGAGTGAGAGTGATGTGGAAGAACATGTGGAGGTAGAAAGGCGATTGGATCATGATTTGAGCAGGTTCGAGATGATTTACCCGAATAGTACTGGTGTGGAGTTTAAAAATGTTTTGGAGAACCGTGTGGACGATCAGGATTCGCATATAGCTCAGTTGGAGGAAGAGAATTTGATTTTGAAGGAGAGGTTGTTCTTGATGGAGAGAGAGTTTGGTGATTTGAAGATGAGGTTGCAAAGTCTTGAGGGGCAGGGCTGTGGATATGAGGAGATAACTGAGGAGGTAGTGGAGAATTATTCCGAGGGAAGTGAAAGCCGTGGAGAGTCCCATTTTGCCGATGAAAATAATGTGGAATGCATTGAACAGAACATGGAAGAAGTAGATGGAGATGTGAAAGTGAAGGAAGAGAAGGTGAATGATGGGGATATTGTATCTGCACAGGACGAGCAGAATGTTGATGAACCTCCTAAAAAAGATATCATTGCTCGTGCTGGAAGTAAGAGTGAAAGCATCGAGGATGCGGATGTGAGGGATCATAACAAGGTTGAGGTTGCTCAAGTAAATGAAGTTAATAGAAGAAACAGTGAGTCATCAGATAATGCAGGTGTTGGAGATGAAACTATGGACGAGGCTTCTCGACCTGATGCTGAAGTGGTTGTCGAGGCAAATACAAAAGATGGAGAACCAGGAAATGAATGATCAGAAAAGAGCATTACTATGTGACTTCTCTAAGTTTACCTCTCTAATGTAAATATCTTTTCTGTGAAGTTCCTTCTTGCAATTTGGCTGACATTTTATCTTGAGTCGGTATATGCTTTTTGAGTACATAAACCTTAGCCTTCCTTTTGGCAACAAAAGAGAGAAATAATGTTCTGTATGTTGTGATTTCCACAAGTGCATAGGATGTAGCATTCTTGCATACTGTGCCATCTGGCCTCTTTTTTTCATTTGTCCACAATTATGTTTTTGGGGCTATTTGTTGGAAGGAAATTAGTTTTTAGTTCCTCAGGACATCATATCAGACTGTAATCATCTTTAAAGTTGGAAGAACTTTGGAATTTTTTTCATATAAAATGTCTTCGTGTGCTGTTAATCTTTCTGCATATATTTTAACCTGGGCGTCTAGCATATCAGACTCTAATAATCTGGTAAAGTTGGAATAAACTTTAGATTTTTTTTCAATAGAAACTTTCTTCATATGCTGTTAATCGTTTATGTATCTTTAACCTGGGCGTCTAGCATATCACACTGTAATCATCTTTAAAGTTGGAATGAACTTTGGAACCTTATTCATATATATACCGTCTTCATATGCCGTTCAATCGTTGCATAACCTGGGAATCTAGCAAATATGTGTTTTTTTGGGAATTTCATCTTTGCAACTCTTGAATTTTCTGAAACAGGTTTTGCAGTGCTTCATTTCAGTTTGAGTTTTGCAGGTCTGTGCTTCGTTGCTTGAGGCACTCAAACGAGTCAACCTTTACTTGTTTCTGTGCTCTTGAGATGGTTGGCAACTTCTCTTCAACTTTTACCGGTTTCTAAGCTCTTGTGGCACTTTGTTGGAAACTGAATTTGTTGGCGTCTTAAACTTCTTTATGTAGTTTCGTTAAATAAAAAAAGTTTCTGTTTGAATTAGTAATTAGTGTTGAAGGATAGTCTAGCTCTCTGATGGACTACCATGAAGTTCTGGTTGAACAGCCAGAAGTCGATGATGAAAGCTGGAGGAGTAAGAGCAATTAACAGTAGCCCCGACTAATTACAAGTCTTCTGCGCAACTATATCTGTGAACTTCCTTGAGATGAGAATTTGACTGTTCCCTCTACCAGAAACTAAAGTAATTAGCTTCCTCGGTTACTCTGATGGTTAGAGTAGGTGACATAAATCAACGTACTTCAGCTCCCTGAGTTGGCTACACCGAAGTCTGGATGAAAGTTCGATCATTATCATGCGAGAAGTTGAGGCATGAGTCCAATTTTTTTTTAAGTTGATAAAGTGCTATACTATAATGTTAGAGCTGTAATTTTTACTTTGGCCTACCGGGTGTGCTATTTTTTAGCATGTTTATGTCTCTTTCTAATTCTATGATGATATATACATTTGTCTGCAGTATTTCTTTTACCATTCTTGCCTCATTCCGTGCTAGTTCATTTACATTCTTGTCTCAGGGACATGCTTTTGTCCCAGGAATGGCCTCTTTGATGTGGATGGACGACTGCTAAGATGCTTTTTTTTAGTTGCTGCATATGGCATTTCTGTTGGATTTAACTTTGGCCATTTCTTAAGATGTTGTATATTACTACATACAACTCCCTCCGTATCAAATTATTTGTCGTTTTTTTGTTTCACACGTTCTTTACGAAATATTAATTAGGTGTATTTTACTAACTTTATCCTTATATTTAGGTTTTAATTTCTCTCCATTAAATGTTTAGTCTATTTATGTGTTATCTATTCTAAGGGTAAAATGGAGAAAAAATAATTCATTGTGTTGAACCGACAAATAATTTACAACTATTTTTAGTAACCACGATAAATAATTTGAGACGGTATTGATTTTAGTTTTTTTTAGCAAGTAAACTCGATTCTCCTGCTTTTGATATGAGCGTTTTACCCTCTTGGGAATCGGCTCAGCACAATCCAGACAGTGGTTTTGATAAACAAACTCCTATAAAAAAGAACACCTGCGCAAGCTGATTGTTAAAACTCAGTTCGAATAGACTTTTTTAATGCAACTATACTAACTTGTAATAAACTTAATGTAACTAAACTAACTTGTAATAAATTTACAAGTTCAACGGAAATCTCAAACAAGAGTGTCGTTATTCCTCAAGAAAGGGACATGGGAAAGTAACGAAAAAAATAGAACTAGGGAAGGAAGTCAAAAGAACATTTTGTGGTTATTTTTATCATAACATACTCTAATATATGAAGGGAATGCAACTTCAAAGTGAAGGTAAACCTGCTGGTGTTTTTGTTATGATCTATTTCTATATCACACAATATAAACTCTTCATAAACTAAAAAACACAACATTATTCCACATTTATACAGTACTAAGATTCAATTTAGAAAAACAAAAATTAGAGTACAATTGTATATGGAAGCATAAAATTAGAATCATTACAAAATCGATTTGTTTCTGATGCTTCTTCTATCTTCTTCCTGAAATATTAAAAACACAATACCATTCTTACAACTCGAGGATTCTGCACTCCACTTGCACCTCATAAGCGCATATCACTTAATTTTCTCCTTGTCGACATACAAATCTTCAGACGGATAAACGAGCAAAGTTGCGGATTGATTAGGGGAAGCTTTGAATTTGATCTTTCATAATAAGAGGAAGAATCACCGAACATGCCTCGCCATTAACTCCAACAAATCCCTCAAGAGAAAATGATCCAACAAATCCTTTCACATCTCAGTTGTACTGGATTTGCGATTTACCTAAACCTCTTAAGTCTCAAGCCAGATGCTAGACCTTCATTCATTTCTTCCACAAATCATACGCAATAGATGAAGTAATGTTTAACAACTTGATGATACCAAATTCCTTAATGAAAGAAACGGATGAATATCTGGCATTTAGCTTGAGACTTAAGATCTCTAGTGTTTTGCAAGACATCAACCCCATTCAACCGCAAGTTGCAGAAATAAATACAGGAATAAGAGGTTTAGCTAAATCTCAAACCCTCTATAACCGAGATGTGATAGAATTTGTTGAAGTTCTCCTTCATTAACTTTAAGGATCCTTTGGAGTAATTAAATGGTGAGGCATGTACTTTGAGGATCAAATCAAGAGCTTCTTCTAAGCATCAATGCAATTGGCAACTTGCTCATTTATCCACCTGAAGATCTACATGTTGACCAGAATAAAATTTAGTGATATGAATATTGTGCATCGTTCTCAACTAGTAGGAGTCGTCTCAAAATTAACAGTTGCCTCCAAATCTCCTCCTCTTCCCCCGTTTGCTCCTTCTAGTTGACAAGTAGATGGTTGCCAACCAACGTTTACAATCTGCTGTTTGACCCGCACTGTTAAACTCCTCTGGCAGTCTTGTCTTATCAGGATTCTATGAAAACATAAAAAACAGCAAAGGCGTTACCCTGTGATGCAAACCGTGCAAGTCCTTGTGAACAATATTTATCTCACAAGAACTGTTAAGTATGCTATGCTAAAACAAGCACTTTCAGTGAGCAGTTAATGACTAAGGTGAATGTTTACGGTCTAAACGCTGATATAACCAAACATTGGCAAGACTATATCCTTTTGACTTTGAAGATTGACGAACATAGGCAACTACAAATTCTCTCAATGTTGCACCACACGAGCTTCAGCTTGAGAAGCGCAGCCTTAGTTAGTGCCCATCAATTCCATAGACACAGTTTCCAGGCTAGTTTTGAGGTCACCAGGTCTTTCCAAATGAGAAGCATCCTCTTTTAGCACGAGAAGAATCAGGTTGTGAACATCAAAGGAAGGCTAATGTCTAAGAAAGACAGTTTGACCACCAAAGTCTAATAAGTATTCTTAATTCTTAGCACAGCGAGCTTCATGTAAAGGAAGAGGAAGGGAAACCAACATCTTCAGAAACCATGTTTTCGTTTTCTCTTACCTCTGCCGGCAGAGAAAGAGCCAACAGAATACCGTGAATTAGCAAGCTCTCTGGGAATTGCAGAACCAGATGTTTTAAGTGTTTCAACCAACTCCGGAAACAATTTCTTATTCTCTTCATTGACAAAGACAATTGATGTACCTTCCTCTCCCATTCTAGATGCCCTTCCAACCTGGTGCACATACTCCTTGATGGAATTCGGCATATCAAACACAATTACCTGTTTCACAGTCAACAGATCGATTCCTCGACCCAACACCCCTGTAGCAACAATAACTGGAATTTCTCCAACTAGAAATGACCTTACAATTTCTCTCCTATCCTTCATGGATTTCTCACCATGAATTGATAATGCTTTTAGCCCAGTACTTACTGTTATTGCTTCAGAAAGAAGATCCGCTCCGAGTCTCGAACCCACAAATACAATAACTGGTGGCTTGTAATGCTGCTTGCTCATCAAAATATCGAAAAGTTTCTGCTTCTTCCGCTTCGAGTCTACCCAAATAGCTAACTGCTTGACAGCCTGATTAGGTTTATTTGGCTTCCCAACTGAGATGACAGTGACCTTTTTCGCCATTGAGCTTGCCATCCTCTCTACTTCTTTAGGAATTGTAGCGGAATACATTAACACTTGAGGCTGAGAAAGAGCCGTAAAAATCTGCATCACCTGCTCACGGAAACCTCTTTGGAGCATGCAATCTACTTCATCGAGAACAAGAACCGAAATAGTATCCAGTTCAATCTCGTGCTTCGTTAAAAGGTCAATGAGCCTTCCAGGAGTTCCCACAATTAAAGATACTCCCTGCTGGATACGGTGGAGCTGTCCCGCCATGGCGTCACCACCTATCACCAATGCCGTTTTGAACGGCAAACCATTCCCGAGCACCTTAGCTTGGTCCTCTACCTGTATGCAGAGTTCTCTAGTAGGTGTGAGAACCATAGCTAATGGTTTCTGCTGGTTTTGGAAATGCTCTTCATTAACTTTTGCACATTGAGAAACTATAGGAATTAGAAAAGAGCCAGTTTTACCAGAACCAGTCTCCGCTGAAACAAGCAAGCTTTGCCGTGCTAAAGCAGCAGGGATTGCTTGCATTTGGACAGGAGTTGGCAGTTCATAACCGGCAATTTCAATATTCTCGAGAAGCTTTTGAGGTAGCTTGCAAGAAGCAAATGACAAGATGGGAGGCGGTGTAGCGTCTCCCTTCACAAGAATATCAAGTTTCCTTCTCAGAAGTTCAGTCTGATCAGTTGTTAGTGGTTTCACGTCAGATTTATTATCATTATCCCTAACATAATAGCACTCATCAGTTGCTGGTAATTTCACTGGACATGGACGAGCATTTGGTTGTTGCGATTTTGCAAGCCGAGACAACAATATACCTTTGCATTCCAAGCTGCAAATATCATCATCAGTCTCATTACAAATGTACTCACCATAGCGGCCACATATTACACATCGAGGCTCGTCTGGTAGCGCTTCTCTTTGGTCCCAACACCTCTCCTTCACATCATCCTCTGAAAACAGATACCAAAGCAGCAATTCTATAAGCAGCTAAACCATGCTTTGGTAACATCTTGATAATAATAAAAGGGTAACTGGAACATGAAACCAAAGATTGACTTTAATGGTGACTTTTCAGGTTTCATCATGTTTTGTGAGTGAAATTTGACCTCGATATTTCAAAATTTAGAAAGTAATTATTTGTACCAAAATTAGGATAACGAAATAATTAGATTTGGTTGGTTAAGCTTTTGGTACTCAAAAGATACAAATTTAACTATTGCTTTTTGGAGAGTGTACTAGGATGAATTCCTGGGGAATAGAACAGGGAGACACATTTATTCAAATGGGAAGATATGACAATAGCGAGACTGAGGGTCAGTTTGTAAACCGATGACCAATTAGCCGAATCAAAGACCAAATCCATGAATCCCTATCAGCTATCAATGGGAGAAACATTTTGGGATCTTCATGATGATGGGTGAAGCTTAAATAGTAAAAGTGATCACATAAGCATGGATATAACCACACTAAAACAGGTCAAATCTAAAGAGTTATAGTACATAAAGCAAATTACTATAGAAACTTTACCATATCTAACCAAAGTCCAGGAAAACTTTTCAACCACAAGATCATATAAGAACTACTTTCTATAAATTGAAGGACAATGAACAGACTATTCAACTGACATAGTCCATAAAATGCAAGAAAGCAAACTGTCAACCCACAATCCAACAGTGGAGAAACTTGAATAGTAAGTCGAAAAGGACGTAGTCAACTAGTGAGTACACCATGCCGTTTAAATATTCAATGAATATGCAACTATTGTTACAATCATTATCTAAAATCAAGATAATGTAATCCAAATTCTATCAATTCAATTATTTACTTTGCGGCTTTCTCTTTAAAAATCAACCTTTACACAGCACTACATTACACGCTTTCTTCTTAGACTAGTGTTAGCCATAGTACTTTCACACAATAATTCAACTCGACTTTTTACAGGAAATTGGTTTCAAGAAGTAAGCCTAGGAATACACAATTGAGGAGCATAATCCCCTAAACTTTTTCATTTTGATAATTGTGGTGTCCGGGCCAGTTTGCACGCACCTCGACTAATTTCACAAGGTACCTACCTGCTACTTCCCACCAACATAGCTACCGTGTAACTCTATCCCCAAGGCTTATACGGAAATAAATCACCTAGTAGTTTTGCCTCGCCTGAACTTTGAACCGTAGACCAATATTTTTTCTTTGATAACCGTGGTATCTGTGGCAACTTGCGCACACCCCGATTACCTCCCACCAGCACAGTTACCGGGTAACTCAGTCCATCAAGGCTCGGATAGATGGGAAAAATCACTTAAACCATTTTTTATAATGGTGGTATCCGGACCAGCTTGCCCGGACATCTGCTACAACCCACTAGCACAGGTACCAAGTAACTCAATCCACCAAAACTTTAATATATTAAAAAAATCACCTAATTTTTTTGCTTTAACCGGAATTTGAATCCGAGACCTCATGGCCAACAAAGCCACACCCTTAGGTACAGAATCCCCTAATTGTTTAACTAATTCAACTACCACAGCTTATCTAACTCAACCCAATCAATTTTTTTCTCAAAAAACTCATAATCTTGAAATAAAAAAACAATCTTTAGCTTTATTAAGAAAATTACCTGATACATTACTACCATTTTCTGCAACTACACAACTTTCCATTGTACAAACACTTCAAAGCACAAAATCTTCAAGATTCAAGAACCCTATAAAATTAGAAAACATTATTAAACAACCCAAATAAACAGAATTAATTAAAAAAAGATTAAAAATTTGCAAAAATAAAGTAAAATCTAAAGACCCATAACGTACTTGTTCTTTGGGTTCGTTTATGTAAGTAAAAAATTCAAAGTTTTTTGGTTTATTGTAGATTTTTGTGTATATATAGGTTTTTGGTTTGTCGGGTCTTGATTTGGGGCTTTCGGGTTGAAAGTAGGGATGTCAAATGGGGCGGAGCAGGACGGGTCAAAGGTTAAACGGGATAAGATAGGATAATGTGTCAGGCGAGGTGGGTCAAAATACATTTTTAGAAAATTATAAATTGAAATTCAGAATTACACAACAAATTTGTAATATTTTTAAAAAAATAAATTTTACATTTAAAGGAGCTTTCTTCTCTTGCTATACAAACATTTGAGCAAAATTCAAGATTTCAAAAATGAGATGATGGAGATTTTAAAAAAAACTCGAATTTTTATTCCTGCTAAGTCAGGCATGTTCGCTAATCTTTATTTGAGAGAAGAATTAAGCTTATAGTTCGTCATTATGCAATGGCAAAAAAATTTAGAATTTACTTACACAAAAAATAAACCCAATTCATGAATTACTTGATATTAAGAAATCATAAAAATAAACTGATTGTTCATCCAATTTTTAAAAAATAATTCAAAAGAAGTTAACTAAATAAATACCAAGCTAAAAGTGAAAAATAATGAGAATAAAAATTAAAAAATAACATAAACCCGGCAGGGCTTAACAGAGCGGGTCAAAATCTTAACAGGTCAAGACTTATCCTGCCCCGCCCAACCCTAACCTGCCCCATTGCTACCCCTAGTTGAAATTGGAGGTAAGTTTTAGGAATTATAACTATGCCCCCAATGTTTTGGATAAAATGTAAAAAAAAGACCCTGAATTTTAATATTTGTATGGATAAATACTTTTGATTAATTTTAAGTAATGAGCTCCATTTCAAGTATTGAAATTAATTTTGTATCACAGTTTTGATCTTTTAAGATTGCTCAGAAGTATATATTTAAGGGACAAATTTGAAATTATCTCCAAACATAAAGGGTCGTTTTTTGTCATTTTCAACCTAATGATCAAGATGTATGCACATTGCTCGCATATGTAGAGGTCGAATTCAGAGTTTGAAGAATAAGTGAGATTTTCGCCATGGTGAAAAATATGACATGGACTTTCTTAATTAGCTCTATTACTTTGTTTTTGAAAAAGCTCAAAAAAGTCAAGTAAGAAGGGACATTTGACCTGACAATCTCACCTTTTTTATATATACGCTAATTTGTTTAGAGTATTGAAAAAAGTAATCTACTTATCTACGTCAATTGTTTAGGGTTATGCTTTGCAAAAAATTAATGAATACACGACATGTGTCATTCACACATTCTTCTATAATGATTAATTAAGTGTTAATTTACCTCAATATATCACCTAAAGGTTCGAAATCTATGCAAGGATGGCTAAGGTAAAGAAAGAATACGATGAAGTGGTCTTACTTTTTGACAGAGAAGAAGCTTCCCAACACTGCTTTGGCATCTACTTTTAAAAATTAGGAGCAGAACAAAACCAACATGAAAGCATTTGCAAATGACGAAGTTATAATAGTATAGTAACTTTGCTAATGGGATGTCATCGAACTCACATTCTGGAAATAAGTCGGGGCCCTTTTACCAAGTCTACCGGATAGAAGATGATAGAGGGCCACTCTACAAATATATACTGCTAGAGATCCTCCAGCATAAAGCAATTTTGATTGTATAAATGCACTATACTTGCCAAGTTGAATATAAGTTACATTTTGACTATGCTTGGAAGTTTTAACATAGTAAATTGGCCTTAATTTAACCATGAAAATCTTGATGATCACTTCTTGTTGGACCCGTCTACGCGTACATGGACGAAGAGAATTTTGTTGTAGCCCCGTGAAATCCTGATCTTGTCATCCATATATCTACATTATACAAACGGAAAATAATAGGATTTACTTAGCATAATGATTGATGAAAAGTTTAGCTTAAATAGTTAGAAAGCCAACGTTAAGTCGATATCTTACAGTATTTCCATGGTGAACTTGCTTTCCATTTCAACTGGAATTCCATACATTCCAGCCAGGATTGCTCCATCGTCCATTATGACATCGTACGTGTTACTACCGGATTTCCTGCATTAGAAGATGAGCAATTGAGCTTAACCAAATAACCAAAGATAACTCGTGAAACATTCACTGAATGATAATAATGGCAAGCAGTTTTATCTTCATCGAAAATGAATATAGGAACTTTAATGATTCAACATCAAAGTCATGCAACCGTTGCCCGCAAAAGACGGTTCCCTTTCACTTCGAGTTCCCTCTTTCGTAGTCAAATTTGAAGATACATTTGGCAATGTTACATACCAAACAAAAGGCCTGCTAGGCGATCAAAATCACCCAAGTTAATGAGGGCTCACTCACTCACTATGCCTTAGTATCTCTCTAGCTCTAGTCTATATAAAACCTAGTTAGCAAAGGTCAGTCTGCCTGGCGTTTCCTTGTGTAAAGGACTACTTTTTCATCGACTCTCTCTATAGGTAATTTACCAAGGAAAAAGCAGCTCTGTCGAAAACAGATTGGACGAGACCATGATCAGTGCGCAAGAGATTCACTTGTTTTGTTTTCTACAAGACAGAGATCTCAACTCAATTTGGTGAGGATAATCATTTCAAGTACTCAAAAAATGTTAATTAATGATGAAAAGTATATCGATGGCTGAATACAATTCAAAAGTATTGCTTGAATTGTTTCGACTGGAGACTACAACATTCGTGATGGTATATAACACGGACTTACACATATTTGCCGGTCATGGAGAACCTAATCCCAAACAATATGCCGACCAGGAACTTCAGCTGTCCATCTGGTTTGACAATCTAAAAAGTAACAACACAAATTTGGAATAAGCGACCAAGGATATCAAAGTCGATAAAATAAAGCAGCGGACTTAGCAGCAGAATGAAGGGGCCTATGCACCTGCATGCCCATCAGACCGTTGCCAGCATTCTCTATCCAACTATCTGTTTCAACCTAACAAGCACACAATCAAATTTTAGCAGTAATTATAGGCAGTGAGTACATATGGTACGAGAAATTTTCTTGCACAAATAAATCAGGCAATAAGAGTGAATGCTCAATTTCAGGAAAGGAGCTTTATTAAGCGTATTTGTAAATCAGAGTTACTTCCGAATTAAACGTCTATGTATTTGATAACCAAACACCATGTTTAGAACTTATCTTTTCTTCATTCGTTAAGGTTAAATTCAGACCAGAAGATGATCCAGGATTTGAAGTTTATGGATTCCTACAACGACCTCAAGTTAATATGCAATAAGAACTGGGTTCACAATAAGATATTTAGTGAATTTCTTAATACAGTCTATAACAACATTTCATTCTAATGGAGAAGTTTTCTTTATAATCTCATATTATGTTATATTTTATGTTCTCCATAACAACAACATTTCTGTACAGCAGCAAAAGGATATCTGGACAAACGATGTTGTTATAGAGACGTTTGACTGTATATATACAAGGTTTGGTCAAAAGCTACTGAGTTCCCTTGAACTCGTAAGTTGCACCTCTAGATCCGCCACGGATTCAGATCCACAGTGGCACGACACACTTATGCTTCTGAGAAGTAAGGATTTTATCTTAGAATACTAATATTTTCAGTAAACATTTCTTCATAAGTTTTGCATTTGAAAGGAAAAGAATAGTTGGATAGCTACCTGTGAACTCCATATCATTTGCCACTCTCCCTCAAGGAGTTCCAATTCATGATTCGCTACATTTTTGTTTAAGGAAATAAATGCATCAATTGCCTGTTAATTTCACATCAAGCAAAATTATTAGCGACAGAACCTAGACATGTTATAACAGGATATTTTCACAAGAAACAAGTGTATTTTGTACCTCTTCTACCCGTGTACCCGTTGAAATGGACGAAAGCAATTTTTGCCTTGGTTCGGTTTCCCTTTGAAGCACAAATGTAGTTCCCTGCACTATAGCAGTATAGCTTGTGGCCTTTAAACGCTTAACTGACTACCCGTTACAAAAGAAGCTTTGAAATACAGTTTACTGGTTTTATGATATGTTGCTCGGATGCTCCAAAGATGTTGCCATACCCGTGCGGGTATCCTCCAAAAATGCATAGCTTTGGAGGATCTAACACACACCCGGCGGTATTTTTGGAGAGCCCGAACAACTTAGGTTTTATGCATGGTGTATAACGTATAACAGTGAGGGTAAGCAGAAAAGAAAACAATGAAGAGAGCAAATTATGCTATCCTACCTTGTTTCCTCTTGAAATACGGAGATTCCCGGATGGAGATAAGTATGTGGTGTCTAACCATCCCTTAGCTTCATCTCCCAGAAGTCTAAAAGGTACAGGGTACGGAACCTTGAATGGTAGAAATTTGAAAGAAAATGCTGCTCGATCAAATTGGAAAAGAATTCGTTTCCCATCTTTGATTGTTGCAAGTGCCTGAAGAACAAAAGATATGTATTCAGTAAGACAAGTCAATGTTTCAATTTTTCAGACAACTAACCTGATGAGTTGATTACTCAGAAGGTCACTCAACTAATAGAAATAGTGCAAGAAAGTCACTTTTCTTTGTTTTGTAATAGAAAAGCCACTCTGTTTTTGCCATTTCACACACAAAATCACTCACTACACTCAAGGTGATATATTGGGCCACTTAGCTAATGTGCCAATATTTTATCGTTGCCAAAATCATTCATCTCACTTTAATT
The DNA here is from genome assembly GCA_029783415.1 of Anisodus acutangulus. Lineage (NCBI taxonomy): Eukaryota > Viridiplantae > Streptophyta > Magnoliopsida > Solanales > Solanaceae > Anisodus > Anisodus acutangulus. The sequence continues at coordinate 1,052,327 of CM056489.1, read as the reverse complement.
TATATATAAAAAAACACTCATTTTTTGTTTTAGGTTCATTAGTCAGATAGGTATTTTTTTTTGCACGATCTGATCGTACGTGAATGAAGCAGAAACCGAATAAAGTTGACAAGACAGGTCTTGAGTGCTCTCTAAAACAACAACAACTATGCCTCGATCCCACACAACTTTTGGGTTCGGCTATATGAATCTCCACTTCTAAAAACTTTACAATATTCAGCAAACAGGAAAAAGAAACATACCTCTACTTTCAGCTCACCTATTGCCTCAGAAAACTTTACAATGTTTGATACACGTGGATCGTTCGTTTTAAGGAACACTTCTTGAAACACGCTGAATGAGTCGACCCCAACAAAAGTTCTCTGCAAAGTGGTTTTGAACATTAGTCTCACATTAGGAAAGTGATCAGTTAGCAAACCCTATGTTTTCGTTACTACCTTTTGGCCCCCATGAAGAGAAGGTAATTGCTGATGTTATGATCAATTCTCAAGCTTAACGAATAAGGGAAGTTTCAAAAACTTGGAAAACTTTTCATTTTGTTACTTATAGAACTTCATCTTCAATATAGGGACAATTAGACAAAGTCTCAAACTTGATTATTTGCTAATTTAGGAAAATTGTCTGTTTCTTTCTAGATAGACATCCACTCTTTATTCTATTTGTAAAATTACAAGAGGAGCCTACACTGAGAAAACAAACAAAGAACCAAAAACTTTGTTATATGGAAAGGCAGGAAAATTTTCATATTGTTTTAGATAGACTTCTACTCTTCTTCCTCCTTGTTAAACTACAAAAAAGAATCTATAGGGACACTAACACAGAATAGTTGAGAAAAAAACAGAAGAGCTTGTCAGTGTAAAGATTTTTGACACTATCAGGTCACTTCTAGCATATTTATAGGTAAACCTCCTTAAAATATGGGATTTGTAATCCAGAAAATTAGCAGATGACCTGCTACAAAATGTAAAGGTGACCTGATGGTGTAAAAATTCCTAATGCTGACAGTGTATATAACTTAAACTCAAATCAGACTAACAATTTTCCAGTAACATAGTTTTCTCACACTTTTTTTTTGCAAGGTAAGGCAGTGTACAATAGACCCTTGTGGTCCGATACTTCCACGGACCCCGCGCATAGCGGGAACTTAGTGTACCGGGCTGTCCTTTTTTATAGTTTTCTCACATTTAATCGATGACTTGCCTTGGCAATTTCCGAGGAAACGAAAAAGATATCTCGAAATCTAAATCCTTTCACAAATCATCAGTTCATGAATTATGATTGGCCAAAAGGTTTTTAGTATGTCTACATAATCAATATTGACAACCATTTCTTGTTTTCAGCTTTTTAACCAATCTACACACCCGGAAATATAGGCAGCCAAGAGCAGAGAAAACAAAAAGTATAGCATGTAACCTGAATAGGAGATGCTGATCCTGGCCTAGTCGTGAACATCAGCTGCCACCGACCCTCGATCAAACTCGTGCTCGTCTATAGATATTAACGCATGTGAATATAACAAGGACAAAATCATAAAGTTGAAAACTTTCAAATCCCTTTTGTTAATTCATCATAATGAACACTAAGAAACGGGTAGAAGGGAAATGCGATGAAAGCGAAAGCACTTAAGAAAATACTCACTGGTTCGGAAACACCTTCTGATCCTTCAAGAACTTTAACAGCACGTTCAACCTCCTGCATAACCATACATTTACTTTAGATTACCCAGTCCAAATTAGTAACTTATGTATGTTGTTGGGCCTGTGTTCAAAAAATCAGGAAAAACAGAAACCAAACGGAAAGACAAAAACCAGAAAAAACAGAAACTGGAAAAATAATGCAGAAGTAAGAAAATATCTGAGACCACAGAATTCACTGTGTGTCCTTAAGGAATTTAATCCCCTCACTGTACCCGAGGTTATGGATTACTTCCTCCCAGGATAAAACGGATATACCTGTCGCAGGAGTAGCGGTACGTCAAACGCCTTCGACTTCGACGAACTCAAAGTTGGCAACGAAACACAGTAAGACTCGATAGTTTTATTTGTGAAAAGAATGCAGAATTTTTCAGATGCAGGAAAAAAAATCCGTGTCTTAAAAATGAGGCATTGCCTTAGTTTATATAGTCTTGAAGGTGCCTCTTCGGAATAGGTTGGTGACTGTTCGGAAAGGTTGCCTTCATTTTCCTTCCATTTCTCATTCACACCAACTTGGCTAGTTTTATTCATTAACTAGCTTTAACAATCCCCCACATGAATGGGGAATGGCTATATGATGAAAAACATGCATGACAAAAAACTGTGTGATTCGTAAGCAAGGATTAATCGCGTCTGGATAAGTAGATTTCTCTTTGAACTTTCCGTAGTGAACATATGTCGGATATACTCGGTCAATCGGTAGATTTGATATCCTTGAACCGTCGAGCTTTGGTGTATACCTAGACAACCACATGTCACACAATTAACCCTTTAACCGTCTTTGGTTCTCATTGTTTTGTTCGTTTGACCATGAACCTTTGCCTGGTTCATAAGTGCGTAGAGAATTGGCCTTACATAATTCTCCTTGAAGCGGCTTACACTTCACACTTACATAGGTGATTCCTAAATGTGTCATCCCGTAGATACACTATTTGATATAACCCGTACCAAACTTAGAAACCATTAAAAAGCCGTAATGCTTTATCCTGGTACTGAACATTGTCTCATCACGAGAATGGACCAAAGAGTTATTGTGACAATGTTGAACCGTCATTAATGACTTTGTTTGATCTCTTTGAACCTAGATCTTGGGATCTCCAGTCTTCTAGGTAGAGTTACCGTCACGATGACTTGTCCTCGGCCATAGTCCCATTCCCCTTGATGATCTTTCAACTACCTCTCTAGTTAGGCCTTTAGTTAGTGGATCCGACACATTATCTCTTAACTTAACATAATCAATTGTGATAATTCCAGTAGAGAGTAGTTGTCTAACGGTATTATGTCTTCGTCGTATGTGACGAGACTTTCCGTTGTACATAAGGCTCCCGGCTCTTCCTATTACCGCTTGGCTATCGCAATGTATTCATATAGGAGCTAACGGTTTGGGCCAAAATGGAATATCTTCTAAGAAATTTGAGCCATTGACCTTCTTCACGGCTTTGTCTAAAGCTATGAACTCAGATTCCATTGTAGAGCGGGCGATACATATGCATTTGGATGACTTCCAAGACACTTTGCTCCTCCACCTATGGTAAAAACATATCCACTTGTGGATTTAGTTTCGATTGAACCGGTGATCGATTTGCATCATTGTATCCTTCAATAAGCTGCAGGATACTGTTATAATGCAAAGCAAAGTTTTGAGTATGTTTTAAATACCCCAAAACTTCGTTTCATTGCCCGACCAATATTTTTGGTCGGGATTACTAGTGTAGCGACTTAGTTTACTTATAGCACACGCAATATCAGGTCGCGTACAGTTCATGATATACATCAAACTTCCCAACACTCTGGCATAATCCAATTGAGAATGACTTTCACCTTTATTCTTTGCAAGAGCAAGGTTCATATCAATTGGCGTCTTTGCAATTTTAAAGTCCAAATACTTGAACTTTTCAAGTACCTTTTCAATATAATGAGTTTGAGACAATGCTAGACCTTGAGGAGTCTTATGGATTTTAATTCCCAGAATTAAATCGGCAACTCCTAAGTCTTTCATATCAAACTTACTAGCAAGCATGCGCTTAGTAGCATTTATGTTAGCAATGTCGTTACTCATTATCAACATATCATCCACGTACAAACAAACAATGACTACGTGGTTCGGAGTGTTCTTAATGTAGACACATTTATCACACTCATTTATCTTGAATCCATTTGACAGCATTGTATGGTCAAATTTTGCATGCCACTGTTTGGGTGCTTGTTTTAGTCCGTAAAGATACTTAACAAGTCGACACACCTTCTTCTCTTTCCCTGGAACTACAAATCCTTCAGGTTGTTCCATGTAAATTTCTTCCTCTAATTCTCCATTTAAGAAGGCTGTTTTTACATCCATTTGATGGATTTCAAGACTGTACACGGCGGCTAACGCTACTAACACCCGAATGGATGTAATCCTCGTTACCGGCGAGTATGTATCAAAGTAATCAAGACCTTCTCGTTGTCTAAACCCTTTAACAACTAGTCTTGCCTTATATTTATCAATAGTACCATCAGCTTTCATTTTTCGCTTGAAAATCCATTTAGAACCTAAAGGTTTATTCCCTAGAGGAAGGTCAACCAATTCCCAAGTATGGTTGTTTAATATGGATTCTATCTCACTATTGATTGCCTCTTTCCAAAATTGAGCTTCCGATGAAGACATAGCTTCGTTTAAGGTTCGAGGCTCATTCTCCAACAAAAATGTTAGAAATTCTGGTCCAAAGGAAGTAGACGTCCTTTGACGTTTGCTGCGTCTTGGATTTTTCTCATCAGGAATATTTTCTTTTGTTTCTTCCCGAGGTCGTTTAGATTCTTTGCTAGACGACTCACATTCCTTTTTATATGGATATATGGTTTCAAAGAAGTCAGCATTATCTGATTCAATTACCGTATGCACCTGAATGTCGGGATTTTCTGATTTGTGAACTAGAAATCGATATGCCTTACTATTTGTGGCATATCCTATGAAAACACAATCAATGGTTTTAGGTCCTATTTTTACCCTTTTGGGTTTAGGAACTTGCACCTTGGCCAAACACCCCCACACTTTGAAGTATCCCAAATTGGGCTTCCTTCCTTTCCACTTTTCGTATGGAATAGATTTTGTTTTGCTATGGGGCACTCGATTGAGTATTCGGCTAATTTGTTAGAATGGCTTCCCCACAAGTTAGGGTAAACCAGAACTTATTAACAGGGCATTCATCATTTCTTTCAGGGTTCTATTTTTCCTTTCCGCAATTCCGTTTGATTGTGGCGAGTAAGGGGCAGTTGTTTGATAAATAATGTCGTATTCCAAACATATTTGTTCAAAAGGAGATTCATATTCACCGCCCCTATCACTCCTTATCATTTTAATCTTTTTGTTAAGTTGAGTCTCAACTTCAGTTTTGTATTGCCTGAATGCTTCAATTGCTTCATCTTTACTATTAAGTAAATAAACGTAGCAATACCGCGTACTATCGTCAATAAAAGTTATGAAATACTTCTTTCCACCGCGAGATGGGATTGACTTCATGTCACAAATATCACGTATGGATTAAGTCTAAAGGACTTTAATTCCTTTCAATCGACTTATAAGGATGTTTAACATACTTAGACTCAACATGATTTGACATTTTGATTGACTACATTCAAACTTAGGCAATACTTCCAAACTAATCATTTTTAAAGGTTCTATAATTGGCATGTCCTAAACGTGAATGCCATAAATTATTTGACTCAAGTAAGTAAGGCAGGCGAAACTTTATTATTATTGGCAGCGACCATTACATTGATTTGAAAAGGCCTGCGTGAGGTAACCTTTTCCTATGTACATCTCGTTCTTATTTATTACAACCTTGTCGAAACAAAAACACACTTAAAACCATTCTTTACTAGAAGTCCCAGGTAGATACTAGATTTTTCCTAATTTTAGGAACATGACAGGCGTTGTTAAGAGTCACCACCTTGCGGATGTCATCTTGTGATATCTTTCCATAACCTTCAATTTTGGCCGTTGCAGAATTTTCCATATATATGGTCTCGTCGGGCCGTGAGCATATGAAGCAAAACTTCTCTAACGACACAAATGTGGCGAGTGGCGCGGAGTCAATCCACCACTCTTTTGGATTTCCCACTAGGTTGCACTCAGACAACATAGCGCACAAGTCATCAACTTCCTCGTTTGTTTCAACCATATTAGCCTGACCCTTCTTCTTTTCCTTTCGAACCTGACCAGTCTGCAACTTTGTGTCCGATTTTTCCACAATTGTGGCGGTTTCCTTGAATTTCTTCTTGTTGGGATAGCTCCTTGGTCCCGATGCATTTTCCTCTTTTTCAGATTAGTTGGGCGGTTTCAACAATATGTGCTCCCTATGGTTGATCTCCCATTTGCCTTCTTCTCCATTGCCTTGTTATCTTCCTCGATTCTCAACCGGACGATGAGATCTTCGGTGTCATCTCCTTTCGCTTGTGTTTCAAGTAATTTTGAAGTCCTTCCATGAAGGAGGCGACTTTTCTATTATCACTGCAACTTGAAACGCCCCACTAATCACCAAACCTTCAAATAGTAGATCGTGGATGATAACTGCGCAACTCTTGAACTTGAGTAACAACGGACTTGCCATCTACCATTTTGTAGTCCGAAACTTGGCGGCGATGAACTTCTTTAATCCAAAGATCTTACATTTTATATTTCTTTTCCAACGCATCCCATAGTTCTTTTGATGTTTCCACATTACTATAGACGTTGTAAAGATCATCCTCTAGTCCGCTAAGAATATAATTCTTGCACAAAAAATCTGAGTGCTTCCATGCCTCAGTTACAACAAAACGTTCATTCTCAGGTGTTGATTAGGCAAAGCGGAACGACCTCCTTAATAAACTTTTGGAGGTTTAAAGTAGTTAAATAGAAGAACATCTTTTGTTGCCATCGTTTGAAATCAATTCCGGTGAATTTTCCAGGCTTCTCTCCCTGAGCCGGTGCTGGTGCAGTACGACTGGAGGACGCATCATTGCTCGTAGAACCAACCATGGGGGTTGGTGTGGCAGTAGCAGTAGCATTCAAATTTGGAGTCATGTCTCCCATTTCTGTCGCAAACGAAGCAACAGAAAAAGTTTAATAAACGGTGAAAACTTCGAACCGAATCAGTTTTGACAGCAACAAATGTAATACACAACGGTGAAGATTTTATTTCTTCAAACCGAATCAAGGTTACACAAACAGATTTAAAATACTTGGAACGAAATGCAGTAAATTGTATGTTGTATACTTGATGAAGTTTTTATATCTTCAAATCAAGTACCCAAATGAGTAGAAAGTTATGAAAACTTTAATCTCAACCGGAGTAGAAAATCCAAAGATTTTAGTCTCCAAACAACATATGAGTTCGTTACACCGAAACAACAAACATTTTTTTTTCCAGTAAATTGTATTTTGTATACTTGATGAAGTTTTTATATCTTCAAATCAAGTACCCAAATGAGTAGAAAGTTATGAAAACTTTAATCTCAATCGGAGTAAAAAATCCGAAGATTTTAGTGTCCAAACAACATATAAGTTCGTTACACCGAAACAACAAACAATTTTTTTTCCAGTAAATTGTATGTTGTATACTTGATGAAGTTTTTATATCTTCAAATCAAGTACCCAAATGAGTAGAAAGTTATGAAAACTTTAATCTCAACCGGAGTAGAAAATCCGAAGATTTTAGTCTCCAAACAACATATAAGTTCGTTACACCGAAACAACAAACATTTTTTTTTCAGACAACGTTCTGTAATTGTTAAACAAGAACAAATGAACACAGAAATAATTATTAAATTCCTTAAGCTTGTTGTTGGGCCTGTGTTCAAAAAATCAGGAAAAACAGAAACCAAACGGAAAGACAAAAATCAGAAAAAACAGAAACTGGAAAAATAATGCAGAAGTAAGAAAATATCCGAGACCACAGAATTCACTGTGTGTCCTTAAGGAATTTAATCCCCTCACTGTACCCGAGGTTATGGATTACTTCCTCCCAGGATAAAACGGATATACCTGTCGCAGGAGTAGATGTACGTCAAACGCCTTCGACTTCGACGAACTCAAAGTTGGCAACGAAACACAGTAAGACTCGATAGTTTTATTTGTGAAAAGAATGCAAAATTTTTCAGATGCAGGAAAAAAAATTTGTGTCTTAAAAATGAGGCATTGCCTCAGTTTATATAGCCTTGAAGGTGCCTCTTCGGAATAGGTTGGTGACTGTTCGGAAAGGTTGCCTTCATTTTCCTTCCATTTCTCATTCACACCAACTTGGCTAGTTTTATTCATTAACTAGCTTTAACAATGTATTCTATAATTCCAAATAATGATCTATCACCATATTATACAGAGGCGGATCTAGCCTAAAGCACTAGGTTTAGTGAATCCAATAGCTTTTGCACAAACCATGTATTTGTATTAAGAAATTCACTAAATAAATTAATAAATATTGAAAATTTGAAATGTGAATCGAGTATCTATTGTCTATTAACCTGAGGTCGCTATAGCAACCCATAAACTTCGAATCCTGGATCCGCCCTCTGATATCATACTATCACTATAAGATGACCCCTAAATGATGTCAATCTCATATAGAAATTCAGAATTCACTAAAACAGTAAATACAACAATAACTACATCTCAATTCCAAACAAGTGGATCGGCTATATGAATCATCGTTCTCCATTTAAGCTCAACTCATGTTACGCCTCATTTAAACAGTAAATATAACAACAAGTATGCCTCAGTCGCAAATAAATTGGGATCAGCTATATGAATCCTCATTGTTTCACTTAAGCTAACTCATGTCGTCGTAATAATACTCCAATAATAATATTATAAATTCTCTAACAAGTCTAAAATCTATTCTCAACTAATAGATATTGTTAGGGTTTGCCCTGAATTTTCTATCTTATTTGAATTTTACCATAGATATTTTTTTCTTAGACCCAACACAATAGCATCCACAATGTAACCGTTTAGATAGTTTCGTTTAGGGAGAGATTTTCCTCTCAATAGTTTTCATGTTTTTATATTAGTTTTTCATATGTAGATCAATTGATCAAATAATATTAGAATATTATGCCCCTTTTAGTATATTTTCTTTGTTGTCTGATTTATCGTCGTTCAAGGTTTGCAATTATTAGCTTCCGCATGACGCCATGTTATTTCGATCCTAATAAGTGGTATTAGAGTCAATGGTTCAACAGGTTGAAGACAAGTTCAAGGCGGTCGGTTCAAATCAAGTAGCAACCGATTTCGCAATAATGAAGATTTCATCCGGAGTACTACATGTCGAGATGAATTTTCAACCATATTTTCAATATCACTGTTGCTGCATCTTTAAAAATAAAGCAAAATATTTTTTAAACCAATTTTTAACCCATAATATTTTTAACCTTATCCGTAACCGTGGCAAGCAGCAGTGATGAAGATTATGTGAAGAAGAGGAAGAATCAAGATTATTTTGACAGAAAATTCAGGCCAGGGGAAAATTTGTTAGGGTTTGCCCTAATTTCCTACCTTATTTGAATTTTAATATAATTGTGTTTTACTTCAAAAATGATTTTTGGTGGAAAAGTTTTTTTTTGCAGAAAAGGGCTCTACTATATTTATCTTTTTTTTAGGAGAAATTTTGGACTTCTAGAAGATCTTTTTCTCTCAAACACAACACAATAACATCCACAATGTAGTCGTTTAGAGAATTGCATTTAGGGAGAGATTTTCCTCTCAATAATTTTCATGCTTTTATATTAGTTTTTCATATGTAGATCAATTGATCAAATAATATTAGAATATTATGGCCCTTTTAGTATATTTTCTTTGTTATCTGATTTATCGTCATTCAAGATTTGCAATTATTAGCATACACATGACACCATGTTATTTTGATCCCAACAGATATCACCTGTATGGATCTTTTTTTCCCTACTGTGCCCTTAGTGTAATAGTAAATGCTTCAAATTATGTAATCCACTTCATAGCCCACATTCGTTACAATACCACCATTTAATCTTATCACAGCCAGGGCAGAGCCACAGTGCAGCTTAACGAGTTCGGCAGAACCAGTAACTTTGTCACAAATCTTATATTTGTGTTAAAAATCTATTTAATATGTATAAATAATTTTCTAGAACCAGTAAGTTGTTTTTTTTTTAAAACCAAAATTCTAGTTCCGCCTCTGATCATTCGGAGCACCAACCACAACATAACATAAATTAGAACAAAATTCGAGAAAATTAATCAAGAATTGGGATAAAAGTGTGAACTAACTTGAAGTTGTTGAGGAGAAGCAGAGCGACCGCGACCTTGAATACCAATAAGAGCTTCAATTAGTGTATTTTCTTCTTTACTAAATGAACAAACTTTAACTTCTTTTTGGTCTGCAACAGAACATAGAAGCAATAATCTCTTCTTATTTTGCTTTTTCTGGCCAAAATATTGCTTGCATGGCCATTTTCTAGTTTGATTTATTGCAATTTGTGGCCTCAATCCAAGACCCAAATTCCCAATATCAATTGTAGCCATTGTTGGAGAATTTTTGGAGGGAGGGAATTTGTGTGTGTGATAATAAACCGTTAAAGGACAACCTCAACGAACTTTCAAGATTTTCTTGTCCAAGTGGAGGATTTTGGTCTATACGTGACACATGTGGACCTTTGCAAATACCCTAAGGAAATATTGCCTCTCCTAATTTGTTTAACACTTTTTGATTTTTAATGTGTTTAAATATAGAATTTCTAAAATTTTGAGAATAAATATTATATATTTAGAAGATACGTAAAAAGACTATAAGTCACCATAATTAATATGATTTAAAATATTTAAAAAACATATAAAAAATTACGAGAGAAAAACAACTCGTTTAACTCTTGAAAAGCAAAAAGTGTCAAACAAATTAAAACCGAAGAAGTAATTTGCTTTTGACCAAAAAAAACAAGAAATTATTGGATTACATTTAATATTAAATAATAGTATTGAATTGTATACCTTATCTTGGTTATTATGCGGATAAAGAGGTCAGAACAATAAATAAATCATTTCTTCATAATCTTCTCATGATCTAAAAAGTGGTCATTATTCTTCTTAATCACAATCTCATGTTCTATTACTATATACACACTAATAAATTTTTGACCAAGTTTTAAAAATCTTCTTATTTTGTCAAAAGTGCTTTTAAAAAAATATTTTTAAAAAGAAACCGTTTGTGTTTAGCTAATCAATTTGAAAAAAATATTTTGACAATATTAGAGCAGTAATTTATGCTTGACCAAGATTCCAAAAGAACTTCTGGAGAAATTAAAGTTATTTTTTTTAGCTTCTGAAAAACTGCTGCTATTAATCAAAATAATATTTTTTTAAAAACTTGACCAAACACCTCAACTCTCTAAAATAAGTATTTTTATTAAAAAAGAAAGTAGACACTTTTGGCATTCCAAAAACTTGATTAAACAGATTATAAATCATCCACTAACCCATGTTTTACCATATTATCATAACTTAGTACCCTACTATCTCTCAATTTATTCCAATAAAGAATTCTATAACTTACAAATAATTAGTCTATTTACCTTGTGATGATATATGAAAAATATTGTGGAGTGCATGGAAAAGTAAGGCTAGTAAAAGAAAGATTTTTTTTGTTAAAAGAATGTGTTCTTATTAGTGAAACTAACTTAACAACTTCTTCAAAGTTTGTTCGAACCATACAATGTTATAATTGGTCTATTGTATTCCGGGAAAGACAAGTTAATTAAAAGAATTACTACTGGACCCGTGAAAACTTTATTGCAATAGGCTTGAATCTTCTTAAAGAAAACATAACTTTTTTTCGGAAAGACAGAGTTTATTACCTCCCCGGAATAAACTCTGTCTGGGCCTCAATAATGATTGAAGTCATGACTTTCTGGAGTCTGTTGGCTAGGGTCTTTGAGACAAGTTTGTAGAGGATGGTGCAATATGCATAGGGTCTAAAATTCTTGACAGTCTTAGGATGGTTAACCTTAGGTATGAGAGTAATAGTGGAGCAATTAACAACCTTAAACATTACCAGTTAGTGAGATGAGTTCTGAGATTTGTTTCTTTTGGGCCCTTTCTTTCATGATAGCAGTGAAACATTTGGTGTTTGAGTCCCCAAATTTGATCCAATGTGCTCTAGCTTTCTGTTGCAAAACACTCTCGCAGTTTCAGCCAAAGGTTTTTCATCTTCTAGTTAGTATATTTGTGATTCCATTGTGCCATGGTCATATTTAGAAAATTTGGGTGATTAACCCAAACATTAAAGAATTTAAAAGGTACTTTTACCACTCCAATGACTAGAGTATAGAGATAATAGCATAAGAGCATGGTCTGAAATGGAGGGAAGATCATACCCCCAAGCCATCATCCACTCATAATACAGGAATACACCATAGCATAGTGCTTGGAATCGAAGGGACAATCGCGTGTAATCCCTAAGTAAAGACTCCAGATTCATTAACATGTAAGTGTTCATGTTTTATGCATGCCCCCAAGAGCCTCACTTTACTGCCCTCAAACGTATCATTAGATATGTTAAGGGCACACTTGATTATGATTTGCATCTATACCCTCTGCACCGAACATATTTTTGTCATATACGGATGCTGATTGGGCAGGTTGTCCGGACAAGTGACGCTCCACCTCAGGCTACTGCGTGTTCTTAGGAGATAATCCTATTTCTTGGTCCGCCAAGAGGCAACCCACATTATCCCGTTTGAGTGCAGAAGCAGAATACAGAGGCGTTGTTAATGTTGTTGTTGAGATCTGTTGGCTCCAAAACCTTTTTTTTTAGCTTCAATGTCCATTACGTAAGGCTTCTTTGGTTTATTGTGATAATATATCCGCCATATATATGTCTCATAATCCGGTTCAACATCAGCGAACCAAGCACATTGAGATGGACATCCACTTTGTTCGTGAGAAGGTTGCTCTCGATCATGTCAGGGTATTACATGTGCCTTCTTCATATCAGTATGCAGATATATTCACCAAGGGCCTTCCTAGACATCTATTCCTCGACTTCAGATCCAGTCTTAGCATGCGGCCTCCTCCTGCTCCGACTGAGGGGGTGTATTAGCACGTGTGTACCACTATTGTATTTACCATATTTAGGGTTATGTAATTATGGTAGAACTAGGATCCCTATTGTATAGGGATTCCACATTGTACACCTATATATATTTTGTATTAATGAGAAAGGCTCCACAAGGGAGATTAATACAATCTTACAACGATCATTCCTATTTCTTAGTTCGACTCGAATGACGCAGTTTTGATATGAATCAATTTAGTATGTAAAAGATTGCTCATAAAATTGGGGTGTTTTAATCCAAAGTGTTTGGCCCAGTGGCCAATATATTAGGGTATTGTTGTCTGAGGTTTCGTGTTCGAGTCCTCTGATCAGCGAGAGTGGAACGGTGTTCCCCCAAAAAAATTCCTCCATACGCGTAGGTCCAAGCGGTGTATACTAATCTGTAGGGCCAGGTCGTAGGTGGGGTTTTTTAGGGTATGAGACCGTAATGCGGTGGGACCAGTCACTTTAAAAAGTTTACCCTACCTTAGTTTTATCCAAGGCCCAGTGGCCAATACATTAGGGTATTGCTGTCTGAGGTTCCGTGTTCGAGTCCTCTGATCAGCGAGAGTGGAACTGTGTTCCCCCAAAAAAATCCCTCCATACGCGTAGGGCCAAGCGGTGTATACTAATCCGTAGGGCCAGGCCGTAGGTGGGGTTTTCTAGGGTATGAGATCGTAATGCGGTGGGACCAGTCACTTTAAAAAGTTTACCCTACCTTAGTTTTATCCAAGGCCCAGCGGCCAATACATTAGGGTATTGCTGTCTGAGGTTCCGTGTTCGAGTACTCTGATCAGCGAGAGTGGAACTGTGTTCCCCCCAAAAAATCCCTCCATACTCGTAGGGCCAAGCGGTGTATACTAATCCATAGGGCCAGGCCAGAGGTGGGGTTTTCTGGGGTATGGGGTCGTAATGCGGTGGGACCAGTCACTTTAAAAAGTTTACCCTACCTTAGTTTTTTCTTCTTGAAATAAAGGAGGGCCCCTTGTGCGCAGCGTGGTACTGGTCTAACCTTTGAAATCAATTTAGTCACCATGATTTACCTCCTTCACATACCTGTCGGACCGGAGTGTGGAGGCTCCTAGGGTGGGAGATTCCACCTTTTTTTGGAATAAAATTGGGGTGTTTTGAAAAGATTTGCATACGAGTTGAGAAAACAACATACGTATAGTGGCTGACGCACATTAATGCTTTCATCCTAAAATTTTACTACGTACTGACACCCCTTGTCAAATAACGTTGGCTGGTTTGATGGTCTAATATGTCTATTTGCATATTTTTAAGCATCTTCAATTTAAAAATTCTCAGACCAATACTTCTGAGATTATATTTGATCATATTATTGTTGTATTAAGTAAGAATCAAACTCTGTCCACCTCTGAGGTAAAAATTAATTAAACCAATGCGCAAAAGTTCATTGCACATTAACTATAGTGATAAATAAGTAAATAGATCAAATGAAAAAAAAAAACTTATTTTACTCTATAAGTACTTAAACGGATTTAGAGCCAAAAAGTTACTCCTCTTTTTTACTTTTTTGTTGTAATTTGCAACTTTTGAGTGGTTAGATTTGTTGGTGTTGCTCTTCTCAAATTTTCATATAGTTATAGTAATTGTTACTCCCGTCCCCAATTTATGTGACACCTTTTGAATTTTAAAATTCAAACAAAATTTTTTTTTACCATAATTTTTTCATATATCTTTTATATATTTTACTTATCAATTATTATAACTTATAGTACTTTTTAGTAGTTTCCATATATATAAATTTAATTTTAAAAAACATAAAGATAGCATACTCGAATATACAATAAAAATTGAAATAGTTGACTCTTCAAATCCGCACAATGTCACATAAATTGAGATAGGAGCATATATTAAGCCTTTTTGTGTAAATGGATGAGAGGTTTGACTAGGCTTGGACAGAAGTGAAGTGAATGGCAATTTACCTATTTTACTACAACTTGCAACAAGAGCAATAAATAATAATAATAATAATAAAAAATAATAAATTTAAAAAATGACAACGTGCACCCACCAGGTAAAACTTGTAGTGTTAATTGTATGAACTTGATGTAGACCTCAATTTATTTTTATAAGCCAACTCAATGGATTTTTTAAGAAGACTACTAAACCTTAATGAATTTTGAATAGACAGCAATGAATAAATGATTTAAAAAGATTATGAGGGTATTTGGATTGACTTATTTTAGTATAAAATAAGCCAAACATGAAAATTTAGTATTGACCGTATTACACTTGACTTTTAGCTTATATGATATTTTTTAAAAGTCAATTCAAACACTCTCTTTATTTCTATGAGATAAACTCAAACATCTATATCGGTAGGGTTGACTATATATGTATGAATGCATAATTGTGTCTGGAGGTTTGACTATGTAATAATGAAAGTGGAAAACTTGAAGCAGACAGTTTTAAGATTCGCAAAGATATTTTGATTATAGGAATAAATTCGTAATTAATGGAGGAGATATATAAAAAAGAGAAGAACTTTTCTTGATGAGATTGAAATATGCACGATAGAATCGATGGAATCCTTATACTTTAACAAAGATTTTGGTGAAACTGTGAAGATAAAAAAAATCTAAGGCAAACTATATATGCCGAAGAGTGGTGAATATTCTTAGCATTACTTTTAGCTTCGTCAATATTGTTTTTTAGTCAAACTTATGTGGCACGAATCCATATTAATCGGATTACTCGATAACTCTTTAGTGTGTCTTATGTACGCATTACAAATTCACATTAATCGCACTAGTAGGACTTTAAATACTTGATGGTTAGACAAAAACAAGAAAAGAACCATCCAATAATAGAATGATGGAATCTTTTTAAATCTCATTAACATTAATGAATCTTACACATTGTGAATCTAAATTAATTAAACGAGTGAATCCTTACATACTCGGGCGCAAATTATAATTATCGGGCTACTAGGAATTCAAATACTCAATGGTTAAGTAATAATTTTTAAAAAAAACACCCAATAATAATTTAAAAAAGGAAACTGTGAACATTAACCAATGCACTTTCTAGGAACAAGTCCTTTACAACCTGGAAAGAAAGAATAGCAAAAGAAGTACTCTAAATTAAATAGTCAAAAGATGCTCCTCCTTCATGAACCCAAAGCAATTAAAGTAAAAATGACAAAACAAATAATGTAAGTCCAAAAACCCCAAAACAACAATGAAGTTGTTGTGCTCTAGATTTACCAGTATCATCAATTTCAACCTTATTCTCCACAAAATAATTATGTTTCTTAGTATACCAAAATGTAATTTTGTACTTAATTCTACTACTCACATCAACTCTGAAAATTGCCTTAGATCCATTTGAAACAGCCTTAATTGCATCATCCCATGGCATATTATGAGTTTCAATCATGCCACTTTTAAAAGCTTCTTTATCTTTGCCTTGTTTAAATCCATCAAATGTAAAATTACCAATAGGGTAACTTGTATTTGTACCATAGTAGAAATTCAGTATAATGCCGTCGTAACGAACACTTTTGTCCTTCATTTCATTCTTCACATTGAGTTGAAACGATATATTCTTGTCACGTCTCGTCGCGTTATTGTTGGAGTTGACCGATTTATCGAGGCCTCGCACGTAAACATCTCCGATGGAACATTTAGGCTTCGTGGTACGTAGACTTAGCCAGAGGATCAGAGCTATGACGCCTAAACTCACTATGAGTTTGACACAATGACAAGCACATGAGTTTCTAGAGGAAGAGAAATCGTAATTTGACATGCTGAAAAGTTAGAAAAACGTATTCAAAATTTAAACTTAATAGATTCAATTGTGCGTCGGATTTGATAGAAAAACAGATGAAGATGAGATGGGAAATGAGAGTAGCTAGAGAGAAGTGTTGGAACAATATTTTTCTTGAGAAATGCATTGTTGGGTTCAACTTTTGTGGGGTTTTAAAGACTTTGATTCTCAACAAGTCATGGGGTTTTTCTGCTTTTTTTAAAGAACACTTGGGGTCAATGACTCTTCTATTTTGGTCCTCATTTTCTTTGCTAATTTATTCCTTTCCCTTACATAGTGGTTTCTAGTGAAACTTCATGGAACAATTCAACAATGTTGGAGTAGTTTCCAAAAATCAAGTAAAAATTACTCCATCATCAATTTTAATTTATATAACATAATTTGAAGTAATAGGTAAATTTGAGTAAAACATGCCATATAGTTGAATGGCTAGAAAAAAAACTTAAAACTTATGGTCTTTAATATATACAAACATTTTTATGGTTATAAAAGCTTTTCATTATGGATAAAATAAAAAAATTAATTATATTTAAATTTGAATATATATTATTTATTTTGAAACAAATTAAAATGGAAGTGTCACATGGACTGGGAAAAAAATATCTGTTTTAAAATCAAAAGGACAATCCAAAAGTTGGTCTTCATAAAAAAGAAAAAGCTATCCAAAGTGTTTGGCCCAGTGGCCAATACATTAGGGTATTCTTTGTCACGAGGTTAGTGTTCGAGTCCTACGATCAGAGTGAGCTGTGTTCCCCCAAAAAAATTCCTCCATACGCGTAGGGCCAAGCGGTGTATACTAATTCGTAGGGCCAGGCAGGAGGTGGGGTTTTCTGGGGTATGAGGCCGTAATGCGGTGGGACCAGTCACTTTAAAAAGTTTACCCTACCTTAGTTTTGTCCTCCGGGGCATAGTCCAGTGGCAAAGCCTGGGCGCTATAAGGCGCTCTGGCATGGGACAGTGTGGGTTCGATTCCCCGCAAGCACGAAGAAACTCTGCATGTTGGGGAATTTGACCTTGTCTCATTGATCGGTTGTACGCTCCCAGAAAACTGGCCACCGGAGCACATCCCGCGATTTACCTGGTAATAGTGTTGAAGGACCGGTGCTATTACCTCCAGGACGTCTGAGTAATATCAGTGAAGTAGTCAGGCGCAATCCTGGAAACCTGGATTATCAAAAAAAAAAAAAAAAGCTAACACACGTCTTCTGGAGAAACTAAAAAAATAAAAAAAATCATTATTTGCACCTAATGATTTAAGATATCCTTTCTTTATCTTGTGATAATATATTTTCTATATTCTAAGACAGATTATTGCACTATAAGAAAACACGTGTTTCAGTTATAGCATCTGATACTCCTTCGATCCCGAATATTAGTAGCTGTTTTAGCAAATTAATTTGGTTCGAAATAATTAAGATAATGAAAAATAAGAAAAACATTTATTTAGAACTATAAATGATACTCAGTATGTTGTATATCTTTTCAGATCTATTACTGTTGTTCGTATCAATAAACTATTAATTAAGTAAGATGTTTAAATGAGTGATAAATTATAGTATAGACTAATACTAATTAAAGTCATTAAATATATTTTATAAAATGTATAGAAATAGCCTCAGAAGATAAAAACTTACGCATATCTGGTGTTTACACCCCATGTAGTTAAGTTAACCATATAAGATAAACTATCTTTATTAGGAGTCTTATTTTAAATATAAAAAATTCAAAAAGAAATTAAATAGTAATAAATGTAAAGACTTAGGGTTACGTCAACTTCTTTTTCCTTGCACATTTTCTTCTTCTTTCTTTTTCTGAGACTTCAATTGAGGATAATGTTTGTCATGTTGAAAAGAAAATATTCATCTTATTGCTTGTGCATATATAAAAAAAAAAGTGTAATATTTAGTAATATAGAGGTTATACTATTTCAAAATATTTGTTTTATTATTAGTTTGGTCTTTCAATAGTTAATTACATGAACCTTAGTGAATTTTGATTATAGTTGCATATATTTTTCTGGAAAGAATATATTAGTTTAGACTTTATATTTGTTATATTATAGAGTATATAAAGGTAAGTGTGTTATTTGTAATGCAATCACGTTACTGTTAAGTTAAGAGGCGGTTGATATTTAATATTATTTTATATTTAAGATATGTGCAAATACTAAGTAGTTAACTATGATTAAATATATATAATTATAGTTAAAAAAATGACACATGTCATTTGTTTATTGATAGAATGTGCGGATAAATATTTATCCCTATAAACTTTGAATACTTATAATTAAGTAATAAATATATTATAAAAATACATATCGGGTATCTATTAATTAAATAATCGAATTATTGCAAGAAAATGTTGCTGTAGAATAAAACAGATTATTGAATGGTTCCACGAAATTTCACGCAGTCCCACACATTACTGGCAAAGCACTTGGATTTAATTACTTTCATCTGTCTCGAAGAAATGATAAGGAAACTACAAAAGTAGTTGACCAAGACCTTTTGAAAATTCAGGTCTTTAAAAAAAACCAAATATTAATAACCCAAGAATTAATGCACTTTTCAATATCATAATTAATACTATTTTTTTATTTTTCATCGGGTGTTCGGCTCTCGTATTGAGGCCGGATGAAATTCGAATTCGTGCTGAAAAGTCTTATATTGAGGGGCAAAGCATTGCATAACAATAGAGGGAGATCCAGATTTTAAACTCTATAAATTCAATACTAAGATTCTTAACATTAAATTTATTATAATTTAAATAATTTTTAACATAAATTTATGCTCCGCGTCGAAAGTTATGGGTTCAATTGAATCCCATCTAACATGCTAGATACGCCTCTGCATAACAAAGGCTGATTATGTACCCAGTGAAACTCAAACCGAGACTTATGTTCAAGAATGGAGTACTTGACACTCCACCATAACCTTTATTGGTGAACATAATTAACACTGTTAACTCACATCCTCTGATCTCTAATTTCACTTTATCTCTTCTTATTCTATTTTATTTTGGATTCTTCTGAAATAGCACCTATAAATCTAGGTGGGGCAAGATTAATAGTTTATAAATTTTATATGTCATCGAATTTGTAGCTTGTTTTAGTTATTGATTTTGTAATCATATATTGATACATAATTAGTGAATTTACTAATGCAAAATTTAATCAAAAGCTACTAATTTATCTGATTGTAGCTCCTCCCGTGTCTATAAGATATGTTAATTTAAAGACAAATTGAGGACAATACATTTAACACTATAAATTCGCCTCTACTCTTAACATGTCGGAGTATACCAACTAGTTGGACCATATCTTTTGTTATCTGGAGATTTGAAATAAATTTGGCTAAGTGTATGTTTTACAATTTGGTGCATTGTTTTTTACACTCCAAACTTGCAATAAATAATTTTAAGTTTGAAAAATGAATTTGTAGAATATTCGAGTAAAATATTGATCGTCACTCACAAAACTTTAATTTTTTCTAAGAAGAAATTAACGACGGACAACTTTAAATACTCTTTTTCTTTTTAAACTTCAACTAAATTATGTCCAAACGCCTACAAGTGTACGTACCACAAAGCCCAAATGCTCCTTGTAAAATTAGTAGCCTACAAAAAAAGGACAGATCTACCAACAACAACATTGTTAAATTCAATGACAATGTAAAAAATAAAATTGCACTATTAATATATAAGAGTTAAATTCTCCATTTTTTTTGTATAGGGTGGGTGAGTGGGGAGGGGGGGGGGACTCCTATTTGCACCTAATTCTTGTGGTAATGGGATCTTTAGATAGGCCATGAATGAAATAAGTCAATTGGGTTGAGTCCAATTCTTGATAACGTTAATCTCTAACCCAGTTCTCATTTTTTTTGCTCGGATTTTCTGCACCGGTCTTTAATTTTTGCCCTTCATAAGGCATAATTTCTGTAATATTTTTATCTTTGAAAATTAAAATTTTGCATCGCTCGACATAAATTATGTAGGAGTTAAGTTATGTGGCATATTTTTGTAGTATTTTTTCAGATTATATCGAGTATTGAAAATTATGTCTTATCCGACATAATTTGTGTGGATGTTATGATACATTTGTTAAAGTTAAACGCTAACTATGCTCGCATAAATTTAATATTATGTCTTTTTCAGATTATGTTGAGTGTTGAAAGTTATACCTTGTCCGGCAAAATTTATGGGTTGTTATGATACATATGTCGAAGCTAAACACTAACTATGCCTTGCGAAATCTTAATTATACCGACCAAAAAATGACTAAGGCCAAAAATTAAAAAACATAAATTTGAAGGGCAAAAATTAAAGGCCACCCCAAAATAGGGCATCTTTTTTACTAGATCAAGCTTGTTGATTTTGCATAATTGACCCATGATATATATGATTCTAATTGGTAGTGACATATTTCAGCACAATTTTTATAGAAGAATTTTTTGGACAAAAAGTTACTGAATAAGATGGAGTTAGATATTTACTTTAAATTCTCAACACGTCCTCTAAAGTGCGAGTTTGATTCTTTTTCATGAGTCAAGAATATAAAAATTCTTTTTGATACTGGGTGACAGTGAATCTCGAACCCATGACCACTATTTACTCCGATGTTAACGTGTGTGTGACTATCTCATGTAAAAATTTAAGCTGTTAGAGATACATAAATTTATTTACTTAAAGTATTTTTCTCAACAGGTTCTCTCAAGTGCGAGCCTGACTCTTTTTCATAGGTCAAGCACGCGAAAATTATTTTTGATAATTGTGGACATGAGATTCGAACCTAGAGCCTCTGTAAACTACTATACCATGTTGAATGTGTCCATATCATCTAAATATTTAAGTTTTATTAGAGATAACACACTTTTATTTACTTAATTATATTCTCGACAAGTGATCAAATGATATGGAAAAAGGTGAAAAATGAAGAGAAAGCGAGTACAATGTTTTCATAAAATATACAATATATAAGATCAGATTTTCCCCTCAAGGAAATATTTCACAATACAACAACTTATACTAGTACATACTAACTATGTTACTTGAACTCTTCAAAAATATTGTCAAGTGTGTGTTGGAAGATCTGACACGATTGCGATAGCATTTTTGAAGGATCCGAACAACATACAACATACTAATAATTTAAGTTAATTAATGACCCTACAGTTCGTCCTGATCTCACCATCTGATCCGGTCAGAGGGCTAATATTTCCCATCTTAATCATGGAATTAACAAAGTCATTAAAGAAAAACTTAGAGTTATTACTATAAGTTTCAACTATGGTTTTTGTTGTTGCTATGGCGTCATCACTTGAGAACAAGATTTGGTCTGATTCAAGAAGGCCTCTTCCAATGAGCAATTTTTTGAAATAATGATTGTCAAATAAGTCTGTGGAGTTTATATCAAGTGGGGTTGTGTTATTTCCATCACTTGTTAATGGACACAAATTTTGGAGTTCACTCACTAAGGTTGTGTCTAAGGTTGTGTCTGGTGAACTTGTCCCATTGAAGTTTCTTAATCTGTTGTCAAAGGTTGTACACCTTGCTAATCCAATTGTATGAGCACCTACAATATTTAAAATACTCAAAGAGTTGGTGCAAGTCTAGTATATCACTAGGAAAAAAACAGGAGTTAGCGAGGCGGATAACTTATGTTGCTAAACAACTAAAGTCTATCGCTAATCAAAATTAATAATGAATTAGTAAAGGATTATAAAGAAACCTGCTAGGCCCTAGCTACAGATTAGCGACCAATCGCTAGCGCCTAACATGTTTCTTTATGTGATAAACATTAATTGGCAATATTGGAAAATAGAAAAATATAATAGAAGAAGAAATGACTTTGAGGCATGAAAAAATTAACTTTTCTTAAAGAGATATTGTCCATATATAAAGTGGGGAAAATACAAGTAATTTCTCGCAGAATACAACAAAACTCTTATACCTGCAGATTTTTCACTTCATGAAGGAAGGCCTAATTTATAGAGTTAGAAAAACAACTATTCTGAATAGTCATCTTATTTCATGAATAGTCATGTTTAAATAAAACCTGAAAATACCAAGATTTTACATAATATATAAAGTCTTCAAACTCTTTCGCCTTTTTTTGTGGGACAATCTCACTTCATATATATTACAAACTATCTAACAGATAATCTGTCAAAAACTAACATGTTATTATATGTTAAATTACATTGTTGATGTTTAAAAATTAAGATCTTTAAGATGTCAGTGTACATAACTAAAGCACTATCTAACTAATACATATATGTATTTATGTATTTAATTACCTGATAGGCTCACAACATCTGTTATGTTTAATCCAACAGCCTGGAATTTGGAGATGATTGTATTGAGGGAGTCAAATGGTGCTGGAAGTGCAGTGCTCGATCCAGAAAAATTAGCAACTAATCCATCCCTTCTTCCTAATAAAACCTTCCAAAATGGCCCTCCACTCTGAAAAAATAAGAATAAATAAATCTGTCTAGTATTTTTAAAAAACTAATGAACGGGTTGTAGTGAGATGAATATGATCCTTTGAGCTTCATCTTCAATTAGAGGTCTCGGATTCAAATTTTAAAAATAAAAAAATTGTGGTAATTAGGAGCACTTCATTCTTAGCCTTATGCGACGCGAATCCAAAGTAGTCTTGACCACTACTAGAAAAGTAAAGATTTCCAAGGAAATTTCAATCAGAGATCAGTTGGAAATGTACTCGTTGCAACTGATTCCGACGAATTTGGAATTTCCAACATAATTGTCAGTTGAAAATTGACTAATTTCTAGTAACAGGTCCAAAGCCAACATGAAACACCGAGTGAAATATAATATTAATAATAATTACTAGTATTAATAAATAATCTGATAAAAATGGTAACTAACATAGTATTACACATTAAAATATACTGATACTGAAAAATATTCTTCACATGCCGGTGTATATATACAACTTAAACCATTTAAAGAAAGAGATATGTACACAACGGTGTAAAAACTCAGAATTATTTGGTGTCAGATCACATAAGTGATAACTACATGTAACCGTTCATAAAAAATGAAATTAAATTACTGACATACTACACTAATAATGTAAGAAATCATACCAGCAGCACTGAATCTCTTGCAGCTATAGCAAGTATATCTGCACAAGAAACAACTCCACTGCATGCATTCTCAACAGCAGTTTTTATATTATCTATGACTTCAAAACCCCTTGCTGAGTTCAAGTTTGCTGGGGTGAACTTCTCACTTGTGTTACTATTTCCATCCAACAATAGTGATGCATCACAACCCTACAATTAAAAGAAAAATTAAGTATTAATGGTCGCATTTTAATTTTTAGTGTATTTTAACATGTTATAGTAGGTGATTTACTTATTCTTTTGAACAACTACGTATAGTTGATCTGATTATACAAAAAAATCTTTTATACTGTCAGTGTATAGAAGTTAAACTTATAGAAAAATGAAGAGAGTTTTAATTTTGTGCGCTATCGGCATGTATATATTTATATAATACGTTGAGGTTAATTTGACCTACAATACAACATGACTCTTTATATCAAAGTCTGATAAGATAACTTGGAAAATGAAGAAATAATCTGGTATATACCAGATTAAATTGCATTGATGATGTACAAATTATTTACGTTGTCATTGAATATGAATTTAATTCAAAATATTAAAATAAAAATATTAGAAGGAGAGCCATATAGTATATGTGTAGTTATCTCTGTAGGATCTATTGTCACGAGTTCAAGTCATGTCAGCCACGAGTATTCACAAGATACACTTTTACATGTCTAACTGGTCACAAGGCTAGATAAGGTGTCTAACTGATAGTTCGTATCAACTTTAAGACGTTAAGGAATTATCTATGTATTTGGCCAAATAATAACTTTGAAATAAGCCAAAACGAATAGGTTAAATTATACTAATGACGTAGTATTAATTTATATTGTCAGCGGATATAATTAGATAAATCCAAAATATAAAAGCTTACGCTGACAAAGCAATCAAGAAAATGAAGACGAAGCAAAGAAGCAGCCATTCTCATTTCATTCTATTTTTATTTTTTTTTGATAATCCAGGTTTCCAGGCTTGCGCCTGACTACTTCACTGGTATTACCCAGACGTCCTGGAGGTAATAGCACCGGTCCTTCAACAACTATCACCAGGTAAATCGCGGGATGTGCTCCGGTGGCCAGTTTTCTGGGAGCGTACAACTGATCAATGAGACAAGGTTAAATTCCCCAACATGCAGAATTTCTTCGTGCTTGCGGGGAATCGAACCCACGCTGTCCCATGCCAGAGCGCCTTATAGCGCCCAGGCTTTGCCACTAATCTATGCCCCGGAGGACAAAACTAAGGTAGGGTAAACTTTTTAAAGTGACTGGTCCCACCGCATTACGGTCCCATACCCCAGAAAACCCCACCTCCGGCCTGGCCCTACAGATTAGTATACACCACTTGGCCCTATGCGTATGGAGGGATTTTTTTGGGGGAACACAGTTCCACTCTCGCTGATCAGAGGACTCGAACACGGAACCTCAGACAACAATACCCTAATGTATTGGCCACTGGGCCACACACTTTGGATCATTCTCATTTCATTCTTGATTGCACTTTGAACTTCTTTACGAACAACTTTAAGGAGATTTGGACATGTTTTTGAGTAGAAATTTGGTGTTAGCTGAGAATTCACACCTACAAACAAGATGAATATAGTAACAAATTGAGAATATAAAACAAAACTACAAGGGTTTTAGCGATCCGTGATGATAGGATTCCCCCCCCCCCCCGATATTTCTATATACTTATATAGACTAAATTTGGACTTTAACTACTGAATTTTTGTTGTGAATGCATGTCAATGTGCTCAAACCCTAATTTATAATCATGATTAAGGGATGATTAACAGATATAAAATTCATTTATATGTAATCTATAGTGGTATGATGTATGGCGGCTCAATTTTAGTTTCTTTTTTTAAGAAACCAAACTCAAAATCTACAATTAACCATTTACTCATAATGCTAATCACTGTGGAAAGTGAGGAGTTGAAGTTTTTAATATTGCATGGTTATGGTAATGGAGGCTTAGTACTTATTAGATTATATTGAATTTTAGCAACTAGTAATGACGGTATTTTTTTCCTCGATCTTTATTGACTTATAGCGACTGCATTTCTACTTTCAATTTAGCGACTGATTTTGTTTTTTTTTTTATGTACCTAATTTATAATCATGATCATTACGGGATGATTAACAAATTTGGGATTCATTTATAAGCTAGGGATCGTTTGGTTTGTAGGATAAGGGACAACAATTTGAAATAAAACGCGAGATTATTTTATCCTGTATATGGTTGAAATTTTTATTCTGGAATTAGTTAATTATACCTCCATTGTGGTATTATACTTATGTCACCTTCAACACGGGAGTACAATCCCGGGGTCATTAATCCCGAGATTAAACACCAAAATGACTAAGATGTCCTAAGGCTCTCCTCTCAAAGTCTTTTAAACATTTTAAGGTTAAAATTGAAAATAAAATTTTTTCCCCTACTTATTTAGGGTAAAACCAAACACATACTTTATATTATACACTGTGTATCCAATTTTTAGTTTTATGAACCAAACATCTACCAATAAAAGTATAACTCATCACTAAATAATTACATCATTATTTAAATTCTCGTTTTATAATCCCGTCGTTTATATGCAATTCTTGTATAACTTGTTCACCGACCAAATAATCCTTAGGTGGTATGATGTATGGCGACTCCATATTACGGTTTTTATATCAAACTTAAAATCTACAACCATGCATTTACTTAATTATAATGCAAATCACTGTGGAAAGTGAGGAGATTTAGAATATTGCATGGTTATATATGGTATAATGGAGGCTTAGTACTTATCAGATAATATTGAACAAACAAGTACGTTCATGAACCAAAGATGTTTTGATAGTATTAGAGGAACTATTTAATTGGATTCTAATTATAGTGCATGATAAAATAACTTTTCCAACATTCTTTTTTGTTGTTACAAATTTTTATGTATTAGTGCTTAATTACGTTGAGAGCATGATTATTATCTTTAGACTACAATAGTTGAATGTGCTTCTTTAGCTGGAAATCTTGCATCATCTAAAACCACCAAAACGTTGACTTTTTAATTTTTAATTTTTTTTCATAGAAAAAGTTGTCCTTAAGTTGGATATTGGTGAGAACCAAGTGAAATGTGATCGTCAATACTAGAAAACATGGAATTAGTTGTGGAATTTGTCGGTACTTTTCAGGTAATTCATCGCTAAATAGCTCTTAGCTAATTGAATTTTCTTATAATCAATCGCTAATTCGTAACTAATGGGACTAGCATGATATTTTGCTGTTTAGCTAAGGAGTTTTATCCTTCGGTAATTCCTTATTTTTTAGTAGTGCGTGACCTTTTAAAAGTTTAAGTTGTAAGAGAATGCATATTTTTGTTTACTTATTAATTATGTCTTTTAACGTTGTCGTCCTTCATGAAGTGATTTTTTTCACAGCCAAACATGCTAAAATTGTTTTCGATGACATATGGATGGTGATAAGATTAGAACTCCGGGCCTCTATGTATTCTTATATCATGTTGAATTGTCTGATCGATCATCTAATCTAAAATTAAGCTTAAATTGATAGAGAAGAGCACACTTTCATTATTTACTTATTTTTCATGTTTTGTAACAATTAAACACCATTAGCTTCCATTGCATGGTTTGTAAGAGAAAATTAGTCAATGAAAGAATCAACACTACTTTTGTGTGTGTATATTCAGCCAGTGATATAAGGTTACAAGCCCAAGATAGGAAAACAATTTCTTACTCTTTTATTTTCTTTGTTTTTAAACATTAGAAGAATATTGAGAGAATAGGCTTCAAACTTGTCAAGGGCCCATGTTTTCAAATGTACATACCAGGCCCATTATTATATCTAATACAGCCCACAATCCGTTCGATTTCAAGCCGACGCCTGCTGAGCCCGTTACATAGCAGCCCGAATTCGAAGGGGTCATTTGCACTTTTGTTCCTATTTTGTGCTGGTCTATAGTTTTTGGCCCTCATAACAAATTGTTTTTGTTGTGGGGCATAAATTTATATTTCTGCATCATAATATTTCATAAGTTATATCCCGTACCCTTAAAGAACTCATGTGGCGCTATGCATAAATTCGATTTTGAAAGCAAAAATTAAGACCAACCCATTTGAAGGGAAGACTGTGCAATTAAATGAATTTGTAGATCATGTTTCTTGGGGATTTGAAGTAGGGCAACTTATATGTAAAAACAAAAATGTCATGGGCTTGCCAGTTTTTGGTATGATATTCAACTAGATAACTTGTCCTTTGCACGGTTAAAAAATTGAGTTTTGTAACTTTAATTGATATAAAAGAGATATTAAATAAAAATATAGATATAATGTAGGACATTCACATGTAAAAATTTAAATCAAATGGTTATAAAAAGAGTACATAGAAATATAATTAAAAAATAAAAATGGGCATGAGGGTTGAGACATGAGTTGAGTGCAAATAAATTTATGAAACGAAACATGTCAATATAAGAAATAAAAAAATAAACACTTTTACTATGCAAAGAGAGTGTCGCACATTATATTACTATAGATCATACTACTTTAAGGAGTTACATTTTATTTTTTATAATTATTTTATTATTTAAAATGTTCAATTCAATAAATAATATTTTAATCAATTTAGAATATTATTTGCAACATTTTGCTTGAACCAAGAATAACCAGTTAAAAGTTAAACTTTAAATAATGACATATAAATTAAATAACATTTCCGTTTAACATGTAAACATTTTCCTTGTGAAGTAAACGAAAAAAATCTAGCAGTATTTCTGACTCTCAAATTTAATATCATTCCAGTAAGAAAATATATATGCGAAGCGGAGGATTAGAGCAATAGTGAATTTGTCTTCCCATGACCTAGATAACGGGTTCGAGCGGTACGTAAATGCTTGCATTAAATTTGACAGTTTACATCATACACTCCTGGGGTGCGTCCCTTTTCCGGACCCTACTAATGCGAGATACTTTATGCTCCGGGCGCTACCCTACCAGTAAGAAATATATTATGTCTTATAGCCCCATATGCCCCATTATTCACCCATGATCCACAATAATCAAATGATTGTCGCTTCCTCCTGAAATCATCTTATAGCCTAATTCTATTAACAGGCAAGCAAGAGCTCTACGATTGGAGACTACAAGATGAATAAATAATTAAAGGAATCAGATTATCAAACAAATGAAGCTAGTTTAGGATAAAGAAATTCTTGAGGTTAAGGTAACTTTTAGGTATCATATGTAATTGTTGAAGCTTGTAATTAAAATGATAATTATGGATTTATGGTCTTAAACATAGGTAACCAAGGGACTCCCGACATAAAGGAATTGCTAAGAACAAACAATTCTGACCTTTGAACTTACTAATGAAATTTAGAATGTTAAATAGCACAAGCAAATTAATTGTGAAAATTGCAACTCAAAATTTATGTAAAAACAAAAAAAGAGAATTAAGTTGTAATTACAGAATGACTTTTGAATTTTTAAATAAAGCAAAAGGCAAATAAAAAAGAAGAGACGGAACACAAATCTTATCGATACTATTCTGTTAATTTATTTTTTTGTTCACAGAAGGTGTCTCTAAATTAGAGCATGACTTTAGAAATAATATTTATATCTTTTAGGTTACTTCTTTAATTTTTAAATTGTCAATTGATATTATAAAATTTACAAAAGTAAATTCTTGGTCTTAAGTATAAATATTAAAGAATAGAAATGAAATAGAAGAGTAGTAATTGACACATTTATTCTTGTACAATAATAAGTAAATAAAATATAGTAAAATTTTCCCCAAAAAATGAGAAAAAAGATAAATATATAGAATGCTTGGCCAAAAAAGAGGTGCCACATCACTTCTCTAATTCATAGCTTTCTATTATATATAGACTAATAAATTTGTCTGCGCTTCGCGCGGTCGTAAAAAATCGTAGTTCATATATAAAATATTTTATTTTTCTTCACACCAGAATAAATATTTTTTATATGAATCAAGATAACCTTAATCATGAATATTTAAAGACTCGGAGAGATCAGATATAAAGGTTTATAACTGATATGAATATTATTTCATAAACAAAATGATCTTATTCTCCTTCACATCAGAATTTAAAAATGTTACATGAATCAAGATAATCTTAATCGTGAATATTTATAGACTTGAGGAGATGTAAAAATTTATAACTGATATAGATATTACAACACAAATGAAATTCAATAAATAGAATAAATAAAATATGTTAAAGAGTATTTAAGGTGTCTTTCGAGTTCTTTAATATAGTACATTTCAATTTTTTTAATATATTACATTTAATATAATTAAAATAGTTTCTTTTGAAAATTTTAACATAGTACATTAACAAAAAAAAGGCCAATAAAAAGATAAAGAAAAATATTGTATTTCTTAGCCATATATATATATAGCGATTGTAAAAGATATATCCACTATGTTTAAGACGAACATGTAGAGCACATATTAAAATTGTTCTGCTACATAGCAAATTTATAAAATAATTATCAAAATAACAATGAATTTGGATATTATTCCCCTTTCCTATAAAAAAACACACACACACACACTTATAAATATCATATGTTTGGATTATTTAGAACATCCTTCCTCACAATCAAAAGAACATGTCTTAAAATATATCTATCCTTATTGACAGTGTGATCAAAGTATGTTAGAATTTCATTTTTCAATTTCTTTAACTAAAATCTTATCTCCAAGATTGCTTTCAATAAATTTTTGAATAAAGTGAAAGCTTAGACAAATCTCAAATTAATCTTCACATAACATAACTAAAAGGGGAGAGTTAAAAACTCATTTTAGTGACAAAGCATCAACAAAAAAAGTCTTTTATTTCGAATGACCTCATTTTCAGTGTCGATAAATTATCGCTCAAAATTTAAAACTGATACCAACAAATAAATTTATAGAAGTTTCAAAACAAATAATCTGATTCACTTTTTACGAATTCAGCTTTTGATAT
Organism: Anisodus acutangulus; assembly: GCA_029783415.1. Taxonomy (NCBI): domain Eukaryota; kingdom Viridiplantae; phylum Streptophyta; class Magnoliopsida; order Solanales; family Solanaceae; genus Anisodus; species Anisodus acutangulus. The sequence continues at coordinate 1,021,642 of CM056489.1, read as the reverse complement.
ATAGATATTAAATGTAAAACAAAAGAGATAATATAAAGAAATAATATTTTTTTTAAAAGACCCAACATTGGTATTGACACACGATTCATTTTCTTGTCAATCTCACATAATTAGTCTTAGAAATTAGTTATTTTTTTATATCTTAATTAATTACTATAAATTGACAGCAAATGACACATGCATCTCAATAAATTTACACATGATTATGCCATATAAATTAACTGAAGAGCTCTTATTTTCCTACAATTAATTGGTCTTATTCGAACATTATACTTCACGAAAAGGTACACAAGCTATATAAAACTTACAACGCCAACTCATAAAATTAAAATAAAAAATGAAACTAATCTTCCTAATTTGATTTTTTTCTCATTATTTGTTTGAAAAAAATATTATTCGGATCTATTTCATAGCTTTGACAGAAATTCACCAGAAAATATCCACATAAAGATCACTTTACACAAATCACAAGGCTCTAAAGAGCATATAGAATGGGGCATACCTTTATCATATTGGAAAATATGAAAGTTATAACCGTGCAGAACATATTACTATAAATATTTTGTAGCTATCATCAAAGTGTTCATAAAATTAATTAATAATCTTTAATTTTTGATAAAATAACAAAAGATTAAAATTCAAATAAATATAAAGTTATAATTTATAACAGATTGTGTATATTAAATAGACAAATGTCAAAATATAGAATAAGCCAGAATTAATATAGCTTTTAAAAGATTTAGCAACCAAAAAAATAATAATTGAGGAGAAACTTGCATCCTCCTTTTCTGTTGCTTACCTATTGTATCAATCATATATTTCTTCATTTTAGCCCTTCCTTGGATCTTCTACGTCATATTCTTTTAAATTTCCTTCATTTGTTTAGTTGTCATTCTCAAAAAAAGCTCAATGGTTGAGGAGTTACAAAACTCATTAATGATAATGACTTTTGGGCTTTCTAAACTGAAAAAGAGTAATTAAGAGTATTTTTAGGTTTTTAAATATATCAAATAAATAGAAAAAATTAAGAAAAATATCAAAAATTTGTAAAAAAAAAAGATAAATATCATTCTTTTTTTTTGTTGACGAAGGAACCCGCAGCCGCTACTCTCTCGAGTGCGCACAGGGTAAACCCCGGACTGACGCAATATGCCACATCACCTCTCTAGTTTCTAGCTTTAATATATATATATATATATATATATATATATATATATATATATATATATATATATATATTGATTTTAGCTAACTAATTAAGCACATCATTTATACAATGAACCAATGCAGATGAGATAAATGGCTTCACCGTTGTCCTACGAAGTGAGACTAGTTCAAATAGAATGAGTGCTTCTAATCACCCTTTTGTCGCGAAGCAAGATTCAACATACTTTCCAGTACAATGTGTTTAATTTCACTTAGCTTGTACAAGTACAAACATCGGAATAGTGTTTGAAATCGATAAATGTAACATGATATACTCAAACTCAAGAAAAAATTTAAAAATCCTAATGAATGATATAAGTTTGAAGATTAATACAAAATGAACCCTCAATTAGCAAACTAAGACAATACACTTAGATAATCTATTGTCTAAATAAAATCTGAAGCCATCAAAAGAGAAAAAAAGAGAGGAAAATGTCTTCAAATTCCCTATAACAAAAGGATTAATCATGAGTTGAATAATAATTAAAGATCCTGGAAAGTATAACGATATACACGGCATATACATGCTTTGTGTATACAGTGTATATCACGGACATACAAGGCAAATATGTCCGTGATATACATGTCAAGTATATCACGGTTTGGAATATATTTGGCAACATAGTATTTGTATTTAATTAGCATTGTACACTTACCATAATTGTAAAATTCTTGTATTTATAGAATAGGGTTTTGGGTGTAGAAGAGGAATTGTAAATTGTATATATACTCATTCATTAATGAAAATAATCAAGGGATTATTTCTTTCATGGTATCAGAAGTCTAGGACTAAATTACTTCCGCTCCTCTCCCAATTTTTTCTCGGTTTCCGACCATCCCTTCTCGGTCGAGACTGCCTCAGAATCCGTGCCTTTTCTCGGATTTCGTGTCAATTTTACCTCCTCTCTTCTCAAATTTTCTTCCCAATCCCTTTGGTCTTACGTTATGTCGACGTAAAGAACCTGTTTCATCCGATCCTTACTGTTTCTAACATCAAGAACAATATCCTTATTGTTCTTGAGATGGAAAACGTCCAATATGCGACGTGGACAGAGTTGTTTAAAATTCACGCAATCTCACATCAAGTCCTCCATCACATAATTCCTCCCGCTACCCCTACGCCCGCGGAGGATCCTCAGTTATGGATTACTCTTGATGATACCGTCCTTCAGTGAATTTACTCCACTATTTCTACCGACCTTTTATAGACAATCATTGAGCTAGACACTACAGCTATGGCTACATAGAATAGATTGCGTGATATATTCCAAGATAATCAACATTCCCAAGTTGTCACCCTTGAGCAGGAATTCTCACAAGTCAGCATAGAAGATATTTCGAATGTTTCAGCTTATTATAAGCGGCTCAAGGAATTGGCGGACCAACTCCGTAACGTTGGAGCGCCTGTTACCAATAATCGTCTTGTTCTACAAATGGTTGCAGGCATATCTGAGGCCTATAATGGCGTTGGGACTCTCCTTCGTCAAAGTAATCCATTTTTACCTTTTTATCAAGCGCGTTCGATGCTCACAATACAAGAAGTCAGCTTGGCCAAAAAGGCGGTTACCGGCGCAAGTCCCGTGGTGATGATGACTTCATCCGATAATTTTCAAGGTTTTATTGATAATTCGGGCCAAAACCGTACTCATGGTGGAGGCAAGAAGAATCGTAAAAATAATGGCAAAAATCGCGGTGGCAATCGTGGTGGTACCGGCGGTGGTGGGGGAAGCCAAAACAGTGGCAGCGGGCCTCGACACGGTGGCAGTGGGCCGCATGCCAACTGGTCCCAGCCATGGGCCCCCTAGCAGTGGGGTTGGGCCAGTGGCTAGTGGCCCAACATCCCCTATTTTTTCGCATCAACTTTCCCTGGACAGTGGGCTGCCCAGCAGCTTTTCAGGCCTAATTATTCACAACAGTCTAGTCGGTTCCGAAACAGTGCTGGGTTTCTGTTAATTTTGATCCTTTTGGGTTTTCTGTGAAGGACTTCAAGACGGGGATACCTCTCATGAGATGTAATAGTAGGGGAGATCTTTATCCAATCACGCCCGCATCCAGTCTCTCGAGTCAAGCCTTGCCATCTACTTTTGCAGCTCTAGCTCCTTTCTTATGGCATACACATTTGGGTCACCTTGGGTCGTCTGTTGTTTCTAGCTTGCATAAAAACAATTTTATTTCTTGTAAGGGTACGCATAGTACTCAACTTTGTCATTCCTGTCCTTTAGGAAAACATGTTCGATTGCCATTTGTAGCCTCTACTTCTCGTACTTTAATGCCTTTTGATATTATTCATAGCGATTTATGGACATCTCCCGTTTTAAGTTCTGTGGGCCATCATTATTATGTTCTATTTTTGGATGATTATTCTAACTTTTTATGGACCTTTCCGTTAGAGAAAAATCTCAAGTTTTTTCCATATTCTTAAATTTTTGGGCATTCATCTGTACCCATTTCGAACGAAAAATAAAAAATATTCAATGTGATAATGGAAAAGAATGTGATAATGGGTTGTTGGTTAATTTTGTGAAACTAATGACATAGTTTTTCGTTTCTCTTGTCCTCATACGTCCTCACAAAATGGAAAAGCTGAACGAAAAATTCGTACTATTAATATTGTCCGAACTTTATTGGTTCATGCTTTCGTATCCCTTTCCATATGTCATCATGCTCTACAAATGGCTACCTATCTTATTAACATACTTCCTACCAAAGGGTTGGCATATGCGTCTCCTCTTAAAGTCCTCTATAATAAGAATCCTTCGTATTCACATCTTAGGGTCTTTGGTTGTTTATGCTATCCACTTTTTTCGTCAACTACTATTTACAAACTTCAAGCCCATTCTACCGTTTGTGTATTTTTGGGTTATCCATCTAATCATCGTGGTTACAAATATTTTGATTTATCATCTAATAAAATCATAATTAGTCGCCATGTTATATTTGATAAAACCCAATTTCCATTTGCTAAAGTGAGTAGTCCCGTGCCTAGTTCGTATAATTTTTTGGATGGCGCCGTCTCCCCATACATTATGCACCACTTAATGGGAGGATCCAGTGACCATGACCCGCATGCAGGCCTATTGCCTGCTGTCCCACAACGTCTCACTGCCCAGATTGTCCCAGGCCCATCCATTGGGCCAGTAGTCCAGCCTACTCCCTCGCCTGCTTCAGCTCCTATTACTGTTCCTTCCCCGAGTCCATTTTCCTATATTGGATTGCCTGCTGGCCAGTACCTCCCCCATCCGAATTTTTTCCAAAATCCACCCAATTCTCCCCCGAGTCATAGACCGGTCACTCGTAGTCAACGGGGTATTTTTAAACCAAAACGACATTTTAATCTAAATTCTAATATCCTTAAATCCCCGCTACCCCGTAACCCAGTGTATGTATTAAATGACCTGAATTGGAAATTGGCTATGAACGCCGAATATGATGCTCTTATTGAAAATAAGACGTGGGAGTTGGTGCCCCGTCCTTCTGTGTTAATATTATTCGGTCTATGTGGATTTTTACTCATAAAGATAATTATGATAGTTCTTTTGTGTGACATAAGGCTCGTTTTGTAGGTAATGGTAAAACTCAGCAGGTTTGTGTGGATTGTGGTGAGACATTTAGTCATGTGGTCAAACCGGCTACCATTCGCATTGTTATCAGCTTGGCTCTTTCGAAAGCATGTCTCATTCATCAGCTAGATGTGAAGAATAATTTCTTACATGATGATCTTAAGGAGACAATTTACATACATCATCATTTGGGTTTTTGAGACCCCAAATATCCGTATCATGTATGTTTATTGAAAAAGTCCTTGTATGGGCATAAGCAGGCCCTACGAGCCTGGTATAAACGATTTGCAGACTATGTATCTACAATTGGGTTCTCTCACATCAGGTCTGATAATACTCTGTTCAAATATCATCGTGGTACTTCCTTGGCATATATTCTCTTGTATGTGGATGATATTGTTTTGACAACTTCTTCTGATGATTTACGCAAGTCTATTATGACACTACTCAGTTTTGAGTTTTCTATGAAAGACTTGGGGTCCTTGAGTTATTTCTTGGGGATTGTTGTCACTCGTCATACATATGGGTTATTCTTATCACAAAGGAAGTATGCCACTGAGATCATTGAGCGAGCTGGTATGTCCTCGTGCAAGTCTACTTCCACTCCAGTTGATACTAAACCCAAGATGGGTGTTGCGGCTGGCTCACCTTATGAGGATCTCACCCACTATCACAGTCTTGCAGGGGCTCTTCAGTATCTTACTTTCACGAGACCGAATATTACGTATGTCGTACAACAGATGTGTTTGTTTATGCATGATCCCAGGTTGAGCACATGAATGCGCTCAATCGTATTATTCGATACATCCAGGGAACACTTGACTATGACTTACATTTATATCCATCATCGACGTCTACACTTGTCTCGTATACAGATGTTGATTGGGGTGGCTGTCCAGATACCTGACGCTCCATGTCTGGTTATTGTATGTTTTTGGTGATAACTTGGTCTCATGGTCTGCAAAGCGCCAATCTACATTATCACGCTCCAATGCAGAGGTCGAGTATTGAGGGGTAGCTAATGTGGTATCTAAATCATGTTGGTTACGTAATCTTCTTTTAGAGCTTCATTGTCCCATTCAGAAAGCTACCTTGGTTTATTGTGATAATATTAATGCCGTCTATCTGTATGGTAATCATGTTCAACATCAGCGCACTAAACATATCGAGATGGATATCCACTTCGTTCGAGAAAAGGTAGTTCATGGACAAATACACGTCTTACATGTCCCTTCTAGGTACCAAATTGCAGACATATTTACTAAGGGTCTTCCCTCAGTTCTATTTGAAGATTTCATGAACAGTCTCAGCGTACGACGACCGCCCGTTATGACTGCGGGGGTGTGAAAGTATACCGTGGTATACACGATATACACAACATATACATGCCTTGTGTATACCGTGTATATCACGACATACAAGGCAAATCAGTCCGTGATATATATGCCAAGTATATCACGATTTGGAGTATATTTGGCAACATAGTATTTGTATTTAATTAACATTGTACATTTACCATAATTATAGAATTCTTATATTTATAGAATAGAATTTTGGGTGTTGAATAGAAATATAATTTTTCATATTATGAAAATTATAAATTATATATATACTTATTTATTAATAAAAATAATCCATAAGAGGGATTATTTCTTTCCATCCTAATATATCTACTCCTGCATTTTAATATTATGGTTCTTTGTAGAAAAAGTCCTAGAATCATGTATCGATCAAAATACAATGAAGTCTATTATTACGGCTGTGAGTAAGAAACTTCTTTGGGGTATCTAATTATTAATATACTACAAAGTCAGCCATGCAGATAATAAGGAATATCATGACTTTTTTCTATTCACACACACAAGAAGATACTTATAGGAAAATTTCATAATGATTAGTTATAAATCAAGTTGTATTTTTTATGTCATTAGAAAAATAAATTTGGAGATCAAATCCAAGAACCGTTATGCATTGTGAGTCATTATGTATATTTAACGGTTCCAATTTTCCTTTGATCATTTCTAAGCAAGTAGTTGTAGTGGCATTTAAGTAAAGCCTTTTTAATTTCATCTATTTCAACTTGTGCCTTATAATTGCTTCGGCACAAAATAAGAAATGATCTCTCCAATATATAATGTCACTATATTTTAATAAAAAATATATTTTCCGAAGATATATGTTTGCTATGGGTAGTGTAGATTAATTGTTAACAAATTTGTTTGAGACAACTTCAGAATTTTAAGTTTTTGAAGATATAAGAATAACAGTGCATAACCAAATAATTATTTAGCCAATGATGGATTGCGCGCCATGAAATGAATCAAAGAACTAAAGACGTTTTCAATACCAACAGCAGCTTCCGCTAAAGCAATTGTAACACCTCCCGCTAAAGCAATTGTAGCAGCTCCCGCAAGTACATACTAATAATTTGTGATGATGGACGCAAACATGATTTAATATATACATTGAAGGATCGTTCAACTATACATATGGTTCAAGGCTTTAAATTAGGTGCAGTGGACAAGTCTTATTTGACATTGTACTATACCCAAAGAAATGTATTATTTCCATCAAGAATGACATACCATGGTTGTTCCGGTCGTGTCTACCGGAGGAAGTGACACTACTAGAAATAATTCAATTTTCGACGGACATGTTTGTCAAAAATTCATCAAAAAATCCATAAAATAACATATTCGACGAATGCTTAAACAAGATCTCCGTTGGAAATGTTAAATTTTCAATGAATTTCTGGCAAATACGTCCGTCAGAAATTCACTTATTTGTAGAAATGTGATGATATCACTACTTGTTATTATTCTCCTTTTCTTTGTTTTCAAGAGATAAATTTGACAATTTTCACTAAATCATTGAGCCCAACAAATTAAAACTTGTCCAATTGTGTAGCCCTACAAGTTTCATTAGACTTTTTCAACAAAAAAAATAAATTAGAAAAGAGATTTCTCGAAAATAAGTATAGGTGGCCAATCTCATAAATACTTCTTACTGTTCCTTTGATTGTGATTCCTAATGATGTATTCATATTATTCAATCAATCCATGATTAGGACATTAGGTGGGACAAGTAAATTTCGAGTAAACATAAGTCCACATATAATTATTGACATCATTGTAAAATCCAAATCATGCATGTTGGTTTAGTCAAGGAATTTATTGGGTTCGTAAGCACAACGAAAGTTTAAAATTTTCTTACCCAACAATGATTCTGGCATGGCTTATACGATAATCATGTTTATGTTCAAAACATAACAAAAGAAAACTTACAGGTTTTCGAGCGCGAAGTTCAATACTAAGGTATCCATGCGATTTGAATCCTCGACTGCAAGTTCCAACTCCAGTGTATTTCCTTTGCAAGAAAGCTAGGAAATTCTGCTTTAGGAACTGAGAAGTTATTTTTTGTAACGTTATAATTATGAGGTGTGTGTTGTATATATAGGAGTTCAGGACAAAACCTAAACAGATATAAAACAGAAAAACTGGGCCCATGTTAATGTTCAGTGGCCAGCCCATCTGGTCCACCCATACGTCCAAGGTGGACGGCCATGCCCCAATTTTGGGCCAGTAATTTCTGGCCCAATTGCTTCCCTGTATTTGTCCGAGTACCCATATAATATATCCAACACATTTAATTAAATTCAAAATCCAATTCGACTTAATTAAATAATTTTTATCAAATAGAAATATTTTATAATTATTATAAATTAAATATCTCGATTCTCAATCGAATATTTAATACTTTCTCAATACACTCTTAGATCGAAGAAACAATCGCATATAGTGTGACCCTATATGCCTTCACATATCGACATTAATCTAATTAAGGTCCATACGAAACTCCTAAACTGCGTCATATGACGAATTCAATATGTGAAGTATGTTTACATGAATCCAGCAAACTTAACCTTTATGCGGAACTATAAATTCTTTTCATTCGCGACACAATCGATTAAGCTTAGGATTTGCCAAGTGTCTATCCAAATGGCTTAATCATTTTATCTCACATTTATTAGTTGACAACTAGACCATATTCTAAATATGTCTCTTGCACTGGCCAATGACTTTAGTCAACCTAATAACATTGAGAAGTTGAGTTCTCTCTCGAATTTCCAATCTAGGAATGAATCATATTCTTGGCTCAACTACCACCTTGATTTACATCCCGATGCACCCAACACAAGCCGTATCTTATCCAGAAGGAATTTAAGTTTAGAACTTGGTCAAAGTACATCATTCTGTAAACAAGGTGCGTATTGACCTCAAGTCAAAGGACCTTTATATTCCACACGACGATAACACTATAGACATGTATAACAAATAGTTTATCAGCAGGATATACTAATACTTCTCCAAAGTATCCATGTGTCCATCACGAGTAACCATTACTCGTAGTTGTGAGACATACTACATTCTTCAAGAATGTGATACAGACCACATGTCGACTTATAGCATATCATCGATATTCCATTCTCGATGATCATTAGTCAAGGCTATTTTGAGAGTTACGTTGTATCATTAATAGCTCACTCTATTAATGACAATGTAAGCTCAAGGGATGCACATATATGAATAATTGCAAACAATCAAACAATAATTCAATAATTACAAATGCCATAAATATTAATCTCATTAATAATACGAATGTGTTCAAGTACATTTTGTCCCTAATATAGATTGTTTCTAGGACATACATACTTTCATAGCCAACATCTAAGTTTGTCTTGTTCACTCAAGTCATATGGAGTTAAATTAGAAAGAGGTAATAACATTTTTGGTCCCTTAGTTATCAATATATTATGATTTTAGGCCCTTTGATATCTTATAAAGCATATTAAATCCTTAATTAATTGAATTGTGCATTTTTTATACCGCTGCTTTTGAATATTCACAAATTTATCATAACTATTAATTACTTCATCACTTAATTACTCATGTTATATGTTAAATTCGTATTGCTGCTTCATATTTAATGATAATATAGTTTTGTAAATAGTCAAATATAACATATTTTTTACATAAAAGGATCTAAAACACACATCTTAATTAATTAATTAAAAATTAAATATATTAAATCATATATAACAAGGACTAAAAGCAAAATTCACCAATAACTTAGGATCAAAAGTGTTATTATCCCAAATTAGAATTTACACATATTCCTCTCCTAATCTTTCAAATTATAATACACGTCACTTGTGGTATCTAATTAAATGTCATACAACTTTTTTTTTCTTTCACAATTCATGTAAATAATTTAATAGTACTATTTTGGTAACTATTACTCCCTCTGTCACAAAGAGATTGTTTTATTTTCCTTATTAGTTTGTTCAAACAAAATTGACATATTTTTATATTTAGAGACTGTTTAACTTTATGAGATGATTTACAATTATATAAATATTTAAAACTTATTTTAGACCACACATTTCAAAAATCATTTTCTATTTTTTAAACTCCATATTAAATTAAATTAAGACAGTGTTTTTGAGATGGAGAAATTATTATAATCAATCATAAAGGGGACTGTAAGGAATACTGCACAGTCACATGTCAAAGTTTAGTGCAGATAAATGGAATACTGTGAAGTGACTAATTTGTAAGAAACTTTATTTTTATTCATGTTCATTTTAATTTTTAACCGTAATTTATTGTCTTTTCACATATACTTACAAAAAAAGTAATATATCGACTTGTAGACAGGCAGACACACTATGTTGGGTCTCACACCATTACTGCCATCTCCATACCCGTTTTGCGCAACAATTAGTTCTCATACCAATTTGCGCTAAAACTGTCCAAAAATACTCTTAATATTATATGTTATTGTCCGTTTTAGACCCACACCCGCACAATATTCTCTCAAAGACCTCATATGTACCTATATGTAGACTTTGTTTGCGCATCTAATACACATATGCCAATATAACTTTTTTTCAGAGGAAAAGGATCTCCTTGCTATATATGAGCCTAATCCAATTGTTAACAAACTTAATTATCTAGGGACTAACTCAGAATTTTAAGTAGTTTAATATAACTACGTACCAATGGCGCCACTAATATTTTAATTTATGACCGGAATATATAACTTAGTATAAATATATGTTTTTTTTTTCTTTTACAATATTGTCACTCTTTCTTAATTTTCTCGAAAATCATCTTTTTGGCTATTATTAATTAATATAAAATCTGATTGTTAACTAACTTGCTTAGAGACGGACTTAAATGATAAGTTAAAGGAATGCAGTGTACTAATTAAGGCACCTACAAATACTTAATTATCTTGATGGACATAAATTTAATTAATTATACATTTTTCAACTAGGGTTTGACTCTGCTCCATTCATTTTTTATCAAGTAGATGTCAATACACCTTTAAATGACTGACATGTGTCCTAAAAATTATGAAGGGCTGAGATGTTATTTTACTTCATTCCCAATTAATTATTTAAATTATAATTTTTTACAACAAGTCTCCTGAAAGTTACCATTGTTATATACTATTTCAAAAAAAGATAAATAGTAGTCTGCCATTGACAAATCATACATATTAGTAGGTGTTTTTTCTTTTTATTTTACACATTTAAATGTATTTTAAAATTGTGTAACTGAACGAAAAGTAATTACAGTAATATATTTTTCTATAGAAATTAATATTAGTATTAAATTATTTATAAATAAAAAGGCGTGTAATTTTTTTCTGTAAACAACTGTAGATTTGTTTTCCCCTTGAAATAGTGCAAGTGGGAGTAATACTGATACCTTTGTCATTAATATAATTTAAATAACTAATTGGGAATAAAGCAAAGAACATCTCAACCATTCATAATTTTTAGGACACATGTCAGTCATTTAAAAGTGTATTGACATCTATTTGAGCAAAAATTAATGGAACAGAGTTAAACCCTTTCAACTATATACTTCATATGTAATAATTTATATAACACATTTTTTTTAGTCAGTTTTAAAACGAATGACATATTTCTTTATTTGATAATACTTTAACTTTACACTTTATCTTTTACGCTTAAAGAGATTATTTATAACCATAAAAATATATTTGACTTATTTTAGACCATAAAATTTTTAAAAATTCTTTTATTTTTTAAATTTCGTGTCTAGTTAAATTACATCATATAAATTAGGATCGATAGTGAATGTACGGCTGTAAATGTAGCCCAAACTTTACATCTACCTTGGAAAATTAGTATTTGTTTTATCAGAACTATCCCCCCCGCCCCCCGCCCCCCACAAATAATAAGAATATTCTGATTGTAGCTAGGCCCTACAAACTCTAAATAAAATGTGCGTCTCTTGAATTGAAAAGATTAATTAAAATAAGAAGAAAATAGGTTAAAAAAAATTTAATGATAATAGTTTAGGGAAAATTTGAAATCCTACGGTGAGATCAGATTTCTAGAACGAAGTGAAGTGATAGAAAGAGAAGATGTGTAGCAAAATGAAATCAGTTCGAGTAGTACTTTAACTCATTACTGCCTCGTATATAAGAGAGTTGAGAATTGCTTTTCTGCTACTCTTTTTCTTTGTTGAAACTTTTGATGAAGTATTCAAATAGCATTTGTATAGTGTACGAATTGGCGTGGAACCTTAAACTTGTTAGGTTTTTTTAATTTATCACTTCAACTAAGCGTTGTTTCTATTGAACTCTTGAATTCGTCTCCAAATATGTCTGTTATATACAATCCAACTGACATAACATAAATCGAAAGTTTCATTTTTTTTAACTTCATATTCTGCTACTATGAGCTACTTTGGTTCTTGGTTTGAATTAGTATGCATAAGAGTTGATCTTAAGATCTATGTGAATATATTGTTTTAATTGATAGAATTTTTCATGTAGGATGCGCTTGACATTCACGTGCAATATTAAAAATAATGAAAATCTCGATTTATGTCATGTTAGTAGGATCGTGTTTAATTGACACACTTAAGGATCAGTTGAGGGGTTCAATATGAACAAGACTTAGTTAAGATGTCAAAAGGGAAAAATCGGACAAATTTAAGGGTTTGCATATACATTAAGCCCTATTTTTTTTTTTTGTTGACGAAGGAACCCGCAGCCGCTACTCTCTCGAGTGCGTACAGGATAAACCCCGGACTGACGCAATAGCCTGCAAACCACGTCAGCCGATTAACCACACTTGGCAAGCCATGTATGACAGATTCAACCAAGAAGATTTATGCAGGGGATCGAACTCGTGACCTTGTACATTAAGCCTTACTAATTCTATTTTGTAGGGACTTCAAATTCGGAAGTACCAAGTCTTGTGGCACATGGTACTATACTAGTGACATGACATGATTAATTGTTCATCTCGTGTCTACCAGCTCTCATAACCAGCTGTATATTTGATTTGTTCAAATACAGACAAAATTTTCACTGAGAAAAAGTAGTTGCCTTTCTTATATATAGTTCTTAGTACGTGTTTCTTTGATTGTGATTTCATGATGTACATTCTTTACCCAATTCATTATTAGGTTAGAAAAATAAACATTATTAAAAATGTGAATTTAATTTTTGCTATCAATGTACTAGAGACGTTCTCGTCGAAATGTAAATTTACTAGAGACATTCTCGTCAAAATGCCGTTGGAATTATAAGATTTTTGACAAAATATTTTCGACAAGTCAATTTCTGACGGATTTCATAAAAAATATTCCTTTTGAGATTCGAGTTTTAATTACTTTGGAGTCAACATATAAGTCCCTAAATAATACTAATTTGATGGTAAAATCAAAAGGAATTTATCTTGTCTTAATCATGATGATAATGTTTAATCAAGTTATAAATTTGACTTGCTTACTTTTAAGTCAGTATACCTAACTGAGATGGTAAAATCAAACGAATTTTACTTGTCTTAATCATATAGTTCGATCAAAAGTCATATGAAGTTAAATTTCAGGGAGATTTACATACCTCCCTAATGTTACTTACATAAGTACTTTGCTTGTGGTGTCAACTATTATACAAACTTTTCTTCTTCAATATTTTGAGTTTAAGTTACATACCTCTCTAATGTTAAGTTTTTTTAAAAATTTATAATTTATAATCTTAAAATAAGGCGTGCTATCTGTTATAACAAACAAAGATAGTCGGGTAATGTAAAAATCTCTTACGCTTATGATATATATAACTTAACTCTAATATTTTATGTGACATAATTATATTATAATCTAACTAGAATATCCCTTGTACGTACATTCTTTTCCCAGTAATTAATTCTTGTATATCCAATACTACCAAAAGATAAATAGTCATAACAATTTGACTACTTTGGTAGTGACTCTCATCAATCAAGCTATGTTTATGAGTCTCCAACTCATTCTTCAGCAATTACGCTGCCAGTACCCCAACTGATCCCTTCCCCTGGTCGGGAGTTTAATTAATTGTGATTTCATATATATTCCATTTCATTACCCATGTGGATTTTCTTTATCACCTTTTTTTCGCGGTATTACTTCGTTATCAGTTATTTAGGAGTATTTAGTTTTGTAAGGTGATCGTTCATTACTGATTCAGACGGAATTTTATTATCTATCTCAAATTACTAGCAGTAGAGCGCGGGACCGCAAGGTCACGAGTTCGATCCCCTGCATAAATCTTCTTGGTTGAGCCTGTCATACATGCGCTTGCCAAGTGTGGTTAATCGACTGACGTGGTTTGCAGGCTATTGCGTCAGTCCGGAATTTATCCTGTGCGCACTCGAAAGAATAGCGATTGCGGATTCCTTCGTCAACAAAAATTTAGGCTAGTGATGTTTTTGACTACTATGCGGCATGGGAATGCTAGTCGCAATCTTTAATTGATGAGTCATAAAAATTTCACGTGCCTGACCCATGCTATTCATGTCAGCATTTAAGCTAATGATACTTTCTACTAATAGACTTTCAATATTTAAAATATAGTATTCGTGATGCTTCGCCTAGTTGCACTAATCATACAGTAACTGACATGGATATTCTATAATTATTTCTACCGACAATGTAACATACACATGCACAACATCGTGCACAATTTTTTCTTGAAAGTTGAAAACACATAAGAATTTATTATTCAACTCTCTATTTGTAATATAAATCTTCTCCCCACTTCACAAATCATTGGTCCATTCAATCACAAGTTGGCACCAATTAACTAAATTCTTACAAATTGCTGATAAAATATATCTTTGGACTAGTCTTCCATATGGCCCAATCTTATCATTTTTAATTAATTGCAAAAATTGAAAATTCTTCACTAACTTGAAAAGAAAATCTAACTAACAATTTTTCCTTCACTCATTTTCTTAGAATAGTCATACAGGCAGCTAATATTAGCCTTTATCTCCCAATTTTCTTCATAATTATTACTTTGATAATGATATTACTACACTTCTATATCCTATAAATAGAACCCTAAAATGAACATTAAAAATATAGCAACTACTTTCTTGAGTATTCTTGAAAACAAGAAGAAGAAGAAGAAAAAGTTGTCATCACTCATCAATTATGTCTTTTTTAAGATTTATAGTTGTTGTTTTCTTCTTGGTTTCAATTTTTGGAGCATCAAATGCTCAATTAAGTGCTACATTTTATGCTAGTACTTGTCCTAATGTTACAGAAATTGTACGTGGTGTCATGCAACAAACTCAGAGTACTGATGTACGTGCTGGTGCCAAAATTATTCGCCTTCATTTCCACGATTGCTTCGTTAATGTAAGGACTCCATGAATTTCCTTACTAAGAAAATGTGAATTTACGATAGACGCTCCCCTCGGAGCTCAAGTTCCCCAACAATTAATCCAAATTTTAACAGATTTCGTCAAAAGTTCGCACTTTTTTAGTAGTTTTTCTTTTTAGTTAACCTACGTTTTCATGCATCTTTATGTGTCTTAATGCATAAAGTTACAAATTTAAGTTATATAAACTGACAGTGCAAAGGTTCTTTTTACATTATTACTATAGTTACACATAAAATTGTAGATTATATTAGTCACCATTTTAACTAATGATTTAAGTTATATCCACCGACAGTATAAAAAGTATGGTAAAAAATCTTTATGTATACTATCACTGCAATTTAACCTTTTATATGATCGGGTTAGTACTCTATTTTTCATGTTACCATATAAAGCGTGATAAGCAGAGTTACATGTTATTATATCCCGTAGGTCTAACCAGATAGTGACAAAACTCTTTACATTGTTAGTGTCAGTGCACAAAAAATCAATTATTTTACCCAAGTTTAAGTTTCACACACCGATAGTGTAGCTAGAATTCATTTATGCTATCAGTATGTATAACATAAATCCTTCACGTTAGAGTTTAACCTATAATATATTACCTTATAACAACTTATTTGTGTAAATATATTTTACATCATCAGTAATTGTAACTCAAATAATTAATGAAATTTAATTTTGTACAGGGTTGTGATGGATCCATTTTGCTAGATAATGCAACTGGGATTATAAGTGAGAAAGGTGCTCCACCAAATGTAGGTGCTGGAGGATTTGATATTGTTGATCAAATTAAAACTGCTTTAGAAAATGTGTGCCCTGGTGTTGTTTCTTGTGCTGATATCTTAGCACTTGCATCTGAAATTGGAGTTGTCTTGGTAAGTCACAAATGTCACATTCTACAATTCTTTTTATTTCTCGTATTGTGTGTTTGATATCCGTTTTGATGGTCCAATTAATTCGGGTAAAATTCATAAATAGTCACTTTGTAACCCCTATAATTAAAAAAAAGAAGTCATTGTCACGAAGTTTTAAATTTCATATATGTGATGAAGTTTCACATGTGTAATAAATGCAACTACATGATAATGGTTATTTCCAAAAATGGGGTTGAAAATTGGCTAGTGAAAACTATTTTTATAATCTGAATTCGTGACGCGTAAAGTCGATTAAAGGTGAAATCGCTCCCTACTAGAATTTTTTTTATGTTCTTAGGGTTCGCATTCAAGACTTTCGATATAGGGTGAAGAGATATTATTATTCCGCCACAATCATTGATGTTATATACAGTGTCCGAGTTTAAAAAAAAGATGCAAAAGTCTTTCTTAAGGTTTTCTCCATATTTTCTATTCTTTAAGTCTTTCCTAACTATTTATTGATGATTTACGTACAAGATTAGCTTAAAAGTATTTGAAAACAATCTCAAAATTATCTTTTATATGACATGATTGCGAAAAAACATCATACGCTATCTGTGCACAGAACTTAAAAACGTTTTGCATATATGAAGAAGTATATATTTATAAATGCTTGTGAGGAAGAATTCTAAATTAAATAATGTGATTAAATTTTCAGGCAGGAGGTCCTTCATGGCAAGTTCCTTTAGGGAGAAGAGACAGCTTAACAGCAAACAATAGTGGAACTACTGATATTCCAAGCCCCTTTGAAAGCCTTGCTGTTATGATACCACAATTCACTAGAAAGGGAATGGATTTAACTGATCTTGTTGCTCTATCAGGTAAGTAGGAGAGAGAGAATATCATTTTTCTTTCTCTATATTCGGTAACAAAAATTTACTGACTCAACTAATTTGAATTTTCGCCCCAAAAATTCTTTGTGAGGGCTTTTAACGCTCTCTTTCAAAAAAGATTACATGGGTAAAATTTACGAATAGCCACTTTCAGTCATAGTAATTGAGAAACAACTTGTGTCAATATCTTAGAGTTTCACTTGTGAAATTTTAAACTCAATGACAATGACTATTTTTTAAAGACGGAGCCGAAAAGTGCAATAGGCGCTATTCTATCGAATTACATCTCTAGAATCTGAATTAGATACCTCTAATTAAGGACGTTTATAACCTTTTGCCATTCCACCACTATCCTGCACGTTGACAACGTCTAAGTTGACAGTCTGCGTGAAAATTGCTAGTCTAACTGTGATGAATACTCTTATAGAGTTTAAATGGTATACAAGTCAGTATAAGTAACTTAAAATTTATAGGTAAGCCTACTTAAGTTTTGAATTAATAATCTTGAAAATTAGATAGACTATCTGATAGTTGATACAACAAGTAAAAGCGACTTGATTGTATAAAAATTCTACACTGACAATGCGTGTAACTTAAACTTTACTTTGGATACTAGATTTTGAACGAAATTAATATAAACGATTCATGCAAGTAGTCGATACTAATATTTGAGATTGAAATTGTAATTTAATATGTTATAACAAATTATACCATTTATCCTAACTTACCAATCAATGCTTATTATATAGAATTGTTCGTAATTAATCACTTTTTTTAACTGATTTGATCGTGTAAATATTTTTTTCTTATCGTGTAGGTGCACATACATTTGGAAGAGCAAGATGTAGCACATTTGAGCAAAGACTTTTCAACTTTAGTGGAAGTGGTAGCCCTGATTCAACCTTAAACTCCACCACACTTTTACCAACTCTACAAGGACTTTGCCCACAAGGTGGAAGCAATAGTGGTTCAACTTTTACAAATCTTGATCTATCAACTCCAGATAATTTTGATAACAACTATTTCACAAATCTTCAAAATCATGAAGGGCTACTTCAAACTGATCAAGAATTGTTTTCTACATCGGGATCCAATACGATCGCGATAGTGAATAGCTACGCGAGTAGCCAGACTCAGTTCTTTACTGATTTTGCTAGCTCGATGATTAAATTGGGAAATATAGGCGTGTTAACGGGTACTAATGGAGAGATTAGGACAGATTGCAAGAGGGTTAATTAGTTAAGTTGAATTTTCATCAAGAGTGCTTTAAGTTATGCATGTTCTTGTGTTTTGTTTGTGTCCCAAAGAGAGATTATATTGTCAAAGTTTGATATGATCTTGAAGTGTAATTTTGCTTTTGTGTCAATGTAATATGTGCTGAAAGCAATCCCAAATAAAACATGTTATGCTGAAATAGCAATTCCACCAAGGTTTTTACCATTTATTTCTTTTGGAGCATTTTTTTTTGTTTCTCAATCGGTGTTCAGTACTTACTTCAAGGTCTATTGATCAATTCAGTTTTGCGTTATATAAGGTCCACTAAAGGATAAAGCGTTTTCTATTAGTATTTTTTTTCCATTCCAATAGCTTGATTCCGGGACCTCTGATTAAGAATAGAGGGATCCTTATCTCACATCAGTTGTTGGTGATTTTTGAATTAATTTCAGTTATTCTTGTTTAAATATAAAATACCATATTTTCAGTTACGGTAGGCTCGCTAAGCTTATCATACTAGTAGACACATTATTGTCTTATAGTCTCTTGTCGTTTGATTTATGATGCTATGTTTATTTTGTTTGTCTTATTTACTTGCATTATTTATTGCTTCTTTTTGCTTCTTTATCATGACTTACTCACTTTGTTTGTCTTACTTTGCTTAAGCTTGTGCATTGTCTTGAGCCGATAGTCTCTCGGAAACAACCGTTCTACCTACTAAGATAGATATAAGGTCTGCGTATACTCTACCCTCCCCAAATCCTACATTGTGGGATTTCACTGGGTATGTTGTTGTTGTACCATATATAATCATTCCATATATTAAGGAGTGCTTTAACTGCTATAACACTGAGACTCAGAGAGTGCAAAAGACTTTTATCACGACTAAGAACCTATGAATTTCCGCCCGGCGTTCTATTAGAATATCTGGATTTCGAACAAGCAAATTTCCAACACGAAAATTCTTGTTTTTATAATTGTGTATACACTATCAGATTATTTGAAAATCAGAATATTATAATATTAGTAACTATGAATGACAAACATTGATTGATAACATATAAAAGATGATATATGATATATGTTGCTGTCCGTAAAAAATAAATTAACATTATAAAATAATGATGAAAATGCGTATTAAGCGTGTAAATTTCTTTTATAATGTGAGTGTATATAATTAATTAACTCCGGATCACTACTAGAACTTCAATAGTTGGAATAAAATAATTTTATAAAGTACTAATGTTTAGTATCAAGCTAGCTAGTAAACATCAACAATTATATGAGATGACAACATTTTCGACTTAGCCATTTTTAAAAACTATAACCAGCTGTCAAGTGCATTAAATGACACTAATTGAGCAAATGGACAATACGTGATTCAGATGACTATGTCAAATTAAGTCAGCACATGGAGTACTAAACTAGGTATGGTTTATATATGTTTTTCGAACTCTTTAAATGTATTATCGTTATATGTATCGGATTTTCAAAAATGTTATTATTGAAGAATTCAACACACTTATCGACATTTTTTGAAGAAGCGGCATAGGGTATTTTGTATGAAAATATTTGAAATTGTGTGCCCCGTGCCAGAAAGTCTATCTAAAAAGTGCAATACCAGCACCACCAAAAGAGCCTACATTCAGCTGTCCAGTGTGCATGGGTCCATTAGTTGAGGAGATGTCGACTAAATGTGGTCACATTTTCTGCAAGGCGTGCATAAAAACATCCATTTCTGCTCAGGGTAAATGTCGTATGTGTAGGAGGAAAATCGCTATGAAAGACACCATAAGAGTATATCGCCCTGCCACAAGTTAATTCAAAGGTTCGTTTAGAGCTCCCTCATGAACTATCGTCCTTTAATGCACTAATAGATTAAATGTTGGGAAAAATAGTGACAGAATATACAGTGATATACACGGCATAGACATCAGTGTATATCATGGTAATACATGACATATTGAAGACAGTTTTAGCCGTGATATACACAGCATATACATCAGTGTATATCACGGTTTTGGAGCATATTTTGGTAACTTTAGTTTGTATTTAATTAGCGTTGAACACTTACCATAATTGTAGAATTATTGTACAAATAGAATAAGGTTTTAGGAGTAGAATAGGAATAAAATTTTCCATATTATGGAAATTGTAAATTGTATATATATACTCATTCATTAATGAAAATAATGAAGAGATTATTTCTTTCATGGTATCAGAAGTCTATGTTTTTTATCCCTCTCCCATCTTTTTTCTTCCTCAAGCTCTCAATTTCCGTGCCCTTCTTCTCTCTTCTCTTCCCAAATTAGTCCAAATCCCTACTTCACATTTTGTTCTTTCGTTATGTCTAAGAACATCTTTCATCTTGCCCTTACTGTTTCGAACATCAAGAACCACATCTCTATTGTTCTTGAGATGGAAAATGTCCAGTATGCGATGGGCAGAGTTGTTCAAAATTCAAGCAATCTCACATCAAGTCCTCCATCACATAATTTCTTCCACTAACCCTACTCCTGCGAAGGATCCTCAGTTATGGATTACTCTTGATGCTACCGTGCTTCAGTGGATTTATTCCACTATTTGTACCGACCTTTTACAGACGATTATTGAACCAGACACTACGACTATGGCTACGTGGAATAGATTGCGTGATATATTCCAGGATAAACAACATTATCGTCAAAGGAATTGGCGGACCAACTCCGTAACGTTGGAGCTCATGTTACCAATAATCGTCTTGTTCTACAAATGGTTTCCGGTCTTTCTGAGGCCTATAATGGCGTTGGGACTCTCCTCCGTTAAAGTAATCCGCTTCCACCTTTTGATCAAGTCTGCTCGATGCTCACATTAGAAGAAGCCGACTTGGAAAAAAAGGCAGTTATTGACGCTAGTTCCGTGGCGATGATGACTTCATCCGATAACTCTCATGGATTTCTTGACAATTCGAGCCAAAACCGCAACAACGGTGGCGGCAAGAAGGGTCAAAATCGTAAAAATAATGGCAAGAATCGCGGCGGGAACAACGATAGGGGTGGCACCACCTGTGGGAACAGTAACAACAGTAGGGGTGGGCCTCAGGGTTCTGGGCCCCAGCCCGCACGGTCCCAGCCTTGGGCCCCTTGGCAGTGGGTTTGTACCAGTGGCCAGTGGCCCTGTCCCACCTACTGCCCTCCTCTCAATTATTTCCAGCCCTATTGGGCCCAGTCTAGCCACATTACAGGCCCAATACCTTGGGTCCAACTTCAGGTAGTCGATTTCACTCTAGGCCGGGGCCACAGATCGGTTTGCTTAGGCCTCGACCTCCGCAGGCATTCCAGAAAGTGGGCCTTACACTGACTCCGACAGATATTAAGATCGCAATGCATACGCTTGGATTAAATCCTCCGGGCTCGAACTGGTACATGGACACCGGCGCCACTTCTCACATGGCGTCAGACCAAGGTACTCTCTCGTCTTATTTCAATTTGAGCAAAATCGTGGCATTATTGTTGGTAATGGCAATACAATTCCAATTCGTGGTTGCGGTAATACAACTTTGTCCCCCCCACATCCACTTCTTATCTTGAAAAATGTCATTCATGCCCCTAACTTAATTAAAAATTTGATGTCTGTCCAAAAATTTACTACTGATAATTGGGTTTCTGTTAATTTGATCCCTTTGGATTTTCTATGAAGGATTTCAAAACAGGGATACCTCTCATAAGATGCAATAGTAGGGAAGATCTTTATCCAATCATGCCCGCCTCCAGTCTCTCGAGTCAAGCCTTGCCGTCAACTTTTGTAGCTCTAGCTCCTTCCTTGTGGCATGCACGTTTGGGTCACCCTGGGTCGTCTATTGTTTCTTCTTTGCATAAAAATAATTTTATTTCTTGTAAGGGTACGCGTAGTACTCCAATTTGTCATTCATGTCCTTTAGGAAAACATGTTAGATTACCATTTGTAGCCTATACTTCTCGTACTTTGATGCCTTTTGATATTATTCATAGCGATTTATGGACCTCTCCCGTTCTCAGTTCCGTGGGCCATCGTTATTATGTTCTATTTTTGGATGATTATTCTAATTTTTTATAGACCTTTCCGTTAGCGAAAAAATCACAAGTTTTTTCCACATTCTTAAAATTTAGAGCATTCATCCGTACCCAATTCGAACGAAAAATCAAAAATATTCAATATGATAATGGCAATGCTGCTTAGATAGGGCGGTAGTCCGGTTTTGATTGTTTATCTTTCCTACTCTTGTATTGTACTGAAAAAGAATATGATAATGGGGTGTTTCGGGAATTTTGTGATTCTAATGGCATAGCTTTTCATTTCTCTTGTCCTCATACATCCTCATAAAATGGGAAAGACGAACGGAAAATTCGTACCATTAATAACATTGTCCGTACTTTATTGGTACATGCTTCCGTACCCCCTTTCTTTTGGCGTCATGCGCTACAAATGACTACTTATCTCCTTAACATACTTCCTACCAAATGGTTGGCATATTTGTCTCCTCTTAGAACCCTCTATAATAAGGATCTTTCGTATTCACATCTTAGGGTATTTGGGTGTTTATGCTATCCGTTTTTTCCGTCAACTACAATTAACAAACTTCAAGCCCGTTCTACCGCTTGTGTGTTTTTGAGTTATCCATCTAATCATCATGGTTATAAATGTTTTGATTTAACGTCGAATAAAATCATCATTAGTCGTCATGTTATTTTTTATGAAACCCAATTTCCGTTTGCCCAAGTGCGTAGTCCCGCACCTAGTTCGTATAATTTTTTAGATGAGGACGTATCACCGTACACTATGCGCCACTTATTGGGCCAAACCAGTACCCTCGGACCGCCAGCAGGCGGCCCACTGGCTACTGGCCCACCATCACCGACTGCCCTTCACATCCCAGGTCCAGCAACTGGGCTAAATATCCAGCCTAGTTCTACCCTTGCTTCTGTTCCAGGTCTCGTTCTAGATTCCCGTGTCGAGCCAACAGGTCCACTGCCTGCTGGCCAGTCCGTCACCCATCAGAATTTTCCCCCAAATTCACCCAATTCTCCCCCGAGTCACAAACCGGTCACTCGTAGTCAACGAGGTATATTTAAACCAAAAAGATATTTTAATATAAATTCTAATGTTCTTAAATCTCCCCTACCTCGTAACCCAGTGTCTGCGTTAAATGACCCAAATTGGAAATTGGCTATGAACGACGAATATGATGCTCTTAATGAAAATTAGACGTGGGAGTTGGTGCCCCGTCCTTCTGGTGTTAATATTATTCGGTCTATGTGGATTTTTACTCATAAAGATAATTATGATGGTTCTTTTGCGAGGCATAAAGCTCGTCTTGTAGGTGATGGTAAGACTCAGCAGGTTGGCATGGATTATGGTGAGATGTTTAGTCCGGTGGTCAAATCGGCTACCATTCGCACTGTTCTCAGTCTGGCTCTTTCAAAGGCATGGCTCATTCATCAGTTAGATGTGAAAAATGCTTTCTTACATGGTGATCTTAAGGAGACTGTCTACATGCATCAACCCTTGGGTTTTCGAGACCCCATATATCCTAATCATGTCTGTTTATTGAATAAGTCTTTGTATGGGCTCAAGCAGGCCCCACGGGCTTGGTATAAGAGGTTTGCAGACTATGTATCTACTATTGGGTTCTCTCACAGCAGGTCGGATAATTCTTTGTTCATATATCGTTGTGGTACTTCTTTGACATATATTCTCTTGTATGTGGATGATATTATTTTGACAACTTCTTCATTCGATTTACGAAAGTCTATCATGACACTAAGTTCTGAGTTTGCTATGAAATACTTGGGCCCTTGAGTTATTTCTTGGGGATTGTTGTCACTCGTCATACATTTGGGTTATTCTTATCACAAAGGAAGTATGCCAATGAGATCATTGAGTGAGCTGGTATGTCATCGTGCAAGTCTACTTCCACTCCAGTTGATATTAAACCCAAGTTGGGTGTTGCGGCTGGCTTACCTTACGAGGATCCAAATCACTATCTCAGTCTTGCAGGGGCTCTTCAGTATCTAACTTTCACGAGACCGGATATGACGTATGTCGTACAGCAGATGTGTTTGTTTATGCATGATTCCAGGGTTGAGCACATGAATGCGCTCAAACGCATTATTCGATACATCCAGGAGACACTTTACTATGACTTACATTTATATCCATTATCGATGTCTACACTTGTCTCGTATACAGATGTTGATTGGGGTGGTTGTCCAGATACCAGACGTTTCACGTTTGGCTATTGTATGTTCCTTGGTAATCACTTGATCCCATGGTCTGCGAAACGACAGTCTACATTATCACGCTCTAGTGCGGAGGCCGAGTATCGAGGACTAGCCAATGTGGTCTCTGAATCATGTTGGTTACGTAATCTTCTCTTAGAACTTCATTGTCACATTCAGAAAGCTATCTTGGTTTATTGTGATAATATTAGTATCGTCTACCTTTCTGGTAATCCGGTTCAACACCAGCGCACTAAACACATCGAGATAGATATTCACTTTGTTCGCGAAAAGGTAGGTCGTGGACAAGTACGTGTCTGCCATGACCCTTCCAGGTATCAAATTGCAGACATCTTTACTAAGGTTCTTCCCTCGGTCCTTTTTGAAGATTTTAGGGATAGTCTCAGCGTACGAAGACCGCCCGCTATGACTGCGGGGGTGTGACAGTATATGCCATAGCAGTGTATATCACGGTAATACACGACATATTGA
This sequence comes from Anisodus acutangulus, assembly GCA_029783415.1. Lineage (NCBI taxonomy): Eukaryota > Viridiplantae > Streptophyta > Magnoliopsida > Solanales > Solanaceae > Anisodus > Anisodus acutangulus. The sequence goes on along the minus strand of CM056489.1, from coordinate 996,430 downwards.
AGACAGTTTTAGCCGTGATATACACGGCATATACAGCAGTGTATATCACAATTTTGGAGCATATTTTGGTAACTTTAGTTTGTATTTAATTAGCATTGTACACTTACCATAATTGTAGAATTATTGTACAAATAAAATAAGGTTTTAGGAATAGAATAGGAATAGAATTTTCCATATTATAAAAATTGTAAATTGTATATATACTCATTCATTAATGAAAATAATGAAGGGATTATTTTTTTCAAATAGACTTCGGGTAATAAAAAAGGATCTACTTTGATGGAGTAATCTTTGTCGTTACAGAATTTAACCCTTCCCCAGCCCCATGTTATTGCATGAATTTTGTGGGAGGATTCTTCAATAATTTTACAAAGGCAACAATAATAAGTTAAATTTCTCACGAGAACAACGGTGTGAATAATTTGAGAAGAAGAGAAGTAAATTGTTAAGCAAATCAGATTAATTAGTTGTATACGCTTATGAGGCAGAAAGGTCCGTAGGAATCTGTTGGGACAAATATTCTTAACAGACACAACATATGTTTGGAAGAGAAGAGTTTCATTAAATATTTGAAGTTCTAAATTTATTAACTGATCATGATGAGTTTCTTAGCATTATTCAGAATCAATGGGTGGATGACATGAAAGGGAATATTTCATAAAATCAAAGTGTCTTTGTCAAGAATAGATCAATAAGTGAGAATGTTCTTCTTTCTCAAGAGATCATACTGTAGGGTTTTGTTGTGTACAAAGCACATAAGTAAGACACATCGGAAGTTTAAAAGTTTTGTTTCTTACTTACTCCAACAATATTTATGGTATGGTTATACAACAATTAAACTTGTAACATAAAGCATATACTTACAAGTTAGAATTATCTGGAATCTTTATCAACTGTGAGATGCACGCGCAATTGCTCTTCCGATTGCAAGCTCCAAGCTTCAATGTATTCCTCTTTCGGAAAGCTAGGAAATCCGGCAGAGGTTCGAGAGAGTATTTGATTCTAAGTTTTTAAGGCTTAGAATGTTATTCTGAAAATTGGTGTGTGAATGATGAGGTGAATGCCTCTATTTATAATTGAAAAATAGGTCAAAACTGGATTAGGGTTTGACCTTGGGCCTGACCCAAAATTCAAGGCAGAGGCGCCGCGGCCCTAGGGTATGGGCGTCACGATGCTAGTCATGCGCCTGCACTGCGCCGCAACCCTAGGGTATGGGCGCCGCGATGCTCGTCATGCGCCTGCACTGCGCCGCGACCCTAGGCTATGGGCGCCGCGGCGCTCGACGTGCTCTTGCACTGTCTCGATTTATTTTTCGTGCATTCTTAATTAAATCAAAATCCAATTCTAACTTAATTAAAATAATCATTATTCATTTAAATATCTCGATTCCAAATCGAACATTTAATTACTCTCTCAATACATCCTTAGATCGAAACGGACAATCGACATAGTGTGATCCTACATGCCTTCTCATATCGATATTAATCAAATTAAGGTCTACACGGAACTCCTAGACGGCGCCGGAAGACGAACTCAATATGTGAAGTACGTTTACGCGAATTCAGTAAACTCAACCTTTATATGGTAAGATAAAATCCTTTCATTCACGACACACCCGATCAAGCTTAGGATTTGTCAAGTGTCTATCCAAATGGCTTAATCATTGTATCACATCTATATTAGTTGACGACTAGACCATATTCTAAATATGTCTATTGTGTTGGCCAACGACTTATTCAACCTAATATCACTGAGAATCCGAGTGTTCTCTCAAATATACATTCGAGGAATTAATCCTAATCTTGGCTCAACTACCACCTTCAATCCACATCGTAATGTACCCAATACAAGCCGTATGTCAACCTATAAGGCATTTGAACTTAGGACGGGATCAAAGTACGTTACTTTGTAGACAAGGCACGTATTGACCTCAAGTCTAAGGACTTCTATCTCCCACACGCTGATCATACTTTAGACAAGTATAACAAACAGTATATCAGCAAGGTATACCAATACTTCCAAAGCATCCATGTGTCCCTCACGAGTAGCCATTACTCGTAGCAGGTGGGACATACTACATCCTCAAAGGATGTGATGCAGACCACATGTCGACTTATCACATATCATCGATATCCCATTCTCGATGATCATTAGTCGAGGCTATTTTAAGAATTACACTCTATCATGAATATCTTACTCTATAAATGACAACGTAAGCTCAAGGGATGCATATTAATGAATAATTACAAACAATCAAATAATAATTCAATAATTGCAAATGCCAAAATATTAATCTTCATTAATAATAATATGAATGTGTATAAAGTACATTTGTCCTAATACAGATTGTCTCTAGGACATAAATATACTTTCAAATACCTGACATTAAAAAGCCTAACAGAGGGAATAATGTGGTCATAGAGCTGGACATGAACAAAGGTTATGATAGACTATCTTGACAATTTTTATGTGTTGTTATGAGGAAATTTGGGTTTTCTGAGAGATGGATTAACATCATTTGGAATCTCCTTTCTAATATATGGTATACTATCATCATTAATGGCAACAAACATGATTTCTTTAAGTCCCAAAGAGGGGTCTATTTCCCCTTATCTTTTCATTATAGCAGCTGAAGTACTGCTACCAAAATTCTTCAAAGAGCTAGTTCTTGGAATAGTAAAATCCTATCTCCTGGTGAAAAATTTTTTCTTATCAAATTTGTTTTGAATGCTATGCCTACTCATCTACTATCTATTTGCCAACCCCCCAAGATTATCATATATCAAATTGAAATGATTTTTTCAAACTTTTTTGAGGTAATGTAGATGGTAAGAATAAGTACAACTGGGCTTCTTGGAAGAGATTTTGTGCTCCTATCAATGAAGGAGGCATTGGCATCAGATCTCTCTTTGAGATATCTGATACAATTGTATTTAAATTTTGGAGGATTTTTAGAACTAAAAAGTGCATGTGGACTGATTTCTTAAATGCTAAATATTGCAGGAAAGTTTATCCTATGGCCAAGAAGTTCAACTATACTCAATCACACTCTTGGAGAAGACTTATGAAAATCAAAGGAAGAATTGATCCCCTTATAGAATGGAAAATTAACAAAGAAAACAGTAGTTTTTTGGTGGGATAATTGGTCTGGTAAGGGCCAATTATCACAATTTGGAACAACTTCTACTTCTATTAATATTCATGTATCTTCCTTTGTAACAGATGGTAGATGAAACATTATTAAACTTCACCAATGTTTACTTCCTGATGTTGTGGAGCATATCATGGGAGTTAAAGTTGGATCTCACAATCTGGAAGATCATTCAATCTGGATTGAATCTGTAGATGGGAGATTCAATTGTAAGTCTGCATGTGTTAAACAAAGCAATATACATGTGATATACACTGAATATACAGCAGTGTATATCACATGTATATTGATGGACTAAAACAGAAGATGTGCAGCAACTGGGCCAGTGCAGCAGAGGCAGCCCAGCTCTCAGCAAACAGGTCCGCCAGAAGAAAGGTTTGGGCCTCTCGGCCAGATTGCTTATCCAAGTGATATTAGGATAGTGTATATATGGTATATATATTTGTAGTATATTGTAATAAAAAGGATACCTTAATTAGTGTTATACACCTACCATAATTGTATAGTTAGAATTATGGTAGAATAAGGATTTAGAAGTAGAATAGGAATAGGATTCTCCTATTATGGTAATATGTAACTTGTATATATAGCTTTTCAATTAATGAAAATAATCAAGGGGATTATTTCTTTCATGGTATCAAGAGACTAGGTCTACACAAAAGTTTTCTCTCAACTTTTGCCTTAAAGCCGAGAACCCCCCCCCCCCTCGGGTTTTCTCTCCAAAATTGTCTTCCGCTCTCAAAAACCTCTCTTAAATTTAACCTCCTTCCTTGTTCTTTCAAATATGTCTAAGAACAATTTTCACCCTGCCCTCACGGTTTCCAATATCAAGCTCAGTGTCCCTATTGTCCTTGAGATGGAAAACGTTCAATATGCAACGTGGGCGGAGTTGTTTAAAATTCACGCTATATCTTATCAAGTTCTTCATCACATCATTCCTCCCGCTAGACCCCTTCCTGCGGAGGATCCTGAGTTATGGATTACACTTGATGCTACCGTTCTTCGGTGGATATACGCCACTATTTGATGGACCTTCTACAGACGATTATGGAGCCCGATACCACGGCTATGGCTGCATGGAATAGATTGCGTGACATATTCCAAGACAACCAACATTCTCGTATCGTCACACTCGGCAGGAATTCTCTCTCGTTCGAATGGGCGTATTTTGAACGTTTACGCATATTGCAAGAAACTTAAGGAATTGGCGGATCAACTCAGTAATGTTGGCGCACTGATAACAAATAATTGTCTAGTTCTACGATTGGTTGCGGTCTTTCGGAGGCCTATAATGGTGTTGGAACTCTCCTTCGCCAAAGCAACCCTCTTCGACTTTCATCAAGCCCGCTCCATGCGGCGTTGGAAGAAGCGGTTTGGCTAAAAAGGCGGATCTGGAGCAAGCCCGGTTGTCATGATGGCATCCTCTCCTAGTTCTTCGATTTTGTTAATAGTCGGGCCAAAACCATAATAATGGTGGCGGCAAGAATAATCGCAAAAATAACAAAAACCGCGGGGAAAACGAGGCGGTTACGGTGGCGGTTCCGGTGATCAACAAGCGGCGGTGGGTCCCATCCAGTCTGATGGGCCACCACCACCGTGGGCCCAGCGGTGGGGCCATTGGCGGTGGAACCCGCACCCTCGGCCAGCGATTTCCGGTGGCGATGGTGGCCAGCGATCGAGCCCAATACCCGGCATTGGCGGCCCATCGGCGATGGCCCAGCGGCACCCGGTGATTACGGCCCGATTCGGCCACGGCCAGAGTCCTCGGGCCCCAGGACCTCCATAAGCCCACCATGCGAGCCCGCTCAGGACCGATATCGAGGCGCGATGCACTGCGTTGGGATTGTCTCAACGGACCCAAATTGGTACATGGACACCGGGGCCACTACTCACATGACTTAGAATCGGTACTCTCTCATCTTATTCCAATTTGAGCACCCTGGGAGATAATTGTTGGTAATGGCAGTTCTATTCCAATTCTAGGGTATGGTCGAAACGTTGTCTCCCCAATCCACCACTCCTCTTGAAAAATACTTTACATGCTCCTAAATTGATTAAAAATTTAGTATGCGTCCGAAAGTTCACAAATGACAATTACATTTACATTGAATTTGATCCTTCGGTTTCTCTGTGAAGGATTTCAAGGCGAGAGTCATCTCATGAGGTGTGATAGTAGGGGGGATCTGTATCCTATCATGCCCGATTTCAGTCCATCGAGTCCAGCCTTGCCGTGAACTTTTGCAGCCATCTCTCCTTCCACGTGGCATGCTCGTCTGGGTCATCCCTGATCTTCTACTTTATCAAGTTTAGATAAAAATAGCTTTATTTCTTGTAAGTGCAGTCGTACTCCAATTTGTCAGTCTTGTTCATTAGGAAAAATTGTTAAGTTGCCATTTGTAGACTCCAATTCTCATACGTCTATGCCATTTGACATTATTCATAGCGACTTATGGACATCTCATGTTCTTAGTTCAATGGGTCATCGATATTATGTTCTCTTTTTAGATGATTATTCTAGATTTTTGTGGATGTTTCCAATTGCGAATAAATCACAAGTGATTTCCGTCTTCATCAAATTTAGAGCGTTCATACGTACTCAATTCGAAAGAGAAATAAAAAATATTCAGTGTGATAATGGGAAAGAATATGACAATAGGGAGTTTCGGGAATTTTGTGCTACTAATGGGATAAATTTTCGTTTTTCATGTCCTCATACATCTTCACAAAATGGGAAAGCCCAACGCAAAATTCGTTCCATAAATAACATTGTCCGAACTCTCCTAATACATGCCTCCATACCTCCATATTCTTGGCATCATGCTCTACAAATGGCCACATATCTTCTTAACATAATTCCTTCTAAAGGTCTGACATATTCTTCCCCCCTAAAAATGCTATATAATAAGAACCCGTCTTATTCTCATCTTCGGATTTTTGGGTGCATGGCATGCTACAAGGCAATGGCATACAAAAACACTGATGGATTGTATGACTTGGCACAAGAAGGAACCTTTCAAGATCTCCTTCTTCATATGGAGAATTCTCAGAAATAAGACTGCAGTGGATACAAATGTGATCAAATCAGGAGTTGTTCTTCCCTCTAAGTGCTTCTGTTGTAACAATGACAACTTGGAAGATCAAAGTCACTTTTTCAATAATAGTGATGCTGTAAAGGTGGTCTGGTTTCACTTCAACAAGGTGGTTGGTATTACCGGATAAAAGAACAATATCAGACAAGCTCTAGTTCAATGGTGGGTCACTAAAGGTAAAAGCCTTTTAATGAAGATGTCTCTTCAAGTATTGCTAGCAGTTCTAATATGGCAAATATGGAAAGCTACATACAAATACAGGTTTGAGAATAAGAGAATGAATGCTTACAATATCATCACTTCTACTTATCAATAATTCAACATCATTGCTCATAAATAATTCCACAAGATCCCTCTTTATATGCACTGGAAAGAGCTTGGTACTCTGATTCAAGATGATAGACGCTTTCTTTGTGATGTCTGTTAAATGGAATCCACCTAATAATGGATTTCTAAAGCTGAACACAGATGGTAGTGCTTGGGGAAATTCGGGACCTAGTGGTGGTGGAGGCATTGTGAGAAACTTAAATGGTCAAATGATCACAATTTTCTTCACTTCTTTTGGCATAAGGTCCAACAACAAGAAAGAGTCTATGGCTCTTCTGATTGGTGTCAACTGGTGCTCCAACAATGCAGTGTTTTAAAAGGCAGTTTCAGGATTCGCCTAGGGGCTCGTCTTGGGGCGGAACACTGATAAAAAGTCCCGAAGCTCACGTGCGGGGCTTAGTTCCTGTGAGGCTTACGCCCTAAACATGCCTAACACCCAACGCTCAGAGCTCGCCTAACAATTCTTACACAAATTATATGTTAAACTCCTTAATTAAAATCGTTGACCCGCATAATTATTGAACAAATGAATAATACTTAATAGTTTTTCATCTATAGAAATAAGAAGATTGGGTGTAACTAAAAATAACAAGTCGTAGTATTGCATATTTACTACTCCATCTGTTCCAATTTATATGACACACTTTCCTTTTTAGTCAGTCCTAAAAAAAAATGACACATTTCATTATTTGGAAATAATTTAACTTTAAACTTTACATTTTACACAACGAGATGATCTATAACCACACAAATATTTTTGGCTTATTTTAGACCACAAGATTCAAAAGTCTTCCTTTATTTATGTCACGACCCAAACCGGAGGGTCACCTGCCGGGCACCACTAATCACATATATGTAACATCTAACCATACTTAATCGTGGGCCCCGAGGGCCGTCACAAAATGCCCTGCTGACACATCGAAATGATAACCTGGAAAGAAGCTATGTGAAACCTTACAAACAGAAGGACTCAACCCATGCATATATACATACTAAGGCCGATAAGGCCATACACAACTACTACACACATGACATTTATATACAAGCCTCTAAAGAGTACTTGACATCATAAGGTCGGGACAAGGCCCCGCCATACCCCAACGCATAACCAAAATATCGTACCACGACTAGACTGCAACTCTGGAACAAATAGAGTGCTCCAATATCAGCTGGACCAGCAACCTACTAGTGTGGACCGTCGCCTAGTCTACCTGAGCTTGCGGGCATGAACATGCCCCGACAAAAAGGACGTCAGTACGACTGATGTACCGAGTATGTCAGGCATGAAGAATAGCATAATAGAGACCTGAAAGTAACATGAGACAAGAAACAACCAACTAATAGAGAATGCCTCTGAGGGCCATAATATGCATAAGTATCATGTCTGTGTAGAATGTCTCTAAGGGAGGGTCATAATATGCCTAAATGTCATGCACAATGCAAATACGGTCATCCATATACATATGCGTATACAACGCCATCAAGCCTCTGTGGGCATCTCATCATATCATATCGGCCTCTGTGGACATAATCATCACCGTGTATATCTGTACCAGCTGCAGGTGGTGCGCGTATATAACGTTGTATCTCTTTTTCCATATCCCATACATATATATAATGCAACATATAGTAGAGTATATAACTCCTTTGAGGTCAAGGTATGTACATGAATGTAATGCATGAATGATATGATAATATGATACTATAAGTTTGTCGGAGTGATGTAATGTTGTTTCTCCTCCGATTAACATTATGAATACTAACATCTTTCTCATATACCTCAATAAGGATTTAGGAACATATTTAGACATGCTTTGACAATAGGAATTAATAACATAAACATCTTTAACTACTAAAAGTAGAGTTATTTATGGGACAATATTACGTTTACATTTCGTACTTAGAACATGCCAAAAGAAGAAATGATTTGCATTTACATACCTCAACGTCAAATCTTTATCAATGATATCGGACCCAGCCTCTTCGACACATTAATCACAGACACCAAGATCTAGTCTTTCCATCCCTTACATCAACTTCCAGCCCAACCATAAGGTGGAGGAAACAAGCTCTCCTAGTATCCCGAGACTTCTGACGAAGGATTCATGCCAAAATCTCTATAAATTAACCTTAGATGATGGATAAAATCAGATCCTTCACTATGTCACATCACTTCTAAAACCAGGAAGAGCTCATGGTGAATTTCTCCACGTTGAGGATCAATTAAACTAGAAGAAATAGGTGAATTATTACCGTAACACAATGGGATATGAAGCTGCCAATTGTTCGTGAGTTGTTGCTTATACCTTCCTAAAATTTACATCTAATTGAGGAGACTTTGAACTTAATCTTCTATCTAATTCACCATTGAAATTCTTTGTTAGCTTTCCATTACTGTTCTGTCCCCTCCCTCCATTCCTTTAGGCAAAGTCTACCTATAAATCTTTATGCTAGCTTGTATAAAAATGAAGATAATAAGTTAGTTAATCCAAAAGATGACTGTATATATCCTTTAGTGGAATGTCGGCTCCACATGCCTTTTAATCACTTTAATGACTAAGTTATGCTAAAGATGACACCAAGGGTGTCAAAATTAGCCCAAATCCAAATGACCCGCCCAAGGTTTCATGAGTTTGGACAAGAATGATTTTGATGATGGGTTGGTTTGGGCTAGCCCAAGTTGACCCATCATAAATCAACAGCTCAAATGAACTCATGATGATGCCCAAAATGCTCAATCTTAAAGATTAGAGATACACTCTAGATTAAGATTTTTGTTTATAAATAATTATTTAAAAATTCCTTTATTATTTCGGAACAATAAAAATACAACAACGCACCCCAACCACCCACCACACTATCCATCCATTCTACCCCCCCCCTACACCAACCCACACCCAAGCACTGAACCACCCTCACATCTCTACCCCCTACCTTGCCTACTCCACCCATGCACTACCTCCCTACCACCCCTACCCACCTCTACCCCATCTACCCCCACCTCCTACCATACCCCCTACCCCATTCTCAATTTTCTATTTTATATTATTTTTACTTTTATAAATAATTTATAAAAAATATGAAATTTTTTCTTACCCCACCCCCATCCTACCCCCTCCACCCCCCCCCCATGGCCCCACCCCATCCTCAAATTTCTATTTCATTTTTTTTACTTTAATAAAAAATATGAATTTTTTCTTACCTACCGCCCTAACCCCCACCTACCATCTCTACCTCATCCTCAAATTTTGAAACCACGATGAAGGAGGCTGCAAAATTGTCTACTAAACTGCAGCTAAGTATGACTAATCTGCTTAGGAACTTCTGTGATATTCTTGAGAAAATCAAGGATGCACTTGTCAATACCTTGACTTATTCTCTTCGACCTATAGCCCAGCAGTATCAGCAACAGCAGCAGAAGTAGCATGAGGAGGGGGAGAAGCAGGTAGAAGTAGAGCAATAGCAGGAGGACATGGAGGAACACCGAATTGTCTGCTTATGTTTATTTTTGGACTGTTTAACTTGGCATGTTACAACAATGTGCTTGCTATGCATTTGTTTTGTTTTGAGTGTATATGGGGCATACGTCCGGATGCTTGGTTGTTTAACTTAGTTGACTTTAGGTTTATCTCTCTATAGTAGCTTGTTTGTTTTGATTGATGCCAAAGAGGGAGAAAATGATTCATATAGTGAACTACTTAGGGGGAGCACTCCAAGTGAACTACTCAGGGGGAGCAGCAGTTAGGCAGCGATCGATTAATAAACAAGGAAGTTGACTACATATCTGTTACACTTATTGTCATCATAAAAAGGGGGAGATTATTAATGTTAAGTTTTAATGATGACATAATCCTTACGCGGGTCAACTCACAAAGAAATGGCAGGCCCAACTGACTCACAAGGTCCAAAGGAAGACTCTAGCCCAGCTGACTAGTGAAGCCCAAAGTTGTGCGTCCAAGTACAATAAATAAGTAACAACTTATTTATGGAGACAAATAAATCAAGAATGGAAAAGATCAACTCAAGTACCTACGAGATCTCTGTGCATCAATCAAATATATCGAGTTCACTTCAGCAAGGAAACAAGTATCAAGCCTTATGGAAACAACTACATACAAGCATCTTGAAGATTAAGCCACAAGATTCACAAGGAAAGAAGATCAGTCCATTAGAAAGCTCTAACCTTATTCTTGGAAAATAGGACTCCTTATTTTTTTTTTTCAATGATCAAATCTCTTATTGTCTCTGCCAGAGCCAAAAGGACTATTATACAACTATAAAGAACGGCTCCAAAAGACGAAAGAAAACATACTTTCGTCTTAACTTCTCAAGCTCTCTACTTTACTTTTAACAAGCATTGTAATTCTGAGTGATTTATAATGTATACAAAAAAGTGAGAAGAGATATAGTATAGTTGGTGAAGTATTGTATCAAAATATTACGAGTGTTTGAGTGTAGACGTAGGAGCTCCATTCAAATCATCTTTGTACCAAATCAAATTTCAAAGGAGCTGCAGAGAACACTCTTGCAACCTAATGGGACTGGATTAGTAAAAAAATATTTGGTGTCATTTACATTCAACTTTTACTTTCAGCACTATATCTGATAACAATCAACTAACATCTTGAGGTAGTCGACTAAGGAACAAAAAATTATAATTCATCCCCCCCCCCTCCCCCTCCCCTCTTGCACTTTCAGTGATTACACATTACATGACACCAGCTTACCGAGGAGACATGATCCAAGATAGGAGGGTATGGAGGTCAAAGATATGGTAAAAGGTTAGTAGGTAATCGAGTGTTGTCTAGTTTTCCTTACCAGTATTTTATTATTATTCACTAACTCTCTCACTATCATATTCTTGGATTTTATTATTAAATGTTATTTTTTTTCTATTATCATATTATTTGTTGTTGTTACTGTTATTTTCTCCATTATTTTCTATATGAATGTTTCCTTTATATGCTTTACTTGAGCCGGGAGTTTATTAGAACCAGCCTCTCTACTTTCACAAGGTGCGATAAGGCTACATACACACCACCCTTCCCAAATCCAACTTGTGAAATTACACTTAGATATTGTTGTTGTTGTAATATGTGCAATTTCCCACCTAATGTCTCACATTTTGGTCAGTAACATATTTCACAATGACTAATTTAGGCCCCCCATATGCTATAACGTTTCAAATAACAAGAAAAAGGAACATACAAGAATTATTGGAGAGACCCTCATTTATTTATTTTGGTTTTCCGTCGGCTGGTGTCCGATATCCATATTGGATTTTCGATTATTTCGAATTCGTGAACGTAAGACCTTTTTAAGGAGGAAGCACTCCCTATAAAAAAAATCTATATTTGGGAGCTCGAATCCAAGATTACTAGTTAAGAATGAAGGAACTCTATCCATCTCACTACCATTGTTGTTGGTGAGAGACCCCTCATAACACAAGGATATTTTGACTATCAGTTTCTCTTTTTTTTTCTTTTAACTGACTGAGTTACACATGTCCACAAATTGAGATGTGATCAAGGAAACAATATTGTAAAAGTAGAGTCACAAAGTCAAATATCCCACTATCTAATCTGAATATTATATAGTAATTATTGAAAAAACTTGCCCTTGAAGAAAAGTAGTACAGCATTTTGAAATTGTCTTCAACATTTTTTAGCGTAGAAACAATTTACTAAGTCAGAAAAAGGGAGGGGCAAATTGCCTGAGTTAGGTTATATATATTAACCGTATAAATAAATTTACACGATCAATATAGTTTAACTTATTATAGCATATTATTACGATTATTATTAGATTATCAATTATTATATATCATAAAAATTTATCGGTAATTATCTTATAATTTTAGAATTTCACTCCACTATCTCGTGTTTGGAATTGTAGAACTACTTTCACGAATCTCGTGACATTTTACTTTAGATGTTCTGATCGTTTTGATGTCATTGGTTTGTGATTGATGGAATTTGTGGACGTTATATATGTTGGAATTACTGATTAACTGATACATGAATTATTGAAATGCTCCCGATGCAAAGAAGACTCTATCGAACACTCTAGGTGAGCCAAGATTAAAATTGTACATAAGACACATAAACCGAAATAGATGAAGTAGATGGTAAAATCCTTATTGGAATTGCTATTCCAGCATAACATGTCTTATTTGGGCGTGCTATATCAGCACACATTACATTTACACAAAAATAAACAAGAGACTAAAAATTACACTTCAAGATGATATCAAACTTTGACAATCTCTCTTTCTCTTGGACATAAACACAACACAAGAACATGCATAAATTAAAGCACTCTTGATCATGAAAATTAACTTAATTAATTAACTAATTAACCCTTTTGCAATCTGTCCTAATCTCTCCCTTAGTACCAGTTAATGGACTTATATTTCCCAATTTAATCATTGAGCAAACAAAATCATCAAAGAACTTGTGTTGGTTCTTTGCATAATTGTCCACTATGGCAATTGTATCAGATCCAGATGTAGAAAACAATTCTTGATCAGTCTGAAGAAGCCCTTGATGGTTTTTAAGATTTGTGAAATAGTAATTATCAAATTCATCTGGAGTTGATTTATCAAGATTTGCAAAAGCACCCCCATTTCCAGATTGTGGACAAATTCTTTGTAGTGTTTTTAAATAAGTAGGGTCTATGGTAGGATCAGGTCTACCACTTCCACTGAAGTTGAAAAGTCTTTGATTGAATGTTCTACATCTTGCTCTTCCAAATGTATGTGCACCTACACAATAATAATGAATATTTACACAATCATATCACTTAAAAGATAACTATTTACACAATCATATCACTTAAAAGATAACGGTAATTAAGTATATGTAAATCTATGTAATATAGAATAAATGGTGTAATTTGCTATATCATGTCAAAGATATACTGATGATATAGATACTATTTGGGCGTGCTATATCAGCACACATTACATGATATAGATACTATTCCGTTCATAATCCTTCATTCTAATGTAGAGCTTAATTAAGTTATATACACTGCCAATGTGGGAATTTTTATACCATCAAGTTACTTTTACTTATTGTAATCATATTATTCTCAAGATTACAAATTTCATACCTGTAGATTTTATTTGAGTGTCGACCTGATAATATAAAAAATATTTATACTGACAATGCATACAACTAAAACTCTTCACAAAAGTTTTATCATAGTTAGACTACCTATTTTCACTCATACCGTCATCAACCTACACGTTGTCAATGTGTAATACATGAAATTTTCAAAGGTTTCCACGTCCTTTAATTAGAGGTTTCGAGTTCAAGTTTTGAAACTATAATCCTCTTAAACATAGAACGCTAAAATCTCTCATACATATGAACTTTTAAAATGTGAATTCGAATTAGTCGAATTGATTACCTGATAGAGCAACAAGATCAGTTAAATCCATTCCCTTTCTAGTGAATTGTGGTATCATAACAGCAAGGCTTTCAAAGGGGCTAGGAATATCAGTAGTTCCACTATTGTTTGCTGTTAAGCTGTCTCTTCTCCCTAAAGGAACTTGCCATGAAGGACCTCCTGCCTGAAAATTTAATCACATTATTTAATTTAGAATTCTTCCTCACAAGCATTTATAAATATATACTTCTTCATATATGCAAAACGTTTTTAAGTTCTGTGCACAGATAGCGTATGATGTTTTTTCGCAATCATGTCATATAAAAGATAATTTTGAGATTGTTTTCAAATACTTTTAAGCTAATCTTGTACGTAAATCATCAATAAATAGTTAGGAAAGACTTAAAGAATAGAAAATATGGAGATAACCTTAAGAAAGACTTTTGCATCTTTTTTTTAAACTCGGACACTGTATATAACATCAATGATTGTAGCGGAATAATAATATCTCTTCACCCTATATCGAAAGTCTTGAATGCGAACCCTAAGAACATAAAAAAAATTCTAGTAGGGAGCGATTTCACCTTTAATCGACTTTACGCGTCACGAATTCAGATTATAAAAATAGTTTTCACTAGCCAATTTTCAACCCCATTTTTGGAAATAACCATTATCATATAGTTGCATTTATTACACATGTGAAACTTCATGACATATATGAAATTTAAAACTTCGTGATAGTGACTTCTTTTTTTTAATTACAAGGGTTACAAAGTGACTATTTGTGAATTTTACCCGAATTAATTGTACCATCAAAACGAATATCGAATATCATACGAGAAATAAAACCAATTGTAGAATGTGACATTTGTGACTTACCAAGACAACTCCAATTTCAGATGCAAGTGCTAAGATATCAGCACAAGAAACAACACCAGGGCACACATTTTCTAAAGCAGTTTTAATTTCATCAACAATATCAAATCCTCCAGCACCTACATTTGGTGGAGCACCTTTCTCACTTATAATCCCAGTTGCATTATCTAGCAAAATGGATCCATCACAACCCTGTACAAAATTAAATACCATTAATATTATCAGTGAGATTGAAAAAGATTATTTAAAAGTCGAAAAACTTTCCAAAACATCCATCGGAAATTCACGATTTTTTGTAATGAAATTCACGCACATTAACAAAGCAATCGTGGAAATGAAGACGAATAATTTTGGCACCAGCTCGAACATCTCTACGTTGAATTTGCTCCATGACACCACGTACAATATCTGTAACATTTGGACAAGTGCAATCATAGAATGTAGTACTTAGTTTATAATGAGCATTTGATACTCCAAAAATAGAAACCAAGAAGAGAATTGCTAATACAAATCTTAAAAAAGACATGATTTAGTTGACACGTTTTTTGATTAATTCTTGTTTTTCATGCAAAAACATTTAAGAAGACGTTGCTATTTATAGAATTTAGAAGAGCTTCACTTGATTAGATGCCATAGTTACCACAAATAAGGTTTTTGGTTGAATGGTATTAGGTCGAGGTAGAGTCATAATTACACATTTATGGATTTTAAATTCTAAAAAAGACAGCTTATTGAATTTTGAATAAATTATTTATTCATATTAAGTGAATTTTGTAACATAACTTTCTCTATAGCTTCGTTCCTGAGTGGTAAATATTCTTTTCATCCTTAATTACCAGAGGTCTCGAGTTTAAATCTCAGCGGAGACAAAAATACTAGGTGATATTCTTCCTATTTGTCCAAGTTCAGGTGAATAGAATTATCAGGTACGCACGTTGATGGGAGGTATTAGGTGGCCCGTTGAATCATTAATTGAGATGCGAGTAAGCTGGTCTGGACACCACGATTAAAAAAAAAAAGAGAAATCTTGGGTTCGAACCCTGAGTACAAAATCGCCTTTGGTAGAGAGGAATCTACCTATAAAGTGTGACTTCTCCGTAGGAATATGAATTAGTCGAGTTTCAAAGCGGGTATCGAAGATGGGGTGGGGGTGGGGGAGGGGGAGGGGGGGGATATATTAAATGCTATAGCTATTAATGTGAGAAAATTAGATCGGGAGAAGTACGTACATCCAATTAGCCGCCATGTCACTATTCTAAAGAAGGGAGTGGCTCTGCTCCAGTGAATATTGCTCCAATAATTGTCAATAGTAGCTTAGACTCCTTCCATGTGTTTCTATAAATTTTAAAGGACAGGATTATTTATTAATGGACATATTTACGAAGAGAAAAAAATGCCCTGGTTGGATTGCTCTATTGCTAATATTGAGCATGCCTTCATTTTGAATGGCATTTTTTTTTATCGTGCATTTTGAAAGGCTTGAACTCCTTTTTTTTAAATATAACTTTATGAATGATTTAATTTAATTACACATGATTGTTTTTACTTCATTAGAAAATAATACTAAATCTTTTAAAACTAAATTTAATAGATGAAATTTTTATTTTATTTACCAATTTATAGTATTAATTTGTTTGCCACAACACATTCAGTATAATTACCAGTTACATATTAGAATTAGTAAAAAAATATTGTGTGGTAAAGGAAAAAAAAGATTGAAAAAGCAGCACAAATCTCAAAAAATTGCAGTAAAATTAAGTTAAATAGTGTATATAGAATAAAAGAAGTTTATCAAGGTAAAGAATTAAGTTTGTTGTTCATTTAAATTTATCAAAATTCTAAAATAGTATTCAATGCATAAGCATAGAGGACATACATAGATATATGAGATATCTCAAGTATATTTGTGCCAAAAAATAGAATAGAAGTTTTATTGTGTAGAGATATGGAAATAATAATTCGTCAATTGAATTAAGCAACTGGTTAAATAATACTTAGTAGTATAAATTATTAAAAGCAATGGTGCCTTTTGGAAAAAGGTTTGCTCAACATTGGCAAAAGAATTGGCGAGTTCAATCACGCACATATCTCTGCCAATTTTTTTAAAAAATTTAAAGTTCTTGTAAGCCAAAACAATCTTGGCCTTCAAAATTTATAGAAACAATTCTTGTGGTCCAGTCCTTCCCAGACCTCACACATAGCGAGAGTTTAGTGCACCGAGCTGCCTTTTTTACCTGACAAGAATCTAAGCTACTATTGACAATTACCGGAGCAATATTCAATGGAGCAGAGCTGCTCCCTCTAAAGAAAACGAAGTGATAATTAAGAACCACATGCATGGACGACTAGTCCAAAGGGATATAATTGATCAACTCGTAGGAATTCAATTGGATAATTGAGATTGTCAATGCATGGACAAAAGATTGGTTAAGTGGGGAGACGATTTTATTAGACATAGAGTGTCGAATAAATTCTTGATATGAAAGGATGTGTCTTCAAAACAAAACAAAAACATGTATTCATGTTGTGTATATATTATTTTGGTTTTTCATTTGATGTTTGTTACCTGCTTTGAGGTTCGATTAATTCTAATTTTGTTGGAAAATCCCACTTTAGATGGTAAAAAGTATTCAGTAACCTATATTCACTTTGAGGCCCAATTAATTTAATTCGCACTGAAAAATCCTGCTTTAAAGGGTAAAGCATATCTGATGCTTGAGATTCATGCTAGAAAATTTTATTCTGGAGGGTAAAGCGCATCGGGTGTACAGTACACGCTTTGTGGCCGACTAATTCTGATTTGTACTAAAAAATCGCTTTAGAGGGTAAAACGCATTGGAGTCCAGTACCTACTTAGGGTCCAGACCAATCTTGATTCATGCTGAAAAATCCGATTTGGAGGGTAAACAACATCCGATGTCCGGTACTTAGGCCCAACTGATTCTGATTCGTGCAGGAAAATTTCTCTTTTGAGGGTAAAGCGCATAGCTTCTTTCCAAAAGTGACTCTATTTTCAAGATTTGTACCTGATCAGACCTCTGATTAAGAATGTAAAAATACTTACCATCTATTACAATACATAATGGTGTGTATGTTATATCGTCAGTGGAATTATGGAATGTCAATATTTTTGCGTGATTAAATGATTAAGACAACAAATTCGTTTTATAATGATTTTAAGTGAACATGGTCATGACTTAGCTTGAATAAACAATATGATTAGGACAAGATAAATTATATTCCTCTTGATTTACCCCATATGTCAATTTACGGGAAGAGAACATGATGTATTCACATCTCTTCCTTTTTGCTAAAGATTGTTCTTTCAATCTTGTGTAACTTTTTGTGGTAGGGGTAAGTCAAACCCCCATAACCAAGTATAGATATTTGAGGTTAATGGCTTAAATAAATTTTAGAAAATGTCAATTAGGTATTGATGTGAATCAAGATTTGAAGTTTATGAATTCTGAATTTAACTCATTGAAATTATTGAGTTTTATTTTTTTATGATTTATACATACTAAATATTTTTTAAGACAAATACAAGATTTAGGTCAAAACTATTGAGTTCTACTGAACTCGTATCATGAACATATTATTAAGGGACTTATGTTGACTCCAAAACTACTAAAAATGCGAGTTATGGTTTGATAGAAATATTTTCGACAGACTTTTATCGAAAATCTAATATTTTGCAACGGCATTGTTAAGCTAGCTTTTGTAAAAAAAGCAGCACAAATCTCAATGAACTCCTTATATGAACTTGGACAATCATCACCCTATAAGCTAGCTTTTGTAAAAAAATATTGTGTGGTAAAGGAAAAAAAAAGATTGAAAAAGCAGCACAAATCTCAAAAAATTGCAGTAAAATTAAGTTAAATAGTGTATATAGAATAAAAGAAGTTTATCAAGGTAAAGAATTAAGTTTGTTGTTCATTTACATTTATCAAAATTCTAAAATAGTATTCAATGCATAAACATAGAGGACATACATAGATATATGAGATATCTCAAGTATATTTGTGCCAAAAAATAGAATAGAAGTTTTATTGTGTAGAGATATGGAAACAATAATTCGTCAATTGAATTAAGCAATTGGTTAAATAATACTTAGTAGTATAAATTATTAAAAGCAATGGTGCCTTTTGGAAAAAGGTTTGCTCAACATTGGCAAAAGAATTGGCGAGTTCAATCACGCACATATCTCTGCCAATTTTTTTTTAAAATTTAAAGTTCTTGTAAGCCAAAACAATCTTGGCCTTCAAAATTTATAGAAACACATGGCAAGATTCTTGTGGTCCTGTCCTATCCAAATCCCACACATAGCGAGAGTTTAGTGCACCGAACTGCCTTTTTACCTGGCAAGAATCTAAGCTACTATTGACAATTACCGGAGCAATATTCAATGGAGCAGAGCTGCTCCCTCTAAAGAAAACGAAGTGATAATTAAGAACCACATGCATGGACGACTAGTTCAAAGGGATATAATTGATCAACTCGTAGGAATTCAATTGGATAATTGAGATTGTCAATGCATGGACAAAAGATTGGTTAAGTGGGGAGACGATTTTATTAGACATAGAGTGTCGAATAAATTCTTGATATGAAAGGATGTGTCTTCAAAACTGTAAAATAAAATAATTTTCCTTAGGAATTTATTTCATTAATCACAATATATATAGTTATACAAAGAAGGTTCTTAATACAATATGAATCCTAACTTACCTTAATTGGTTAATTCCTAATACAATAAGAATCCTAACTTACCTTAAATATACATTTATCATAATTACAGAATATACGGTGAATATTCGGAGAATATTCGCTAATACTCCCCCTCAGACGGAGCGGGAGGAGGCCGAACGCTAAGGCTGGATCGGAAGTCGGTGAAGAGTTGTCTCGGTAGTCCCTTTGTGAAAATATCTGCATACTGATAGGAGGAAGGCACATGTAATATTTTGACCTGACCAAGGGCAACCTTCTCTCGTACAAAATGGATATCCATCTCAATATGCTTAGTCCGCTGATGTTGGACCGGATTGTGAGACATGTAGATGGCAGATATGTTGTCACAATAGACTATAGACGTCTTTCGCAATGGACACTGGAGCTCCAAAACAAGATTTCGGAGCCAACAGATCTCAGCAACGACATTAGCAGCTCCGCGATACTCGCCTTGACACTTTCGAGCAGGATAGCGTCGCTGTAAGCAGCGGACCATGAAATAAGATTATCCCCAAGAAATACACAGTAGCCTGAGGTGGAGCGACGTGTGTCTAGGCATCCTGCCCAATCTGCATCCGTGTAAGAGAGCAACTTGTTTGGGGCAGAGGGGTAGAGATGTAGTCCAAAGTCCAGTATGCTCTTAACGTATCTGATAATACGTTTGAGGGCCGCAAAATAGGACTCTCGAGGGTCTTGCATAAACAGACACACCTACTGAACGGGATATGCAATATCTGGCCTAGTGAATGTAAAATACTGAAGGACACCTGCAAGACTCCGATATAGAGTGGGATCAGAAACTGGCGTACCCTCATTGGCACTGAGCTTGGATTTCGAGTCAACCGGAGTTGGCATAATTTTACAATTTGTCATCTTAGCCCTGTACACTATCTCTTCTGTATACTTACGTTGACACAAGAACATAGTAGTTGTAGATCTGGTTACTGATATACCCAAGAAATAACTCAGTTTGCCCAAGTCGGTCATGGCAAATTCAGTTTTGAGTAGAGCAATGATTTCATTCTTCAAATCGTCAGATGAGGCAGTAAGAACGATGTCATCCACATACAATAGCAAATAAGTCGTGATGTTACCTCGATGAAAAGTAAAGAGGGAGTTATCACACCTGCTACATATAAAACTGATCTGCAGAAGATACCTGGCAAAGCGATCATACCAAGCGTGGGGTGCATGTTTCAAGCCATACAATGACTTCATGTGACGACATACAAACTGCGGGACTGCCGGATGAACAAAGCCAGGGGGCTGATACATGTACACAGTTTCTTTTAAATCCCCATGAAGAAATGTATTCTTGACATCAAGCTGATGAATCGGCCAATGCATGCCCATAGCAATACTGAGAACAGTCTGAATAGTGGTCGGTTTAACAACCTGACTGAATGTCTCACCACAATCCATACCCTCCTGCTGATTAGTGTCATTGGCAACCAGTCTTGCCTTATACTGTTCCAAGTCACCACTGTCTCTCAACTTGTGACGAAATAGCCACATACACTGGATAACATTCACACCGCCTGGTCTAGGTACCAAATCCCAAGTGTTCTGCTTGGTTAAAGCGTTAAACTCTTCGCACATGGCCGCATTCCAATTAGGGTCCAGTTTTGCTAGTTTTGGATTTTTTGGAATGGGTGATAAGGTTTGTGTGGAGAGATTAAAGTGAACCTTGAGTTTAAAGATCCCATGTTGGGCACGAGTCTCCATGCGGTGGGTAGGCAGCAGTGGGAGGTCTGGACTGGAAGGCTGTTAGGTTACTGGTTCTAGAGGCAACAGTGGTTGCAGGTCGATATTGGGCTGCGGACTTGCTATTTCTGGAGGGGTGGTGGTTAGTTGCGGGTCGATGGCTGGTCGAGCAGTGGAGGTGTCGAGCAGTGGGGGTTCGACAGAGAGAGGGGGTGTTTAGTTGGCAACACCACCGGACAGTGTGGGTGATGTAGCAGCTGGAGCAGTCTGCATCAGAACGAAAACTGCCGGAGACACATCGAATGGAGTAGAGGAGACTCATCGAGAAATGTGTAATCCGTGGTTTGGAATTTTCGAAGGTTTGAAAATGGGTAGTTCGCCTCGTCGAATGTGATGTGACATGAGATGATGATCTTACGAGTGGTTATGTCATAGCACAAGTACCCCCGATGATTAGGTGAGAAACTAATGAAGACACGTGGCGTGGTGCGTGGGGCTAGTTTGTGAGAGGCAGTGGAGGCCAGGTTGGGGTAGCATAGGCAACCGAAGATGCGTATTTGATCATAAGAAGGGAACCTACGGTATAAGATTTCAGTTGGGGTCTTGTTTTGGAGAGTGTTGGTTGGTAAAATATTAAGGAGGTATTCTACCATTTTGACAGCGTAGACCCAGAATGACGGTGAAAGACTGGCATGAAAGAGAAGGGTACACACCATGTTATTGATGGTACGGATGATTCTTTCAGCTTGGTTGTTTTGGGAGGAAGTGTAGGGACAGGAAAAATGGAAAACCATGCCTTGTTTAGAGCAGAAATTGTGAAATGTCGAATTATTAAATTCACGTCCATTATCACATTGAAAAGATTTTATAGATTTTTCAAACTGTATTTTGATGAATTTTTGAAATTCAAGGAACTTGGCAAACACTTCAGATTTGAACTTTAGTGGGTAGTGTGAAAAATCATCTAATAATACTAGATATAATTTTTTACCCAAAGAACTGACAACCGGAGATGTCCACAAATCAGCATGCACAATATCAAATAGAGAAAAAGTAATAATGTTGGATGACATAAATCGAATACGAGTATGTTTGCCAAGTGAGCAAGAAAAATAATGGTGGGCAAGTTTTCCATTATTACATTGAATACGCTTATTAGTCCTAAGAATATTAAAAATAGGAATTTCTGGGTGTCCGAGTCTGTTATGCCAAGTTGGCGGAGAGATAGCAGCAAGGGAGACAGGTGAATGAGTTCTGACAACGGAAGATTGAGTGAAGGGGTAGAGGTCTCCCACACTATTGCAGCGCGTAAGAATTTTCCCTGTATTGAGATCCTTCACAGAGAAACCAAAAGGGTCAAATTCGGATGCATACGTAATTGTGCGAGTGAATTTTCTAACAGAGATTAAATTTTTAATGATGTTGGGTGTGTAAAGGACATGATTTAGGGAGAAAGGCGGGTGAGGATGTTTGGTATGTGTGTTACTGTAACCTTCAATGGCAATGCGATGACCATTGTCAATAGTAATAAATTGAGGACACTTTAATCGAAGCATTTGGGATAAGTTACCTAATGACCGGGTTAGGTGAAATGTGTCTCCGGTGTCCATGTACCAATTATCGTCGGGTTGTTAAAGGTTCACGGTGCTGAAGGTCTGGCCCAAATCGATGGGGCCAGGTTGCTGCCTTGCGGGTGATACTGGACCGAGGCTAGGTGGGCATTCTTTGTTCGATGATGGCTGCCTAGTGGGTCTTGAGCCAGTCCGGGTGCCCAAGATTCTTTGAACCCAGGCCCCTACTATTGGGTAAGGGCAGGCATGAGAGGCCCAATACCCGGTATTGGGTTAGGGTTGCGGTCCAGCCCACTGGAAATAAGGTGCAGGGTTTGGGCCTGTTTGTTGATTTTTGTGGCCCTTGCCGCGGCCCTTTCCCTTGTTATTATTGTGGCGGCCTCTGCCGCCGCGGGACTGGTGGTGGTGGTGGTCTTGCGGTGGTGGCGGGGTGGTGTTGGCCGCCGGTGGTGCGATCCCATCAACGGCTAACGTCTTTTGATTATGCTCCTCTTGTTTAGCACGTCGGGTTTCTTCCAACAATAGTTGTAACCGTGCCTTGTTGAAACTTGGTAGTGGGTCGGCCTGTTGAATCATCGTTGCAAGTGTATCGTATTCACCTTTCGGTAAGCCAGCAACTAATTGAAGTACCATCTTGGTTTCAGAAACAGATGTCCTGACTTTGGAAAGTTGGTCGGCTATGATTTTCAGTTTTTTGCAATATTCGGACATGTTAAAATTCTCGAGACGCGTATTGTTGAATTGCTTCTCCAAATACATGGCTCGAGTATTTTTATTTTCCTGAAATATTTCTTTCAACCGTACCCAAAGGTCACGTGCCGTAGCACCTGTTTTCATAATAGTACACAACAAGTCTTTTGAGATGGTGTCGTATATCAATTGTTTGACGATGGCGTCAAGGCGACGCCATGTCGATTCGGCAATATCGGTGGGACGAGGAACAGAGTCATCAATATGGTCGAGCACGTTGTACGCACATGCGTGAATATAGAACAGTTTTGTCCCCATGGAATATTGACAGTCTTCTTGGTCAAAAATTATGGGGATAGAGTTCTTGATGTTGGTAATGGCGAAAGCCGGGTGAAAAGAAAACGATGATCGTTGAGAGGGGTTGTCAAAAGTGCCAGTGGAGGAACCGGAATTTGTGGGGTAAGACATGGTAGCAGTCGGTCTTGCCGTCGGCCGAAGGAAAAATCGAGGGGGGAGGGGGTCGGCGGATGTTTTTTAGAGAGAGGAGAGTAGGGATTAGGGTTAGGCTCTTGATACCATGTAAGATAGAATAATTTCCCTTAGGGATTTATTTCATTAATCAATATATATAGTTGTACAGAGAAGGTTCCTAATATAGTAAGAATCATAACTTACCTTAATTGGTTGATTCTTAATACAATAAGAATCCTAACTTACCTTAAATATATATTTATCATAATTACAAAATATACGGTGAATATTCGGAGAATATTCGCTAATAAAAACAAAACAAAAACATTTATTCATGTTGTGTATATGTTAATTTGGTTTTTCATTCGATGTTTGTTACATGCTTTGAGGTTCGATTAATCCTGATTTTGTTGGAAAATCCCGTTTTAGATGGTAAAGAGTATTCAGTAACTTGTATTCACTTTGAGACCCAATTAATTTAATTCGCACCAAAAAATCCTGCTTTAAAGGGTAAAGCATATCTGATGTTTGCGACTCATGCTAGAAAATTTTGTACCGGAGGGTAAAGCGCATCGAGTGTACGGTACACACTTTGTGGCCGACTAATTCTGATTTGTACTAAAAAATCGCTTTAGAGGGTAAAGCGCATTAGAGTCCAGTACCTACTTAGGGTCCAGACCAATCTTGATTCATGCTGAAAAATCCGATTTGGAGGGTAAAGAACATCCGATGTCCAGTACTTAGGCCCAACTGATTCTGATTCGTGCGGGAAAATTTCTCTTTTGAGGGTAAAGCGCATAGCTTCTTACCAAAAGTGACTCTATTTTCAAAATTTGTACCTGATCAGACCTCTGATTAAGGATGTAAAAATACTTACCATCTATTACAATACATAATGGTGTATATGTTATATCGTCAGGGGAATTATGGAATGTCAATATTTTAGCGTGATTATATGATTAAGACAACAAATTCGTTTTGTAATGATTTTAAGTGAACATGGTCATGACTTAGCTTGAATAAACAATATGATTAGGACAAGATAAATTATATTCCTCTTGATTTGCCCCATATGTCAATTTACGGGAAGAGAACTTGATGTATTCATATCTCTTCCTTTTTGCTAAAGATTGTTCTTTCAATTTTGTGTAACTTTGTGTGGTAGGGGTAAGTCAAACCCCCATAACCAAGGATAGATATTTGAGGTTAATGGCTTAAATAAATTTTAGAAAATGTCAATTAGGTATTGATGTGAATCAAGATTTGAAGTTTATGAATTCTGAATTTAACTCATTGAAATTATTGAGTTTTAATTTTTTATGATTTATACATATTAAATATTTTTTTAAGACAAACACAAGATTTAGATCAAAACTATTGAGTTCTACTGAACTCGTATCATGAACATATTATTAAGGGACTTATGTTGACTCCAAAACTACTAAAAATGTGAGTTCCCGATGGAATTTCTTGACATAATCCATCGAGAAATGGTTTGATAGAAATATTTTCAACAGACTTTTATCGAAAATCTAATATTTCCAACGGCATTGTTAAGAGTTTCATATCGGATATGGAATGGGAACATGAACTCCTTATATGGACTTGAACAATCCTCATCCTATAAGATAGCTTTTGTGTTAAGAGTTCCATATTCGATATGGTATGTAAAAAATGGATCTTAGATCTAACTCAACCCCAAAAATTAGCTTATATGGTGAGGATTGTCTAAATTCATATAAGGAGTTCATGTTTTCATTCCATATCCGATATGAGACTCTTAACCGACATTTCGAAGAAAACCCTGAAAATTTCATGTGGTTTTAATAATGTTTGTTTTTCTAATCAAATAATGGATTGGTTAAGAATATACATCATGAAATCACGATCAAAGAAACACGTATTAAGAGTATATTTAAGAGGCCACCTACTTTTTCTTTGACTTGTTCAAGAAATCTCTTCTCCTCTCTCTCTCATTAATTTGTATTATTTAAAGAGTATTTCTAGTTAAATTTATATTCACAAAACTTCAACTTTCTTCTTCATAAAATTGATAAGTAATTACATAATTTCGACTTTTAAATAATCTTTTTCAATCTCAACTTTTACCAAATATTGTTCAAACGGGCTATAAATAAATTGAAATGTTTTTTTTTAATTCCTTCTCACTTTTTCCATAAGACTTTCATGTCACACAAAAACATATATAAATCTCATAGTTGAATATACTCAACACTTTTACTTAAAATTTGGCTTTAGGTCACAACTTTATTAAGCCACATTCTGCACGTGTATGGCTACAAAATTAAATGAATTTTGTTAGGCTCAAGAATTAAGTGACTTTTCAAATATGTCTCTAGAAAACAAAGTAAAAGAAAACAACATAAAAGAGACAATTGCTTGACGATGATGTTTGATAAAACACTCACATGAGTGGCTCTTATCTTCGTAAACATATCTTTAATGTTTATTTATTTCATTTTGCCTAAAAAACAAATTCTGGCTCAATTGATTTTGATGCTCCTTATCTGATAGGTAATTAAGTTTAGCCGTTCAAACCTTGTTGACATCTAATATCTCAAGTAAAAAGCTCAAATTAAGGACCATTTTGTTACAAGCAATGTCATTTTTTATATTTATATGTTTGAATAAATGTGTTAAATTATTTAGTAAATAACCCTCTTTTTATTTTTCTTGCAACTTACGTACCTTTTAGACCATGAAAAGCTTATGAATAGACGTTAAACCACACTCTAATATTTTGTAAGTTATTATAAATGTTAGACAACGGTCTAATATTCTATTTGTAAGGTTGAACAATATATGAGTAAACATTGGACCGAATCTAATATTATCCAGAAGGATAATTTTGAAGGTTATATTTGAACATCTTTTAAAAATACAAATAAAATTTAAATGGAGACTTAAAAAGGGAACATTTGCGCAAATCAGTCTTCTATGCAAGGGTGACATAAATAGCCAGAAGTTCACAGGATGAGCACATA
The DNA here is from genome assembly GCA_029783415.1 of Anisodus acutangulus. NCBI lineage: Eukaryota > Viridiplantae > Streptophyta > Magnoliopsida > Solanales > Solanaceae > Anisodus > Anisodus acutangulus. The sequence continues at coordinate 969,429 of CM056489.1, read as the reverse complement.
AGGAGAAATATCAGAAACATAGCAAAACATAATATTATTCCAAGAAATGTTCATGCATACAAATTTGTAATCTGTGTGCAAAACTCACACATATTCTACACTAGTTCAAATTCAATTTCTAAGAAAAACGTAGTAGAGACCAACAAGAATTGTGTCCGACTCACGAAACGACTCAAAGAGACCCCTTTAAATGAGCCTCGAATACTCTGCAACTCCTCATGATCACTCAAATCTGGATACTAAACTCGAATCCAGGTTTATTCAATCAACGTCGGGAAGCAGAACTGCAATCCTTCGGTTACACTAATGTTATAACAATAAAAAAAAACACGTAAGTGGCTCGGAGCAGTATCGTTATCTGCTGAGTACCCTGTAGGAGGAGGAAGTCTCGAACTTAACAAACTCTTCTCTTTTAGAAGCTCGGATTCTCAAGAAAGACCGATTACCTTTCCAGTAGATGTGTCAATGTCAATCTCGTAGAAACAAGGCCTCGTAGGCAAACCAGGCATTGTGCTCATCGTTCCAACAAGAGGATAAATGAATCCAGCGCCAATGCTTGCTCTAACATCCCTGATGGGCAGGACGAATCCACTCGGAGCGCCCTTCTTCGCAGCGTCATGCGAAAATGAATATTGTGTTTTTGCCATGCAAATTGGCAGATTCGAAAATCCTTGCTTGCTATACATCTCAATCTGTTTCTCAGCCTAATAGCACAGATATCACAAACTCATTGTTAATGATATATACCAAAAGAATTTCACTGCATGTAACTATGCATTCAACCCACGCTGCTTGGGCTATTCAAAATTGCCTCTGCGTGCGTGTCGGGTCCTCCAAACATAGTGCATTTTGGGAGGATCCAAATACAGCAACACTTCAGAGAGTCCGGGCAACATAGCATTTAACGATATCAAAGTCTTCTATCAAACTAAATTACATAACAATCTCAAATGGATCAGTGATAGTTTTTAACATTGTGATCAACATAAAAGGTGTGTTAAGGGATCAATCAGTCTATATGTACCAACACCTTCAGCAACAAATTGCAAGGCAAAACATGACTAAGAGAAAAAAATTATTATCAAATGCTACATAGAGGAAGTTATCATTGGTTAATTGGTTGTAAAATTATATTTATGGGGAAACTACAGATACGAAAACAAGAGCAGATGCAGAGTTTGATAATGTTGGCTCTTAAAAACTTATCAGTGGATAAGGTTAAATGCATGCATAATAACATCTTGATGGATATATTTTCCTGCAAGGTTGACGTAAGTTCTTCCTCGAGTTCCGATTTTAAGATTACAGACCGAGCTGAAAGACAGCATTGTAAGGGAATTGCAGCATTCGGTGCACAGTACAACTCGTGACCTAATGATGCTTAATGTCCTCATGTCTTATAAAGGTGAAAATATGGATTAATACAGCAGTTCTGGTTGTAAATGTTCCTTTATAGGTCATTGATGCAAACATTTATAGACACCTGCCGGTAGGCGGTAGCTCCTATTGAGTTGAATAAAATTAAGAGTATTGTGTAGCGGCATAAGTATGCTAATCGTAAAGGGATATGGAAAGAAAAACCAGAAGCAAACAAAGGCAAGCATAAAATAAGATTGTTAATTGAGGCATCCAAAATGTGGTGTTTATGATAAGAGCAATTCAAAGAACAAAAACTGTCGTGCCTTTGTAAAAAAAAAAAAGGGAACTGTATTGAGACATCAAATTCAATGAAAAGATTAGATTTTTTTAACAACTGTGGTGCCCAGGCCTGCTTGCACGCAGCTCGACTAATTCCATGGGGTACCTGCTACCCTCCACCAGCACAGGTAACGGGTTACTCTATCCACTCTTCATCTTCTGGACAATATGGCTGGAAAGAAACAAGGCTTGTTTTGAAGGGCATAGAGATCACATTCCTAGAGTTAAAACTAAGTGTGTGCAGAATCTCTACTTCTGGTGTAATAGGAACATGTTAATTAATTTAGACCAGTACATGGATTTTCTGGAGTTGCTAAGTAGAGAAGAATAGCAGATTGTCTGGTCAGGTCTTGTTTTGTTTCTTGTACCTTCTTGGTACTGTTTCAATAATACTTTACCTTATCGGAAAAAAAGGGGGATCCCTACATAAAAACAACTACTGATGCTGGGATCCTTAGTTGCGGAACTATCCATGACATCGGGGAGGTACATTTTCCACGTATCACCGATATTCCTATCATTGTTTTCCCAATTGCAGATACTTGATTTGAGTTGAAAATGGATCAAATACTATCAATTTTCTCCTTTTGAAATGAAGGTCATAGAGGTAATAAGCCATGCAGGCAGGAAAGCATATTATATTGATCGACTGATCCTATGTCTAAGTGTGGTTTTATGGAAAGCAAACCCTGTGGTAAATACAATAGGTGCTAGGTGATACTTTTCAGCCTAGCAAGTGATGTTATGTTGATCTCCAAGCTCTCTCTATATGTTTTGTATATTATTATAGTGTCACCAATTTTTACTCCTCTTTGCAACTAAGTTAACTAAGAAGGGGAGCCTTGGAGCAACGGTAAAGTTGACTCCGTGTAACCTCTAGGCCACGGGTTCGAGCCGTGGAATCAACCACAAATGCTTGCGTCAGGTAGGCTGCCTACATCACAATCCCTTGGCGTGCGGCCCTTCCCCGGGCCCTGCGTGAACGTGCGATGCTTTGTGCACCGGATGCCTCTTTTTTTGTAACTAAGTCCACTACTACAACAACTTTTATGCGGCCTCTTTCTGGACTAAAACCAGTAAATTAGCCACTTGTCATTTACTGTTAAATTAAGGCCCAGCATCAAATCCAGCCATTCTCAGCATTTTTTTTTTGATAAAAGCATGCATATAACTTCATCAACCGGTAGGCCGCACCTCGGATGCCCGCTTTATACAACAACAACATACCCGGTGTAATCCCACAAGTAGGGTCTGGGGAGAGTGGTGTGTATGCAGCCTTACCCCTACCTTGTGAAGGTAGAGACGTTGTTTCCGATAGATTCTCGGCTCAAGTAACGCAACCCGCGTAATTTATACACTCACAGAAAAAAGGGTCACCCGCTCTTACATTTGATTTTACTTAGATGCACAAGCTCAACCTAGTCCTACCAACTCAAAGAACAAGCAGCAGATAACAGGCCTAACAAAGCAAAGCATCTACGAAATGTAAACTTAACTCTCGCATCTGTAACAACTATAAAAGATGTTAAAACACCAAATTGCTTTTCTGAATTTCTTCACGTCCGTAGAGAAAGACTAAAAAAATCAGAAATAAAGTGCAGTAATAGGTATAAGCAATAGAACAATTTACCTCTTCAGAGTACTCTACTCCATCAGCACCGTACGATTTTGCTATTGCCTCTATTTTATCTTTGATACCTACATCCAGCGGGTACAGGAATTTTAGTGGCTGTGTTGCATTCTCACAGGCCTTCTGAACTGCAATTCCGAGGTCCACCTGAATAAACAATTCCAGCTTATCAGTGTTTCAAATTAGCAACTAGAAAACCCCATAGCCAAACGGTCAACACAACACCTTTACAAGTTTTTTCATGTTATTGTCCAAAATAAGGATGGAGGATTGAAACAACTCAAAGGTTCTTATATGGTCATACCTTCATTTATATCACATAAATTCATGCCAAAGTGCGAGAATCTTCAAGTTAATAAACTAGATCCAAAAGCTTAAAAAACTTTCAATTGATTAATACTCCTAAACTGGTGAACAGCAGGCTACCAAAAAATAAAAAACTAATAAAATAATACTTGATAATGATACTCCTAAAAAATAAATAAATATCTAATTTTTCTATTCATCTACACGTTTTTTGGGATCACACTTGTTGTGAGCACAATGTGTTGCTAGATAAGAATCAAGAGTACGTAGTTTCAAATCCAAAGTTATTCCAGTATGTAGAACAAAGCTTTTGACTTGGCTTCTTTTTGTTTCATTTTGGGATAACAAACAATTATGGCGACCATTACGAGTAAAACAAAAATAGCTTAAAGCTCTTGCTAGTACCAAAATTATGTCCCGCCAATCATGCATACGCTGTTGGCTTAATAATGGATTTGTAAGGACATTTAGTTAATCCTGAACCAAATATTCTGCAGAAAATTATATTGTCAATTTGGATAATTGCTTCTCTTGACTGAACATTTTGACCTTTTTAGCATGTGTTCTGTTTGAAATCCAACATTCTTTTCCATTACATCTTCTTTTTTGTTTGGCTGGATACATCGACAACCCCTTAAACTTGCCAATAAATTTCATTTAGACTCATTACAGCATGTTTCAATTGAGCACCGAAACACATGATAGAGTGTTCCTATTAAACACTTCCGGCTCAAATTTTGAAAAAGCTTTTATGCGTGTTGTCAAACGTCCATTATGTAGACAAGTTATCCACTTAAAATGTCGCTTTCCTTAATTATATGCATTAGCCTCAATAAGCCTTAAAACAGGCATTTTCCAATTGAGGTTGATGTATAAAAGAGATAACATATTTTATGTAGTATGTGCAAAATCTTTTCCAAATTTTGAGTTAGGAGTGTCTAGTAGGAACAATTTATCATATGTTCAGGTGTTTAATTTGGAACAGGCAGTAGTTCGAGTGTCTAAATGAAATTCTCTGACAAGTTTTTAAGGGGTTGTCGATGTATTCGACCTTTTTGTGTGTGTGTGCAGGGTAGGGAAAGGAGCACTCATCCACAGAGGTCCAATGATTACATGAAAGACTTACCGCTCCTTTGCCACCATGGGCATGATGAGTACAAATTACTGCATCAAATGCTCCTGCAGCTAATGAAGCATTTTTAACTGCATTTAGTTCTGCTTCGGTATCAGTTGAGAATGCATTAACGGCAACCACAACATTTGCACCATAAGCTTTTGTATTTGAAATATGCCTAGCCAGATTCACACAACCAGCTTCCACTAGTGCGAGATTCTCAGTTACATAGGCACTGTCGAGAGGCTTTCCAGCTGTCACTTGAGGTCCTCCACCGTGCATTTTAAGAGCTCTTACGGTGGCCACAATAATAGCGCACTGAGGTTTCAAGCCGCTATATCGACATTTGATGTTCATAAACTTCTCCGTCCCAATATCAGAACCAAATCCAGCCTCCGTGACCACGAATCCACCGGGTCCTACAAGCTTCAACGCAATCTTGTCAGCAACAATAGATGAATTTCCGTGCGCGATATTCGCGAAGGGACCCGCATGAACGAGAACCGGGGTGCCTTCAAGAGTCTGCATAAGAGTAGGATTAATAGCATCTTTCATCAAGACAGTTAAAGCGCCTCCAACCCCGAGATCATCAGCTGTAATTGGATCACCAGCCTTGCTATTCCCGACTACCATTTTTCCCAGCCTCTCTCGCATATCAGCTAGTGATGTCGTGAGGGCAAGAACTGCCATTATTTCACTAGCAACTGAAATATCAAATGCCGTCTCCCGCACCATCCCCTTCTCTTCAGGGCCCTGACCTACCGTAATTTTTCTCAAAAATCTATCGTTGACATCCATGACTCTTCTCCATGTGATGGAAGCGGGATCTAAATCTAGCCTAGCGAATTTAGTGATCTCTTCAGGAGTAAGGTCTTCGGGGGCCGTCTTGTCAATACCAAGTTTCTTCAAACGTCTAAACATTATGTCACAGAACTTCCGTTTACCTTCTTTATTCGGCGGGCATAACCTGTTAAAGAGAGCCTTGTCGGACTGTGTAGATTCGTGGAAGATTCGTGTATCAATGGCAGCAGCCAATAGGTTATTTGCTGCTGTTATCGCATGAATATCTCCTGTCATGTGAAGATTGAACTCATCCATCGGTATCACTTGACTGTAACCGCCTCCCGCAGCACCACCCTTGATTCCGAATGTCGGTCCTTGTGATGGTTGCCGCACACATGTCACAACCTGAGAGCACGTCACAAACTGGTCAGAGAAAAAAATAGACAGCAAATATAGGACGCAAAGGCAGACATGGATAATGCCTTCTTATCAAATAACATGAAAACAATTATAGTGCTATATGCTAAAAATCTAAAAATGCATGGACATCATTTGGTCAGCTATAAGTTACTGATTGAACTTCAGCTAAGAATATAATCCTGCGTGTATACCAGATAGACTTGAAATCTAGATGGGGTTTAGAATCTCTAAGGAAATTAGGATAAAAAGAGGAACACACGAGCAAAATTCAGGAGGGAGAGATTCAGCAAAAAGGAATAACCAAATCTTTATAGAGGCTCGCTCCCTCTTTTTCCAAGAATTCATCCACTTCCCTTTACTCCATAGGGCCTTCTCTAATAGGGAAAAGCCTTCCATTTCCATCAAATGACCCGGCCTCCCCTGGCTCAGAAGGAACGCTAGCTATATGCTTAACACATGCAAGTCGAACATGATTTTCGGTCATTATATTCCATGGGAAGAGGGCCAGGTAGCACTACCATACAAGCCAAAAAGGACATCTTAATTGGATTACTTTTTGATGAATTAAAATCTTTAATTGATTACTAAAAAAGATTCCACCAAAATACAAGACAACAAAGACTGACTCGAATAACAGAATCTAAATCTTGATTAAGACACCTCAAAATGAAAAACTCTTGTTTTTACCTATCCAACTTCTCAAAATATCGTTCGACTTCTCTCTGATATCCATCAAAACCAAATAATATTACCACATTTCTTCACTTATCTATTATCCTTCTTTACAAGTTTAAATGACAACATATATTTGTTTACAAGCATATATTAGCTTAAAGTTAAGATACATATAAATAAGTATTCATTTTCTCTAAGTTGGTGAGACAGATATCCTATAGAGAATTTGAAGTTACCTTTTTATCAAGGAAAGCTCCCAAAGCCTGGCAAAGACCGACCGTGGTGGTGGACTTCCCTTCTCCAAGAGGGGTTGGAGTTATCCCACCAACCACCACATAATACCCGTCCTCACTTCCTCCAACCTCATCAAGAACGGATAAAAGCACCTAGAATCACAACAAATTCAACATATCAACTCACCAACCATAAAAGAAAAGCCAACATAGTAATAGCAATACACAAAAGCACATGTCGCATTCATAGTAAAACACCTCAAAAACTCAACTTTGAAAAACTGCAAAATCGAAGTTCCTCATCATCATCGAAGTACCTGATGAGTAATAATCATTCAGAAACAAAAAGCAGTATTACAACATGTGAATACCCATAAGACTTGTAGTTATCATGTAATTGACTACATGTATGATGTAATTATTAATGTTATCATGTAATTGACTTGTAGTTATCACGTAAGCTGAAGAAATCAGCTTCCTTTGCTATTGAGAACACAAAAGGAACCACATTTATGCATCTCAATCACATTACTCTTCTATGCAGACCAAGCAAAATCTAATAAATCATCAGAACATTACAGCATAACAAAAACAGCAACAATTACTACGTCCAGTGGCAGATCTTAGTGGGGGGGGGGGGGGGGTTGTGGCCCCCCTCAAAAAACTTTAATAAATTTTTTTTATTTTATATAACTCAAAATACACAATCTGCCCCAAATCGCAGAAAGCCCTAAGCCCCTAAATTTGGCTTTTCTTAGATTGGCGAGAAACTTCCTTATCGGCAAAGTGAAGCAGCCTTCGAAGTCTTAATACCGTGTCACAATGAAAGGAAAAAGCAGATCTACCCACAGATCTGGCCGGAGCCGACAGCAAGCTTCAAGAGAGAGGAAAGCGTCACCAGATCCCCTGGCTAGATATTGTCATTAATTTGCTCTAAATGTTCAATTCATGTACTTATGTCAATTTAGGGTTAAAATTTGTCTTATTCCATTGTTAAACCGAGATGCAAACTCATTTCATTATTAAAAATCCAATTGCTTTAGTCTTTAAAAAGAAACCGAAAAGGATGAATTTTGAAGTTTATCTTAACTAAACAAATTCAAATTCAGTTCTGCCTTTGAAAAACCTGAAATTATTTCCTTAAAAAAGCTGTTTTAGGATTAGTTTTCTATAAAATTGATTTTTTGAAAGTTGAGTTAAGTCATGAAAGTGGGTCTTTCTACCATTTCTAAGGATCTTAGCATCGTTTGCCTACATGAGACTTCAACTAAATTTTAAAGTGTTCCAATAAATTAAACAGTCTTTACAGTTGTGTTCCTATTTAGATTTAATGTGTAGTCCTCCCTTGATTTTCAATTCTGTTTTTGATGTAGTTTTCTAGTATTTTCGTTTTTGCTTGCAATTCTGTTGCTTTAGCATGTTTAATGTATTTCCAATTCTGTTTGGTGTACTGAAATGAGTATGAATTAGTTGATTAGGTGCTTACATATTAATGCTTTAACAGATTAACTATTCTTTTATGTTTGTTTCTTTGATAATTGATTTATATATTTTTTAGGAGTGTTAGTTGGTACGATGGTCCAACTTAAGAAAATTGATGCATTTTTCAAGAGGAACGCTTCCAACAAAGATGAAAATTGTATAGCTTCAACATCGACACTTGAAAAGCACCATTCCGATGATCAAACGGTTCAACTGGATGAGCAACCTTGCAAGATTCAAGATTCAACGAAGGGCATCACTTTAATTCTAGGTACGTCTTTCCTTTTATATTATATTTTTGTTGTGTTGATGTTATTTTGAATCTTTGATAAAATATAAATATTTCAATTATAATATTTTTGTTAGTAGTTACCGGCTTACCGCCTCCCCCCCCCTTAATATTTTGGGCAAGTTCCGCCACTGACTACGTCTCAATCCCAAACAAGTTGATGTCAGCAATACGAATCCCCGCTTCTTTATTTCAGATCATTTCATATCATCATCATACTAAAAATTTACAATTGTACAATTAATGGCTAGCATAAAATCATGGTATCAGCAATTGAAATCTTTTTTATTTTATTTTAACTTTTATCATTAGGCAATACTTTTAATACAAAATGAATGCCAACCAATACACATCTATTCTTCAAATCACCCAAATCACCATGGCACCACCAAGGTGAGCAAAAATCAACAAACAACAACAAACTGCTAAAGAAAATCCAGAAACAAATAAAAGAAACACAATTAGCAAAGAAAACAGACGTAACAAAATTTGTTAACATATGGATTTACATATAATGGTGACCTGTGAAAAAAGGTATTACCTTGGCTTTATACTTTCCATACATATCACATAATTCTGGGGGCTAAGATTGAATTCTTGAGCAATCTCAGAAATATGAAGAGGTTCAACATGAAATCTTTTGTTAAAGTTTTAGTTTCCTTTCATCAAGCAATACTTTACTACAAAATGAATTCCAACCAATACACATCTATTCTTGTAAACAAGCAAATCACCATAGCTTCACCAAGGTAAACAGAAAACAACAAAAATAACAGAAAATTAATTCCAGAAACAATAAAAGTAAGACAGAAAGCACAGGAAAGAGACTTAATAAGCAAATTTGTGACCTTTTTTTTACCTTGGCTTTATGCTTTCCATATAAATCATAATGATGAGGACTAGGATTGAATTCTTGAGCAATCTCAGAAATATGAAGAGGATCAATAGAATTAGCAATATCTATATCTGCTGGAACAGGAGAAACAACTTTCAATTTCCTTGTTGTCTTCCCCGTGATAATTTCTTTATACCCTTTTTTTTTCTCATTCTTGAAATTCAAAGATCTTGATTTTTCGTTCAATGGGTATCTTAAAGATTAGATTTTTAGATAAGAAAAAGGTTCAAACATGAAGAAAAAAGAGTCCAAGTCAATTATTGCCAATATTCCACCCACCCCCATTGTCTGGGGAAACTCCAACTCCCCACATACCACCCCACATCTCCGCACCCCCCACCCCCACCCCCGCCCCTCGCCCTACGCAGTACCACCACCCCTCATCCCCCTCCAACTCCCTCCCACCCCATCTCCATCCTCATAGTAACAACAACAACAACATACCCAGTGTAATCCCACAGGTTTGGGTCTAGGGAGGGTACCACCCTCATAGTATTTGCTTAAACTATATATAAATGTTCTTGGACAATATTTTATGCTTATTTAACAAACACCGGAAAATAAGTAAGAAAACCACTTATTTTTCTTCATACCAACCACATTACACACCCTTAATACAAAATGAATGCCAACCAATACATGTCTATTCTTCTAATCATTCAAATCACCATAGCATCAACAAGGTAAACAAAAAACAACATACTGCTAAAGAAAATCAAGAAACAATATAAGTAACACAAAAAGCACATGAATTAGACTTAATAGGCAAATTTATAACCTATGAAAAAAGGTGTTACCTTGGCTTTATACTTGCCATACAAATCATAATGCTGAGGGCTAAGATTGAGTTCTTGAGCAATCTCAGAAATATGAAGAGGTTCAACAGAATTAGCAATATCTATATCTGCTGGAACAGGAGAAACAACTTCCAATTTCCTTGTTGTCTTCCCCATGATATTTTCTTTATACCCTTTTTTTTTCTTATTCTTGAAACTCAAAGATCTTGATTTTTCCTTCAAAGGGTATGTTAAAGATTGGATTTTTAGATAAGAAAAAGGTTCAAAGATTGATAAAAAGGAGTCTAAGTCGATTATTGGCAATAGGGTGTTGTTGTGTCTTGTTGTCTTTGTTGAAGAGATGTTGACACTATAATTAGATAATAGTAATATCATAATTTTGACGGGTTTGAAGGTGAGTTGAGTGGGTGGCATACATTGAACTTAGTGCCATCCTACATAGATTTTTGTGGTAGATTTTTTAGTGCGCCCAACACTTGGGGGGAAAGAATTTTGTGTATCATGCGTATGGAGTAGTAATTTATTACCTTCAATTTATCTGACATAATTTAACAAATCAACAACTACAATAATATACCCGTATAATCGAATGAGAAAATAATAGAGTATACGCAAATTTTACCTCTATCTTAATGGATAGAGAAGTTATTTTCAATAAACTCTCGATTTTGAATAATATAATTTTACTAATAAAAAATAAAAGAAAAATCTCAAAATATCATTGGTTGAGGAAGATAAGGAATTATAATTCTAAAAACGTTGAATATTCTATCTCATGTTTGGTACGATATTTTGATTATAGAATTTGTTATACCTATCTAGTATCATTTCATATTGCATTCTATGTAATGTAGATAACAATCCCTGAATTATTAATCTTGAAATAAAAAACAAAACAACACTTTGTCCTTCTCCAAAGCTTTTCTTTAATATTTTTAGAAAACGACAAAGTTAAAATTAAAAATAAAAGCTTATTGTAATTATCTAATTTAAATCGAGCACATAATTTGTATTATATCTTATATATTTTATTTTTAATTTGATGAATTAAATATCTGTCGATAAGATAAGATTTAAATGTCTTGTTTTGATCAAGTAAAAATGTCTAAAAGATAATTTGTGGAGTACAAGTATTGAGGTGACAAATCGGAACAAATAGAGAGGTATCTTGGGCTATTTCACCAATTTAAAAATATTTTTTTAATATAAAAATAAATTCAAAATTACCGACAAAACTGAGTGATGTAAGTAATCTCGTTTTGTCATTCTTTTGCCCCCAGGGGCACAGGCGAGTTGGTAAGTGGCAAGGTGATTGGGGTACAACCACTCCAACGTCGCGGGTTCGAATCCGTGTGGTGACAGTCATTGCTGGAATATTGCAAGGGTTGTTGCTGGGTTCGTGTCCCGTTGATCCTCTCCCTTGCAGGGCTGCCACTCGCGCATATCCCTCGATTTACATCTCACCTGGCCAAGGGGCCTCTGGTACAGGTGTGTGGTTTCGCCTTCAGGACTTTCCCCTTCACAAAGTAATCTCGTTTTGTCTAATAAATTAATGAGTAATATTATATCAAATCTATTATGGCAAATGAAAGGATTTTATTCGATAGAATAAGAAATGATTACTATTTTAAAAATCAAATATTGCAATGAGATTGATGAACATGTGTACTGCCACTTCACTTGTGAATTTAAAATTGTAAAAAGATCCATCTTGAGGATTCTTTTTTAAAAATATATTTAATTTATAACTAATTTCCCTTTAATTTCACACACGAGGTCTTCAACAAGATTCTTTTCCTCGAGTCCTAAAGTTTGTGTAGCACGTGTTTTTTTTTATTTCTTACTTGGTATTTGGTAATTTTTTTAGAGCTTTGATTAATTGCGTAAGGCTAAAGATAAAAAGGAAAGCATTTTTTAAGAGAATTTTTTCATTCTCATGACTCAAATTCGATATGTCTAATTAAAGATAGAGAAATCGTACATATCCCACTACCATCCTTGGTATAACATTTGTTCTTGCTCCTAACACACCCTTTTTCATTTGATATTTTGTCACAATCAAGAGATAATAGTTCAACTTTTTCCTAAGGACATGAGTGATGATTGGTCGAGGGGCCTTTGAATGCCTAAAGAATAGATTGTAGTTGAATACATATAAGTCGGGATGATTAGGTGCTAATTAAGGTATGACGAATTTCAAAAGGTGAGACATGATTATATTGATTAGCTTTAGGTTGGAGTAGCATACTTTGACAACTTACAGTTGAGTACTCTTTGATGGATTCACTCTGTTATTGCCTCTTATTCTTGATGGAAAGATCGGAATTACGGCGAGTGACAAATTTTTTTATATCTCTTTATTCATTTGTGATTGTATTTAATTGAAATCGAGTTTTATATGCAGTCTAATTTATATCTTATAATATTTATGATAGCATGAATATTAATGTGTTAGTTTGAATGAAAACTCATAGAATTATAAATTGTGAAAGTTAGGCTGAAAAGGTATTTGAGATGTAATAAAACGTATATAGTGTCTCTATAAATCGATTTTTTTAACAAAAAGAATAAAAAGGTTTGGAACTTGATATTTATTATAAGATATATTAATGTATTGCTACTTCTACATCAAATAATCGATCTATTAAAAAAACGATAGTCTACATAGGTCAATCTTTAATTTAAAAGACAAAAGAAGAGATTTTTATTTCTCTTTAAATAGATATAAAAACGTCATGTTAAATTATTTCCAGATTGAAAAAATTGGTTGAAAACCTATTAAGTGGAGATGCGGTGTCGATCCCCGTACCTCTCTCATGCTAAGCGAATGCTCTACCATCTGAGCTACATCCCCTTGTCGCTGTTGTGTGTTTTTAGTTTCCATCTTCTACAAGAAACAACGTGAAAAATCTAGACTCGTAAAGAAAAAAGGTAAGTGGGGGCATTTGGGAAAGTCAGGTAGATCGGGTGTCTTTATTCAAGCGATGGTACAAAAGAAGAACCAACTGAAGTAAGAGGTTGTGGGACAGGGAAAAGAGTCGAGTCAATCAGGCTCGACGATCGGAGAACCAAAACGAAATCAGAATTTGACAGATAAAAAAGCAAGGCTTTCTCGAAAAAAATGCTTTTGCAAAAATAAAACGAATATCAACTACTATAAGGAAACACTATGCTTTTATATGTAGTTATAGTGGAGTTCAAAAAGGAGTTGATCCTCGTGTAAGGTATATACTATTGAAGGGGACATTTATGATAAGTAAGACAAAGCGCAGACATATATTTGTCAGTAATTTGGTTGTTGAGTAAGATATATCGGGGTTACATAATGATGAGATTATTTAATTTATAATATGATTTTTTTGGGAGATACTTGATTCATTGAACTAAAAATGAGATATTTATAGTATAAAACATGTATTTAGCTTTACACGAGATAAATTAAGATAAACTTTTATTTTTAATTTTAATCTTGACTCTTTAAAAAAAACTTTGGGAGAAGAACTTTGGAGAAAATACAACTTTATCATTTTATTGTATTTTATCCCGTGATTAGTAATCTTGAAATTGTTATACTATTGAGTGTGGTATAAAATAATATCACAGTTGTGGTATAAATAATCGTATGATCTAAAGATCCTTACAGACTAAAAAGTCACTCATATTACAAATCAATCTTTTAGACTATTTGCTGATTTGCTCAACAGTCCTAATATTTGAAATGTTTTGAATTGGATGCAAAAGTAATATCATAATGAGCCATCAAATTCATCAAGTTCTGAAGGCAATTTATGTACAGTTAACAGTTAGAGAAATGCAAAACTGGAACCAGTAAATAGAGTACACCTTTTGTGTAAACATGTGTTGCATAAGTTAATAAAATATCCTATTGAGTAGCTTAAATGGTTTAATACAAAATGTGACAAAAAGTGAGTGTTAGATGATATTAATCTCCTTTGGGAAGTCTTTCATTAATATCAAGGTATATATAGAGTATAATATTAATCTCTTATACAATAGGAATCCTAAGCCTATACAAAAGAGGAATCCTAGTCTTACCATAATTATATTTACACAATATATGGAAATATTCTAATTATGGGTAGGGAATATATTGTTTCCTATATTTACACGTTTACACACCCCCTCAGTCGGAGCGGGAGGAGGCCGGACGCTGAGACTGGATTTGAAGTCAAGAAATAACTGTTTGGGAAGTCCTTTGGTAAATATGTCTGCATACTGATAGGATGATGGAACATGTAACACTCTGACATGGCCTAACGCAACTTTCTCACGAACGAAGTGTAGGTCTATCTCAATATGCTTGGTTCGCTGATGTTGAACCAGATTATGAGAAAGATAGATGGCAGAGATGTTATCACAATACACAATAGATGCCTGACGCAAAGGACATCAAGTTCTAACAAGAAATTTACGAGCCAACAAATCTCGGCTACTACATTTGCAACGCCTCTGTACTCGACCTAAACCTTTGAGCGAGATAGGGTAGCATGTCGCTTGGCAGACCAAGAAATCAGATTATCCCCTAAGAAAACACAAAAGTCTGAGGTAGAGCGTCGCGTGTCCGGACACGCTGCCCAATCTGCATCCGTATATGCAAGCAACTTGTCTGGTGCAGAGGGGTATAGGTGCAAACCATAATCAAGAGTGCCCTTAATGTATCGAATGATACGCTTAAGAGCAGTGAAATGAGACTCACTGGGGGCATGCATGAATAAGCACACTGTTGAGCGGCATAAGTTATGTCTAGCCTGGTGAATGTGAGATCTTGAAGTGCACCGCAAGGCTCCTATACTGATGTAGGATCGAGACTGGAGCACCATCCATAGTTCGAGCTTAGATTTGGAATCAACTGGAGTAGGCACCTCTTTGCGGTTCACCATCTTAGCCACAGACACAATCTCTTCTGCATACTTACGCTGACACAAGAACATATGATTGGCAGACCTGGTCACTGATATCCCCAAAAAGTAACTCAGCTTCCCCAAATCAGTCATTGCAAATTCGGACTTGAGCAAGACAATAATCTCATTTTTCAATCCGTCGGATGAGGCAGTACGAACAATATCATCCACGTAAGGTAATAAGTAAGCAGTGCTACTACCTCGATGAAAAATGAAAAGTGATGTATCACTCTTGCTGCATACAAACCCAATCTGCAAGATATACCTGGCAAAGCGATCATACCGCACACGGGGGGCCTGCTTCAGGCCATATAGTGACTTACGGAGACGGCACACATAGTGAGGAACTGCTGGATGGGTGAACCCTGGTGCCTGATGCATGTAGACTATCTCTCTCAGATCCCCATGTAAGAATGCATTTTTCACATCAAGCTGATGGATCGGCCAGTGTTTGCCCGTGGCAATGCTCAAAACTGTGCGGATGGTAGCCGGTTTGACAACCGGGCTGAAGGTCTCACCACAATCAATGCCCTCCTGCTGATTTGTGTCATTAGCCACAAGACGGGCCTTATACCTCTCAAGATCCCCATTGTCTCTGAACTTGTGACGAAATAGCCACATACAATGAATGACATTCACCCCCTCAGGTCTAGGTACTAGATCCCACGTGTGTTGTTTAGTTAAAGCATTGAATTCCTCATACATAGCCGCATTCCAATTAGGGTCTTGTTTGGCCAATTTTGGGTTGTTTGGAAGTGGAGAGATGGTTTGGGCAGACAAGTTGAAATGGACTTTGGGTTTGAAGATTTCATGCTTTGAACGAGTTTCCATTGGATGGGTAGGGACAGTGGATGGCGGAGTGGTGTCTAAGACGGGGGGTAAAGTCGGATAAGGAGAAGGTGAGGGCGAATCCGTCGGAGGCGTCACGGCTCCTGGATCGAGAGTCGCGGCGCTAGAAGGTTGACAGGCTTCTCTGAAGTTTGGGCGCCGCGGCTCTGACGACGGAACAGAGGATGTGAGTTGTTCGATTATGAGGGGAGAGATGGCAGACTCGTCAAGAAATGAGTAGTCCTGTTTTTGGAATTTTGGAAGATTCGAAAACGGGAATGTGGTCTCGTCGAATGTGACGTGACGAGATATGTGGATCTGACGAGTCGACAAGTCATAGCATAGATATCCCCTATAGTTCGGCAGGAATCCTAGAAAGACACATGGAGTGGACCTAGGAGCGAGCTTGTGAGGGGCGGTGGAGCTAAGGTTGGGATAGCACAGACAACCAAAAATCCGTAGATGATCATAAGAGGGGATTCTATGGTAGAGAATTTCGGTAGGGAGAATATTTAGAGTGTATTCTGACATTTTAGCAGCATAGACCCAGAAGGGTGGGGAGGGAGGCATGAATCAATAGGGTGCGAATCATATTGTTAATGGTGCGGATGATTCTTTCAGCTTTACCGTTTTGTGGTGAGGTGTGAGGGCAGGAGAAGCGAAAGACCATGTCATTAGTGGTACAAAAGCGGTGAAACATAGAGTTGTTGAATTCACGACCATTATCGCACTGAAATGATTTTATGCCTTTTCCAAATTGTGTTTGAATGAACTTGCGAAACTCAAGAAATTTGACAAACACTTCCGATTTAAATTTAAGAGGGTATAACCAAACGTATTGTGAAAATTCATCAAGCAACACAAGATAATATTTATGACCGAGAGAACTAGAGATAGGAGATGTCCATAAATCGGCATGTATGATATCAAAAGGAGCAAATGTAACACTAGTAGATGATTTAAACGGAAGACGAATATGTTTGCCTAAAGAGCAAGAAACACAATTTTGGGCAAGTTTTCCATTACAAGCAATGAAATTGTTGCCTCTAAGAAAAGTAAAGCGGGACTCTGGATGACCAAGCCTATTATGCCAAGTTGAAGAAGAAGCATTGCTAGAGTGACGGAGAGCAAGATCTGGCGTGGAGGTGGAAGTGAATGGATAGAGATCCATCGTGCTATTGCATCTCGTAAAGAGGTGTCCCCGTATGAAGATCTTTCACGGTAAAACCAAAGGGTCAAAATCCACGAGATGCAATTATTACGAGTAAATTGGCGGACAGATATGAGGTTCTTAATCATGTGTGGGGCATATAGGGTGTTTTTTAGGGAGAAGGGTGGATGAGGAGGTTGTGTGTATGAGGTACCATAACCCTTAACTGAAATGTGTTGTCCACTACCAACTGTAACATATTGAGGATACTTTAAACTAAACAGTTTAGGAATAGTACCTGCAGACTTGGTGACGTGAGATGTGGCGCCTAAGTCCATGTACCAAATATTGTCAGGTTGTTGCATAGAGAGGGTGATGAACGTCTGACCCAACTCAGTGGGTGTCATGCTGGAGGAGGGCTGCCGGACCTGACCTTGCATGAAGTGGGCTCTTTGTGGGTGGGCGGGGGCCTAACAAACGGGTAAGAATCTGATTGTATGGTTCTTTGGTCTTGGAATGGACTAAGCGTATGACTCTGAGCCCAGGGCATCGCGGCTCAGATCTTGGGCGTCGCGACTCATCGGGCGCCGCGGCATGACTCTGTCTTGAAGCCATGGCTGTAAACAGCTGGCGAGAGCCGCGTCCCGCTTGTTTTGCGATCTCTATTCTTTATTCTTCTTTGTTGGTTCTGTTGACCGCGACCCTTGCCATGACCACGGCCTCCTCTACCGCCGCGGCCTTTTCCACCCTTGCCGCCGCGGCCCTGCCGCTGTTGGGAGTTGTCTGGTGGCGTCTGATCTTGGGGTTGTGTGTCGACAGCTAACACCTGCTGGGCGTGCTCATCCTGCTTAGCACGACGGGTTTCTTCGAGCAACAATTGTGAGCGAACTTTGTTAAAACTCGATAGCGGATCTGCATGTTGAATTATGGTGGCCAAAGTATCATATTCGCCCTTAGTAAGGCCAGAAATTATTTGTAGCACCATTTTATCGTCAGTGACAGGCGTGCCGATGTTGGAGAGTTGATCCGCTAGAAGTTTAAGTTGCTTGCAGTACTCAGAGACATTGGAGAAGTTTTCAAGACGTGTTTTGTTGAACTGTTCTTCCAAATACACGGCACGAGTGTGTTTGTTGTCCTGAAAAATTTCCTCCAAACAATTCCACAAGTCAAGGGCTGTGGAGTCAGATTTCATGATAGTAAGGAGCAAATCCTGAGAGATACTACCATATATCTATTGTTTGACGCCGGCGTCGAGACGATGCCAGATAGAATCATCAACCTCCGTAGGGCGCGGAATAGAGTCATCAATATGGTCAAGCACGTTATAGAGACATGCATGATTGTGAAAAAATTCAACCCAGGGAGAATACTGGTTGTGTTCTTGATCAAGAATAATGGGAATATGGTTCTTGATGTTGGAAACAGTAAGGGCGGGGTGAAACGGGGGTGATGACTTTGTGGTGGGATTTGTGGAGGTAGAGGCGTCAAAAAGTGTGGAAGAATCAGGGATAGCCATTTAGAGAAGAGAAGAAAGGAAGAACAAAATCCGAAAAACAAAAAGAAAATCCGGGAAGGCCGCGTACAGAGAGAGGCAAATGGCTGTGTGGAAGAGAAAGGTTTTTAGGGTTTTGTTTATTTGGCTCTTGATACCATGTTAGATGATATTAATCTCCATTTGGGAGTCTTTCATTAATATCAAGGTATATATAGAGTACAATATTAATCCCTTATACAATAGGAATCCTAAGCCTATACAAAAGAGGAATCCTAGTCTTACCATAATTATATTTACACAATATATGGAAATATTCTAATTATAGGTAGGGACTATATTGTTTCCTATATTTACACGTTTACAGTGAGCATGTTGCCATAAGACTTTTTTATAATTGTAGTGTCCGAGTCAGCTTGCACGCAACATGTTATCAGAGAATTGTCATGTTAGTGTTCCAAAACTTTGATCTTATCTAAATAGTTTTGCATTTGCTGCTGAACCTCTGGTGTAAGGCGAGCTCCGGCCATCGACTGGTACTGCTGAAATTTGAACTCATCACATTTTAAAGCTGCAGCTCTACATGCCCTGCTACTACCTGGAGTAGAAAATGTAAAAGTATCATGTCATTTTTGCTGCAATGTAGACCTACAAACGATAAAAAGTCTCGGATTGTGGTGGGACGGATAGGATCCCTCCGCCCTTAAGTCTCGGGTTCGATCTCTGAGAATGAAAAATCCTGGTAAGGAACGATTCCCCCTTTAATAGGGCCTTACGTGGCGCAAATTTGGATTAGGCAAATCAATGATATAAGGAACATAAGGCGATGCACCATTCAGAGAACAATGTTAAAATGAATTCAAAGAGAACATTGTATTCCTCATATTCCTCTAAAGCACCTTTTTGATACAACAACTCACCACTTAGGTCTAGTAGGTTGAATACCACGGGGCAACTCCCGACACTCCTGACCATGGTTATTGCAGCCCAAACCTTTTGATACTCATCTCTCGATGCTCGTATGATACAAAGTTTTGTAATTGGATTCACATACTTCACTGCACAAAATATGGAAGTTCTGAAATTGCACTAAAATTTCTGTGAAGAAGAAAGCAGGCAAACTTCATGCTCGAAAAACAAGCTCAAACTGATCAACTCACCTTGAAACGAATTTGCTGATGAGGCGAGGCTGCATTCACCAAAATTTGTTAAAATGACGTCCCTGATTGCTTTGGTCAAGTTAAACTGAGTGATTACGATGGGCTCATCTGATGCAGTATCTTTATTTGGATCCAGAAAAACCTCCATCACCATGTATCTATTCTTAAATCCCACCATGATCTTTGTTACCTAATGAGCAACAATTTCCATAACACTATACATGTCAGAGTAAGTTCTGGAGTAACAGAAACTTCCAAAACAAATCCACAGATAAAATAGCTTGGTTAAGAATATATAACTTCCTAAAATTGTATAAGAAAAATAGACATGTACATAATCTTCTCCAGATGGAACATCCATAAGGGAAGCAGGATCAGTGGCTTCTATAAGCTATAGCTATGTATGCAATTCCAAATCACCTCGTTATGAAGGCATCAAATGAATTCACAGGCTTAAATTGAATATAATCACGGTCAAAATATATGACAGATGAGGCTATACTAGCTAGTTGCCAACAGTTGCACCACTATTTTTAGAAAAAAATTTAACCTTGAGACACCCCTCAAAACTTCAAAGTTTTACAAACCAAGGAGGCATCAACAATAATTTGGACATCGTAGTCGACATATAACAATTTAAAGAGAGGGATTTAGCATGACAATTGTTTTTATTTTATCTGAAAACATTATTAGATTTTATACGTTCAAATCCTTTGAGCTTACTCCTAGTCTTAGGTTGCCTGATGATGGACATAAATTCAAAAAAAAATGATACTTCAAAAATGCAATCCACATGAGCTAGAAGAAAAAAATTAATACTCCTGACATGGCACGGAGTTTAAGAAAGTAAAGAAGGTTTTTGAATCTTGTGGTCTTAAATTAAAGATATATAGAATGTACCATTGGTCTTAAAACCGGATGTTTTGGGTTAAATATGCAATAGCACGTAAGGAAGAATTCAATAAACCAGAAAGCCACAAACGAATAGCAAGAACTCACGCCAAGAATTTGTTAAGTAACTTCAGAAAACCATGAATAACCATAAATAAATAACCTCGAAGTTTAAACTGAAAGGAACAACCAAATCAGGTGTCAAACAAAAAAACAATCTCAACTAAAGTGACAAGCTTTGTTCCATTCACCAAACCACACAAGTTCAAACATGTAATAAATCTATTTATGACAAACATAAACCATTTTATGGTAACCTAGAAACGAACATTATCAATTCAAAAGAAAACTCAATAACATATTCATAATGTTAATTTTCAACTTAAATCGGCAATTTAATGACAATGTAGGCACAAACTAAAATAAAAAGGGAGCGGTCATGATAGAATTAAGAAACTAACTTTGTATTTGTTCGAGCCAAGGTGTGATTACAACCCCAAAAAAATGTTAACAAAGTTTCTGGTGTGAGAGACAGGATGTAGCGGTTGTGCAGTAGCTGGTCTTGAACTTAATAACCGATGGGGAGATTCAATGGATCAAGAAGGTTGTGATATGAGTGAAGAGGTTCCTAGTTATGGTGGTTAGATGATACGATCCTAACTAGGAAAGTATGAAAACAATAACAAATACGCGGAAATTAAAGATAGGGGAAATCAATAGATGAGATAGAAGAAAAAAGAGATGAGATTAGGAGAAAGAAAGGATTTAATCAACTAATTGTTGTGACTAATCAACATTGCATTGGTTACCAACACCTATTAATCAACAAACAAATATATGAAATCAATCCAAGGGGAAAAGGAGCTTGAACTCATACATGAAAATCTAATCCTATATTATCCAAGAGAAGATAAAGAGTTAAAGAATCCCCCCTCACTAATGTCTACACACTAACCTAAGCTCCATAAAGGAGAAACTACACTCAAAATAGTTTCATCATAAATCTCAAAACCAAGGAATGAAAATAGGCTAAGGCAAGCTTATATAGTTTTGCTTTTACATGCATAGGCTCAATTATTTAGAAACTAGCCATATTTGACATTTAATTATCCAAGCTTGCAATTGTAGCCACATATCAAAAGTTTGGGCTTCTTTAAGGGCAAGCTTTGGGCCTTGGACTCTTGGTCTCTTGAACTCTTCCTCCATCCTATCTCTCATAGCTTGAAGGCCTTACAATGGTTTTCTTCAAGTGCTTCTATAGCTTCATTATCCATGAACTTGGCTTGTAAAACTTGAAAGTCCTTGACTTGACTTCTAGTACAAGGCCTTGGCGAAAGTTGAGCGCTTGAGCCGTCCGATATTGTATCATTAGAGGTTAAGGTTCTATTAGTTTATGTGCAAAGGAGCACAAGAAGATACAGAGGAGGCAGAGGTAGACCAGGATTTGGAGGTGTCGGGTGGCGGGTGCCAAATTTCTTTGAACATAGATATAGTGCTACATACATGGTCTAAATAGGGTATACATTTGGTCTGTTGATATATTATTTTGACAATGGTCAGTTTGATATATTATAGACTTAGGTCTGAATTATTCAGCTTCTTGATTTATATAGACAAATCGATCGAGTGGAAAAAAGTTAATAACTATGATAATCTACCAAGGTATAAACTTTCAATAACATTACTAATTGGCATAATACATAAATAGGTCCTCAAACTTGACCGCAACTGGCAAGTATGCCCTTCAACTTTAGGTGTGCACAAGTAAACACCTCAACTTGACTCTACTTTATCAGTTGAACACTCTAACTTACAAAGTGATCATCTAGACACCCCCAAATTTATGTGTCACGTCAGCATATGTATTTGTGTTTGTGTGTTCAACTTTATACAAGTTGAGGTACTTACTTGTGCAAACCCAAAATTTGAGAATATATTTACCAGCTAAGGCCAAATTTGAGAGTCTGTTTATATATCTTACTAATATCACAAAAGTTTTACATCCTCCATTTACAAGTCTCCTCGAATATGGACACCTTTCCTATGGCAGTACAAGCTACAAAAATAATCATAACAAGATAAAATTGTGGCATTGAAATTTGAAAAATAAGTATACACAAGCCATAAATGGAAGCTCAGATATTGGCATAATACATAACATGCCCTCAAACTTGACCTCAGCTGGCAAGTACAACCTCCAACCTTGGGTGTGCACAAATAGACACCTCAATTTGTATAAAGTTGAACACGTAAACTCAAATGATGACGTGGCACATAAATTTAGGAGGTGTCATTTTGTAAGTTGGTTTGTCAAGACAAGTTGAGGTGTCTACTTGTGTACACCCAAAGTTAGAGGACATACTTGCAAGCAGAGGCCAAATTTGAAGACTTGTTTATGTATTACTAGAAATGTAGATCACCTTTTAACACTCTATTTCGTGAAGATTAATCGATCATAAAAATAAAATAAAAAACTGTAGTGACACTCATTCAACTTCAAAACTTTAGATTTAAAGCTAAAAGTCTTCTTTTTGTTTGTTCTATCTTTACTCTGTATATCATTTTAATTTATATGCCAATGTCCAGCTCTGCGATGAGAGCCTACCCCCTGTATATCAATGTTGCAGCAAATGTTTTTTTTTTCTTCTTTACTATAAATTCAGTTTAGATGTAGCAATCAACTTTCCTTTTATCAAATTCTATAAAGTACAGCAAACAACTTGTTGCTCCTACGAAGAAGCAGCAATATATTCGAAGGTTTCTTTTACAAAATTTCCTCAATTTTTTAAAAGTAAATCCAGAATTACTTCGTAGTAAAGTAAGATATTGAGAAGCTTTAAAAGAGACGATTTAAGTTCGATCTATTATCTACGACCTCTCACGAACTCGTATGAGTATCTAAGATTAAATTGTAGAGAGGTGGATTTCAAGTTATGTAATGGCTATTCCAAATTTGTTAGGCCCCAAACCTAAAGAGTTGTGGCCGATATCCAATGTCTTATTTGATCAGAACTGATTTATAATCACATAAATATCTTTGATTTGTTTTAAATTACAAAATTCAAAAATCATCATTTATTTCTTAAACTTCATGCTCACTAAAATTACTATAATATAAGTTGAGATTGAGAGAAAGTAACACTAGTTACACTAGTGATTTTTTTTATTTCACAAAAAGATGAATTCAAATCTTTTGAATGTAGAAATTTTGTGTCCACTTTTTTTCTAGACAAAAAGAAACCCTCACTTAGGTAGTGTGGAAGTTGCGCGAGGACATAAATCTTTGAACTACAAATATCAACACTCCTTCATAGGAATTACTCTTTTTTTTGTCAAAAAAATTGACCTACTTTGTGATAGAATAATCATTATTATTAATAATAATAATGATGATTATTATAATTAATAGTAAGTAAAATACTTATTTGGTAGATTATCCTTATTAGGTAGATTAGTCATATCTCATTATTATCATTATCTTTATTAGGAAGAGTAGCCTTATCAATTAGAGGATATTGAGCCATGATTCCCTCTAATTAGTTAGATGTACAATTGTATATTAACACAGATTGTGAAATGAAGAAGGGGGGGGGGGGATATTTCTTCTAACATGGTATCAAGAGCATAAAAAAACCTTCTCATTTTTCATCCAAATCCTCCTCTGTTGGCCGAAAATTATCATTTTTTCTAATTGTTTACTCCATTATTGTTCTTCATTTTTTTCCCATCCAACCAACAATGTCTGAATCCAAATCCCTTTACCATCCAGCTTTACGTTTCAAACATAAAAACACATGTTTCTGTCACTCTTGAGATGGAAAATGTTCACTACGCAACATGAGCAGAACTATTCAAAATATGTTGCCGCTCTCACCGGGTTATTCATCACATAATCCCGCCGGAAAATAGCAAAGGGAAGGAATCATTGACAGGTGATGTCTTGAAACTCTGGGAAACTCTTAATGTCACAGTTTTTGGATGGATTTACGCAACAATCTCTTCAGATTTGTTGCACACAATAATGAAACCAGATTCCACTGCAAAGGAGGCTTGGGATCGCTTGCGGGATATTTTTCAAAATAATAAAAATTATCTCGCCATCACATTGGAACAAGAATTCTCCACCATAGATATGACGGATTTCCCAAATTCGTCGACATATTGTCAACGCCTGAAGGTTTTGTCAGATCAACTTAAAAATGTTGGTTCGCCCGTCACCAACAACCGATTAGTCTTATAATTGGTTGCGGGGCTTACCAATGCATATAGTGGTGTGGGAACGCTCATTCGCCAAAGCAATCCACTACCCCTTTCTATCAAGCATGTTTCATGCTAATTCTTGAAAAGGCGGGGTTTGCGAAAAAGGCAGCCACATTTCCGAATTCGAGTTTTGTTGCCACCAATAATAATTCCATGAATTTTGAACAACAAAACAGAGGACAAAAAGGATGAAATTGTAATAAAAATCGAATAGTAATAACCGAAATAACAAAAATAATAGAAATAAAAATTCCGGCGGTGGCGGTGGATAGGGCAGTAGAACCAACTCCGGGGGACAACAGTGGCAGCAGAGTGGTGGGACAGGCCACTAGGCCTGGCAGTGGCCTTGGGCTGTGCCGCCCAGTCCATTCCCAACGGGAAACTGGGCAAGACCAGCCTGCAGGCCCACTGGCCAGCCTAGTGGATACTACCCCAATTTCCAGAATGGGGCGGACCATCTTCAGTTCTAGAATTCTGGGCCTCCCGGTTTTAGGCCAAGGCAGAACGCAGGAAATTCCAGAAGTTGTTCAGTAGCAAATGGGCCTAGCCGACCCAGTAGCAGGAGGCCCACTCGGCAGTGGCCCACCCGACGAATATAGAGTCCGCAATGTACACTCTCGGACTTAATCCACCCGACTCAAATTGGTGTATGGACTCTGGAGCGACGTCTCACATGACGTCCTCCCAAGGTAACCTTTCGTCCTATTTTAATTTGAGCAAAAATAATTGTATTACTGTCAGAAATGGCCATTCTATTCCAATTCAGGATCATGATTCTACAAAATTATCACCACCAAACCCTCCCTTAACTTAAAAAAATGTCCTTCATGCTCCAAAATTAATGAAGAACTTGGTTTCTGTTCGAAAATTTACTACTGATAATTGGGTATCTGTTAAGTTTGATCCTTTTGGTTTTTCCGTTTATGACTTTCATCCGGGGAAGCAAATCATGAGATATGATAGCACATGAGAACTATACCCAATAACATCGTCTATTCAACAGTCTAAGTTTCCTTTTAATTTTGCAGCCTTAGCATCTTCTGTTTGGCATGAACGTTTGGGACACTCGGGAGCCTCGATTTTGGCATCCCTTAAAAAGAATAATTTAATCTCGTGTACTTAAACACCATCTTTGAATAAGTGTCGTTCATGCCCCCTTGGTAAATATGTTCAATTGCCATTTAATTCTTCTACTTCATGCACAATTTTGCCATTTGACATTATTCACTGTGATATTTAGACTTCTCATGTTTTGAGCTCTTCGGGCCCCAATTATTATTTGCTTATGTTAGATGATTACTCGAATTTCTTGTGGACTTTTTCTTTGTCTACAAAATCATAAGTGTTTTCCACATTTCTTCAATTTCGAGCCTTTATCAAAAATCAATTTGAACGGGAGATAAAAAATATTTAATGTAATAATGGTGGGGAATTTGATAATAGGAAATTTTGGGATTTTTGCAAGTCTTATGGTTTGAACTTTCGTTTCACTTGTCCATCCTCTCAAAATGGAAAGGCGGAACGAAAAATAAGAACCCTAAACAATATAATTCGTACATCCCTTACTCATGCTCAATTACCCACAAATTTTTGGCACCATGCTCTTCAAATGGCTACACACATATTGAACATACTACCTCACAAAAACTTGGCCTACCAAGCCCCACTAAAAATCCTTTACATACGGGATCCATCCTACTCACATTTAAGGGTTTTTGGGTGTCTATGTTATCCCTTGTCCATCCACTACCATCACCAAACTTCAACCACGGTCTACTCCTTGTATTTTTTTGGGCTACCCGTCTAACCATAGAGGCTACAAAATATTATGATATTTCTTCCAATAGAATAATCATTAGTCGTCATGTCATTTTTTATGAAACGACTTTCCCATTTGCCTCTCTACATAGGTTTGGACCCCACACCTATGAATTTTTGAATGAAAATCAATCCCCATGGATAACCAAATTTTTTTCACATCCCAAACTCAATGTGTCGGATAACCCAGCAAATTTTGGCCAATTGGGCCACACAATAGTGACCCAGCCACAAGATAATCCAATCCAGAGGACGGATCCAGTCATTGGGCCACTGTCACAGGCCCCAAATCCATTACCGTCCCCCAACTCCCCAGAATCATTAAGGCCCAACAGTCACCCATTAAATTCTCGATCATTTTTAGCCCCAATGTCCAACCAACACGACCCAACATCGGCACCACTAGCCAAACAAACATGCCTAACATTTTGCCTGCTTCACTACTGTTCAGTTCACTGCCAAGCAGGCCAAATACCATGCATGATCCACCAACACCCGCTTCACTACCTGACAGTGAAGTGGGTCGTGACCCAACACCCAGGTCCAATCCATTGTCATTGGTCCAAACTACCTCCCAACGATCAGTTACACGGAGTCAACATGGTATTGTCAAACTCAACACCAAATATAGCCTACACACCCAAGTCTCAAAATCACCATTATCCCGTAACCCTGTGTCTGCACTCTATGATCCGAATTGGAAAATGACTATGGATGATGAATATCATACTCTCATTAATAATAGGACGTGGGAATTAGTACCTCGTCCACCTAATGCTAATATAATCCGGTCTATGTGGATTTTCAGTCACAAAGAAAACTCTGATGGTACTTTTGAGCGGCATAAAGCCCGACTTGTAGGTGATGGCAAAACACAACGTGTTGAAGTAGATTGTGGTGAAACATTCAGCCCAGTGGTCAAGCCGGCAACTATCCGAATAGTTTTGAGTTTGGCATTGTCAAAGTCATGGCCACTTTATCAGTTGGATGTTAAAAATGATTTTCTTCATGGCCAGCTAAATGAGACAGTTTACATGCATCAACCTTTGGGCTACAGGGACCCCAAGTAACCGAACCATGTGTGTCTCCTCAAGAAATCTTTATATGGCCTGAAACAAGCCCCAAGGCATGGTACAAACGGTTTGCGAATTTTGTTTCACAAATTGATTTTACAAATAACCGTTCAGATCATTCTTTTTTTATTTATCGTTAGGATAATAATATTGCTTATCTTATTTTATATGTAGATGACATTATACTAATTATACTGACTGCCTTATCATATACTCTTCGAAAGTCCATTATGTCACATCTTAGCTCTGAATTTGCAATGAATGACCTTAGACCTCTACATTATTTATAGGCATTGCAGTAACACTTCATGCATGTGGTTTATTCCTATCACAAAAGAAGTACGCAACAGAGATTGTTGAACGTGCAGGCATGTCCTCTTGTAAACCGTCCGCAACTCCGGTGGATATTAAATCAAAATTAAGTGCCACTACAGGGAAATCATTTTCTGATCCGACACTTTATCGCAGCTTGGCAGGGGCGTTGCAATATTTGACCTTCACCAAGCCAGATATTTCCTATGTTGTACAACAGGTGTGCTTATTCATGCATAATCCGATGGATGTTCATATGCATGCCCCGAAGCGTATTGTGCAGTATATACAAGGCACTCTGGAATATGGTTTGCACTTTCGTCAACATCCACTCTCGTCTCCTACACTGACGCTAACTGGGGAGGTTGTCCGTCTACCAGACGTTCTACTTCGAGCTATGGTATATTTCTCGGGGATAACTTAGTGTCTTGGTCTTCAAAAAGACAAGCTACCTTATCCAGATCTAGTGTAGAGACAGAATACAAGGGTGTGGCAAATGTTGTATCTGAATCATGTTTGCTTCGCAATCTTTTACTGGAGCTTCACTGTCCTATTTCGAAAGCCACATTGGTATATTGCGATATCATTAGTGCTATCTACCTCTCTGGAAATTCGGTTAATTATCAACGTACAAAACATATAGAGCTGGATATCCATTTTATTCGTGAAAAAGTCTCCCGCGGACAAGTGCGAGTGCTACACGTCCCGTCGCGCCATCAAATTGTTGATATTTTACTAAAGGACTTCCGCTGATATTATTTGAAAATTTTCGGGACAGTCTCAGCATCCGCTTGATTTCCGCTTCGACTACGGCGGAGTGATAGAATAATCATTATTATTATTATTAATAATAATGATTATTGTAATTAATGTAGCATGTTGTATATTTGGTGGTAAGTAAAATACTTATTTGGTAGATTATCCTTATTAGGTCTCTTATTATCATTATATTTATTAGGAAGAGTAGCCTTATTATATTGAGCCATGATTACCTCTAATTAGTTAGATGTACAATTGTATATTAACACAGATTGTGGAATGAAGAGGGCGAGGGGGGATATTTAACTTTATGACATCATTTAAAAATTACAATCACACACATATTTAAGCTTTATTTTATAAAGCACTATTTCAAAATTCATTCCTTTATTTCTAAGTCAATTCAAATTAGTTAATCTCTTTATTCATATTTAAGCTTTATTTTATAAAGCACTATTTCAAAATTCATTCCTTTATTTCTAAGTCAATTCAAATTAGTTAATCTCTTTATACAAAATATGAACACTTGTCACTGATATAAATCCTTCATCCATTGATACATATATTGAAGAAAGAAACTCAAAGGCACAAGAAGAAGAATTAAACCCTAGTTTTGCTTCCAATAATAAATCCTCCCCCCTCCCCCCTCCCCCCTCCCCCCTCCTCCCCCACCCATCGCAGCTGCTGTCCGGTGAGGTTAATTTTTCGTATTTTTCGTATTTTTTTGTTTTTTATTTATTTCTTTATTGACTATGTTTCTTTTTAAGTCAAAAACAACTTCTCTACCGCACAAAGTAGAGGTAAGGTCTAGTACATACTACCCTCCCCAATACACTGGGTATGTTGTTGTTGTTGTTTGTTTTGTTTATTTCTGTTTTGGGTTCTTTTTTGTGAGTGTTTGGATTTGGTTTTGGGAGTATTGATATTAGCATTCTTGTGATAAAAGAATTGTTCTGTGTTATGAGAATTTCGATTCGTTTTAAAGAAAAAAATGCAATTATATAGGAAGAAGAAGAAATAATTAAATTCGTAGACAAATTAACTCTTTTTGTTTGGTGTGTATTTGAGCTGAATTTCGAGTTTTTCTGTGTACTTGAAGAAGTATATGCACTGCTAATTTTGCTGTTTACTTGAAGAAGTATAAGTTTTGCTGTGTACTTGAAGAAGTATATGGATTGTAAATTTTGCTGTGTGCTTGAGCTGAATTTCGAATTAAAATTTGAGTTAGAGAAATGAAAATGTTTAAAAATGACAATGATTATGTGTAATTATGTTGAAGTGGAGCCTTGGAGTAACGGGTAAAGTTGATAACATGTGACCAGGAGGTCATGTGTTCATGCCGTGGAAACAAAATCTTGCAGAAATGTAGGTTAAGGCTGCGTACAATAGGCCCTTGTAGTCCGGACCTTCTCTGGACCCCATGCATAGCGGGAGCTTAGTGCACCGGGTTGCCCTTTTTTTATGTTGAAGTGATTCACTTGGTTTAAAAAATAATGTTGATTATGTGTAATTATGTTGAGGTGATTCACTTGGTTTCACGCTTTTGTTTATTTAGTTTTTGAGTTTTAGTTGTTTTGGGTTCTTTTTTGTGAGTGTCTCGATTTGGTTTTGGGAGAATTGATATTAGGTTTCTTGTGAAAAAGAATTGTCTTGTGTTTTGAGAATTTCGATTCATTTTGAAAAAGAGAACCTATTTAGATAAGAACAGAAAACAACTGATTTCGTAAGTGAATCAAATTTTTTTGGTGTTCTAAGTATATGCATTGCAAGTTTTGTTGTGTGCTTTGAGCTGAATTCCGAATTAAATCTTGAGTTAGAGAATGATAATGATTATGTGTAATTATGAAGAAGTGATTCACTTGGTTTTAGAAGATTTAAATTTGATCACAGTATTACTATTGGAGTAGTAGCTTTCAACCCTTTTGAATTTTGATGAGAACTTGAATTGTTATGCTCATTTTGTATCTTTAACTCAATATATGATGATAAACAGAGGCAGAGCTAGGATTTTTAGTCTATGGGTTCTGGACCACAATTCTCTTTGCATGGTGGGTTTTGAATAAATTATTTGCACATATTAGATGTATTTTTTAACACAAATATAGAGTTTAGAGTCAAAATTACTGTGTTCTCCGAACCTGGCTCCGCCCCTGATGATAAACTTCTTGAATCTATTTTAACCAAAAAAAGAAAAGCTAGAATCTGATACTTGATTAGCACGCTTATTCTAGAACCTTTTCCTCTCTCTTGCATAAAAGATCTTGCGATTTGCTGTTAGGCGTTGTATCTGCTTGCGCAAATTCTGCCTTTTGTGTTGCATCTCGGAATCCCCAAAGATGAAAAGGGGAACGACGATGTCATCTTCTGCTGTTTCTGTTCATGAAAAAAAGATCAATTCAGAAGGTATTAATCTCTCAATATGTTGGATGATGACATGCTCGTTCAGAATCTTTGTTGTTTGTCACTAAATGGTTTATTTACTGCTCTTTCAGTTTGTGAAAGAACTATCCGTTCAGAAGGTGAATCTCTCAATAAGTTGGATGATGACGCGCTCATTCAAATTCTTTGTTGTTTGCCCCTTAAAGATGCAGCAAGAACAAGTGTCCTCTCACGTAGATGGAGGTGCTTATGGCGCCGTTCACTCATGCCACCATTGTATCCTATGTAAATTTCCATCAAGAATGGAATGCAAGTACTATGACCCGTAAAGTGAGTATTCTTGCATGAATTTTCTGGTTCTATGGATAATTAGATTTATTTTGCTATCAAGAAGCAAGTGAAAATCTTGTTTTATAGCTCCATTTTTTCCCAGTTCTTCCAATCAAGAAGTACTTTTATTGATTCATCATGGTTTAGATGTTACAACACCAACACACCTCGTGTAATCTTGCAGGTAGGATCCGGGGAGGGTAGAGTGTACGCAGACCTTAACCCTACTTCGTGGAGGTAGAAAGGCTGTTTCTGCTGGTTTAAATGTTAACAAGGAAAAAAGTTGAAAACCTTTTACCAAATTTGCAATATCTTGAACATTTATGCGTAGGTGATATGTCTGAAGAATTGTAAGCACACAACATTTCACTCATTCTCAACTCATAAAGCTTGTCTCAGAGTGATAATGGTTGAGCTTTATTTTGACCAGTTCTACTGTCTTCAAGTGCTCGACTTTGACACAACGATGCAAATGAATTACTAAAAGACTTCCTGTCATTCTTGATTAGGGTATTTCCTGCAGTTGTCCATAAAGAAAAAAATGAGAAGTATCTCGTGGAGTATTTAAAATCGTTGCATTTTAGTTTTTTTTCCTTCTTTTTTCTGGAAAAGAAAGAAAATCGTTATGTATATCACCTATATATGTCAATTGTCAAGATACTCCTGCCAGTGGCGGAGACACGATTGTCACCAAGGGGTTCATCATATATAAAAGTTGACCTCGCATATATGGTGTGATTTTCTGGAGGGGGTTCGAATGAGCTCCCTTCTGTCCTAGCTTTGCCCCTACTCCATGTATATCGCAAGTTGAGGGAGACTTTGATGTGATCGTCTTAACAGGTTCTCTTTTGTCCTCACATTGCAGTTAATCTTAAGGTGATGTTTATAGAGCAAATGCTGTGAAGATCGTAGAGAAAGATGTAAAAAGATCAAAGAGAAGGCAGAAGAAAGCTAGCAAAGTTACCTGTAGGAGATCTACATGAAGATGTTCATAAAAAGGAAAAGAACTAGTACCACCAATTGAAGTAAAATTCCAAATCTCAAATTCATGTTCAAGAAAGGCATAAATGATTGCATCAAAGTAGTAGTATATATAATAAGGTCGTAGTAGACCTAAAGATTCACAACTTAATTGTCTTCTCTTTGTTTTTCTCCATATAATTTTTTTCTCTCTTCAGTAAATTAATCTTGTAAAATGCAAGATATGGGGTTCAGAATTGAAACTGTGACAAGTACTAAATGTTGGTACTATTGTACTTTATAAAGCAGTACGGGAAGTAAATAAATATTACAAGTGTTCGAAAGGATGAACAAACATTCAATATTCAGAAATTGAATCTTGTTGAACAGATAGGCCAATCTTCAAAACTGTCGCAAGCTTGTTGAGTCTTGAATCTTGATAACCTGAAATCAAGAAACAACTAAATCTAGATGGTTACAACTGTGTGTCGAGTCGAGTGATTGCACTCTGTCCTTAACACAAGATTGTCCCGTATATATGCTTTTACGTTAATGGGCAATAGTCTCTCAAGATAAAACAATACTTTAATCTCAACACTACAAAGCAAATAGGTTGAGTCTGACGAAGAAAACAAATATGAATCGACTTGTTGAAGATATAGAAAAGGAAGGAAGAGTTTCTGTTTTCTCTTCTGTTTTGTCTCTGTGTATATAGTGTCTCTGTGTTGTGTATATCTTGTGTATATGTGAATATTTTCGTCACTGTTAGTGCACTGTTTTTTCGTTACTGAAAGTGCACTGTTTTTCGTGTTGTATATGCTATTTTTCTGTCTGTATGTGTCATCCACAATTGAGCCAAAACAGCTCAATATATAGCATGGAGGAGGGTTGTTCAACTGCCTAAAATATGGATGTTAATGGCCATTAGGGAGGGCTGATTATGGTCATTGAAGGAGGTTGTTTATGGAGGAGTTAATAGCCAAGTTAATGGATGGTTAATGCTCCAAAAAACAGCTCAAACGGTAGGCAGAAAATTTCTGCCTTCCGTCACTCCCAAAATCAAATTTTCAGAAATTCGAAGGATCAAACTGTAAATATTAAGCAATTTGGGATTCAAAAAGATAATATCAGAAAGTCCCCCCATAGCCCACAGCCCACAGCCCGTGACCGGACGGGCGCGCGGTGGCGCGCGTGTGGGCTTAGCCTTGAACCCAAGCACATCTAGGTCATCCCTCTTTTAAACACATGGGATACCCCTTGGGGTCCCAAACCCTTTACCACTTTAGAGACTTATAAAGAGAGCAATTCTTTCTTTTTCTACCGATGTGGTAGATTTGTCCCACACCATATTTTCATGCCTCAAACACCTTACTTCGTGGACCAATATCTCTTTCATTTCTCAACGAAATTTGACGATTCTTGGCCCTACGGTCATCTATTCACTTAGTAGATTATGCATGTGAGAAGAGACAAAGCCTCCAACATGCGGAACACTAGTGTTTAATTCATTAAATATGAGTGGACGCACCTCCCCGCCAAAGGTAAATTTCCAACACTAAATTGAAAGGAACAACTTGGGAAGATGTTGATGTAGGTGATATTGCAATGATTTTTATTTCATATGGAAGAACAGTTAGCCATCTCCAATTTTTATATGTCAGGATGGAAAATTTTCTCTATCAGGGAGACATGGTGATCTTATAGAAAATCTGGAAATTGTTTCATTTTTATGTTTACTTAATGTATTGTTAAAGCAAAACTATTTTGTATAAAATGAATTATTTAATTACCTTTTGTACTAATGACTTTTACATAAACTGGGTTATCCTATGAAATTGTAAACTGGATTATCACTAGTTTGTTTGCCCATTAGAAATTTTGTTCTTCGTTAAACTTTTGGTTTAATATTACCTTCGTCATAAAAAATAAAATAAAAAACTTTTTTAGCCTTTGACCTCTATCGGAGCTCAAATTTAAGAGTAATTTTAGACCATTGCATTATTGTTGACAATACCCTATGAATTTGCAAGGTAAGACTGCGTATAATAGACCCTTGTGGTCCGATCATTTTTCGGACTCTGCGCATAGTGAGAACTTAGTGCACCGGACTGCCCTTTTAATACTCTATGAATTTGAACATGTTTTAAAATCTCAAATAACCACAATCACAAATCACAAATTATGATTTCATTATATATGATTGAGTCGTGAATTTCTAAATAGGTATACACTACGTTTGAATCAAGTTCATTTGGTATCTTTTTAGTTGCTCTAGAAAAATTAGGACATTATTATAAGAGATACATGATTCTACTTCTGATAGTAATGTAGCGGCATGATCATCGAGGATTCATATTAGCCGATAATAACTTGTTTGAAATTGAAAGATAATTGTTAGTGTCTCCGGAAGAGATACATGATTTTACTCTTGATACAATAACATGTCTAGTTCATTTAAGGATTATATCAACATCCTTGGGTTCACGTGTGGTCACTAAACTTTACATGTTTTATCTGCAAAGTCACAAAATTATTTTTCACAAAACTAACCCGACATTAATTTTATCTAACAAAAGTTTTGAAGAATTTGCAGATCAAGCTGAATTATCCCTCTGAATATGTGATTAAAGTAAATGGTCGTCATGGAATATTTGGAACTGATAGAATTTTGAAATCAATCACATTTGTGACCAATAAAAGTTCATATGGACCTTTTCCAAAAAATAAACCTACTTATATGGCAAGTGAAGATATATATTTCAATATAAATGTATTGGATCATGGTTGGCTCAATGGATTTCATGGCACAATTTGTGGTGGTCAACTTGAAAGCTTTGGAGTCTACATCAAGCCTATTCCAATTATTACACCTCCAAAAATAGACATTGATTATGATAAAATTGATGTAATTGATGGTTGAGTGTACAAATTGTAAAAATACATACTAGTTTCATACTTGAAGTTACACGTGTACTCGTATATAAATAATGTAAAGATCAATCAAGATTCATGAAGAAAAATATTATTTTTTCGCGCTAAGCCAAGGACTCGCGCGCAATATTCCGTGTGTGTAGGAGTTCTGAAAGGGAGAAGAATAAAGCAAGCTATTATTCATATCCAGGAGCTAATTTAGAACCTTTTTAGCGAATCAAAAGAAACAACACTCACGAGAGTTGTATAGAAAAAATGATTCTTATTGAATTGATTGTGAAATATGTTCTTATTCGCAAATTTATTGTTCTAGATCTGAGTAAGCTATTACCAACACCAATATTACATATATTTTAATTCTCAATTATAACCGAGAGATGACCACACTCTGAACAACCCCAAGCATTAGTGACGGCCACACTCTGAACAACCCCATGCAAGCATTAGTGGTTGTTCTACGGCTCAAACTCATGACTTATTGATCACACAAAGATAACTTAACCATAACTCCAAGGTTCTTATGCAAGAAATGGAACAAGGAAAATGCACAAAACTCCGAAGTTTTTAAAAATCTTTGTAAGTTTAACCACTTCAAAATCAACTTCAGACACTGAAGTTAGGCTCCAATCTCAATTAGAAGTTTCATATTCGAACCCTAAAGTTAGAAAACCTCTCCATAGAGAGCGATTTACTTCCTTGGTGAATCTACCAAGTGCAAATTCAAATTAAACGGGCCAATAAATTTCGAGTACTGGATGCCTAAAAATAATAACATGCATTGGATTTGTTGATGACTTCCTCCACTCTATTAGGACATTCCAAAAACAATCTATTGAATGAAATGTAACACAGCACACTAAGTTGTTGGAAAATGGAAACATCCCCACAAATTAATTTTTTCAAGAATCCTGAATCTAAGCTTCTCTTCAACTAAATCAAGTAGAGTAATCCAAACTAAGCAAGCCCCTTATTCAAGATAAGAGAGTAGTAAGAATAACACCCAAAAAAACAAAAAACAAGAGGAGCAACACAAGGTGGAAGATTAGGGGAACTATTCATCTTCTGCATTTATACTGGGAACAAAAGAATCAATTAAGCAGCATGACCATACACCATCCCATTTTTGGATAATTTATAGACAACATCAAATTGAAGGCAGAAGTTGAATCCTAAACAAGTATGTCTATCTTACAGCAGTAATTTATCCGAAATTGTGCACCAAACAAGTCGCAACACGTTAAGGCCACGGACACGATCAAGTAGACCAACCTAAGAAATTATTTACACAACTTTTTGATCCTGAAGGTGTTCTCACATCAAAGGAGTTGCCACTCATCTTCAGGTCTATTACCATCTGACTCACCGGGGGCTACAGCATCGAAGGAGTCCAGTTCCGGGACCCCAGTATCACTAGTCAACCTGTCATTATACTCATTTGATGTGGTGGAGCTACGAGTTTCAGTTATCGTAAACAACGGAGCACCATTTGATTGATCCACTAACTCAGACGCCCGTATACAGAAATCATCAAAATCACCTACAGAAAGTATACAGAAGTTAGGGGTCAACGAAATGACTCGTATTTAGCCATGGTAAGCCAAACACAACAGTCTCTAGAAGAATTAGACGTACTTTTATCGCTACAATAAAATCCGATTGCCAAGGAGGGGTCTATTGAATCCAGCGGAAAATGCCTTACAGTACTGCAATCAAAGTCAAAAGGCCATAACGTGAGTAAAACTGAAAATGGAAAAATCAGATGAGAAAGTAGAACGAGTATTCACTTACTTGCAGTGATAAGATGAAGTATCAACATCTAGCTTATCTGTCCTAATATCAACAACCTGTACATCAGACAAATAATGAGAACAGTAGACTACATCCTAATAGATAAAACCGTAACACTTTGCATGTTAAAATCACAAGACAAATGAGATCACAAGCACCATAAATAAAGTTAAGTAGTAAAAAATAGTAAGGAATCTGAACAACCAACTGAGCAAATACTCATACATCAGAGAGGTGATTTCCTACCTGTCCCACTAACCTCAAAGAAAAAGTAAATGAGAAAGATCAGAAAGTACATTATTTTTAAATTTTCCTTTTTAGTGGTTGTTGGAAACGAGAGGAATATGTAGGAAAACTAGAAACACACTGAAAAAAAAGGGCATCCCGGTGCACTAAGCTTCCGCTATGTGCGGGGTCTGCAGAAGGGCCAGACCACAAGGTCTATAGTACGCAGCCTTACCCTGCATTTCAGACAACCCCTGTTTGCGCTCCTTTATCTTTCTAAGCTGCTCTCGCTAGGTCCGGGGAAGCGACCGGAACCATCGACGAACAACTAGAGAAATGGATAGGGAGAATGGCTCGACTGAAAGGGGGAGGGATTATTCGCCAAGCGAATGATCTTCGCTTCGCGGGACTTCTGAACAATACCAAAATTTTCGCAACTGAAAATTAAGAAATGACATAGAAGCAAAGCTATTTCACTGGCTAAACAGGATGCATAGCACAAGATCACCTAATGTATTACTCCCTCCATCCCAATTTATGATGTAGTTTGTCTTGGCACGAAGTTTAAGAAATAAAGACATTTGAATTTTGGGGACTGGTGGTGGAATGGTAAAGTTCAAGAGAAGGTAGATGCGAAGAAAACGGCGTATGTGAAATTGGTAGAAAGGATGGGGTGGAGAAGTGGACGAATAAGGAGTTGTATAAGATGACGAGCAAGGAGGAAAAACTAGCGGTTACGGCGGCGAAAACGGCGGCTTTTGAACGCCTGTAGGTAGAATTAGAGGAGAAAGGCGGGAATAAGAAGTTGTACAGAGTACAGACTAACCAAGGCAAGGGAGAGGGGGCCTGTAACTTGGATCACGTGAGGTGCATCAAGGACGAGGACGGCAAAGTACCGGTGGAGGAAGCGCATATTAGGTGGAGGTGGCAGTCTTACTTCCGTAAACTCTTGAACGAAAAAGGAGATGGAGACATTGTACTGAGAGATCTGGAGCATTCTGGTAGGTACCGGAATTTTGAGTATTGTAGAAGCATTAAGGTTAAGGAAGTTAAGGATGTTGTTCGCAGGATGCGCAGGGGACGAGCGACCGGGCATGATGAGATTCCAGTTGAATTTTGGAAGAACGCAGGCAGGGCAGGCTTGGAGTAGCTGACTAAGTTGTTTAACGTCATTTTTAAGACGACAAGAATGCCCGAAGAATGGAGGTGGAGTACAATGATTCCATTGTACAAAAACAAAGGTGATATCCAGAGTTGCAATAACTATAGGGGTATCAAGCTGTTGAGCCACACTATGAAAGTTTGGGAAAGGGTCATGGAGATGAGGGTGAGGAGAGGCGTGTCTATTTCCGAGAATCAGTTTGGATTCATGCGGGGGCGTTCGGCTACTGAAGTCATTATCTTATTAGGAGGTTGGTGGAATAATATAAGGAGAGGAAGAAAGACCTATATATGATTTTCATCGACCTCGAGAAAGCATACGACAAAGTCCCTAGGGAGGTTCTATGAAGATGTTTGGAGGTTAGAAGTGTACATGTGGCGTACACTAGGGCGATCAAGGATATGTATGACGGAGCCAAGACTAGGGTACGAACAGTAGAAGGAGACTCGGAGCACTTTCCAGTGATAATGGGGCTGCACCAGGGATCAGCTCTTAGCCCATTCCTATTTGCCTTGGTGATGGACGGACTGACGCGACAAATCCAAGGAGAGGTACCATGGTGTATGTTATTCGCAGACGACATAGTCTTGATTGATGAGACTTGCAGCGGAGTGAACGCCAAGCTGAAGGTTTGGAGGCAGACTCTGGAGTCTAAAGGATTCAGATTGAGTAGGACCAAGACAGAATATTTGGAGTGCAAGTTCAGCAACGGGAGCAACCCTGAGACGGGCGTGGAGGTGAGGCTTGGTACTCAGGTCATTCCAAAGAAAGGAAGCTTCAAGTACCTAGGGTCTATTATCCCAGGGAATTGAGAGATTGATGACGATGTCACACATCGTATTGGGGCAGGATGGATGAAATGAAAGCTTGCATCTGGAGTCTTGTGCGACAAAAAGGTATCACCAAAACTTAAAGGCAAGTTCTATAGGGTGGTGGTTAGACCGACAATATTGTATGGGGCGGAGTGTTGGCCAGTCAAGACTTCGCACATACAAAAGATGAAAGTTGCGGAGATGAGGATGCTGAGATGGATATGTGGGCATACAAGGAGAGATAGGATTAGAAATGATGATATTCGGGACAAAGTGAAAGTGGCCTCGGTGGAGGATAAGATGTGGGAAGCAAGGTTGAGATGGTTCGGGCATGTGCAGATGAGAGACACAGATGACCCAGTTCGGAGGTGTGAGAGGTTGGCTATGGACGGGTTCAAGAGGGGTAGAGATATGCCGAAGAAGTTTTGAGGAGAGGTGATTAGACGAGATATGGCGCAGGTGCAACTTACTGAGGACATGACCTTAGATAGGGGTTGTGGAGGACACAGATTAGGGTAGTAGGTAGTCGAGCGTAGTCCTACTTACGCTTATAAAATGATAGTTGTAGTGTTATAACTGTAGGCCCGATTAGCCTATCACACTTATAGGCGCAGTATTGCTTTATAGTCCCATATAGTTTGATTTATGCTGCTATGTGTTCTTTAGTGTACTTTGTTTATCTTATTTAGCTGTGGTAGCTACTGTTTCTTTTTGTTAGAATGCGCTACCATGGCGTATTCGATTTTATTATCAGCATGTTCATATTGCTTTAATTTCTTATCTGAGTCTAACCGTTTCTCTTGCTCTTGTTTTGCTTTGATTTGCTTGCTCTGCTTGTGATTATGCTTTGTCTTGAGCCGAGAGACCTACCAAAGTGGAGGTAAGGTCTGCGTACACTCTACCCTTCCCAGACTCCACGTTGTGGGATTTCACTGGGTATGTTGTTGTTTTGAATCTTGTGGTCTAAAACAAGCCAAAAATATTTGTGTGGTTGTAGATTATCTCGTTAAGCGTAAAAGGTAAAATTTAAAGTAAAATTGTTGCCAAATAAGGAAATGTGTCATTCTTTATGGGACGGACTAAAAAGAAAAGTGTGTCATATAAATTGGGACAGAGGGAGTAGCATTATCAGATGACCATACTTAAATGTTAATCGTGGTTACTGTGGAGATGTCGAGGCAGCAGCAGAAAACGGAACATTGGAGAAAACAATGAACAGAAAAATGTAATTTGGTGATTATTTCTTATATAGTGCCCCTCCCGCTACAGCAATAAGGCTAGTTTAGCTGGGGTAGTTTGCTAGCTCTAATTCCTATAGAAGATTCTACAGCGAGGATCTGTTAGAATATTCTACATTATCGAGATCTGCGTAGAAGCTTATTTTTCTAAGTGGGAATCCAAAAAACGCTTTAAGAGAAGGATATGGTTTCTAAGCCGGAATCGAGAAAACACCTTAAGGCCACAAAATAGTTGACATTCTTGATGGCTGTAATTGATAGGCTGCTGAAATCGGCCAGTAATGAAAAAGGCTGATTTCCATATATAACATACAAACATGAAATGACAAAATCAGCCTAAATTTTAAGTAATGACAAAATAACAGAAATTCCCATTGAAACGTGTAATTAAGCCTAAATATGCAACAAAAAGAAAGATAATTACTGGCTGAACTTCATGTGGATCAAGATAAAAGGCTTTATCATCTTGCACGCCAACGATGTAGGTCGACGCTCCAGGTCTGCCACCTAGGATCCCGAGGCTTTGAGGAAAACTAAATGTAGCTGCCAGTAAAGGAAGATACCTGACATAAAAGAAGTTAAAACGAAGTTCAGAAAACATAAGGCTCTGGTAGTCTTACTTTCGATAACCAAAAACAATGTAATTATCAAGTAAAGGCTCTGGCTTTTTCAGTAGAAATAGTGAATCATCCATCAAACATCAAAGCAATCCACAATTTTAATATTAATTAAGACATGGCCTTCTTGCAGTGGCCAGATGTCATAACTCAACATGAAAAAGGAAACTCTGGATAACACCAACTGTATTCTGTGGGCATACAGAAATCGAGAGAATTATCTATTCCGTTTTCAATAAGGAAATATACCAACACTTCCTAAATCATCATATGAGAACAAATTTCGACAAATAAAACAGAGCTGCTAACTTATACTTACCTGAATTAAGAATTTTTTATGTAAGATCGTGGTTTGGGATCAGAACAACCAGTGCGAACGCATTGATCGCCAAGTTAATTTTAGTGGTCACAAGTACATATACTTCACCTACTAATTCAAGGAATTTTCAGCACCTAGTTTAAGGTGATAAGAATATATGTCTAATGTTCTACTACTAATCATATAAATTCAATTAACTGAGAGTAGTAGCCAGCAAATTTTTAAGTACGAAATAAAGATCAGATATAAGGGAAACAAAGTAATCCAACATCAATCAATCATTCTAAGCATCAATTTCAAATTATTTGAGTCAACTATATGAGTCACTCGTATCCATGGATTCATCACAGTTTGATTATTATCACGCTGGTGATCAACCTATAGCAGTGTTTCTTGTTTTTCCAAACTTGGTATGGTAACAGTTTAAACACCTATGATTAGCAATATCGTCTGACTACACAATTTCTTATGTGGTTGTTAGATTTTTAAATGCAAGCACCTTTGGGCAAGATTATCGTGCCAGAGTATATGGTAGTGCCATTCTTCTTTCATGTTCTCACGTGAAAGAGAACAAGGAAGAATTTGCACCGTAGGAAATATTAGTTTGCCACCTTGAATCACATGCAATATCTTGCCGGTCTTCCATCTGCTCTTGTTGCATTAAAATAATGGTTAGATCAAGCCATTTGACTAGAGTCTTCAAAAGAGTGGTACATTTATTAGCCTTGTTTGTGAGATTACAAAGCATGAACTCCATTAAATTATTTTTTAATGATATTCTTTTCATGAGTTCCCGTTATTGTATAGAGTCTCTTGCCAAGGGAATGGTCTGTTCAGCAAGTTAGGGGGACACAAGGGGATGGGACCTTGTGGGATTTGAGGTTTAGGAGGAACTTTCGGGATTGGGAGGTGACCGAGCTTCAGAGTTTGGTAGATTTACTTCAAAAGCAATGCGAGCCAGTCGACAGACCCGATGTTTTGATTTGGGAGTTGGGGAATAACAAAGTGTTCTCGGTTAAGTCCTAGGAAAAGCTTTTGGTTAGGGCCGAGGATAATTTTCCATATGTCTTGGTCTGGATACCTAAGGTGCCTAGGATTGTGTGCTTCTTCACGTGGTTAGCTACTAGAGGAGTGATTTTGAAGGCGGAGAATCTTAGGAAACGAAAGGTTATCCGCATGAGTTAGTGTTTCCTTTGCAAGGAGGGAGGTGAGGACGTGGACCATATTCTGTTACATTGCAAATTAGCCATGAGGTTATGGGAGGATATCTTTAGATGGTTTGGTGTTTCTTAGGCAATGTCAAAAACCGTGAAGGAGTTGATGTTCAGCGGGAAGAGCTGAGCTAGGAGAAGAAGGCACAAGGCTTGGAATGTTACTCATCTTGCTTTAATGTGGGTCATTTTGAAAGAGAGAAATAGGAGAGCTTTTGAAGGGGTGGAGATGCTTTGCTCAATTGAGGAGTAGTCTCCAGTCCTTTATTTTCTTTTGGAGCACCCATGTAGTTCCTGTTTATATAGAGGATTAGGTGTCTTTTGGAGAGAACCATATTTTGTAGGTTTCTCATTTTTTGGTACATCACGTGTATA
Source organism: Anisodus acutangulus (assembly GCA_029783415.1). NCBI lineage: Eukaryota > Viridiplantae > Streptophyta > Magnoliopsida > Solanales > Solanaceae > Anisodus > Anisodus acutangulus. The sequence goes on along the minus strand of CM056489.1, from coordinate 926,095 downwards.
CGGCGAAGTTGACCTTATTATTATCAATGAAATCTTTTACTTGATAAAAAAAAATGTTCATTATGTTAGTGTTTACTTGTCTTGGTGCTATTAATGAATGTAACCTATCACGGCTATTCATATAGAAGATGCTTGATTTCCTAAGAAAAGTCTTGCGCCCGAGAAAAGAAGATACATGATTCCCTCAAGAGAAGTATTTGCAATAAATACTAAAACTCGTCCAAGGTTGAGGATTTGTTTGTCAATTGTCAAGACAACATCTAAATCCTAAATGGTAAGGGAGACACTTATATTTGGTAAAATAGTGAAATACTTTATATTCTAAATTCTACCAAAGATCTTTAGGATCTTTACTAGCACTACAGTGTACCAAATCTAATTTTCTATTGTACAAGTAGAAAAATCTAAAAGCACAGACACTTAGCAGAGTTTCGCATTGCATTGTATACAGAACAGAATTGTGGAGTCCAACATTTGACATCACAACGTCAAACAACCATAGCCAAGTCTGTGTAGTTTAGTTAAATCATTTCCGTAAGTCCATGTAGCGTTGGTCAAATTATAATGCAAAATACCAAACAAGATGTTATTGAAATTATTTCTCAGAATATCCACTTTCCCCTTATAAGGCCTTGGAAGTAGTTGTTCAGTTAACTCTGCAACAGTTCTAATCCATGAACCAGATGCTGATCTGACGGTGAGTAGCGATTCTAATTTCTCTACAAACAATTTCTTTATAATACAGTAAAACAGGCAACGAAATAGTAATTATAATTTATAGCATGTGGCTATAGATCACCAACAAAGCATCATGCGTTTTGCAATGCAACCAACTAATTCAATCGTGATCTTGTTTTACTTGCCAAGTTCTTGATTTATTTATGACCATAATTCAGGAAGATGTACTATAAAACAAATAGGCAGGAGTTTTGGATCATAATAACACTCTCAGTGTAGATAAAATAGAGTAAGATAAATAATGAAAAGAAACCTTGAATTGATTTTGTCAAGTCCAAGAACCAATGGAACTAAGAAAAGAACAGGCGTCCAGTCAACTTCGCCTTTCGACAAGCCAGAACAATGCATGACAATGTCCTCAACGCAGAGCACCGGCGCTCCGCCTCTTTCTCCATCCTCAGCCCCAGATACAACGTAGATAGCCATCGCCGGAGACGTGTCTGCATTTCCAGTTTCTTCTCTTTTGCTGCGTGCTAATGTTTCCCAAGTGCGACACATTGCATATGGACCCATCCATGATCCAGGAGAAAGACCGCAAGTCTTGCCGGCTTGCAGGAGGTTATGGATAGAGTAAGCTGATTCCTCTGAATCACCAAAAAGATGCAATATCTCTACATACTTTTGTTCAAGCGGCTGCCAATGAGATATCAAGATAAGTTTTCGTGCTAAAACAATATATATATGAGATAACAACCTGATCTTTTTTTTTCTTTTTCTTTTTCTTTTGGATAAGAGATATGAGATGAGAACCTGATCGTGCATTATATTTATCGTGGTTTTAAATGGGAAATTGAGCATTTTAACAACTGAAAGTACTGCAGTGTTTTGACTTTCAAGTACCTTGTCGAAAAATTTTCTCCAAGATCTTCCTAACCGATGAAGAAGTAGAGCCTATATATACAGGAATCATCAACATCACTATAGCAGACATAGAAAGCATTTAAAATTCACAAAGATTTTGGGTGTGTTCGGTATGGAATTTCCAATTTTCCCATGTTCGGTTGGTAAAAAATTTTGGAAAACATTTTCTCGAGAAAAACAAGTTGCTTAAAAATGAGGAAAATGACTTCCCTAGTGGAAGTAGGGAAAATAAGTCCTCCTCACCCTCCAACACACCTCATCTTCACCCCCACCCCATTAGCCCCATGCTGACCACACCACACCCCTACCCCCACCCCCACCTCCCATAGTATTTGTCTAGATTATATACAAATGCTTTTAGAATAACATTTTTTTGCTTACGTACGCAACACGAGAAAATAAGTAAGAAATCCGGTTATTTTCCTGGAAAGCATTTTCCTTCATACCGAACACACCCTTTAGCTAATTTATAGCAAGAAAGAAAAGGGGCTTTGCTAAACCTGAGCAACAAGCATCTGACTGCTCCTAAGCATGCAACCCCAATTAACATCACTGGTATACTTAGTATCTCCAATAGGAGCAAAACCTGTAATTACATACAATCAAAAGAAACCAAATTCACATATTCCACTAACCAAATCAAAATTATAATCACATCAAAACCAATCAAGTTAACATAAATGACTCAAACTTTAAGCACCTTTTCGATAAGTAACAAGAATCCTAGACGAAAAATCATCAATAAAAGCAGAAAAACCATCACTTTGAGTTGGTTCTATAGTTGGATCATCATCTTGAACAACTTTATAACAAACACCTAAAAGCCAAATATCACTCTTAGAACCATTAGGTATCCCAGTTTTATCCATCCCAAAAATCCTCCTCATTGAACCACTGTTCATCATTCTCTTCACAGCACTAGTCCAACCAATACCAATGCCATTATATTTCTTTGAACAACAAGATTCCCCTTTTTTTAAACACCCTTGTGGCTCACTATCAAATATTGAAAAAGGGGAAATCAATAAACCAGACCAAACAGAAAATTTATTATTAACGTTAGTGCTACTATTACTTGGTCCTGGCTCTGAAGAAACAGAAAAACCAAGATTTTTTCTTGGGGAATCTGAATCAGATGAGCTTATACTAAACTGAGCTTTTTTAGGCATCAAAGATTATAGTTTAATTCAGGACACATGGTACAAAAAGAGCTCTAAAACTAGCAATTTTTTGTCAAAAAATTATATGGGGTTGTGAGATTTGTAGTAAAGATTGTAACTTTATGATATTTTGGGATTTTTACTTGGTACAACTATATAGAACTGGCAATTTTTGGTCAAAATATTGTCTGGGGTAGTGAGATTTTGAGTAAAGATTGTGACTTTATGGGATTTTGGGACTTTTACATGTCCAACTAACAAGTGACCTGATTCCCGAAAACTGGGGATATGTAGGCGAACTCAATACCAGAGGATCGGATGGTACAACTATGTAAAACTGGCAATTTTGGGCTAATTTTTATCAAGAATTGATCTGGGGTTATGGTAATTGAAGTAAAGATTGTGACTTCATGGGATTTGGGGATTTTTAAATGGTACAACTATGTTGAATTGGCAAATTTTGGCTAATTTTATCAAGATTTTGATCTGGGGTTGTGAGAATTGAGGAAAAGATTGTGAATTAATGGGATTTGGGGTACTAATGATTGACAAATTGAAGGGAAATTTGGCGTGTGGTGAGGTCAAAAGATGGGAGAAAGGGGCTTTTACGAAATTGGCTTAGACAGGAAAGAAGAGAATTGAGAAAAAGAGAAGAGTTTATGTTGTATAAGAAAATAACAAAAATGGTACCCTAAGTTTGGATAAGTTCAAAGTAGTCCTTTAAACATAAGTGGTAAGAAGAATTTTTTACTAAAATTAATGGGACACTTTTGGGGACAAATCCAACAAATAGGTTTGTCAGAATTTGCGTGACTTAAATGGTGAAAATGCACGTCTGTAATTTTCACATCTAAAAACATACGGCATGTTAAGTTTATGTACACTCAAAGTGCTTTGTTGTTCATGAGCGTTCAGTTTTTTTGGAAAGACTCGGCCGCTATAGAGCACCTTCAGTTTAAATTTTAAAATCTAGAGAATCTAAAAAGTACATTTGATTTGACCATCTTTTTAGAGCCTAAAGGCGCGTGGCCAGTAACACGCCTTTAGTGAAATTATAAAGTCACCCTTTTCATTTGTCGTCCAATAATTTCTTTTTTATTTTCATACGATGAACTCTCTATTACCGCACAAACTCCATAATTTTACAACGCAATATTTACTCTTTCCTTACTAGGGAACCACTGCCTGACTCAAGATCATATTCTTCATCATCCAACCAAACATTACAGCCAACACCTTCTGATTCACGGGTAGAAGCATACACTTTTATACGATCTTGAAAATCATAAAGAAATGGGATGTTCTTCATGTGAAATGGTGTGTTTTGTGGTACATTATCGGCTGGTTATTGATCATTATCATTATCATCACCAGAGTCACTCATCTCATCCGACTCATATGCATTATTCGGGGCATCATCGTTGGAATTGTCATCCCCTTCACCGGCATGAACATCGACATGAGCATCAGCTTCTACCCTAGCCTATATTTCAGAAACTCTTGGAATCTTCTAAACTTGATGGGACATGCTAGTTCCTACACCATCTCCAAAATCATAACAATTATAATTACTGACATCAAAATTTGTACCAAAGTTAGTCTATTCATAGACATATCTATTGGATGGAACATCAATTTGTGGTGTTGCATTTTATGACAAGAAAGTCGTAAGACTTTAAAATTTTGGAAAAGTACTCATTATATCTACAGATAGTTCATAAAGAACGGGAGGGGCTCATTAGATTCAAAGAAAACGTAACACTATTCAAAGATGGGGCATTTAGATTACGTGGGGGCTCAACAACATTCAACACTTTTGTTTTAATATACATCTCCAGTAGATCAAGATGTATCATGTAACGTACTATATCATGTGCCATCATAAAATCTTGCAAAGAATCATTATGAAGTATGGAAATTTCAGAATAACGAGCATTACCCTGAACACTGGAAAATGACCATCTACCTAAGGTCGATATAGCTTGAGTTATTCATGCTTGTAATTTGGCATGTCTGATTTTCTCACATACACAATTTTTTATATATAAATTTGATACATGCATCATTTACAGGTCAAAGAGCAGCTATATAAAAAGACAGCTTAAGAAGGCAGATATTTATGACCTCCGAATGATGTTTGCTTTATATTAATGTTGATTGCCTTGCTTTCTGTTGCCTTTGTATTCATATTTAATAAGTTGTAGCTGGAAAACTGTGTAAAATAAAGTATTCAGGGAATGGTTGGCAAAGTATCAAGTTCATGCTGCAAATCATTTTCTTACTTATTTCGGAGGTTGCCTGTCTCTTCATAGTGAGGCTTTTGAGTTTTGTTTTGAGTCATTTTACCAATATGTGAAGTGTAACTAGTTATTGTGAATACCCAACCCTCCTGTTTATTTGTTTCTTTCTCTTGTTTGATGATAGGAGTGGGACTATAATAGAGTAAATTTAGTTTTTGTCATTCAGAAAATTGGGAATGGGACTTAAACCCATGTCTCGTTGGGGCCAAGGCTTGTATGCTTATTCATTAACCAGGATGTGGTACCTATCAAGTGCCTTTTTCGTAGAATATCAACTAAAAATGCTAGGATAGCAGGATGTGGTTCTGAATTAAAAAAAATCTATGTATAAACTTTGTAAATTTGGTTGCTATTAGGTCAGAGCTTGTTGTACTTTACATAGCTCCGATTTATATCTTTGCTATAGTCCTAATTACTTGTCTGGTAATTTTATTTGATCAACAGTTTCTAGCTGGAACAGAATCCCAATCTCAAGGAGGTTCAACGCATATTCCTGCAGCATTTAGGAATTTTTCAATGTCTCAAAAGGAAAAGACCCTTGAGGAATTTGAGAGGGACCGCTGGCTTTCTCTAACAGATGGTAAGATAGGACTAGGAGTGCGTTCATTTCTTGATCTTAGAAGTTGGTTTTGTTGGAAATTTGCCTTTGGTGGGAGTTGCGTCCGACCAACTTTAACGGCTTAAACACTAGTGTTACGCATGTTGGAGAATCCGGTTCTTCACACGTGCATGATCTACTAAGTATGTAGATAACCATAGAGCCAAGAATCGTCAAATTTCGTTGAGAAATGAAAGAGATATTGGTCCACGAAGTGAGGTGTTTGAAGCATAGAAAGTGTAGTATGGGATCAATTCTCCCTCATCGGTGGAGGAAGAAAGAATTGTTTTATTTATAAGACTCAAAGTTGGTTTGGGGTTTGAGACCCCAAGGGGTATCCCGTGTGTTAAAATGAGGAGGACCTAGATGTGCTTCGGTTCGAGGAAAGCCCACACGCGCGCCGCCCGTCCGGTTCCAGGTTCACGGGCTGTGGGTTGTGCTTCTTCTGATTTTATCTTTTTGGACCAGAGAACTTTGTCAGATGTACAATTTGGACCAGAATTCTTTCATATGTACAGTTTGGTCCCTGAAGTTTCAAGATGTACAGTTTGGTATTTGAAATTTCCAAAATGTCAGAATTGGGCAGAGAGATCAGAAACGTCAACAGCACTCAATTCAGCCATTTATTTTGGCTGAATTACTCTTCCTAAATGGCCAATCCGTTGCACATCTTCACCATTTATTTTGGTGATATTACTACCTCCATAATGGTCATTACTTGGCCAGTAATGGCACTTATGGAGGCAGTTCATCAGCCCCTCCTTCTACTATATAAAGACCCCCTTGTCACCATTGTTGAGGTACACGAAAATACAAACCTAGAAACAGATTTCAGTTCTTCCTACAACTTTCAAGCATCATTTCATTACTCAAAATTCTTCACGGTAGCACTTGAGTTTCCTTTGCTCAATTGTTTCATTGCTGTTTTATCTTGGGAGACAATTGTCCAGGACGTATAAAGGATACATACGAAGCAATATTGTCTTAAAGACAGAGTGCAACACTCGACTCAGCATAACAAAAACAGTTCCAGTTTCTTGTTCAACATTATTGTAATTTCAGTTTTGTTGTTGAATTGTAATTTCAGTTCTTCTATTACTTAGCAGTTACTTGTAATTTCCGTTTCCTGCACCTTTGTAACCAACAGGTTTCGCAGTAACGAGGTTCCTCCATGTGAAGTTTGCAATGAAGCTGCAGTAAAGGTCTGTTCTTTAAACTCCGTGATCTCTATAGCACGAGTTTTGCCTTTCAAATTGGAGCACTTTTATTGCCAATTTTAGCTGAAAGTCAACGATCTTCCTATTTACTGTATTTTGGTTTGATAATGTCACTTTAAACATCCATTCCATGTCAAAGAAAGATATGATAAACTTTATGGCTGCTAGAGCATCCAACTCATGGTGGTGTTATTATTTGACTAGGCTGAGCTTTGCCAAAATGAAGGCTGTAATGTTCGTATCCATATGTACTGTCTGAGAATGAAGTTCTCCAAAAGCAGGGTATTCTTCTCTCCTATCGTAACTTTCCATAAATTTTCCATTTGTTACTCAATGACTGAGCCTTTACTTTTTATATATTGAGCATCAACGAGTCGTATGATATTTATGTTCCAGTTTTTGCCGCTAAATCCTAACATAATGGTTGAATTCCTATTAGTTTCCATGATACAAGTTGAATTCTAGATGTAGAACAAAAAGAATGTGGACCGCCTCTCTGTTGGAAGAAATGGGATTATCGCCAATACACGCGATAAAAATATTAATTAAATTTGCCTGACATAGAAGCAATCATGAAAGCTGCATAAGTGAATATATAACCTATAGAAAAGTGAGCTAACCCAATCAATCTTATATTCCCAAGGGAAAACATTGCAATGTAGATGACCGTCTCATCTATGCAGGCGATTGATGAACTAACTTATTGTTGAAACCATAATTTACAGGCTGAAAAGGTTTGTCCAGGGTGTGGGACGGGATGACATTATAACATTGCAGAAGTAGAAACTCTGGATGAAGAAGGGGATGTGTCTGCTCCTCCTGAAAGTCAGCAGCCTCGTGAACCCTCAACGAGAAAAAGGCCGAGGACCCGTGGAGTTACTGATTCCGATACTCTCGAGCCTGAATCATCTCAAAGTACGAGGGTGACTCGACGTTCTGTCCGTCTGAAGATCGCAAGTTAACAAATGTGGTTTGCTAGTTTTGGTGCTCATGTACATTTGACATATGAAAATGGTTTTCCATATATTTTTGCACCCTATGAAGGTTTACTTATTTGGTAAACCAAATTTTAAAATATGATTGTAGATTAGTATCTTAATCATGGGCACGCTATTTGTTTACATCCATAATCCATTAGTTTGTAAATGATTCAATGCTGATTTTGATGGAGACCAAATGGTTGTTCAATGTTCATGTACATTTATCCTTGGATGCTCAAGTAGAGGCCCGTTTACTTTAGTCTTCTCATAGCTATTGGGAATTCCATTCATACAAATGCAAGATAAGATAATTGATGTATTAATAATCGCAAATTACCGAGGTATTTGCGTCATTATTTCGCAAAACAAGATTTCTTCCTATACTAGTGAACGTTTATCGAAGATTAAACTCTATTCCAATGCATTCCCCTTCTTGAACTTATGAAATCAGTTTGTAATGCAAAAAGTTGAAGAGTGACTTAACATGAGCTGAATGAATCCATCCTAAGTTTGCAAACTAATGGTGCTGCATCTTCTTCTTTTTTCCTTTTCACTATGGTAATACATCCTCTGAATTTTTATTTGGGACTTGGGGGTTGTTGGTAATGTGTCCTTTGCATTGTGCCACATAGAAGTGCATCCTTTTGTTTTTCAATTAATGTTTGCTTTTTAGAAAATCAAGAAGTTGAGATCTATACAATAATCTTGAGTACTATAGTTCTTTCACTGACTAAGCTATTATATAAGAAAGATGTGAGATCAGTATGCACTTGCAAAATTAAGATTATTGTGCAGCAACTACGGTGTCAATTACTCTAGCAAGAAATTTGGAACTTCATCAAATTTCAATATGTGATTATATGATTTGTTTCTAAGTTTACTTGATCGAAAATTTATAACAATAAAAAACGTATAGATACAATGTCACATCAGTAAAGATCTATCATACGTGTATAGGATGTACTCGACATGCCCAATACAAATGCATTCTCTTTTACAGCAAATCATGCTATAGAGCCCGATGCATCAAATATTTCCATACCAACTTCACCGTTGAGACTTAAAGTTTACAAAGGGGTACAATTAAGGACAACAAAAACAAGCCAACAACAAGACAATGTTTTGAGTACAAAATTAAGGTATACAGATAACTGAGAACTGCCATCGATGAAATATGTAAAAGCAAGCTTTACTTCTTGTCGGCTGGACAGAATTACAATAGCAAGTGTTTTCCTCCTGTACTTCATTTCCAAGTGCAAACCATTCAACATAACCGACCAACTAACCATATATCAATGTCAACAATAAGCTTCCAAGGAACAATTGTCTAAATTGTATAGCAAGAGCATTCGAGTAGCTACACTCTCCGAGAATTGATGATATAGTGGTAAGTTATGAAGCTAAGGCATAAAAAGATCATGAAGCGACTCACCCGAAGGTTCAAATCAATTAAACACTTAGACTTGGCAAGACAACTCTAGCCAAGAAAATATATTTACAAACACATGTCATTTCACTCTAACTTTTGAGCATGGTGCTTCATTTCACAAGTAAATGAGAAGAGAAATTTGTCAAAAACAATTAAGTAAAGTTATTTAATTCAATGACCTATAGCATAACACGAGCTTGCAAATTATATAAATCTCCTACCCTTTTTTAATGAAAACAAATTATTGAATCTTGATAGAGGAAATTTCATAATCTTGCTTGCTCATTATATGCTTCAAGATTGTGTTCTCATTCACTAAAACTTTCCATCTGTAATTTTCTTTTTGTTCGCTAAACCAAAATTTTCAATTGACAAATTTCTCTTTCTTATTTACTTGAGAAATCAACACAATGCTCAAACAATAAAGTGAAAAGTTATGTGCTTGCAATTATATATTTTCTTGGTTAGAGCTGTCTTACCAAATCCAAGCGGTCAATTGATTTGAACATTCAGCTAGGTCGCTTCATAAGCTTTTTTTTGCCTCGTCTTCCGAACCACTATATCATCAATTTTCAAAGACTGATCATTGTGAGATAACAAAACAGCTTCCCTTTCGCATGCACTGGTGATACAGATAACTGGAACATGTCTCCACTGTCAACACGATCTAGTAAACGTCTTAGGGAGAGGCATAGCACCAATTCCTTCAAAGCAAGAGTTTGTAACACTTGGTATTGCAAGTCAAGAGTTTTTGGGGGGGCATTTGAAGTGGTCTTCAATCAACTCCACTATAACATCTTCCTCAATCTAGTTTTGGAGTATCAACCAGAGATCAATGACATTTAGTCAAATACCAATTCAGAAACCTTTTCTAAATTGTAAATATATACACAGACATTGGAGAACATAACATAACGGTCAAACTTATCTAGTACGGAATAATACAAATGGCAAGTTTAGTCCATTAAGTTTAGAGAAAATACATGAAGTCCCCCCTGAACTAGTACTTTTTTTTTCAAAAAGACACTTAAACTTTGAAATGAAAGACAAACTTTGAAATGGTCCTATAACCCCCTTATTCTTGTTCACAATGAATTTACTACCCCCTTAAGGGCCCACATGGCATGGAGAGTGTACTTTACTCTCCATAAGAGAGTGAGATGAGCAAAAATAAATTTTCTATTATTTCTAAGTACACTCTCCATGCCATGTGGGCCCTTAAGGGGGTAGTAAATTCATTGTGAACACGGATAAGGGGGTTATAGGACCATTTCAAAGTTTAAGTGTCTTTACGAAAAAAGAGTACTAGTTCAGGGGGAATTTATGTATTTTCTCTTAAGTTTACATAATGGTAGCCATTGACTCATTTCCTACCAAACCATACCATACCAATTATAGTATCAAAGCCCTAATTGATCATTGCTTGCTTGATGTAAAGACAAAAATATTGTTATTATGAGATAGTTTATAGGGTCATTAAACTAAAAGACTTGTCCAGTCTTTTTGTTTCATGAGTTAGTGGACCCAACAGTGTAAGATTTGGGTCCCTAATTTGTGAAACAAAAAGAAACCTCACACAACTTACATCAATTGTGTGAGGCACAAAACAAAGTTTCTTGTGGAATTAGATGAAATCAAAGTTCCGCAGAAACAACCCGAGCATCTCTTTCAAACATGTTTAAATCTTGATCAATGTTTAAAACATATTTTCGACAAATGTTTCAAACATTCTCGCTCAAGAAATACAGATGCTTACATTTTCATTAACTCACTTAAATCGAATAACCCCCAATTCTTGTATTTCTTACTTGGTCAAGCTTCAAGAATCTCTCATATTTTAGCACAACTAATTAAAAAGTAAAGCAAATTACACTGCAAAGATTAAAACTTTTGTGAATTAGAATAATAAAGATAAATTGGGTATCAAACATAAAAAGGTGACCAACTAATATACATGCTTACACTTTCAATAACTCACTTGAACCAAATAAACTCCCAATTCTTGTATTTCTAATTTGGTCAAGTTATAAGAAGCTCCTTAATGTATCTAACTGAGATTTATACAAATTTAGCACATAACTCATTAACAAGTAAAGCAAACTAAAATTAAAAGATTAAAACTGTGTGAATTAAAAATTGTAAAGAGTTCATACCATCATGATATAAATACAGAGCTGATCCAAAAATCCATTCTTCACTATGTTTTCCCATCTGGATATCATCAAAAATCTCATCTTTTTTTTTTTTTTGCAAAAATGACCAATCTGATACTCAAATCCATTCTTGTCTATGTTCTTTCCATCTGAGTATCATCAGAAAACTCATCTTTTTGCAAAAACAACCAAATTCTCATCTGGATATCATCAAAAATCTCATCTTTTTTGCAAAAATGACCACTTTGATACTCAAATCCATTCTTAGCTATGTTCTTCCATCTGTGTGTCGTCAAAAATCTCATCTTTTTGCAAAAATAACAAAATTGAAAATTCTAATCTGGATATCATCAAAAATCTCATTTTGTTGCAAAAATAACTAATTTGATACTCAAAATTCATTCTTAGCTATGTTTTCCCATCTGGGTATCATCAAAAATCTCATCTTTTTGCAAAAATAACCAATTTGATACTCAAATTCTTATTCCCAAAATCAGTAATTTTAGTGTAAAAGTTTATAAATGAAAAAGGGATTTTCGGCGGAGGGGTGGCAAAGATGCCGCCGCCGCCGCCGAGAACGCCGATAACTACGGCTGAAGGTGAATTCACCACCTTACTCCCTGTAACCCTAACCTTAGTAGGACCATTACTCTATTATAGGTGAGTTTTGACAGGTAGGAATTGTTTCACTTTCACCAATTAGATTTACATTCATCAACCCTCTATTTGAATAAAATTATGTTTATCTATGACTAATGATTTTGAAACTACACTTATGGCCTCTATCAACAACAACATACCCGTTGTAGTCCCACCACAAGGTGGGATTTGGAGAAGATAGAATGTATGTATATTTTATTCCTATCATGGGGTTAGAGAAGTTGTTTCCGATAATTCTTAATTCAGAGAAAAGCAAATCAAAGCAGGGAAAAAAAATAAGAACGAAGCCATGAGAAAAAATGTTAAATAAAGAATGGCAAAGCAACCTCTATCAATATTTTTTTTGTATTTAATCTTGGAAAAAACTATCCAAAATTATCCATAAACTTTGCGAAATGATTTATAATTTCATTCGTTAATAGTTGAGGTTAGATCTACAGCTACCGTTACAAAATTGAGTTAAATTTGTTCTTAATAATTAACGACGTGTGGGGTTTTTCAAAGAAAAATAGTCAATAGAAAAAATCTAAAGTTGCTCCTAAACCTTCAAAATAGCCCGAACGATCTCTTTTATACCTTCATTTCTTTTTCGGTTATCACTTTGCCCCCATTAGAATACGTCCTCAACTATTATACGTTATTTTGACTGTACATTACTATTGTGACTGGTTTAAGATATGAGTGTTGTGTTCCCCATATTTGTTTTAGCATTGATAGGTTGATATAGGGGTGTAGCATCGCTATTGGTGACGGAGTTGTGTTGATAGAGTTCTTATAGTGGTGTAGTTGATTAGTGTATGAATTTCATTTATGTTGATTTGAGGTCGGAGGATGGTTGGTTTTGATTCTGGGAGAAGAGGGATAAAGATCTCTAACTCTGGGAGCTTATGAGCGTCGAAAAAGACGAGATTATTGTAGTAGGAACAATGTCATGTTATTCATAGTTCATTGACAAATATGGATCACTTTGAATAATTCAATTGTTAATTTAATCATTTTCATTTGTATAAAACGTACATTTGAAAAATCTTTATTTGTTAGTCAATAAGCGCAAAACTAGCTTATTTATTATAGCAAGCATAGATTTCGCCGTAATTATGAATAGAGCGTAAATCTAAATCATTTCGCAAAGTTTAAAAGTGATATCGAACATTTACTCTCTAATCATTCTTCCTCCGACCCTATTCTTCTTCCTCTGACCCTAATCTTAGTACGAGGTGACTTTTCATATATGAACTTGTCTCCTTTTGATAAATTTATATTTCACTAATTAAATTATCTCTCTCAAAACAAGCTTTTATTTACCTACAATTTAGATTGTAGAATAATGCTCATGAACTCTGCTACCTTTTTTCGACGTATTTTACGTTTGTGAGTTTCACACTTTCGATAAGTTTACATTTTGTCAATTAAAATGTATTCACCTTCTGACATTTTCCTATCGTAATTTATAACAAATTGTATTTATATATAATTTAGATTTGAAAATTGCACATATAACCTCTATCGACGTCTCTTTTTATAATAACTCTCAGTCCTACTCCAACTCTAGTACAAAATACTTTTTTTATATATGAATTTGGCTCAGTTTTATAAGTTCACATTTGGCGAACTAAATTATATTCATCTCTCTATCTTACTTCAGTTATATTTGCTCTATTTAGATTTTAAACTATACGCTTATGACCTCTATGAACATCTTTTATTTGGAAGAATAAATACTCAAAAACTTTACATTGACATCGACTGAATATCATTGAGGCAATTTACATTTCTCAGCCAGATAGTGACAAACGAACAAAACATTTTGTAACGAAGTACTAAAACTAATTTTCTTGATGTATATTTTTTCACATGATGTTCGGTATCAATTTTGGAGTCCACCTAGTTTTGGAGCTTAGGTCATATATTTGGGAGTAAATTTTGAAGATTTATTCTTAAATTTTTGTTTGGCCATAAAATTTTAATAGATTTCGAAAATAAATATTCAAATTCCAAATTCTGGCTCAAACCTGTTTTTGGCCCAAGATCTATATTTTGGCCTTTTTAAAACAATTCAAACTTTTGTATTCTATAAAAAAAAAAAACTTCTATCTATGACCCAACTGATTCTGTCTACCATGTTCCTCCATTAAAGTCGTATCTAACATATTTCCACAATTAAAATAGTCTATTCTATAAAATGAACGAGCTAAGCTCTGTCCAACAATAGAAGAAGAAACCCTAGGAAAATTTGCTATGCCAACTGTAGAAATTCACTGCGAAGATAAAAATGAAAATTTGTATTGTAATTTGAATTGTAGTAGCAAGTGAGTGTATTATTAGCAGTTGCTATTAAAATATCATGTTCTGCATAATTTATGATTAGCAATTATGTATATTTTATATGATTGGGTATTCTGATAGTTTTTAGAACTTATGGGTATACGTAATGTTTCATATTTTTTGAAACAAAAAGTGAAATATGTTTTGAAAAACTATGGCCAAACACATTTTTAAAACTTGAAAAACTTCACCCAAATGAAGCTTTTCAAAATATTTTTGGGAATCTATAGCCAAACGCTAGCTTAGTTTGGGATGAAAAAAAATCACTTTTTACATGTATATACTCCTTATTGAAAGGCTCTTTATTTTCAAGATATCTCACATCTAATTAATGATGGAAGAATGCTTATTTTCTAACCAACTCTAGTGTTGCATTGTAAGTGAAAGAAAATTTCGTCGTTAGAGTAAAAATAAAAAAGGGGCACCTCATACACAAATCATCATGCGTTACCAAAACCCAAAAAAGGATCACATCTCAAAAGTGTGATATAACTCACTTAGCCTAATAGGTCACACAAACAATTTTATCGTTACTCCTCGCAAATTCCATCTTTGAGTAACAATTTAAAACACTTTGAATTGTGTAATCAGAAAAATAACCTGTACTAATTTGAAACATAGCATTAAATACCATAAATCAACTGTGTATATAGTTTCTAGATTGGTAGTTAGCAAATCATAAAACATAGCATATGGTCCTCTGAACAAAGTAATAAATTTGCTGGAAACAATAGATCATGTGGGGTTCACAAATTTTGAAATCTAAATACTTTATGACCATAAGAGAATTCATCGAGGCTAATGGCATTAATTTGGACAATTCTTTGACAAAAAAGTTTCTAGAAAAGTAAGTATTTTTTAATTCTTTTTTTGTTAGAAAATAACTGTACAAAGGAAAAACATCATCTAATGATTATTGATGTTTAAAACAAAAATCTAATTTCTGGAGATGACCAGGTATCTTGGGTTAACTAAAAAATCAACTAATGATTATTGGTGTTTCAAAAGTTTTTTTCGAATTTCTGGAAAGGATCATGTATCTTGGGTTAACTAAAAAAAATCATCTAATGATTATTGGTATTTCAAAAGTTTTTTTTTCGAATTTATGGAGAGGACCATGTATCTTGGGTTAACTTATAATGTGATTTGTTGGATATATTAGATTTTATAGTATTTTTATATTATTTTCCATTATCGCGATACTTTTCGTTTTGCACGAAAAAAATAAATTGAATTATAAAAATGTAAGAGTGTATAATTGTTCTCGCCCCGAATTCTGTTCTCTGTCGTTTTATCGGCTGATGAAATCGGGAGACAAATTGATTCCTTAACTTAAGCAATTTGGGCTGAAAACAAAACTCTAATTTCCAGCAATGGGTTCCCCAACTACCTCAGAAAGCGTTAGGACGGTGGTATGAGTAAACTAAGAGGTAAGAAACATGAATGCATCTGAGTACAGTAAAGTAAAGGATAAATGATAAAAATAGATAAAAATTGAGTTGTTTGATTGATTGTTTGTGTCTGCATATACAAAGAATGGTCCTATTTATAGTACAAAAAAAAATTAAAAAATTGTACAACGTGCCCCCCCATGTCAGTCATCAAGTAACCCACTAAGATGACCGACTATGGGGGAGGTGGTGCCGATTTTCTCGCCCTCTACTCCTCTTGCTCAGATAATGGCTCTTTCTTTTAGCTGTTGTTGGTCATTACCTCTTATAGGGGTCCGGAAACCCTTTTGACTTGGACGTTGAGGCGTCTGTATCTGAGTGGGTCACAGTCGTACTTCTAACTAACAACTTGGCTAAGATGCCTTAGTAGCCGATGAAGTTTTTTGTAGTCGAGGGCTAGGAGTAAATTTGGCTTTGGAACAGTTCGGTTGTCATTGAATTCGGCTAAACACTTAAATTACTTTTGAGTGTTAACAATTGCCCCCTACATTAACTCGAGTGTGACTGTTGAGTTGATGTATCCGAAATTAGCCATAGTTTCAGTCTGACAGCCGCGCATGTCACTTCAATCTTCTCGTCTCCAGTGCATGCAATGATGATCACTTTTTGAAATGTGTTTTCCCTTTAACCGATGCGTCTTCATTACCACGAATTGGCTCTGATGATTTTCGGTCGTGCTTTTGAAAATAATAAATTAATCTCAGTCGCGCCTCTTAAGGTTATTTAAGGAAAGGTATCCCTCCCATAGGTTTCTCACCTAATCTTTGGCCCTTTTCTTAGTCAGAAACCATGGCAAAGATCATGAAAATCATTTTAGCCGATAGTGACCTGACCCCTGCTTTGGCCTTCGTTGATGAACAGCTGGTTCTGACCCCATATGGTGGATCGGAACAAGGTGATTCTCTCTTGTTTCAGTACCTCAGCCCGATAAACCATGACTTTCTTTCTACTTGTGACTAGTTCACCGACGGTCGATGTTCGGCTAACCTTCGTACTTAGTCGACTAAGGTCGCTCATTATTCGATTGGTTGGACCGAGTGAAGTTGGTCGCAGAAGCCGAATGGAGGCGCATGGGTCCTTTTGATGGCGCCGCACTGTGGGAATTTGATTTGTGTTGTAACGCCGGGCTCGGGTATGTGCGGCGCCTCTATTTTTGTGCTTGGTTTACTTGGATGTGGGAATCCATATCCCACCATTTAACTTCAACATTACTCTCGGCGTTCTTGAGCAATTTTAGAATAAATCCCGCAGATTTGATGGGACATTATCTTTGACCACTTGGATGGCGTTTCTTCGTCTGAGCATTGCGACCAATCTTATGACACATGCATGTGAAAGAAATGATTTTCTCTGTATTTTATGATTGGGCAGCCGGTCTGTGGCTGTCATTTAGCCATACATCTCCCGTCGGAAGGAATTAACTTATTTTGTGTGACCAGGCAGCCGGTCTGTGGCTGTCGTTTATTCATGTATGCCCCAAATCAAAGGATAGTACTTTCTAGATACTTGTCGTTTACATTCCTGTCAATTTCTTCGACATGCATGTGTTATTAGTCGATATGTGTTACCGGCGATCCGTTGGCTTACTACGAAAGGTCCTTCCCAATTTGGTGACCATTTTCCGAATTTACGATCTTTCATCCCAATCGGCAAAACGGTTTTCCAAACTAAGTCTCATTCTGCAAACCTCTTAGGCTTAACATGTTTGTTGTATGCTTTAGCCATTTTACGTTTACCGGCTTTGATTTTCTCTAGGGCCATCAGTCGATCTTCATCTAGCTGGTCTAACTCCATTAGCATGGCCTGTTGATACTCCTCTAAACTTAGAGAGTTCTGCTTGGCCACCCGTAAGGAGTTGACATTAATTAACGACAACACTGCAGCTTGGCCATATGTTAGCCGATAAAGTGTAGTCCCGATAGTTATAGATTTACAATTCATGATCGCTCAAACGGCTTCATCCAGAGTGAGATGCCACATTCCTGGTTTATCCTCCACGTTCTTACTAATTATGTCCACAATAAGTTTGTTGGCTGCCTCGGCTTGCCCATTCGCCTGTGCGTAATAAGGCGAGGATGTGATCATTTTGATACCAAACTTCTCAGCAAAGGCTGCCACTTTAGAACCAGTGAACACCGTCCCTTGATCAGTTGTAATCGTCTCAGGGATACCATATCTATATATGATCTGGTGTTGGATAAACTGAATGACATCTGTCTGATGAACCATTTTCATCGGTTGTGCCTCCACCCATTCAGTGAAGTAATCGGTAGCCACGATAATGAAATTATGGCCCTTGGCCTGGATCAATAGTTAGACATAAGGCAAAGTTAATTGCTAAAGGCTATTCACAACTTGAGAGAGTAGATTTTGAGAAAACTTTCAGTCCTGTTGTAAAAGCAACCACCAAAAGAATTGTCCTAGTTGTTGCAGTCACTCAACACTGGTCCATCAGACAATTAGATGTTAAAAATGCATTCCTACATGTTCATCTTATGGAAGAAGTATACATGAGTCAGCCACCAGGATTTGTTGATCAAAAATATCCAAAATATGTATGTCTGCTGAAAAATGCACTATATGGTCTCAAACAAGCTCCTAGAGCTTGGTTTGAAAGGTTTATCTTATATTTGCTTCATCTAGAATTCAAGTGTAGTAGAGCTGATTCATCTATATTCACTCTACATAGCTCAGAGGGAACAATTTTGTTACTGCTATATGTAGATAACATAATTCTGATCGGTAACAACACTAAGCAAATGGATAAAGTTGTAAGAAAGTTAGGTACTGAATTTGCTATGAATGATCTTGAACAACTGAGTTTCTTTCTAGGCATAGAGGTGAACTACTTCCCAGGAGGAATCCACTTGAATAAAAGCAAGTACGCAACTTACTTGCTTAAGAAGATGGATATGACAAATACTAAGGTTGTTCACACTCTTTTAGCTCAAAGACATGGATTACAAGAGGCTGTTGGAACTAAAGTTGATCATTCCCTATACAGAAGCATTGTAGGGAGTCTGCAGTACTTGACACTAACCAGACCATATATAATCCATGTTGTGAATCTTGCGAGCCAGTTCATGCAAAATCCTAACTATGTGCATCTACGGGCTGCTAAAAGGATACTCAGGTATATCAAGAAAACTGTTGGTCATAGACTATGCATCACATCTCAGTCTTCCTTTAGACTGTATGGAATATCCGATGCAGACTGGGCAGATTGTACATCAATAAGAAGATTCACAACTGGTTATAGTACATATCTTGGTGCAAATTGTGTGTCACGGTCTTCTAGAAAGCAAGGTCAAGTGCAGAAGCTGAGTATAGAGCTTTAGCAGCTACAACAATTGAGCTTACTTGGATAACCTACATCTTGCAGGACATTGGCATATGTATCAATTCTGCTCCTACACTATTTTGTGACAATATGAGTGCATTATATATAACTGTAAATCCAGTACTACATGCCAGAACCAAGCATATAGAGTTGGATTATCACTTTATGAGAGAGAAAGCGGTTGTGGGTGAATTTTGTCGATGAGGTATATAGCACACCCTCTGAAAGGCCAGGGCTTCACGATATGGTGCAGCAACTCGGCTGGTACCCATTGAATTAGTCCATGTCTCTGACACTCTTCACAACCTTTTGCATATTGAACTCAATCGGCCGTGATGGTAGGCCAATAATAGTCATGGCGATAGATCAACCATTTCATTGTTGGCCCGGCTCGGTGCGATCCACATATTCCTTCATGAACCTCTCCCATGACTTTTAAGGATTCTGTCTTATCAATGCACTTGAGTAGCACTCCATTTACGTTCCTTTTGTAAAGATCATTATCAATGAGCACATATTTCAAGGCTCTCCTCTTGACCTTAAGGCGTTTGTATGTGGAGGGATCTTTTAAGCATCCGATTAACACTTGTTTCCACGAGTCGATCTGATCTATGGCTAACATTTCGGCTGGCAGTTCGTCATACTCTAAAGTGAGTAGAGACTTTCTAAAGCCAGAAGCTTCTTGCTCTAAGTCGTTAGCCTCAACATTCATGCCTCTGGGAACATGACTTAATGTAGATGACGCGAACCTACTAAGTAACCTGCTAACCGTTTCGTAACGGGCAAACAAATTCGGATCCTTGCAGTCATTTTCCCCGGCCAGCTGCTTGATAACCAACTGAGAGTCTCTGCGAATCTTAATGTATTTTGCTTTCATAGAGACTAGGAATTTGAGTCCTATGATGAGAGCATCATATTCGGCTTGGTTATTTGTCAAGTTAGAATCTAACCGATAAGAGAACATCTATGTTTCATCTCTGGGATCAGTTATCGTTATCCCGGCTCTGACTCATTTCTGGGTTCTTGACCTATCAAAAGTCAACGTCCAAAGGACGACGTCCATACATGCGGTAGATGGGCCGCATGGGTCCTCCACATCTACACAGGGGTGGTCTGCCAAGAAATCGGCTACCGTCTGGCCTTTGACGACCCTGAATGGCTTATACTCGAGAGAAAAGGCAGTGAGCTTGATTCCCCACTTCATTAGTCGTCCTTGCAAAACAGGTTTGTTCAATAAGTACCGGACGATGTCAATCTTGCACAAAATGTGAACCACATGTGGCATTAAATAATGTTCAAGTTTTGTACAAGCATAGAATAAGGACAATCAAAGCCTCTCTATAGGGGTATATCTAGTTTCAGCTTCATTTAGCATTCGGCTAAGGTAGTACACTGCCCTCTCGGTTCCATCATCGGCATTATGTGCTAACAGGCAGCCGATAGACAACTCTGCGGCCACGATGCACAATTTCAGTGGTTTCCCTGGCATGTGAGGCTCCATCACATGAGGTGTTGATACAGCCTTTTTAATCTGGTTGAATGCCTATTGTTGTTCTGGGGCCCATACTAGTTCTTCTGTCCCTTTAAGCCTAAGCAAAGGTGAGAACGCCTTCATTTTGCATGCTTAATTAGATATGAACCTCCTTAGGAAGTTGATATTTCCTAACAAGCTTTGTAACTCCTTTGTCCTGGGTGGTGTCGACTCCATTACTTCCCGGGCTTTGTTATGATCTATCTTAATACATTTCTTGTATAGCAAGAAACCCATGAAGTTGCCAGTCAATACCCCGAACATGCACTTGGCTGGATTCATTTTAAGATTATGAATCATCATTTTTTTAGTGCATGTTCCAGATTGACTAAATGATCTTTGAAATCCTTAGACCTCACCACCACATCATCAATGTAGACCTCCACAGTCTTGCCGAACAAATCATGAAAGATGGTGTTCATTGCTCTCTGATAAGTGGCACCAACGTTCTTCAGACCGAACGACATAACTATCCACTCATAAATGCCAAGGCTCTTGGACATCTAAAAGCAGTCTTATAAATATCCTCATAGGCTACTGCAATCTAATTATAGCCGGAATTCGTCCATGAATGTCAGCACACCGTTAGCGGCCGCCACATCGGCTATAAGCATGACATATTCATCTTTGGGAGTGGCTAGGTTTAAGTTTATGTAATAAATACATACTCGAACCTTGCCATTCTTCTTCTTGACTGGCACGATGTTTGCCAACCATTCCACATACCTACCCTAGAGATGGCAATGGATCTTGGACCCGGTCCGGATCCGGTGGATCCAGATCCGTTTTATAGGATATGGATCTTCAAAATTTGGACCCGACGGATCCGGATCGGACCCGGATCCATTTCTGACGGATCGAATCTGTATATGGATCTTGTATTTGAGATCCGTATCCGATCCAGATTCGATCCATGGATCCGATTTTATTAAATATATCCATAATCTAGAATGTAATTTTATAAGTATTTTCTTAATTTTTTTCATAATTTATGTATTGGGTAAAATGGTTGAACCAGGATAAGGCACAAGTCACACAAACATGTAATCTGTCTTTGAAGTTTCATTTCTTTTACTTATATGCTCTCTGCAGTTTTTCATATTTTCATTTCTATAAAAAGAAAAAATTATCACTCTTCTTTAAATTTCCCTTTCTTGAATCTATTAGCGGTAAGCTTTAAGTATCTGTCTCTCATTTGTTTGATCAGCAAAAAAAAACTGGAACTTTTGATATATGACTGACATTATTTTATGTTGTTTAATGAAGTCAATCAGTAGAACTACAAGTGGAGCATCACTAAAGCCTCCAAAAATTAGCTCAAAGTTGCAACTTGTTTGCATCATTAATGAAATCAATTGTCTTTATTTTCTTGTGATGCTAAAACTTTGTTCAGTATTTGAAAGAATGGTGTCATGTTTGTGTAGGTTGATTGAATGAACTCAATCATTTTTTTCAATCAGATTGCGTTTAATTTTGTCATAAAAGTTTCAACATGTGAGAATATTATTCAAGCCAAAAAAATTTACATATAGATCCAGATCCGATCCGTGGACCCGATGGATCTGGATTTGGATCTGATTTTTATGGACCCGATGGATCTGGATCTAAATATGAAAAATGGATCTGGATCTGGATCTGGATCTAGTAGGATCCGGTCCAGATCCGATCCGTTGCCATCCCTAACCCAGCCGTTCTGATAAACCCGACCTTCAGCAGTCGTTCAATCTCAACTTTAATTTGAGGCATTAGCTGAGGGTGATATCTCCTGGGCGGTTGTTTGTGAGGTGTGAAACCCTCCTTAATTAGCAATTTGTGCTCTACCAAAGTACGCGTCAGCCTAGGCATTTCATAATAATCACACGTGAAGCAGTCCTTATACTGCAGTGGAAGAGTCGTTAAGCTTTGTTTATCTTCCTCCTTCAGCAAGCCACTAATATAAGTTAGCCGAGGGACTTCCTCAGTACCCAAATTGATATATTCCAAGGGATCCTGAGACTCAAAACTAGGCATGGCCTTTTTTATGGGCGATTCAAGTTCCATCGGCAACTCGATGTCCTCGGCTGCCAGTGTTGGTTCTCTGTTGCAGTCCTCTACTTGTGATGCCTTGGCTATCATTGCTTTAGAACTGAGAGCAGTCAGCCGATGCCACAGATCACATACGATTTGGGTCTCCTCAATCATCTAACTCTTCCAAGGTAAGCCATGGTTCGGCTAATTGCTTATTTCAAAACCTCGTGCAGTTAGATTGCAGTATTCCCAATATTCCCAAGATCCTTATTCGTACTGCTCTGCAACAGCTATTGGAGCAACACAGAGTGAATATAAAATAACCTCTAAGTTTTTTACCCCTACTTGAAATGGGTTATCGTCGGCTGGGACGATTTCAATCGTGTCTCCTTCCCAGAAAATGAGCTTTTGATGCATGGTGGAAGGAAGGCATCGGCTGGTGTGAATCCAGTCTCTGCCCAACAGGATGGCGTA
Organism: Anisodus acutangulus; assembly: GCA_029783415.1. Lineage (NCBI taxonomy): Eukaryota > Viridiplantae > Streptophyta > Magnoliopsida > Solanales > Solanaceae > Anisodus > Anisodus acutangulus. Next base: position 902,871 of record CM056489.1, on the reverse strand, counting down.
GGACGGCTTGCCATCCATCACAAAGAATGCAGATCTGACCGTCTTGGGACCCACGATGATTTCAGCCACTAAAATCCCCAAAGATTTATAAGTATCTCCCATAAAGCTAGCCATTTTCATGTTAGTTAGGATGAGATCTTCTCTGGTTTTGTTGAAGATTTTCAAAGTAAGCAGCGGCATCACATTTAACACAGCCCCATTATCGACGAACACTTGGCTAATGGTTTTGTCGTTGATGTAAGCCTTCACATAGAGGGGCTTAATGTGTTTAATCATCTCTTCCGTAGGTGCACCAAACACAATGCTCAAAGCGTCCTTAGTCGTGGTATCGGCTATAGTCCCCATTCAGTGTCTCCCACATATACATCACCTTCTAGGCTATCCAACGTAGAGCAGTTGGCCTAGAACTCACATAGAATCAAGCTAATTATTTCAATAGCTGCCCAGATCTCATCGACCGAATCCTGCTGAAATAAATCAAGGATTGAGTCTCCTACCTCGTCAAATTCGGTTGAAGAGAAATCAATACCTTTCATCTCCTGGAGACATATAGGAGCCAGGTGAGGTTTCAATGCTTGGATTCTTTGCACGATTTGTGAAATCGTCTCGACTAGAGATTCCATCAGGACTGGAGTTTCCTGCTGAAATCCCTTTGTCGGGCCCTCACCTGGTTGTATGCTCAGCTTTGGCTTGTCCAAAGTTTCTCCTTCATGCAGCTCTGTCTCTGAGGAGGTTGAGCCGAATGCCCGCTCTATGGCCTCAGCCACGGCAGATTCCGAAATTTCCTGCCCATCGGCCGCCTTGGTGTTGGAAATTAAATGCAATATCTGTTGCATCTTAAGCAAGGCTTTGGCATATTGTATCCTTGTTTTCTGAGTCTTGGATGCGACTCTCGATTGTGCCTCTTTCTTTTCGGGATCCTGATTGACAGACCACTTCCCATCTTCTGTGTTGGCGGCTGGTTTAATCATTCTCCGAGGTCTCGTCTGGTCCTCATTTCTTGTCGTGATACATAAGGATGAAACACCCCCGTTTACGTTAAACTCGACCACACTCTGTTTAGTTTTAGGGAGTGGTTCTTCATCTATCCGAGGCATACTCGTCTGTCGATTAGTTGGCATCCGTACTTGCCCCCCATTCCTATGCATGGCGTTGATAGGGACCCTTCTGAACCTCAAGGTTTGTTCCTGAAGTTCTCGTTCAACGTCCCTCGAGTATTCAGGGCGGCTATGAAAACTGCTCCTAGCTGGCTGGCTGTCATCACGAATGTCATGTAGGCTATCTAACTGGTTGAACACAGAGGTCCTTGTGGCCCTCTCTCATTTGGTAGGTTTCTTTGGGACCCACACCATTTTCATCCGATATTTCCTTTTGGTGTCCCTTGACTCATCGGGCTTAGAAAAAGATACCATAGATATTGGTATCGCGGGAAAGCGGTTGGTATCAATGGACTTTTCAGCCATACTCTTGTCATCTAGCTTAAACCTCCCCTCCTTGATTCCCTTTTGGATCGCCTTTTTGAAGACCACACAATTAGAAGTAGAGTAATTGTATGAATTATGCCACTTATAGTACTTCTTATCTTCAAGTTTCTCGGCAGGCGGAATCCTATAACTATCAAGCAGCCAAATCTGTTTATCTTTGAGCAGATGATCAAAATATGATCTGCCTTCGTTATGTCAAACGAGTAATCGACCTTGTCATCGGATGAACTAGTTTCCTTGCCTTTTACGACTTTCAAGGCTGGGCAAGAGTAAATCTTACCCCTAACAATCTCAGCCACCATTGCGTCTGCCGTGCAATCGGCTGACTCTGAGTCGGACTCATCCGCTTCAATGATGAATACCAAATGGGAGCTTCAATTTTGGCTGGCTCTTCTTCGCTCTTTCTCTTGGATGTACTGCTCTATTTGTCTAGCCTTTTCGGCTAACTAGCTCATGTCAGAGCAGAATTATCCTACCAACTTCTCTTTTAACTGATGGTACATGTTGTTGAATATCATGTGGTCACGCTCAGACTCGGGGAAGTGTACGATACATTTCCCAACCTTCTTTCTGAATCTCTCGATAAAATCGGCAGTCAATTCATCGATCTGCTGTTTAAGATTCGTTAGATCAGTCACGGTAACCCGAGGTTGGGGCCAATAGAACCTATCATGGAAGCAACCCTTCATGTCAGCCCAGCTCTGTACGGAATCAGGAGTGAAAGAGGAGTACCATGCGAAGGTTGTTCCCGTTAGAGAGAGAGGGAATAACTGCAACTTGTGATACTCATTCTGGTCAGCCTCGCCGCATTGGGCAGTAAATCTACCGATGTACTCGATAGTGGATTTGTCGTCGTCGCCAGAGAAGATGGAAAACTCTGGTGTTTTGAAGCCCCTCAGTAAATGTGTTATCTGATCTACCCAATCGGGGTAGGGCTTCTTATAAACATGCATGTCCAAAGGTTTATGTTGGATGTTGAAGTACCTCCGCATGGTATTAGCAATAATTTTCAGGTTTATCAATTGTGACGTCCCGTGCCGATTCTCGACTGGATTCGGCTGGTAGGCGTTCTGCACTGGCTACCTCCATTCTGTACTTTGTTGGACATGGTTTTGAAGGTTTTAGGTTGTCTGTTGGCCATTACCAATAGATGGGGTAATGCCATATTGTTGCTATTGGGTATGGCCACCAAAGCCTGCAACCTGAGCTCATGGAACGGCTAACGGAGCCTGAGGATAAGGTGGAACAGTATTCCATGGATGCTCTCCTCGGACGTCGACCGTTCTTAGAAAATTTACGCTTCATGGAAGGTATGGATTGGGTACTGGCAATGACTGCTGGAATGGTATTCCACTTTAAACAATGTCACCAGATAGCCGAGCTAAGTCATAGCCAAGGGCCATCGGTTACCAATTCGGCTGGCCAACATTGTTCGCCTGCATCGTAGGGCAATTCATAGAAACGTACGGCAATCTAAAGTGTCCTGGAGCCTGAACTAGTCTTCGAGCCATGTTGATCTACCCATACTGCAAACTCGCTTGGTCAAGTGGCATATTTTGCCCCCCAAGGTTCGGCGGCGACCATGCAGCGTGTTGGTTTCCAGACGATTGGGCTTGTGTTCCTAGGTGTGCTATCGGCTGCACCCGAGTAGGCACTAGTTGATGCACATGTGGCTGAGGAACAACACCGGGAGTCACAGTCTCATGCTGAACAACACCGGGAGTCACGATCTCATGCTGAACAACACCGTTAGTCAGATGGATGGCAGAACTAGCCGAACATTCTCCTAGGTGCATTCGGTTGGTTTCCATCTCCCTCACTTGCTGAACATTATTATGTACCATAGGCTTCACAATGTCAGCCAACTCTTTAGAAACTTGGTACATAATATCGTGGATGCCCAAGTCAATCTGTTGTCTAATAAAAGACATGATCATTATGGTTGGACCTTCAGATTGGTTATATTCTTCCACAACTTGGGTTGATTGAGGAAGTGGAGGGGTATTAACTGATGTAGGCATACCCGAGGAGGATGCTGGTTCGTTGTTCCTTCTGGGAGGATTTTGTTTAGGATGTGGACTGGACTCGGGGTTCATTTTCTTACCGGACCTTAGGCGCATACGCCAAGAATGATCCTGACCTGGAGAATCAAACTTTGCTATTAATTCACCTATGGTCCCACTGGGCGTCCCAAATTTGTTCTTTTCCCGAATTTTGTTCTTTGTCGTTTTATCGGCTGATGAAATTGGGAGACAAATTGATTTCTTAACTTAAGCGATTTGGGCTGGAAAAGGGAACTCTAATTTCCAGCAATGGGTTCCCCAACTACTCCAGAAAGTTTTAGGATGGTGGTATGAGTAAACTAAGAGGTAAGAAACATGAATGCAGTTGAGTACAATAAAGTAAATGATAAAGTAAAGGATAAAGATAGATAAAAAATGAGTTGTTTGATTGATTGTGTGTGTCTGTATATACAAAGAATGATCATATTTCTAGTACAAAAAAAGGGGAAAATGTACAACGTGCCCCCCCATGTCATCCATCAAGTAACTCACTAAGTTCAATGGCCGACTATGGGAGAGGTGATGCCGATTTTCTCGCCCTCTACTTCTCTTGCTCGGATAATGACCCTTTCTTTTAGCTGTTGTTGGCCGTTACCGCTTATAGGGGTCCGGAAACCCTTTTGACTTGGTCGTTGAGGCGTCTGCATCTGAGTGGGTTTCAGTCGTACATCTAACTAACAACTCGGCTAAGATGCCTTAGTAGCCGATGAAGTTTTTTGTAATCGAGGGCTAGGAGTAAAATCGGCTTTGGAACAGTTCGGTTGTCACTGAATTCGGCTAAACACTTAAATTACTTTTGAGTGTTAACAAAAATGCAATTAGATTTGTTTTAAAAAGGATTCATATTACTATCATTGATTAAAGTAATTTATGATTGATTTGATTAAACGTCTAAACGAATGCATTTGATTAATTGCTTTCGTATGTTTTTGTGATTTTTTCCTATCATGTCAAAATCTAGAAAGGAAGACGGTAAGAATTGAATGCACGTATATTACATATAATACTTCTACTGGTATTACGGGACTATAAGTTGATGTCGAGTATTTTTATAGTTATTTTTCAATATGATTTCTAAAGAAGTACCTTAATTTAATAAAAAGAAAAATGTAAGAAGACAATATTTTAAGCAGATAAATTTGTGTGGCCGAACTTTCAAGTTCAGAAAGTTATTTAATACCCCCTATAGTATTTTAATAACTGCTGATTGATTTCAGATTCCACACTGATTCATTGCTTGTACACAATGTGTTGGAAATTTGTCTTTGGCGGGAAGATGCGTCCACCTATCTTTGATGAATTAAACACTAGTGTTTAGCATGTTGGAGACCTTGTCTCTTTGCACATGCATGATCTACGAAGTGAGTAGATGACCGTAGGGCCAAGAATCGTCAAATTTCATTGAGAAATGAAAGAGATATTGGTCCACGAAGTAAGGTATTTGAGGCATGGAAATGTGGTGTGGGACAAATCTACCACATCGGTGGGAATAAGAAGAATTGATCTCTATATAAGTCTCTAATGTGGTAAAGGATTTGGGACCCCAAGGGGTATCCCATGTGTTTAAAGGAGGGAGGACCTAGATGTGCTTACGTTCAAGGCTAAGCCCACACGCGCGCTGCCGCCGCGCGTACGTCCCGTCGAGTCACGGGTCGTGGGCTGTGGGGACTTTCTGATATTATCTTTTTGGACCAAAGAACTTTGTCAGATATACAGTTTGATCCCTGAAGTTTCTTATGTACAATTTGGTCCCTGAAATTTAATATTTTACAGTTTGGTCCCCAGAGTTTCTGGAAAGTTGATTTTGGGGTGACGAAACTCTCTGCCTTACCGTTGGACAGTTTTTGGAGCATTAGCCAGCCATTATTTGGCTGATTAACTCCTCCTTTATCACCCTCCTTCATGTCCATTTTTCAGCCTCTCTTGATGGCCATTAACAACCTTAAATCTGCCTCCTAAATGGTCATTAACAACCCTCTCTAATGGCTATTAACATCCTTATTTGTGGCTGTTGGGCAGCCTCCTTCTTGCTATATATTGAGGCCTCCTTTGGCTCAATAACGTGACAGGAAAAAACAGACAGAAAACACAGAAATTCAGCACAAAACAGTCACGAAAACAGTGGCCAAAAGCGCTCAAAGCAAAGGATGAAATTCATGAAAACAGTGACCAAACCCTCACATATACACAAGATATACACAACAGAGATACATTATATACACAGAGACAAAAAAGAAGAGTAAAGAGAAACTCTTCCTTCATATTCCATATCTTCAGCAAGTCAATTCATATTTGTTTTATTCGCCAGGCTCAACCTATTGGCTTTATAGCGTTGAAATTAAAGTGTTGTTTTATCTTGGGAGACTATTGTCCGCTAACGTAAAAGCATATATACGGGGCAATCTTGTCTTAAGGACAGAGGCCAATTCCTCAACTCAACACACAACGTTGTAACCATTCAGATTTAGTTGTTTCTTGATTTCAGGATATCAAGATTCAAGACACAACAAGCTTGCGGCAGTTTTGAAGATTGACCATTTATTTATCCTTTCGAACACTTGTAATAGTTATTCACTTTCCGTACTGCTTTATAAAGTACAATAGAGTACCAACACAATGTCCACCACCAAATTGTAACCATAGACAAACTATAGGAAACCAGTATTATAAATTAACATGACACAAACCCAGTAATCAATATGTTGCAGATAAATTTTGAAGATCAAAGTTTAAATATCAATAATAATAAAATTGTTAGGTAATTTGTTTTTGTAATATATTTAAACAGAGTTATTCGATCACGAAACATTGTAAGTGCATGAATAGGATTAGATCTTGGGTTTAAATTCTGATAATAAAACAAATTCTAGTAAGACATGCTTTTCCCTTTATATGGTATAGGATTTAAATGACAAATTTAAATTGATTGACGCTTCGAAATAGGTAACACCAAATGAAAAAACAAAAAGAATCAAATACTAATGATAACAAGTGCCGATAAAATAGTTGAGGTATGCTCAAAATAAAAAAATATTATTAAAAAAAAGTAACATAAGTCCCTCCAAAGACTAAAGGGCTTCAGGATGAGCAGACCCAAAACTGATTACTTGAAGTGCAAGTTTAGTGATGCAATGTATGAGATTGACGTGAAAGTGAGACTTAATGCCGAGGTCATTCCCAATAGAGGATGTTTTATGTATTATAGGTCTCTAATTCAGGATAATGGGGAAATCGACGATGATGTCTCACATCGGATTCGTGCGAGAGGAGAGAAATGGAGATTTACCTCCGAAGCCTTGTGCGATAAAAAGCTACAATCAAAATTTAAAGATAAGTTATACATAGTGGTGGTTAGATCAATTATATTGTATGTGGCGAAATGTTATTCAGTCAAGAATTCTCAAGTTTAGAAGATGAAAGTTGTAGATATGATTATGCTGAGATGAATCTGTAGGCATATTGGGATGGATAAGATTGGAAATGAAGATATTACGGATAAAAAAGAGTGACTTTCTGTGATGAACAAGACGAAGAAAGTGAGGCTTAAATAATTTGGACATGTGAAAAGGAGAAGTGTAGATGTTCCGGTAAGAAGTTGTGAGAGGTTGGTAATATTGGGTGTAAAAAGATGTAGATGTAGGACGAAGAAGTATTGAGAGATGTTGAAGGGGAGCTACGGATCAAATAAAAACAAGATAAACAGAATTCAATCGACTACAAGTACAGTTTCCGAATGTCGGCAAATATGTCGTCAGACACCAGTAACAACACTTAGTAAAACAGAAACTTTAAAGAGTAAATGCAACGGAATTTAAAGAACACAAAGATTTAAAATTTTCATAAGTTATGTATATTATATAACTTATCATGGTCAATGACCAAATGTATTATATATATATATATATATATATATATATATACAAATTCCTTTCTTTACAGATTTACAAGATAAAACGGAAAGGAATTAAAAGTTGAAGTCGCATATGACTTCTGCCTGAAAAATCTAACTAGGTAGACATAGACAACCTCTCATTACAATCGCTTCATACCAAACTAATGTAGAATCTAAACATCAATTGTAATGTTGGAGAGAATATTATCGACACACTCAGGCAACACTTGTGATCCTGATTTTTTAGATGAAATCCCGAGAGCTCTCTTGGTATTTTTACATTCTGATTTCGGATCTCGATTCATTGCAGTAGCATCTCTATTTATAGTAGAGAGTCTTCCTTGAAAGTCTCATCGATCGGTTGTGGAGGTTGAGGAAAAGGTGGGCAGCTTGTGGTAGATGATTAAGGAGTGAAAATCTCAACAACTTTGACTTGTTCCTTACTCGACTTCTTCCCCAAGCTTTGACTTTTTCTCTCACATTTTACACAGCTCCAATTCACCACGCCCAAATCATTTTTACCTCACAGTAAAATATTACTGCTTACCGTGAAGTAAGGCAAAACTATTTTTCAAAGATGGTCTGAATGTTATGACATTTGTCCCAACATTTTTATTCATTCAAATCAGTACTTCAGAAGATATGTTGGGTCAAATGTAGGGATGGCAACGGATCAGATCTGGACCGGATCCTACTAGATCCAGATCCGTTTTTCATATCTGAATCCATATCCGGATCCAGATCCTTCGGGTCCATAAAAATCAGATCCAAATCCGGATCCATCGGATCCACATGTAAAAAAATTGCCTTGCTAAGAATGTAACCTTGCTAAGAATTTTTTTTTTGAACTGACAAACGATTTTTACTTAGCTAACAGTTTACTGTGTTTCAATTTTGAAATGTTCATATGAGATATTTTATTCGTTGTCTCGTTTTGATTGTGAGCTATTAATTGAAAATGTTGGACAATGACAATAGTTGTGAAAAATGCTGACTATTATTTCCACAATGCAGAACTTGCATGTGCTTAGAATCTTCACAAATGAAGTGAATATAATTTTAACTACTTGTCTATGGAGATGTTAGTCATTTACTAATATAACATTGATTTTATTATCGAAGTTACCTCTTTATTTTTTGGTTTTGAGTTAACGCGGGGATAAATTAAACTTGTTTTGAGAATTAAACTTACAAGGATGTGCTTAGTAATTTAAAAAAAATACTTATAAAATTATATTCTAGGTTATGAATATATTTAATAAAAAATGAATCCACGGGTCGGATCTGGACCGGATACGGATCTCAAATACAAGATTCAGATCCGTCAGAAATAGATCCGGTGGGTCCAAATTTTGAAGATCCATATCCTATAAAATGGATCTGGATCCACCGGATCCGGACCGGGTCCAGGATCCACTGCCATCTCTAGTCAAATGTCATAACACCAAACCCAACATTAACAATCTCTCCCTTTTTGTCTTTCTTCACAAAACGTATTACAAACCTAAACTGACTTAGGATATTGAGACAAATGTTTGTCCGACATTTGTGATCAATAATATCAATGATGTGCTCCCCTTAATCTGCGATGGCTTTCAAGTAATCATGCGTGTACCGATTCATAGGATTAAAAAATAAGAAAGATGTTAACACATATATACATATCATCTACTTATATAGATTTATATACAGACCATAAAAAAAATATTCCTTTGTCTACATAAATCAATATCTATCATGTCGAACAGTTAACTACTCAGAATGAGCAACATTCACGACCCTCAACCAGTAGCAACAACTCCTCCTAACTCATCATACAACAAAGAACAACTTCCGCAGACTTTCTACCCTCAGCATAACTCTTGACTTTCTCAAGAAAGATATCCGCTTTAGCTTCCTCCCCTCAGATCAAAGATCATCTTCCCTTTTTTTGTGAAGAAAGTAGCATCATGAAATGGTCTCTAGCTTGTATCAGGACATTTCTTGCAACATCATCCTTAGAAATCTGTTGGTTGATTTTTTTAATTTGATCCACAAGCCATTCTGTAGACAATGTAGACTGTCCTGCACCAGTATTGCCCAGAATGTTGGTGATATTTTTGGCAATATTTTCACTTTCAGCTTCCTTCTTCTAGGGAAGTTAATATCTAAAGGTTCATCAAAATCTTTAAACACTATTGCTTTAGAAGGATCCTCAGGGAGATTTGAGGAAGAAGACTGACATATTTGCTGAGGTGTATTTGACGGAGGGTTAATGCTCATGGGAGTGTTGGGTGGAATGGTGGTTGATATTTGTTTAACATAGACTTATTTATCTAGATAACCATTTAAGAATGCACCTTTCACATCCATTTGGTAGAAAGTAATTTTTAGACAACAAGCAATAGCAAGTAAAAGTCTAATTGACTCAATTCTAGCCATAGGTGAGAAGGTTTCGTCATAATCGATTCCTTCAACCTGAGTATAGCCTTATGCAACTAGACGAGCTTTGTTTCTAACAATTGTTCTCGATTCGTCTGATTTATTTTTAAAATCCACTTAGTTCCAATTACATTTGTATTATTTGGATGTGGAACTAAGTCCCAGACTTCATTTCGAGAGAATTGTTCAAGCTCTTCTTGCATTGCTTGAATCCAAAAATTATCTTTGAGTGCTTTTAAAATAATTTTTGATTCTAAAGTAGATATAAAACAAGAAAGACTAACCTTTTGGTATATGGTAGACATACACACATACCTTACCATTTCTCTGTAGTTGAGTGGTTCTTTCCCTCTTGTTTTAATTCCTTAAAAAACTCTCCCTATCACCTGGTCCGTGGGATGGTTCTTCCTAATCCTTGATGAGGGGTCCCTTCGAACTTGATCTAGCAATTTCGTATTTGACTCCTTATCCATTACCTTTGTGATCTATATTTTAGGTTTAGATGTTGCTTCGGGTGTGGCAATATTTGGAGCAACATCTGATTCTTCACCAGTCTGCGCATTTTCCACTTTCATACAATCTTCACAGACAGTTTTACCTTTATGGCTAAGTTTGGGTAAGTCTTTAACCACTTCATATGAGATTAATTTCTCTAGATTGCGGTAGTTGACATGCCCCAACTTTTGATGCCATAGTGTTGTGTCATCGACCTTAGCATTATTGCATGTTTCTTGTCTTACAACAAGATAACAATTGTCACATGTTCTAGTACCTGTCATGACACATACATTGGCTTTATTCGTAACCACATAAGTAATGTTATTGAATTTTACCTCAAGATCGTCATCACACAGTTGGCTGATACTAAGTAAATTAACCATTAAGCCCTCAACGTGTAATACATTTCTTAAGGCTGGAATATCATGGACATTCAAGATCCATTTTCCAATTATCTTGCTTTTACTGCCCCTCCAAAAGTCATGTTTCCTTCATTGAATGACTCATAATTCTTCAAAAAACCTTTAGTACATATCATGTGGCGAGAACATCCACTATCGAAGTACCAAGAACCTGAAATGTTAGTTCTTAATGCAGTTATACAGACATTACAAGTGAAAGTCCATTTTAGGAACCCAAACTCTCTTAAAACAATTTTTATTTTTTCGCTCATAAATGTTTATCTGAAACGTTGGACAACATTTTAGGCAACATTTTGCTCTTAGAATGTTGAAGATTGTAACAGTATAGTTTTAAGTGTCCAGGGGAGTTACAATAACTGCACACAAACTTCAGATTATTCTTTGATGTATATGAGAAACTCTTATGCATCCCCTTTTCTTTTACAAAATATATTTTCTTATTATTATCAAAGATTTTAGAGCGGTCAATTTTAAGAGTGTTTTTGTACCCAAATCCTGCATGTGAAGGTTTACTAAAGTTAAGATCTTGTTCAATTTTGAAGTCCCCGTGTTGAGCTTATGAAAGGTAGCTTCGGCAAAATCCAGTTTTGCACTGATCTTACCAAATTCAATATCTTTTTTGGTAAGTGCACCCTCTAGTCGGGTTATTGTGCCTTTTAAATCTACATTCTCACGAGTTAAAGATTTTACCTTTGTGTCAAGTTGCTTGATATGATTAAGGCTTTATAAAGATTTTATAATTCGTTAATCATATCATCTTTGGAATCAACTTGACCCACACAATCAGTCTCACTAATAGAAATAAAACCACTAAAGCAATTAACATCTGAATAGTTAAAGAATTTGTACCTCTCGGATGTCGATGAGGATGTAGATATTATTGCTGATGTTGAGGCAAATGTTGTGACATTTGAGACAACATTGTCGATGACATCGTCATTGTCTGATAGAGACTGTTCGAAAACAGTAGCCAGCATTGCTTGTGATTCAACTTCTTGATCTCCTTCCTCTTCTCATTCGTCGTCACTGAGAGAAACCCATAGACTCTTACCAATTTTTCTAAGCGTATTTGCACATTCATTAGCATAATGACTCCAACCCGAGCATGCATAACATTGCACAGACTCAAGTTGTTTGGGATCAAATTTGGTACGATCCGAGTTGGTTTCCTTTTTGTACATTTGAAGGAAATCTAGTGGAATTTTGATTGAAGGCTTGATTTTGGTGCTATTTGGTTTTAGATTTATTTCTATCATTGTTGAACTTCCTCACCATCAAATTAAATTTTCGAGTGAGTAGGGCAACATTTGCACCGTCACCAACTTCTTCAAGGTTCTCACCCTCTTCTTTTTTTTACTCTCCGAGGATTGGACTTGAAGTGCTACATTCTTGCTCTTGTATAATTCCCTTTGATTCTCAATGTTAATCTCATAGGTTTTGAGAATGCTCATTAAGGTATGAAGGTCCATTGTAGCAAGATTGTGAGTTTCTTCAATGACACAAATCTTTATATTGAACTTTTCAGGAAGAGAACGGAGAGCCTTTTCAACAAGTTGAATGTTGGTTAATGGTTCACCAAGCACTTGACATTCATTTGAGATGTCAATCAACCTTTCAAAATAAGATTTAATATCATCCGCTTCTTCCATCCTTAAATGTTCATCTTTAATCATGAGCATGCGTAGCTTTGTTTGACGAACACTTGAACTACCTTCACAATGAATTTGTAAAGTATCTCATGCGTCATTAGCCGTGTGGCAGTTTTGAATGAGTTTGAATATGTAAAGATCAGCTCATCCAAAAATTGCATGTAAGGCCTTTTCGTTAAAGCTAGCATTATTAGTTTCTACCGCAGTCCATTCGGATTCAGGCTTAACAAAAATGTCACCTTCCTCATCTGGTGGCAACATTGGAACAACATACCCATTGGTTATAGATCTCCATGCCCTAACATCCATTGATTTGATATGAGAACGTAGGCGAATCTCCCAATCGACATAATTCGAACCATCTAAAACGGGAAGCCTACTAATAGTTGGATTTGCCTGATCCATAGCTTGAAATAATAAGACCAAACACTTATTGTGTTAAGTGTTGGCTCTGATACCACTTGAATGGGAGCTACAGATCAAATAAAAATAAGATGAACATAATTCAATCGACTACAAGTATAGTTTCTGAATGTAGGCAATTATGTGTCAGACACCAGTAACAACACTTAGTAAAACATAAATTTTAAAGAGTAAATGCAGCGGAATTTAAAGAACACAAAGGTTTAAAAATATATATAACTTATGATGGTCAATGACCAAATGTATTGTATATATATTATATACAAATATACAAATTCATTTCTTTATAGATTTACAAGATAAAACAGAAAGGAATTAAAAGTTGAAGTCGCATATGACTTCTGCCTGAAAAATCTAACTAAGTAGACATAGACAACCTCTCATTATAATCGTTCCATACAAAACTAATATAGAATCTAAACAACAATTGTAATGTTGGACAGAATGTCAACAACACTTGTGAACCTGATTTCTGAGATGAAATTCCGAGAGCTCTCTTGGTATTTTTACATTCTGATTCTGGATCTCGATTCACTGCAGTAGCATATCTATTTATAATAGAGTCTTCCTTGAAAGTCTCAACGATCGGTTGTGGAGGTTGAGGAAAAGGTGGACAGCTTGTGGTAGATGATTAATGAGTGAAAATCTCAACAACTCTGACTTGTTCCTTACTCGACTTCTTCCCCAAGCTTTGACTTTTTTCTCCCACATTTTACACAGCTCCAATTCACCACGCCCAAGTTATTTTTACCTCATAGTAAAATAATACTGCTTACCGTGAAGTAAGACAAAACTGTTTTTGAAAGATGTTGGTCCGAATGTTATGACATTTGTCCTAACATTTTTATGCATTCAAATAAGTACGTTAGAAGATATGTTGGGTCAAATGTCACAACACCAAACCCAACATTAATAGATGTGATTAGACATGACATAACATAACATAACATATCTTATCTTAACGAGGAAGTGAACTTAGATGGGAGAGTTTGGAGGTCGTGGATTAGATAGAAGGTTAGTTGGTAGTTGAACGTTCTTTTGCTTGCCTGCTAAATAGGCTTGATTATCTTATATGTACCTGTTTTCTTACCAGTATTAATAGCACTATTTTCATAGTTTCATTATCTACCACCCGTGTTTCTTATATTTTACATATCACATTATTTTCATGTTGTTTATTATTTCTTTCGCTGAATGTTATGTACTGCTTTTTATTTTACATTATTTGTTATAGTTACTGCTGTCATTTTTTTTTTTTTTTTTTTTTAAGTTTTGATCTGCTTTACTCAAGCTAAAAGTCTTTCAAAAATAACATTATGTGAGTCCTCCGGGGCATAGTCCAGTGGCAAAGCCTGGGCGCTATAAGGCGCTCTGGCATGGGACAGTGTGAGTTCGATTCCCCGCAAGCACGAAGAAACTCTGCATGTTGGAGAATTTGACCTTGTCTCATTGATCAGTTGTACGCTCCCAGAAAACTGACCACCGGAGCACATTCCGCGATTTACCTGATAATAGTGTTGAAGGACCGGTGCTATTACCTCCAGGACGTCTGGGTAATACCAGTGAAGTAGTCAGGCGCAAGCCTGAAAACCTGGATTATCAAAAAAAAAAAAAAATATGTGAGATGTGCTTTCATTTTATTCTTTCTTCCTATACTTCATTTATAATATTACACTTGTTATAGTAACACCTCCCATGAATGATATGGTAATGATAAAAAAATTCAAACGTTGCGTATGCGAAATGCCACCTTTTTCTTTTTACGAGAAAATCAAGAAAACAAAAAGCTGACCCCCCCTCCCCAGCCCCCCTTGGCAGAAAAAGCCAACACAGCTTCAAACTTCAAAGTCCACCATTAATGGTCATCCCCTCTTAGACAATATTTCCACAAAAAATGTTGTGTTGTACAAATCTCACCATACCCTTTATTATTTTCATTTCTATTTTATATACACACGTGTACCCTTTTCAAATCTTTGACTCTTGTTACTATAGACTTGTATACTACTTGTAAAGAGAAACAAACAAACAAATTGTTTTGTTTTCTCAGATTTATTTACTGTTTTTAAAAATAAAGCCTGTTTTGGTGGACACATAAATCAAGGAGAAGGTGCTTTTAAGGATTTTTGTGTCATCTCAACCACCCACACTTACCCTTTAGTTCAGACCCTTTAATTTTCTTGATGAATGCTATCAGGAAGACCCAATTATTGGTTGCTTTTTTACAGAATGGGATGAATTAATCAGGCTTCTTTTGGTACAAAAATCTCATCTTGGTTAGTTTTTGCTCTCTTTTCCCTTAGATTTTGGTATTTTTTTGTTGGTTTGGAGCTTGTGTTTGTGGGGGTGCTGATAATTTTTTGTGCTTTTCTTGTTGTTTTAAGCTCATAAAGATTGGACCTTTGTGTTATAAGATGTGTTTGGATTCTTAGTTCTTTTTCTTTCCCTTAGATTTTGGCATATTTTTTTTATCTTGGTTTGAAGCTTGTGTTTGTGGGAGTGTTGATAATTTTTGTGTTTTTCTTGTTTGTGGGAGTTGTTATGAGCTCAAAAAGATTGGACCTTTGTTTGAATTCTAGGTTTTTTTTCCCTTTTTTTCCATTAGATGAATTAATCAGGTTAAATCTCATCTTGGTTTTACTTTTCTTGGTTAGTTTTGCTCTCTTTTCCCTTTAGATTTTGGTGAGCTTGTGTTTGTGGGGTGCTGATAATTTTTTGTGCTTTTTTGGTTTGTGGGAGTTGTTATGAGCTCATAAAGTTTGGACCTTTGTTTGAATTCCAGCTTTCCCCCCCTTCCATTAGATGAATTAATCAGGTTTTTTGGTACAAAAATCTCATCTTGGTTAGTTTTTGCTCTTTTCCCTTAGATTTTGGTATTTTTTGTTGGATTGGAGCTTGTGCTTGTGGGGTGCTGATAGTTTTTGTGCTTTTCTTGTTTGTGGGAGTTGTTATGAGCTCATAAAGATTGGACCTTTATGTCATAAAATTGGTTTGAATTCTAGTTTTTTTTTTTCATTTCCCTTAGATGAATTAATCAGCTTTTGGGTACAAAATTTCATCTTGGTTTTGCTTTTCTTGGTTAGTTTTGCTCTATTTTCCCCCTAGACTTTGGTATTTTTGTGTTCTTGGTTTGAAGCTTGTGTTTGTGGGGTTATTTTGTGCTTTTCTTGTTTGTGGGAGTTGTTATGACTCATAAAGTTTGGACCTTTGTTTGAATTCCAGTTTTTTTTCTTTTTCTATTAGATGAATTAATCAGGATAAATCTCATCTTGGTTTTACTTTTCTTGGTTAGTTTTGCTATCTTCTCCCTTAGATTTTGGTACTTATTTTATTTCTTGGTTTGAAGCTTGTGTTTGTGGGGTGCTGATAATTTTTGTGCTATTATTGTTTGTGGGGTGCTGATAATTTTTGTGCTATTATTGTTTGTGGGAATTTTTGTGCTTTTTTCCTTTCCATTAGATGGTTTAATCAAGTTTGTGGGTACAAAATCTCATCTTGGTTTCGCTTTTCTTGCTTAGTTTTGCTCTATTTTCCCTTAGATATTGGTATATTTTTACTTGGTTTGAAGCTTGTGTTTGTGGGGTGCTGTTAATTTTTGTGCTTTTCTTGTTTCTGGAAGTTGTTATGAGCTCATAAAGTTTGGACCTTTTTGTCATAAAATTGGTTTGAATTCTAGAATTTTTGTTCTTTCCCTTAGATGAATTAATCAGGATTTTTGGTACAAAATCTTAACTTGGTTTTGCTTTTCTTGGTCAGTTTTGCTCTCTTTTCCCTTAGATTTTGGTGTTTTATTTCCTTGGTTTTTGAAGCTTGTGTTTGTGGGGTTGCTGACAATTTTTGTGCTTTTCTTGTTAGATTTTGGTGTTTTATTTCTTGGTTTTTGAAGTTTGTGTTTGTTGGGGTGCTGATAATTTTTGTGCTTTTCTTGTTTATGGGAGTTGTTATGAGCTCATAAAGATTGGTCCTTTATGTCATAAAATTGGTTTGAATTCTAGGTTTTTTTTCTTTCCCTTAGATGAATTAATCAGGCTTTTTGGTACAAAATCTCATCTTGGGTTTGCTTTTCTTGGTTAGTTTTTGCTCTCCTTTCCCTTTAGATCTTGGTATCTTAAATTTTGGTCTGAAGCTTGTGTTTGTGTGGGTGCTGATAATTTTTTGTGCTTTTCTTGTTTGTGGGAGTTGTTATGACTTATGAGCTAATAAAGTTTGGACCTTTGTTTGAATTCCAGTTTTTTTTCCCTTTCCACTAGATGAATTAATCAGGCTTTTTTGGTACAAAAATCTCATGTTGGTTAGTTTTTGCTCTCTTTTCCCTTTAGATTTTGGTATCTTAAATTTTGGTCTGAAGCTTGTGTTTGTGGAGGTGCTGATAATTTTTTGTGCTTTTTCTTGTTTATGGGAGTTTTTATGAGCTCATAAAGTTTGGACCTTTGTGTCATAAAATTGGTTTGAATTCTAGGTTTTTCTTTTCATTTCCCTTAGATGAATTAATCAGCCTTATGGGTACAAAATCTCATATTGGTTTTGCTTTTCTTGGTTAATTTTGCTCTCTTTCCCCTTATATTTTGGTATTTTTCTTGATTTTTGAAGCTTGTGTTTGTGGGGTGCTGTTAATTTTTGTGCTTTTCTTGTTTCTGGGAGTTGTTATTATGGGTGGCCAGTGGGCCGGGCTCGGGACTGGCGGGATCGGGATATGCGGGATTTGCCGAAGTCCCGCCCCGATCCCGGGCGTTTTTTTTTTTTGCACTTAATTTAAAAAATAACATATATATAAAAAAACTCAATAATTAAACAAGATAATGTAATAAAAATATCCCAAATCTGTTTTTGTGCCTCTTATATTATTTAATAGACATGTGATTTTTTTGTAATACAAATACAATTGTCAAAATTGCAACTTTGTGGTGTTGTTCAAAAGTTGCAAATTACATAGTAAAATTGCAATTAAAAAAATTACATTCTGAAAAAAATCTGTTATAGTTTCTTGATAATTTCCTGTGGTTCTTCGGTTGGAATTGGTATTTGTTGGTCAAATTGATCCACGTCGCTTCCACCACCTTCAGATAAGATTTCGTTGTAGTTTTCGTTTTCTTCTTCGTTGATCTCCTGTTGACCGCACCTTCTCCGCTCCGCTCGTATTCAATCTCTGAATAATACTACAATCTCCAAGCTGTCTCCGGCTAATGAGTGTCTGTACTCTCCTATTTGATATCTGCCGGCAGAAAAAGCGCTTTCAGACGCTGTTGATGACGCTTGAATGTTCAAAACATTTCGGGCCATCATTGAAAGTGTCGGAAAGGTCTTCTCATTCCCCCTCCAGTATTTCAGCAAGTCTTCACGTCCTTCTTCATTGAGAACTGCTTGGTACGGTACAGAACCCTGCAAAACAAAAATATCAAACTCGCTAATTTAGTTAGTAGCGGTATGGCCGCACATTATATTTCTGAGGCTTTCAATACTAGCCGCAGAAACAACATGTCTTTTGTGAGGTTGTGTTGAAGAAGAAGATGGTATGGAAACCGGTAGGTTACTAGCACTTTCTTGTTGGTAAAACCTATATACTTTTTTGCATTGGTCTTCTACGCTAGACAATACTTCTTCTTTAGTTTGTTCAATGGGTGGTGGATGATTTGGATTTTTGGGACTTGGAGGTGGTAGTACTTCTATACAATCGTAAATAGTTTCAATAAGTGATTTAGTCCCGCCTATTTTAATAGTCAGATTTAATACAACAACAATAATATAAATAGTGGGAATAGGAATAAAATATTTTTGTATTTTGATAAACATTTTTTTAATAGCTGCCACATAAGCTGGTTTTTCCATATATTCACTAAGTAATAAAAATATTAGAGCTATATAAAACAACATAGTTGAAATAATAGGATAATATATACCGAAAAATTCTTTTGTTGCTTGAAAAAATTTCTCTAAAAATACAATAAGTTCGGAAATTTTTACCCAATCGCTATCTACAACCATATCATCTACAACCATATCAGTTGAATTTTGATTATGAGAGTTGAAAAATAAAGTTATATGTTTTCTATAGTCATAAGCAACAAGTAGTTGCTCGTAAAAAGAATTCCACCTAGTGGGTACTTCTTCAGGAATTTTTCTATAAGGAAGTTGACAATTGTGACAAGTTTTTTTATATTCTTTTCTTCGTTGTATTCTATTATTTTTAAAAATAAAGTTTATAGCAAATTGTATTTTACTAAGAGTGTCTTCAAAAAGAAAGTGATAGACCATCCTTTACAATTAAGTTATATATATGACACGCACATTTTATATGAAAATGATTGAAAAAGATGGAGTTAAACTATTTTTTAAAATTGTAATAGCGTAATTGTTAGAAGAAACGTTATCTAATGTAATAGTCATAATTTTATCAGTTATTCCGTAATAATCGCACACTTGATAAATATTTTATGCAATAAAAGTTCCAGTGTGCCTATCATCTATATATCTATACGCCAAGATACGTTTTTGCATAGACCATTTATAATCTATCCAATGACAAGTTACCGTTAAATAATCATGGTCGTTAGTGCAATGGTTATTTTTGCAAAAGGGGATTTTGGGCGGGATCGGGTCGTGACCGGGGCGGGATCGAGACTGGCGGGACTGGGGCGGGCCGGGACGGGTCGGGACGAGACCTTGTCCCGTCCCGGTTCGAGTCCCGATACCGCGATTTTTTTTTAAATACTCGGGTTCGGGGCGGTGTCGGGGTGGGACCGGGCCGACCCGGCCCACTGGCCAGCCTTGGTTGTTATAAGCTCATAAAGATTGGACCTTTGTGTCATAAAATTGGTTTGAATTCTAGGATTTTTTTTTTCCTTTCCCTTAGATTTAGGTATTTTATTTCTTGGTTTGAAGCCTGTGTTTGTGGGGTTCTGATAAATTTTGTGCTTTTCTTGTTTATGGGAGTTTTTATGAGCTCATAAAGTTTGGACCTTTGTGTCATAAAAGTGGTTTGAATTCTAGGTTTTTTTTACCCTTAGATGAATTATTCAGGCTTTTGAGTACAAAATCTCATCTTGGTTAGTTTTTGCTCTCTTTCTTATTACATTTTGGTATTTTATTTTTTGGTTTTTGAAGCTTGTGTTTGTTGGTTGGTTATAATATTTGTGCTTTTCTTGTTCATGGGAGTTATTATAAGCTCATAAAGATTGGACCTTTTTGTCATAAAATTGGTTTGAATTCTAGGTTTTTTTCCTCTTTCCCTCAGATTTTGGGACTTACACTGGTATTTTCCCTTGGTTTGAAGCTTATGTTTGTGTGGTGCTGATAATCTTTGTTTTCTGAAGGCTTTGAGGTTTTAACTTTTCCTTTCTGGAAAATTGATGTTCTCGTGTTTTTCGTTTGAATTTGAAGAAGCATATGTGGTAGCATTGCGGGTGTTTTTGTGCTTCTGAGAGAACTTTCAGATTTAAATTTTGAATTGCATCTGCTAGGTTATTAAAAATTGGGAATGTTGGCAAAAAGTGAAGAGTCCAGAAATTCTCCTGTCAAGGATTGAGTTTTTTCCTCCTAAAGAGCTAATAAAGTCTGGATCTTTGAATGTTGTTCTAGTCTTGGCTTCCCGATTTGCTTATTGGCAAATTTTGCTGGTTGCTGAATAAAAAAAGGTTCTTTTTGTGCTTTTCTTGTTTCTGGGAGTTGTTATGAGCTCATAAAGTTTACACCTTTGTGTCATAAAATTGGTTTGAATTCTAGGTTTCTTTTCTTTTTCTTCTCATTTTTGTCTGATCAAAGTTGTGGCTTCTCAGTAAGGGTAGTGAGGCATAGTAGTTCTTTTTGTTGTATATGTTTCGTTCGCTTCTTGTGTAAGAAAATTCTTTGAGAAGATTTTGTACCCCCCTTTTTCAGTTTGATGTTGGAAATAAGTGAGATATTTTATTCGCTATGCTGTCTATGTTTCTTCCTTTTGAGGTGCTTCTTTGCGGGGACGTTTAGGATAATGTTGTCAACTGGGGAAACCGACTATATCCACTCCTAGAAAGTAAGGCATGCTTAACTTAAGAAATTTCGTGTTTGAAGAACTTAGATTTATTCATCTCGGCGAGTCAGTATGGTTAACTAAAGGTACGCTGCATGAACACTAAAGCATTTTATGGCTTTTGTCGATAGAATATTAATAAAACGTGTCTGCATATTTGTCGTGTATCATGATATCGTAATTTTAGCCACACTCTTTAATATTGTTATTATAGGTTACACTTTCTAGTCGTTATGGTTGGGTGGCATTAGTAGAAAATCATGTATTTCTGGAAGGTTTTCTACTTTTAGGTGTATTTCTTGTATACAGGCTAATTAATGCCCTTTTTGTTTAATAATATTTTTACAGCATCAAAAAAAGTATTGTTATTATATGCTATGTTGCTCGGACTAGGGTGCGGGTACCCGATACAAGTGCGGATCTAGACGTCGGACTCTTCATCACATAACTTATAGGATTCGGGGGTACATGTGCTGGAGTATGGCCAATAAATGTATATAATGATTATAAAGTATATATTTCGATTCATTAAAGTTATTAAGCTAAAGCTAATAAAATCGAGTTCTTTTAAACACCTAATATTTTATTCATAAGATATCTCGTGAAATGGCATAACATTATATATATATATATGACGTAAACCTACAAAATCAAATCAAATACCCAATCAATCTATACTTCTCGGTCATAGATGTCAAAGCACCCAAGATGAGTTGACCAAATCCGGTGTGGATCCCACACCCGTCTCGTGTCGACATGGGTGCGGCAAGGATTTTGAAGAGTCCGCAACATAGATTATAGACGAGCTATCTTGAGACCTCCCTCAAAAGCCTAACTAGTTCTCATTTGTCTGCTTAGAGTTAATAGCAAAGAAATGACAGACTTGTACTTAGCATGTAAATTTGCATTGGCTTGGTTGATGGTATTACTTGGCAATCATCTTGAGTTTGTGATTATGTTCTATCATTGACTTTTATCATATTTGATGTGCTTCCCGTCTCTTTTCATTTTTCTTTATACTGTCTATTCTTCAACAAAGTTAGATAATTTTTTAAACAACTTTTGAGCATATCACACTCACTTTCCTAAAGAAAAATAAAAGCTGCAGGAAAATGTCCAAGGAGGTTTTTGAAATGGAAAAATAAATCATAATATTAAGTCTTTATACTTATCAAGGATCACTTTTCTTTTTTAAGAGTGTCATTATTATTAACGCAGCTAAACCGGAGCTCTCTGCCAAAAAAGCAGTTGTAAGAGTGCCATTTTTTTTTATAATGCCCTCAGCCCTAGAATTGCTAGCTTACTTTCCTTAGAATTTCCAAGAAGAGGACTACTTTACTAAAGGAGAAATCTTTCCTCACTCTTCAATAATTTCTTTCTCCCTCCGCCCCATAATGGTTGTCACTTTTCACGTGAGAGCAGCAACAACAACAACATACCCGGTATAGTCCCACAAGTGGGGTCTAGGGAGGGTGGGATGTACACAGACCTTACCCCTACCTCTGTGGGGGTAGAGAGGCTGTTTTCGCTAAACCCTCGACTCAAGAAAATCGTTTTTCGGATCAGGTTTGAAAGAAATGCAAGAATAAAAAGCTATGATGAAAATGTTGAAGAAAGGAAAGTACTGACTGTTAAACTAGTAAAGATAACCAAAGTAAAAGTAACAACAATAGTAATAAAAATGAACAAATTTTGTCTAATACTATTTAAATGTGTTCTTTCGGTACTTTGATACAGGAAATAATGCAACTAGGTATTTTCATTAATATTTAAAAGATATTCAGAATGAGCTAGGAAAATTGATCAAATACATCTTACAACAACAACATACCCAGTGAAATCCCACAACGTGGGGTCTGGGAGTGTATAGTGTACGCAGACCTTACCTCTACCTTGGTAGGTAGAGCGGCTGTTTCCGAGAGACCCTCGGCTCAAGACAGAGCATAAGCAAAGCAACAACAAAAGCAAATCAAGAGAAACGGTCAGGAAAAATTTAAAGCAGTATGAAAATGTTGGTATCAAAAGCGAATAAGCCATGATAGCGCATTTAAAAAAAGTAAGCATGTATGTTTACCTATACAAAGTACACTAAAGGACACATATCAGCAGAAATCAAATTACAGGGTACTATAAAGTAATATTGTGCCTATTAGTATGATAGACTAAGCGGACCTACAATAATAACACTACAACTACCGGTTTGCAAGCGTAAGTAGTTCTAATAAATATATCCTGAAAAAATGTGCATATTGTTTATTTATCTCTACCTTTGGACCCAATTGTACTTGAATATAATGGAAATTTCACTCTTTGCTTAGTACCCATGCCTAGCTAAGGTATGACCGTTAAATGGGATGAGGAAATAGTTTTATTTTTTATGAGGGAGTTGTTCTCTAGCCAGCATACATCTTTTAGTCAATGCTGTTGTTTTCTGACTTATTTTCATCTTTCTATCAAATTTCTACCATGTGGCTATGGTTGTGATATCCAATCTCAGTTTACGCGTCTCTGACTTCAGATTGACAAATCCAGAGTTTCCTACTTTGGTGCTAAATAAAAGCACATTACTTGGTATTTGAATACCCTTTACCATTGTGTTTGTGCACTCTTTTCAATAGTTGGTGTCCAGGGAAAAAACTACAGGACAGTCGAAATGAGACCCTGATAGACTTTTCACTGTGGAATTTAAAGGGATATTAAGCGGGAATTAACATTGATTTAAGTTTCAAAATAATGATGATGGCAGTTCTAAGTAATGTACACGTGGTTCTTTCAAGAAACTTTGAAGAACAATTAATATAATCTAGATCTTTGTAAGAAACTTCAGGTACAAGTTAAGATACATCTATAGGCTTTGCCAGACTTGACCAATAAATTTCAATATAAGTGGTTGGTGGTAGATTGCCTGCATTAAATGGCATTGAAATGGGCTGATCTAACTAGTAGTGGCACAAACCTCCTTTCTGACGCCTTAATGATTTTTCAGTTATGTAGATCTTTTTCCTATTCTGTTTGATAGGTTGATTTCTTTGCCTTATTTATTCAGATAGATGAATATCTTTCCAATTTATGTTTGCGCTTCCTTTGGTGGCAGGATCAGGGCCGTCAAGAGAACTAGAAGATCAGATTTGAGGACATATATTGTTGTCAACGCATAGTAGTTTATATAGATATCATGGCTCCCGGAGGCAGCAATTACCAGGATATTGGTGATTCCCGAAGTGCGTGTTCCGACTACGGCATTGCACCAGAAAGTGCTGAATTCAAAAACTCCCCTTTTAGAAAATCTGAAGCTGTTATCGGTGGGAAGCATGGAGCGGGATCTAATAGTGCTGTTCATGAGCTACTTGAATGCCCTGTTTGTATGAATCCAATGTACCCGCCAATTCACCAGGTAGGTTTTAATGTAAGCTTAAATTGGAACGGCATATTTGCAATGAGAGTCAATTTGAGATCTCTTGACATATTGTCGTTCACCAAAGTGGAGGAGATTTTTGGTACTTGCAGTTGAATTTTGACAAGGATACATATATATATATATATATATATATATATATATATATATATATATATATATATATATATATATATATATGTGATGGATTTTATAAACTTGTAAATACATAGATATTATTGAGGATGAGTAAAAGGGATTGAAGAAAAATGCTACCATTTCTTTACAAGTAGTCAATTATTTTTCCAAACAGATTATTGAGCACCGGATTATAGTCCAATCTCTGAAGAATGTATTGGATAGTGAATGGTTTGATTTCAAAGAAAAAGTTACTGATATACTGTCTTACATAATTTCGCTTTGCGACCATCTCTCCTTTGGTGGGAGTTATGTCCAGCTTCCGTAATATTTCATTATGCTCTCTTTCTAGCCAAATCACTATATAAATGATACTAATGAGTCATTAAATTCAATTGTCACAACTTGATGAAGTTGCAGCATAATATAATCAATTCGAGCTATTAGGGAGAAAATGCTCGTCTGTTCAATAGAGATGCAATAGTCCTCTCCCTATTTTTAGTAAAAATGTTTTCAATCTGCTAGACAGCTGGAGTAACTCAACTTACTAGAGATAAGTTCCACTCATCCCAATTTTTGGTTACAGAATGTATGGGCCCCCCTTTTATGTTATTCACGCTTGGGATATCCAGTCCTAGGCGTGCGTGTTAAGGGTCCCACATTGGTTGAGGGAATGGGTTGTTGTCTCCTTATATGGCCTTGGGAAATCCTCATCTTATGAGTCAACTTTGGGAATTAAGTTAGGCTAAGATCCAATTCTTTATATGGTATTGAAGCAGGAAGATGTCTTGGGCCCAAGTCTCTTCATCATTATCAAAATGAATTTTCACGTGCTTTGCCGAAGAAAAAAGAATTAAACCTGCATGTGAGGGAGTGTTGGTATTAAAGTAGGAAGATGTCCTGTGTCCAAGTCTTATCAACATTGTCATAGGAATCTCCACGTGCTCTGCAAAGAAAAAGAATCAAACCTGCACGTGAGGGGGAGTGTTGAAAACATAAATACTTAAATAAAAGTATCCCTTTTACTTGAAAAAAAAGTGTCCTTTCTCTAACAGTTTAAGCTTTTAGATAGAATCTGGCTTTGCATGTATTTGAGTTCTTTTTTTTAAAGAGCCACAAGTTACTCGTTGTAGGACCATACTCTTTGATATCTTTGACTGGTGCTTCAAATTTTTGAGTGAAGCAATTGGCTAGTTCTGTTTTCTTATTTTGTTTTTGCTTTAAGTGGGTACTGAGATTCACAAGCTGTGTTTTAGAAAACGTGAGCTTCTAGTTCATGCAAGCAGTAGGTTCCCCTAAACTTAAAAATTGTAGTAGTACGCTTGCTTTATGCAGAGAGTGACCCTTTGCTGTCACAGCAACGTCTGAAATCAACTAGGTATATTTTTCGATAAATGTCTCCGACTGTTGGAGTTTGATAAAAACAGCACGAGTGCTGGTCGGTTTAAATATACTCTCTCCATTGCAAAGTACAAGTCCTAGTTTGACCTGTGTGGTTATTACTTATTAGTAAAATGTTCGAATCGAGTGTAATAAAGAGTTTGACAAAAAGGTCTCTAAAATAATGATTTGATATCGATAGAATAATAAGTCGGCGAGATGTTAACTAAGTTTCCAATAATGTAAAGTGCTAGTTATTTATATTTGCTTGAATTGCTAGGTGTGTGTTGGGGGTGGGGGGTGGGGGTTCATTTGAGGAAAGAGGTGAACTATAGTAGCTTTCAAGTCATTTGGGCATGGCGTGAAAGGGTTTCCCGTCTTTCTTCAGTGGAGTTTGTATGTTCCTTTCGTTCCTTCAAATAAGGCGTATGAGCAAAAAATGATGGTTAAAATCTTTGCTTGTCATCATTTGTTAACAATAAGAGAGCGTCTAGTTTCCTAAAGGATAAATGTCTCATGTTATGGATAGTTAACTCTACAAGCTGTATTAGAGAAACAACAAAAACAACATAGCCAATGTATTCCCACAAGTGGGGAATACACAAGTGGGGTTTGGGGAGAGTAGGATGTACGCAGACCTTACCCCTACCTTTGTGGGGTAGGGGTAGAGAGGTTGTTTCCTATAGACCCTCGGCTCAAAAGAAACATAATCGGTAAGAAAATAAGAGAGCAAAATATCAAGATACAGGATAGATGAAGCAACATATAACAATACACACTAAAGAGTAAGGAACTATGCGATACCTAGATAATACTACTAAGAAAGGAGAAGATGATGCTAGCCCCCTACCTCTCCTACACAGAATGCGACATTACTCACCTATCGACTAACCTTCTATCCTAATCCTCGACCTTCCTATCTAAGGTCATGCCCTCAGTCAGAAGGAGAAAATAACAATGAAAAAGTTTGATGTCTGTCATTGCTAGTTAATGATAAGAGAGCACCTAGTTTCCTCAAGACAAACATAATTATGGACTTTACGACATACACAACGCACCTCTTAGTTCTATGGCCTATGTAAATGAATTACCAATGAAGTCAGTAAAGCATACAATCTAACATTATTAGCAAAATTTGAACGTTTTAGTATGTTTTCGGGATAGAAGTTGGAAAAATGATTTCCCTATCTAGCTTTATGTAATAATAATTAAATACTTCCTTTTCTAGGGTAGTGTGTGATAGTTTGGATAAACCAAATTGGAATGTTAGACACTAAACTGTTGGCACAATCAAAAGAAAAACATGTTGACCCACCAATGCCCTTCCCCCCCAAAAGAGGATCATTAATGCCTTACAAAAAAAGAAGTTGGCCGTCTGATCTTATGTTTCATTATTCTTTTTCCTTCTTTTTTGTTAAGCTTGTGATCCTATTCAAGTCATTAGAAGCATTTCTTTGGCTTTTACTGAGCTTGTTGATCTTTTTCTTGTAAGTGTCCAAACGGCCACACATTATGCGTGAAGTGCAAGTCAAAAGTACATGTATGTCCAATTTGCCGCCATGAGCTCGGAAACATAAGATGTCTAGCACTGGAGAAAATTGCTGTGTCACTAGAATTGCCATGCCGATACCAAATTTTTGGCTGCCAAGATATATTCACTTATCATACTAGGCTTCGACATGAGCAGAACTGCAGATTTCGACCATACAATTGCCCGTATGCAGGATCTGAATGTGCTGTTACTGGTGATATTCAGTACCTTGTTACACACCTAAAAGATGATCACAAGGTTGACATGCATGATGGGTGTACCTTCAACCATCGTTATGTTAAATCTAATCCTCAAGAAGTTGAGAATGCTACATGGATGTTGACGGTTGGTTCTCTCTCTCTTTCTTTCTTTGTCTTTCTTTTACCGTTGTTCTGAGAACTAAGGGAATGAAGGGGTTGGGCGGTGAGGGTATCATTATCTATCATTAATGAATATGTTGAGGGTGTTCAACACTACAATCCTATACGTTCTACTCCCCCGTTTCAATTTGTTTGTCTTAGTTTGAATGGGTACGGAGTTTAAGAAAGTAAATAAGACTTTTGAATCTTGTGGTTTTAAACTAAAGATATGTATAATATGCCAAAATGTCCTTTAATCTTGTAGTCTTAAACATGCCATGTGTTAAGACTAAAGAGTTGCCAAATTATGACAGACTAAAAAGGAAATTAAGACAAACAAATTGAAACAAAAGGGAGTATTGTTTTTCATGATATTGTTGCACATTGTCATGAATTCAAATAATGTACTAATATAGAATGAAAGTCTAACAGGGATCAACAACAAACAACAACAACATAACAGAGATCAACTCAGTAAAACGAACTTTTACTTCCAGATGTGAAAATTGCCAATCAAAATGTGTATTATGATTATACCTATGTGAAAAAAGAATGTCTATGATGAGAGTTGAGAGGGTTAGTTGGTAGGTACCTTATCCCTCAAGTAGACAAGCCAAATTATATTTGGCGGTGCAAAGAAGACTTGCCAGTTGTTCCATATGTCCTTAGTCTAGAGGAATGATAGGTCCTTGTAACATTTTAGGTACAGTGCAAGTGGGAGTTGGTCGAGGGTCTCAATCTCCAAATCAACACATAATCCATGGTTTGTGTATATTGTTGTGTGTTTAAATGGGAAGCCCTATGAACAGCAGTGTAATTTTGCAGCTTTCCTGCATATGGAAATGAAGCACAAAGGTCCAGTCTGTTCTGCTTCTTTATCAACAACATAAAGTTGAACAGCCTTTCTTGGAAGATGGCCAAATCCCAATAAGATTCACATACTCTTTTAAGTCACATAGAAAGAAATTTTGTAGAAATCATTGTTAACCTCCCTGGAAAATCTTGACTAATGAGAGAAACAACGAATTCAAGCTGTTCTACAAACAACTAATGCATACTGCTCTGAAACAAGAAGTCAGTTGAAGATTGAAAATTCTGAAGCTGTTGTCTGTGAAAGGAGAGAAACTGAAGACTATTTCTGTTACTTTATTTTTCCCGTAAAAATCAGATATTTGCCTCCTATTACAGTGTCTCTATTAATACTCCCTCCGTCCCAATTTATGTGGCACTTTCCGCTTCCTGAGAGTCAAGTTTACCAATCTTTGATACCAAATTGGATTAGATCAACTCAATATTTAAAATTAAGAATTAGATATTCAAGAACTATACGAAAGGTACTATAAGTTGCAATTCTTTTCATGTCAATATGATGAAAAATACGTTAAAATGACAGTCAAAGTTTATATTGTTTACGACAACAACAAATCGAGTAAAATCCCACAAGTGGGATCTGGGGAGGGTAGAATATACCCAGAGGTAGAGAGGCTGTTTCCGATAGACCCTTGGCTTAGAAAAAGTTTATATTGTTTGAATCTCTAAAAGCGAAAAGTGTCACATAAATTGGGACCGAGGAAGTAGTTTTCTTTGTTTATCTCTCTATTCAATTGTAGCAGTGATGCATACATTTTATTACATCTTAAACTTTAAGTTCATTTATCATCGTGTTTGCATTTTAACTACTGCTAGGAGGCTCGTACTGTTACAACCAGCTTTTTCTTTTGTGGTCGAAAATGAAGGCAGACAAAAGAGCATGACTAACTTTGTTTGCTTGCTTAATAATCTTCCCGACAAGCATTTCGCCCTGAGAAAGGAGTTTCCCTTTTGTTGATTTTTACCTTGTTCTGAATGCAAATGTGCTCTGCTTTAAAATGCCATGTTGGTAATAGTTCTTTTGCTGTTTTCTTGAGTAGGTTTTCAACTGTTTTGGTCACCAGTTTTGCCTGCACTTTGAGGCTTTCAACCTTGGTTTGGCACCGGTATACATGGCATTCCTTCGTTTTATGGGCAATGACGATGATGCAAAAAGATTTAGTTATAGTCTTGAAGTAGGTGGATTTGGCAGAAAGTTAACATGGCAAGGTGTACCGAGGAGCATCCGTGATAGTCATAAAACTGTCCGAGACAGTTTAGACGGACTGATTATTCAAAGGAGTATGGCGCTCTTCTTTTCTGGTGGTGACAGGAAGGAGCTGAAGCTAAAGGTAGCTGGGCGTATTTGGCGAGAGCCACTGTAAACTAGATATATGCATCTTGTTTCGCTGCAGGATGCGCAGAGAGTATAGTTAGTTATCGCTAAATTGGTTGGTGGCTTAATTTTTCTTTGCATTTCTTGTAAATGGTTATTGCAAAATCTGCAGATGGTTGTATACAGTTCCTGTTTTCTGGATCGATTGGTTCGTACATAGTGTAGTTTAGCTCAACTGTGGACCATGTATCTAAAGTTGTGTTGCATTTAGGCTTTTCTGACCAGGCATATGATAATCTATCTGGTAGTTAGTCTTTTTCTGCTTTTTTCAATCTTGAGTTTTTTGTTCGTCTTTAAAGCCTTTCAAATTGTGAAGCCAGTCAACAGTGGGAAGAAAATGGTCACTATAGGAGCCTATAGTGCTATGTTGCTTGAACTCTTTAATAATATCAACATGTGAGTGTCGAATCCTTAAAAAATAGTGCATTTTTGGAGGATTTTACGCTTGTGCAGAAACATTTTTTGAGAGTATCTTAGCAGAGACTAGCGGTTTTTTCTTATGTCTTAAGTTTTGTTGAGCAGATTTATCCGACACCTGTTCTTATCGATAAATTAATGAAATAATTTGTTCAAATATTATAGGTGTAACTAATGAGCATTCAAATCAAACTAGCTGTAGTTCATTGGGGGTGTAAGGTGCCATATTTTGCCAAAATTACTTGTGCATTCAAGCAAAATAAGTGACCAGATGATTCTTTTGTCAGCAGTAATGACAATGACTATATACATCAGAAAATTTAGAAATGCTTTTCATCAGTTTTAGATACCTCCAACAAAGAATGAAAAGAAAAGGCTAAGAAAATAAATTGCCCCATAAATCATTCTAACCATAGAGGTGTGGATGCAAGTTTTTAAATTTATGAGTTCTAAATTATAAAACAATACAATAACAGAATTTCGCAATAGACTATTTATATATATTGAGTAGATTTTAACACAAATTTTGGTCTTGAAATAAAAATAAAGATTATTTACTTTCCAGCTTATCAAAGAGAACATATAATAAAACCACCATCAAATATATTTGAAGAGAGGCAAACTAATATGCAAAACTTTTTTTACAGAAGAGTCACAAACATAATGAATATTTGATAATGTTCGAGAACTAGAGGAAATTGATTTTTTTCTCTTAGTAAATTTAAGACATATGGCTTATGAAAGATTTTAGGAATTCCTTAGTTAAATTTCCAATGCATCAAAAAACAAGCTACTCCTTCGTTTCAATTTATATAATATAGTTTAATTGGATACGAAATTTAAAAAATAAATGAAGTTTTTTGAATTTTGTGGTTTAAAACAAATCAAAAATATTTATATGGTTATAAATCATCTCGTTAAGCGTAAAGATTAAAGTTTAAAATTAAATTATTATCAAATAAAAAAAGATATAATTTTTTTTAGATTG
The DNA here is from genome assembly GCA_029783415.1 of Anisodus acutangulus. NCBI lineage: Eukaryota > Viridiplantae > Streptophyta > Magnoliopsida > Solanales > Solanaceae > Anisodus > Anisodus acutangulus. The sequence goes on along the minus strand of CM056489.1, from coordinate 871,565 downwards.
TTTAATAAAGTGTGTCAAAGATTGAACTCAAAAGTAAAGAACTCAAATTTTTTTTAAAAACAAGAAAAAGGAAAAAGAGAAAAATAAAATTTTCAATGAACCCTAGCCACTAGCCGGTATAGACAACCCAAACACAACAAATTCCTTAAACCTCAAACTATACAAATGCCTCCAAAACTCTTCACAACAACCTTAGATTACCAGAAAAAAACAACCATAGAACAATGATAATTCAATCCTTTCACCATCAAAGCTGAAAAAACTACTACTCCCACTTTCCCTCTCACCATATACACACAAAACTCATACACCCAACTCTTTACCTCCAATTCTTGAAACCCCATATACCCAAAACCCTACTAAAACCCTAATCCCCCCTTTCTTGTTTAGAAACTTCTCAACACCCTCAAAGATCCAATCTTTGTCAATTACACCCTCAAAGATTCAATCTTTATCAATTTCTAGAGATGGGAATTTTGAGGAATCAATTTCTAATGTCATTTGCCCTGGTTGTGGTGTTACTATGCAAGAATTTGACCCGAAACAACCCAGGTATTTCATCAAACCTTCAATCAAAATCCCAACTTATAAAGAACCCATTAGCAAGAACCCTATAGTTGATGAGCAAGAAATATCATTTTCCCTCAAAAGGGGTTTGCCCAATGGTGAAAATCAAGAAAATGTTGAAACCCCAGTTGAGAAAAAAGTTGAAAAGCCAGTTGTTTGTGCTAGGTGTCATAGTTTAAGGCATTATGGGAAGGTGAAAGACCTGAGTGTCGAGACTTTATTGCCTGATTTCGATTTTGATCATACTGTTGGGAGGAGGTTGATGTCGAGTAGTGGGGCGAAGGTTGTTGTTTTGATGGTAATTGATGCGTCTGATTTCGATGGATCGTTTCCTAGGAAAGTAGCTCAGTTAGTTTCTAGGACGATTGAAGAGAATTCGCGGGCGTGGAAGGAGGGTAAATCGGGTAATGTGCCTAGAATGGTATTGGTAGTTACAAAGATTGATCTTTTACCTAGCTCGTTGTCGCCTACTAGGTTTGAACAAGGGCAAGAGAGGGTGGGGCGATTAAGTTGACAAGTTTACATATGGTTAGTGCAGTGAGGGAGTGGGGAGTGATGAATTTGGTCGATGATGTAGTGGGATTGGCGGGGCCACGAGGGCGTATTTGGGCAGTAGGGGCACAAAATGCTGGAAAAAGCACGTTGATTAACGCTATAGGAAAGTGTTCTGGTGGGAGTGTAAGTCATTTAACGGAGGCACCAGTGCCGGGGACCACATTGGGAATACTGAGGGTAGAAGGGGTGCTTCCAGGGAATACCAAGTCGTTTGATACCCCGGGACTTTTACATCCTCATCAGATTTCGATAAGGTTGATTAGGGAAGAGCAGAAACTAGTTCACGTAAGTAAAGAGTTGAAGCCAAGGACATATCGAATCAAGGTTCATAATTCTCCTTTAGGCTCCTTAAAAATGTGTTGTTTTACTGCAGAAGCTTTCTATCAAACTTCACTTATAATTTTGAGTGTTATTGACTTTGTTTGTCTTCTTTCGGATAAATCAACTTCTATAATACAAGTACTGAAAGAGGAACTTGGATCTTTATCATTTAAGCTCCTTTAGTTTTCCATGTATAGTTTCTTACAAGGCGAATTATAATATTGAAAATTTACTGAGTCCAGCTCATTATGCTCATCTTAGTCTTATCCGATCCTTGCACTGATTGTTAATAGATAACTAGAAGTTAAAAAAGGAATCCACTTTTGCTAAAATTCATCATTTCTTTCTCATTTTTGAGTAGGTATACTAGCTTAAGTTCTCCCCTGCGTAATGCATATTAGTCCTTGTAAAATGTTACAATCAAATATTTTATGATTCCTTTTATGGTTGTTTCTTCTAAATTTACATACCTAACAAAAATGTGTTACTTTTTTCCATTGTGTAAAAAGATTTTGGTCAAGCGAAATGCTTTGTGAAGCTACAAAGCATTAAACAAAGAATCTAATGGCAAAGGAATCCCAGATAAGATATTACGCGAACTTAATTGTCAAGGATTTCAAACCAAGACTGAGAAAGCTCAATCAATAAATAGTATTTTAGTGGAAGGCTTAACGAAGTTACTCATCATACGAGACCGGAAAGGAAGATAGCGAACCTAGGGTCAACACCAAGGTTAGGGCGAACGGGAAAAGCACTATGTTTGATGTGAACAGAAGCAAGCAAAACAGGAAGCAGCGATTGCAAACATTACCCTCACTCAGAACTATACGGTCTTGCGACCATAGATTAGATTACTAACCTGTAAAATGCTCGTGGAGATGTGATCGTTTGGGTTGCTTGTATCGTCTTAGATACAGGATCTAAATATGAAAATACAACCTAAAATTATTGTTTCATTGCACCTATCCTCCATCAGATGTGTCTGCCTATGCTTATTTAAGCTCAGAACTTCACTTGAAGTTCTGAGCCAGCTTGAAGAACCTGCTTTTTCTAGTTTAGTTTGCGCTATCCACTTTGAAATCTCATGATTTCATTATTTGCTGTGGACAGGTAGGACATTCAGTTCATATAGGTGGACTCATGCGGTTGGATGTGGAAGAATTGTCTGTTGATTCTGTGTACGTTACAGTTTGGGCATCTCCACTGATTCCACTTCGTATGGGGAGGACAGAGAACGTTAGCACAATGCTGGAAGAACATTTTGGGCGACAGCTGCAGGTACTATTTGTTCTGGGAATCACATGTCCTTTCTTTCTTTCTTTCCAACTTCAAATCCTTAACTTTAACAAGTCCTTTTTGTCTGAAGCTTGTGATATTGCACTTTTTATTGTTTTTTCTTTTCACAAAGTCCAATACTGGTGTTGTAAATTTCGTTCAATTTCAGAAAAGAAAAAAAATACTATTGTCAACAGTTAATGGTGATAAATTTGTTGCGTCTCTGATTTGAGCTTGAAGCTGGCTTGGCTTCCGTCCATGAATTTTGAGTGTTAGGATGAAAGAGTTTGAAATTTTGCTGAAGATCTGGGCCAGCCAATCGCAGTATTGGAGGGAAGTGTTGTGGGGAATTGAGTGCTTGAGTTTGAAGTAAAAAGCAATAAAGTGCAACTGATGCTATGTTTAGAACTGTATGGAGCAAGAAAAAGTGCTATATAACATTTTGCCCAGTAATTCATTAAATAAACACTAATACCACATTAACAAAATTTTAAAATTCTACATGCATGTTTGATTCCTATGTAACTTCTGCTCTGAATTTTAATCCTGTCTCGGTGTCAAAGTAATTTGGAATCTTAGTTGAACTTGCATGGTTTCTCCAGATCTCTCTGCTGAATCCTTCATTCAGTTGTCTGATGATACTTTTGGTGCTTTTATTTGTTTTTCTCTCATAACCTTACAGTTGTGAACGGGTGATGAAGCATAGTTTGCCAGATGGCTTAGGTTCATAAAAGTACCCTCTAGCCGGGGCCAGATTTTTCAAATGCTTCAGTATACTATTTGTCAAAAAGTCTCCTTATGTTACTTGGCTACTGACTCAAGTCCCTAGCAGATGTAGAAACCTGATATATAGCCTGTTTGGCCAAGCTTTCAAAATCTGTTTATTTTGAAAAGTGTTTTTGTCGGAAATGTTTTCTAAAAAAGTACTTTTGGAGAGTTGCAGTTTGTGTTTGGCTAATCAATTTGAAAAACACTTTTGCCAATATTAGAGTTGTACTTTGTGCTTGTCCAATATTCCAAAAGTGCTTTTGAAAAAAGCTACCCTCTCCGTCCCAAACTAAGTGTTTTAATTTGACTTGACACGGAGTTTAAGAAACAAAGGGAGACTTTTGAATCTTGTAGTCTTAATTAAAGATGTGTGTGTTCTTCTAAATCTTGTGGTCTTAAACTTGCCTTCGAATTGGAAAACTTACTAAATATAGAAAGAGACACTCTTTTTGGGACAAACCAAAAAGGAAAGTACGACACTTGAATTGGGACGGAGGGAGTACTTTTTTTAGCTTCTGAAAAACAACTTCTACTACTACTCAAAATCACTTCTTTTCCCCTAAAAACTTGGCCAAATGTCTCAATTTTTTAAAATAAGCACTTTTAGCTTCTCCGAAGCGTGGCCGAACAGGCTATTAGTTACTTTTGTGCTTTAACCTTTTGTCTGATGTATGTATGATATGATTAAATGTATTTTTTTTTAATTTTTTCAGCCGCCAATTGGAGAGGGACGAGTTGAGGAGCTAGGGAAATGGCTGAAGAGGGAATTTCATGTGAGTGGGAATATGTGGGATTCAAGTTCTGTTGATATTGCTGCTTCTGGTCTTGGTTGGTTTTCCATTGGACTAAAGGGAGAGGCTAAATTCGGTGTCTGGACATATGATGGCGTTGATGTCATAGTTCGTAATGCATTACTTCCAAACAGATCATATAATTTTGAAGTTGCTGGCTTTACTGTTTCGAAAATTGTTTCCACTGCTGACCGCACCTCGAATAAGCAGTGCCGTAATGAGAAGAGGAAATTGAACGACTCTACTACAGAAAAACCTGCAGAACCATCAGCTGTTGATGTGGCTTCAACTACTTGCTAATAGTGGAAACATTTACTATCTGCTGAAATCTTGCTAAGTTCGTCAGATGCATGTTGTTGTCCATAAATGGAACGAAAAGAAAATTCTTTACCTTCTCGGAAGGAAATGTACTTTACTTGTCCCAGCACTGAAATGCAGATCGAACATGGAAGAATCACCTATGATTACCTCTCCCGGACTTGAATAGGTTAATGCTTTTCTGTCATGATCTTGTCCTCTGCAAAGAAGAAATGGTGCATCAAAATCAGAGAAATGCATTAAGCAAAGGTATTCAGGGTCCCCTGTTGCATTGGAAACCCCTTCTTGTGATGGTTGTATGGGTTTACTCGACTGGAATTGGAAGCTGCACAAATGTCAAAATGTATCATTACGTAAAATGAAGCTAAATGCTGAAGGATATATCTATGTAGCACAAACCAAATGTTTGATTTTACTCCACCATCTGATCAATTTTGTGCTGATATAGGTGTTATATTTAGCTCTGCAGTTTATAAGTTGTATCCATGGGGGATCTATCTGGCTGACAATGAGTTGTATAAATAGGTATTATTGCAATCATATTGTTCAAAGATTGTGCAACTACAAAGCTGGATCATTTCTAGTGTTATTAGACCTAATAGTCTGTGGAGGACCTCTATGAATATATGCTCTAAGGTTGTGACAGACCAAACCATTTCAGTCCTAACATTGTGCTATGTATTTTAGCCAAAGGTAATAGTTTCAAACTGTAATTTTTTGCCTAGAGCAACAGTAAAGTTATCTCATGGGTTCGAGTTGTGGAATCATTCGTTGATGCTTGCGTTAGGTAGACTGTCTATATTGCGCTTCTTTGGAGTGCGGCCTTTTCCCTTACATTGCATGAACTCAATATGCTTTGTGCATCGAGCTGTCCTTTTTTGTTTGTCACCTTAACTTTGGGTTACTTGATACATCATAATTTAACTCTATCAATCTTAAGTATTTTTTTTTTTGTTCATGGTTTCGATCAACTTATGTTTGGGAGAGTTGGATATGCAACACCTTGGAGTCGTTTGGTTTGTGGGATAAAAGATGGAGTAATAATTTTGGGATAAAACACGAGATATTTATCTTGCATTTTCTTTTTGATTTCGGGATTAGCAATCTAGGGATTGTTTTGTACCATAATTATGATATTAATTTTAAAACCACACTCAATGTAGGATTAAACCTCGGGATAATACACCAAAATGACAAAAATGTCCTTCCCAAAACTTCTCTCAAAGTTCTAAAAATCAAGGTTAAAAAAGTTGGAACTAGAGAGTTTATCCCACCTTATCTAATGTAAAATCGACTATAGTACATGGTTTATATGATATCCCGTATATTACCAATAAAAATATATCTATTAAATAATCTCGTCGCTATACTCTCAATATAACTTGTTCACCAACCAAAGAACCCGTTCAGTATTAAACTTGACTCTCTTATGTAATGATGAAGTGGCTGAGTTTGGTCAAATTTAAACACTGGTTAAAAATTAAAATGTATTAAACAGTAAAGCCAATTGATTGAAGTTAGAGGTTCTCTTTCTATTTGTCAATGGGCATGGGCCCTGATGGGCTTCATTAACAAAATTGGTCCTCTAGCTTCTTTTCACTCATAGCCCATGGGATAAGACCAATATGACAAAAATTCATTCTCAAAATCCCTCCAGTCAATTTTTTTTTAAAGTCAAGATTAAAATTGAAAATAAAAGTTAATCCCAATTTATTTAATGTAAAATCAATCACATATTTTATATCATATCCGTATATTCAATTTTTAATTCAATAGATCAATATTTACTACTAAAAGTATATCTATTCAATAATACGGACCCCGCATATAGCAAGAGATTAGTACACCAAGCTATCCTTTAATATCATCATTATTTAATCCTCATTTTATAATTCAGATTTAACTTTGTTCACCAACCAAATAACCCGTTTAATATTGCTCTTGACGGTCTTGTGGAGTGAAGTGGATGAATTTGATCAAATTTGAACTGATTAAAAATTAAAATGTATTATTGGGCCTTGATGGTCTTCATTTAAAAAATTGGGCCTCTAAGCTCACTCATAACCCATAGGTCTACTCTCGTTATATACCATTACGAAACCCTAACCCAAGCACTCAAAAGGGAAGACCAGTTCCGAACTCTTCGTAAACTCCTTCGCCGTCTTCTCGAAGGTAAATGATCTCCAATTAAGCTTAATCATATAGTTTTCACAATTTTCTCAGCATTTACATCAATATATCTCTTCATTTTTCAGTGCGGTTTGAACATTTCCATGTGATTTTGACCGTTCATTTACATTTTCGTTTATGTTTTGCCATTTTCAAGTCGACTGAGCGATTTCGTAGCTTTTTATCACTTTTTTTTGCTTCATTTTCGATGCATTTGAACATTTCCATGTGATATTTACCGTTCGTTATCATGTTGAGCATTTTCATGTAATTTTTGAGTGCAGTTAAGTTTAATTAGATAGTTTTCACCATTATCTCAGCAGTTACATCAATTTATCTCTTCATTTTTCGGTGCGCTTGAACATTTCCATGTGATTTTAACTTCCATTAGCAATTTCGTTTGCTTTTGTCGTTTTTGAATGCAATTAAGCTTAATCATATAGTTTTCATCATTTCTGAGCATTTTTACCATTTTTTTCTTCATTTTGTGATGTGTTTGAATATTTCCATGTGATTTTGACCGTTCATTATGATGTTCGTTTATTTTTTTGCTATTTTCAAATAGATTGAGCATTTTCATGTAATTTTCACCATTTTTGAATTCAATTAAGCATACTTATATAGTTTTCACTGTTTTGCTGAGCATCATTATCAGTTTTTTGCTTTATTTTCAGTGAGTTTGAACATTTACATGTGATATTTACGGTTCATTAGCATTTTCGTTTAGTTTTTGCTATTTTCAAAGCCATTAAGCATTTTCATGTAATATTTCACCATTTTTGACTTGCTTTCGTCGGTGATAACAGGTTAGTTAATCAATATGTCGCTCGGAGAAATCGCTTGTACTTACGCTTGCTTGATCCTCAACGATGAGGATATTCCAATCACCGTAAGAATCTCTTGCCCTAGTTATTCCAATTTAGTGTTGTTTTGATTGTGCTTTAATATGTACTCATTTGTACCAATTTATGTGGCACACTTAGAATTTCAAGAGTCAACCGAGTTTTTCTTTGACTGGAGTTTCTTTATGTGCCTTTTAAATATTTTAAGCTATTAATATATAGTGTAAAGCCTTCCAAGGATTGAAAATGGAAGCAATAGATAGATTTTTCTAATCCCATTGTTCTAATTGTGTTTGGTGTTATTTTGATTGTGCATTTGGTGTGATGTTTATAATACCAGGCTTTGATGCGTATTATTTCATTTTTTTACGAGGGATGCGTAATATTTTCTATTAATGGTACTTTTATTGTGTTGTGCCAAGGGTTGATGTTGCATTGATTGAATTTTGTTTGTGTTTTGATGTGGTAATAGGCGGAGAAAATTTCAACTTTGGTAAAAGCAGCTAATGTGACAGTGGAGCCTTACTGGCCTCTCCTGTTTTCTAAGCTTGCTGAGAAGAGAAACCTCGGCGATCTCATCATGAACGTCGGTGCTGGTGGTGGTGGTGGTGCCGTTGCTGTTGCTGCACCTGCTGGTGGTGCTGGTGGTGGTGCTGCAGCTGCTGCCCCTGTTGCTGAGGAAAAGAAGGTAATATCATTGCTCTTTGTTACTTCTATAACAATGGAAAATAGCAGAAAATGTTGTAGTTTCTGAAAAAAAAAGAAGAGATTTTGATGAGCATATCCTGGAATCTTCTTTCAGACATGTCTCTGGATATTATTTACACTTGAGAAAACAAAGTGGATAAATATTTTTTCGAAAAAAATGGAAAGTGTTTTAAGTTTTGGCAAAGAGATTATTAATGAAACGATTATTTTGAATACATGGTGGAATCCCTTAATGATGAATTGCGGGTTTCTAACATATTTTTGGATGTTGAACTTAATGTTAAGGGGTAATGATATGGTATTCATGGTGTGTGGAGGAGAATAATTATGAATAATTTTGTGAAATCTCCTTAATTAATAGCTCTTGAATTACTCCCTCCGGATAAAAAAGAGTGTCCACTTGGCCATTTGTACACACATCTTAAGAAAATACCAACTTCTAGACAAAAATAAGTAATTTGACTAAAATGTCCCTAATTAAATAGTTATTGGAATTTGGTCACATAACACTTAATAGGGACAAATCTGGAAAAGTAACGTTAATTCTTTCATAATTTGGTAACTTGACACTCTTTTTGAACCAAAAAATAAAGATGAAGTGGACGCTCTTTTTGATTTGGACGGAGTGTGTTCTATGGTTAGTTTTAAATGTTATTCAAGCTGTGTCTTTTTTTCTTTGGGAGGGTGATAGCACAATCGGATGTAGGCTTAAGTTCCGTGATTGATAGAACTTGGTAGCTTTTGACCAAACCTTGTATATGTTTTAAAAATTATTGAACATGTGCACGAATTGAATTTAGAACCCAAGTACTAGCACTTTAGGTCACTGTACTTTAATTCAAATCTTAAATTTGCCTCCGGGTGAGTGGAGGGGGAGGGGGAAATAGCTTAACTAGAAGCAGTTCATTTTCATTGCATTTCTCTAACCCTTTTGTTTGCTTTTGTCGAAATGTCGAACAGGAAGAGGCCAAGGAAGAAAGCGATGACGATATGGGATTCAGTCTGTTTGATTAGGAGCTCCTTCCAGTACGATTTTTGGTTCTTTTCTAAAAATTTGATGAGACTTAGTAATAGCACCCTTGTTAAAGATATTTTGATCTGTGACAAATGTAACCTTGACATTATGGTTTATGAATATCAGTTATGTTACTTTTACTTATTTGCTGGTTTGGATGATTTGTTTTTTCTGCAACATTTTTTAAGTTTTCATATGCATTTATATTACTGCATTCTTTATACCAAATACTTCGAATAGAAAAAATTATTACTGCCCTTTATCTGAACAGTGCAATGAGGTCAATCCAACTATATGTGTGTTGCTTGCCTCAACCAACATGAGCTATCCCAATCCAGTAGCTTTTCCTAAGAACATATCTTGTATTGTGACAGAATGAATTCGTTCATGGCAATACCATAAGCTGAAGTTGTATATTTCTGTCTTCTGCTGCTCAACATTTTAGCAGTTTACATGTTTGGATAGACTTCTTTTACGGGTAATTTTTCCTGATATAGCTGTTGACAAGGAGCTGATATAGATTTAGATTGTCAACTTCTCTTGCTACTGAACCTTTAAGCATCTGTGTATATCCGGAGAACATGTCATATAATGTGTTTGGACTCAGTTTCTCTGGGTAGCAGCTGAACGTAAGTAAAAGGTTTATGTGTCGTCCATTATTATTACATTTTGAATGATCGTTGAATTAGACGAGTACATTTGATTAATTTTGACCATCAAGATTAGGTCTTTGGTTTCCTGTTATAGACCCTATTTTGAGAATGATCCTTTGTGACACAACTTAGTTATCCATATAAGATTCACACCCTTAATTGGTGGCCCAACTTTGTTATTCTTGTAGTCTAGATATTTTTGGACCTTTCCTTGTGTCAACTTAGTTATTCTCGTAGTTGAGATAAGATTCGGATTGCTACTTCTCTACAACCATGATTCTTTCCCCCCTCTCCACATTGACTCGTCACGTTCGTCGTTATAATTGTGAAATGAATTTTTGAATTTGAAAACAGAAACATTGAGGTGTTTTTGATTTCGAAAACAAAACAGAGGTGTCTCTTCTGTTTTGTGTATGGCATTGCTATCCCTCTGGCAACATCTTCTAATTTAGAACCTAAATTGAGTCGTATTTCAACCCGTATGTTTTTGCGGCGTCGCTAATAACCAACTAATGTCGAGTCATTTTCCTTGTGTGGATCCTACAACAACATGCCCAGTGTGATCCCTTCAGGTGTGGGTCCTATTTTTAATAAATTTAATGAGTTAACTCACGTACATGTCTTGTTATTAGTGTGATTTCGGGAATTACTCTACATGTTATTTAACGTAGAATCGATAGTGATTAATTTTGCAAGACAAAAGAAATAATGGCTTAAATATTGTATTCTGAATATTTATTTGTATTTTCTGCTGTATAGTGTGGTTGTTGATCTGTTTTAGCTTTGAATCTATCTCCTTTGTATGTTTGCAAAAACTTAGAAACTTCTAGTTTGAAGGATATATAAAGGCAAGAAGAGAAGAACGATTCGCTTTGAAAATGCAGATGTTAAACAAGTATTCCACGCTCAAAATAAGCTAATTCAATAAATGATAAATTTATACATACCAAGATGAATTAGGACGTATTTAATTAAATAATCGGTCATAAAATTGATCAGTAAATGAGTCAAGGTTTATTTATTATACTTAAATTCAGATAGATCAAGATGAATTTGGACGGTTTAAACTTTAAACTGAACAATAAATCATAAATCAATTGGGTTAAGTTTATTTTTATTGGTTGCCCATTTTCTTTGTGCAATCACGTTATTATTATTTGTCTAAATTGACAAGAGAATTTTTTTTACAAACATGATGCACTTGAGTAAATAAAGAATAAGATGAATACAAAGATTGAGTCGATAAATGAATACAAAAATTAAAATTTATAAAAATAAAAATGATTTGGAAAGTTTGAACTAAACAATAGGCATTTCCCCTTGGTTATTTATTTTCTTCTAGAATGGCATTGTCATTGTTTGTCTATATTAAATTAGATACGAAAATGTCAAAACATTATACATATAAACAACTAATAATGAGAAAAAGAGCCATTATTATGAACCAAGCAGTGATTTTAATTATTTCTTTTTCTCAACCAATCAATATTCTCGAAATAGCATGAACTTGGTTTTTTCGAATGAATCCCTATAATAAATAAATAGACAAGAAGTCAAAGTCAATGTTCTCAAGAACAAAGAGAAAAAGGCTAAAATATTTATAGTTCACGCATTTCATTTTTGATAATGAAATAGACATTTAAATAAAACCACAAAATATTATAGAAAAAATTCACCATTATAACTTGTGAAATTTTGTTGTTTCTCAACATAAAAAGAAAAAAGGAAAAGCAAAAAAAAAAAAAAAGGGAGTAAGAGAAATAAATGAAGACTACATTGATAAGGTGAAATTTGGGAAAAAGCAAAGAAATTTTTTCAGGCATTATTTAAAACTTTTCCAAATTTGTAAAGGACAAAGGGGAGAAAGACAAAAAAATTATTGTACCTAGAAGAAAGTTAGGGTGAGATCTAACCATTACGTATTGTTAGAATTGGTATCATAATATTGAATACTCCCTCCGTTTCAATATAATTGTTTTACTTTTTTTTTTGGTCTGTCACAGAAAGAGTGTCTCTTTTTATATTTAGTAAGTTTTTAAATTTTAAGACAAGTCTACATTTAATTTAAGACCAGAAAGTTCAAAAGTCTACATTTATTTTTTAAATTCCGTGTCAAATCAAATTAAAACGCTTAATTGAGACGGAAGGAGTATCGATTTTGGATTCATTTGAAATTGATTTAGATCAATTTGAATTACTGAAATTTCTATGTAAATCTTGATGATCTATCATGACTTATAAATGATTTGTTTCAAACTCGCAATACAATTTGTACTAAAGTTTTGATGATCTAACTAAAATTCATGGCAAGACAATCCATTAGAAAATCCCAAAGATTTGCACAATTGTCTTATGAAAAGAGGGCAAGCCTAGAGGAACGGTGTGACTCAAGACGAATGAATAACTAACCAGCTTTTGTCATGACTCACACTAAGATAACTTATACTAATTTTTTGGTGATCGATAAAGACTCAAATCAAATTCATTCCTTAAAAGCTTTTCGTGATCTCCAAAGACAATTTATACTAAACTTCTAATAATTGTTATGATATACATTTTTCCGAACTTCTTGTGCATCACAAACATTTTGAGCCAAGTTCGAATCCTAAAGTTATTTTTACTCAAACTATTTCAAATTTGTCGTCCTCAATTAATTTGAATTAATACCGCATAAAAATCATAATTATAAAAACATTTCTACTAAGAACTCCATTTCCTAACTCAAATCCACTAAAAAGAGTTGAAAAGAAACAAGGAAAAAGCTGAAGCTGCCAAAAACAAACAAGTTTCCCAACTAAAACTAGAAAGTAGGAAATAATTTTGTCTATACGCGTCACCACATTTAATACTTCCTTCGGTCTACTTTATTTATCATTCTTACTAAAAATAGATGATCTAAAATAATTGTTACTTCAATTATATTGAATTTAGGAGTTGTTTAGTGCTTTGGAATTTTGGGTGTTGAAAAAAAAATGGAGGGAGAAGAAATCAAGAATGAACAGAAAATGCCATTGTTAGATGGGTGGAAGCTTAGTGTAAGTCGAAGGAATTCAGTTACATCATTAAGGGGTGATTTCTTGGCAAGATTGCCTGATAAAGTTATGTATTGTGTTAATGTTGAATCTTCATCAAGCATTGATATTTCCAAATCTACTAGCTTATCTAAAGGCAGTCTCTTACTCCCCCCCCCCCCCCCCCAACAACAACAAAAAAAAAAGGAGAAAAAGGTTTTTTTTAATGATTTGTTTGGTGCTTTTTTGCTTTTCAAGATTCAATTTTTACCAACTTAAGTAGTTAAAATGAACTAGATTGTTTCATTTTTTAGATAAAAGCATTGTTGGTCACTCTGTTATTGGTAAATTCTGATTTTGATCCTTGTGATATCCGGCGAAGCAAGTACATTTATAATCTTGGATTAATTGAAGTATGTGTTTTTAGTCCTTTTTATGTGGGAAGTATTCCAAAGGAGAAAAAGGGTTCCTTTTTTATAATTTGTTTGGTGCTTTTTGCTTTTCAAGATTCAATTTTTACTAGCTTAAGGAGTTGTTTGGTGCTTTTTTGGTTTTGAAGATTCAATTTTTACTAACTTAAGAAGTTGTTTGGTGCTTTTGCTTTTCAAGATTCAATTTTTACAAACTTATGTATAAAATGAACTTGATACTGTAATGTTACATTTGAAAAGAAAAAAGGTCCTTCTGTTCTAATTTGTTTGGTGCTTTTTGCGTTTGATGATTCACTTTTTGAGATAATAGCATTGTTGGTCTCTCGATTATTGGTAAATTCTGATTTTGATCCTTGTGATTGTGATATCCAGTGAAGCAAGCACATTTAACCTTCGATTGATTGAAATATGTGTTTTTAGTCCTTTTATGTAGGAGGTAATGTTACATTTGGAAGGAAAAAAGGGTCCCTCTTTTCTAATTTTTTTGGGTGTTTTTTGCTGTTCAAGATTCAATTTTTCTAACTACTGGAGTTGCAATGAACTAGATGATTTCATTTTTAGAAGTAAAATTTAGATACTTTCGGTTTGATGATGACGCCGGTTGAGCTTAAATGGAATAGTGATAGATTCATATAGCCGACTCGAACTTGTTTGGGACTGAGGCGTTGTTGTTGTTATAAATGTTGAAAGAACACAATTTTGAAATGTTATTAAATGTTTCTTTGTATAATTGAAGTGCCTTACTTTTGTTACAAAGGGATTAGTTTTTTTGTTTTTTTCTGTGTCATGTTTTGAGTATATGAAGCAGCATACATGTATATGTGTGTTGAACTTGCTGTCTTAGCTACTAATTTCAAGCATCTTTCAAATATATGTAGTAGCATATATACATCTGTTCTATATGTGAAGGAGTGTCCTTTTTTTTTTTTTAAATCCTTTTTGGTTTTCTTGGTAGCAAATTTTTGATAAAAGGATTTGCTGGCCTCAATTGTTTGTGCTAATAGTTGAGTGTGCATTGTGATTATCCATGTCTTGTTATGACATACCATTTCAACCACTTTGTATCAATACATAGCTAATTGATTGGTTTATCAATCAAGATGATGTCACCAATGCTTAGAGCTCGTTAACCATAAGTGTGTGAAAGGATGAATGAGATCCTTCCATGCTTAATCAGAGATCGAGCCTAGGAATGAAACTTTTTATACGGAGCTTCTGATACACGGTGCATTCCAAATAAGCACGAACAAGGATGTTTGTCATCAGCGTGGCTGAAATTGTAGTGTTGTTTGCCAGTTTATGTCAAAGGGTGAGGAAAAATTATATTCCGGCTCAGAGATAATGAAATGATTTTTTCCTAGGCTAATATTGGTTTTTGGTTCCAACAACAGCTGCTTGATATGATTGCTTGGTTATTTTTTGCACATTAAACTCATTCGACTTCGAAGGATTTAAAAGGATATCAAATTGCTGCCCATCTATAACCAAGCTAGTAGTAACCCTTTTTTTAAATTGTTTTTTTTTTTAAATTGCAAGCTAGTAGTAACGCTCAACTGCAATTTCACTTTCTTTGTTGTATTACTCATTACCTTTTTCATATTTTGAACATCTTATTGACCATAGGAGAAATGGATTACTATGAAAAGCAATTTGAAACGTTGAAGTCATTTGAAGAAGTTGATTCTATCGTGGCATCTGATTGCATTGATGATGAGAATCTTGAAGAACAAGATCAGCATGAGAGGGCAATGAAGATCTCCAATTATGCAAACGTTTTATTACTAGCTCTTAAGGTAACAACGATTACATGCTTACTTGAACTCATGATCCGAGAATGAGAAACCTCTATGAATTGACCTTTTTCTTGAGGTTGCATATGCTTCTGTTATTACAAATTGACAGTCAATGAATCTAGGATAGCGTAAGTATATAATTTCAACTATGTCTCACAATTTTAAGTTTTGGTTAGCATTGTTTCACCTGAGAATCTTTTGTTAAAAGACCCAAACTCTCCAGAGCAAAGCATTACTTATCTGAAATATGATTACACTTGTTATTGTGTTTTAGTTAACATCAAATTCTCCAAGACATTGATGTAACTTAAATCATATGAGAAGTCCATGCTCTTGTGAAATTAGAGTGTATGCATTTCTTCCTGTAATGCACTACTTCTGCATCCAGCAAAGGCAAAAACACTAGGTGATTTCTTCCCATCTGTCCAAGCCTTGGTGGCCAAAGTTACTTGGTACATGTGCTGGTGGGATGTATCAAGTACCATGTGGAATTAGTCGAGGTACGCGCAAGCTAGCCAGGACACCACGATTATTTTGAAAAAAACAAAGTCCTATTCTGGAATCTTTGTGAAATTAGTTAACAAAGATGGTGATTATGCAGTTTCATATAATGGCTCTAGTAACACATGTTGCACCTTGGAGATCAATGTCAGTAGAAGTGACATTTTATGCATTTTTCTATAGTGGCAGTAGTATCTGTCTTTCATCTTGCAGATCTATGCCACGGTGAAAAGTGGTTCCCTAGCTATTGCTGCATCTACATTGGATTCTTTACTTGATCTCATGGCTGGTGGCATACTATGGCTCAGTCATCTGTCAATGAAAGACATCAACATCTACAAATATCCTATAGGGAAGTTGCGAGTGCAGCCAGTAGGGATCATTATCTTTGCTGCTATTATGGCAACACTTGGTAGGTGATCTCCTTTGACACGCTAACCAATTCATCCTGTTTGCAATAGAATCTATTGAATCATTACATATATTGGGGCACCAAAATTTCAAACAATTTTGATCAGTATTCAAATAAGGGGGGCCTGTTAAGTAAGATGTGAGCCAATGCAAAGCTAACAAGCTTTCTTAAACGGGATATGATCTAGACACAGTAGGATCAATTCAGTTAGTAAATCTAATGTGCATTTTATTTTTGAATTTGGCGCTATTTAAATAAAACATAATGTACAATAAGGTTTTCTTCCTTAAACACTAACCCGGCCAAGACGCGCCAATGAGATCCATAATGCCATCACTATATGGTGGATAGTAGTACTATAAGTGACACCTTCCTCTTCAGCTCCAAAGCATAATTGGCTCACGTAAAGGCAGAAGAAAGAAAGACCAAGCTAAAGAAAGCTGACCAGGAGTGCCAAACCAATCCAGAATCTTTACCATTGGTCCCCCTATGCCATTATATTTGGACTCGGGGCCTCCTTTATGTTTAGAAAAGTATCAGTTAGAACTCTCTGGTACACTGCTCACGTTTCTTCCCTTTTAGGCTTTCAGGTGTTGATTCAGGCTGTAGAAAAACTAGTTGAAAATAACTCTCCTGAAAAGATGACATCGGATCAACTTGTCTGGCTGTATGCTATCATGATAACGGCCACAATGGTAAAACTTGCCCTTTGGCTATACTGCAGAAGCTCAGGAAACAACATTGTCCGTGCCTACGCAAAGGTGTGTAGATCATCTTTGCCTTCCGGCTTGTGCATCGTTGTCCTGATTTCTAACTTGAAGATGCCTTTCTCAGGATCACTATTTTGACGTGGTTACAAATGTGGTCGGATTGGTGGCGGCTGTACTTGGTGATAAGTTCTACTGGTGGATTGATCCTGTCGGCGCCCTTATTCTTGCAGTTTATACCATCACCAATTGGTCAGGAACTGTTTTAGAGAACGCAGGTATCGTCTCATTTTTATTTTGAAGTGATACTTTTTCAATGAGAATGGATATTAGGTAGTTAATCGTGAGAAATAACAAAGAGAAACAATTGGATAATGATGGCTAGATTTCCAAGATCTCATGAGGAACATAACCTCATGATAGACAATCCGATTTTTGTTTAGAATTATCTACTTTTCTTATACATCTGGTACGTAGAGTTTTTCCCGATTAAGAACTATTACTTTCATCAAGAAGGAACCATACCATGATAATGAGTGCTGCAAATGCTCTTTCTGCATGCAGAACTCGATTTGCATTGGTAAAAGATTTTGTTATGCTTCTTAATATATGTGCTCGAGTGAGTTCTGACTGTAAAATGCTGTTGCTAAAGATACATGCATTGTCGAAATATTATTATGCACCGAAGAAATCTTTGATGTTAGCTTTGTATCATCATGATTACTATGTCCGATGCTATCCTGAACGACATTCTTCATGTAGTGTCATTGGTGGGACAGTCGGCCCCGCCTGAATATTTGCAAAAGTTAACATATCTTGTTATAAGACACCCTAAAGTGAAGCGCATTGATACTGTTCGGGCGTACACATTTGGTGCCTTGTACTTTGTAGAGGTCAGTCTCCTAAAATTCTCTAGTAACTAAATCATTGTTTCCCCACCATAGTGGATGTGTGACTAAAAAGCTATGTTACTCGGAATCTTCAAAAATGTCGATGAATGTGTGTCGGATCCTCCAAAAGTAGTTCATTTTTGGAGGATCTTACATGAGTGCGACAACATTTTTGGAGAGTCCGAGCAACATAGACTAAAAGGGAAGCATTTTTAGTTGATGATTTTGAAACTTGCCTGCTTCTCTTAATGTAGGTTGACATTGAACTCCCGGAAGATTTGCCTTTGAAAGAAGCACATACTATCGGAGAGACTCTACAAATAAAGCTCGAGAAACTCCCCGAAGTTGAACGAGCATTCGTTCATCTTGATTTTGAATGTGAACACAAACCAGAGCATTCTGTCCTCAGCAGGCTGCCAAACACCGAACCTTAGTTTCATGGTTACATTATAACCGGGAAAAAAAGCATAGAAACTATGAGAAAGTGGATGTACTGAGGAGAGTTGTGATTACTTTAGATTCTGGGGTTCTGTTGCTTTTGACAAACATTTGAACTAGTGGTATAAATGTGTATATTCATATGATCCAGCATAAGGGATTGTTGAAGAGAGATATGAAGAACTTGATTTTAATTTCAGGTGAAGGGTGTTGTGTCATTTTTCATTTATGTTGTTCGGACTCTTCAAAAATGATGTTGTACCCGTATCAGATCCTTCATAAATGCACTCTTCGGAAGGATCTGAGTACACACCCAACAATTTTTTTGAATAATCCGAGCAATATAGTTTTGTCATAAGGTTGCAAGGTTCACCCCCTTTCGAAAATTTTGGAAGATCCTTTTGTTGTATTTGAAGTTTTTATCATTTTTAGAAATGTGGCATTAAGATATATGTCAAGGTGAAGATCCTGAGAATAGGACCTCTCAGGTTGCTCTTGCTTGTATTTGCAGTTTTTGAACTATATGTTGTCCATTGTATTCTCAGCTAATACAAATTTGAAATGGATTTAAGTTGGCACACAAGATAATATAAATTTTAGCTGAGTACAAAATTGAAAAAGAGCCTTAAACACTCAACTGCCGATATTTATGTCTATTAGGTGCGACCCTTCTCTTGAACCCTACATGGACACAAATCGAATTTGAACCAAGATGGCCTACATTACATCTTTTATTAGGGTGTGACTTTTCTCTCAAATCCTATGTAAACATAGACTGGCTTAATGGGGGCCTTTATAGAAGTTGGCGGCGGTTGGCCTTTATAGAAGTTGCTCCCACTGCCAACTATTCTTTAGTTCGGACTCTATTCAAGATTAATACAACATAGGTGAATGGGACTTAGGAAAAGCTAGGCGATCAAAAATCAAGTAAGCATATGCAATCAAAGAGCGCCATCACTTTCTACGTCGAATGAAATGTTACGAAAAAGGACTTTTTCCATTACGTCAAATGAAATGTTGCGAAAAAAAGAGTTAGATGGACCGACTTCGAATCGTGATAGCCTACATTATATCCCTTAGGGTGAGATTGAACATGAATCAAGTTCATCCTTTGAAGTACGACCTTACCTTCACACTTTGAATGAACACATTATTATATCACTTGAAGTATAACCTAACTTCACTTTTGAATGATCACAAAATATCTCGCACTGAGCTATCCTTTTTTTTTTTTTGCCTATGCTCGATAGGTACCCTCCCAAAAAAAATGGCCCACCAAGAATCAGAGAAATGACGCCATGAATAGAAAAATGAGTTGCACTTTATTTTCCATCCCTCCATTGTATACAAAACCATGCATAAACCAAGAACAGAAAAACTCAAGAAACTTTGATTCTACAAATTCTTGTTTATCATTTCCTTTATCCTCTTATCCAAAAAAAGAACATAAAATTGCTAAATTCTAGAAGTGAGTCTGACTGGCAAAGGTGTTGCCAGTGGACCACCCTTAGCAGTAGCTCCTTTTCTTTTCTTTTTCTTCACCTAATTCTTGTTTAGGATTCATCTTCTTATTCACCTCTTCATCCTTAACCTGCAGAGCATAGGATAAATTGAAGAACAAAAATTAGAATGCTAGAATTATATCAAAGACGGATTTAGAATTTGAACTTTGTAGGTTTGATCGATGAGTCAGATTACATGTCAAAGCACTACTTAAGAAATAATGCTAAAAACTAACCAACTGCAACTTGTAGGAACAAGTAATTTATAAAATTACTACAACTAGCTGATTGCAACTTATAACTGATTGCAACTTGTAGCAATAAATAAGTAGCCAGTGACGGATTCAGGATTTTTGCACAGATGTCGAACAATGGTGCTTGCGTTGCGGGAGATGCCCGCCCGTAGGGCCCGGCTTGCTTTAAATAACAAAAGCTAAATATAAAAAATGATGTTATCCTTAAGACTCAAATCTAGGATGCTAGATACAATTTTGAACACTCTGAACCACTTGAACTAACATTTTTCATTTGTTTAATATGTTCAAAAGTTAATAAATGTACATGAACACAAAAAATCTATAACATATATATATACTGTAATTTTTTGTCGAGGGTTTTCGGGTGAACACCTGAGCCCCCACTAAATCCGCCGCTGCACCCTGCACGTAGCTGATTACAACTTATAAGTTATAACTGATTGCAACTTGTAGCAATAAATAAGTTTTTTAAAAAAATACAAGTAGCTGATTGCAACTTATAGGAACAAATAAGTTCTAACGATAACTATAAGTCTGTTAAGTAAATGAACTTTAAGCGAAACTTAACCCCAAAAGCTAGCTCAGGAGGGAAATATTGTGCAAACACAATAAAACAACACCAATCCATTTTTCATCCGACGTGGGACTCTAGTCTCTATACATTGTGGTGAGTAAAGCTCAAATTGACCTTCCTTGTCTGTTGATGCTGATTTAGGAACAGGACCTTTGTACATTTTGCTAATCTTCATTACCAATACACAAATTTCAACAATTAGGAAAGTAAAATAAAACATTTGAAAAATAAAGATTACTTCTCCTTTTTATTTGCCTGTTAAAAATGTCAAGATAAGATATGAACATATTTATGTCTTGAGATTCAACAGTTAACATATACACAAGATATACTTTATACTATAAATTCAATAATTTATAGTATATATAAGCAAAAAAATTATACAAAGACAACTTATCTACTACAACTAAAGGGGTGTAAGGATCCCAACCCGTTTTTCAAAAAATATAATGCATATATATAGAAGGTCAAAATCTTATGATGTGCAAATAACATATTGTTGGAAATTAGCCTTTGGCGGGAGTTGCAACCGACCAACTTTAACGGCTTAAACACTAGTGTTACGTATGTTGGAGAATCCGGTTCTTCACACATGCATGATCTACTAAGTACGTAGATAACCGTAGGGCCAAGAATCGTCAAATTTCATTGAGAAATGAAAGAGATATTGGTCCACGAAGTAAGGTGTTTGAAGCATGGAAAGTGTGGTATTGTGTTCAATTCTCCCTCATCGGTAGAGGAAGAAAGAATTGTTGTGTATATAAGACTCGAAATTGGTTTGAGGTTTGGGACCCCAAGGGGTATCCCATGTGTTTAAAGGAGGGAGGACCTAGATGTGCTTCGGTTCGAAGAAAGACCACACGCCACGCCGCCGCCCGTCGATTCGGGGCCACAGCCTTACGATATTATCTTTTGGGCCAGAGAACTTTGCCAGAAATGCAGTTTGATCCCAGAAGTTCCAGATGTACTGATTTGGTCCCTGAAGTTTCGAGCGTCGAATTTGGGCGATCAAAGCGAACGCCAAGCACTCAATTCAGCCATTTATTTTGGCTGAATTACTCCTCCTATAATGACCAAATCCGTTGGTCTTTCACCATTTATGTTGGTGACTTTACTACCTCCATAATGACCATTATTTGGCTATTATGGAGGCAGTTTTCAGCCCCTCCATCACCTATATAAACACCCCCTTACACCATTGTTGAGCACCAAGAACACACATATATTATACACGAAAATTCAGAAGCTTACACAAGCAGAAAGTTTTCTTCTTCCTACAACTTCCAAGCATCATTTCGTTACTCAATATTTTTCACGGTAGCTCTTGAGTTTCCTTTGCTCAAGTGTTCCATTGCTGTTTTATCTTGGGAGACAAATTGTCCAGGACGTATAAAGGATACATGCGGGGCAATATTGTCTTAAGGACAGAGTGCCACACTCGACTCAGCAAAAACAGTTTCCATTTTTCCGTCTTCAACAAAATTGTAATTTCAGTTTTGTGGATCTCTTTTTCAGATTGCTAGTTGAGTTATTGAATCTTTGTTTATCCTTTCGAATACTTGTAATAGTTATATACTTCCCGTACTGCTTTATAAAGTACCATAGAGCAAAAATACCCAACACATATATGATTAAATATCCTTAGCCTCTTTATGTATTTCTTTATATTTTGCATTTTCTTGGTAAAAAATCCTGGTTTTATCATTGATTACAACATTTGAAAATGATGGTGTGATATTTTTTACACCATTGATGAATATTAGTTAAACTCTATTGTTAATAATAAATTTGAACAAAATATAGTACTATAAACAATAGAAAAATCCTATAGTTCAAAATATTTTTTAAAAAAATTGAGTATAAGCTTACCATGTTCTTGATTTGATTAGAGTCACCTTCTTCCTTAGTACAATTCACTTTTAGTGCATATTTTGTGAGTACAATGTGATATTTTTTTATTTGATTTGAATCTTTTTTATGTCCTTTGTTATTGATATTTTTTGGGAGCTCTTTTACTTGCTCAAAATTGTTATTATAAGTAAGGTTGGGAAACTGTGCAATGATGAATGTGAAACTCTTTGGTTATTATTGCTAGGTGTATATTGCTTCTGTTTGCCATTTGTTTATATGTGGCAGTTACTTAGTTAGATATTTGAGTCAATTTAGTGTACTTTAATTAATTTATTAAATATTTTTTATTATTTTTAATATAAATAAATTCTATCTATTGAATTTGATATTTGAAAGATATTGGGATTAGTCTTAGATGTTTGTATATTAATTTTTGAGTTATTTGATAAACATTTTACACAAAAAAAAATTAAATATGATTTGTCAGGATGTCCGATCATAATTCTGGTGACAATTTTAAAGTTTTGGTAAACTCTTCAGATTTGCGGTGAGATAAATTTTACCATCAATTTAAAATCCGTAAGGACTTGTAGATAAATTTTGATTATTCTTTAGAACTTGTAGCTGGATTTTTGGTGATTGTTAGGATTTGAAAGAACTCTTAGCGATTATTGTGTAATAAAACAAATTTTGTATATCAATTTGAAATTTCAGCGATTTGTTAAAATTTTAAAATTTTAAAAAGTAAAATTTTTTCTTAACTAAGGTCAATACTTAAATGGTGGCACGAAAAAATTACATATGCACAAATCATCCGTTATTCATGGACCATATAATTATTGGGCCTAAATTTCAAATATTACCAACAAGCACTAGCTCTATTGGCCCGGCCCATTGGAAACTTGGCGCCAAATCTGACCTGGCATAGACGACACGTCACCATCCACCTCAGCTTTCCCGCGAAAAAAAACCTAACTATATATACCTTCCTCATCCATTTCAATTTCAATTCCCGCCTTTCATCATCAATGTCCACCAATTCTCCACCGTCCGATCACAAATCCTCACCGGCGATTCCATTTTCCAGTCAAAACTCTGCCGGATTAGCTGCACCGGTAAAAACACCGGAGAAGCCGATCTCGAATCGCATTTCGCGGTCACTATGCACCTTGAAAGACGTTAGAGAAGCAGCTCGGAAGCTCCGAAACCCCGACCCGACCCGATCTGAGCGTTCTGACCCGGTATTAAGCTCAGAGGAAATGAGATCTCCATTGGTATATGAATCGCCGAAGTTTGAACGGAAGAAACATGTGAACTCCGTAAAGCTACCGGAAAAGTGAGTGCTTTTACATTTATGCCCCTTTGATAAGATCCTTACTTTACTTGAATATGTTTACATAGCGTTTGTCAAAATTAAATAATTGGAAAATTACATTTTAGCCCATATTTTGAGTTTGTTACCTGGTTTAACTCTGTATAACACCTTTTATACACTATTATACAAGTTTTATACATTATATATATTATATTTTTCCAAATTCGCACAAATGTCCTTATTTTAGGATGTTCTTTAATTTTTGTCCATCAAATTTAAAATATTTATTTATTCCCCTTCGCCTAATAACCCTTGCTCAGGCGAAAATTAAAAAGAATTTCGCAAGGCATATGTTGGGTAGACAATTTATGCCTATTCGGCACATGTTTGACTGTTTGACATAAGTCAAACTTTACCCCAAATTACGCCTTTAGTCAAACTTAGGCCTAATTTAGCTACAAAACTTTGTCTTGCGATTTTTTTTAAATTTTTGCCTGTGTGGGGGTTCGAATCCGGAATTCATGGGTTTTTAGGCGAAGGACAAATTAAAGGTTCCAAATTTGAGGATCAAAAATTAAAGACCAATGCCTTTGAAGAGAATTCCGCACAAAAAAAAGGGTATAATGTCATATGTTGGGTTACATGGCGTAATATTTTATGTTGGACTGTATATTTTTTAAACTGTCTACCGAGAGAAAATATTTACGCCACGTAGCCTATATTTTGAGTTTGTTACCAGGTTTAGCCCATATTTGTGTATAAACATCTTTTATACACTTTTATACAAGGTTGATACATTATGTATAATGTTTCCCATTATATGTGTTGTATAATATTGTATATTGGGCTACGTGACTTAATATTTTAAGTTGTGCTTTAAATTATGCTCTATGTATAATGAGAGAAAATATTTGCACCCGTAGCTCATATTTTGAGTTTGTTACCTTGTGTAGCCCATATTTGTGTATAAACACTTTTTATATACTATTATATACTTTTATACAAGTAGGGGCGGATTTAGGTGGTTCCAGGGTGTTCGGGTGAACACCCTCGTCAAAAAATCACATTGTATATATAGGATAAATTTTCGGTGTTTATCTACCTATATTACCTTTTGAACACCCTTAACAAATGCAAAAGGTTAGCTCAAGCGGTCGAGGGTGTTCAAAAATGTGTCTAGCATCCTTGGTTCGATTCTCTAGGACAACATTATTTTTTATGTTTAGCTTTTGTTGTTTATTTCGAACAACCTGAGTAAAAATTCTTGATCCACCACTGTATACAAGGTTGATAATATGATGTATAATGTTTTCCCGGTTGTATAATATTGTATATTGGGCTACGTGGCGTAATATTTTATGTTGGGCTGCAATTACGCTCTATGTCTACTGAGAGAAAATATTTATGCCATGTAACCCATATTTGTGTATAAGCATTTTTTGTACATTATTATACACTTTTAAACAAGTTTGATACATATGCATAATATTTTTCCCAGATGTAGTGTTGTATAATATTGTATATCGGGATTCGTATGATGTACTTTTTTATGTTGGGTTGTAAATTAAGCTCTATGTCTACTGGAAGAAAATATTTACGCCATGTAACCCATATTTGTGTATAAACACTTTTTGTACACTATTATATACTTTTATACAATATTTATACAATATGTATGTATGATACTTTCCTCTCCAGATATAATGTTGTATAATGTTGTATATTGGGCTATGTGGCGTAATATTGGGCTATGTGGCGTAATATTTTATGTTGGGCTGTATATTTTTTAAAATATCCCTTTTTTGTGGTTGATTTGTTAAACTTTAGAGTGAAATTTGAATAAAATTTATTGTTTGAAGAAATAATAAGATATTTAGATTTGAATGTAACTTTTTACAAGTTGAAATTGGGAGGGAGAACTGGCTTGGCAAAAGCTTTTAAGTTTCAGTGTGTTTAGATATAGAGTTGTTAATTTATTTTGAAAATATAATTCTTATATATAAAAATTATGTAAAAGCACTATAAATTAGAATTTTAAAGTTATAATTTTGAATGTCTATTCTAGTAGAAGTATAAACTGTTTGTTTTTTCAAATAGTGATAGTTTCACTAATTTTCTTAACAAAGGAATAAGTTTTGGTTATAGTATAGTACAAATGACTTTTGGAAAGCCAAAAGTAATAGAAAATATGGGGACAAAGTGAGTACTACAGTTAAACTCTCCAATTCAATATAGTTGTCTATGTCTTGAAGCTGTTTTGAGATATTAGCTTCTGAAAATAATATATAGAGTATCTTTTTTTTTTCAAAATCGCTAGTTTCTGAAAGTAATAGAAATCTTACTCTGTATTTGTATTAGCTAGGAGCAGTAGCGGATTCATGATTTTCACTTCGGAATTTTAAATATAAAAAAATAATTTTGACCTCATATGTATAGTATAATTTTCTGGTGAACCCCTTGCGCCACCTAGCTCCGCCTTGGCTAGGAGTAATGAGAAAGTAAGTGACTTAGTTGAGTTTTCTTTTGTGATCCTTAATATGTATGTTTGCATTTTTGTTTAGGTATGAAATGTTGGAGAAGTTCTTCAACAGCATGGATAGTTCAATTCGGCTGCTGCATTTGAAGGGTTCTGCAACAACTTTCACTAATATTAGTGCCAAAGTAGAGAGCTTGACTGATAAGTATGAAGATCTAAATATGTTCAAACATTTTCATTCATGGTGTTTGCTGTACCCAAAGGGTGGCTAATTCCTTTTTTTTTTTTGAAATTTCTAGGAGGTTTTCTTACAGCCATTTAGCTCAGCTGAAGTTTATTTTACCTGAAGCCATTGAGGTAAAGAAGATCCTCAAGCATGATGAGCGCAGTAGCTGCATGGAGCCTGATCTGTATATCACTTTAAATGCAAATGCAATTGATAATAGTGTGAAGTGGAAATCTAACAGTAGTAGTGTTCTATTGAGGAAAGTATTCCGCTCTCGGCTGTTGAATTTCTTCAAGTCCCACCCTGAGGTAAGCAATTTTCTTGCTGTTTTAATTTCTATAAATTGAATGATTCTGCCCAAATATAGCTGCTGATGTAGTATGGAGGTTTATTGGCTTGAATCGTGTTATTTAAAAGACTAATATGTTCTGAGATGTTATCTCTCCTGCTTAGTTCTAAGCTGTGCATTATCTCTCCTGCTTAGTTCTAAGTTGAGCTATGGTCTTTTGTTCTAAGACACGTTATTGGATAAGCGATGCATATGTTTCTAACAATTAGATGTTGGAGAAAATGCCTCTGAATACTGTGGGTGTTTTATACCAATAAAACTTGTCTGAGGATGAAGTCAGATATGAAGCACATAAAGATTGGTATTCAGAGTTTCATGAAGATACACAGTACTAAGGCGGCTGCTTTTATGTATGCAAGGAGAAGCTTAATATAAGGGGAGCAGTGTTGAATTTGTACTATGTTTCTGCAATTAAGATCACAGCTGCTCGGAAAGCTGTATTTTACTCTCGGTCTCAGCATTGAAATAAACACTTCTACGTATATGGCCACCATGTTGTCAGCTAAGACCTTGTTAAAGTAGAATTGAATGTCTCTACCTGAATCCTAGCGCCCCCAGTATACCTCTAAAGAAAAGTGAAAGGAAGATGATTAGATGGATGATGTTATTTCCATGACAAACACACTTTTTCTATGCATGCATTGATGGTAATAACTACTATTTCTGTTTCAGGGTGATGACATTCCTGAGGAAATGCTGCCAGGCCCATTCACTCCGTCTAAGCAGGCAGTGACAAACTCATCCAGACCTTCTGGCTCATTCTTAACCAAGGAGGCACCTAATGGTGCATGCGCACTGCCGTCGGTAGCTGCATCACACATGTCTGCATCTTTTAGGAGATGCTTTTCAAATCGGGCATCTATTACCGAAGGAACGGATGCCAAGGAAGAAGATAGAGTTGGGCTCGTATCTGTTTCTCCAGTTCCAGTGACCCTCAAAGTCGATAGTTCCACTAAGAAGAAAACAGTATCTTGTGCTGATGCTCCTAAGTTATATTTAAAACCAACTAGTAGTATGAAATGCTCAGCAGGAGGGATTGTTTCCGCTAGTTCACCATCATGTCTTCCAACTACACCTCCTATGACTGAAACCAAAAAGGGTGAAGATGGTTCTATGTCTGCTCCAGCAACCCCTATGCTTGAACCTCCTAAGAGATGTTACATGAGTCCAGGTGATTATCCAGCTGAATCACAAATAAAACTAGCTAGACGCTCATCTACTAGAAGATCATTATTCTCCAACACTCCTTTGAAGAATGCAAACGCTGCTAATCAAGTCTGTGAGAGTGGAAGGTTTTC
Organism: Anisodus acutangulus; assembly: GCA_029783415.1. Taxonomy (NCBI): domain Eukaryota; kingdom Viridiplantae; phylum Streptophyta; class Magnoliopsida; order Solanales; family Solanaceae; genus Anisodus; species Anisodus acutangulus. The sequence goes on along the minus strand of CM056489.1, from coordinate 843,552 downwards.
AATTGATGATGATATTCTTGACATTCTCCCTGAGAATGTTCTGCAATCGGTAAGAAGAGATACACTGCATGTCAATCTTCCTTGATAAAATTTGTTTAGACCAACTCCATTGGATTCACTGAAAATTTCATTCCCTAGAGTAGTTGAACTACAAAATATTCTTCACTCTGTATAATCTGAACTTCTATGAGTGTGTTGCATGGCTTTATGTTTGTCATTCGTGAATCGTGATATTATCGGGGGATTTGCTCAACTTTACTTCCTTGATTGTACAGATAGAAGAAAAAGAGAGTAAAGTTCTAACGGAGCAAAATCCAGCCATATCCCAGGCAAAAAGGCGAAAACAGATGATTGCTTGTTTGCCTCACCTCTTTGACATGATTTATTTCCTATTTCAATCTATTAAACGTTCTGTCATGACAAAAGAGGAACTCATGCACAGAGTAATTTCCAGCCATTTAGAGATTACTGATAAAAGTAAGTCTGGTTGACAACTTTTAGAAGCCTGTAATCCTTTGAGATTTATTGGAGCTTCTTTCTTAATCTTGATGTTTCAATAATGCAGGTGAAGTTGAACAGCAACTCATATTACTGCAAGAACTGGCTCCGGAATGGATTTATGAAAAACCAGCATCTAGTGGAACTCTCCTCTTACTGTAAGCTACCATTCTCAAATCGCAACCACCTGTTTGCTTTGTCCATAGCAATGATGAGTTAAGGAGATGTATGCTGTCGGCTTCATGATCATTTTTCTTTTGAGTGGGTTAGAGTCCCACATTAGTTGGGGATGGGCTAGTGGTCTCCTTACGGACTTTGGGCAATTCTCCCCTCGTGAGCTAGCTTAAGGTTGAGTTAGGCCCAAGGGCCATATTTTCACATGGTGTTAGACTTGGTTGGCCCTCATATTATATTGTCCACATTCCAATAGGCGGCATGGGTGACCTGGGTGTATGGGGGTGTCAGGATGGTTTAGTTCCCTACATTGGTTGGGGAATGGGCTAGTGGTCTCCTTATATGGACTTGGCTAGCCCTCTCCTCGTGAACTAGCTTTTGCAATTAAGTTAGGCCCAACAATTATATCTACTTCAAATGCTTGTTATATCTATGCAATCAAATCTAAAAGATAATTGAAGTACGAATTGCAATTATTCTTGTTTTGCAGTGTTAACAGGATATCAAATCCTGACGCAATTCGCTCAAGACTAGCAGAAGCCAAGTGAGAAACAAGAAAATAGTGATTGTACTTTATCCCTAGTGAAGGAATAACAATGTAGTCAAAGTTGTAAAAAAAAATGTTTTCTGTTTACTTATGTAAATATTTTCAATAACATTTTTGTTGCACCAATGGTCTGTGGAGTTGTGATTTTGTGTAATATAACCAATCTTAGTAATCCAGATCTTTGTTTTCAATGTTTATTCTCTTTTATTTTCAATTTTTGTAAAGTTGCCAATTTAAACCTTAAAATGCTCAAATAAAATGAACATACTAGCACAACGCAACAAATTTAAAAAATACAGATATGTTACAAGCTCCCAAGTTTAAATGAATAGAAGTGGCAATTTTTCATACAAAGAAATTATACATCCCAAAGTTCAGAACAGCCTCTCTTTTCTCTTCTTTCATCCTCTGTTGTTTTGGATAGGAAGATAACATGCAAATCGATCATCAGATTTATGCTTCTATCGCAATATTCCCAAATTCCAAATTAGTTGCTATGCCAACTATATCATGTATACATAATGTCAGAAAGTACTTTACACTTTTCAAAAAAGGGGGAGTGGAGGAGCTAGTTAGCAATTCAATAAACTGAAGGGAGATGAAACTCTGGGAATACTGCTCCAATATCAAGATAAGTTAGAAAAATGGTTCATCAAGAGTTCTAACACGTAAGCTCTATATGCGCGACAACAGAGTAGTTGCGACATCCATAGTTACTTTGGTCTGTTGTCCTTCTGGTTTCAGTTCGGTTTTCAACCTGAGGAAATACGAAAATGGTAACAAAGAACTGAGTTAGAGCAGATGACTCTACCATAAAAAGGAGAACAGAGAACTTGAGAATCTGTGCCGAAAATGTCAATCAAGAAGTGGATCATATAGCGAAAAGTTATATAAATCCGAAACCCTCTAGAAATGTAAAAACAAAGGTGATAAACAGGATATGCAAGAGTAGAATTAACCTAGGAGTTTGGCAATAGCCGCCCATTGTACATCTTGTCCAGTAACTTTCGTGCATCTGGCCGCCTAAGAAGACCTTTATTATTAGGTACACCAGTTCCCAAGCATACAGGACATACTAGTTTCCCTCGTCCTGCGTATCCAATAAGAAAAATGTCATTATGTTAGTATTAAGATCATAATGCAAACAATTATCAAGTATGGGAAAAGATTGTCCATTAAAAGACTATTTGTGGAATTTCGTCGGGGTATATCAAAGTGCAAATGGATCCATTCTTGTTTTGTGATTCAACAAAGAAAACCCTATGATCTACATTTTGACTTCTCCTTCTTATAAGGACTCAAAAGTTCATTCCTTTACACAATCCACGTCCGAAATCCTGCCTCAGGACTATGATGTTGAATCAAGTTTGAGTAAATGTTGCAACACAAGCTACTACTTTCATGTCACTAACTAACAAAATTATCGACTGATACCTGCCACCGGAGCAAGCCCAGTTTAATTTCAAGAAGAGATAAAATATGAGACAATATTCCGAATTTTTTATATAAGACGTGGAAGCTCAGAACAATTTCTTAAAAGGATGTTTGAAGGAGCCTTCAGAAAGACTGCCGAAAATTGTGCAGTTCGAGATGGATATCAAAGAATAATATGATACTTCAGAGTTACTTGCCTAGGCTACCATGGATGCTGCTCCTGCTGAAGGTATGGTACTCACGCATCATAAGTTTAGAGGAACTTAATCCAGAAATACATGCACAAACATATAGGAACAGCTTCAAGATATAGAAGCTAGGGTATAATAACTTACCATAACAATTGGGGCATTCAGTGAACTCATAAACGTCTTTAGCTCGTTTTCTGTTTAGAGCTTTCCATTTTCCTGTACCACCACACATATCACCTAAATAAATAACAAATGACCATCTTAAAGTAGAATAGAGCACCAACTTAAGTTATGCACACAGTATATAGATAACAGAGTGCTTCATCTAAATTGGGATATAAAATTCTTTGATTCTATTGTCCTGGATAGTAAAGACTAGATATGTTTAGTCCTTTGGTTATTTAAATAAAGTATGACGAATGATTCAACAGACATGATAGTTCTCAAATGATCTGGTTTACGATATAATGTGAGGAAGAGGACAAGGAGAAAAGGAAGTAATTTTGCATATTGTTGAGATTTGAGTATCAAAAGGACTTAACCTGTACCAGAAAAGGAACAAAAGGAGAAAAGAGAACTTAAGTAGTCAAAGATCCCTTCAATTACTACATCCCGTCCTCTTAGAAGAGGAAAACGATAGAAGAAACAAGAAACTTGTATGTGAACAATCATGAATACAATTGCATCAAGATTGTATGTGAAGGAAATTAACTACAAAGAAATAATTTAGATATTCTTATTCAGACTTCTCTCTTTTTGGTTTATATTAGCTCAAGTTTCCATTTTCTAAACCCGTGATTCGGGAATGTTGCAAAAACAGTTTGTCTAGGTGACTTGTTTTGATGTTCAACAATTCTCAAGTTTGTTTAGGTGGTTGTTCCCAAGTGCAACGATTCTCAAGTTTATTTAGGTTAACTTCAAAAAGAAAAGTTTGCTGAGGTTGTTGTTTCCATGTTCAACACTTCAAAAGCAGAACTTTTTGGATAAAACATTAGAACCTTAAATACTCGGCGACACAGTACTACTGACTCACTATAAAACCTTCAAAACTTTCGCCAAGTTATTACACATTGAGCAATATGTAGTTACATGTTAGTTACTTTTGTTAACTATGCAGGTGCATTTCTGTTATATTTTAAACATTTAGCATATACTGGATCCTATTGTTTTACAAGGGTATTGGATTTGGTTATACTGGTTTCAGTTTCAATTATTTGGGGATATTGATATGGAAATCCTTGAGAATTTGTTTATAGTCACGGAGAAGCATAAGAAAAGTTCTCTTATAACATCTTGTTACTAAATGTAATAGGATTGGTGGGATGAAGCAAGCAAAACGGGAAAACAAAATACACACTTACAAATTATAGCGCCACTACCGCCACAATTCCGACAGCCAGGACTTTCATTTCCATCTAAGGCAATTGCTTTTGGTTCAGAAATCGGATTTCCAGAAGCAGTTATCAGAGCTGCAGTCGAGCATAGGCAAGTCAGACACAATCTCCGCGAGACTGACGTTTGAGATCTCTGTTCCGAAAAGCAACAGCACTCGAATCAATAAATATAATCAGATGGTAATTGTTGCATCATTATGATTTATGAACATGTAGTTTCAAGTTCGAGACAAAATAATACATTGTCAATTTTATTTTATATATGATATTACTATTTGGAGAGTCAAACAATGTTTTTCCTCACTATAATTTTCTCAAACATTTTTGAAAAGACATAAAAAACACAATTTACGCAATCATCAATAATCCATTAAATTCAAAATATTAGCACATCAAGAAGCTGTAAGAAGTTACAAACCTTTTCCTCTACAGGTTCATGTGAATACTCAGAAGAAGCTGAAGCACAACTCTCATTCTCTGAGCTGCAATTCACACGAAAATCTACTCTCTTCTTCAAATTGACTGCAATTTACAGAAAAAATATCATTTCCAGGTCCAAACACATTTCACACCAAAAATTCAAAAAGGGTCTTCAAAAATACTACTAACGTCTAACTTTCAACAAAATACTCGGCCACTCAGAAGGAAGAATCAAGAATGACCTTAACCAGTCCAAAAAAAAACAAATAAATATATCCCAATTGCATTTCAATTGTGTATCAAATTAAACTTCCTTGGAACAAACACCTGGAGTTCCACATCAAAAATCCAGAAGGGTCTAGGAAAAAGACAAACTTTCAACCAATCCAAAACAACAAAAACTAAAATCCCACTTTGAGATTTCATCTCTATGCAGAGTAGAATCATGAAAACTACAAAATCTGACCTACAATAAAAAAAATCCCAGGAAAAGTGAAAACAAAGAATGACCTTAGCCAATATCCAGCTATGTATCAACTTACAGTGATATAAAGAAGAAGATTTGGAGTTTTAAGTATGAACCCCATAGAGCTGATGGAGCGGGTAATGCGATGTGGGAATCCATCTCTCTTTGTCATCTCTTTCTATCTTTCAGCTTCTACATATAAACTCTATTACAGTTAAGTAAAAAAGTTGAGCTTTTTAGATGATATTTGAAATTTTGAAGCTAAAAATATCAAAATGGTTCTTCACCAAAAATATTTTCTTTCAACAAAAAAACAACAATCAGAAGGGACAATCAAGAATGACCTTAACCAGTCCCTCAAAAAAAACAAATATTTCCCCAATTGCTATCTCAATTGTGTATCAACTTAAACTGCTAGAAAGAACACCTTGAGTTCCACATCAAGAATTCAAAAGGGCCCATTAAAAATACAAACTTTCAACCAATAATGACCATAACCAATCCAAAACAATAAAAACTAAAACCCGACTTTGAAATTTCATCTCTATGCAAAGTATGGTCAAGAAAAACTAGAAATTTGAACCAAAAACCAAAAGGGTCTAGGAAAAATACAAACTTTCAACCAAATTTACCTTCACCAATCCAAAACAATAAAAACTAAAACCCCACTTGTCAAGAAAAACTAAAAATTTGAACCAAAAACCAAAAGGGTCTAAGAAAAATACAAACTTTCAACCAAATTTATCTTCACCAATCCAAAACAATATAACCTAAAGTTCCACTTTAAGATTTCATCTGTATACAGAAGTAGGTTCATGAAAACTACAAAATTTGAACCAAAAACCAACATAAAAGAAACATCCCGAGAAGAGTACAACAAAAAAATTCAAAAGGGTCTAGGAAAAATACAATATTTCAACTAAATTTACCTTCACCAATCCAAAACAATTAAACTAAAGTCCCACTTGGAGATTTCATCTATATACAGAAGTAAGGTCATGAACACTATAAAATTTGAACTAAAAACCAACAAAAAAACAAAAATATCCCAAGAAGAGTACAATGAAAAATGAGCTTAATCAATCTACACAAAAAATTCAGCTATGTATCAACTTACATTGATATAAAGAAGAAGATTTGGAATTTAAGTATGAACCCCATAGAGCTGAAGGTGTGGGAAATGAGAGGTGGGAAGTCATCTCTCTTTGTTCTATCTTTGTATCTTTCAACTTCTACATATACACTCTATTACAGTATGTAAAAAAGTTGAGATTTTGAAGGTAAAAAATAAGTAGTATCAAAATGGGTAAAAGAAAGCAAAGGGTGTTTTGGGTTTTGTTGGTTTTTGATGAATGAAAGAGAGGGAACCAACATGGATAAACCTTGGCCGCTGATTTCTGTATGATGAATATTCAAATTATGTATAATTATTTTTTGGCCCCCTAAGTTTAGATAAATGTCTTATGCCTCCCCCCAAGTCTATAACATTTCTCGAGCTAAGTTACTATCAACTCTCTAAAAATTACTACTATGCTATCTATCTCAATTTTTGTTTCGTAATTTCTTTTTTAGTCAGTTTAAAAAAATATATTATTTAACTATCAAGGTAGAATTAAGGTCTACGTACACTTTATCCTCCCCAGACATCACGTTGTGGGATTTCACTGAGTATGTTGTTGTTGTTGTTAAAAAAGAATATTATATCCACCAATATTTGAAGTTTATGAATTATGAGCATGCCATCGAATCTATAACTCCTATTAGTTACTCCCTCCGGATAAAAAGAGTGTTCATTTAGCCTTTATTTTTTTATTCAAAAAAATATTCACTTATCAAATCAAGAGAGAATTAATTTTACTTTTTCAGATTTGCCCTTATAAATGTTAGGTGACCAAATCTCAATCAATTTAATTAGGAGCATTTTAGTCAAATTATCTATTTTTGCTTAGAAGTTAATATTTTCTTAAAGGGTTTGCTAAATGGACACTCTTTTTTATCTAGAGGGAGTACTAGATTCGCAATAAATGTTTATACATGTTTGATCAAATTTTAATACAAATATAAGATTTAAAGAAAGTCATTGAGTTTCAATTTCCACCTAAATTTATGATTTGATTTAGATAAAAAAAATTAAAAGTATTTTCTTATTAAATTTCGTGATGGCAATATCGTTTTAGAATCTATTTTAACTACTACTTGATATTTCTCTTTTGGGAAGAAAAATTAATCAACTTACAGAACGTTTTATATGCTTGATTAGCCTATATGACTTCCTAAGTTCCCTTAACACGAACGATTATCCAAAAACTTCAATAATAACGGTAGATGTAGCTCAATGATAGTGTTACTTTCATTGTTATATTGTTATGAACTAATTATTTTTAAAACGGATGCAGTTGTACTTTGATGGACCTTCCCTCTAAAAATTTGAATTTATGAATAATCAATGTATCATAAATTAAACTGACAATGACAAATAGTAGACTTGATTTTAGCCAAGAGGTCGAGAAAGGTGATACGCATGGCTGTATTCGACTGCGATTACTCGATAATTTCCGCATGCACAAATTCCACCAAAAATTTAAATTCTTTCACAAAATAATCCATCTTTACTGTTGACTGATATATTTCTATAGATAGTTATCAACGAAAAGCGAACACCAAACAAGGAGGATAATCGGTAGGTGGGATTACAAATATACCATTTTTCCAGCAATACGAGTACAGGAAACAACTTTGCGGCAAAGCAATTGTTCCTGTACTAGTAGGATATCAAAAACATTATAGCACAAAGTTGCCACACAGAGCAGCTAAAACATACATAATTAAGACGTAACTAAAAGTTACCTATGCAGAACATTCTAAGGTATCTAACTTTACCATCCATTCACACTTTGACAAAATGAAATAAAGAAAAAAAGAAGTTGGGGATATAAGATCCATTTGCCAGGTTTACAACAATCGGTCACATTTTTTTAAGATACAGTGCGCCCATAGCATAGACAAGAAAGATACAGATTCTTTCCCCATTTTTCCTGCACAGAAAATCAACGTTGGAACACAAGTCAATAACTTGTTCATAATAAAATGATGACAATACAGTTCTTTGTCTGAATGGTATACTTGTAAACCGTGGACTTGGCTAATAACAAAACATAGATGAAGCAAAAGATCTATAGGCGATATGAACCTGTTGGGACCAAGACTTGAGTTGCTGGTGTTACACTTACATCAGGACGGGGTCGGGGATAACAAAGAGATTGAGAGAACCTCCCTACTGTATAGTTGTGATTAACATAAGATCTCAAAAGTCTACTATGATTAACTACAATATTAAGATATACTACTATATATTATCATGAGGCGTGGATGAAAGTTCGACAGAATTCTACTAAATATACAAAGTTAATTCCTGAAAGTTCATGATATGGATATCAAAACATGACTGATAGCACAGTACTAGAGAATCTGCAAACATAGTATTACCCAGCATGTAATGCTTACTCTTTTCCTAGGTTAGTTCATCAACAATTTAGACAAAGTAGAAATAACAAATTCACAAATATTACCTTGACATGTGTGCTGGGAAACTGAGATGTTCGCAGAGTTTCTTGAGTCTCATCACCAGGTCTTCGGCGAGGCACACTCAGGATAAGGGCAGCTTGGTCTGCCGTAGCGGCTGTTGCCGTAATACGATAACCATTATCCCACCGCTTGTGAATGCCTTCACTGGGATAAAGGAAATCGAGCTCTACAACCTATTAAACATTAAAAATCTCCATTTTACTAAAGTGCACTACTTTAGGAGGTAGGACGTCTAACAGATGATCAAAGTTTTCAACAAATGTACTGTAAGAGAAACTAATAGGCGATGCATTCACATTCAAGTCAAGTGAGCACAATAGCTACTGTAACTCATTAACAGCTTAACTTTGACCTTTGTCGGGGTTACCGGTAAAGAAAAGAGAAGAAAAAGTTGTGTATCTTTAAAGCGGCTCTTTAGGTTCTAGAGTCAACTCCAAGAGTAACTCGGAAGTCACCTTCAAACAAAAAATTACCTTAACTTTGCCAGTGGTGCACCACTTTCTCCTTCTCTTTTCAAGTGAATAATATTTCACTTGTCCAAAATATTTTTTTTGCAACAGAAACATAGTCGAATAACCTTTCAATATTCTCTCCGCGTAATATATAAGGTGAAAACCTGCTGCTATCAAACATTTATTTGATATTATTAACCAAAGAAAGATCTAAACGTTAGTGAAACTACCGATAGTTCAACACCAATTATGACACCATCCAAATACCCAATTTGAGATGAGTATCGTGTTGTGTAAACTGTATATCAATCCAGATTGTCCTATTTACACGTCATGCAAGAGAACCTCAAAAATGCATAGATACCTAATATGTTAACGAAAATGTATGCTGCCCAACTCTCTGTATATGTCTTCCACAACAACCAATTAGCTTTTTCAAATTAAGCAATAATATAGTGCTATTGTGAGAAAAGTACACCAACCAATAGTCAGCCTTATATATAGGTTACCAAGAAATCCCCGGGATCAGTGGCATGCAATTCAAAAATCAGTGGATAATTGGCCCGCCCCTCTACCCTTCTCCACTTAAATACCAGGCTTTTGTCTAGAGCATGATTCAAACACACGATATGTGGCCAACTCACATGTCACGTGCTATGCTCTTATCACTAGACCAAAGCCCTGGGGGCAGTTAAATCTTCATATATATCAAGGAATGAAACATTTAAACATCTCTGTTACTTGATTTTCACGCAAACACTCTGCTCACAACACATAACCAGGAACTAGACCAATCCAACAAAATCTGCAAGGTGCAACATAAACGGACTACATATTTTCAAATTTTTGGACGAATTGACTTTTTTTATAAAGTAATAAAAATTTATAAATGAAGTGCAACAAACGTGGAATGGACATTTTTAAAGTAAATTTTAGGCGAACGGACATTAACCAAGCTACTTCATTTCCTTATAGAAAAATCTTACTGCGACTGACTTTTTTAATCCTCAAGCCTACAGTTCATGGGAAATTTATCCGATAAGTTTTCAAGGCTATAACATCACGACAATAACGGGGGGGATAGATGAGACGGGGCAGAAGGAATCAAGATAGCATATAAACACTAATACCATAATAGATATTGTATGTGTGTGTGTTAAAGAGAGGGACAAACAACCTGGTCACTGAAGCCTGAATTGCGTGACATAACAACAGCCCACCTAGAGCCAGATGTTGCCATGGAGGTCACGTGGAACCCTTCTTTCCACTTCTTGCTTATCCACTTAAAGGGAAATGACTCACTTACTTTATAAGACTGTTGAGTGAACTGTGTGCCTGCAGAAGATGCCATAACTGTTATATACAAAGAGAAAGAAAGTTTATGACCTAGAGCTCTAAAAAGCTCAAAGCTGGCCTTTGCATAGAAAACCCTCACTGCTATCTACCACTAACTAGTTACTGGCAAATACAAGCAACAAACTCTTGCATCTCAATTGAACTACTTTAGTTGGTGTAACTACCTAAGAGAAAAAAGCTATAATCACTTTATGATTATCATCTTCCAAAGTTTGACTTGAATAAAAAGTTCAAACTGGCAAGAGAAAAATGCCACATTTCCATTGTATGTAGAACAACGTTCTAGTATCTACAGAAGTAATCCATCATCTAAAATAACCACATCAGACTGAAAAGATATTTAGAGACTCGCATTATAAAAACTGATAAAGAAAAGAGAAGACATATACAGAGAGTTATAGAGACTCGCATTATAATCAAGCACATATTTATAATGCTGCCCAACTCTCTGTATAATGCGAGTCTCTAAATATTAAGAAGCTTTTAAAGACAGAAAAGACAATTGCCCTAGCAACTAACTTAATTTGTTATAGATCCATGTATAGTCCGAATGGAACTTGCAAATGGCGGTGAATCTATCTAAGAGCTCCTAAAATCCATATATATTGAGATAGGCCTATGCTTTTGTCTTCAAACTTTTGGGGCAGTGTACATAATTCAAGCACATACTTAGTGCTGCTTATGAATAAAAAAGCTTGCCATTTCACAACCACATAGAGAGAGAGAGAGAGAGAGAGAGAGAGAGAGAGAGAGGTTATGAAGGCATATCCAGTCCAGCAGTAGAGTTAGTTTTTCAATGCAAAATGAAATTTCAGAGGGGGCAACAACAAAAGGAACCAACAGAAAGCATAGCTGGCAGTAATACAAACAGCCCAATCAAAAATTATCCCGTGACCTCCTAAACCACGCACCAAGCATCAACCTATCAACTTTATAGAATAATATATGAAACAGACACCAAAGTCCAAACATGTACTAATGTGATTCCAACAGGGCACAAATACCATAACTCTTGTCTCAAGCACATTTCCGGCATGGAAGCACCTATGTTTGATTCAGGCACCAAAATTACCATTTTGACAAGTAATCAAACATTTTATAATAAAATGACCAATTTTAAAATGCAAGGCAAGAAAAGATATTTAGTTGTATTCTTAAAGGTGGGTAAAAGATCAAAACAAGCACAAAGAATTAACCTACAGCATGTAAAAGAAAACCCACCTTTTGACATTACTACTAAAGAGCTTCCATTGGTGGCACCAGCAAGAGAACTGATATAATAGTTCTTCTCCCACTGCTCCATAATCCACTCCTGTAGATACACATTAGAAAGATTTAGAAAATTACATCTGAAGCTAAATAGCTGTGCACCACATGAAGACTACATGGAACTTCTAATTACCTTGTGTAAGAAGAAAGGCGAGAGCTCATAAACTTGGCTGGTGAAGTTCGTTCCAGCATCCATGATAATAGCCCATAAGCTAGAACAGGATGCTACACAACTTATAGACAAACCATCCACAGACCCTTTCTCCACATGCTGTGCCAATCTTGTGTCTGCTACATTATAATGGTACCTAAAAAAATTCTGATGTTAATAGTAGGGAAGTTGGGGCACAAAAGATGATTTATCCAATCATGATCATGGACTAAATAAAGAAGGATCATCTCTTGATACCATGGAGCACAGACGAACATAAAGGAGATCATCCTGAAATATATTTAGTGATTATGCCACATGTATCCTTCCTAATAAATTATGTTAATGAGGATTGACTAAGGTACCAAGTTTGGTGGATATTTATTTCTCCTACTACCATATCTAGCCTCCAAAGAGTTCAAAATGAATTATCAGCAGAAGCTTGAATTTCCTCTGCTCCCAAAGTCCAAGAAGTTAAATACTCCCTGGAATAATGGTACTTCATCTTTTTACGAATCTCTGATGGGGGCAAGTTTCTCATCAGAAGCAGCAAAAGCAGTTATTTTCTCTCGTTTCTATGCCGAATAGACGAAGCTCAAGATTATCAAAACTTTCCCCAAACCTTATGAATGAAGAGAATAGTTTTTGCAATGTACCATTCTAAAACGAAGAGTGGAGCAACAAATAAGATATCAAAAACTGAATAGAAGCTATTAAAAAGTCTAGAGCAAAGAAACGAGCATAACTCAATATCTTATATCCACCAGAAACTGCCTGTAAGGAAAAAGATTGTGTACCAAGAACCAACCGAAGTTTCAAGCTTTACATGTCTCTAGAAGTCAGACACACACAATTTTCTGATGGATTTGACACTACACTAGCAACAAAGTGATCCTAAATTCTACAGAAGCTCTCGACCTACTAATTTGGATTGTTCATTACAGCAAACAGATGACCGTTGACTTCAGACAAATGCAATAGCGATCACTAGAATGCTTTTTATAAGGGAAAGGGGTCAACAGTCAAAGGTCTCACGTTTGCCCTTGACCATCTAACAGGACTCCAACCCAAGGATAAAATTAGATCATAGTGGAGTCTCACCCATTTCACGCTGGAGCTCTGTTAAGGGCAAGTGCAAATGCGAAACTGTTTGATACCGTCGATGGTATGAATGGACCAAAGGTGTAACAAAGGGCAAAATTGTGCAATTCCGAAAAGTACAGGGGCAAATTTGGAACTTTCTCCTTTATTTATAACCAATAACTCCGTTGTTACCAGCTCTGGAACTCGGTATATAATGGATCCGTCCTCTTCCCTTCTCCCCACTTAAACATCAAACACGGTTCATACTTAAATGTTTCTGTTCTTTTTTAAAGATAATAAAATGTTTCTATTCTACAGTACAATTACATAAAATACTCACTTTTGGGCAGAAGCATCCCTATTTAAGGTGAAAGAGTTGAGGATTAATGTTCACCGCCGACAAATACTTATCAACTGCCTTACAAATAAGAGACAAATCATGTGACATGAAATATCTACCTCTGTTTCATCGGCTTTCTGGCGTTGTATATCGAAATCCATTGTGTTGCAGGAACTCCCATTCGAATCTTCTTCTGAGGCTGCTCTTCTTCCTCGTTTAAAGTCAGTCTCCCCCGCTTTTGTCCAACTTGAATAATCTGTAATGATTAGACAATGAGCCCATATATCGCTATGACATAAATCTTACAAACTGCGGCTTATGCGAAATTTAGAGAACTCACCTTTTGGGCACCGTCTGTGTTGATCGGCCTTATAGCAGGATCAGCTCCAAGCAAGCTTCCAAATAGAGATATTAACTTTGAATATTTTGGTTCTTCATCAAATTTCATGTTAATTACTGTATCAAGAAATTCTCTAAAAGGTGCAGGGCAGAAGCAACACAGCATCTCCGGAGATGTCGCCATCTTTTTTTTGCAGACTAGAAATGATTTGTTATCACCCTGTAACTCAGAAGATAAACTTGTAAGAAGAGGATGTGGGGAGAAAATGACTGAAACACACTGTATGCGGTGTAAAGACTGGGAAAAAGCAGGTAAAGCAGATACCTGATAGCCCTGCCATGGAAGCCTGCCTCGGTGAAGAAAAATTAGTGTGTATGCAAGTGACTCCAGATCATCTCTTCTACTGGCAGTCCTTCCCAAGTGAGCATGCGCACTTGCATAACGAACAGTCCCTCTGAAATTGATAGACATCAATATTAGGTAAAATATGTAAGAAAACTAAGGCAGCGGATAGCAGAACATCAAACACACCTGAACGTGTCAGGACGCTGATCATATCCGACATGCTGCCCTTTTGAAGTGTCTCTCCACTTTGTGGCTGTACTTGGTAGATAAAATAATTAGGAAAAGGGATTATCAGAACAACACATACAGAAACCTACACAAAGCTCTCTTACCCAGTCCCAAGTCAACTAGGAATAACTTCTTCTCTTGCGGTGTTGATGGCTGACCAAGTAAAAAGTTTTCTGGCTTTACGTCTCCGTGCACGTAACTGAGGTCAAGAAACAGTCACTTGGAAGAATTCAAAAGAAAAGTACATGACCTCAAATTAAAATTAGTTCAAAATTTGCAGTAAATAGAAAGAACCAAAATGATTGCAAGGACAGCACATCTACGCCCTTACTTATCACCAAAAGGAAAAGGAAAAGAGTGCATTCATACCCTTTTGCATGCAGCTTCTCCAAAATTGACAAAGACTCAACTGCAATACAAGCCACCATTTCGGCAGACATCCTGCAAAAGTAGGATTTATGAGCAGAGCTCAAATTATCTACATCATAATTCAAAACTCAGTAAGTCTGTTGAGGATCTTTTCTGTTCTTAGAAGTAAACCTCGGAAAATCAGAATCTATATTATATAACACTGTGAGCTGATCTTTATTAAGAAAAAAACAACAGTGTATGAGGATGGATATCAAGCCCCATTTTTAAGTTTGATACTGACGTTACTACGTAATTCAGGTCAAACAATTGGTTACTTATTTGGACCATTTCTCGATTTGTGTGAGTCATCCTTGTGCAGGGGCCAGTTAATCTTCTCTGTATCATTCCAATGCTAATTGGTGACTTACTGAATGATGGTATCTCTATTTTCAATTTATCATAATAACCGTTAATTACTGAAAGAATGTGAATAACAACCACTTCCAGGAGGATGTCTGCCAATTGAAAAAAACTCTATTTAACAAGTATGATTTATACTAGCATTTGCTACTTACGATTGTCCAGAGGAATTCCATACATCCCATAAGCTAGGCCCAAGCATGTCCATAACCTGCAGACATGATAATAAGGTCAATAGAAATAACAGTACATAACACTCATTTAATATATAAAACAGCATTCACTAGTCCAGAAAACATATGAAGCAGCATTCACATTGAAAAGGGTCCTAATCATTAACAACCATTTTGCTTGTAAAGCCTCCGACCGAAAATATTTATCCATCCAACATTTTGGGTATGTCTCAAAATTTCATCCCATTTCAAAAGTTAGATCTTTTTCTTCCAAACTATCTTCAACGGCAAGAAAATTCTAACAGAATCTTTTTATTACACAATTGGGAGAATAAGCATGAAATAGCTTCAAATTTTCTTATATTGGACAGGATAGATAAAGTGACAATATTTATACGATGGATGGACTAACATTTTGAAGGAAAATGATACTTTTTTTAAAGTCGAGAGATCCCCAAGGGCCAGTGGCGCACAGTTTGAAACTCGGTGGATAATGGCCCGCCCTTTACCGTTCTCCACTAAAAGGTACGCTTTTGTATGCAGCAAGGTTCGGACCTGTGACGTGTGCCTAACCCACACATCACAAGTTGCGGTCTAACCACTAGACCAAAGCCCGGGGGCTAGTCTCAAAGACAATTTCTTAGATCTAGGGCAAGTGTCAATGTGACATAACAAAACAAAATCAGTCACCTCAAAAGGCTATCATACCGAAAAGAAAGTAAGCAACACATCACAAGTTGCGTGTGACGTGTGCCTAACCCACACATCACAAGTTGCGGTCTAACCACTAGACCAAAGCCCGGGGGCTAGTCTCAAAGACAATTTCTTAGATCTAGGGCAAGTGTCAATGTGACATAACAAAACAAAATCAGTCACCTCAAAAGGCTATCATACCGAAAAAAAAGTAAGCAACTATCCATATCAGTCTCACTCATTCAATTGAAAGGGTGCCGGGATAAATAAGTGAACAAAACAAATAAAGACATCCATTGTACATTAAAGCTAATTGTTAGCTTGGTGAAGAGCAGTTACCAGACCCTCTTAACAACTTGAAATACATCACGCTGACTGCATATCATATATATTTAATTTAATTCTCTATGAAGGCTGAAATTAGAACACTAAAAGAGGCCACAACTGTCCCAACTCACAACGTTGCTAAAAGAGGCCACAACTGTCCCAACTCACAATGTTGATGCTTCTCCTAATAATGAATATCCACAGCTCAACTTCTTTTACCCTCCATAGTTACTATAAGTAATGCAAATCTGCCTCAGTAAACGTACCATAACATAATAGTCTCCAGCCCTTCCCTTATAATGCACTCTTGGCACTCCATGGCTGCCTCCAAGAGTACTGAACAAAAAGTAGCACACGTTCAGTCCTGCAGATCTTATTTCAATATAAGCGTGAACAGTAACTTCAAAAGATATCAAATCCTTACTTGTAAACTTGCCATTCATATGGAGGGCCATAGCTACAGCCTTTGCTATTTCGATGCTCAAACTTCAGTGCAACCTAGAGCAATAACAGAAAGTCAATGTGGCTATCTTTTAAAATGAGATTCCACCATTAACAATTGCATCCAGAAGATGCTAAAACTTGTAGACGGATAAATTAGTGTTATCAAGAAGGAAAAAGAAACAAAAAGTGGCTAGAGGATTAGCAAGTGACCGCGTTACCTCCAGAGCCAAGGGACCATTATTGGCACGTTCACTTCCACCGGTAAGACGGCGACCCAGAAACACCTGTCCAAAACCACCTTTACCCAACTTCCTTTCAACCTTGTAAACTGGAGATCCTCCTACTTGCACCTGAAAACAAAATTAATGCAGAAGCCAAAGAATGAGTAGAATTTCAACATCCAAAGATTTGAAAAAAAAAATTAGAACACTACACTGGAGCTCAATATTTAGCAGTGAAATTTCACACATGCCATCAGCTTTTCTTCGGCTAATGAAAGTCGTGGTGAGGATGAGAATCACTTGGGAGGGCAATGGGCGTCCTAGGGCTGGATCAAGCTATTTCTACCGACTAAATTGCAGGTATAACTGTATAATTACATTCGGTCAAGTAAGTACCTTGTGTTAGAGTTGAGAAATTCTAGGGTTTGGATGCTAGCATTCTCCTATTTATTTTAGGTGCCTTCCCAACCAACTATATGACAGTGACCAAATACAGATAGAACATACACAAACATGTGCATGAGTAGGACTAGTAACATCAATGCAATCGAGAACAATCCACTAAGCTCAACAAGGTACCAATTTTACTTTTTTCCAGTGCAATCGAGATGTTAGGTGGATTGTTCTCAACCAAGGTACCCTTTTGGAAAATAGAGCATAATGGATATAAATACGACATATAAAATACCCTTTAATCAAATTCATAGCGAACACACCCATGTTAGGTGTTCTTTCATAATGGTTATAAATACTTCATATAACCAATCCCAACTAGTATCTAGAAATGGTCAGAAATTAACAGAGAAATAAATCATTTATATGGCCCAAAACAAAAAAAAAATCCCTTGAAACACCTAGCGAGCAACACATCACTTGCTTCAAACAACAAAGCCACAATACCGAAATTATTTAAAAGATGATGATCATGTGTAAGGATCAGGAAAATTTGTTGAATATAAGACATATATTTGCATAGAGCATAATGGATATAAATACTTCATAAAACCAACTTATTCTTTTTTGGGATTCGGTCATAGATATGGATGATCACCGACCTGATCAAGGACTAACGACATTAATACCACCGAGAACAATCCACTCCAGGTTAAAATGGTCAGTATTTAACAGAGAGATGCATCATTTTTATGGTTCAAAACACAATATCCCTTGAAACACCTAGAACACCTAACAAGCAACACATCACTATGCTTCAAACAACAAAACCACAACATCACAACTATTTTAATTAAGATGATCATTCATAAGCACCAGGCAAGTTTGTTGTGTACAAGACATATATTAGAATAGAGCATAATAGATATAGAACTTCATATAACAACAACAACAACAAATGCATAGCTAACACAACCAGGTTAAGTGTTCTTTCGTAATAAATATAAATAGAACATATAACCAATCCCAACTAGTTAAGAATGGATGATCACCAACCTGATCAGGGAAAAGAGAGGTACTCTCATCTTCTTGAGCAGTCCCTTTATTATTAGCACTCAATCCACCACTCTCATCACCCATCTCAACTTCTTCTCCCTCTACTCTCTCTTTCTCCTTAACCTCAACCTCTGCTTCTTCCTTCGCCTCCTCCGCCTCCTCTATGATCTTTTCTTCTTCTGCTGCTAATTCTTTCGCTTTCGCCTTCGCAGCACGAGTCTTTATATAACAATTCCTACCACCACCACCAACCCTTTTCTTATTTTCGGGTTTTTCTCCCTCCACTACTACTGGAACACCGCGACGTACAACCCCACTACGCAACTCCCGCATTCTTTTTTACCCATATAAATCGAACAACAACAACCCCAATTGCACATCACTTATGCTTTCTCCTTCATCAAAAAAACCCTAATCATTCGAAAAATGTTCAGAAATGCAACAAAACAAAGCTCGATCGAACTTTATTACAGTAATTAATTCCCAATTCGAACAAAAAATGACTTTTTGGGAGATTTTGATGCATCAAATCCGTAATCGTCCGAAACCCGACCCGAATCCTATTAAAAAGTTGAGAAATGTAACGAAACAAACCTCGATCGAACTTTCATTTGGAAGATTTTGATGCTAGGGTTTGTTTGATAGAAAAATTATCTCTACTTTTAGAGAGAGAGAGAGAGAGAGAGAGATTGGTGGGTTATAAATTGTATTTTTATAAGTATTTTGTTTGTAGTTTGGGACTTAATTTATAGTTGAGGGAAGAAATAGGGGGGCTTGTTAAGCAAATTCGGATGTTTTTTTATGGTAAGGAGGTAAGTTGGGAAAAGGAAAATCACAAAAAAAGTTGGGTATTAATTGAGTCCCTAAAGTTTACTATAAAAGAATTTGGTCCTTTTCAAATTGTCAAATTAGATAAACTATCTCCAACTTTTTTGTGTTAGGGGTAAGACTAGGGCTAGGCATAAATTAACAAAAATTGAATTAGCCAACCGACTCAATAATTTTGGTAATTCGGTATTAGATATGATATTCGAAAATAAAATTTCAAAATTATAGTATTGGAGTTTGAATTTGGTACGAGATATTAATATGTTCAATACATAGTTTTCTCTTTATAATTGTTTTTTTCGGGACTTAATTTTGAGTTGAGGGAGGAACCGGGGGCTTATTAAGCAATTTTGGATGTGTTTTTATGGTAGAAAGAAAGTTGGGAAAAGGAAAATCACAAGAGAGTTGGCCAGTTGGGTATTAGTTGAGTCCCTAAAGATTACTCAAAATTTATTTGGTCCTTTATAATTTTCAAATTGGATAAACTATTTTTTCAATATTTTTGTCTTGGGCTAAGAGTTTAGGGCCGGGCATAAATTAAAAAAATTGAATTAACTAACCGATTTGAGAATTTTGGGAGTAAAAATTTAAAATTACAGTATTGGAGTTCGAATTCAGTACGAGACATTAATTAGTACCGTTCGCTATTCGGTATTTCTCAAATACTGAATTATTTATGGGAAATAACTCATAGATAAAGCTAAAACATCTAGTTTATGACCAATGTTGCCCACTGTAACATCAGTGTATAGACAATATATATGTCATGTGTACCTATAGCCTACTCTGCATATATAATATATATGTTTTGTATGATCATGTATAAACACACGAAACCAACTCAAAATGCAGTTGAATATCTAGATAATTTAAAGGAAAAACATATCGGCAAATACTTGATGTAATTCCCAAGCTAAATATATTTTTTTTAAAAAGGAGTATTAATCTTATGTTAGCGTAAATATTGGGTGAATCGTTCTCTCAGTTCTCACTCAATAAGATAGTTTTTACCAGTTTGATATTTCAAATCAAAACAGAAATAGAAGAAGCAAAAAAGAAATTGCAGTGGAATTGCTGCCATTAGAATTTGTCCGATTAGGAAAATATTGGACTATGTTTCATTTCTCATCAAATATAAATTTTGCTTTTGTCCAACAAAAGAACAAAAATGATAAAAAAAAATTAAAATAAGATCATTTTTTTTCAAAAAAATAAAAGAGTCCAATTCGATATAATAAAGAAAGTAGGAAGGGTTCAAACCATTTAAACAGAAAGCACTAAAGACTGTTATGACGTGGCAGAAATACATATCTTATGTGTAGCATCATATCTCCCTACTTTTGTTAGTTGGAACATAGCATCATATCTTGTTGATTCATCTGTCAAGGTAATTGTCCTCTCTGAGGAATTCGAATACTTCCATAAAAAAAATGAAATAACGTAGGCTGCTGGATAATTATTATCGTGTGTGTAACTACATATTGATGACATGAGCAATTTCATTTTTTATGGCAAATTTATTTAAAAGTGTTTGAATTTTGTGTGTACACGTTAGGGTTGCATGCAATTTTATCGAAAAATGTGTTACACGAGAAGGGTTTGAAGATAATGATTGCATGTGTAACAATTAAGTAGTTGAGTTAAATTTCGTAAAGTAGATCTTTGAAAGTTATCGGACTATAATTATCTCGTTATTTGTTAAAGGTTGTCACCTATCAGTATTACTAACAAAGTCCAACGAAAAATTAGACGAATTCTAAGGAATTCAAAAAGAAATTATAACACTCCGTAAATTTGAATTAGGTGTGAATGTGTTAAATGAATATTAACACATTCAAATCAAAACATAAATAGAACAAAGCAAAAAAGAAATTGCAATGAAATTGTTGGCATTAGAATTTGCCCGATTATGGAAATATTGGATTGTGTTTCATTTCTCATTAAATATATTTTTTTTTGTCCAACAAAAGAACAAAACTGATAAAAACTAGAATAAGATTCATTTTTTTCAAAAAAATAAAAGAGTTCAATTCGATATAATAAAGAAAGTAAGAAGGGTCCAAACCATTGAAATAGAAAGCACTAAAGAATATTATGGCAGAAATGCTCACCGTCAAGCACAAGATTCAAAGTTGGAATCTTCATACTTTTGTTAGTTGGGATAGAGCATCATATTTTGTTGATTCATCTGTCAAGGTAATTGTCCTCTCTTATTAGGAATTGGAATACTTTCATAAACAAAACGAAATAACGTAGGTTACTGGAGAATTATTATCGTGTGTGTAACTACATATTGATGACATGAGCAATTTCAACTTTTATGACATGTAACATGTTTATTTAAAGTGTTTGAGTTTTGTGTGTACATCTTAGGGTTGCACACTTTTTTATTGAAAATGTGTTACACGAGAAGGGTTTGAAGATAATGATTACACGGGTAACAATTAATTAGTTGAGTTAAATTTCGTAAAGTAGATCTCTGGAAGTTATCGGACTGTAATTATCCCATTTTTTATTAAAGGCTATCACCTATCAGTATTACTAACAAAGCCCAACGAAAAATTAGGCTAATTCTAATGAAGTCAAAGAGAAATTATATCAATTCAGATTAGATTAGATGTGAATGTGTTATATGAGTATTAACACATTCAAACCAAACATAAATAGAACAAAGCAAAAAAGATTTTAGAGTGAAATTGCTGCCATTAGAATTTGCCCGATTAGGGAAATATTGAATTGTGTTTCATTTCTCATCAAATATAAAGTTTGCTTTTGTCCAACAAAAGAACAAAAATGATTTTTTTAAAAATAGAATAAGATCCATTTTTTTTTAAAAAAAAGTGTTCAATTCGATATAATAAAGAAAGTAAGAAGGGTCCAAACCATTGAAATAGAAAGCATAAAAGACTATTATGACGTGGCAGAAATCCTCACCGTCAAACACAAGATTCAAAGCTGAAATCTTCCTACTTTTGTTAGTTGGGACATAGCATCCTATCTTGTTGATCCATCTGTCAAGGTAATTGTCCTCTCTGATTAGGAATTCGAATACTTCCATAAACAAAACAAAACGAAATAACGTAGGCTACTGGTGAATTATTATCGTGTGTGTAAGTATATATTGATGACATGAGCAATTTCAACTTTTACGGCAGGTTTATTTAAAGTGTTTGAGTTTTGTGTGTACACGTTAGGGTTGCACACTCTTTTATTAGAAAATGTGTTGCAAGAGGGGTTGAAGATAATGATTACACGGGTAACAATTAAGTAGTTCGGTTAAATTTTGTAAAGTACTCCGAAAGTTATCGGACTGTAATTATCCCATTTTTTATTAAAGGCTATCACCTATCAGTATTAATAACAAAGCCCAACGAAAAATTAGGCTAATTCTAAGGAAGTCAAAGAGAAATTATAACACTCCATAAATCTGAATTCGGTGTGAATGTGTTAATAAACCAAACCATAATTAGAAGAAAGCAAAAAAAGAAATTGTAGTGAAATTGATGCTATTAGAATTTGCCCGATTACAAAATATTGGACTATGTTTCATTTCTCATCAAATATAAATTTTGCTTTGTCCAACAAAAGAATAGAAATGATAAAAAAAAATAGAATGAGATCACTTTAAAAAAAAATAAGAGTTCAATTCGATATAATAAAGAAAGTAAGAAGGGTCCAAACCATTGAAATAGAAAGCATAAAAGACTATTATGACCTGGCAGAAATCCTCACCGTCAAACACAAGATTCAAAGCTGAAATCTTCCTACTTTTGTTAGTTGGGACATAACATCCTATCTTCTTGATCCATCTGTCAAGGTAATTGTCCTCTCTGATTAGGAATTCAAATACTTTCATAAACAAAACAAAATGAAATAACGTAGGCTACTGGAGAATTATTATCGTGTGTGTAAGTATATATTGATGACACGAGCAATTTCAACTTTTATGGCAGGTTTATTTAAAGTGTTTGAGTTTCGTGTGTACACGTTAGGGTTGCACACTCTTTTATTAGAAAATGTGTTGCAAGAGAAGGGGTTGAAGATAATGATTACACGGTAACAATTAAGTAGTTTGGCTAAATTTTATAAAGTAGATCTCCGAAAGTTACCGGACTGTAATTATCCCATTTTTTATTAAAGGCTATCACCTATCGGTATTAATAACAAAGTGCAACGAAAAATTAGGTTAATTCTAAGGAAGTCAAAGAGAAATTATAACACTCTATAAATCCGAATCAGGTGTGAATGTGTTAATAAACCAAAGCATAAATAGAAGAAAGCAAAAAAAGAAATTGTAGTGAAATTGATGCTATTAGAATTTGCCCGATTAGAAAATTATTGGACTATGTTTCATTTCTCATCAAATATAAATTTTGCT
Source organism: Anisodus acutangulus (assembly GCA_029783415.1). NCBI lineage: Eukaryota > Viridiplantae > Streptophyta > Magnoliopsida > Solanales > Solanaceae > Anisodus > Anisodus acutangulus. The sequence continues at coordinate 819,995 of CM056489.1, read as the reverse complement.
TTGTCCAACAAAAGAATAGAAATGATAAAAAATAGAATGAGATCACTTTAAAAAAATAAGAGTTCAATTCGATATAATAAAGAAAGTAAGAACGGTCCAAACCATTGAAACATAAATCACTAAAGATTGTTATGACGTGACAGAAATGCTCACCATCAAGCACAAGATTCAAAACTGGAATCTTCATACTTTTGTTAGTTGGGACATAACATCTTATCTTATTGATTCATATGTCAATGTAATTGTCTTCTCTGATTAAGAATTGGAATACTTCCATAAAAAAAATGAAATAACGTAAGCTACTGGAGAATTATCATCGTGTGTGTAACTACATATTGATGACATGAGCAATTTCACTTTTGTTGGACTCTTTAATTTTAGTTCGCATCGGTAAAGTTTATTAAAGGAGAAAGTGCTCGCTGACGAGCTCAAAACACAATATAATTTATTTAAGCGATTCGCTAATAAAAATAGTATAATTTAAGATCGTCTCCACAAAGAATGGTGTTATTAATAATGTTATTTGATGACAAGGCGTGAGATTGACGCCAACTCTCACTCTCAGGGTCAAAGCTTTGGTTGGCGCAATCCTCTCTTTGTAACAAAGTCCTGCTCAGTATTATTCAGAAAATCAAATCATTAGAGTTTCGTGGTGTAAACCACGAGTAACAAATTTTACCGTTGAACTTAAAGGAATAATGAAAACTTAGAAATTGATCAATGATTACTATCAACATGAGAATTAAAGGCAAATGGCAAGACTTGGTACAAAAGAAATACTTAGGATTAATAATCATCCTAGGTTCTTTTCCGAAGGTTCGTTGACTCTTTCGTTTTCAACGAATGATTAGTCTACCTACAATATTCTAACTCTTTTATTTCGAATAACCTAAATATCATCAAGAATAAACTAATTTAAAACTCAAGAACATACGCTAGAACTATCGAATGAATTTAACATAAGGAAAACTTCTCTCGAATATCTTTTTATCTTGACTCAAGAACAATTTAAGGAAGTTCTTATGATTACTCAAAAGAATCGCACTTCAACAACAATATACTAGCATAAATATTCAATAAAATAGTTCTTTTTCGATTAACTAAAATAAGGAAGACATATGCATAACGTTCAAAACTCCAAACGAGAATTCTAGCAAAAAACAAAGTTAATCCATAAATAAGTCTCAGAACATCATGTTCGTCAAAACCCTATAAACTACTCCATAATAGCAAAAGAAAACATAATAGAAGAAGAAAATAATCTAGAAGTTACTACAACCAACTTTCGATCCAAACTTTTGTATTGAATCGATTGTATAAAGTAGAAAAAACTTCGTTCCAATTCTAAGACGTCTCCCAAGATGTATCCGTCCAAAGATACCTTCAAAAACATGTGTTTTACGTATTTAAACCCTAAAAAAATAGGCCTGGACCGAAATTGTAACACCCCAAATAATGGCCTGAGCGAAACACGGCACTCAGTGTCTGACTGCATATGACCGAGCGAACTATATGGCTTGCTAATCATCATGAGCATCAAAATCATGAAATAATAATGATAATAAAACATGTAAAACTGATCAATGAAATATAACCTGAAATCTTATAGCGGACATATCTGAAAACATGATAAGTCTGAAAGATAATACTGACATGACATGCTAAACTAGTTTAGTCTATGAAATCTCTGAAACATGAGTCCGACTGCAAAATTGTTGATTAATATGGGTTAATGACTTGTGTTTAAAACCCCATGAAATGCAAGACATGGGTATTCATGGATTGCGGACGAACTCATGATAATCAAAGTGATATTCATGAATACAATAACGACAACATGATTGATTTTAACAATACATACATGAACATTTATAACTTGTCTTCAAGGGTTTATCATGAATTGAGACATAACCTTCAATTTCTAGGATTTTTATGGATTAATACGACATGGGAAAGAACAATGATGTTCTCACACGTGGATAGAAGCTCTACATACCTTAATCGCTCCAATACTTGTATTAAAAATATGAACCTTGAAGAAGAAACCCAAAAGATTGAACCTTGAGCCTTGGAATGAGTTTTATTGAAAATCCTAGGTTAAGAATTAATGATCTCACTTAGGGTTGAGTATGCTTGGTTAGAATTGCGTGAAAATACGTGAAAATGACTTACCTTGAGTTATGAGGATAATGGGAGAAGAGAACTTTGTTCTAGGGCTTGAAAAAAATAAGAAAACTATTTTTTCAAGATTAAGTTGCGTATTTTTACTATTCCTGTCGTCGTGCTTGACGACCGTATTGTACGGTTAGTACATTTTTGTACCGTCCATATAAACAAATTGTCACCCAAAAGCAACTTTCCAATGAACGACAAAAGTCTGGGGTTGATCGACGGTTCAAAAGTATGGTCTGTATAATTTTATACGGTCCGTATAAGTCTACCGTATCATTGATTTTCAATGGTGATTTGTACGGACCATTTCGACAGTCCGTATAACTGGGGCATAAAACAAGAATTGGAGAATTGAAACTGTTTTTTTTAACTTTAACTCCTCGTCTTGATTTCCCAAACTCATGAATCATGATCATGGCTTAGTTTGAAGATACTAGGTGTTACAAAAATATCCTTTTGAAAATTGGAAATAAAATCACTAGCAGCGAAAAATGCTATCGCGATGCGGCCTGCCCCGTCCCATGTAGATGCGGTTGTGTTAGATTTATGAACCTGAATTTTTCAGGGTTTGACTCTGAATAAACAAGTAGTTGCATCACTGGGTGCGTCGCCTAGGGCGAAGCGACTTGCTTATTCACGTTGTCGTCATTTTTCTCCACTTTTTAGGATGAATATCCAGTCTTCGAAATCCGAGCTAGATCCTGATTTATCTGTTGAACTTCTACTCAAACTTTAAAATTCTACAACCTTCATTTAAGCTCCAAACACGCTCGTTTTATTGGAATTAAGTCATACACAAGAAACACACGTATTGAGTGTAAAATATTACATTATAGCTCGAATACAATTAAAGTATAATCAATAAATATGTGAAATAAAACTAAAATCCATGTTCATAGCCTATCATCACTCCTTATTAGGATCTTCTTATTCTCAAAATTCAAACCCGAAATACATATGAAGGATGAAGAGTTGATATGAACCAAGGATTGGAACGTGTTTTAAGACCCGATTGCAAGCCAAAATGTTAAGGACCTGCACTTCTTTGCCATCAAGTTGGATTTTTGGAAGATCAAGTTGGAGGCACTTCAAGGACCAACAATATTTTTATAGGTGAATTGTAAATGATGAGGAGCTGAAGGCCCAATCATGATCACAAACAGTTCAGTTGTGTCTACTTCAAAACGTCAACCCATAGAGAGCTAAGTTGAACCATGTAAACAGTTTGAGAAGTGCAATAGAATGGCCACCAATATTGTGTCAACGGTTCACCGACCATGTTCAGTTCAAGTGGCCAGCGATGATGCGTAAGTCAAGTTCTTGTGCTATATATCGTTCATGATCCTTCGACATTATTGAAGGGAGGGGGCTCGACCTGAAGTCTTTAAGTTTCCGAGCCACCATGAGAGGGTTAGTCGCAATAGTGAGACCTTGTCGCTACCCCACAACCTAGTTACTTGGTAGTTTTTTTTTTGTTGCACAAGTCATTACGTCCATTAAAGGGTACTTGTATATTTATTTTCCCTTTTAATATTTCATTTGTGAGTAAGTTATTATGCACATGAATTCTCCTTCTTTATCTGGGGTTATTCTTCGCTTTTCTTATTGATATATAAAATAATTGAATTAGAAAATTCTCTATTTAAAATAATTGAATTAGAAAATTCTCTATTTATTGAATACTAACTTTTTTGTTGATAAAAGGATAAAGATTTTTAAAATATCATCATATTTTTTTTGCTATCACTCTAGATATAACATAATCGTATATTTAGCAGATTGAAAATAAAAAAGTATAGTAATTCAAATTATAAGACATAAAAGTAATTCAGATTGATCATGACAAATAGATATAGCAAATAAATGGAATTGAATGCTATGCCAATCCCATTTATGAAATTGATATATATATATTTGTTTAGTTTTTCGGAAGCTTGTTTTAAATCGAGGAACTTATGTTTCCAATTTGTTGATTCAATAGGAGTTGAGGGTAATCTTATGCTTTAGGTTCTCTTAATTTATATTTTATTGAGAAAATTGATTTATGTCATTTGTTTAATAATTTTAAATTTTAGTTATCATCGGCATTAATAATTCACATTAAATATTCTTATCCATCCACTACATTAAATATTCCTATTTGTTTAATTCTTGGGTTTGAATATGTTTAACTGTTAGTTTGATGTGCGATGATTCGTGGAGGATAACATTATTTCCAACTAAATACATAAATTAATAGACATGATCGTTTCATTTTTTAGATGAAACGTGACAATAATAGCTCATAATCTAACATTATTTTCAATTGTGAATAAAAACAAACATTAATTTTGCTATGTTAAGTATAAAAAAAATAATCACATTAAAAATTGTAAATTAAAATACTTCATTGTGAAAGTGACTCAACTTCAATCTCTAAATAGGACATTGGTTAATCTTGTATTTAATATTCAAATAATAGTTATACACATTGTTACCTCAATATTTTGCCGTAAGTAGAAAATCTTGAGTAATTTAACACCTAAAACTCCCTCCGCCTCAAATTATTTATCGTAGTTACTATAAATAGTTATTTCAAATTATTTGTTATTTTAGAAGTTCAACATATAATTACTTATTTTTTCTCCATTTTACCCTTTGTCATTAATGAAGATGACACATAAATAGAATAAATATTTAATGGAGAGAGATTATAACTTAGACATAAATAAGGGTTAGTAGGTCAAATATTTCTCTTAATTAATATTTTTTAAAGGGTGTGTAAACTAGAAAATGACAAATAATTTGAGACGGAGGGATTATTACTTTTGATTAGGCGTAAAGACTCGTCTGGCCATAAAAATTGTGGAATTTGAAAAAAATAGTTTGTGTTTTCAAAGTGAAAAATAGTATTTGAAAATTGATTGACTATGAATACAAATTTGAGTTTTTTTTTAATTGTTGTGAGTAATTTGGAGTGAAAAACAACTTTTTGATATTTTTCAAATTAATTAAATTCTATTTTTTTAAAAAATTATTGTCAAACATAATTTTCGAAATTCAACCTCGGGAAACAAATAAAAAGTATTCATGCCCAAACACCCATTAAATTTTATTAGTTAGGTTCAGAAGCAAACATCACTTTAAAAGTTTTAAAATTATAAAAAATAAATAGTGTAAACCAGGTTCAATTGTCAAAAAAAGATTGAAGAGATAATTTTAACGATCTTACTTCATGTTTTACTTCGTAATCTTCCAATAATTTATCATACGGAGTATTCCACTTGTCTTATATGTTTTAATTCATTGATGATAATTATTTATAAACATATTTATCAACAATAATATATTAATATTATTACTATTAATAATAATATATACAATGTAATTCTGTAAGTGAGGTCGAAAAAAATAGAGTATACATATACATTAGATACACCAACAATAACCAATTACTCGGTATAATCTCACCAAGTAGGGTGAGAGGGTAGAGTGTACACAAATCTTATCACTACCTTGTCAAGGTAGGGAGACTATTTTCGATCGACCATTGGCTCAAGAAAAGATGCAAAGACAACAATAATAAAAGATAGTAATAACAACAATATAATAAGATAAACGAAGTAAATAAATAATCAAGTCGTAATATAGATCTAAAAAAATAAGCAAATGTACAAATATAATAATACTCCTAGTACGGAAAAGAAATCCTCGCGGCAACCTACTAGACTTGTATCCTGATACTTGACCTCCATACCCTACTACAATCAAACCTCTTTATAATGACAACGTTTGTCCGATAATTTCATGGCTGCTATTGTGAGATGTTGTTATATATGTATACTGACATTTGATGTTTAAATCTCATTTAGATGTTATAAACGAAAGTACGCAAAGAGTTGTATTTCTGTACTTTTTATGCCATAAACGAAAATAATATACTTATTAATTTTAAAATCTCAATTGATTTTCATATCTCATTGATTAAAAAGTAAAAAGAATAATAAATTACAAATAAATCAATGACTAGTTGTACCATACCGATAAAGAATTGAAATCCAACGAACATATGCATTTAAAAATAATTAGGAATTTAAATACAATTTTAAGTTTGACGTAAAAATTCTACAATTGTAGGTTATTCGTAAATTTTAGTCTACTAGCGATGATATAACACTTGAATTGACGAAAAAATTTGTCCAAACTTTCAACAAAATGGAATTCAATAACTTTTCATTGAAGACTGTCTAAGAAGCTTAACAGTTGGCTCTGCTATCTCACCCCAAATATCAATAGGTCGAGGTTCTTCATCAACCGTTGTTACCTTATGTATATGTTGTGTCTTGTTCTTCTACTCCAATCATTTGTGCAATAATCTCTTCATCCATGTAAGTTTCAAGAATTGGAATAGTTGTGCCAAACTCCGTATAAGTGGTAGCATCCATTACTTGATAGGTGTTATACGATGTGTTTTAGGTTATAAGTGATGACACACTACCAACATCCTCAACAAGTTCTAAAATTTCACTATTAATATTGGGATTTTCATCTGTAGGTATAGTTTTGATATTTCCCCAACAATGGAGAATGGTAGAGTTCTTAACATCATTCTATGCTTCTACAAGAGTGTTAATTGCTTGTCGTAAGTTGAACTTGTTGTCATCAAATAATGGGTGGCTTTCATTGCGTTCATATTCATCAATCAAATGCTTGATAAAACAACTTTTATACTTGACCTTAAAATTTACAATTATGTCAGCATCTGCAGGCTTTAGATGTGATGTTGTATTAGGCGGAAGATAATGAACATGAATAACTAGATGTTAGTACAATATTATCATTAAAATAATATAATTAAAGCTACATAAATCATCTTAATATGTGTTAGTCGATCTTCGTATTCCTCGATGTCATGAGGAGTAGAATCTAGCATTGAGACCAAACATGAATTGTTTAAAAATGTCACAAGTCATCCATGCTTTATTGTTAAAGAAATAATTGATGGGTGAGAGGAAGGCCATATCTTGCTATGTGCATGACATTAATAGTGATTATCATAAATATCTTGATATTTTATTTTTTATACATAATATACTTCTTACATATATTATTACACAATATTTGAGTATAATTGTTATAGAGATATAATTATATAAAGAGTGTATCGCTATAATGAACGTCATTATCGTTATAGGTAGAATGCTGTTATAGAGAAGTAAAATATAACATGAAAAATCGGTTCCGAAGTAAATCAGACCGTTATAGTGAAATGATGTTATAACAAATGACAATTATAAAGAGATTTGACTGTATTTACATTATTAGAAAGAGAAACTATTTTCCATATACCCTCGACTCATTTATAATTATTTTATCATTAATTCAACAATATATTTTTTGCCAAATTGCCGCGAAGACATTCGGATATCCGATTATCAACCCGCTTTCTTTACCGATTCAAATAAAAACCCTAATTTCAACATTTTCAATCCCCAATTTCAATTCATTCAAATTCAATAGCTAATACTATCAACAATGGGCGAATTGAACATACAAGATATGCCTTTACCAGCTCTATTCGAACAGGGTCGAAAAATCAATGCTTTAACATCGGAATCGAGTATTAATAAAGTATATTTTTATGCATATATGAGGAATTAATCAATTATGCTGAAAGATTTGATTTTTAATTGAATTTGTGTTTGTTTGAGTTGATTCGAGGGTCTATCGAAAACAACCTTACCAAGGTAGGGTTAAGTTCTGCGCACACTCTAACCTCTTGGGTATGTTGTTGTTGAAAAATCCATGCTTTAACATCGAAATCGAGCATTGATCAAGTACATTTTTATGTATATATGATGAATTAATCAATTATGCTGAAAGATTTGATTTTTAATTGAATTTGTGTTTGTTTTGACTGTGCAATTGTAGGAAGCAGTACATTTTTCTGTATAATTTAGTAATCGCGGATTAGGCTAGATAGAAAGGTGTGGAGGTCGGGGATTAAGCTAGAAAGTTAGTAGGTAGACGAGTGGTCTCCTTATTAGTAGTATTAGTTAGTCATCACATAATTTTCTTTTCTCTAAACGTGTATTACTATATGTTGCTTCATTTACTTTTTATCCTGCTATCTTGTTGTCATATTTTCTTGATCCCAATCTTTACAACATTGTCTTTTATTTCGAGCCGAGGGTATATCGGAAACAACTTATTTACCCCACAGAGGTAAAGATAAGGTCTGCGTACCTCCCCAGACCCCACCTGTGGGACCACACTGGGTATGTTGTTGTTGTTGTTGTTGTGTTTGTTTTGACTCTGGATTTATGGGAAGCAGTACATTTTTTCTTTATAATTGAGAAATTATGCTGAAAGATTTGATTTTTTTTGGATTTTTAATTGAATTTGTGTTTGTTTTGGTTGTGGATTTGTAGGAAGCAGTACATTTATTCTATATATTTGAGGAATTATGCTGAAAGAATTGTTTTTTTTGGATTTATAATTGGATTTGTGTTTGTTTTGACCGTAGATTTAGTAATCGCGGATTAGGCTAGATAGAAAGGTGTGGAGGTCAAGGATTAGGCTAGAAGGTTAGTAGGTAGACAAGTGGTCTCCTTATTGGTAGTATTAGTTAGTACGCGTAATTTTCTTTTCTCTAAATGTGTATTACTCTATGTTGCCTCATTTGCTTTTTATCATGCTATCTTGTTGTCATATTTTCTCGATCCCATGCTTCACAACATTGTCTTTTATTTCGAGCCGATGGTATATCGGAAACAACTTTTTTACCCCACAGAGGTAAAGATAAGGTCTGCGTACATCCTACCCTCCCTAGACCCCACTTGTGGGACCACATTTGGTATGTTGTTGTTGTGTTTGTTTTGACTGGATTTATGGGAATCAGTACATTTTTATGTACATTTGAGGAATTATGCTGAAAGATTTGATTTTTTTGGCTTTTTAATTGAATTTGTGCTTGTTTTGACTGTGGATTTGTAGGAAGCAGTACATTTTTCTATATATTTTATGCTGAAAGATTTGATTTATATTATTGTTAATTGAATTTGTGGTTTGTTTTGGTTTTGTAGGATACAGTGAGGAAAGGTTGCGAGATTTTGAGTGTGTGTGAAGAAATGATTGGTAAATTAGGGTTGTTTAGTCTTAATGAGACTAAAGAAGATATTAGCACAGCTAATCTCAAATATATTCTGGTAAGTACTATTAGCACCACGTGTTAGTTCTATTGTTGTTTTATTTTGGGAAAATTATGCTCTATGTTTAATGGGAGATTACGCCACGTAGCCTATATTTTGAGTTTGTTACCCGGCTTAGCACATATTTGTGTATAAACACCTTTTATACAAGGTTGATACAAGGTTGATACATTTGTGTATAAACACCAATATTTTGAGTTTGTTACCCTCATGGGTACTTTTAGTTTTGCCTTTTTTCTGAACTTGTGATAAAAGATTGGGAGATTTTGAGAGTGTGTGAAGAAGTGATTGGTAAATTGGGGTTGTTTTCTCTTAATGAGACTAAAGATGACATTAGCACAGCTAATCTCAAATATATTCTGGTAAGTACTATTAGCACCAAGTGTTAGTTCTGTTGTTACTGTTGTTTTTTCCTTTAATTGGTACTCCCTCTGTCCCAATTTATGTGGCACTTTTCGCTTCCCGAGATTCAAACTGCATGAACTTTGACCTATATATTAATATGTATTTTTTAACCAAATTGATATAAGAAAATTTGCAACTTATAGTACTTTTTATGTAGTTTTCAAATATATAAATTTTAATCTTAAAATATTAAGTTAATCTAATCTAATTTAGCTTCAAAATTTAATCAAATTGACTCTTGAAAAGTGAAAAGTGGCACATAAATTGGGACATAGGGAGTTCCATTTTGCTATCTCATTTTCTTTTTATTTTTCTCTAAAACTTAGTAGGCATCTGGTCATAGAAACCAATTTTTCTTCACTTCATTTGGAATTTTTGAAGTTGGAGTTGTGTTTGGTTATACTTTTTGCAAAGGAGAGAAGAGAGCGTGTTATTTGAAATTATGAAGATGGAGTTGGAAAACACGTTATACCTGTTTTTCAAATTTGGAATCCAACTTCAAGTTGTATTTGAAAATTTCATGGCCAAACACTGATTTTTTCAAATAAAGTGAAAAATTATCTGAAAAAGTGAACAATTTGTATGGCCAAACAGATCCTTAAGTTATAACATGAGTTGAGTTTAAATGGAATAACGAGGATTCATATGGACAAACTCAACTTGTTTGGGACCGAGACGTAGTTGTTGTTGTAAGTTATGATAAGTACTCGTGGGTACTTTTAGTTTTGCATTTTTTTATGAACTTTTGATGCTTAAAGTTATGAGTGCTAGAATTTCATTAATGAAGCCTAGGCTTAGTGGTTTATGGGTTAAATCAAGGTGCTGTTGTTGTTGAGAGGTTTCATGTTCAAATCTCATGAAAATATGGGCTTTGGTCCAACTTATATAAGATCGTGTTTCCTTATAAAAAGAACTTATATAAGATCGCGTTTTGCTCGTGCTAGCTGGTGTAATTTTTAACAGACATTAGGCTCTAGTTCTACAATCAGTGTTTTTCATTTTGAGTGTGTGCTTTTCCTTTTTCAATACACCAAAACAATGTCCACTTCCCATAAATGAAAAATTTCTGTACACATTAACCTCATAGAATAGTTATGCTGGACCAGCCTTTCCTATTCTTTTAATACTCGTATAAAGTCAAACAAAGATGTTTATGTTTTGAAATGGAGGAGTATAAAGCTGGAGAATGTAATAGCTAGTAGTTAATGATTTGACAGTATTTGTTGTGCAGTTTAGTGGAAAATGACTAGCTTTGGTAAATTTTTGGCCTTTTTATCCAAAGAAAAAAGCTAGTAAGTTTCCTTTTCTGGTAATTCCATTTGGCTTTTGCCTAAACATATATTGCTCTTCAAGAAAATTATATAAATGACTAGCTCACTCAGCTGTGGTCATTCTTTCTTGAAGATATTGCAGGTCGATGTTGTAGTATTGTCAACGCAATAGTCATTTTCCACTAAATTGCACCACAAATACTGCTAAACTCGTCTGATTTGAATACTTGTGGTCATTTCTTGTTATTGGTTCCTGTGAAAACGGGGGTTATGGGTGGGTGGGGTGGAAACTATATGAACTAATATAAAACTTTTCCCCAACTTCATTGCTGCCATAGAGGTTAAGAGACCTTGTAACTCATGGGAGTTCTTTGGTTTAACATTTTTCACAGGGTAGGCAGGTTGTCAGCTAGAGCAATTTGTCATGCTGGTTGCTGTGATTTTCATCCATAACCCTTCAAAAGTATTTCACCACCACATCTTTCATCACGATCACCGAGTATTATCTCATTCTGTTTATCGCAATTTTCTTCCACAACCAGACAACATACTTCACCACACCCTCCTCATCACCATCACTAATCCTCTTTTTTTTCTCCCTTCTTTCTCTCTGCTCTAGCTAGTAGCATCACATCCTTGAGCACTTTCATTGCCTTTGTAAACACCATCTCTTGTTTCCTCTTGTTCTTCGTATGTGTGCTACCATTTTCCATAGAAATTCTAGTAAATTTGTGATTGAAAGGAATCAGCTTGCTGTTTCGGTAATACATAGAACCTAAACGGATTTCTCATTGGTCAGGGCTGGGAACTTCTTCCATCAAGTTATTTTAGGGGGTAGTAGTTGCTTTTGCTTTTCGGTTCACTATTTTTAATGTAGGTCCATGCGACCATCAGTAGCCTGAGCACCTATTAGAATCCTCTAATGTCAAGCTTGATGTTCTTGCTTTATTCATTTCTAGTTTTATTTTGTTTCACAATCAAAATAGAATTTTCCTTGATCTTGTTTTGGTACTCACAACGGGTATGTAGTCTTATATTTCATTATTTCAGGCCCCTTACTATCTAGCAGAGCTAACAGAAAAAATTGCAGAAGATGACAGGATAGGAGTACTCAAGGCTTCACAAGCTAAGCTAAAGGTAAAGACTATTACAGACTTAAGCTATGTAATAGATTGTGTACTAAGAGGGATAAACAAAATCTATTGTTTATTGATATCTTCTTATTTTTATTGGTCAATATTTCTAGGAATTCATTTCATTTTGTGAGACAACGGAACTTGTTCCTGAAGACGAGATAGAGCCATCTACACAAGGTGGAGCTAGTTCTTTTGTAGATCGGAGAGCTAAGAAGGTAGAATGGACTTATTTTTTAATTGCTGTGTACGACTGTTATATTTAAGGCTTGGAATCTTGTTACGCTCAAGCTCAGATTCTTTTAATCTTTAGTGAGATTGAGTTACTAAGTACATATATGTTATTTTAGATTGCTCGTTTCAAACGTCAAAGAGCTGCCGAGTCAAAACTACTTGAATTAAAGGAGCGGAAAGAGCGTCGTGGGCGATCAACTAAAGCTGCTGCATTGTCAAGTCCTGTGGAGACCGGAGAAGATGATGTGTCGGATGACGATGGAGAAGAAGAAAGGGAGGTTAGTTAATTCTCCCAGTTATGTCATGGGCAGTAGCACAAGTTTCTTTTCTTTTTGTTATCTCTTTCTGGTGTTGCAACTTTTATGGGACTTAGATAGTCATCCTTATCATTCAAAGAATGAGTCAAAACAATTCTAGAAGCTGGTTAATCGTAAAATAAAAGATCTAATATAAGTTATAAATTCTGTTGGATGAGGTTAGTAAGCTTCTAGCAGTTGCTGCAATGTTCTTCTGGAGATTGACAAGTGAAGGTCACAAATTGGAGCTTACGTTCAGTGGATTCATGGATAGGCACTTGCTATTTGTTTTCATTTGTCGGCATGAAATGTTTACTATCACCCTTTGAGCCTATCACAAGGATTTGCACAAGACATCAACATCTAAGGAGCTTCCCATTTTGGATATGATTATAGGAAGAATCTCGATTTTGCTTATTAGATGCCATCTGATTTCTTGGATTGAGCTATAATTTTCCTCTATGATATACATAACCTGATTCAAATACAAAATTTGTTATCACTTCTTTTAAGTTATTTTCAACCTCAAGTTTCGGCTTCTATATCTCACTTTGAGTAAACCATTATGCATTGCAGGCATGGCTTACAACTATCTCTTTGGCCCTCTGTAAGGTTTGCCACTATCTTCATTAGAGTTGATCTTTATTTATTTCCTGTGCTTGATACCTTATTTCATAGTTTTCGATCACTGCCCTGCAGGCCTTTGATTTGCTTGAAATGCTGAAGAAAGAGGAAGAAATGCTATCTGCTGTCAGGGAGAAGCAGCTTCAGGTACTATTAAAGTAGCTTAGTTGAATTGGCTTCTTTTATGTTCTAATTTGTCATTGTGCTCTGATAGCCTCTGATTATGGTAATTGCTATTTGAACCTGTGCGTTTGATCCTTAATTATCTCTCTTTAATTCCATTCATCAATTCATTTGATCCTGTGCTTTCCTCCCCAATACAACCCGGAACACGGGGCATTTTCCTAATAGAGAGATCTTTACAGAACAATTATTCTCGAGTTTGTTGGGAGTGGTTAGGAACAGTAATGATTATGTGATGCAACTTTAAATGATGGCAACAGTACTGCTTCTGGTGGACTTCGCTCCGTCTTCCTTCATCTTTTGCTTCAATAATTACCTCAGGGTGCTACCTATTTCTTCTTCCTTTTTTTTTCTTTTGTGTGTGTGTGGGGGGGGGGGGGGGAGGCTTTAGTCCTTCCCTCAAGACTAACCTAAGAGATCAGATTTAAGTTGCACAGCCGTTCTTCGTCAACTCCACGAACCTATTACTCCATATATGAAAAGACAGCTTTGTGGCATTGTTCTCTAGATTATGTTTTTGCCTCAACACATAATATTACTTCTTTTGTAGGATGGGGAGAAAGAATTTTCTCAGCTAATACTTGGTGAACGCACCCAAAAAGCAGAATCTTGGCATCGTGATGCTGCTGCACGAGCTCGCTATACAAAACCTGCAGCACCTATCACCTGTGCCACTTTTGCACAAGATGTCATAGAAGGGAGGGCCAAGGTTTCACAGGCCCATGAACATAAACACCAGCCTTTACTTTTTGGACCTGCAAGTCTTGTTGGTCAGAACCCAACAACTGAACGGGAAAGAATAGCTGCCCAGGTCTTTCAGCCTCATTATAGGTACACATCATCTCTTTAATACGAAGTTAATATATCTACTCCGATTTTAGCTCCTAGTGGACATGTAAGCCTTGAAGAACTAGTTTTCTGATCTATATTCAAATGTTAGATTGCCAACCATGAGCATAGAAGAAGCTGGGTTAACGGAGATGAATATGATGAACAAATGGCAAGAAAGGAATGTTAAGCTCATGGAAGAAGCAAATTCTTCATGGTACAAGGATGGGCCCAAGTCGAGGCCAGGTGAAGATGAAGAAGAAGATGATGATGACGCCGCCCAAGACAAGGCAAGAGCATGGGATGACTGGAAAGATGACAACCCTCGTGGTACTGGCAACAAGAAGCTGACTCCTTGTGGTTAAGGAACTAGTTGCAGCAGAGTCCAAGAATTCCCATCAATAACCTTTTTTAGCACCTAAATTAAAATTCTTTGACATGCTACACCAGTTGTCACTCAGTTGAAACCCATTTTATCCTCGTTTTATCTGTGCTGTAGGTAGATTATGTATTGAAAAGTGGTGGTTATTTTAAAGTTGGTAATGTCAATTTGTGTCAGGGTATAGAACCAGTGGGCAATGCTTGGTTACAATTAATCCGTTATTAGATGTTTGCTCTAGTTTTTTGTTTTCGATGTTGAAACTATTTTTCTTTATCCATGGGCAATGAGTTTCGATGTGTTGTTGGATTTCACTTGATTGTGTGCGGTTTCATTGCGTGTGTTCAGGAAAAGAGTTTTGTATAAATGTATTGACATGCTATTAAGTGTTTTTCTATCTAAGAGATGGAATATGATACCCGATTGAAGCGTAATGATTGTACCGTTTTAGAGAGAATTTGAGTTAAGAGACTAATCCAAAAAAAAAAAAGTGATCAATCATTTTGTGGAGGTGTCCTTAATGCATTGTATGTCCTAGTTCTTCTATATCCTGGGTCTTTTCTTTCTGTCATTTGACTTATGTTCTTCATATGGTATTTAGACTGAATACCTATAAATTACGTCGATACTTCCATATAGTAGGGGCAACATAGGCGACATCTCCATTCCCCCTTCCCACACCTCGGGAATCTTTATAATTCCACTGCTACTTTTAATTTGCCCCTGACCATCAAATGAAATGTGAATAACTCGTGAATTTATTCATCTTTTGAAAAATAAAAGAAGATGGAAGCAAAAGTATATGGCTGCTAAAATAGATATGGCCAAAGCGTACGATCGAGTAGAGTGGTTATATATATCAAAAAATTACTTCTTTAAATGGGCTTTAATGAGAGTTTTGTTACTTGGATTATGCAATGCAATACTACTTCAATTATAGGTTTAATATTATTGGGGATATAGCAGCGGAAGTGAAACCTACTAGAGGACTAAGGCAAGGGATCCTCAATCCCCTTATTTGTTCTTACTATGTGTTGAAGGTCTTTCGATAATTTTAAATCAAACAAAAGTACTTGAGAATATACAACGTTTAAGTTTAATCAGAGGTGAACCTACTATTAACCATTTGTTCTTCGTTGGTGATTCGTTTATTTGCAATGTAAATGTTCAAAATGCCGCTAAAATATTTGAAATTTTAAAAACTTATGAAGAATGTTCAGGTCAAAAGGTGAATTTTGATAAATCTGCTATATTCTTTAGTAAAAATACTTCAGATTGTGAGAAAGATGGTATTATTGCGGAGTTAGGACAATTACAAAGAAATAACTTAGAATTATATTTGGGTTTACCTACGGTAGTTGAAAAATCGAAGAAGAAAATGTTGGAGTTTATTAAAGATAGAGTGAAGGCAAATAAAAAGTTGAAAAATATTTCTTTAAGCCCTACAAGTAAAGAAGTGATGCTTAAATATGTCTTATCTACTTTTCTTTAAGCCCTGCAGGTAAACAATTTGCTTACTACCTCTTCTCCTGCACTTGTACCGGATTATACTAATGATAAAAATATTATTGTGGCACAAGATGGTATTATTATATTTGCAGATGTTAGCTTACAAAGGGAGAAAAAGATGGCAAGCATTGGAGTGGCGGCTTTGAATAGTTATGGTCATTTGTTTCAAGCCGTTGGTACCCCAATTCAATTTTTTGGGAAGGCTATCACTGCCGAAGCTCTAGCAATTCGTGAAGCATTGGAAAACGCAAAGGAAAATGGACGGTCAAATGTGCAAAATCTTGTCTGATGCAAAAGCTGTGGTGGATATGATATGAAAAAGAAGTGTAATTTCATGGGAGATAGAGACTACTTGTGAAGATATATGGAAGCTTATGAGTTTCTTTGAAGACGTACATGTTATATATATTCCTAGATCATGGAATATGCTAACGCACAACTTAACTAAGTTTTCTATTTCGTTGTTAAGTAAAGTTATTTGGGTTTCTGTTTTTCCTATTTGGATTGTAACTGATGTTGCTATGCATTAATGAAGTAAACTCGTTTATTGTCAAAAAAAATATTGTGCTCCTCTTTTTGAAAGAAGAAGCGTTTCCGATTTTGTCGGTGCTTGAAATAATTTTATCTTCTCCACTGCTCATATATGTTTGAAAAACTACAAATAAATTTGCGCACATAAACTTGTACTGGATCCCAATGGACTACCGAAAAATCGGTCAGATTGTGTTCTCACAAATCCTTACTATCGCCAGAAATTGGCCATCAAATTATGATAATTTTGGCGGATTACCATAGATTTCATTTGTAACACCTCGTAACTTCGGGCTATGGTTTGAATCGTACAATGGGAAAAATGATGGAACCAAGATGAGGAATGTAGGAAGTTTTTTAAAAACTAATCAAGACATAAGAAGAGTCTTAGGAAAAATTAGAGTTGGAAACTACTCTACGGAGTATGTTTTAAAGTGAGTTTGAAGCAGGCCTCACTAAACCGAGTGTACAGATAAATCTATAACGAATTTGAAAAAAAACTTCCTTCATGAAAGTTGTAGCCCTTTGAAATACCTTTCCATCCATATATGGTCCACGTCAAACAGAGTTCTGTACAAAAAGGTTATGGCCGATTTACTGAGGACATGTAAAATGGAAATCCCAATTCTTGTAGGATTAGGTTTTAAAGCCCAAGCCTTTATGATAACCTATAAAAACAACCCTAAAATGTTTTATGTAAGGATTTTCGACCAGAGATGCTACCAAACACCTAAGGTGAGTTCTTATTCAAATTCCTATGTCAATTATATTAAGTTAACACTAGAATAACACCGAATCATTATTTGAGATCGCTAGATTTTGGAAAATCCATTCAAGGTCAAATTTAGAATGAAGCTTTGAGATTTCTTCAAAAAGGTAAGCCCCTCAATCATTAATGGACTATATAGAGTTATTATTATGTTTTAGACATTTAATGGATGGTAGAATCATGAAATATGATTGATTTAGATGCACTCTATCAAACGCAAAATTCTAGTAATTTGCTGTAGATTTCCCTCCAACCAGCCAGCTTCCTTTGGCGTTTTCCAATAATTTAACCGTTGGATCGAGCCTAAATTTTAACTGAGTGGTCACAACATATAGGTATTAAATGTGAACGGTTAAGAACATATTTGAAGGCCCGGAACAGTGTGGTTGAGCCATTAGCTACGAAAATCGATGAAAACTCTTCTCAAGGTTTCAAGTTCAAAATTTTGGTTTCTTCTTCAAAAGTTCAGACCTTTTCTTCAAGTCTTGGAGCGACTAAGGTATTTAGAACTTCTATCTATGTGTGGGAATATCCATGTTCTTGTCCACGCCACGTTCTTTCACGAAACACGAGTTCTTCATAAGTTTAGAATTTTGTTTCATTAGTGTGATAACCCTAATATATGTAATATTATACGTCATGTCTATATCACAAGTCATCAATTGTATTCATGATAGGTCATTATGATTGTCATGAACCTGTCCTCAATCTATGAACGCATGTTTTGAATTTCATGAGTTCTTAAATATAAGTTATGATCATTATCACTCAGTTTCATGAAGTCATATACATGTTTCTCATGAGAAGTTATATTATGTACTCCTTCACATGCTAAATTATAAATACAAATCATGCTTTACAAGTTATTTCACGAAATTCATGTGCTTATAAGCCAACTATTTTCAAGTACATATTTTGTGAGTGACACAAATTAATGAGAAGCTCATATAGCCTTAAACTACGTATGCCAACAATATCCTCCACCAAACTCTTCAATGCCTAGCAAACGGAAAGCTTCTTCTACGGTGCCGGTGAAGTCACCAGAATCCTCGGATTCTACTACCGTATCGTTAAATAAGAAGTTAAAACCGGATCCAGCTGTCGTTGAACCGGTGGTTGCTTCTCCGGTTGAATGCGATGATGAAGTTGAAGAATCAGTATGCGATAGCTCGGTTGATGAATCATCTGCTCACAATAAGGTGAGAAGAGCTGTGCAGGCGAATGAGGAGCAGGAGTGTGTGTTTTCTGGTGAACCTGTTCCGGAGGCACAAGCGTGGCAACAATATCCTAATCGCTACATTATAAAAGTTTGCTTTGCATATTACTGTTTATATACTTAAATAGTCTCTCTATCTCTACGAGTTAGGGGTAAGGTTACGTACACTATTGTTATGGGAGAGAACTTATGAGTTTGTTTCAGTATTAATAGGATATTAATGAAGTTACGAAATATAGATAATTTAACAATTCAATAGGGCCTTATTTAGAAAGGTTTGCTTTGCATTGCATATTACTGTTTGTATTACAGCACTTATTTTATTCTAACTTATGTGAGAGAGCTTATTGACACTGTTGTGATATTAATAGGATATTAATGAACTTAGCACCCTGCCCTTTCTTTCGAGCTGAGGTCTACCGGAAATAACCTTTCTATTCCACAAAGTTAGGGGTAAGGTCAAGTGGCGAAGCCATGATTTGCAGTAAGAGGTTCAAAATATAAAAATATAAACACACGAAGAAGCCAAATGGGGTTTAACAATGTACTATATATACATAAAAAATAATTTTAACCATGTACAAATAGTGTAAATTTTCGTCGAAGGGGTTTGGATGAACCGTTGGGCCCTTCCTAGCTCCGCCTCTGGTAAGGTTTACGTACATCCTACCCTCACAGACCTTACATGTGGTACTATAATGGATATGTTATTGTTGTATTAATGAACTTAGTCATAAAAATGTCATGAGAGAACTTAGTCATAAAAATGTTACTGACATTTTAGCACAAGTTTCAAACGCTCTGTAGATACGTGAATTTTATAGCAGGTTTAAGATCGTAAGTTTCAAAATTTCCTTTTTTTCTTCAATTGTGTGCCAAGTCTAATAGGTTCACATAAATTAAAATAGAGTCACTAAAATTTTACGTGATGTTTTCTATCTTAAATCAAATTTTTTAATTTTTCCTTCAACTATTTACTATGAATATTGTATGTAATTTAGTATGTAGTAGTAGTTTAAATCCCTTGTTTGTCAAACACCATTATGTAAAATGAAATATAGACCTATTTGTCTAAACCTTGAGTATAGAATTATCTAGTACTTATTGGTGAAAGATAATAGACATTTGGTGGAATAGTTGATGTGCATCTAATTGACCCAAACACTTCTATTATCAAACAACAACAAATTCTATAAACGTGATTTAGGGAGGGTAGTGTGTTTGCATAACTTACTCCTACTTTGTGAAAATAAAAAGACTGCTTTTGATAAACCCTCAGCTCAAATAAAGAAAAGAAAGGAAAAGAAAACAAACAGAGAGAGGCGAAGCATTCCAAAACAGCTTTGGACACATAAAATACAGATGTAAAGAAGCCATGAAAAATAGTAAGGAAAGCATTACCTATTCTTGTTGATCAAGAGAACATTATGAATAAAGTGTAATGCTTAGTGCCGTGCTCCTTAGTAATATTCTTGTTGTTGTTTTAGTTGTTATTTAACATGTATATAATCATTCATTATTCAATGTGCAGGATAAGGTGAAAGCAAATGGTGCACCTATAAGCTTAGATTGGTAAGTTTGCAAAGGCTACACAAAGTTGTGCATTGCACAATACATTTTCCCTCTCTTTTAGCTTCATCTAGTTTATTTTTGTGCTATTTGATCTCTATGCTATATATATTTTACTGCTCAATGGTTTTACAGAGCGAAGGGTACTGTAAGAAATACCTAACTTATGAAGGTTAGTTTTTCTCATCATCACAATATTTTGGTGCCTCTAACCTTTGTTCTTTCATCAGGTAATTAAAGCTCTTGACCAGTTTATCGACAACAAGCGTGTATTCTTATCAGAAATTAAGGATGACAACCCTCTTGATTGCCTTGTAAAGAAAATCAAGATTGTTCCGATATCCTTAAATTTAAGTTTTTACTTAATGATAGAGTGGGTTATGTTAGAGTTCCACATTGGTTGGGGAATGGACTGGTGGTCTGCTTATATGGACTTAGGCAATCCTTTCCTCATGAACTAGTTTTTGTGGTTGAGTTAGAACCTAGTGCCATATCTTTACATGTTATTAGAGCCATGTCTTTTACTGTTTGAGACCCCATATTGTATTGTCCACACTCCAGTTGGGCTTTGGCGTGAAGGGGTGGTGTTAGAGTGAGTTAGAGTCCCACATTGGTTGGGAATGGATTGGTGGTCTGCTTATATGGTCTTGAGCAATCTTTTCTTTATGAGCTAGCTTTTGGGGTTGAGTTAGGCTCAAGTGTCATATCTTTACATTGAATAAGAAGATACTTTGATTCTCTTGGCTTTAACAAGTAACACTAATGTGTGTTGGATATTGTTTGTAGGTAAGCTTACAGTTGAAGGAAAGTTTGAGATCAGAATCTGACTATTACTATGACATGAAGTACCTGCTTCCATACTCATCATTTGTTAGCTTACCATCAGGTATTTTCTTAAAGTGTACTTTTCATTAACAAAATAACTTAATGAACAGAAGCAAGAAAAGAAGCTCTTGGATCTCTATTTAGGTTGTGGAGGAATGTCCACTGGACTGCTCGAGTGCTGACATTTGCGGTGTTAATCTTGTCACGGTATGTTCTATTATCCAATATGTTTGTTCTTGTCCTTTCTCCGATTTTGTGTTTGTTTTCGTTGAATTATGTAACCACCTTATCTAAAATTCTAAAATATTTGAGGCGAGGCACTTTTATTTACTTAAATGTGTAATCAATACACCCCTTCACAGTGCGCCTACATTTCTGATGGGCCAAGCTTGTGGATAGACCAAGTGTTGAAGAGTGGTAAAGAGTTTTGAATGCATCACCTTTACTGTTATGCTATCATGTCAAAGTGTGCGACTACATCTAAAAGCTTAAGCTATCATAAAAGGAATACTTCTATTAATTTGCTGTCTTAACAGTTCATATATCTTGATTGCAGAAATGGTCTGTTGACCTAAATCGATATGCTTGCCATAGCTTGAAAGTGAACCACGGTGGAGGCAGTGGCTCCGGCGGCGGGCAGAACACCAGCAGCGACGCCGGCCGTGGACATCAGCAACAGTGGCAGCGAAACCCTTGGGCACAATGGTCTCCTTGGTCGATGCCTCCATGCCCTTACCCAACTTATAATTGGGCTAGGCCTAATTATAATCCACGACCGCAGTAGCAACCCAACATCCTTAGGCCAAGGCCTCAACAACAAGCTTTTAACGCAACCGGTCCAAGCCCAACATACATTGAATCGGCCATGCACACACTTAGCCTTGCTCAACCCGATCCATCTTGGTATATGGACATCGGGGTGGCATGTCACATGACATCCGCGCAAGGTAATCTCTCATCTTGTTTTAATTCGAGCAAAAATCATGGTATAATTGTTAATGGCCATTCTATTCCGACTCGTGGTTTTGGTAGTGTAAAATTAAAAACTCCCCCCCTCCACTAATGTTAAAAAATGTCCTTCACGCCCCTAATTTATTTAAGAACTTAGTTTCAGTTCAAAAGTTTACTACTGATAACCAAGTTTCTGTTGAATTTGATCTCTTTGGGTTTTCTGTGAAGGATTTTTAGACGGGGATGACACTAATGAGATGTAATAGTCAGGGCGAGCTATATCCTATCACCACCACCATCACAAATCAAGCCGTTTCTACATTCACTTTTGCAGCTTTATCATCTTCCCTTTGGCATGACCGTTTAGGTCACCCGGGCGCACCTGTTTGACTTCCTTAGGCGAAATAATTTGATTGAATGTACTAAAACAAGAAACTCTAGTTTTTGTCATTCATGTCCTCTTGGTAAACATATTAAATTGTCATTTGTTGATTCTCATAACTCTAATTCTATGTCTTTTGATATTTTGCATAGTGATTTATAGACATCTCCTGTTTTTGAGTTATTCGGGTCACAAATATTATGTGCTACACTTGGATAATTTTTCAAAAATTTTATGGACTTTTCTCATCTCCAAAAAATCTCAAGTATATTCAACCTTTATCACTTTCCGAGCCTACATTAAAACTCAATTCAAACGGACGTTAAAAATTATCCAATGTGATAATAGTAGAGAATATGATAATGGTCTTTTTTAGTCTTTATAAAGCAAAAGGAATTTCTTTTCGTTTTTCCTGTTCTCATTCTTCTTCCCAAAATGGAAAAGCCGAAAGAAAAATTCGGTCTATTAACAACATCATTCGAACTTTGATGGCTCATGCTTCACCCCTCATTCGTTTTGGCACAATGCATTATAAATGACAACATATCTCCATAACATCTTACCAAGTAAAACTCTCGCCTATCAATCTCCTCTAAATATTCTGTACCAAAAAGACCCATCCTATTCTCACTTACGTGTTTTCGGTTGCTTATGTTATCCTTTTTTCCCTGCTGCCACTACGATAAATAAGCTTCAACCCCGTTCCACACCTTGTGTCTTTTTGGGCTATCCATCAAATCATCGTGGTTACAAATGCTATGTTTTATCTTCAAATAGAATTATCATTAGTCACCACGTTTTATTTGATGAAACTCAATTCCCGTTTTCAAAGATGCATAACCCCACTTCCTCAACATATGATTTTCTAGATGACGGGCTTTCCCCTTATGTGATTCACCACATTCAAAATAAGCCAACACCTCTCCAAAATGAGCAGGCCCAAACACCACAGCCCACATCTTCGCTACCTAGTCCTCAGCAGCCTAGCTCACTAGGTAATAGTTCCACCAGACTGCCTCTCAGCCTACCGTCGGAGGCCCAGACCCAATCCAGCATGCACAGTCCGTTTCACTTTCACCTATTTTCCGGCCCACTTCGATTTCGGACCACAAACCCATTACAAAAAGCCAACATGGTAGTTTTAAACCAGATACAAAATATCACCATGTCGTTCTTACTCCTTCCACAAAATCACTTTTACCACGTAACCATGTGTCTGCACTCAAAGACTCGAATTGGAAAATGGCTATGGATGATGAATATAATGCTTTTATTAAAAATAAGACTTGGGATTTAGTGCTCTGTCCGTATGATGTTAATGATATTAGTTCTATGTGGATTTTTCGACATAAAGAAAAATCTGACGGTTCTTTTGAGAGGCATAAAGCCCGTCTTGTAGGTGATGGTGCAGGTCAACGTGTTGGCGTGGATTGTAGAGAAACTTACAGTCCGGTTGTCAAACCGGCAACCATTCGCACCGTGCTCAGTCTTGCTCTCTCTAAATCATGGCATATTCATCAGTTGGATGTTAAGAATGCATTTTTACATGGTGAACTGACAGAAACAATGTACATACATCATCCCTTGGGTTTTAGGGACCAAGAACGTCCTAATCATGTATGTCTTCTGAAGAAACCGTTATATGGGCTCAAGCAAGCTTCAGAGCCTGGTACAAACAGTTTGCTGATTATGTTTCTTCAATTGGGTTCTCTCACAGCAAGTCTGATAACTCTCTGAAAATGCGATGATATGGCTTACATTATTTCTATATATTGATGATATCGTCATCACTGCTTCTTCTGATACTCTTCGCAAGTCTATTATGACACTTCTCAGCTCTGAATTTACCATGAAATACTTGGGTTTCCTAAGTTACTTCTTGGGTATCGCAGCACTCGTCATGCAGAAAGTCTATTTTTATCCCAGAAAAAGTATGCAGAAGAAATTATTGAACATGCTGGCATGTTTTCGTGTAAGTCTTGTCCCATTCTGGTTGATACCAAACCGAAGCTCAGTGCTAAGTCAAGCACTCCTTATGAGGATCATTCTCACTACCGCAGCCTTGCAAGAGCTCTACATTATCTCACATTCATGAGACCTGACATTTCATATGCGGTACAACAGATCTGCTTATTTATGCATAATCCGATGGATGAATACATGCATGCTCTCCGGCGCATCCTGCGCTACATTCAGGGTACACTTCATCACGGACTGCATCTTTATCCCTCCTCAATAACTTCTCTGATTTTCTACACAGATGCAGATTGTGATGGGTGCCCATATATCAGGAGATCTACTTCTGGTTATTGTGTCTTTCTTGGTGATAACTTGCACTCCTGGTCGTCAAACACCAACCTACACTATCTCGCTCCAACGCTGAAGCTGAGTACCTAGGTGTTGCCAATGTGGTTTCTGAGTCATGTTGGTTAAACAACCTTCTTCTGGAACTACATTGTCCTATTCATAAGGCTACATTAGTTTACTGTGATAATGTTAGTGCCATATACCTCTCTGGAAATCCAGTTCAACATCAACGCACTAAACACATCAAAATTGATATTCATTTTGTTCGTGAAAAAGTTGCTCGTGGACAAGTACGGGTCCTACATGTCCTCTCGCGCTATAAGATAGCAGATATTTTCACAGAAGAACTTCCTTTGGTGCTATTTCAAGATTTCAAGAACAATCTCAACGTACGAGAACCTCCCGTTTCGACTGCGGTGGTGTGATAGAATATATGAAAATGATTCTTGTATATCTGTTTTATTCAATGTAAATCTTCTAGATTAGGTTAGCATATATTCTGTTGTAATTAGTTAACATCTTCCCTAATTTCTAGCCTTACATTATGCATGTAACCAATGTATATATTGCAAGCAATATCAATGAAAGGACTCACTAGATTGAATTCCTTTAGGAACGAACTATCAGGCACGGATGGGAATGATGGTAGCTGGGGCGTATGGACTTCCACAATTTCGTATGCGCGTCTTTACGTGGGGTGCTCTTCATTCAGAGGTAATAAAACAATTATTCTTATATGTTGTTGTTCTTGCTCTTCTCTGTGCTCAAATTAAGTCTCTTCTCGTCCTGCAGAAATTGCCACAATATCCGTTGCCGACACATAATGTTGTTGTGAGACGTGGCGTTCCCACAAAATTTGAGGTACTCTACCGAATTTATTGTAATGCCCCATAATCTTTCATATTGCTATTGGCTGAATGTGATTTTGAATCTGAATACAGTTAAATGCAGTAGCATATGAAGAGGTACGTAAGTTAAAACTCCAATTGATGTAAGTTTTGCACTTCAAAAGAATAAAGGTGAAAGTGACTCACAATTGGACTATGCACGAGTTTTGGGAAGTTTGATGTATATTATGAATTGTACACGACCAGATATAGCATGTGCTATAAGCAAGCTGAGTCGATTCACGAGTAATCCCAATCAAACTCATTGGATGGCAATGAAACGAGTCTTGGGGTATTTAAAACACACCCAAGACTATGCTTTGCATTATAACAAATATCCCGCCGTGATCGAAGGATATAGTGATGCAAATTGGATCACCGGGTCATTTGAAGTTAAATCCACGAGTGGTTATGTTTTCACAATTGGGGTGGATCGGTGTCTTGGAAATCATCAAAGCAGGACATGTATCGCCCGCTCTACAATGGAATCTGAATTTATAGCTTTAGACAAGGCGGTGAAGAAGGTGAATGGCTCAGGCATTTCTTAGAAGATATTCCATTCTCGCCCAAACCTTTGGCTCCTATATGTATACATTGTGACACCAAGCGGCAATAGGTAGGGCAGGGAGCATAATGTATAACGGAAAATCTCGTCACATACGGCGAAGACACAATATCATAGACAACCTCTCTCTAGTGGCGTTATCACGATTGACTATGTAAAGTCAAGAGATAACATGGCGGATCCGCTTACAAAAGGCTTATCTAGAGAGGGAGTTAGTAGATCATCAATGGGAATGGGGTTAAGGCCGAGGACAAGTCATCATGGCGGTAACTCCACCTAGCATCGGAGATCCCAAGAGCTAGGTTCAAGGAGATCAAACAAAGTTGTGACTGACGGTTCAACATTGTCAAATAACTCAACCCATTCTCGGATGAAGACAATGTTCAGAAATAAGGATAAAACCTTATGGCTTGTTAATGAGTTAATAAAGCATTAAGGTTCTTTAATGATTATCTAAATCTGGCAGTGTATGACCAGATAATGTGTCTATAGGACCACATGTTTAGAAGTCACCTATGTGAGTGTTAAGTGTAAGCCGCTTTAAAGGGGAATGACAGTAAAGGCCCATTCTCTACACACTCATGAAACCAGGAGGTGTTCATGGCTGAAACGAACACAACCGTGAGAACCATAAACGGTTGAGGGTTGATTGTGTGACTTATGTTGTCTAGGTATACAACAAAGTTCGACGGTTCAAAGATATCAAATCTACCGATTGATCGAGTATATCCGATATAAGTTCACTACGGAAAGTTCAAAGGGAAACCTACTTATCCAGATGCAGTCAATTCTCGCTTGTATATCACACTTGTCAGCGCATTCCTTTATCTTATAGCCATTCCCCATTCATGTGGGGGATTGTTGGGATTAAATGATAGATTGAATGGGAAATGGAGGGAGTTCCCTCTTGCTCTATAAAATAATCATTTGTCCCACATCGGTAGTGGAAAGAAAAGTGGGAGTTGTCCCACATCGGAAAAGTGGGAGTTGTCCCACATCGGTAGTGAAAAGAAAAGTGGGAGTTGTCCCACATCGGTAGTGGAAAGAAAAGTGGGAGTTGTCCCACATCGGTAGTGGAAAGAAAAGTTCTTCTGCTTATAAGTAGAATTACTCCTTCTTGTCGATAAAAAGGGTTGAGGGCAAGGACCCTCGCGCGTCGTCGTCGCCGCCGCTCGGCTCGGCCATTTCGGCTCGGCTCGGCTCGGCTCGGCCGGCCCGGCCGGCCGGCTCGGCTTCGGATTTGGATTTGGATTTGGTCAAATGATCTGATTGATTGATAATCTTTTTGGACCAAATTTTCTTTAATTTTTAATTATTTAATTAATTATTATTTAATTAAATTAATTAACGTATCCAATCCTACCAGTTAGTGTCCCTGTCCCGCGACCTCTAGGATCCGCTCAATTCGCGACCGGTTTCTTTCCGCATTTAAATTTTCCACCGCTTTTAGTGATTGTTCGAAGGGTTGCAAACCTTCGAAGCGATACTTCCATGGCTATAAATTCACTTGATTCTTCAGAATTTTACTTACTAATTTTCTGAACTACAAAATCATCTTCTTCTTCTGCACGAACAAATTCTGTGTGATATACTACTGTTGAGTGGTTCGCCGCTACCAGAGTTTGGAGTACTACTATTCTGGTAAGATAATCGTTCTATCCTGGGAGGGGATATTCCATCAACCTCGAGTACTGTGAGGGGAATAATTTCCTTAAGGACACACTTTGAACTAAGTGGGCTCGATTATATTCTGAAAATTATTCTTATTTTTTCAACACTGATTCTGTTTATTTTCAGTGTTTATTGTTTACTGATTTTTTGGAATACAGATTAATAACAATCTTAAGGAAATTATATTTTTAGATTAATTTGTATTTTGTTTTGGAGACTAAAACCTGTGTGGTTTTCTACTCCGTGTGAAATTTCATATTCTGACTTGAAGACATACAAACTTCGTTGGAATATTAAAGTTCATACTTGTACAACGATTTGAAGAACATAAAAACTTCATCGTTGGAAAAAGGTGCATCTGTAAGAATAAAGGTGAATACAATTCATAATATACTTCAACGATTTTAAATGCATCTGAATACAGTTAAAAACCGTTGGAACCCAAGTTCAAGAGCTTCAACTTATCTTCCATGACCTTATTGCTGAAGGTATGGTAGTAAATGAAGCGTTCCAAGTGGCTGCAATGATTGAGAAGTTGCCGCCCTCATGGAAAGATTTCAAGAATTATCTTAAGCACAAAAGAAAGGAAATGAAGTTGGAAGATCTTGTGATTCGTCTCAAGATCGAAGAAGATAACAAAACCGCTGAGAAGAGGTACCGTAAGACTTCACCAATTGAAGGGGCAAACATCGTTGAAGATGCTGCTCTGAAAAAGAACAAGAAAAGGAAAAGGCCTTCTGGAAAGGAGAAAGATTCCAACAAGAAAAAGTTCAAGGGCAACTGCTTTAATTGTGGGAAAGCTGGCCATAAAGCCCCAGATTGTCGTCTCCCGAAAAAGAACAAGGGAAAAGGACAAGCCAATATGGTGGAAAAGAATGATGATATGGATGATCTGTGTGCAATGCTATCGGAGTGCAATTTGGTTGGAAACCCAAAGGAGTGGTGGCTTGATTCTGGTGCCACTCGACATGTTTGCGCTACAAAAGAAGCATTTGCAACCTATGCTCATTGGACAGAAGAGTCTTGTTCATGGGAAATACTGCAATGACCAAGGTTGAAGGATATGGGAAGATACTTCTGAAGATGACTTCCGGCAAGGTCCTGACTCTCAACAATGTTATGCACGTTCCAACAATTCGGAAGAATTTAGTTTCAGCCGGACTACTCGTCAAGAACGGGTTTAAATGTGTGTTGGTTAGTGAGAAAATTGTAATAAGTAAGAATGATTTGTTCATAGGAAAAGGCTACCTCACCGAGGGTCTTTTCAAACTCAATGTAATGGTTGTTGACAATATTAATAAGAATTCACTGCCTTACTTATTGAGTCAAATAATTTATGGCATGTTCGTTTAGGACATGTCAACTACAAAACCTTGCGAAAATTGATTAATTTAGAAGTATTGCCTAAATTTGAGTGTAATAAATCTAAATGTGAAATCATGGTTCGAATCTAAGTTTGTTAAACATCCATATAAGTCTATTGATAGGAATTCAAATCCTTTAGACTTAATTCACACAGATATATGTGATATGAAGTCAATACCATCTCGCGGTGGGAAAAAGTATTTTATAACTTTTATTGACGATTGCACTCGATATTGTTATGTGTATTTGCTTAATAGTAAGGATGAAGCAATTGATGCATTTAAGCAATACAAAACCGAAGTGGAAAATCAATTGAATAAAAAGATAAAAATGATTAGAAGTGATAGGGGAGGAGAGTACGAATCTCCTTTTGCAGAGATATGTTTAGAATATGGAATTATTCATCAAACTATCGCTTCTTACACACCACAATCAAATGGAATTGCGGAAAGGAAAACCGAACATTAAAGGAAATGATGAATGTCTTACTAATAAGTTCGGTTTACTGCATACTTGTGGGGGAAGCTATCCTTACTGACTAACCGAATACTCAACAGGTGCCCCACAAAGAAACACAATCTATTCCATATGAATTATGGAAAGGAAGAAAACCCAACTTGAAATATTTCAAAGTGTGGGGGTGTTTAGCAAAGGTCCAAGTTCCTTTGCCCAAAAGGGTAAAAATCGGACCAAAAACTGTGGATTGTGTTTTTATTGGTTATGCTACAAACAACAAAGCTTGTCGGTTTTTGGTTCACAAATCGGACAATCCCGAAATTCATGTAAATACGGTAATTAAATCAGATAATGCTGAATTCTTTGAAAATATTTATCCGTATAAAACTGAACGTGAGTCGTCAAGTAAAAGATCTAAACGACCGCGGGAAGAACTAAAGGAAAATACACCAAGTAAAGCGGATGCAAGGCGTAGTAAACGTCAAAGGACATCTACTTCCTTTGGACCAGATTTTGTGACATTCTTGCTTGAAAATGAGCCTCAAACATTTAAAGCAGCGATGTCTTCTTCTGATTCAGCATTTTGGAAAGAGGCAGTCAATAGTGAGATTGAATCAATTTTGAACAACCATACATGGGAATTGGTTGATCTTCCTCCTGGAAATAAACCTTTAGGATCAAAATGGATTTTTAAAAGGAAAATGAAAGTTGATGGCACTATTGACAAATATAAGGCAAGACTTGTGGTCAAAGGTTATAGACAAAAAGAAGGCCTTGATTACTTTGACACATACTCGCCGGTAACAAGAATAACATCTATTCGGGTGTTAGTAGCTTGGCGTGTCGTATATGGTCTTGAAATCCATCAAATGGATGTCAAGACGACTTTCTTAAATGGAGAATTGGAGGAAGAAATTTACATGGAACAACCCGAGGGCTTTGTGGTTCCCGGTAAAGAAAGGAAAGTGTGCAAACTTGTTAAGTCACTTTATGGACTTAAACAAGCACCCAAACAATGGCATGCGAAATTTGACCAAACAATGTTGGCAAATGGATTTAAGATTAATGAGTGTGACAAATGTGTTTACATTAAAAATACTCCAAATCATGAAGTCATTGTTTGTTTATATGTTGATGACATGTTGATAATGAGTAGAGATATTACCAATATAAATGCTACGTAAGCGTATCTTTGGCTAGCAAATTTGATATGAAAGACTTAGGAGTTGTTGATTTGATCTTAGGCATCAGAATTCATAAAACTCCACAAGGTCTAGCATTATCGCAGTCTCATTATATTGAAAGAGTACTTGACAAGTTTAAGTATTTAAATTTCAATGTTGTAAAAACTCCAATTGATGTAAGTTTTGCACTTCAAAAGAATAAAGGTGAAAGTGACTCACAATTGGACTATGCACGAGTTTTGGGAAGTTTGATGTATATTATGAATTGTACACGACCAGATATAGCATGTGCTATAAGCAAGTTGAGTCGATTCACGAGTAATCCCAATCAAACTCATTGGATGGCAATGAAACGAGTCTTGGGGTATTTAAAACACACCCAAGACTATGCTTTGCATTATAACAAATATCCCGCCGTGATCGAAGGATATAGTGATGCAAATTGGATCACCGGGTCATTTGAAGTTAAATCCACGAGTGGTTATGTTTTCACAATTGGGGGTGGATCAGTGTCTTGGAAATCATCAAAACAGACATGTATCGCCCGCTCTACAATGGAATCTGAATTTATAGCTTTAGACAAGGCCGGTGAAGAAGCTGAATGGCTCCGGCATTTCTTAGAAGATATTCCATTCTGGCCCAAACCTTTGGCTCCTATATGTATACATTGTGACAGTCAAGCAGCAATAGGTAGGGCAGGGAGCATAATGTATAACGGAAAATCTCGTCACATCGGACGAAGACACAATACGGTTAGACAACTCCTCTCTAGTGGCGTTATCACGATTGACTATGTAAAGTCAAGAGATAACGTGGCGGATCCGCTTACAAAAGGCTTATCTAGAGAGGGAGTTAGTAGATCATCAATGGGAATGGGGTTAAGGCCGAGGACAAGTCATCATGGCGGTAACTCCACC
This sequence comes from Anisodus acutangulus, assembly GCA_029783415.1. Classification (NCBI taxonomy): domain Eukaryota; kingdom Viridiplantae; phylum Streptophyta; class Magnoliopsida; order Solanales; family Solanaceae; genus Anisodus; species Anisodus acutangulus. Next base: position 788,176 of record CM056489.1, on the reverse strand, counting down.
TAGCAGACTGGAGATCCCAAGAGCTAGGTTCAAGGAGATCAAACAAAGTTGTGGATCGACGGTTCAACATTGTCAAATAACTCAACCCATTCTCGGATGAAGACAATGTTCAGAAATAAGGATAAAACCTTATGGCTTGTTAATGAGTTAATAAAGCATTAAGGTTCTTTAATGATTATCTAAATCTGGCAGTGTATGACCAGATAATGTGTCTATAGGACCACATGTTTAGAAGTCACCTATGTGAGTGTTAAGTGTAAGCCGCTTTAAAGGGGAATGACAGTAAAGGCCCATTCTCTACACACTCATGAAACCAGGAGGTGTTCATGGCTGAAACGAACACAACCGTGAGAACCATAAACGGTTGAGGGTTGATTGTGTGACTTATGTTGTCTAGGTATACAACAAAGTTCGACGGTTCAAAGATATCAAATCTACCGATTGATCGAGTATATCCGATATAAGTTCACTACGGAAAGTTCAAAGGAAACCTACTTATCCAGATGCAGTCAATTCTCGCTTGTATATCACACTTGTCAGCATTCCTTTATCTTATAGCCATTCCCCATTCATGTGGGGGATTGTTGGCATTAAATGATAGATTGAATGGGAAATGGAGGAGTTCCCTCTTGCTCTATAAAATAATCATTTGTCCCACATCGGTAGTGGAAATAAAAGTGGGAGTTGTCCCACATCGGTAGTGGAAATAAAAGTGGGAGTTGTCCCACATCGGTAGTGGAAATAAAAGTGGGAGTTGTCCCACATCGGTAGTGGAAAGAAAAGTGGGAGTTGTCCCACATCGGTAGTGGAAAGGAAAGTTCTTCTACTTATAAGTAGAATTACTCCTTCTTGTCAGTAAAAGGGTTGAGGGGGCAAGGACCCTCGCGCCCGTCGTCGCCGCTTCGCTCATTTCGGCCGGCTCGGCTCGGCTCATTTCGGCTCGGCCGGCGGCCGGCCGGCTTTGGATTTGGATTTGGATTTGGATTTGGTCAAATGATCGATTGATTGATAATCTTTTGGACCAAATTTTCTTTAATTTTTAATTATTTAATTAATTATTATTTAATTAAATTAATTAACTTATCCAATCCTACCCGTTAGTGACACGACCGCGACCCTAGGATCCGTCAATTCCCGCGACGGTTTCTTTCCGCATTTAAATTTTCCACCGCTTTAGTGATTGTTGAAGGGTTGCAAACCTTCGTAAAGCTTGATACTTCCATGGCTATAAATTCACTTGATTCTTGAATTTTACTTACGAATTTTACGAACTACAAAATCATCTTCTTCTTACGCACGAATAAATTACGTGTGATATACTCTTTGTTGAGTGGTTCGCGCTACGGAGTTTGGAGTACTACTATTCTGGTAAGATAATCGTTCTATCCTGGGAGGGGATATTCCATCAACCTCGAGTACTGTGAGGGGAATAATTTCCTTAAGGACACACTTTGAACTAAGTGGACTCGATTATATTCTGAAAATTATTCTTATTTTTTCAACACTAATTCTGTTTATTTTCAGTGTTTATTGTTTACTGATTTTTTGGAATACAGATTAATAACAGTATTTTCCCACCAAAGTTAGGCAAATGATAAGAAATCATTTGTTTTTACTAGTATTTAAACCACATCTCTCGGTTTTTATCCACTTCATTGTCTTTTAGACTACTCTTTGGTGCACAATACTATATTTCCTTAATAGATTGTGATTAGTAGGAGTAGTATCAATATGCAGTTAGATATTCTTGGTATGTGCCCAAGCATGAAGTCTATGATGTCGTTAATATCTTAATTTTATTCCTAGATCACCATTTAAGTTTTATTATTCATCTTTTGAATTTTCTCCTTGAATTGTGCTTTCTCCTAATTACCGGTTGACTTTTAAATTCTTTCTTATTTCATTTTCAATATTTCTTATATACACATTTATTTGTCACACATTAAATACTATTTACATGTTCATCTTTAATTTTTTTTTAATAATTAATTTATGTAAAATAAAAATAATTACTTTGGAACTACACTTGTGTATCCATACCTGACATAACATTATGACAAACAAACAAGTGTTTTTGTATTACATCCATTGCAGGACAGAGTGCTTACTATACATGAAAATGCACTATGTTTCATAATAAGTGTTTTTTTAGAAGTTGAAAGATCTAAACAACTAATTATTGTGGAACGAGGAAGTATTACTAGTATATAGAAGTTGTATTCTTATTCTATTCAAGGGCTCTTGGCTTTCAAATTTTTTTGTGGCGCATAACCTGTTAGCATGTCTGCCATTTTGCTCCAACTTCAACATTTTTGTTGCTTATTCATCGATTTTATTACTAATGTTGTTTTTTATACTTTGGTTATTTTTTTGTCTTCATTATTTTCATTTTTTTATTCTTGTATTGTCAAAACTATTTTTAAATTTATTTTTTATGAGTCGAGGGTCTATCAGAAACAACTCCTATGTGTTAGAAAGGTACGACCAAGGTTAGCGTACACCCGATCCTCCTTAGACCCCACTCGTGGACCACATTGGGTATGTTGTTCAACATTTTCGTTCCAATTTTACTCTAGATGTATCCTACACATAAAAATACCGCAATTAGGCTCAAGACGTTATAATTCACGCTACAAACGCCAATAAAGCACTAAAATGTGGGCAAATAATATTCAAATAGAGATATTTGTAGCCAAATATCAAATTTATGTCTTAGTTAAATGCAAACATTGGGGGTAAATGTCTTTTTAGTTAGGGAAGGCGAGTATTTTTTTTTGTGTGTGTGGGGGGTTTACCACCTATTTTTTCAGTCAAAAAAATAGCGACTCACTTTCTTTTTTAATCCGTTAAAAAAAAGAATGATATATTTCTTTATTTGTTAACAATTTAACTTTAAACTTTACCTTTTACACAAAACGAGATGATCTATAACCACACAAATATCTTTGGAACATTAAAGCAATCTGTCGTGGAAGGTTGTTTTACGCCTGTTCGCGAAAACCAAATCATTGTTTTTCAATATTTCTTCAGCTACATTGGCTGAGGTAACAACAAGTGCTGGAATTGTGCCTAGTTGAAGCTACATTAAGTGACCGTGTTTTTTGGACAACATTTGGAGGGAGCGGTGTGGGTAAAGGCCGAGTTGATGAAGATTTCCAATAATCGGAAGCTTCCATGGAGAAGGAGGAAACATTTTCTTAGTTTGAGAGAACCATTTGAGGATGATCCCGATAAACAGAATCGAGGATATAACAGCAATTAATGAGGGAGGAAGGAAGAAAGTGTTGGAAATTTGCCTTTGGTGGGGAGATGCATCCACCCATCTTTGATGAATTAAATACTAGTGTTCCGCATGTTGGAGACCTTGTTTCTTCGCACATGCATGATCTACGAAGTGAGTAGATGGTCGTAGGGCCAAAAATCGTCAAATTTCGTTGAGAAATGAAAGAGATATTGGTCCACGAAGTAAGGTGTTTGAGGCAGGAAAATATGGTGTGGGACAAATCTACCACATCGGTGGGAATAGGAAGAATTACTCTCTATATAAGTCTCTAATGTGGTAAAGGGTTTGGGACCCCAAGGAGTATCCCATGTGTTTAAATGAGGGAGGACCTAGATGTGCTTGGGTTCAAGGCTAAGCCCACACGCGCGCCGCCGCCCGTCCGGTCGGGTCTGTGGGCTGTGGGGACTTTCTGATATTATCTTTTTAGACCCCAAATTGCTTAATATTTACAGTTTGGTCCCCAGAGTTTCTGGAAAGTTGATTTTGGAGTGACGAAAGGTAGATTAACTCCTCCATTAACAGCCCATTACTTGGGCAATTGAGCAGCCTCATTCATGACCATAAATCAGCCTCTCTAATGCCATTAACAACCCTCACTTAATGGCCATTACAGCCTTGTTTGTGGTTGTTGGGCTGCCCTCCTACATGCTATATATTGAGCTATTTTTTGGCTCAATTCGTGACAGAAAAACAGACAGAAACAGTGAGCAATATAGCACAAAACACAGCTCAAAACAGTGAGCAAAACAGCCACAAAAGCAACACAAAACAGTCTCGAAAATCACTACAAAATAGTGAAGAAAACCACTGCAAAACTGTGACGAAATACAGTGTGATATACACAACTGAGACACACTATATACATAGAGCCAAAAGAGAAGAGTAAACAGAAACTCTTACTTCCTTTTCCATATCTTCAGCAAGTCGATTCATATTTGTTTTCTTCGTCAGGCTCAACCTATTGGCTTTGTAGTGTTGAGATTAAAGTGTTGTTTTATCTTGGGAGACTATTGCCCGCTAACGTAAAAGCATATATACGGGGCAATCTTGTCTTAAGGACAGAAGACAATCACTCGACTCAACACACAACGTTGTAACCATCCAGATTTAGTTGTTTCTTGATTTCAGGTTATCAAGATTCAAGACACAACAAGCTTGCGACAGTTTTGAAGATTGACTTGTTTGTTTATCCTTTCGAACACTTGTAATATTTATTTGCTTCTCATACTGTTTTACAATATATAACACAACATAATATAGGTACCAATAAAAACTCTGCAACATAATAAATCAAATACGTGGAGTTGCAACGACTAACAAAGGGAACTTTCGTCTGACTGTAATTCCAGAGGCTTCATCCACATCCAAATCTTCAGCTTTTGCTCCATTTGGTAACGAGAGTTCAAAATGAAACAACATTCTTGCCAATGCCAATTCATTCACAACCTTAGCGAATGTGATCCCGGGACAACCTCTTCGACCCGCACCAAATGGAATTAACTCGAAATGCAACCCTTTGTAATCCACAGAACTATCCATAAACCTTTCTGGTTGAAATTCCTCCGGATTTTCCCATATGGTTGGATCCCTGGAGATAGCCCACGGACAAACAAGAACTTGAGTTCCAGCAGTTACGTCGTAGCCCAACACTTTGGTGTCCTTTATTGCTTCCCGGGGAAGCAATGGGACAGGAGAATGAAGCCGTAGACTCTCTTTCATCACTGCCCTTAAATAAGGCATGTGTTCCAAGTCATCCTCTGTTACGTCTGATTTCCCTTGAGTTACTTGTCTCACCTCGTCTCTTAATTTTCGCAATGTTTTTGGATTTTTTATGAGCTCATTCATTGTCCATTCTAAAAGAGTGGAGGTTGTATCAGTTCCGGCAGCAAACATATCCATGATAATCGCTTTAATTGAATCTATTTCAACCTTAAAACCCGACTTGTTTTCTTTCTGAACTTGGAGCAATATATCCACAAAGTCTGCTGCCCCTTCTTCTTTGTCATCTATTTTCTTCTCCTTGTGTTCCTCAATCACACCCTCCAAGAATGCATTAAACTCATCAGCCACTTTGTCCACTTTGGCGTTTAAACCGTTGAAACGATTTACCCATGCTAGCCACGGCATGTAATCTCCAATATTAAAAACTCCCAACAATTCGACAAGCTCTATCACCAATGTCTTGAATTTTCTCCCTTCTTCGCCATCACAATACTTTCTTCCTAATGCCACTCTACAAAGCACGTCGTTCGTCATGCTCACAAATAGCTCCGTCAAATCGACAACTTGTGAATTGTCGATTGAGTCCCTAATCTTTTGGAGAAGAAGAGAAGTTTCTTCTTCCCTGATTTTGCTAAACGATTGGACTCTTTTGTTGTTTAAAAGCTGAAGCATGCAAACACTTCTAGCGTTCCTCCAGTACTCTCCATATGGGGTGAAGGCCACGTCCTTTGGGCCGAAGAAAAGCTTGCTCGGAATGCTGGATTTGGGCTTGTTAGCAAATCCCATATCTTGGGTTTTCATGATCTGTGAAGCTGCTTCGGCTGAGGAAGCGATCAGCACCGGCACGCTGCCGAACTGAAGCATCATCATCGGACCATGTTGGTTCGTTAGTTTTTGGAGAGAGCGATGTGGTTGTAGTCCCAGTTGGTGAAAGTTTCCGATGAATGGAAGTTTTCGGGGAGATGGGGGAAGATTTTTCTTGGATTTTTTAGATGATATTAAAACAAATGACAACAAAAATAAGAAAGAAAAAACTGCAAATGTGGAAATCATTTTCTTTCCGATCGAGTGTACTTAGTTTTATCCTTTGCTAAAAATAGAAGAGGTATTGGTTAAATCTTCATGGTTGATGAACCCAGTTGTTACCCTTTTATAGAAGAGATGAAGCGGAAAATAATAGTCCCGCCCCTCAAAAAGATTGTTTTCATTTCAACATTTCATTTCACTAAGTAGAAGCTGCCATTATTTTATTATAAAAGAGAGACCAATTGAAAGGGGGGAAATTAAATTGTGTGGGCATTGTTTGCAGCCGATAAAGGACAAAGAAAGCGACAACTTTGAACAATCAAGCTAGATGTAGCGTATTTGAAGAAGCTATAGCGTATTGGAATTACTTCTATACAATTATAAATTATTTCAATAAGTATTTTTACAATCGTCTATTTTAATAATTAAATTTAATACATCATCAATAATATAAATAGTGAGAATAAGAAAAAAATATTTTTTTAATTTTATAAACTTTTTTAATAGATGGAGCGATAAGACGGTTTTTGCATATATTCATTAAATTACAAAAATATTAGAGCTATACAAAATAACATAGTTGAAATAGTAGGATAATAAATACCGGAAAATTCTTTAGTAGCTTAAAAAAAATTCTCTAAAAATCCAATAAGTTCTAAAAAAAATTCCCAAGCATTATCTACAAGCATATCCCTTTGATTTTCATTATGGGTGTTAAATAATAAAGTTATAGGTTTTATATAATCGTAACAACAAGTAGTTGTTCATATAAAGAATTCCACCTAGTCGCTACTTCTTTAGAAATTTTTTTAAAAGGTAATCCACAATCGTGACAATTTTTTTTATAGTCTTTGCATCTTTGTATTTTATTACCTTTAAAAATAAAGTTTATAACAAATTGTATTTTATCAAGAATCTATTCAAAAAGTTTTAGGTCATCCTTTACAACTAAGTTATGTCACGCACATCTTATATGAAAATGATCAGGAAAAGATGGAGTTAATCGAACTTTTAAAAGTCTTATAGAATAATCATTAGAAGTATCATTATCTAATGTAATAGTCATAATTTTATCAATTATTCCACAATAATCACAAATTTCATGAATATTTTGTGCAATAAAAGTTCTAGTGTGCCTATCATCAATATATCTATATGCTAAAATACATTTTTGCATAGACCAATTATGATCTTTCCAATGACATATTACCGTTAAATAATCATTACCGTTAGTACTACGGCCTATATAAGAAATGAGAGCCACTTTGCCATTAAAATGATATAATGCATAACGTAAAGAATGTTGATATTCACTTGCAAATTTAAAAACGTCTCTTCTAATAGTTGATCTAGAAAAACCATTAAAAGAATGATTATACATTTCTCTAATGTAATGAATAAAACCAGGAGACTAAGGAAATGCAAAAGGCAAACCCTCCACCACAACTAATTTTGTCATATTTTTCCTATCTTTGTGTTTATTATATTTATGACCAAAACTTCCCCCCGTCGTCGGGTTAATTTGACCCTGTACTTGGTCGGGGACACTATGTAAATCTTGTCCCGACTCAGAGGGAATTGACACACCCGGGTTTTTTAGCCTGGTATTGATTCCACCTAGTTGTGTGGTCGCCTTGTACATGTCTCAATAAAACTCCCGTCCCACCTTGACTTTTTCCGATTTCAAATTTATAAACATTTTTACAAATTTTACATCTAACTACTTGATTCTAAGGGGGGCCAGGGGGTCGGGTCGGCCCGATCCCCCTTCAAAAAAATTTGATAGTGTCGGGACTCGAAATCGGGATGGGACATGGGCTCTTCCCACCCGGGCCCGTCCCGCTTTATCCCGCCCTAGACCCGCCCCGCCCCGATCCCCCCTCCCCTTTGCAAAATTAGTCGTTGCAACAACGGTCAAATTTAGATTTTGGCCGTTGTGCAACGGTCCAAAAGACCATCTTTGCCCCTTACCCCCTTAATATTTATTTTCAACCCCTAAATTAGTATATTTACACTTTAACCCAATTTTCAACTATAAATACCTCATTTTCTCTTGTCACGATTGTGGATTACAAAGAAAATATGAATATAAAAAAACTTATCACGATTGTGGATTATCTAGCGACTAGGTGAAATTCTCTATATGAACAACTACTTGTTGCTTACGATTATAGAAGACCTGTAACTTTATTTTTTAATGCCCACCCCATAAACCCCTACCCCCTTAATATTTATTTTTAACTCATAAGTTAATATATTTACACTTTAATCATATTTCTCAACTATAAATTATTGACTCCAGTATTGCTATCATTTATATAATGTAGATAATTGTTCGTAGAGCTTACGAGGACTCGGGAAACTTGAATAACATGTAAGAATTGTTTACAAAATATCATGCAATAATCATATTATGAACAAATAAAGTAGCTACATGAGATGTGTTATGAACGCCTATAAATATAAAGTGCATTTAATGGTATATTTGTCTTTGAGTGGCTAAATTGAAGCCAATCTAATCTATGAAGCTTTTAAGGAAGTTGAATGCGGCATGAACTTAATTAACATATCACGGAAGCATCGACATCAGTAGTTGGTAAAAATGTAATTCAATTGGAGAAAAACGTAGGGAGATAAAGTAGTTGTAAATTGGTGCAACTTTAAATGGTCATAACTATGCGCTCGGATGTCCGTTGTATCCGATAGTTGAAAAATAGGGTTAAAGTGTAAATATACTAACTTAGAGGTAAAAATAAATATTAAGAGAGTAGGAGGGGTTTATGGGGTGGGGGACAAAAAATGGTCGTTATAGCCACCAAATTTTGATTTTGGTTGTTGTTTCAATGACTATTTTTGCAAAGGAGAGATGGGCTGGCGGGGCGGGACGGGGTCTGGTTGGGGCGAGTCACGTCAGGATCGAGACGGGCGGGACGAGCCCAGATCCCGTCCTGAGTTTGAACTCCGATACTAATTTTTTTTAAGGGGATCGGGGCCGATATCGAGACGGATCGGGATCGAGCCGACCCGGCCCACTGACCAGGCTTAGTTATTCCTGGAAAGTGAAATACCAGGAAAACACACACACTTTGTGTCTGACACTAAAGGTTTGCAATTAAATCATAACAAATTTATGATCCTTAACCTTCAATGATTTTGGATCCCTTATTCTTTACTATTTTCTATCTTATTTCATGAAAAATTTAGAATGTTTTCTTCTTTTAGTTGAAATTTTGACGTGTCTGTGTGAACCCGTCACATAACAGGGGAGATGGGAAAGAAAGAGGGAGAAGGCGAGGTGGAGAAAGACTCCACATATGCAACTCATTTAGTGGACCTTTACAATCAAATTTTTCTATGAAGTATTTGTACTTTAGACACTTCAACATTTATCTAATATAAAATGTTCATTTCTGTATTAATTTTTCATATTTTGTAAAGTTTGATCTAATTATTATATTAATATTTTTTAAAAGATATTTTGTTGATATAATATTTAGCAACTCTGTTATTTAAATTTTATAACTATAAATTATCTTCACCGTCTGTAGCTAAATGTTTCATTTTTTTAATTATAATAATTTTATTTTATTAAAATTTTATATTTTTTGCTAATATTTAATTATTATTTTTATTTGAAATTGTGTATTTATTATATTATAAATAATAAATTATACACATTCAGATGTTGAAAAACAAACAGTCTTAATCATTCAGAGTTCAGATCTAGAAATAATATCTTAAATATTCAGATGTGCATTCAGATTCAGATGTCTTAATCTTAATGAAGACAAATGTCCCCTAATTAATAAGAATTATACTATTACTATTGTTTTTTTTATGACAATAAAATCACTCAACTATTACTATTTTCTTCAAAATATACTAAATATCTCAAAAGCCTCATACTTTTCTAATTGGCATGCCATGTCATTAAAGTCAATTTTGTTTGTTTGAATATTATACCTATTTAATTCATCAAGCTTTTCTACCCAATCAAATATGACCCGATTTAAAAAGTGGCAAAGAAATCAACCATACTTTCTATTAAGCCACTTTTCAAATCTAAGATTCTTTTATCTCAATTCAAATATATTATTTTTTAACTTAAATTAAAATTTAAGTATTTTTATTTTATATTCAAATTTAAACATTTTAAGATATCACATTTTTTCCATATTAAACAACATATTATTTCCACATTAAAATGGAAATTCACAGATAACGCAAAGACAAGTATGCCAAATTACATCCGGCGGTATCCCCGTGGCCGTTCATGAAGTGGGGGATGGACATTATCGAATCATTGCCAGCGGCACCAAGACAAGTATGCCAAATTATATTTATGACTGATTATTTCTCTAAATGGGTTGAAGCTCTAGCTTACACAAAGGTACGGAAAAAAGAGGTGAAAGACATCATATGACAACACATTATTTGTTGTTTTGGCATCCCGAAGGATAGTGTGACAATGGCCAAAATTATATCGCATCGAAGGTCACAGAATTCCTTGATGGCTTATCAAGAGGATCACATCTACTCCCTATCATCCCAACGCAAACGGTCAAGCGGAGTCGACGAACAAGACTATAATCTAGAATTTAAAGAAGAAGTTGGAAGCTGCTAAATGAAATTGGTTGTCTATGCTGCCGGATATATTATGGACGTATCGGACCACAACAAATACGAGTACCAGAGGGATTCCTTTTTCCTTGATCTATGGTGTAGAGGCTATGATCCAGGTAGAGGTGAGAACTCCCAACTTGAGATCTCGGGCCTGATGACAAATCAAATGCAAAGTCAATGTCCGTGCACCTGGATTTGGGGGTCCAAATAGATAATATCAGAAAGTCCCACGACCCGTGACCAGACCGGACGGGTGGGTGGCGGCGGCGCGTGTGTGGGCTTAGCTTGGAACCCAAACACATCTAGGTCCTCTCTCCTTTAAACACATGTGTTACCCCTTGGGGTCCCAAACCCTTAGCCAATTATGAGACTTATAAAGAGAGCAATTCTTCATTTTCCCACCGATGTGGTAGATTTGTCCCACACCATATTTCCATACATCAAACACCTTACTTCGTGGACCAATATCTCTTTCATTTCTCAACGAAATTTGACGAGTCTTGATCCTACGGTCATCTATTCACTTAGTAGATTATGCATGTGTGAAGAGACAAAGCCTCAAACATGCGGAATACTAGTGTTTAATTCATTAAATATGAGTGGACGCACCTTCCCACCAAAGACAAATTTCTAACAAAATTTTCATATTTACCTATATCCAAACAAAATTTTAATTTCAAATCCTTGTTCAAATGGACAATCACGTATAACGAAAAAAACATTAGATCTAGATAATGTGAAATGACTACTGCTGACCCTATGCCATCTTCATGGAAGAATTAATTCAACCTTCAGAATTGGCGATTTGATTTTCTCAACGTCGACACATTTGAAGTTCCATTTCCACCACAAAAGCCTTCTAAATTAATTTCTTTCTTTGATTTGTTCAACAATATTTTATCATTTTCCTTTCCATGATGTCGACTTTGCTAGATCCCTTTGGTCTAATTAAAAGGGTTCCACAATTTCATCAAATTTATTGCCGCACTTATGACTACATTTCAAACTTTCTTACTTTATGAATAAAAATATAAATTGGTTTGAGTTGTCTGAGTCACTCTTCTACCAAACTGTTTTAGACTTTAGTGATGTGAACTGTTTTTCCATAATTAAATAAGTATACATCCACGATAGAAAATGCAGGAACAATAAAATTTAACCAGCAAATATGAACAAAGAATAGATATAATGAACTAAGGGGTTGTCTGGTACGCGAGATAAGATGGGATATTCAGAAATTAAATTTAAAAATATATAAATTTATTCTGGGATAACTTTATACTTCAACTACACAAGGTAAAAAATTTATTCCAAACTTAATGTCCGATAATTCATCTTATCCCGTCAACCTTAATATTATTTTATCTCAAAATGGTTAGACTATAGGTATGATGAACTAATGGTTAAACTAACTCTTCTTGGGCTGATATATTTCTTCCAATTTACTGTCCCAATTAATTATGACTACATTTCAGACTTTCTGGATTTTTCATCTCAGTTGATTGATTCAAGTTCTTCAGTCTTTGGATACCGTATCCCGTCGGGCATCCGTTTATTCCTAGTTCCTTTACTTTCTACCCGTTGGAGAAATAACAATTTAGTCAGTAATAAAATTTTTCCTTATTTCTTAAATTATGTATCCGATCAAATAACATCACATAAATTAGAAAGGTGTTATTTAATAATTTTATAAAAATATTTTTGAATCATTAATTATGCTGAGTTGTAGTACTTTCGAGTAATTTTCAGATATATAAATATTATTTTTTAAATAATTAAGATACATATCTATACTAAAATTTATAATTAAAATTAAATATTTTGACCCTCATATTCTAAATCCTTCACATAAATTAAAACTGAGGAGTTTATTTTGAATCAAATAGAGTATTAATGAAATTGGGACCGAGGGAGTATAATTTGAATCAAATAGACCACAGCAGACTTCCAAGTTATCAAACAACAAAAAATATATTTTTATTAATGACGGGTCACTTCTGCTTCAATTGTTTAGGTGGTCTACAATCTACATAATCAGTTCAGTCAATTTGTATTTATTTATTAAGATGACCACATCTATATACATGCATTTCCTCTCATTTCTGGTAAATGCAGACTTCATATATCGTCAGTATTTGGCTCATGGATTGCATAGCCAAAGCAAAACATGCACTAGCTTTGTTCTACGACTAACAACTTGTTCAGTGGCCGAAGGAGGACTGGGCATCAGAGATCTCAAGACTTGGAATCTTTCTCTTCTCTCCAAGTGTTTATGGAACATCCACCAAAAGAAAGATTCCCTCTGGATCAGGTGGATCAACCACAAATACCTGAGTAGCGCTGATAATATTTGGACATGGAAGGCTAGGAAAGAAGATTCTCCCTTGATCAAGAGATTGTTGGACATCCGTGACATCATTCTCTCCAGGGAAGGCTCTCATGAGCTCGCATTCACGGCTATGGCAAAGTGGCATGCGGACAGCTCTTGTGGCACGTTTAGTGCCTATGAATATTTCAGGCTGAAAGGCCAACCAATACTATGGGCAAAGGACGTTTGGAATGCTTGTATTATCCCCAAGCAATCTTTCATCTTATGGCTATGTGTTAGGAAGAGGCTGCGCACCAAGGACAGATTGCTCTACATGGACATTGACAGACTATGCCCACTTTGTGGTCATACCGATGAATCACTTGTACATCTCTTTTTTACTTGCCCGGTAAGTAGATACATATGGACGAGTATAAGGAGGTGGCTCGGGATGGCTAGGGCCATGACTACAATTGACAGTGCGTTAAAGTACATCAAGAAGGAAGGGCGTTGTACGGGATGGCAAGCAAAGGCCAAGCGCGTAGCGCTTGCCACTTCGGTTTATCACATCTGGAATGAACGTAATAAGATTATGTTCGATGGGTCTAGACTAGATAGGGAGGCCCTCCTTTTCAAAATCAAGACTAATATCTACAAAATCTTATTTGCTCTTTTCCCGTTATTCTTGGACAATTTTGTATCTTTAGCTGGTGGTTAGCTAACACTGGTTAGGATTAAAACCTCTAGACTACCCGGATTGTGGGACTAGCTAGAGTCTCCCGACCACCCGGGATGTGGGATCGGCGGGAGTATGTCACGCTTTGTATCCCGCGATGGCCCGGATTGTGGGTTGCACGGGAATACCGGTGTCTAGTCTAGGTACCGGGACAGTATCACCCAGCAGCATACGTGACGATGGTGGGGTTTTACCCATGACCAAATAGGTACTCTTCCCTTGACCGTGGGTTTATCCAGATAGGGTTTACCACGACAAGGGTTTAAGGAGGCCCACGGCTGCAACCCTGTGCCTTGGCATAAGGGACTGTCATCGGATTTAGGGCTGGGGTCTTTACCCCTACATATCTTAACACTTTTGGTGCTCTTGACTACCCGGTATGTGGGACTAGCTTGAGCTTATGCTGATGACGAGCCGAATCTAGAGTTGATCTGCCTGGCAGGGACGCCCTAGATTTACATCGTCACTATGGTTGTGGGTACGCTCACAAACATTGTACATTTGATATTTTATACACATTTACCTTTCATCAAAAAAAAAACTTGTTCAGTGGTTACAATTCACATGCATAATTCATGTTACATATTTAGGTCTAGGATTATAACGAGACAGTTTTGCCTTTTAACCTACGACAAGACAAGTACTATATACTAAAGCATGATAAATATGCTTTTTCGATCGATTTAAGGATTGACAATTTACCATATGAAAAAAATGCAAAACACAAACTTAATTAGCTTCTGCGCACGATATATATATTTCATGAATATTTGTTGGTATTCAGGCCGTGGCGGATGTACGTATACCTAACAATCTATGCTTTAACCAAACCCAGTAATTTTAATATGAGGCTTAGACGATATATAGTAAAAGTTACAAAAATCTCAATAAAAAAATATTTTTGTTAACACTCAAAAATAGCTAAGTGTTTAGCCGAATTCAGTGACAATCGAACTATTTCGGAGCCGAATTTACTCCTAGCCCTCGACTACAAGAACTTCATCGGCTACCAATGAATATCAGTTGAGTTGTCAGTTAGAGGTACGACTGGGACCCACTCAGACGCAGACGCCTCAACGACTAAGTCAAAAGAATTTTCAGACCCCCATAAGCGATAATGACCAACGACAGCTAAAAGAAAGGGGCCATTATCCGAGCAAGAGGAGTAGAGGGCGAGAAAATCGGCACCACCTCCCCCATAGTCGGCCATTAAACTTGGTGGGTTACTTGATGGCTGACATGGCGGGCACGTTTGTACAATTTTTTCCTCTTTTTGTACTATAAATAGAACACATTTATGTATATAGACACACACAATCAATCAAACAACTCAAATCTTATCTATCGTTATCTTTTATCCTTTACTTTTACTTTACTCGGTCGTATTCATGTTTCTTACCTCTTAGTTTACTCAGACCACCGTCCTAACGCTTTCTAGAGTAGTTGGGGAACCAATTGCTGGAAATTAGAGTTCCGTTTCCAGCCCAAATCGCTTAAGTTAAGGAATCAATTTGTCTCCCGATTTCATCATCCGATAAAACAGCAAAAGGCAGAATTCGAGGCGAGAACAAATTTGGCACGCCCAATGGGACCATAGGTGAATTAATAGCAAAGTTTGATTCTCCAAGTCATGATCATTCTTGGCGTATGCGCTTAAGGTCCGGTAAGAAAATGAACCTTGAGTCCAGTCCACATCCTAAACAAAATCCTCTCAGAAGGAACAACGAACCAGCATCCTCCGCGGGTATGCCTACATCGGTGGATACCCCTCCACTTCCTCCATCAACCCAAGTTGTGGTAGAATCTAGCCAATCTGAAGGTCCAACCATAATGACCACATCTTTTATTAGACAACAGATTGACTTGGGCATCCACGATATTATGTACCAAGTTTCTAAACAGTTGGCTGACATTGTGAAGCCGATGGTACATAATGAGGTTCAACAAGCGAGAGAGATGGAAACCAACCGAATTCACCCAAGAGAATGTTCGGCTAGTTCTGCCATCCCTCTGACGAGCGGTGTTGTTCCTCAGCCGTATGTGCATCAGCCAGTGCTTACTCAGGCACAGCCGATAGCGCACCTAGGAACACAAGCCCTCTCGCTTGGCAACCAGCACACTGCATGGTCACCGCTGAACCTTGGAGGGCAAAACGTACTACTTGACCAAGCGAGTCTACAGTATGGGCAGATCAACATGGCTCGGATACCAGTTTAGGCTCCAGGATACTTTGGATTGCCGCCCGTTATGTCGTACATTTCTACAAATGGCCCTATGATGCAGGCGAAGAACGTTGCCATCCAAATTGGCAGCTGATGGCCCCTGACAATGACTTAGCTCGGCAATCTAGTGACGTTGTTTATAGCGGAATACCATTCCAACAGTTATTGCCGGTACCCAATCCATACCTTCCAGGAAGTGTAAAATTTCTAAGAACGGCCGACGTCCGAGGTGAGCAGCCATGGAACACAGTTCCACCTTATCCTCAAGCTCCGTTAGCCTTTTTAGGAGCTCAAGTTGCATGCTTTGGTGGCCATACCCAACAACAGTCATGGGGCATTACCCACCTATTGGAAATGGCCAGCAAACCACCTACAACCTTCACAACCATGTCCAACAAAGTGCAGAATGGAGGCCGCCAGTACAGAACGCCTACCAGCCGAATCCAGTAGAGAATCGGCAGGGGACATCACAACTGATAAACCCGGATATTATTGCTAATACCATGCAGAGGTACTTCGGCATCCAACTGAAACCTTTGTAAATGCATGTTTATAAGAAGCCCCATCCCGATTGGGTAGATCGGATAACATCTTTACCGAGGGGCTTCAAAACACCGGAGTTTGCCATCTTCTCTGGCGACGACGGCAAATCCACTATCGAGCACATCGGTAGATTTACTGCCCAATGCGGCGAGGTTGGCCAGAATAAGTATCACAAGTTGCAGTTATTCCCTTTTTCTCTAACGGGAACAACCTTCACATGGTATACCTCTTTGGCTCCTGATTCCGTACAGAGCTGGGTCGACATGGAGGGTTGCTTCCATAATAGGTTCTATTGGCCCTAACCTCAGGTTATCGTGACTGATCTAACGAATCTCAAGCATCGGGTCGATGAATCGGCTGCCGATTTTATTAAGAGATTCAGAAAGAAAGTTAGAAAATGCACCGTACACGTCCCCGTGTCTGAGTGTGCCCACATGATAATCAACAACATGCACCCTCAGTTAAAGGAGAAGCTGGTAGGACAATCTTGCTCTGACCTGAGCCAATTAACCGAAAAGGCTAGCCAAATAGAGCAGTACGTCCAGGAAAAAGAGTGGAGAAGAGCCAGCCAAAATCGAGGCTCCCACTTAGTATCCATAATTGAAGCGGATGAGTTTGACTCAGAGTCAATCGATTGCTCGACAAACGCAATAGTGGCCGAGATTGTTAGGGGTAAGGTTTACTCTTGTCCAGTCTTGAAAGCCGTAAAAGTCAAGGAGATGAGTCCATCCGATGACAGGATCGGTTACTCATTTGACATCACGAAGGCATATAAGATCTTTGATCATCTACTCAAAGATAAGCAGATTCGACTGCTTGATGGTCATATGATTCCGCCTGTCGAGGAACTAAAAGATAAGAAGTACTGTAAGTGGCATAATTCATACAGTCACTCTACTTCTAATTGTGTGATCTTCAGAAAAGCGATCCAAAAGGGCATTAAGGAGGGGAGGTTCAAGCTAGCCGACAAGAGTATCGATGAAATGTCCATTGATACCGACCTTTTTTCCGCTGTACCAATAACTATGGTATCTTTTGCTAAGCCCGATGAGTCAAGGGACACCAAAGGGAAATAACTGATGAAAAGGGTGTGGGTCCCAAAGAAACCTATCGAATGGGAGAAGGCCACAAGGACCTCTGTGTTCAACCGGTTAGGCAACCTACATGACATTCGTGATGACAACCAGCCAGCTAGGAGCAGTTTTCATGGCCGTCCTAAATACTCGAGGGACATTGAACGAGAACTTCATGAACAAACCATAAGGTTCAAAATGGTCCCTATCGACGCCAGGCATAGGCCTGTGGGGCAAGTACGTATGCCAACCAATTGGCAGGCGAGCATGCCTCGAATAGATGAGGAACCACTCTCTAAAGCCAAACAGAGGGTGGTCGAGTTTAACATTAACGAGGGTGTTTCGTCCTTGCGTATCATGGCGAGAAATGAGGACCAGACGAGACCCCGGAGAATGATTAAACCAGCCGCCAACATAGAAGAGGGGAAGTGGTCTATCAATCAGGCTCTCGGAAAAAAAGAGGCACCATCGAAAGTCACATCCAGAACTCATAAAAGAAGGATGCAACGTGCCAAGGCCTTACGTAAGATGCAACAAACATTGCATCTAATTTCCAACACCAAGGCAGTCGAAAATCAGGAGATTCCTGAGTCTGCCGTAGCCGAGGCTATCGAGTGGGCATTAGACTCAGTTGCTTCAGGGGCAATGTCACAAGAAGGAGAGACATCGGGTCAATCAGAGTTGGATGAACAGCCTACCGACAACCCTACAGAGGAACCCCGGCAAGAGAACATGGCCCCATATGGACCTTCAACTGAGGCAAACACACATATCGTGGAGATGATTCAGTTAGAGGATCTTCAGTCGATCCCCATTTATCTCCAAGAAATGGAAGATATGAGCTCATGGTCAGCCAAATTGAATGAAGGAGATTTATTTAGCCAAGATCGGATTGACAAGATGTGGGCAGACATTGAAATGGTCAGCCTAATCCCGTGTGAATTCTAGGCCAGCCGATCCGCGCTGGATAGCCTAGAATGTGATATTTGCGTAGAATATGCAGAATGGGCAATAATAGCCGATACCACGACTAGGGACGCTTTAAGCACTGCGTTTGGTGCACCTACTAAAGAGATGGTTAAACACCTTAAGCTCATCTATATGAAGGCGTACATCAATGACAAAACTATTAGCCGAGTGTTCATCGACATTGAGGTTGTGCTGAATGTGATGCCGCTGCTTACTTTGAAAAGCCTCAACAAAACCAGAGAAGATATCATCCCAACTAACATGAAAATGGCTAGCTTTATGGGAGAGGCTTCTGAAGCATTGGGGATTCTAGTAGCAGAAATCATTATAGGTCCTAAGACGGTCAGGTATGCCTTCTTTATAATAGATGGCAAGCCGTCCTACACTATTCTGCTGGGCAGGGACTGGATTCACACCAATCGATGCATTCCTTCTATCATGCATCAAAAACTCATCTTTTGGGAATGAGACAAGATAGAAATCGTACCAGCGGATGATAACTCATTCTAGCTAGGGGTTCAGAACCTAGAGGTTATCCTCTACTCACCATATGTGGCTCTCATAACTGTCACAGAGCAATATGAAGAAGGATTTTGGGAATCCTATAATCTTACCTCACGAGGGTTTAAAATAAAATAATTATCTGAACCACGGCTTACCTTGGAGGATTTAAATGGTTGAAGAAACCCAAGTTATATGTGATCTGTGGCATCAGCTGACCGCCCTAAGTGCTGAGGCAATGATAGCTGAGGAATCGCAGATGGGGATCCACGACATCGTACTAACGCTTGCGGCTGATGAAGTTGAGCTACCGATGGAACTTGAATCGCCCATAAGAAGGACTATGCCTAGTTTTGAGTCTCAAGATCCTTTGGAAGATATAAACTCGGGAACTGAAGAAATCTCTCGGCTAACACATATTAGTGGTCTGCTGAAGGAAGAAGACAAATAAGGCATAACGGCCCTTCTACTACAATATAAAGACTGCTTCGCATGGGATTATCATGAGATGTCTGGGCTGGTACCTACTTTGGTTGAATATAGATTGTCAATCAAGGAGGGTTTCAAACCCTAAAAACAGCCGCCCAGAAGGTATCACCCAAACTGATGCCTCAAATCAAAGCTGAGATCGAACGACTGCTGAAAGACGGGTTTATCAGAACGGCTAAGTATGTGGAATGGTTGGCAAACGTCGTACCAGTCAAGAAGAATAATGACAAGGTTCGGGTATGTATTGATTACATGAAACTAAATCTAGCCACTCCCAAAGATGAGTACGTCATGTCGATAGCCGACATGCTAGTCGACTCAGCAGCCGCTAACGGTGTATTGACCTTCATGGATGGATACTCTGGCTATAATCAGTTATCGGTAGCCGAGGACGACATTCACAAAACTGCCTTCAGGTATTCAGGAGCATTGGGTATTTATGAGTGGGTAGTTATGCCATTTGGTCTGAAGAACGCTGGTGCCACTTATCAAAGGGCAATGAACACCATCTTCCATGACCTGATAGGCAAGACTATGGAGGTCTATATCGATGATGTAGTAGAAAAGTCTAAGGACTTCAAGGGTCATTTAGCTAATCTTGAACAAGCACTGAAAAGAATGAAGATTCATAATCTCAAAATGAATCTAGCCAAGTGCATGTTCGGAGTATCAGCTGGCAACTTCCTTGTCTTTTTGGTACACAAGAAAAGCATCGAGATAGATCGTAACAAAGCCAAAACAGTAATGGGATCCGCACCACCCAAGACAAAGAAGGAGTTACAAAACTTGTTGGGAAAGATCAATTTCTTAAGGAGGTTCATATCCAACTCGACTGGCAAGATGAAAGCTTTCTCACCTTTACTCAGACTTAAAGAATCAAAAGAGCTAGTATGGAGTCCGGAACAGCAAGAGGCCCTTGATCAAATTAAAATGGCCAAAGCTACTCCCCCCCGTACTGGTGCCTCCCGTGCCAGGAAAGTCATTGAAATTGTATATTTCGGTTGTAGAATTATCCATCGCTTGCTAGCACAGGAGGCCGATGATGGGACTAAAAGAGCGGTTTATTATCTTAGTCGAATGCTCAACGATTCTGAAACTAGATATACTCAATTGGAGAAGATTTGTCTCTCTTTGTTCTATGCTTGCACAAAACTCGAGTATTATCTAATGCCTCACGTTATATACGTTTAGTGCAAAGTTGATATTGTCCGATACTTATTGAACATACCTGTTTTGCAAGGACGATTAATGAAGTGGGCAATCAATCTCACTGTATTTTGTCTCGAGTATAAGCCACTCAGGGCCGTCAAAGGTCAGGCGATAGCCGATTTCTTGGCAGACCACCCCTATGTAGAGGCGGAGGACCCATGCGCCCCCTCTACAACATATATGGACGACGTCCCTTGGACGCTGACTTTTGATGGGCCAAGAACCCAGAAAAGAGTCAAAGTCGGGATAATGATAACTGATCCTAGAGATGAAATATGGAGGTTCTCTTATCGGTTAGATTCTGACCTGACAAATAACAAAGCCGAATATGATGCTCTCATCATAGGACTCAAGCTCCTAGTCTCTATGAAAGCAAAATACATCAATATTCGCGGAGACTCTCAGTTGGTTATCAAGCAGTTGGCTGGGGAATATGACTGCAAGGATCCGAATTTATTGGCCCATCACGAAATGGCTAGCAGGTTACTTAGCAGGTTCACATCATCTACATTAAGTCATATTCCCAGAGGCATGAATGTTGAGGCTAACGACTTAGCGCAAGAAGCTTCTGGCTTTAGGAAGTCGCTACTCACTTTAGAGTATGACGTACTGCCAGCCGAAGTGTTAGTTGTTGATCAAATTGACTCATGGAGGCAGTTACTAATTGACTACCTAAAAGATCCCCCAGTTGCAAGGACTTCAAGGTTAAAAGAAAAGCCTTGAAATATGTGTTCATTGACGATGACCTCTATAAAATGAGCGTGAATGAAGTACTACTCAGGTGCATTGCCAAAGCAGAGGCCTTGAGGGTCATGGGAGAGGTCTATGAACGAGTATGCAGATCACACAGAGCGAGGCCAGCGATGAAGTGGCTAATCCACCACCACGACTATTATTGGCCTACTATCAGTTGATTGCTTCCAGTATGCCAAAGGATGCGAAGAATGTCAGAGACACAGACCAATCTAATGGGTACCAGCCGAGTTGCTGCACTCAATCGTAAAACCTTGGCCCTTTAGAGGATGGGCTATGGACCTCATCGGCAAGATTCACCCACAATCGGCTAAAGGCCACAATTTAATTATCGTGGCTACAGATTACTTCATTAAATGGGTGGAGGCTCAGCCGATGAAGAGGGTTCATCAGACAGATGTCATTCAGTTTATCCAACACCAGATCATATATAGATATGGTATCCCTGAGACGATTACAACTGATCAAGAGACGGTGTTCAATGGTTCTAAAATGGAAGCCTTTGCTCAGAAATTCGGGATCAAAATGATCACATCTTCCTTATTACGCACAGGCGAATGGGCAAGCCGATGCAACCAACAAACTTATTGTGGACACAATTAGTAAGAACGTTGAGGATAAACCAGGAATGTGGCATCTCACTCTGGATGAAGCCGTTTGGGCGATCAGGAATTCTAAATCTATAGCTACCGGGATGACACCTTATCGGCTAACCTATGGCCAAGATGTAGTATTGCCGTTGTAAATTAATGTTAACTCCTTACGGGTGACCAAGCAGAACTCTCTAAGTTTAGAGGAGTATCAACATGTCATGCTAATGGAGCTAGATCAGCTAGATGAAGATCGACTGATGGCCCTAGAGAAAAGCAAAGCCGGTAAACGTAAAATGGCTACAACATACAACAAACATGTTAAGCCTAAGAGGTTTACCGAAAGAGACTTAGTTTGGAAAACCGTTTTGCCGATTGGAATGAAATATCGTAAATTCGGCAAATGATCACCAAATTTGGAAGGACCCTTCATAGTAAGCCAACGGATCGCCGGCAACACATATCGACTAATAAACATGCATGACGAAGAAATAGACAGGAATGTAAATGACAAGTATTTGAAAAAGTACTATCCTTCGATTTTGGGTATGCATGAATAAACGACAGCCACAGACCGGCTGCCTGGTCGCACAAAATAAGCAAATTCCCTCAGACGGGAGATGTATGGCTAAATGGCAGCCACAGACTGGCTGCTTGGTCATAAAATATAAAGCCATTGCTTTCACACGCCTGTGTCGTAAGGTTGGTTGCACTACTCAGGCGAAGAAACGTTATCCCAAGTGGTAAAAGATAATGGCCCATCAAATCTGCGAGGTTTACTCTAAATTTGCTTTAAAATGTCGAGAGCAATGCTGAAGTTAAAGGGTGGGCTATGGATTCCCACATCCAGGTAAACCAAGCACAAAAATAGAGGTGTCGCGCATACCCGAACCCGGCGTTACAGCGAAAATCAAATTTAGACAGTACGGGGGCATCAGAAGGACCCAAGTTCCCCCATTCGGCTACTGTGACTAACTTTACTCGGTCCAAACAACCTGAATAATGAGCGACCTTGGTTGGCCGAGTACGAAGGTTAGCCGAACAGCGGCCGCCGGTGAACCAGTCACAAGTAGAAAGAAAGTCATGGTTTATCAGGCTGAAGTACTGAAACAAGAGAGAATCATCTTGTTCCAGTCTACCATACGGAGTCAGACCAGTTGTTCATCAACGAAGGCCAAGGCGGAGGTCAGGTCACTATCGGCTAGAATAATTTTTCCTAACCTCTGAAATAAAACAGATGAAGCCATGGTTTCCGGCTAAGAAAAGGGCCAAAGATTAGGTGACAAACCTATGGGGGATACCTTTCCTTAAATAACCTTCAGAGGCGCGGCTGGGATTAGTTTATTATTTTCAAAAGCATGACCGAAAATCATCAGAGCCAATTTATGGTAATGAAGACGCCTCGGTTAGAGGGGAAACACATCTCAAAAAGTAATCATTATTGCATGTACTGGAGACGAGATGATTGAAGTGACATGCGCGGCTGTCAGACTGAAACAACGGCTACTTTCGGATACATCAACTCAACAGTCACACTCGAGTTAATGTAGGGGGCAATTGTTAACACTCAAAAATAGCTAAGTGTTTAGCCGAATTCAATGACAGCCGAACTATTCCAGAGTTGAATTTACTCCTAGTCCTCGACTACAAGAACTTCATCGGCTACCAATGAATATCAGTTGAGTTGTCAGTTAGAGGTACGACTGGGACCCACTCAGACGCAGACGCCTCAACGACCAAGTCAAAAGGATTTTCAGACCCCCATAAGCGATAACGACCAACGACAGCTAAAAGAAATGGGTCATTATCCAAGCAAGAGGAGTAGAGGGCAAGAAAATCGACACCACCTCCCCCATAGTCGGCCATTAAACTTGGTGGGTTACTTGATGGCTGACATGGGGGAGGGGGCACGTTTGTACAATTTTTTTTTTCTTTTGTACTATAAATAGAACACATTTCTGTATATGGACACATACAATCAATCAAACAACTCAAATCTTATCTATCTTTATCTTTTATCCCATACTTTATCCTTTACTTTTACTTTACTCAGTTGTATTCATGTTTCTTACCTCTTAGTTTACTCACACCATAGTCCTAACGCTTTCTGGAGTAGTTGGGGAATCTATTGCTGAAAATTAGAGTTCCGTTTCCAGCCCAAATCGCTTAAGTTAAGGAATCAATTTGTCTTCCGATTTCATCAGCCGATAAAACGGCAGAAAGTAGAATTCGGGGCGAGAACAATTTTAAATCCATAATTTTCAAAGTATAATAAATTCAATGCAAAGCCATAAAGATTGAATCATTAATTTAAATTCTCTTATCCACCTCCATATATACGAGACGTCTTTACCGCAAACATCAGCGAACACCAATGTGCAATCATGCACGTACCGTTCATACTTGGTGTTACTACTTACTAGAGGCAGCTATATTAAATACAATATAAGGACAAAGACATTTGCTAATAACATTTTTTGTCATATGTTGGATGTTGTTGCCAAAAGTACTTTTGCAACAACAAAAATTATTGCATGTCGTTGCAATAATCTCCGATGCGAAAAAAATCGCAACAACAAGTTATTTTTTTGTTGCCATTTACGTTTTTAGCAACAATATATTAAATTTTGGTTGTCATTTACGTTTTTATATTGTTGTACAAAATAAAATACACATAACATATGATCCACCATAAAGGGTGAATCATATTTTATGTGTGTTTTTTTGTCAATTCTATACTTTCTTGTAGTGATACTAAGGAGCCATTTGGACATGATTTGAAATCATGAGATGAAATTATGATGATTCGAAGTTGAAGTTTTGTTTGGACATTCAATTTGGATTTCTTAAATTGTATTTTTTCTTATAGACATAAAAAAACCACTACTAGAAAACTCCAATTACATGAGGATTTTCTAGAGAATTTTTAAGCAAGATCTGCAGGTAAAGAAGTTTCCTACAAATTTTCCTGCTAATAAAATTCCGTTGAAAAAAAGCTCGTGGATAATTATTACTTGCGTATTTTTTCCCTGGTTAATTTACTTGGGAATTTTTAATTCCGCATGTAAATTACCTACGATTTTTTTCACAAGAAATATTAAAAATTCGCAAGTAATTTTTGATAAAAATCGTTAAATAAAAGGAATTTTCTTATCATTTTTTCGGCAAATAATTCTGCATGAGAATTTGGAAAGAAATATCAAACATTATAATTATTCCATTTCTCTAGATTTAATTTATTTTCTTTAACTACAAATATTTTCCATTCTATTTTGTATTTATTTTCTTGACTACAATATTTTTTGTTTGTATTTTTATTTTGACGTAATGCTTCTTTTGTTTACAATACCAATTTGTGTTAACAAATTACAATCACACCAGTACCCGACCTTTCTTTTCACTACATATATACCCATTACATCATCCTACCAATACAAATTATGTACTTGACTTCCAAATTCCAATTATTCCATTGAGATGAGACAAAAATAGCAAAAGAAGGTCAGAAAAAAGGTTCTCACTCCATTCACCTTTGTCTAATATTTTCTTCTTGAAGTCTGTTTAAAACAAATATAACTTTCTATATTTAATACTAACTTTTTACATATAATATTATATGCAAAGATATTTTGATACATAACACATTTTTTATTTAACCACAAGATTCAAAAGTATTATTTCATCCGTTTCAAAATATTTATTTTACTTTCATTTTTAGTCCATTTCAAAATAAACGACTCTTAACTTTTTTTACAATTCTTTTATTCTAGCTTTTCACATAACATATTGAAAAAAATAAAATTAAATGATATTTTAATATATTCTATATATTTTTAATTATGTTAAGTTAAAACTACGTTTCGAAACAGAGAAAATACTATTTATTTTTTTAAAGTACTTGTTAAGTTCAACTTAAACAAAGAGATTAAAACGGAGGGAATACAAAGTCAACTAGAATAGTAGTAGTAACATTTCCAACCCATCATTTGTACTGCAAGAGGCTAATTGTGGTTTGTACTACTTCAAACAGTATATGCCACGAAGTTTCACGTCGAATATAAAATGAGAATACGAATTTCTTATACGAATTTAGATAATATTCATAACTAGCTTTTGGGTTGAATTAAGCCCAAATACATTCTTTACAAAAATTCATTCTTTATATGATATCTGAGTCAGGTCCATTTCAATTCTTTGTTCACCGATGATGGCCCCAAATTATATTATCCACACTGAAATTGAGTCGCACGTCGGAGTATTTATATAAACTTGGACAATCTCACCCTATAAGTTATAAGTTATGGGGTTGAGTTAGACCGAGCATTCTTTATCCTGTCTATATTGTTGAGTCTATTATTCCAAATTTCTCCACATTCTCTGGTGAGATTTTCATTTTGTAAAAAGACAAAAAACAAAAACTTGAGCTCTCTTTACATATATACTATTGGGATTGGTGCAGCTGAAAATTCTGCTTTTTCTTGGTAAATTCCTGTAGTAGGAATATTTGATGATGATATATCCTTTATGGGTCTGCATAAAAAGCTCATGTAAAGATTCAATCTATTTGAGCTTTTATATATGTTGTTAATTGATTTGGTTGACAAGTTTGAAGGTAATATTCAAGAAGAAGAGAGCAATAAACTTTTTTTTTAGCTTCCAGGTCAGGTTAGATTTCAGTTAAATCTTCATGTAATTTCCTAAGCCATACATATACTGTTGTATTCTTTTTATATAAGTAGCTAATCTTTAGACTGAAAATGAATGAGAGAAAATGACAAAAATGATCCCTTGTTTTTTAGGGTAGGTTCAAAATAAGCCCTTAAGTATACACTTAAACAGTTTTTGGTCCTTCAACTTTGTCAAAAGTTAACACTTTTAATCTTCCTCAAATATTTACATAACAATGTCGGTTAGATATGACGGGAACTATTGAAAAAAAAATTAGCGAGAACTTGCATTTAGACCTTGTAGTTTCTGCTATTTTTAATTTATTTCAAGAGGATGGTGCAACTTTTTGTAGTGTTTAGTGTAGTATTTTGTTGTTGTATATTTTAGGATTTGATCGGATTTTTTTGATGTTTAGAGTTTAATATTTTTTCAGTTAATCCTCATGTGATTTTCTAAGCCATACATACTGATACTGTTTTTGGGATTGAATTATTTTTATAAGTAGCTAATCTTGAGACTGAAAATGAATGAGAGAAAATGACAAAAATGATACTTTATGTTCGAGGGTAGGTTCAAAATAGTCCATTAAGTATGCACTTACCAGTTTTGGTTCTTCAAGTTTGTCAAAAGTTAACACTTTTAATCTTCATCAAATATTTACCGAACGTTGTATGTTAGATTGGAAACTATGGGAAAAAATGAACTGAGAACTCACGTTTAGATGTATATTTTTTGTTGTTTCTGCTATTTTTTAATTTGTTTCGAGAGTCTGGTGCAACTTTTTGAGGTGTAATTTTTGCTATTGCCTCCATCCCAAAATAAGTTTTGTTCTAGCTCTTTTCACGCCCATTAAAAAAATAATAAATACATGGTTTCATTTACTAAGTTGCCCCTATTTATTAGATGTTTCTTGAGAATTGAGTACAATTAAGAAGAGGTAGTTCTTTAATATAATATTAAAGGTATAGTTGGAAATAATTACTAATTATTGTCTTAAATTCCTAAAGTGACAATAATTTCCGGACAATTTCTTTTGCTAAAACGATACTTATTTTGGGACGGAGGGACTATTTTCTAAAATATTTTTTTAGTGTCTAGTGTAGTTTTTTGTTGTTGCATATTTTAGGATTTGATCGGACCTTCTTAGTGTTTATAGTTCCGCAGTTTCCGTCAAATGTAACAGAAAGAGTTTGGTAAAAATTTGACGGTGACTAAAAGTGTTAACTTTGGCTAACTAAGGACCAAAACTGTTAAGTGCATACTTAAAGGACTATTTTAAACCTACCCTCAAACACAAGGGACCATTTTTGTCATGTTTTCATGGGCTAATTTTGCGACCTCCAACTAATCTTGAGACTGAAAATGAACAGGGGATAATTAGTAGAATGAGAAACATAGACAAGGAAGAAGAAAGGGAAGACAATATGGAAGAATATGTGAAGAGAATTCCACCATGGACTAAACATATAACAATTAGAGGAATTGTAGCAAGTTTAGTGATTGGAATCATTTACAGTGTGATAGTAATGAAGTTGAATCTCACTACTGGACTAGTCCCTAATCTCAATGTCTCAGCTGCTCTTCTTGCCTATGTATTCATCCAAATATGGACTAAGCTTCTTCAAAAGGCCAACTTTGTTTCAACTCCATTCACTAGACAGGAAAATACTATTATTCAGACTTGTGCAGTTGCATGCTATAGTATTTCCGTTGGAGGTATTACTAATGTTGTTTCTTTTACTTTGGTTATCTTTACTATTTGCTGTCCGTACTTTCCTGTCTTCAATATTTGAAATTTCAAGACTTTGCCAAGGAGTTTTAATAAAAAAATTGAGCTAGCACTTATAAAAGTGAACTCGAACTCCATGAAAATGAGTTTGAATTGATAAAATTTGAAAATCTATGAATTTCTCCTTGAGTTTGGACTGAATTCAAACTCCATAAATATTTCCTAGAGTTTGAACGTGTTAATGCTAACCTTGGAAACATTTCCTGGAGTTCCTATATTCCAAGTTGTGCATATATATCACTCAGTCCCTACTTGTGGGATTACACTGGATATACGAGGCATATGTATGCAAAATTTTAAAGATTATTGTGTTTTTAACCTAAGGATGTGAGCGTCCAAACATGTTTTCAAATTAAAAAGTGGTTAAAATTCAATTAATTTTAAAATGCTGGCCAAAGTTTACTTAATGGTTCAAAAAGTGACTATTAATCCATTTCTCCCAAAAAAGGATAACATAAACTAAACGAAGGCAATACATTATCACACAAATTGTTGGACCCTTACTCCTAAAACTTCTATCTTTTCATATGTAACTTTTGAGAAATGTAGTATAATATGTTGAAAGATCTTCGTCATAGCTTTTCTTTTCCTCTTGCATTATTTTTCAAACCTGTTCTGAAAACCGTTTTTCTTGAGCCGAGGGTCTTCGGAAACAACCTTTGTACCCCACAAAGGCAGGTGTAAGGTCTGCGTACACCTCACCCTCCCCAAGCACCACGTGTGGATCACACTGGGTATGTTGTTGTTGTAAACTACTCTCTCTTTCTAGTCCATTTGCACTTTGCTTGAGGTTATTTTCATGTTTAATTAGGTGGCTTTGGATCTTATCTTTTGGGATTGAACAAGAAAACATATGAGCAATCAGGGGCTGATACACAACAAGGCAATATACCAGGGAGCTATAAGGAACCTGGTCTTGATTGGATGATTGGTTTCCTGTTTGTTGTTAGCTTTGTTGGGCTATTAGCTTTAGTTCCACTTAGAAAGGTATGTTCGCTTCTTCACTACCCCTTCCTTGAGTTTTGATACTTGTGAATTCAATGAACCATGATAAGGTGGTTTTGTATATACAATTTTCCACTTGCATACAGGGGCGAAGCTAGAAGTTCGAATACGGGTTAAAAAATTTGTTAAATATACATAAGTATTGAATTGAGAACCCATTATTATCACTTGAAGTCGTCGTTCTAAATTCAGAACCCATAAGGTTGAAATTCTGGCTCCAACACTGCTTGCAGATTCGCAGTGCTAGTTGCTGCCTTGACCGACTCTCTTGAGCATTTATTTATTGATTGATTGATTTTTCTGCAGATCATGATAGTTGACTATAAATTACCTTATCCAAGTGGAACTGCAACTGCTGTTCTTATTAATGGATTTCATACACCTAGGGGAGACAAAATGGCTAAGTATGCATGCAGTGATCAATGTAGATTTGCGAAATTAGCTGAAATATGGAAATGAAAGCTTTAAATTTTTCAGGAAACAAGTCAATGGGTTCCTGAAATTCTTCTCCATTAGTTTCATATGGAGTTTCTTTCAGTGGTTTTATTCTGGTGGAGATCAATGTGGATTTGTAAGCTTCCCCACGCTAGGACTAAAAGCTTGGAAGCAGTCGTATGTGTACTAGATTTCACGCTCTACTGATTCTTTGAATGATTTCTCCGTCATAGTGTAATAATATAACGCAATTGAATTTTGCAGGTTTTATTTTGATTTCAGCATGACTTATGTTGGAGCTGGGATGATTTGCCCCCACCTTGTGAACTTGTCTTTGCTCCTTGGAGCTGTTCTGTCTTGGGGAATCATGTGGCCTCTAATTAGTGAACTGAAAGGATCTTGGTTCCCTGCAACTTTACCGGAGAGCAGCATGAGGAGCCTTAATGGTTACAAGGTTTGTAGGAATGACATCAAATCATTGTATTCTCTAAAGTCTGCAATTTATGACTAGGTCATTGTTGTTGCCACTTTGTTTAAATGTCAACGTCTAGTTTGAGTCAATTTTACTCCTTATATGCAGGTTTTTATCTCCATTGCTCTTATCCTGGGAGATGGCCTTTATAATTTTCTCAGAACACTTTTTTTCACTGCTAGAAGCATATATGCCTCACTGAACAAAAAGAACACAGCATCATGTAAGTTGGAACTGTTATACTATGGCTCTCATGTATTATTTGATAATGTCATTGTTATGAAAAAGGCAAAAACATGTAGTCCACCAAACCACAACTTTGGTCATGAATTTTAAAAGAGGGCAGTCCGGTGCACTAAGCATCCCACATCCACATAGGGTCCTGGGGAAGGACCGCCGAGATCTGTCACCAGTTTCGGTTAGGTGTTTCATGAATTCGTTCTCCCCATTAGGCCTTTATGGCCTTGCCCGTCAGTATGACATTAAGCGGTTTTACACTTTTTGTCGTATTGGGGGAATGGGCTACAAAAGTATTTCTTGTTTATCCACTAAGCGTTCTCGCACGACGGAGTGTGATGTGGGCAACCTACCCTGATGCAAGCATCCGTGGCTGATTCCACGGGTCGAACCTGTGACCTATAGGTCAGATGGAGACAACTTCTATTGTTGCTCCAAAGCTCCCCTTCAACTTTGATCATGAATTTAGAATGTTAAAAGAATCTTGTCTTAGCTAACAGGAATATGGACAACTTTTTCTCCAGCAGGTTCAGATAACAAGAATCAACCGCTTGATGAGCTCCAGGGAAATGAAGTATTCATTAGAGAGAGCATTCCGTTATGGGTAGCTTGTGTTGGGTACATGGTTTTCTCTGTTATCTCCATCATTGTCATCCCACTTATGTTCCCTGCACTGAAGTGGTATTACGTGCTCGTTGCCTACATTCTTGCACCATCTTTGAGCTTCTGCAATGCCTATGGTGCTGGTCTAACTGACATGAACATGGCATACAATTACGGGAAAGTGGCTCTCTTTGTGCTTGCTGCATTATCTGGTAATGATAATGGTGTAGTTGCTGGACTTATCGGCTGTGGACTTATCAAATCCATAGTTTCTATTTCCTCTGACCTGATGCATGATTTCAAGACGGGCCACCTCACCCTTACTTCCCCTCGCTCAATGCTTCTTAGCCAAGCCATTGGGACTGCCATCGGTTGTGTGATAGCACCTCTCACATTTTTCCTCTTCTACAAGGCTTTTGATGTAGGGAACCCTGACGAGTACAAAGCTCCTTATGCTCTAATCTATCGGAACATGGCGGTCTTAGGTGTTGAAGGCTTCTCCGCTCTGCCCCAACATTGTTTGCAGCTCTGTTATGGTTTTTTCGCCTTTGCCATAGTTGCCAACTTGGTGAGAGACATAGCCCCAGAAAGAGTAGGGAAATGGGTTCCTCTCCCAATGGCTATGGCTGTTCCTTTCCTTGTTGGCGCCTACTTTGCAATTGATATGTGTGTGGGCAGTTTGGTTGTATACCTATTCCACAAGTTCAACAGCAACATGGCCAGTTTGATGGTTCCTGCAGTTGCTTCAGGATTGATTTGTGGCGATGGATTATGGATTCTTCCGTCGTCAATACTCGCTTTAGCCAAGGTTAAGCCCCCTATTTGCATGAATTTTTTGGCCTCGTGAAACTTTCTGATGCCCGAAACAAAGATGCTGAAGAGTAGTTGTTGATTTATAAGAGTTGGTACGGATATATGCAAAGAAAGAAGCCACTTTACACCTGATGCAATACCAAAATCTTGAAAGCCATTTCATCTATGCTAAATTATTGTAATAGAGTTAGGAATTGGCTAACATACCCTAGTCGGATGCGGATCAAAGATTTTTAAGTTTATGGATACCCACAATAATCTCAAATTAATTATACAATAATAATTAAATTTATAGTCAAATATTTATAGATATTTAGAGGTGTCTTAACTTTTTGGGTTTCCCACCCACTCTTCGGTACCTGCATTGGGATCCAACTAAATCCAGCTTCGCTGAGAAGTCCTACATTTGGAGTAAAGCGCTCCATACCCGTGGAAGAATGGTGTATCTTAATACATGTACAATGTCCAGGCAAAAACTAGCAGATTCACGTGAACCCATAGAGAAAGGGCAATGAAAGCAACCTATGAATTTGGCTTTAGGAGTTGCTGAACGCCAGCAAGTTATTCAATCCCTTCCATTGAGCTTTGACAAGATAACTCAGAGATACCCTATGATCCATGATTTTCACCCCTTCAATGAAGGCTAGGCCACAACCTCGGCACTCAACTTTTATTGTTTCTCTTATACTCTAAACGCAACTCACTGGTCACGAGTCACTTCACCGATAAAAAAGCAGTACAAAATGGTCGAACTGTCATGGTTTCATCAACTTTCAGCCAGAACTTTACTACCCAAAGGAGAAATTACATTTCTACATAGTAATATATAAATATGGTCAAATAAAGAATACAAGATCAATTTGCAAAAACCTTTATGATAAGAGACATTTAATTCACTGTTTGATAGGTAAAGCTCTCAAGTAAATACCAATTTCATCCGCATAACAAAGCAATAACTTTAGTCTAGTACAACAAAAAACTAGTAAGTACTATAAGCAAGAATCATCTCTTAGCGCGTTTGTTTTTTGCAAAACGTTCACCCTTGTGGCGTCCTCCAAAATCATTAGTAGTCTCAGCAGTATTCTGCTTCTTCAAACCTTTTCTCCCACCAAACCCAAACTTAGAGTCCCTGAATTCCCGGCTTTTCCTCTTTTTGTCGAACCCCTTCCCTCCTTTTCCACCACCAAATGTCGCCTTTCCCCCTGAACGATCTCCAGGAGATACACCAGGTCTCTTCTTATTTGATCTCTGAAAGGGTTTATTAACGTCTCCTCCATCAAAAGCCAAATCTAAACCACCAGCACTTTCTTTATTGAATCCGCTTTGCTGCCTTTGCTTCCTCCACTTTTTAACCGACTCGATCTCTTGCTTCTTCTGCTTAGTCCTTTCTTTCATCTTTTGTGCTTGTACATCCTTGGCAAGTTTCTTGTTATCTCGGGCTTTCCTTCTCTCTTCGGACTCCTCAATCCTTCTCTTCTCAGCTAAGAGTCGGCCTTTAACTTTCTCCATGTGAGTGTCGGTTTTTACCATTTCCGCGTAATAGTCAACGGGCCTCAGGAAGGGTTCATCGGTTGACTGAAAGTTGAGGTACGCTTGGCGTATACCTTCTAACCCTTGCGTGTAGAAAGAGTGTTCCCTCGCCAAGTCATCGTTCACGTCCACCTGTTCTTGCTCCTCCCTATCTATGTTAAGCCTGTGAGTCCAATCCAAATTGTTAGGCCAACTGATATCATTCAGCCTTTCGAGCAAACCCTCCTTATTATATACAGCAGTTTTTGAAGGTTCAGCCAATTTTACAATTTGCTGAGCTTCTTCTTCTGATTCGGATTCGGTTTCTGGGTCGAAATCCTCATTCTCTGGGTTCATCATGGCCAGTTCATTCTCAACCATCATACAACTCGCACTTCCTGATAAGAATAGAGAAAAAATAATATTAGAGACTTAAGAGTTAATAACTAGCTCAAATTATCTGTCACAGGCTCAAATAGAGATGGGTCGGGTAAGGTTGGCATCAAACATAAAACTATCAACAACCAAGTTCTCTAACAGACTAACAATAACTCAAGGAGCCATTCAGCTTCACTAATTCAGATTAAAGGTGGGGGTTTTCAAATTCTTGTTCATAAAAAGGGAATAATTTGTAACCAATGCTTAGCACTAGAAATTTAGAATGCTTCAGCACAATTAACAACAAGAACTACGCCTAAGTCCCAAACAACAAATGAAATTTACAACTTTCAACCCAGAACTAAACACTAACAATACAACAACAAATAATTAAGGTTACCGTAATTCCACCCACCAAAAATCAAAGGAGAAAAAACTTACAGGCCTATCATTTTAACAAACCCATTTCTTTGTTTATTTTTCCTTTTTTCACTCCATTCTTGTAACCCATTGCTCATTCACTAGAATGCTTAAGTAAATGATTGAAATTTACAACTTTCAATCCAGGAGCTGAACACTAACAATACAACAACAAAAATTGAACTTTACAAACTTCAACCAAGGAAACAATACACCAAACAAAAACTTACATTTTCTTTTTGCAATATGTAACAAAAACTTATCTTTTTGACAAACCCATATCTTTTCTTTGTTACTTTTTCCTTTTTTCACTCCATTGGTTATCCACTAGAATGCTTAACTAAGAGATTAAAGTTCACAATTTTCAGTTTCCAATCCAGGAACTAAACACTAACAATACGACACCAAAACTTATATTTTTCATTTGATATGTAACAAAAGCTTATATTCTTAATAAACCCATATCTTTTCTTTGTTCTTTATCCTTTTTTTTCACTCAATATTTGCAGGTATTACTGTCTCAAGCTATTATCACAAGATAAGTAAATAACACTACAAATTAAGCAGTAAAAAACACCAAGAAACACAAAAAAGAATATGATTAAAGTTACATCAATGAAAAATCACTAGAAAATAAGAGAGAGAAAGAAAAAAACTTGCAAAGATTGGAAGAATTCGAAAGAGACTGATAAGAGAGTTCTGAGATTTTGGAAAGAAGGGTTTAGGGTTTTGGTCTTGAATATAAATGGTGGGCCAAAACTTATTAGATTTTGGGCTTGAAGATATTTGGGCTTATGCATTGAAATTCATGAAAATTTGCACAGACAACCTATTTTGCACCATTTAATTGCGTGAATTTTCTGGCAAATGGGTTGGTCTTAAACTTTTACCCTTCAAATAGGCCGGTCTTTAATCTTCACCTTTCAAAATCGAACGTATGGATAGAAGGGATAAGTTCTTTTAAGTGCATGAACATAACTTGTTAATATTATAATGCAAAAATATAAACTCATGATCCGCGAAAAATTAATTTGAGGGACAAAAATTAAAGACCAGCACAAAAAAGCAGTAAAAGTGCACGATCCATTTTGCACAACGCCGTTTAAGGCACAATTACTTTTTCAAAAAATTTGCGTCCATAACCAATTAAAGCTTTCAGAATAACATCACAATCATCCAAGTTTGAAAAAAGTTTGTGGAATTTCAAATATGAAATTTCAGTTTAATTCAGGTGGATGTTGCTGGAAAAGTTTTAAAATATTAGTAGGAATAAAGATTAGTAGTTCAAATTTGAGAATAACTACTTTTAGTTTTGACAATAATGCCTAAAGTTTGGCTGCTAAACTTCAAACAAGAATGTCTGAAGTTTTCTATGCCAAATTGCAAACACGATTTTTTGCAACTTTAATTGCATATGCCTAAATTTGGTTCTAAGATCGCGAAACATGCAAATTTTTATATATTGCGACCATAACTTAAATAGTGATCACAAAATTGACGATATGTATACTTGCCCGAAATGTACAAGGCCCTGGCAAAGGCTTAGATTTTATAAATCGTATTCTAACTGTTTTTAATGTTTATTGT
Source organism: Anisodus acutangulus (assembly GCA_029783415.1). Classification (NCBI taxonomy): domain Eukaryota; kingdom Viridiplantae; phylum Streptophyta; class Magnoliopsida; order Solanales; family Solanaceae; genus Anisodus; species Anisodus acutangulus. The sequence goes on along the minus strand of CM056489.1, from coordinate 752,213 downwards.
ACATGTATATGGTGTTCATCGACCTAGACAAGGCATATGATAAAATCACAAGGGATGTTCTATGGAGATGATTTGAGGTTAGAGGTGTTCATATGGCGTACACTAGGGTAATCAAGGACACGTACGATGGACTCAAGATCCGATAAGGACAGAGAGAGGAGACTCAGAGTACTTTCCAGTTATGGTGGGGTTGCATCAGGGATCAGCTCTTGGCCCATTTCTATTTACCTTATTGATGGATGTACTAATGCGACATATTCAGGGTGAGGTGTCATGGTGTATGTTATTTATGGATGACATAGTTCTGATCGACAAACCCGCGGTGGAGTTAACGCTAAACTGGAGATTTTGAGACAGACCCTGGAGTCTAAAGGGTTCAGGTTGAGCAAGACCAGGATAAAATACTTAGAGTGCAAGTTCAGTTATGTGACACATAAGGCTGGTGTGGAAGTGAGACTTGATGCACAAATCATCTAAAAAAGATGAAGTTTTAAGTATCTTAGGTCTATTATTCAAGGAAATTGTGTCACACCCCAACCTTGGGAAATATGGCCAGCACCTAGCACCTAAATGACCCGAGTGTACCACATGAATATCATAACCTTAATGCATAATCATCTCGGCCGACAAGACCTCTGAATGACAATAGGATAGAAGTCTGAACTGAATAACTTGTAACATAAGGTAGCCATCCAACAAATATATACATATAACGGGGCCGACAAGGCCCTAACAAGAGTATCAATATCTAATCGGAAGGCCAACAAGGCCGTACAAAACAACTATACAAAGACCATCAATCTGCAAGCCTTTAAATGTACTATCATACGTCATCAGGTCAGAACATGGCCCCGACATACCCAAAATGACTATATACATAAGAAGTATAGTCTACCACTCTCTAGACAAGAACTCTGAAAATAGAGGAGTGTGACGACCAACTGCTGAGATGTACAACCTACAGTGGAGGTACGTCAGTCTGTCTACCTGCGGGCATAAAATGCAGCGCCCTAGCAATGGGAACATCAGTACGAAAGAATGTACTGAATATATAGCAAATGTAAACAAGGCAACAATAAGTGGAGAGATACAAAAAATACCACCTGAAACTCATAAGTGTCACAATGGACCCAACCACTTATATGTGATATATAATCGCGTATATAACACTGTGGGCAATATTGTATACGGTATATCATGTATATAATGCTTTAGGCCTATATGGGAAATATCATCAGTGTCATATATGTATAAGTTGCGTATATATCCCCATAGGCCTCTAAGGGCAGTATCAATACATAGTATATGCATATAAGGATCATCTGAATACATATGACATACTCTTCAACTCGTCGGAGTGACGTAAGGTCATTACACCCCCGACTCTCTTTATGCGGATTACATATTACCTCTTACTTTGATGTGATTAACAAGAAAAAGGGAACTTACTATCATTAACTCTTTAACATAGCGTTAATGAAATTTGTGTTAATAAAGTGAAAACGATAGTGTCAAGAGTGAAACGTACTCCTGACGAGGCATAGATAAGGTGCAATAATTCATCAACAAACTGGAACACAAGTAGCTTCTTTAATAATTGGAGATAGAGTTCTTATTATAAAATGTTATGGGGTTGTCATTTATGAAATCGATCATGACAATAAGGAGAAAAGTAAGCCCTACATACCTCGTCTTTGAAGTTATATGGGTCCCACGAGTCCCGTCACGCCCTATGAACGACTATCTACAACGTATGAATGATTCGTATCAATAACAGATTCATAGCGTATAAGAAGATTCATTTAGACATTTCATCGAGCAACTTGCGTGCATAAGTTTGTAAGATCATTCGTAGCTTAAACTCTACACATAACATCACAACAATATTCATTACTACTCCTACTTATCACCATAACTCCATAAATAACTCCACAACTTCATATAGTACCCTCAAATCATACAAAATAGCCCACAACAACAAGACATAACTTTAAGATCCATAAACACTTGTTCCTTAAGAAGTCTTCAACAACTCCTATATCAAGCACTCTTATAATCTTAAGAATATGACAGAGGAGATAAAACTTACCTTAAACCTCAAGAAATGCTTCAATTCCAAGCTTACTTCACCACCAAGTTTTCTCTAAAATCGTTAGAACAAGGAAGGAGATGATCTAGCGATGTTCACGAGATTTCCCATGTCGGATTTACGTGATTTATCTTTGATTTCACCGTAATTCTCTCGGAATTACTTAGAGAGAGTATTAGAGCTGCTTAGGGTTTTAAAATGAAGTGAAATGAAGCTTTGGTCGAATGCGGGTCCTATTTATAAGAAAAAAGAAAGTCGACAGGTCATGCGAGTGCTTCTCGCAGAATATGTACTGAGCCCTAACATTATTTGTCAAATCCTGCTACTCTCCTGCGTCTCGTAGGAACTTCGTGCGAGTCACATGTTGTGCCCCGCAATTCACAGAGGGCTCCGAGAGGCGACATATTATCAAACTTTTGTCAAAACCTATTTCTATTGATCTGATAAGTCTTAAACCTTCCCGAAAATTACTCAATACATCCATAAACCTTTATAAACCTCTTGGAGGGACCCTACCACCTCCGGGCCCATGTTATGGCAACAATGATACACAAAAACATGAGGTGTAACAAATTGGGAGATTGATGATGATGTCACATTTCGTATTGGTGCAGAGTGGATGAAGTGGAGGCTCGCATTCGGAGTCTTGTGTGATAAGAAGGTGTCACCAAGACTTAAAGAAAGTTTTACAAAGTGGTGGTTAGACCAATAATGTTGTATAAGAGAGTGTTGGCCAGTAAAAAACTACCACGTTTAAAAGCTGAAAGTTGTAGAAATACGGATGTTGCGGTGGATGTGTGGGCATACTAGGAGAGATGGAATTAAGAATGAAGATATTATGGACAAGGTGGCATGACCTTAGTGGAGGATAAGATGCAAAAAACGGACAGAGATAGTTTGGACATATGAAGAGGAAATGCACGGATACCCTAGTGCGGAGGTGTGATATGGATGGTTTCAGAAGAGGTAGACCGAAAAAGTATTAGGGATAGAGATGGCAGTGGATCCTGGACCCGGTCCGGATCCGGTGGATCCAGATCCGTTTTATAGGATATGGATCTTCAAAATTTGGACTCGACGGATCCTGATCAGAACCGGATCTGGATCTGGATCTTGTATTTGAGATTCGTATCTGGTCCAGATCCGACCTGTGGATCCATTTTTTATTAAATATATTAATAACCTGAAATATATTTTTATAAGTATTTTCTTAAAATTGCTAACCACATCCTTGCAAGTTAATTCTCAAAACAAGTTTAATGTATCCCCGCGTTAACTCAAAAACCAAAAAATAAAGAGGTAACTTCGATAATAAAATCAATGTTATATTAGTGAATGACTAACATCTCCATAGACAAGTAGTTAAAATTATATTCACTTCATTTGTGAAGATTCCAAGCACATGCAAGTTCTGCATTGTGGAAATACTAATCAGCATTTTCCACAACTATTGTCATTGTCCAACATTTTCAATTAATAGCTCACAATTAAAACGAGACAACGAACAAAATATCTCATATGAACATTTCAAAATTGAAACACATTAAACTGTTAGCTAAGTAAAATCGTTTGTCAGTTCAAGAAAAATTTCTTAGCAAGGTTGTATTCTTAGCAAGGCAAATTTTTTTACATGTGGATCCAGATCCGATCTGTGGATCCGGTGGATCTGATGGATCCGGATTTGGATCTAATTTTTATGAACCCGATAGATCTGAATTCAGGTATAAAAAACGGATCTGGATCTGGATCTAGTAGGATCATATCCAGATCCTATCCGTTGCCATCCCTAATTAGGGAGAGGTGATTAGATAGGACATGACATTGTACCAATTTGGGTCCGGAGGATTTAATCCAAGTGTGTGTATCACGGCTTCAATGTCGGTTAGAGTGGGACCCACTGCATGGTGGGCCTGCGGAGACCGAGGCCCAATCACACTTGCTTGCTACCTCGACCCATCATTATGTCGGAAACCATTGGGCAGTTGCGAACTGTTAGGCCTGAAGGGCTGGCCGGCCCCCTGCCATGGTACGAAGGTCCCGAAAAATATGGGTTGTTGGGCCACTGCCCATTGGCCCAGCCCCACTGCCAGGGGGCACATGGGTGGAACCAGTGGGACTGCAGCCCACTGCCACCTTGTCGTGCACCGCCGCCATTGATCTGGCCACCTCCCGGAACCACCGTGTTTGCCCCCGCAGTTTTTGCCATTATTTTTCCGAGTATTCTTGTTGCCACCGTGAGCACTGTTTTGGCCCTAATTATCAATAAAACCTGAAGAATTAGTAGATGACGTCAACATAACCACGAGACTAGCGCCGGTAACCGCCTTTTGGGCCAAGTCGGCTTCTTCAACCTATTGCAATAAGCCGAAACGTTCGGGAAATCTTTCATGCTGACATGGGAGAATTCATGTTCAAGAGTAACAACTTTAGAATTTTGATTATCTTGGAATATATCACGTATTCTATCCCAAGTAGCCTTCGCCGTAGCGTCAGACTCAATAATCGTTTGCAATAGGTCAGTAGATATAGTGGAGTAAATCCACTGAAGAACGGTAGCATCAAGGGTTGTCCATAACTTAGGATCATCATCGGGTTTAGGCACCTCCGTATCAGCAGGAGCTGCGGGGATAATGTGATGGAGGACTTGATGCGAGCGTACGTGAACTTTGAACAGTTCGGCTCACGTCGCATATTGGACGTTTTCTATTTTAAGAACGATAAGGATGTGGTTCTTGATGTTAGAAATGGTAAGGGCATGGTGAAACGTGTTCTTAGCCATATTAGCAACGCAAGACGTGATGGAGGGATTTGAAAAAGAAATTTGGGAAGGGAATTTGCACGAAAATCGAGAGTATTGGCTCGGATTTCGATGCACGAAGAAGAGAAATTTGGGAGAGAAATTATTGACCTAGACTTCTGATACCATTAAAGAAATAATCCCTTGATTATTCTCATTAATGAAAGAGTATTTGTACAATTTACAATTTCCATAATAGAAAAATCCTATTCCTATTATACTTCCAAAACCTTATTCTACTTGTACAATAATTATACAATTATGGTAAGTATACAACTCTAATTTAATTACAGCTAATCTACCAAAAATAGAGCCATTAATTCGTGATATACATGGTATGGATATACCGTGTATACCACGGAATTTACAGCCCATAAACAACGAATATACAACCCACTGCCCGTGATATACACGGTGTATATCATGTGTATATCACGAGTATTTATCAAGCCCATTGGACTAACATGAACAAAATCTAAAAAGTGATCTAACAGACAAGTGCAAACAATCTATATTAGGCTAGAAAGACGATACTCATAGAAAGATACTATAAAGCAAATGGTAATCAGTGTATTTAATAAACAGTGGAAGAGAAATACAACAAGAAAATTTTCCAATCTTCTTCTCATTTACATTTTGCCTTGTAACACGACTTTCTAGTGTTTTAATTGTAATCAGTGTAATATTCACACCCATCACCAGAAAATGTACCTAAAAGGAGCCACTTTTTGGACATCACTTTTTCCCCCAATTATTGGTAAGAAGTTACTACTAAAAAAAACACAAATTCTCAAGAAAGGTACATCGAAAATTGGCTCGTTATAATTTTTTCGATAAAATTAAGTAAGATATCACTGAAATAAAAATAAGTGAGAATGATTAAATACAATCAATATAACTCATAATTTTTGGTGTCAAGATGGAGGATGAAATCTTGTTTAACAAGCAAAGAAGAACTTTTTTTATTTGTTGTTTTATCATTTAGTCAAGGCAAAAGAATCTCTCTTTTTTTTGAGATTCTTAATAATATTATCCATGTACAATACCAGAATTCTATGATTACATAATATGGAAGTGGACATATATAAAAGTACACTCTAATTATTAAATCTACTCTATTTATGTCAATCATTTGTTTATTATTAACCATTCGTCCAAACTAATAAAGAAATGCTTATCCAATATCTTATCTTTTTTGTTTGTTTGTTTTAAATAAATCAACTAGCGCCAATATTTGCTCTCAAGGTTTCAATTTTTATTTAAAAAAAATAACAGCAACGATGAATATGAGGTTTGAAGTTGGAAAACTAGCATTGTACATAAGCAACTGATAAGGTATTATATATTATTAATTATATTATCGTCAAGTTTCTCACTATTATTTTCATCATCAATTGGTAATTTTATTATCAAAATGTTCCCTTATATGTTTCTTTTTTGTTCAAATTGGCTAAAGATTGCTCTTGTAAAGCTCACTGCAGACATCTGGTCGTGGCACTCAATAGATATGTTCTTTGCGAAACTTGGCTTAAATAAATATCTCATGGGAATGAAAATAAAAAAATAGAATTCATATAAGATCCGACTTCATAATTCAACTGTCAAAACACATTTTGAATTAAATTAATGCCCAAGGAACAATGCATTAAGGCTCAGGAGTCTTGGCATGGCTTGAATGGATTGGGAAAAAGTGAAGAATACCTTGTTAGTTGGGTTTGGACCATGACAGAGTGGTATCAAAGTTACTATATCTCATAATATGGTGGTAAGATAAACCTCAATGAGGATATTGAATCCCTAAAGACAGCTAACAATTGAAGTTGAAAGGTGATCTGCCATGAAACTTAGCTTAGATAAATTCCACATCGAAATAAGAGGAAAATTAGAGGTCATAATAAGTCAATTTCAGAATTCTACTGTCGAGAAGCATTTTGGATTTCGATTTTGAACTAGGCCGAATGTCTATTTTCTTAATATGTTATCAAAATACCCATTTCAATTCTTGATTTAGCTGATGTGGGATTCTCATGTTATATTATTCACACTATAGATGTCCAACCCTGAACATGCCTAAGGTATTAGAGTCTCACATCAATGTAAAATAGGATTGTCTGTAGAGGCGGATCCTGAAAATTTAATGGGCTCAACATTTAAGATTTTTAACCTTGAACTCGTTGTAATGTTAAAATTATAGGTGCATGTCTAATATTTGCTAAGATTTGTTGAGAATCGGTAGCCGAAAGGCTACGTCCTCCCTTAATTATTTGTCTCCTCATATAATCTTGGATGTGCAAGGTCAGTTTCTTTTTATAATAATTCGAATATCTTTTTCTGAAGGAAAATATAATCAATCTAGAACACATTGTTCTCCCCAAAATTCTTCATATTTGTTTTACTAGTCAACAATATAATCACATGTATTAAATACGAACTTTACCGCTTTCACAGTCTAAAGTCGTACCTGAGTTATAGAATTAATTGTTCCAACGAACAAAAACTCCACAAATGTTCTTCACCAAAGAAGAGAGTTTTTCTTTGTTGGAGTTGGAAAGAGGGAAGCATTAGGAGGAGAAGAAATCTGCAAAATTAATATAAGATTTCTCCTAATAGAAGTCTATTTATAATTCTCAAAGTGACACAATTATTCAGAAATTTTTCCAATAGTTGTAACTCTTTTTTTTTTCTATTAATATTATAATAAATATATAACTCATATATATTTATATATTCAGATATATATCTGGGGTGATCCAATTCAATTTCCAATACTTTCCCTGCTAGACTATTCCTTTAAGGACAAAGAAGGAATGTTTTCAAATTTGGAATAGTATGTCAAATATACCATCGCCCTCCATGAGACTTGAAGTATATTTCCATGGTCTATTTTTTTTCTCTCTTTCTGATTTTGAATATCCTCTTTTTTCTTCTTTTCATTAGCTTGGTATTCACATTAGAGTCCTGACAAATTGAGAGTCGTGTCGCATAACACTCATTTAAGGAGGAAGTATTTTCTACCATATTTTTTTTCATATCCAAAGCTAACATTTGAGGCCTCTAATTAAAAATGGAGAGATCATATCCATCACAACACGAACCCGATGCGTAATATCCTCTTAAAACTCCTCTTAAGCATATTATGATACAAAAAAATTCAAATTTTCACATGTTAAATGAGAACCAAAAGCCGTCAGAAGCTTTGACCCTTTTGACTGTTAATTAGTTAGGTTAACAAAATCCTAAAAACAATCCAGTGAACTTTTCCATATTAATAATTTGTGTTTGAAATTGAAACAGAAGTACAAGTTTGACCCTTTTGAAAGCCGCTTAAAACCACAAATGATACTCGTGATTGTTCTTAGTACATTGACCAAATTGACTTTCAATTCTTCTATTTTATTTCATACATAGCAAAACATAGGTAGTGTCATGATCTAATGGTAAAAATTGTTTGGAATGAATATTTACACCAATTCAATGAATATGTTATTATATCAATATTCTCATATAATGGTAAAATTAAGAATTTCACTAAAGGAAAATCAATTATATATATATATATATATATATATATATATATATATATATATAAATATAAAGTAACATTCGACCTATATAATTTTCGGCATATATACATATCTTTTATATATACACAATATTTATAATTTTTCGATAAAAGTGTTGGAAATTTACTAATGTGGAATTAAGTTTATCCATTATTTATGACTCGAACAATTGGGGCCCCGCACGTCAGAAATGTCGATGTTTGAGGTATAGAATGATAGGATGATATTGGACACTCAGTCGTACAAAGCCTACGGGCGACTGGAGTGGGCCAGAGTTTCCAGGTCTTAAATGATCTAAAGGCCAGAAGAAAGGCAGAAAAGTAATGGACAACTAGTGAGGTGGGCCAGAAGTTTCAGGTCTTAAATAATCTGAAGGCCAGAAGAAAGGCAGAAAAGTAATGGACACCTAGTGAGGTGGGCCAGAGTTTCCAGGTCTTAAATGATCTGAAGGCCAAAAGAAAGGCAGAAAAAAATTGGACACTCAGTCTGCCAAAGCAACTGAAGTGAGCCAGAGTATCTAGATCATATATGATCCGGTTACGCCCTAACCACGGGCAATAGGTTGTTCATGTGAAGCAACGCCACCTCTAAAGTAGAAGGGGTTGAAGAAGTTGTCCTCAATAGGACTTCATGGAATGGGATCACTCTAAAAAGAGATGATACATGTCCCAAACTTGTTTTAAGGGACGTTGTTGGTCAAGCTGGCTTGAGACTAGTCCAACATGTATGTAATAACTAAGAATGGTACAGTATGTTTGTAGCTAAATGAATTATATAATTGTAATCCGTGCATAGATGCCATCATAGATTAAGACACGTTAAATAGAAAGTCATTCAAAACTTAACAAAGTTGAGATTGTTGCATTCTGTCGACATAAACCCTCAAAATAAATGTGAGGTAGGCGAAGAGGCAAAATCACCTTTCCAAGTTCCGTCAAAGGAATAACGAAAGAAGCACCGCTCCTCTAGAACTTAGTCACACCTACATGGGTGATTTGAAGTTTATACAAAATAGAGGGGGGAGACAAGTACTTTGTGACATTCATTGATGATGGTACAACGTATTGTATCATTTGTTTGTTGAAAAGCAAAGATGAAGTTGTTGAAGCGGATAAGCACTACAAAGCAGAAGTTGAAAATCAACTAAGCCTACGGATTGAGGAATTCGTAGTGATAGAGGGGGAGAATGTGAAACATCGTTCATTAAACGACTGCTCATTACTCACTTCAGTCCAACGGTGTTAGCCAAGCGCAAAGGCGTACGCCCAAAAATATGTGGGGCAAGACGATCCTTACCGCTAATGCGATTCTCAACAGAACTACGCATAAGGATAACCCTCTGTGTGAAACATGGAAATAACCCCACCTACAAATGTTGTGATGTGGGGTGACTTGGTAGAGGTTGGAATACCGAAGCAGGTCTAGTTGGACCTAAGACTGTAGATTGCATATCCACTAGATCTGTAAATAACAGTAGTGCTTATCGCCTCTTGGTGTCAAAGAATGCTGAATTCTTTGAGGATAACTTTCCTTGAGAAGGAAAAAAAAGTAATTGCTCGAGGTTAGCAAGAACTCGCGAGTGCCTGATTGTCCGGAACCAGACGTTCCAGATCTACATGACTCAGAAGTTGCTGACTATCCGGAACTTAATATTCCAGATCTACAGAACTCAGAGATTCTAGATGTTGAACCGAGACGGAGCAAAGAGGGGACAAAGACTTGTTCCAGGACTTCTAGCTTGTATGGTTGAGAACGAACCATGGACAATTAACAAAGAATTGTCATCTCCAGAAGCGCTGCTTTGGAAAGAAGCTACAAAGAGAGAAATAGATTCCATCATATAGAACCATACTTGTATAATGGTTTATCTCCCTCCAGGAAAAGAACCTTTGGGTTGTAAAAGTGGATACTCAAAATTGAGTACAAAGTAGATAGATCTACTGACGAGTATAAGGCCTCTGCTACTTGTACATGTGCTCCCCTGTGAATAGCTTAACATCCAGGGCCATTGCAGTCTTGCGTGACATGGATGTTGAAACAACCTTCCTAATCGAAGAGTTGGAAAGGGAGGATCAGAGTTGGTTTGTTGGACTATTGGGCTTCTTCGTGTACTTTCATTTTGGTCCTTGAAGTTTCAGATAAAACAGAAATAATGAATCTGACAACAGAAACATTGACTCTGAAGTTAGAAAGCCAACCGTTGGAAAAACCAACAGTCTGAAAGTGGAAGTCATATTGAAATAAAAGTCTCAATATGAAAGATATGAGTATCACAGATGACATCTTAGGAATTGGGATTTCTAAGACATCTAACAGACTGGTATAACTCCAAACTCAGTTGTGAGATAGTTGACACTATCGTTGAAGCCACCAATGGATATGAATCATAGAACTGATTGGAATCTTGGTGCACCTATATACACGGAGCGATATGTGCAGGTCACATGTAGCTCAATGTATTGTACACACTACAATCGACCTAGTATTGGCCTACAAAGCAGATCAATTGAACTAAGGTTCACTCGTGATTCTGGAAATGATCAATAGAAGGCGTTAAGTCGGATATGACGATATCTGAAATATTCGCTTATCTACGGATTATGGTATTCTGGATGTCCAGCGGTTCTGGGAGAACACAGCGATGCAAACTGGACATCAGATATGAAGAACACCAAAGCCACAAGTAGATGCGTATGTTATGTCTTGGAAAATCCTCTAAGCAAACTTGCATCAGCCGATTCATGATGGAATCAGAGTTTATCGCTTTAAACAAAATATGAAAGAAGTTGAGTAACTTCACGACTCCTTAGATAACGTCCTTTATTGGGAGAAACCCGTGCCTTCAGCAGTTATACACTGTGGCTAGCCGGTCGGCTTCAGGAAGGGCACGGATGATGGCGTCTGGACATATCTGTCGGATCTGTCAGAGACATAAGACCGTATGGCAGTTGATCATCATGGGTGTCACTTCCTTGATTACTAATCAAAGGATATATCAGACCTTTTAACTAAGGGACTACCAGAAGATCAAGCGTTCTGCCTATCTAGGGGAATGGGCTTAAAACCCAAAGAATACGAACCTTTGCGGTGGTAACCCAACCATACTGATCGGAGATCCCAAGAATTTGGTTCAATGGAAAAACTAAGCTGCAAAAGGTTCAGTTGAGCGCTTAGATGGAAGCAAGAGCACGTTGGATTATGATTTCTGTAAAGAAACGTAAATCCAAAGTCGTTCCCGCTATAGACATTAAAGTGCTACATGCATGATGGGTAAATGTTAAGCTTCCAAACCTTTAACGATCCTCAAACGGTTGAGGTTAAGGTTGGGGAAACTTTTAATGATTCCTAACACTTGTGAAGTGGGGTATAGCAGGATACCTTGTAGGAGATCACCTATTTAAGTGCGAGGACAAGCCGCCTCGAGTGAACGCACTTAAGAATCCAAGTGTGTCCATGACCACAACAGACATAACAATAAGAAGAAACGAATAAAGTGGAGGTATTTTGTTGGTACCGTTGTCTTGGCTTACATTAAACACTGACGGTTCAAGACACCACGTTCACCGCTCAGTAAGTAAGTCCGATGGTATTCAACTAAGGAAGGTTCAAAGCGGAAGCTACCTCTTATCTTGTCGCTGAACGATTGCTGAAAGTAGGCACATTGTGTGTGCCAAAATCTATTTCAAGAGGGGATTGTTGGAAATTTACTAATGTGGAATTAAATTTATCCCATTATTTATGACTGGAACAATTGGGGCCCCGCACGTCGGAAATATCGTTTCCACACACGTGCAATCTTAGTGCCAAGTATCATAAATTTCGTTAATGAAAGAGATATTGGTACGCAAGTGAAATGTTTGAGGCATAGAATGATGGACGACCTGTAACAAATGTTCCACGTTGGTAAACGAAGGAAGGATTGTGCGAGATGTAAGATGGAACGGGTCGGAAAGGGCCGCAAAGCCGAGAAGGGTCGTGGCGCCTCCCGGACTGTGCCACAGCGCCGCGGTGCTAATTCCATGTTTGGCATTCTGGAGCCGCGGCGCTAAATGCTGCGGCGCCACGGCACTTCCCAAGTAGTGTTTGCTCGATGAAATCCCAAAGGTTTGGCTGTTGAGATGGTTTCAATGGCATTGAATCCACCCAATAATGGTTACTTGGACCATTATATTGTTGCATTACTTGGGGGTTAAATCTCATCCATTACATGGCAATTGAATGCCATTATGGGGCATTTGAAAGGCCATCTTGCACACCTATAAATTGAGGCCTTTGGCTCAATTTTATAGAGGAAAAAAGCACCCTTAAAATACATACAAGTATACAACACCACAAAGAGATCAGTTTTCCTGATAAATAATACTTCTCTTAGCAATCTTCATTGTTCGTATTCTTCGCTGGGATCATTTGTGTAGGCTTTGCACATTTGATAGTTTGTTGTTTCATCTTGGGAGACTATTGTCCACACTTCCGTAAAGCCTATATACGGGGGCAATCTTGTCTTAAAGACAGAGAGTCATCTCTCGACTCAGCCGGTGGTGTTGTGATGATCTAATTGGTTGCTAAGTGTTTCGGGTGTGAACTAGAATCTCAAAGAACTCTAACCGTTCGGATTCTCAGCGGATCTACAAGCCACAAGTGTAGTAGTTCATGTTCTTGTATTTCCGAGTACAAGATCCATATTTGAAGTTCCAATTCAAGATCAATATATTGACAACTTGTTGTTGTAATATTTGTTGTTTATCATTTCGATCACTGTAATAGTTATTTACTATTTTCGTATGTGCTTTACATATCCAACAAAAAGATATTCAACAAACCCCACTCTTCAGTCTACATAGTAAAGTCATTATTATCACTAAGTCGAAGTCATAATTATTCATCAAAGATCTTATTTCTTAAATCTTCTGTCCAATTAATACCATTATATGAAATAAAATAAACGGATTAATAAACTCGGAACCCTTCTGGTGTATGGCTTATCATTTCGTGGACTTTAAAGATACAATTATGATAACTGTAATAACAGGAAAAAGAAAAAAAATAGATATTATAGAGGGGTAATTCTACAAAGAGTGTAATGTTAAGATGGTTGTTGTTGCTATAGGTAAAAAAACGGTTATAAAGAAGTAAAATATAACATAAAAATTGATTCAAAAAAATTGACTGTTATATAGAGGTATTGTTATTTGAGGATGTTGTTATAGAGAAGTTTGACTGTATGTATATAGATGACATATAAGTGAGGAAATACTAAAATTTCTAGGGGTCATTATTAAATATTATATATTTTTTTGGTCCAAAATATTTATATTGTTTAAGGAAAAAATTAAAGCCTAGATTTTGTATATTTAGTAGTGCCAGATACACGGTTGAAGTTACATGTTCGACATAACACAATATTTTTGGCGCATATTTTATATTTGTGTTAAATTTGTTTAATAAGAATAAATCATTTATTCAGAACCTAGTAAAACAAAATAATTGTGATTCAGAACTCATAAACTTAAAATCTTGGATCTGTCTCTATGTGAGGGAGAAGTTCAATAGAAAAAACTTATAGTACTATTCTTTTACTTTTACGTATTATTTTGATAAACAAAAATAAATTATTAGCTACACCATGACAAAAAAAGCTTTGTCAATAATGCTAAAATTTAGAAAAAACGTTGAAAGAAAATATTTTATTAATTAGTCATTTTAGAATAGCTTTAACCAGAGATAATGTTCAAAGTCATAGCGCCGTCGCCGGCGCAACCGGGCTGTCCAAACGTGCGCGGAAATAAAACATTTTGACCAGTTTGCCCCTCATAATGTTGGAGTAAAAAATACACTTGATGATTTCATGGTAAAAGTCAGTATAAGAGAAACTACAAGGTTAAAAAAAAAATAGCTCGGTGCATTAAGCTTCCGATATCTGTGGGATCCGGGAAAGGGCCGCATAAGGTAGGACCTGAAGAAAGTAGGGTCGCAGGTCTTACCCCTACCTCGTGGAAGTAGAGAGGTTACTTCCGAAAGACCCTTGGCAAGTAATAAACTATAGGGTTATTTCTAGAATAAAAAAAACATTTTTCGATAATGTTCGAAAGGAAAAAAAGTCGATTTTTAAAGTTGTTTTTTTGTGTTAGAAATATTAGGAAAGAGCGTAGAAGAATCAACATAAAAATGTCAATTTTTTCTTATGTTGGTTTTTTGCAAAGTCGTAAGTTCATGGGGCTGACGCATGTCCAGTGCAAGTGTTATTACTACTCAAACTTTCTAGGATGATGCTTTTTTAGATGATTTTCAAATTATGATAATATTTTGATCATTTGTCATTTCTTTAGAAATCATTTTATGTCGTGGAATTACTCTTTTATATTGGAAACTTACGTAAATGTATCATTCGGTCAACTAGTTATCAATATGATCGAAGTATATATTATTTATATACTCCGTCTGTAAATATTGTGGTATATATATATATATATATATATATATATATAGTATAAAACATATATTACTTATACATTGTACATATTCTGTAAATTAGACAATTATTAAGTGGACGCAATTGAAGCAATTTGCACTTATCTTAGTTATTTTACTTAGTTAAGAGCTTTCACCGCCAACACATAGGACGTTTAATAACTTTGGTCATCAAAAATTTAAAAGATAAAGAAAATGTTATAGTGCTTTTTTTGTTAGTATGAAAATTTGAACACTATAAATTTCTAGTATTTAATGTTTAGTTACCACTATAAATTCATTTTAAAACTCTTTTAAATTGCCTTTGAAAGAATGTTGAATATTAAAATTGCCTACGTAGGTCGTGATATAATCTAATTTTTCTAACATGTACGTTCAAATAAAAAAAAATTCTAATATGCTACGGAACCTCTAAATGTTACAACTTAAGTTCAAATTAGGGGTGTGTTTGGTACGAAGAAATTATTTTATACGAAAAATAAGTGATTTTTTTTTATGTTTGATAATTAATCAGATAGTATTATCGAAAAGAGAGTTATCTTTTTTCTATATAACAAAGAACTCTCTGAGAGCTAGTGTTTGTATGATTCATAATGAGATGTTATAATAGATTTATCACTTGCTCTTCTCCATTTAACTATCATTTTTATCTACACTAAAATTTAAAGATTCAACTTGTAACATGCACCTAACTAGTGATAAAAAAAGTATCATTTTTTGAGGCAAAATTATCCTTCGATTTATGGGTTCGATAGAACTCAGTAATCTTAGCTCAAAATTCACTTAATATGTTTAAGCAGTTTATCCATAAATTAGTAACTTGACTTTTTCAGAATTCAGAATGCATAAACTTAAAATTCTATTTTCGTCCCTTATCGTTTTGGAAATATAATTAAAAATAAAAATAGTAGCTCATTAGCCTTCTAGAAAACCAAAAAACCACCTCAGCCTCATGGCCTACTGCTAAAAACCAGATAAGTCTTTGGTCAATTCTTCTTAATGCCAAAATGTTAATTGTATTCTTTTTCTTATTCCTCAAGCCACCAAAAAATAAAAAAGATAAAAACTCTTAACAAAAAACCCCAAAAAATCAAACTTTTAATTAGTAACCCCTAATAGAAGTCTATAGAGACCTTCACAATTCTCTTAATTTTTGTACAACACCCCCCACCCCCCACCCCCCACCCCCCTAACAAACTCTTTATATAATCCCTTTTCTTTTCCCTCTCTTTCCCATCACACCACTTTCTAAAAAAATTCCCCCCCTCTTTCCCATATATCTATATTTCTTCAAAACTAATTAGAAGAAGCAAAAGGGGTTAAATTTGCAACTTTGCTAGGCCAAGAAAATTGTAAGAAATGGGCACTTTAGTGGGACATGTAGCACCAGGATTTGGTTTCTTTTTAATTGGTATTTGGCACTTGATTAATCATATTAGATTACATGCTTTGCATCCAAAATCATACACTTCTTTACCTTGGTTCCCAACTCCAAGAATTAGGTACTTAGAACTTTTCTTGATTATGGGGGGTTGTTTGGCTTCAATTTCAATGGAACTTTTTATTGGTCCAAAAAAACACCAACCTTTAGATATTGATGGAACTATCCCTTCTTACCATCTACACAATTTTGAACATTCAAACATCTCCTTAACTTTCTTTATCTATGCACTTTTCTCTATAATCTTTGACAAAGTTACACTTCCACCCCATACAAAATTTGGGATGACACAACTTCTTGGAGCTATTGCTTTTGGTCAACAACTATTGCTTTTTCATCTTCACTCTGCTGACCACATGGGTGTTGAAGGACAATATCATCGGCTTTTACAAATAGCCATTTTTGTGTGTTTAACCACTACCCTTTTGGGAATTCAACATCCTAAGAGTTTCTTGAATAGTTTTATGAGGTCTTATAGCATTATGTTCCAAGGGATTTGGCTTATGGTCATGGGGTTTATGCTTTGGACACCAAAGTTGATCCCAAAAGGTTGTTTTATGAACTTTGAAGAAGGTCACAAAGTGGTTAGATGTGAAAATCATGAAGCGCTTGAAAGAGCAAAATCTTTAGTGAATATCCAATTTAGTTGGTATTTAGTTGGGATCACAATATTTTGTGTCACTCTTTACTTGATTCTAATCAAGATTTTCCAAGAGAAAGTTGAGTATCAATCTTTGGATAGCAAATTTGAGGATCAAGAAGATGATTTGGAGGATGTTGAAGCTCAAACGAGTAACAAAAATGGGGTTGAGTCAAATAGATTTTTTGAAATGAGAAAAATATTCGCGTCTTCGTCAGATATGGAAAGGTGAAAAAGAGAGAAATGATAATTGTAAAAAAAGAAAATAGGAAATGATACGTGTACAAAAATAAGATTTGGTTAGGTGGGGGGACGTTTTTTTAATTTTTTATTTTATTTTTTTGTTTTGATTAAGGTCACAATGAAATAATTGCTGGCTTTGTGGAATAAAAAAAGAACCAAGAAAAAAAAAGAGGGAATCTGGTTCAAGATTTGTGTGGTTTGTATTGATGGCTTTTAGTTTAGGGGATGCTTGTTATAAAGGGGACATAAATGTAAGAAAAATATAACATAGGTGGGGAATGTGAGAATTAAATCTTCTTCTCCATTGTTATTACAAAGTTGCATAATTTGTAATTAAAGGTCTCTTTATTCAGTTTATTTATTATTGGACATCATATACATGGACTTTATTTTCTTACATCATGGTTTTAATTTTTGGGACCAATACGTTGAAGTTCAATGAAGGTCATGGTTAATTTATACAATTGTAAAAGGGAAACCAAAATGTATAGTACCCCTTTGAAAAGTAGTTCTTGTTAAAAGATGTAGCATTTGTCCATCATCAATTGTATAACGATTTTAAAGTAAAATACTAATGTTTTTGGTTCACTCTATTCATACATTGAACTTTTGAGTTGAATGTTTCGATCATTTTATATAGTAGTAAAACTAAACTTGAATGAGCTCGTTTTTATAACCACGCTTTCTTTGTTCATGTTTCATTGCTCTGAACTTCTCTCTCATAACTTATTTCATTAAATCACTCTATGATTGTTTTTAACTTTCTCAATTCAACCCATTAAGTCACTAATATTGTCTTAGGTCTATTCATTAGTGTGTCGAGAGCCTAATATTATTTCTCTTTCAATTACAAGCGCATCATATTGAGTCTCCTTTCTTTCTACTTCAAAAGGCAAAATAAAACGGATTTACACGTATAAAAAGGTGTTGAATAATACTACACTCGTCCTTCGTCAATTTTACAAGAGTTTGAGATAATGATAAAAAACACATCTGAAGTATCACTTTTTGCGATTTTTCTACCTGAACTATCAGGTGTTTGCGTTTCTTACTAGAACTATCACTAAGTATTTATCAAAAACACACATCGACTAGTATCTGATGGTGTGTGGCGTACACTCTCTTTGTTTGTTTAAAAATGGTGCCGAATGACACTTCACGCCGATAATTAAAGAAATTAATTGAAAAGAAATAAGAGATAATGATCAAAAACACTCGTGAAATATTATTTTTTTTGCTAGTTTCCTACATGGAATATCATTTTTTTGCTAGTTTCCTACCTGAATTATCATGTGTTTGCGTTTCTTACATGAACTGTCACCGACTATTTATCAAAATACACCTCAAATTAATGAGCCGGCTGCCATGTGGACGAAATTTTATGGGCAAATTAAGTTGTCGCCTTTTGGTGATTGTTTAAACACTTGGTCTAGTCAGCTTTGAGGTATGTTTTAATAAATAGTTGATGATAACTCAGGTACGAAACACAAACACTTCATAGTTCTATAATAGTTTTCAATAACAATAAACCAGTTTACTCATTATCTTATAATTTTGGGTTGGATTAAATACCCTCTCTTTAACCTTTTTTTTTATTATAAAAAAATACTATTTCTTTAAATATTATATTTTTGATGTCTCACTGTCTCAAAAAGAAGCCCTTAGATTAATCATCGAATATTTAATTACACACTTTTATTTACATAATTTTTGTTATTCTTCTGAACTATCTCGAAACGGAATTATTACGCTCAAAGGCTGAGGATAACTAATAGAGAAAGGAAATAAAGAATAGAACAAATACTTCTTTTATTCTTTTTCAAGGTCATCTTACAATCAACTTTAATCAACTCATAATTACTTATTTATTTAAGCTTGTTTTGATCCTATTAGATTCTGCAAGCTAAGAATGATGTGATCAGTGACTGAAAGAAGCTTTCACAAAAAATTAAAATATTTGGATTAGGTTTTATATCTTCCATTAAAGATAAAGACCAAATTCCATTTTTCTTTGAACAGTTTGGACATTGTTTAAAGGGATAATCGCTTCGGAAATAAAAGAAAGACATAATTACAATTTGATTTCTTGATGTCTAACATCAAACGTTATGGTGAATTGATAAATATTTTTCTAAATTTAATTAAAAATTTCGGTTTTGAGATTTAAATATGAAGTCACCTTTAGTAGGAGCAATTTTAACCTCAAAATGGGACTTCCCGATATGAATCGAACTAGTCAAGCCCCAACGATGTGCCTAACAGGCTGATTTCAAGTGAAAAATATTAGTCCATGTTCTAAAGGAACACCAAAATAGGACTTTTCGGCGCGAATTCGAATAAATCAGCTTCAGCCATTGGGTGGCAAATTTTAAAAGGTTCATGTTCTAACCTCCATGACATTAATATGTTTGGAAAGTCACATGGTAATTGGAATTGGTGTAACTATTAGGGTAGTAATTATTCAGCCTAGTAATTACACAATATAGTAATTACTCTGACATGTTTGTTTGTTATAACGTAATTACAGTGTAATTACAAGCGTACTGTCTGGTTGCACAAGTGTAATTACACAGTTAGATTAATTTAAGAATTAAATTTAATTATCAAAATTAAAAATTAATATTTGACAAATATGTGCTTTTATAAATTATATTAAATTAGGTACTTAAGATACATATTATTTCTTGAAAATATATCAATTAATGATAAAAAATTGTAATTAATATTTTAAAAAATAATATATGGATATATATTTTTCAATTTAATAATAGTTTATTTAATTAATTATAAAAATTAAATCACACATTTTGTAAAAAAAGAAACATCATGAACTCGATGTTTGACAAAAAAAGTTAACGTTTATAAATATAATGACATAACATAACATAAAATAAGTTTCAACATAACTTAAGTAAATATAGTTCAAAAGAAAGAAAAAAAGATAAGTATATTCCCTCATTTAACAACGAAATTCTACTTTAATAGCATCACTCATTATATGTCAAGTTTATTAATGACTCATTGTTTCTAATAGTATGACGTGAAGTTTCAAAAACTAGAATAATAACACAGCTACGCCATGAAGAAAATAATAAAAACAAGAAATAGAAAAATATGAGTAATTACATGGAGCCATGAGAAGTAAGGTTCTGAAATGAGAAAAAAGGAAATGAAAGATAAATAATATACAAAAAAATTTATATTTTAAAAATAAAAATTATATTTTAAAAAGAAAAATAATTTAAATTAAAATTAAAATTAAAAATAAAAATAAATAAAAATAATATAGATTAAAATAAATGAAATAGAAAAGAAATAAAAATAAAAATAAAAATAAAAAGGAAATAAGTTAAAAAGTAATCATATAATTACATGATGTAATCCAATTCTCAATCCCCTTTGAGAATTTGAGAGTGTAATTACCCTCTCTCTCAATTACACTCAATTCTCTACCAATCATGTAATTATTTGGTCAAACAATCACGCAAAACTACATAATTAAACCAAATTACAGCCAAAGATTAATTCCACGTGTCCTTTCAAATAGGCCCGCTTAAATAACTTTTGACTTTTGACAATTCCATCCTTGGGTAACTTCCAACAATATTTTTTTGCAACATTCGTTGTTTATTTGTTTCTTCTTTGGCCTTCGTGTGCTTGGATACTAATGTAAGAAAGAAGACATCCATTATACATACACCCCCCCCCCCCAAAGTAATTTTAGAAATTATTATATAATAACTTTTTCTCAAGTATATCTTGCAAAAAGAAATGATTTGAAAATTTGATAATAAAGGTAATTTGAGAATATATGAATAGCAATTTAGTCAAATAACCTTCACGGTCAAATATTTTTAAACAGTTCTCTTGATGAGTGTGTCAAAATCTTAAACGATATATTCCTTGGATCCGAAATTGTATATACAAAATATTTTCTCCGTCTCAAAATACTTGTCACATTTTTCACACACGCTCATTAAGAAAGCACTTATGAGCTGATGGTCTATCGGAAAAAGCCTTTCTACCCCGCAGGTAGAGGTAATGTCTACGTAAATCTTATCCTCCCCATATGCCACTTGTAGAATTACACTGGTATGTTGTTGTTGTTCATTTTGACTATTTTATCCTTAACATATTCTATCATGTTACCTGTCATCAATAAATAGTTATTCTATCAATGATGAAAACCTCTTAAATGTTGTTAATTAGTATAAGGGTAAAATGAAAAAAAGTTACTGAATTTTATTTTGATTAAATGAAACGACAAGTATTTTGAGAGAGTTTTGGGCCAAAACCATCCTGAAACGTAAACACCATCCTTACTTTATCCTTCTTAGCAGAAAACTGTAGGAATTGATTCCTTGAGTATTTCATTACATCCATAGAATATATATACAATCATGGTATGTAGTAATAATCTAGGTTACCTAAATTACAAGATGCTAATTACTACCCAATTGATTTGTCTAATAATTACAATATTACTAATTTATTAGAATTGCATGATTTATGGTGGAGGATGATAATATGAGATTTCTCCCATAATTATCGTATACTAACAGTTTCTGCAGTCTTAGCGGGAGGTTCACGGATGCTGAGGCTGTCCATGAAATCATCAAAAAGTACGCGCGGAAGCCCTTTGGTGAAAATATTAGCAATCTGATAACGGGACGGGACGGGACATGGAGAACTCGGACTTGTCCATGGGTAACTTTTTCGAAGACAAATAAGATATCCATTTCAATGTATTTTGTGCGCTGATGCTGAACATGATTGCCGGATAAGTATATCACACTCACATTGTCACAATAAACCACCGTTTCCTTTTCAATCGAATAATGTAGCTCCAATAGTATATTACTGAGCCAACATGATTTAGCAACCACATTGGCTACACCTCTGTATTCTGCCCCGAAACTAGACCGAGACAATGTGAATTGTCGTTTGGACGACCATGAAACAAGATTGTCCCCCAAGAACACACAATAATCGGAAGTGGAACGTCGTGTGTCCGGGCAGTCGCCCCAATCTACATTTGTGTAGGCTGAAAGATGCTTGATGGAGGACTTATACAGATTGAGGCCAAAATGGAGAGTACCATTTACATACCGCAGAATCCTTTTATAGCCCCCATATGCTCATCATTCGGATCATGCATATGTAAACAAACTTGCTGAACCGCATAGAAAATATCGAGTCTCGTAAAAGTCAGATATTGTAAGGCTCCTACAAGGCTTCGGTAAAGTGTCGGATCACTATATGGAGTACCGACTATGTTACTCGATTTCTCATTTGTGTCAACTGGAGTATGTGATAGTTTGCAGGAAGACATCCATGCTTTTTCAATTATTTATTCGGCATATTTCTTTTGACTCAGAAATAGACCACATGCATATTGGGTGACTGCAATGCCAAAAAAATAATTCAACGTACCCAAGTCCTTCATTGCAAATTCTGCTGCAAGAAGAGACATGATGGACTGGCGAAGTGAAGTGGATGATGTTGTGAGAATAATATCATCAACATACAGAAGGAAATAGGCCATGTCAGCGCCCTTCCGATAAATGAACAACGACTGATCAGACTTGTTGTGAGAGAACCCCAACTTGAAAATGAATCCTGCAAAACAGTTATACCATGTTCTAGGAGCTTGTTTCAAACCATATAAGGATTTCTTCAACAGTCAAACATGATATGGACGTGAATAGTCTCGGAAACCCAACGATTGATGCATATACATTGTTTCATGTAAGTGGTCATGTAAGAATGCATTTTTAACATCCAACTGATGAATGGACCAAGATTTGAAAAAAGGCAGACTGAGAACCGTCTGGATAGTTGCTAGCTTAACTACCGGACTGAATCATATTATTAATCATTCAAATTTTTCTTTCGGCTTTTTCATTTTGTGGTGATGTATGTGGACACGAAAGACGCAAAGTTATCCCATTTTGGTGACATAAATCATTAAAATGAGCATTTATGAATTCCTTCCATTGTCACATTGAAAACTTTTAATGCTTTTGCCAAATTGAGTTTTGATAAAAACACTAAATTGTTTTAAAATGGTGGATGGTTGTGATTTATGTCCCAATGGAAAAGTCCACAAAAATTTCGAATAATCATCTAGAATGAGCATATAGTATTTATGACCTGCAGAACTCAAAACGGATGATGTCCACAAATCACAATGCACAATATCAAATGGCAGATAAGTATGAGAATTAGTAGAGGCAAAATGAAGCTTAACATGTTTACCAAACACACAAGATTGGCAAACAAAATAGTCCAAAGGTTTATTATACAAAACCAAATTATTCTTCCTAAAATTACTAAAAACTTGTGCTTATGTGTGTCCCAAGCGATTGTGCCATAGAGTAGGAGAAATGTCAGCAAAGATTTATGGTTTGTTCATGCTATTTTTGGAAATCGAGGTTATGAGATATAAGTCCCCCGTGCTATTGCATGTCATAAGTGGCATCCCCGTCTGAAAGTCCTTCACAGAAAAGCCAAATGGATCAAAATTTACAGAAACATTATTGTCAATTGTAAAACGTCTAACATAGATCAGGTTTTTAATTAGATTTGGCGCATGTAAGACGTTTTTTCAAGTGTAAATGTGGGTGTGGAGAGGCTAGTGTTACATGACCAATACCATGAATTGGAATTTTCTGCCCACTGCCGAATACTATTTTTATTATTGCTCATATTATAATAAGACGAGGTATTACCTTGAGATGCCGTAATGTGTGACGTAGCCCATGTGTCCATGTACCATGACTCATCGGGAACACTTAGATGCATGTTATTCATGGCCTGTTCAATGTCAGTGGGTGCATAGCCTACCGAAGATGGTGCCTGAGCTGCAAACGTATGTTGGGGACGAGACCCTAGAATTCTGGGTTGGCGAGTTGAAGGTGGAGGCCTGGCCCACGAAGAAGTAGGGTATAGACATGGCGGGGCAGCCCACTATAGGTAATGTCCCCACTGATTACCGCCGCTGCTGCCTTGACGCCACTGCCCACTGCCGCCGGCGGGTTGGCCACCGCTACGGCCTCGTCCCGTTCCACCATTATTTTTTCCTTTGTTATTGTTACGATTTGAACCCCGTTTTTGCCATTATTTTGAAGATTATTATTGCCCCCCGAACCAGATTTTTGGGGCTCCGAATCCGTGGAGAATAAGTTGGTGGAGACGAGAGCGGTGCCGGCGGTGGATGCTTCAGAAGATGCCTGTTTTGCCTTCCTTGTTTCCTCGAGAATTAACCTCGAACGGGCCTCATAGAAAGGAGGCAATATATTACTTTATTGAATGAATGTAGCAACCCCATCATACTGTTTATTTAATTCGGCAATCAACTGAAGGACTAACAGTTGATTTGTCAGGGACGAACTAACGTTGGATAATTGGTCCGCAAACATCTTTAATTCTTGACAATAGGCTGAGATGTTGGAAAGTTATCCAATTTAACATTCATAAATTAGTGTTCAAGATAAACGTCCCTAGAAATTTTGTTATCTTGAAAAATGTTTTGCAATCGTTCCTATGCCTGTTGAGCCGTAGATTTGGGTTCCAAGATGGTATGGAGAAGATCATTTGAAATTGTGCCATAAATCCATTGAAGGACTATAGCATCTAATCGAGGCCATAATTTCTTGTCCACCGTAGTGGTATCCGACGGTGACTCGGACGGAAGGATATGGTCAATCACCTCATAAGCACGACAGTGAATTTTGAATAGTTCTTCCCATGAGGTATACTGCCCTTTCTCCATTTCAAGAGTTATGGAGATGAAGTTTTTGACGTTATTAACGACAAGAGTGGGATGAAAGGTTTATTTTTCGGCCATAAGTTCGACTTAGAAACAAAAGAAGAAGAGAAGTAGGTGGTGTTGTGATTGAAGTGGAAGGTAGAACCCTAAGTGTTAGAGAGAAAAAAACAATGTCTAGCCATAGGGGGTTATGGGGTAGTGGACGACTAGGTTGTGTTTTTGTTTTTAGGGTTTAGGTACTGTTTAGGTTTAGTGTTTAGAGGATTACTAAACTTAAAGGGGAGGGGTCGAAAATAGCAATGAGAAATCGGCTAGAAGAAGAAGGAAAAGAAGAAGGTTTAGGGGCAAATGATCTTTAGACTCTTGATACTATGTAGGAATTGATTCCTTGAGTATTTCATTTCATCCATATAATATATATACAATCATGGCATGTAGTAATAATATAGGTTACCTAAATTACAAGATGCTAATTACTATCTAATTGATTTGTCTAATAATTATAATATTACTAATTGATTATAATTACATGATTTATGGTGGAGGATGATAATATGAGATTTCTCCCATAATTATCGTGTACTAACAAAAACATCCTCCAAATAGTATTTAAAAGTTCACAACTTCCATCCTTTTGTTAGAAATATTTAAAAAACTAACGTACCTCATAAAAAAATGTGGAGTTCACGTAACTCTCAGCAAACTAATTCCTCTATCATTCCATTACCGGCTGTAAAAAGCTCCCCACAAAGAAAATTAAAAATCTCTCTTACACCATTGTTTGATGAAACAAAAAACATGTTAGGAAGGTGTGGGGAGATATTATCTGCTCTTTTTATCCTTTACCAACTGAAAGAAGTTGAGAAGAAACACATTTCGACTAGTAATTCTTTGATATCAATCACATGAAAAATAATTTGCTAATTTTTAACAGGAGGAAAGTTGTGAACTTTTAAATACTTGGAGGATGTTTTCTGCTAAGGATATAGTAAGGAGGTTGTTTACGTTTGAGGATGATTTTGGTCCAACGTATTTTTAGTAAGGACGACAAGTATTTTGAGACAAAGAGAGTAATAAAGAAGAAGAAAGAATAGAATGAAATTCCCAAAAGAGCAACTTCTTATAGTTAATAGTTCAGCTTAAAAGCAAAAGAGTAGATATGTATTATTAAAAGAAATGGACTTTCTTTTTAATATTTTTTAGAAAAGTTTTTAAAGCTTTCCAAAATTCTCCATTCTTTACCCATCACGACCAAAAAAATTCCTTTCTGGTAGACTAGTTGTGTACATGTTTTCTTTTTGTTAAACTGTTTGATTTTCATTTTTGTAAGAAGTAGTATCTATAGAAAACTTTTCCAAAACCAAAAAACTTGAACTCATTTTGTATTTCATTGTCATTAATAGAATCTTAGGGCGAAATGAATGAACTCCACGTATCTAAACTTTAAAAAAAAATAATGTAAACTTAGCCTTAAGGTTGGAGCTATGTTACGAGTTAAGAGCAAAAAATGAGACTTTTTCCGGAAGGCGGATTAATATTAGACCAAAATTCTAATAAATGATAAAATTGTTCAATTTCAAATAGAATTAAAACATATTTCACTTTGTTTCCTTTAAATCTTAAACGCTTCAACCAATATAACGTTTACAAAGGGGAAGTGATATCAATGCATGGGAATTTATTTTTTTATAGTTTCTTGTAAGTTTCATCTAATTGTCTAGTTCTTGTCTTGCGGTAAGAAATGAAGCTCATATTATTGTCTTCTTCTTCTCTAAAAAAAACTTTTTACTTTTTATTTGTCTATTTTAATTTCTTTTTGTTATATTTCTTCCATGTTCTTTCTAAGTATCTTCTTGCATTCTAATGATTTGTCGACTCAATTTGCACACAAATTTTCGAGAGTAATACAGTATTTTATAAGCATCAACCTAGTCTCATGATTGAAAAAATTGTTATTTGTACTTCATTTGCCATATGCATATGTAAATGAGATCCATTCGAATGCGATCAAAAAGATCCAAAAATGTGATCAGAAGCAAGAAGAATATACCGATCTACCAAAATCTATGGGCAAGTCAATTAGATTTTTGAGTGAAAATAGTGTAAGGTTCTGAAAATTCGCCAGACTTTCTGGATAATAATACAAAAAGGTTTGAATGGTGTCAGTTGTGTGAGGCAAATCTTGTCATTCGCCAAGATCTGTGGACAACTCAACCAAATTTATAGTCTGAAGATAGCATCACTAGAACTTATGACAATTGTACAATATTTGATCATGGTCAATTCAACCATGATTTGTAGGATGAGAAAGATATCACAACCTTTTGCTCTTTTTTCCAAATCTTGGAGATGAATTGATCAGAAACTAACTTAATTATAATCAAGAGATAGATGTTTGTATATTCAATCATGATCAAATCAAATTATAATGAAATTAAACAGTTCGACGCTTGGAAATCTACCAAATTTAAATGCAAATATGAACAAAATATATTAGTATAATTTTAAATGGTAGTCTAAATAAAATTTACTGACTTTAGATGTAATTTTTTCGTACAATTTTCGTTAACCGAAATAGAAGTTAAACAATGTCACGGTAAGATCCTATTCGTGAAATCTTCCCAATTAGAAAAAAAATTAGGCTCAATAACTCAATATTAAGGTCCACTTGTTAAAGCCGAAAAATATTTTTGTCCAAATTATATTTGTTTAACTTAAAATACCTATTTTCGCGCATTATTTATTAACAAAATAGAAGTTAAACAGTGTAATCGCAGAGATCCTACTCGTGAAATCTTCCCAATTAGAAAAATAAATTTGACCTAATAACTCAATATTAAGGTCCGCTGGTTAAAGCCGGAGAATATTTTAATCCAAAATTTAATCGTCTAACTTAAAATACCTATTTCCGCACAATTTTCATTAACTGAAATAGAAGTTATATAGTGGCACTTCAGGATCCTACTCGTAAAAATCTTTCCAATTAGGGAAAAAAATAAATTTAGGTCCAATAACTCAAATATTTTAAAAAGCCCAAATCAAATCTTTTAAGATCCAAACCAAAATCCCCGAAATATAACAAAAGTCTCAATTTTTTCCCAATTTGAGCTTTCTTTCTCATTGACACGAGAAAGCGCACACGCGCGCACGCACACACACACGAACACAAACACACACACAAACACAGAGAGAGAGACAGAGAGAGAGTTCCTCCATTTTCAGTGAACTTCTCTTCTTCAACACCCACCCACCCCCTTATACCACCCCACCCCACTTCCCCACCCCCCTTTTCTGGGTTTTTTTCTCTTCATCCATTTTCTTGATTTTCTTCCATAAAGCTTCCACCTTTTATTTCAAGAATTGGAAAAATTTAATCTTTTAACCCCCCACACCACCCCCTCCCTTTGTGGGTTTTGTTCCCTTCATCCATTTTCACCATTTTTCCCCCATAAAGTTTCCACCTTTAATTTCAAGAATTGGAAAAATTTAATCTTTTTAACAGTTGGGGTTGATGAAATTCATATTAATTACTATAAATAATGGAGAATTCTGCTGCATCTGAGGAGCCACAAAAAAAGAGACCACATCTCAACACTGTTTTTTCATCACCAACTATGGCTTGGCATTCTAAATTTTCATCTGATAATAAAACTGTAAGATTTTTTGATGACCCTTTTCATTAATGTCCTTGATTTTACATTTTTGTGGTTATTTTTGTAATTGAAGTTGTTGTTTTGTGTGTTGGTTTAGTTGGTTATATGTGTTTTTTAGGGTTACCTAGTTGAAAAAAGAATGATCCTTTTCATGTGTGGTTGTATATTTTTTAGTATAACACCTAAAATTAGGGCTTTATGAGCCATAAAATTGTGATCTTGAGGAGGGATTGTTAGTATTCATTAATACCCTCAATTTTCCCTTTTTTGTGGTTATTTTTTGTAATTGAAGTTGTTTTTGTATGTTGGTTTAGTTGGTTATATGTGCTTTTTAGGGTTCCATAGTTGAAAAAAGAATGACCCTTTTCATTAATGTCCTTAATTTTTCCTTTTTTGTGGTTGTTTTTGTAATTGAAGTTGTTGTTTTGTATGTTGGTTTAGTTAGTTATGTGTGCTTTTAGGGTTACATAGTTGAAAAAAGAATGACCCTTTTCATTAATTCCCTTAGTTTTACCTTTTTGTGGTTATTTTTGTAATTGCAGTTGTTGTTTTTGTATGTTAGACTTAGTTTGTTATATGTGCTTTTTAGGGTTCCATACTTGAAAAAAGAATGACCCTTTTCTGTTCTTTATTTTATTTGTTGATTTTTAGCTTTATTTTTGATGAAAAGGAGTTGTTGATCTGAGTAGTACTTTGTTTTATGGCTGAATTACAATATGTTGATTTATGCCATAAGAAGGGTAGTTAGTGTCTTCGCCATAAAATTGTGATCTTGAGGAAGGATTGTTAGTATTCGTTCATGCCCTCAATTTTTCCTTTTTTTGTGGTTATTTTTGTAATTAAAGTTGTCCTTATGCTGAGTGTCTATCGGAAATAACCCCTCTACCTTGTAAGGTCTAGACCCCTTTTTGTGGGATTTCACTGGGTATGTTGTTGTTGTATTTTTGTAATAAGTTTTTGTTTTTGTATGTTTGCTTAGTTGGTTGTGTGTGCTTTTTAGGGTTCCATAGTTGAAAAAAAGAATGACCTTTTCTTGTGTGGTGGTAGTTGATAAAGAGTTATGTTTTTTTTTGGTTATGTTGATTTTTAGCTTTATTTTTGTATGAAAAGGGGCTGTTCAACTGATTAGTTTTCAGTGTTATGGCTGAATTATTGTGTGGTGATTTATGCCACATGAGAAGGAAATTTGCTATAAAACCTAAAATTAGGGCTTTATGAGCCATAAAGTTGTGATTTTTCCCTTTTCATTAATGTCCTCAGTTTTTCCTTTTTTTTGTGGTTGACTTTGTAATTGAAGTTGTTGTTTTGGGTGTTGGTTTAGTTAGTTATATGTGATTTTTAGGGTTCCATATTAGAAAAAAGA
This sequence comes from Anisodus acutangulus, assembly GCA_029783415.1. Taxonomy (NCBI): domain Eukaryota; kingdom Viridiplantae; phylum Streptophyta; class Magnoliopsida; order Solanales; family Solanaceae; genus Anisodus; species Anisodus acutangulus. The sequence continues at coordinate 722,185 of CM056489.1, read as the reverse complement.
ATGACCCTTTTAGTATAAGGATATATAAATTTTTGTACTTTATTTTATTTGTTGGTTTTTAGCTTTATTTTTTATGATCTGGCTAGTTTTCAGTTTTATGGATGGATTAGAGTGGTGATTTATGCAAGAAATGCCCTTAATTTTCCATTTTTTTGTAATTGAAGTTTTTGTTTTTGTATGTTAGATTAGTTAGTTCTGTGTGTTTTTAGGGTTCCATAGTTGAAAAAAGAATGACCCTTTTTCATGTGTGGTTGTAATTGATATAGAGTTTTGTTCTTTATGTGGTTATGTTGATTTTTAGCTTTATTTTTTTTAATGAAAAGGGGTTGTTGATCTGATTAGTTTTCAGTTTTATGGATGAATTAGAGTGGTGATTTATGCCATGAGAAGGAAAGTTAGTGTTTTATCTATAAAACCTTAAATTAGGTACTTTTTTCATGTGTGGTTGTAATTGTATCTCTTCTAGTGTAAGGAGATATAATGTTTGGTTCTTTATTTGGTTTGTTGATTTTTACCTTTATTTTTGATGAAAAGGGGTTGTTGATCGGGCTAGTTTTCAGTTTTATGGCTGAATTAAAGTGGTGATTTTTGCAACGAGAAGGGAAGTTAGTGTTTTTGCTATAAAACCTAAAATTAGAGCTTTATGAGCCATAAAGTTGTGATCTTGTGGAGGGATTGTTAGTATTCATTAATGCTCTCAATTTTAAAGACTGCAAGGTTATTCCGAGTGAGTATCTTACAACCCAATATAAGCTTTTGGTGATGGATTTGGAGATCAAGATGAAGAAGAAGAGGAGGGTTGTGGATGATAGGCTAAGAATCAAATGGGGGAGTTTGACCATGGCTAGTGCAAATGAGATGGGGGAGAGGTTGATGGCCAAGAGGGCTTGGGGGAATAGTGGGAATGCGACCGGTATGTAGGACAGGATGACCAGTTGCAGTCGGGAGGTAGCTAGAGAAGTGCTAAGGGTCTCGCGTGGTATCCGTGGTGGGCATTAGGGGACTAGTGATGGAATGGTAAAGTTCAAGAGAAGGTGGAAGCAAAGAAAGCGGCGTATGCGAAATTGGTAGAAAGCAAGGATGAGGTGGAGAAGTGGACGAATAGGGAATTGTATAAGATGGCGAGTAAGGAGGCAAAGTTAGCGGTTACAGCGGCGAAAATGACGATTTTTAAATGCATGTATGTGCAATTAGAGGAAAAAGGCGGGGATAAAAAGTTGTACAGACTAGAGCGAGGAAGAAGAGGGCCCGTGATTTGGATCACGTGAGGTGCATCAAGGACGACAAAGTACTTGCGGAGGACGTGCATATTAAACGGAGGTAAACGGAGGGTCCACGTTAAACAGATTGGGCTCACAGAATACTTCAGGGTTGGAGTGAAGAGCCACAAAAGAACCTGCCAGGAACTGTATAAAAAGGCTGATAAAAACATTGGGTTGGGAGATCCGGAGCAATCCGGAAGGTACTGGGATTTTGGATATTATAGAAGCATTAAGGTGGAGGAGGTTAACGGTGTTGTTCGCAAGATGCGCAGGGGACGAGCGACCGGTCCTGTTGAGATCCCAGTTGAATTTTGGAAGAGCGCAGACATGGCAGGTTTGGAGTGGCTGTCTGAGTTGTTTAATGTCATTTTTAAGACGACGAGAATGCCCGAAGAATGGAGGTGAAATACAATGATTCCTTTGTACTTGTACAAAGGTGACATCCAGAGTTGTGACAACTATAGGGGTATCAAACTGCTAAGCCACACTATAAAAGTTTGGGAAAGGGTCGTGAAGATGAGGGTGAGAAGAGGCGTGTTTATTTTCGAGAACCAGTTTGGATTCATGCCGGGGCATTCGACTATCGAAGCCATTCATCTTATTAGGAGGTTGGTGGAACAATATATGGAGAGGAAGAGAGACTTACATATGGTTTTCATCGACCTCGAGAAAGCATACGATAAAGTCTCTAGGGTGGTCTTATGGAGATGTTTTGTAGTAAGAGGTGTACCCGTGGCGTACACTAGAGCGATCAAGGATACGTATGATGGAGCCAAGACCAGGGTACAGACAATAGGAGACTCGGAACACTTTTCAGTGATGATGGGGCTGCACCAGGGATCAACTCTTAGCCCATTCTTATTTGTCTTAGTGATGGATGGACTGACGCAACAAATACAAAGAGAGGTGCCATGGTGTATGTTATTCGCAGACGACATAGTCTTGATTGATGAGACTCGTAGCGGAGTGAATGCTAAGCTGGAGGTTTGGAGACATACTCTGGAGTCTAAAGGGTTCAGGTTGAGTAGGACCAAGACATAATACTTGGAGTGCAAGTTCAGTAACATGAGTGACCATGAGACAGGCGTGGATGTGAGACTTGATACTCAGGTCATTCCAAATAAAGGAAGCTTCAAGTACTTCGGGTCTATTATCCAAGGGAATGGAGAGATTGATGACGATGTCACACATCGTATTAGGGCAGAGTGGATGAAATAGAGGCTCACATATGGAGTCTTGTGCGATAAAAATGTATCATCAAAACTTAAAGGCAAGTTCTATAGGGGGTGGTTAGACCGACTATGTTGTATGGGGCGGAGTGTAGGTCAGTCAAGACTTCGCACATTCAAAAGATGAAAGTTGCGGAGATGAGGATGTTGAGATGGATTTGTGGGCATACAAGGAGTGATAGTATTAGAAATGATGATATACGGGATAGAGTGGGAGTAGCCTCGATGGAGGATAAAATGCGGAAAGCGAGGTTGAGATGGTTCGGTCATGTGCAAAAGAGAGACACAAATGCCCCAGTGCGGAGGTGTGAGAAGTGCGGAGGTGTGAGAGGTTCGCTATGGACGGGTTCAAGAGGGGTAGAGGTAGACCGGAGATGTATTGGGGAGAGGTGATTAGACGGGATATGGCGCATGTGCAATTTACTGAGGACATGACCTTAGATAGGAGGTTGTGGAGGACACAGATTAGGGTAGAAGGGTAGTAGGTAGTTGAACGTAGTCCTACTTACGCTTATATACTGGTAGTTGTAGTGTTATTATTGTAGGCCTGCTTAGCCTATCATACTAGTAGGCGCAGTATTGCTTTATAGTCCCACGTCTTTTGATTTCTGTTGCTATTTGTTCTTTAGTGTACTTTATTTATCTTCTTTAGTTACTGCTTTTTTCAGAATGCTCTATCATGGCTTATTCGCTTTTGTTACCATCATTTTCATACTGGTTTAAATTTTTTGTCCGGGTTTGACCGTTTCTCTTGCTTTGCTTGTGCTTATGCTTATTCTTTGTCTTGAGCCGAGAGTCTTTCGAAAACAACCGCTCTACCTACCAAGGTAGAAGTAAGGTCTGCATACACTCTATCCTTCCAGACTCCACGTTGTCTCAATTTTCCTTTTTTGTGGTTATTTTGTAATTGAAGTTGTTTTTGTATGTTAGTTTAGTTAATTATATGTGCTTTTAGGGTTACATCGTTGAACAAAAGAATGACCCTTTCATGTGGTTGTAATTGTAGCTGTTTTAGTGTAAGGAGATATAAACTTTTGTTCTTTATTTGGTTTGTTGATTTTTAGCTTTATTTTTATGAAAGGGGGTTGTTGATCTGATTAGTTTCAGTTTTATGGCTGAATTATAATGTTGTAATTTATGCCATGAGAAGGGAAGTTAGTGTTTTTGCTATGAAACCTAAAATTAGGGCTTTATGAGCCATAAAGTTGATGTAGGTTCTCTTCTTTTGGTATACGGCTTGTATACGGGTTTCCCCTTTTGTTAGTAAGATTATTTACCTTATCGAAAAATGAGCCATAAAGTTGTGATCTTGAGGAGATTGTTCAAGGTTATGTGCTTTTTAGTTGTACGGATTATGAATTGGCTGCTATTTGCGGTAGAGGGCAAGTGATGAAAAGCACATCCGAAGGTTATAGGCTAAACGAAGTTGGAAGGGAACATTGGGAGGCCAAGGTTTGCCTCCTAATGGCGGCACAAAAGCTAAGTGATCTTTTCATGTTCCTTAGTGATTTAGCCTAGGTGGTAGAGTTACCTAGTATAGGTGTTGGTGAGAGGATGCCGGGACCCATTGGAATGGCGCAACCTTACCCTAATACTACAATATTTTTTAGAAAAAGAAAGAGAAGCACATCCTTAGCTATTGGTGTTAAGTTAATTATATTGAAAGTGTTGATCTTGATATTAAAAAAGAGTTTAACTAGGTTGTGCTTCCATGGGTGTTTTCTCTCTCTTGAGGTTCTTTTGCCAGATAGTTGGTTTCAGTTTTTGCTTGCCTTATGTAATGCTTATACATGTGCCTATTGGCTTCTCTTTTATGTTGATTGTTTTGAATGTTCTGGTTAATCTAAATGTTCAATGTCTAAGTGATTGTTGATGTATAGTAACGTTAGAATAACCGATATAAGTAGAATAACTCGAGAGGCTCTCTCTCACATTTTTCTGTTCAGTAGGGTGAAAATGGCTTAAACCACTTATAGCTTTCAGAATTTTTTATTTGTGGGACTAAAGGTGTAGAAGTTACTTTCCTAAGGTGATGACCTAGCAGTCAAAAACCCAAAGTAACAATTTTGGGAAACAAGGTTTTGAATCGCAATACTTCGCTTTACTAGGTAATTTCGTCTTATTTGCCTAAATCTTGGTAGGCAGAGTTTCGTTTATGGTACTTGTGGAAGGCAGCAGGTATCTAGTGGACTAGTTGAGTCTCACAGGTAAACTGGACATTGCTGTTATTGAAAAAAAAGTTCAACATCTATCTTAAACATTCCCTATACGCCCGGTGGATTAGTCGAGGTTCACGCAAGTTGACCGGACATTGCCGTTAATGAAAAAAGTAGTAGAAATTAGGGAAATGCAGAAAAATCTATGTTAAACATTCCCTTTGGACAACTGTGGTTTTGCTTTCCCAAAAGTGCATCCTTGTTGATTGCTATGCATTTTTAGGCATTTTATTAATGACAAATGATATGGTCATACTATACAACTGATTATCAATTAAATACAACTGATTATCAATTAGATACACCTGAAGTCTTAAATTAATGTGGTGTGGTGAATATGGAGTAATAACTAATGAAGGATCTTACACGCTGTTTAATCTTTACGTGGAAATACTGTGCCAAATTCCCAGTGCCATCCAGTGCTCTTTTGAAATTGGTTCAGGTAACTGAGCATATATTGCCTAACATAATGTGTCATACACCTTTATATGATTGTGAATCCTACATATGACTGGTCAAGCCATGAAGTATTTCTATTTCCTAGTTAGACAAAGGCTATTGTTTTTTCCCTATCTAAACCTTTTTTTATATAAGATGATTGTGAACCTTAAGCAGATGCACTTTTAAACTATTTCATGCCATCATTTACTAGTTGCTAAGTTAATATGGCCATAGGTGCAAACCACCAAAAGAGGATTTGCATTATGCTACAGACTCTTTTTGATGAAGTGAATAGATTCATTTATGGCGTTAAGCAGATGCAAAAAGGTATAAAGGTGATTGAGTTTGCGTTAGTGTATTCAAGTAAAGATGGATGCTGTTGATGGAGGTTGATCTTCTTACGTTGCTTCTTCCTCTCATGGCATGTTCTTCCTTGTCCTTATTCTCTCAAACTCACTCTCCTCATGCTTCTGGTCTCAAAAACGCGAATCGCCATTAGATATATTTAACAATCACCAATCTGGTATGAAACATGGTTTGTTGTTTCTGTGAGGCGCAGGCATAGTAGACATTCTCTCTCTTCTTGATTGGAGTTGCAGCACTGGATTAATGCTTCATATTGTTCTACCGTCTTTCTTCCATTTTGCACTGGTTTGTTTTATCCTTCAAAGATTTTCTCGCGTCTTCAACTACATACCAAGGGTTCACATAGTTTCAATTTTTGAAACTATTATCCGTTCAACTAAGAGGAGCTCAAACATATCCAGGGACTTAATAAGTTTCAAAGTAAATTCTTCAGAATAGTTGAACAAAATCGTCATATTAGTAGCCAAGTGAGTATGGAACCTTTAAAAGAACATAGCTCGAGCTGAGGGTCTATTGAAAACAGCTTCTCTACCCCGCAAAGGTAGGAGTAAGGTCTGCGACTCTGCATACATCCTACCCTCCCCAGAACCCACTTGTGGGATCACACCGGGTCTTATGTTGTTAAAAGAACATAGCTCTTTCAATATTGTATGGACATGAAGAAATGAAACTTTGAAAAATTGGAGAACATACCACCACTCAGATATATATTCTTTTTGCTTTTAAATAGTAAGTTACCACTAAGATAAGATTTTATCTTAGTTATATTATCGTACATATGGCCTAAACTATACCATGAGATCACAAGATAACCATAAGTGACTTATTTCATGAATATCTTGAACAGGTCCTATATATTTTAGTTTTTGTGGTAAGTTGTATTTCCGAACAGTTACTTTATTTAAAATAATAATTTTTTTTTTGATTTGATATAGTTTTCTAGAAGGTCGGTAGTGGAGGGAAGTGGACAGTGGTCCATGGAGGAGGAAGGATTACAGTGTTTTTGGCTGTAATGAGTCTGAGTGGACTTTAGATACTTATTTCCTGCCAAAGTTTATGTTAAAGAAATGTACTTTGGGCCTAACTCAACTCCAAAAGCTAGCTTTCCAAGACCATAAAGGAGTCCATGTAGCCATCCAACAAACAATGTGGGACTCCGACCCCCCCACCCCCGGGCGCATGCCCAGAGAGCATGGACAATATAAGATGGGGGACCCAACATCGGAAACAATAAATTGGGATGAGTCTGGCGCTGATAACCATGTTAAATGATGGACCTTGAGCCTAACCCAATCCCAAAAACTAGCTCACGAGGGAAGAATTGCCAAATCATATAAGTAGTCCATGTACACAATCCACAAACGATGTGGGACTCCAGCAATTTATGTTGAATTTTAAATTTGGGAAATTTGCGGATGGTTGGTTTTTGATTCAAATAGCTACCTTTTAAGGAAATCCAGCTCACAATGTCATTTAATTATCTGAGTACCTTTTTTATTTCCTTTAATCGGTAGTTGAACGCCTTGTTCTTTTGTTAATTTTTTTGTTGGGCATAAACTAAGTTCCTTGTCAGCACAAAACTTACTAAATCTTGTGATGGACAGTAAAATGACTAATCTTGGTTAGCTTGTGAATGTTCTTCCTAGAATAGTCTAACAATTACTCACCTTTCAAAAAAGTACAAAATTAGCAAGAACTGTAATGGTTCAATTTTGGAGCAGATTCAGTTTCCTTTAGATGCATAAAAGACGGCCCGGTGCACTAAGCTCCCGCTATGCGCGGGGTCCGGGGAAGGGCCGGACCCCAAGAGTCTATTGTACGTAGCCTTACCTTGCATTTCTGCAAGAGGCTGTTTCCACGGCTTGAACCCATGACCTCTTGGTCACATGGCAGAGCAACTTTACCAGTTACTCCAAGGCTCCCCTTCCACGGCTTAGATGCATCTGTTGCAATTACCAGAGTGCATATATATGTGTGTTTGTGTAACACAGAGAAGAAACATTCTTACATTTGCATTTACGAATTACAATTACTTGTCAACATATGTTCATTTTTGAGTAATGGATGGCTCAATATAGGAAAGGTAACATAGCAATTTTACATCTTATTCTTTGTTATCTTTATCTAACCTGATGTACAATTTTTTTCCTCTGCTTTTGCTTAAGAAAATAAATAACTCTTGATGCACAAATTACATGATATATAATTTGGAATTAATGTTGTTGAGACTTTCTAGTGTCTTTGTTATATGTGGATGAATTGAAGGTCTGTCCAAAAAATGTATAGAACTTGTTAAAAAAGGATGATAGTTTGAATTTCTTTTTTTTTTTGTTGGCAGGTTGATGCTGCAGTTCTCCAGTATCAAAATCAAAAACTAGTGCAGCAGTTAGATTCACAGAAACATAAGATGCAAGATCTTAAAGCCAAAATGAAAGAACTAAGGGACAAACAAGCTTCTTATGATGACTTCTTGGTTACATTAAATCGGATCTGGAATCAGGTAACATCTTTACTTATCCTAATAATTTGGTGTCTGAATGGCCTAAGTAGCCTAACATGTGATTTGTGTTGTTTTGATGATCTCTTAAATAACTCCATGCAGCTAGATGATGACCTGATTATCCTTGGGGCACGCAATGGGGCAGATCAAATAGCCTTGCAAAGCTTGGATCAACAAGATTATTCTCGAGGTTGGCTGTTAGAAGAATAAGTGAATTTGAGTTTCTTTATCATCCTGAAAGTTCAATGTAGGAAAGATAAGCTCTTTTGCATTGTGTGAGAATAACTCGTTGATTTCTAAAAACATTTAGGTTCAATTCCATCATGTCCTGCGGAGGAGATATTCCTGTGTAGGGTGTTGAAAACCAACGCCATTCCAGGCAATGCCAATACCGGATCTATTGATAATATCAAAGAAGCTCTTGATCTTCGTCACTCTTCTACTCTTGAATTAATGAAATCGTTGGAAAATGCTATTGATGCTCAGCGAATTAAAACCGGAAATTTTGCTCATCTTTTGGAAGGAAAACCATCCACAGAAGGTTGGGAACCTGGAAAAACCTCTTTATTATCTAATTACATTGCAAGCGTTTGTTGCCTTTGGAATTTATTTTGTTACTATTTACTATGTATAATTGGTGCTTGTATCAGGTCTAATCTGATTATTTTATCATTGAGATTTTGCAGATGCTATCATTCTTCTAAATAAGATTGATGATATGATGAAGGAAGAGGCTAATTATCTCCATCGAGTGATTGATGCTCTTCATTTGAAACACAAAGAATATGCTGATGAAATTGAAGCTTGTAATCAACGCCACTCAGTGGATCGATCTGAGTTAAAACGTCTTGAAGGTATTTATTTCATGCACTAACACAGTATATGAGATCTATTAAGTACAATGTTAGAGATCAACATTGACATTAAATTCTGGGGCGTGTCTATGTGGCTGTCCAAGGTGGTTTGTAATATTTAGCTTTAACCATTGTGTATGACTGGATATATGTGCATATCTGTTTTCAGCTCATACTTGTACCTTGTGTAAGATTTTGAGTACATTCAGTATTGTGAATTAGAGTTCAACTTTGATATCACATTGATTGGTGTTTGGTAAATGGCTGTCCAAATCGGAGATGTAGTGTTTAAGTTCAGGTAGGGGTGTCAAATAGGTGGGTTGGGCTGAATTTGGGCAGGTTAAAATGATCCACCCAAAAGTCACTTGGGCTGAAATGGGCTAAAAACCCGGTCATAACCCAACCTACCCAATTCTTACTAAGTTTTAAATTCTTTGTTTGTTTTCTTATAATTTGTGTAAGTACCCAATAAAACCTTTTTTCCTTTTATTATTACTGTATATAACTTATTAAGTAAAAGAATGTCTTCTTAAAAATACTTGGACAGTTTCCCATGTGTCAATTTGGACGGCATATCAACCTAGTTTTTAAATAGGCTGAATTGGACGGGTCAACATGGGTTAAAAAAGGCAGCCCCGTGCACCTTGTATCCCACTTTAGCGGGTCCAGGGAAGGGTTGCACCCCAAGGGGTGTGATGCAAACAACCTACCCTAATGCAAGCATTAGTGGCTGCTTCCACAGCTCAAACCCAATAGGTCACTCGGAGACAATTTTACTGTTGCTCCAAGGCTCCTTTTCAAAATGGGCTGAGTTAAAAAAATAAGCGGGTCACTGCCCGCCCGAACCTAAGCGGGTTGGGTGGGTCATGATTTTATGGGCTGATTTTGCCACCCCTAACTTCAGGCATTGCGTAGGATGACATGGATGTGCACTATCTGTGTTGACTAACATCTTTTGAGCAAACTGCCACTGTCCCTTGAATATGTGTTAATTGCTAATGGTAAAAGGTGAACTGGAGGAAAAAATGATGGAACTTGAAGACAGTAGAAGGAAGCTAGTTACTTTGAAAATGCAGAAAGATGTGGCGTCTGGTGGGCAGGAAACAATTTCGAGTGCAGTTAATGGAAGTATTTCACCGGAGAAGCATACAGACCGAACAAAAGGTGTGCGGGAACTGAAGGAGTCTATAGAAGAAGCAAAGGTATCGTGGCTGTAACTCACCCTGATGTCTTGCCTGCGTGATATATGCACATTTAAAAACATGATGGTTTTGATTGCAGATACTGAAAGAGGACCGCCTCTCTGAGCTTCAAGATGCCCAGGAAGATAATCTACATTTGTTAAAGCAGTTGCAAGATCTTCAGGTATTCAATAGGAGTTTCTTGAATTCAGGGTGTGTTCGGTATGAAGGAAAATGTTTTCCATAGAAAATGATTTCCAGGAAAATAAGTGGTTTCTTACTTATTTTCTTATTATGTTCGGTATGTAATAAAAAAGTATTATCCTAAAAGCATTTGTATATAATCTACACAAATACTATAAGAGGTGGGATTGAGGGGGTACGGGTGTGGGGTGGTGGGGATGGGGGCTTCGGGGGTGAAGGTTGGGGGCTTTGGAGAGCGGGGAGGACACAATCAATGTGGAATGTCACTTGTGGAACTTGTTTTCGTAGAAAATATTTTTCAAATTTTTTGATCAACCGAACATGGAAAAATTGAAAAACATTTTCAAAATGTTTTCCTCCATACTGAACACACCCTCAGTAAAATTTAGAACTTCATTTGAATTAGAACACAGCTTCGTGAGGCTAAATTTTGATTTTCTGTCCATATAGAATGAACTAAAGGATGACAGATATGTGTCTTCATCTCGTGCTTATACCTTACGCAATGATCAACTTCACCATTGGAATGCTGAGGCAGAGCGATACAAAGCTCTGACGGAGACTCTTCAGGTTAAGCTACATTACTTTTCATGTATCATTGTGGTTTCGATGGTATCCTAGCGTGGCGTCTTTGCTTAAAATTAAATTCAGGCTGACAGGTCTTTCATCGGACGAAGGGAGAAAGAACTGGTTGTAAAAGCAGAGGCTGTGGATGCAGCAAAGAGATCAGTTGATAACTCCGAGTCAAGGATTGAGGAATTGGAGCATCGCATTCACAGATTCATAATTGAAAAAAATGAGCTGGAAATTAAAATGGAAGAAGCTATTCAAGATTCAGGTCGGTGTATTTGCAAGTCAGATTTTAGTTTGGTAGATTTATGTAATCATCTCTAATGAGAAGGTAGAGTTTTGCAGGAAGGAAAGACATTAAAGAGGAGTTTCAGATAATGGGCTCTGCTTTATCAAAAGAAATAGGAATGATGGAAGCTCAGCTGAATCGTTGGAAGGAGACTGCTCAAGAAGCTGTTTCCTTACGTGAAGAAAAACAGTCATTGGAAGCTTCTTTAGGAAGAAAGGTTAAGTCTTGGTGCCGTAATTTAATTTATATCTGATTACTTCTCAATTAATAAATAGGAATTCATTTTCTTAACTAGGAGGATGGGGGGTTCGAGTGTCGTTTAAACACTGAAAACTAATGGAGGATCTTTTCCCAACCACCCCAGGCATATTGTATCAGTGCTGCCGGTTATCTTTTTGTTCTTTTTAGTTTGGGGGGGGGGGGTATCAGCAAAGTGTCCCTAGTGAAAACTATTAACCCCACTTCTCTCTTGTTGTCCATGTCCCTTTCCCCAGAACCCAAAAAAGGGGAACTGAAATATTGGAGAACATCGAGGGAAGATTTATTTCAGGTGATTTCGTTTTTAATTCTGAAATGCGTGCCACTTACTGCTGTAGGCTATTGAGCACAAAGACTTGATCGGTAAAGTTGCTCACCAGACTGGGGAAATCCGAACACTAAAGGAACTTGTAAGTTTTTCAGCATAGACCTTTACTTGTTCATTAACAAGTTCTGTCCTTATCATTACAAGTTATGTGCCTGAGTTTTCTTGCAGGCTGAAAAGATGCAGAGGGACAAACAGGAACGTCAAATCTTCTTGGACATGCTTGGCCAGCAAATTTATGATAACAGGTAGTTTAATTTCATTTTCTGGTTCTAACTATTGTTTTGTTGTCATGTATATAAATTGCTAGTGCACTTGAAGTTTCGACTCATTGGTCTATGTATATACATGTGCATATTTGTGTGTGTTATATGCTCTAGTGTTCTTTTGGCTGTCAAATTTTACAAGAAAATATTGTGAATGATTAAGTGGGTAATGAAACAATTTCATGGGCACCTGCAAGGGTGGCTCAGTTGATTGAGCATGGGACTTCCATAATGGAGGTCTCAGGTTCGAAACCCCCTGCCTACAACAGCAGGGGATTTGCCTTCTGAGTCGAGCTCGTTGCTTGGTGCTTGCTTAGTGCGGGTTATCACTTCTGTGTGGTTTGTGGGCTAATGCACGGGAGCGGGATTTACCCTGTGCGCACCCAAAGGGTAGCAGGTGCGGGTTCCCTTGTCATAAAAAATGAAACAATTTCATGGGCTCATATGAGAATAAAAAAATATGGGATGTTGCAAAGATTGGTTTCCATTTTGTTCACCTGCAGTGTTGTAGGAGGGTAGAGGGGCGGGCCGATTATCCACCGAGTTTCGAATCGTGCGCTGGGCCGTTGGTGATTTCTTGGTTATCAAGGTTTTTGTTTTCACTTGATTGATTATCTCCTGTATTCACAATAAGACTTTTGACCTCTTTGCTAGAGACATATCGGAAATTAGAGAGTCAGAGAAAAGAGCTCACTCACAAGCTGAAATTTTGAGAGCTGCTCTGAATGAGCATCATCTGGAATTGAGAGTGAAATCTGCTAAGGAAACTGAGGCTGCTTGTCAGCAGAGACTTTCTGCTGCTGAGGCAGAAATTGCAGAACTACGGGCAGAACTGGATGCTTCTGACAGGTGCCCTTCTCTGATACTTGCTTCTAAACTTATGATGCATTTTCGTGTAATCTTTTTGTGCCTTTATGGAATGTCTAGAAAGGTACTTATCCGAAATGAATCGTGTGCTCCCTTGCTGCACTAACAACAATTGACCAGTCTAGTCAGTGCCTTTTATTCTTGATTGATTCTGTAGTGGTTGTTTGTTATTACAATATGTGCTTGCATTAAGTGGAATCTATTCTTCAAATGCACTAGTTTAGAAGCACCCAAAGGTGTGACCTAGTGGTCAATGAAGAACACTAGGTGATTTCTCCCATCTGTCTATGCCTTGGTGGACAGAGTTACCGGTACTTGTGCTGGTGGGAGGTAGCAGGTACCTTGTAGAATTAGTTTATGTGCGTGCAAGCTGGCCTTGTAGAATTAGTTGATGTGCGTGCAAGCTGGCCTTGTAGAATTAGACACCACATTTATTAACAAAAAAAAAAATCACTAGTTTAGAATATAAAGATAGCTGTCCAGAATTCATAATATAACTGCTGAGGCAGAATGTCATCTGGAGATCCTTTAATAGTGATATGGGCATACTATTAGAAGGTACATACCGATCTATATGGAAGGACAGTCTTGTTGTGCACTCCTCTTGAGAATGAAGAACAAGAGATCTTCTGTTTGATTCTTTTTAATGCCATATCAGAAAGAGATGTGGTCATGTAGATCTTCTATTTTACTGGAATTTATTGACTATTCCATATATCTGCTGCTTGCACGCTTTAAAATTTGGTTTGCACTGAATGTCGGCATATATATATATATATATATATATATATATGCTTTATCCTGTGTGCATCATCTATTTATAATCTTATAATGATCTTGTGTCTATTAGAGACACTTCTTTTATCCTGTAATTATAAAAGTTTTACTTGCAGGGGTGTTTTACAGCTAAGAGAGGCGATAAAAATAAAAGAAAGGGAGTCTGAAACCTATATCTCTGAGATTGAGGTACTCAATTGGCCGTGTTTGTTACAATTTATTGGATCACTTCCTTTCTGTTGCCATTCTTCTGATCCATTTACATTTTAGGCTATTGGTCAAGCCTATGAAGACATGCAGACGCAGAATCAACATCTTCTCCAGCAGCTGGCAGAGAGAGATGATTATAATATAAAGGTCTCTATTATCATATTCCCTTGATTGCAATGACTATCCTACACCTGTAGTTAGGGTTGTCAAATGGACGGGTTGGGCTGAGTTAATAACCCGCACAAAAGTTACTTAGACTGAAATGGGCTAAAAGTGGGTCATAACCCAAACCCGCCCAATTCTTACTAAATTTTAATATCTTTGTTTGTTCTTTTATAATTTTTAGTACCTAATAAAACTATTCTTTTCCTTTATTATGGCTATTTATAACATAAAACAAAATGTCTTTTTGAAAATATTTTGACAATTTCTCATGGGTCAATTTGGGCCACATATCTGCCCAATTTTTGATGGGCCGAGCTAATAAATGGGTGTATCAATGACCAGCCCAAACTTGGGCGGGTCATGTTTTCATGGGCTAATTTTGCCACCCCTACCTGTAGTTATTCATAGGAAGTGATGCAGTTGACTTGTACTCATATTTACTTTTGGGTTTTAAATGCAGTTAGTTTCTGAGAGTGTCAAGATAAAGCAGGAACAAAGCTTACTTCTCTCTCGGAAGAAAGTATTATTGTCACAACTTATACAGTCTCAAACATCACTTGAATCTCTGAAAACGAGGATAGCTCAAAGTGAAATCCAGGTAGCCTTCTGCCTCTTTTTGGCATGTAAATGTGTAATTTGGAATTTGTTTGATCTTTTTTCAACCATGACGATCATTATGTTGCAGATGAAAGTTCACATTACAGAAGCTTTAAGTTATACCCAACAAGATAGACATCTTGCACTCACCCTGGAAATAGTAAAGCGAGAATTGGGGGATGCTGATAAGGAATTGAAGTGGCTGAGATCTGCTGCTTCCTCTGCTGATAAGGAATACGATCAGCTCATGAGAAAGCTGGATGAAATTCAGATGGAACGGGAAACTGAAAGGTGATATTCTGTTCAACCAACTCTTTTTACCCCATCATGTGTACAGTAAATCTTAGGTACTTTTGTTGTCATGTACATTCAGTTTGCTATTTTACAAAATTGAGGTTGAATGTCGATGACGTAGCCTTATGTGGATATGTATTCATTAATCCAATTGCCTGTTGTAGAATGTGAGCTAACAAGCAATCTGCTGGTTGCCTGGATTTATCGTTCTGTTTTAGATATTTAAGGTTAACTATAGCTAAACGGAGGTGGACAAAACTTGTGTTACTAGAAGATCAATGCTTTGTGCAAGGGACTATTTTTGGGACCTGTTTATCCATACAAATGTTTTCACTTTTTTCAAAACAGCGTTTGGTTATACATTGGACTGATCTTTGAATATTTTTTTGAAGATGAGTTTCAAGTTTGAAAAAGTGGTTTTGACTAGTTTTTCAAGTGATTTTTTTGTCCATTCACTTTTTTTTCTTTCAGATATCACATTTTTATGTCCAAACACCTGCTTAGAATTGTCCTGATTTAGTCTATTCAGCCTATTGATTCAGCTGTGTGTTGGAATTTAGCCTTTGCATGTATTTCTAATCTTGTAGAATGTTCCCGCTCATGAAGAAAATAATTTTGTTATGCATCTGCTATGAGTTCCTTGATTCCAGATTTTATGAAATTTTCATCAATCTAGGAGTGAGAAAAAGAAGCTTGATGAAGAGCTAATGGAGTTGAATAAAACTGTTGATGAGTTGACTTCTGCAAGTGGCGAGGCTGCAGTACAAAAACTGCAGGATGAAATAAATGATTCCAAGGCTATTCTCAAATGTGGAGTGTGTCTTGATCGGCCAAAAGAAGTATGTACATGCATTCTTTTTTGCTCCAGAAGTGGGTAATCGTTTCTCGTTGCATACAACAACAACATACATAGTGTAATCCCACAAGTGGGGTCTGGGGAGGGTAAGATGTACGCATACCTTACCCCTACCTTTGTGGGGTAGAGAGCCTTAAACAAAATTGTAGTCTTTGCTATCTTTTTAATGCAACATGGCCTTCATAAATGATGTAGATTCCATGTTAGATATGATCGGGGCTGGGAGGGCTTATTTCCTTGTGAATATTTGGTTTACAGATGCCCTTTGATCCATCTAGACTCTGAGCAACCCTAGTCTATTTAGGAAGTTAAGGCCATATTGGCTTTGTAAATTTAGAAGTGGCTTCTCTCGTAGGTATAGTGTTGGGTTAATTATTTACGAGCTACAAACGACCCTGACCCTGATTTTGTTGTTTAATATACTTGGCAGGTTGTTATCACAAAATGTTATCACCTGTTCTGCAATCCATGCATCCAGAGAAATTTAGAGATCCGTCATCGCAAGTGTCCTGCTTGTGGAACTGCTTTTGGGCAAAACGATGTTCGTTTCGTGAAAATCTGACTAAAACCTCGGTAAGCTCGCAGCTCGGTAGACATGTATATTGTTTCGTTCTCTGAGGGTGTCGTTCGAGAAGCCTACTAGCGTCAAGAATTCATACCCTTGTGAAGAACAAAGTGCTACCTTTTGTTTTTCCCCCTTTCTTTTGAATTGGGGTGCACCCATTTTTTTGTTTCTCCACATCTCTTTACTCAATTTCTCTTTTATAGTCTTTTTTGCTTCCCCACATCTCTTCACTTAGTCTCTCCTTATGTAGTCTTTTTTTTGGGCTTTCTCCACATTTCTCTTAATTCTTCTTTCAATTGTATCTGAGACAAACAGTGTAAAGCTTTATCTTGTAGTGTTTTTTTGGAAGCATCTTGTTTGAGATGGCAGAAGGGGAGCCTTAGAGTAACTGGTAAAGTTGTTGCCATGTGACCATGAGGTCATCGGTTCAAGCCGTGGAAACAGCCTCTTGCAGAAATGCAAGGTAAGGTTGCGTACACCAGACCCTTGTGGTCCGTCCGGTACTGTGATATACAAAAGTAGCTTAATGACTTGGAACAAAGAAGTTTCATGTACTTTGTGCTGCAGTTATGAAATTAGAAATGAGAAAGTGGAATTCATAAAGTCGATTCTAACTTGTTTGGGATTGAAGCTTGTATATATTTCTCTTTGTATATATACATTTGCCCACTTTTGGCACCTGCTTTTTGGTGGTTGTCGTTTGTTTATTTCATTGATGAAGTGTTTATGAGAGCAGAAACATTTCATCTCAGGAAACAAAAAGAAGTCTTTTAAAATAGTTTTAAGTTCTGTGCTTTGTTGGTGTGTAGAGTTTTTACATTTCAGGTTAAGTTGACTTACAATAATAAGTTTTCATAGCAAGTTTGATATAGTGACTTGAAAAGTAAAGCAAAACTTGTTATCACCGGTTAAAAGTTGGATTGATATTCACGACCAACTAGTACTGGATTCTCTTTTGTATAGGCCAAGGAGAAAGAAGGTTGGAACGCCAATGAGCATCTATTATATTGAATTTACCCGATACTCTTCGTTTGGGAATGTTCATTACCAAAGTCATTGATTAGAGAAACTATGCACTTAGAAATTATATTGGTTTTTCCCCTTTGTTTTCTTTTTGGCAGGCTTCTATATGTTCCCATTTTGCTCCTTAAGTTTTGGCAAAAATATTTGTATAAACAAAGGGCATTAAAAGGGTTCAGCTATGTACAAAAGTAGCTTAATGTAATCTTTTGCTTTGAAAGAAAGAAGTTTCATCTTCTTTGTGGTGCAGTTATGAGACTAGTAGTGCGATATAGCTGATTTTAATTTGTTTGCGACTGAGACGTAGTTGTATTATATGTCTCTTTGTATATATGTATATTTGCCAACTTCTTTACCTGTTTTTTTTTGTGGTTGTCTTTTGGTTAGTTCATTGATGAAAGTGTTTATGAGAGCAGAAACATTTCAATCTCAGGAAGCTAAAAAAGTTCTTAGAAGAGTGTTAAGTTCCGTGCATTTTTGGCATATGAATTTTTTACGTTATCAGATTAAGTTGACCTACAACAATAGATAAATTATCATAGAGTAATAACTTGCTATAACGGGTTAAATTGAATTGATTATGTAGTATCTTTTTTTTACACAGCAGTGTATAAAAATCTCTTTTCTACTACAAAAATTAAGTACATATTTGCATCAATGATAGGGGGAAGGGGTATACTTACTCGCATTTAGTGCTTACATCAAATAAATTGATGAAATAGAGCATCTTGCGTATAAATGTTTATTAATCCATCCATTTTATTTTATAGCATGGTGTCTTTTTTACATTTCCACAAAAATTACGTTTTTATACTTAGATTCTCTAATTTCAAACTTTCATTTTGCTCGTCTTGTAGTTTCTGTTAATTAGTACCTCTTAGTCTCGAAGCCTTAACCTAGTAGACTAAGAGCTTGTTTGGATTGGTTTATTTTAAGTATTTTTAAGCCAAAATAGCTTATAAGCACTTTTGTAATGTTTGGATAAAAAAAATTCTTGTAAGCTAAAATAATAAAAATAAGTCAAACACATAAATTAGAATTTCCAACTTATGGCTTTTAGCTTATAAGTCAAAAATCATAAGCCTATTCAAGTGGGCTCTAAGGCGGTAAAACCCTTGATTAAGAGTTAAATAATTTACTTATTGCACCAAAACAAAAATTAATCTTGAAACGTCAAATGCAATACATTTCAAGAAAATCACTATCCGTATAGAAAATAGGAAATAAGCTAAATTAAATCATATTTTTCATTTGATATAAAATACCACCAAAACCTTTTTAATCTAGTGATATTAGTGAGAGTTTCACAGGCAAACATAATAAGTGTATTTCAATTTTCATTTCCTCATTTTCCCTATCTTCTATGTATAATAATAAGGATAAAAAAGATATATACAACTATAGTCTTCTCATATTTTTTATTCTGTTTTCTTTTACATATAATCTTTTCCTTCTACACCATCATTTTCCTTTGTAAAATAAATACTACTCCCTGCCTCCGAATAAAAGAAATGTCCACTTAGTCATTTGCACATTACTTAAAAAAATATTAACTCTTATATAAAATTAGATAATTTGGCTAAAATATTTTTAATTAAATAAGTATTGAAATTTGATCACCTAACATTTAATAAGGGTAAATTTAAAAAACTAAGATTAATTCTTTCTAGATTTAGTAAGTAAACATTCTTTTTAAATTAAAAAATAAAAGGTAAGTGAACACTCTTTTTATCCGGAGGAAGTAATAAAGATAAGATATATACAACTATTGTCTTTCATATTATTTATTATGTTTACCTCCTAGACCATCATTTTCCTTTGTAAAATGAATATAGTAATAAATTCAAAGCCTTGTGGAGGGTCCCGCTCTATACTTCAGTTTTGTATTTATTCATAAAATGATTGACTTTAAGTTTATCCATACCTTAAAAAAATACTATCTCAATCTAATTTATAGTATGTAGTTTGACTGGATACAAAATTTAAGAATTATATTTTTTTTTTGAATTTTATGATCTAAAATAAATTAAAAATATTGTGTGGTTATAAATATCTCGTTAACCGTAAAAGATAAAAGTTAAAGTTAAATTAATGTCAAATAATTACATATGTCATTTTTTAAAATTGATTGAGAGTGAGGTGTATCAACCTATCTATTCATCCAAAAACGGCACCGTTTAGCTCTACATTTCCTTCTAAGATATCTATATAAAAAAAATCTCAAAAAAACTTCATAAAATCTTCAGTCTCTCACATTATTTCACTTGCCAAATCCAATAAAAACAATGATTCTACAAACAACAACCAATTCCTTCACATTTTCATCTCAACCCATTTCAAGAACCAATTTTTTCTTTAAAAATCTTACCTTTTTCACCTCTCCTTTGTTACCCAAATCTTTTTTACCTAGTCTTGATTATAAGTTCTATTTGGGTAACAAAAGGATCTCATTTAGTGTTGGTAGTGTTAAAACTGGGACAACAAACATTCATGCTACTTTGCTTGAAGCTCCTGTTTTGTGGGCTGGTAGAGTTTGTGTATTTTATGCTCTCTTGAAAGCTGGCTTAGCTGGATCTCCTTCTAATCCACTTGTATCAGGTATATGTTTTACTCCTTCCCTTTCAAAATGTTTGTCTTCTTTTGACTTGTACTGAATTTAAGAAAATAAAGAATCTTTTGAATCACGTGTTTGTTAACTAAAATGTCCACGATCTTGTGTCTTCAATAAGAGACTTGTCAAAAAAGAAGAAGATACATTCATTTTGAAATAGATTAAAAAGGAAAGTAAGATAAATATTTTGAAACGGAGGGAGTAAACATCAAGAATGGGAAATGGGGTTGTTTTGTTATGTGGGAAAATATAGTTTTTGAGTCTTTAGCTTGATTTTGTGATGTGCTAATGAGAGATGGGATTGTTTTGTTTACTTGGGAAGTGTGGTTTTTGAGTCTTTTAGCTTGATTTTTTATGTGTGTTTGGTTGTAGATTTATCAAGAATGGTACAATGGGTTTGGTTTTTTATTCTTTTAGCTTGATTATTAATGAGAAATGGGGTTGTTTGTTACCCAAATCTTTTTTACGCTATCTTGATTACAAGTTCCTTTTGGGTAACAAAAGGAGTTCATTGAGTGTTGGTAGTGTTAAAACAGGGACGACAAACATTCATGCTACTTTGCTTGAAGCTCCTGTTTTGTGGGCTGGTAGAGTTTGTATTTTATGCTCTCTTGAAAGCTGCTTATCTGGATCTCCTTCTAATCCACTTGTATCAAGTACTCCCTCCATCCCAATTTATATGATGTAGTTTGACTGAGCACGGAGTTTAATAGAAATAATTTTGAATCTTGTAGTCTAAAACAAGCCAAAGATATTTGTGTGGTTATAGATTATCTCGTTAAGTGTAAAAAGGTAAAGTTTAAAGTTAAATTGTTGCCAAATAAGGAAATGTGTCATTTTTGTGACTCACTAAAAAGATGTGTGTCATATAAATTGGGACATAGGGAGTATATGTTTTAAACATCAAGAATGGGAAATGGGGTTGTTTTATTATAGGGGAAAGTATGGTATTTGAGTCTTTTAGCTTGATTTTTAATGTGTTAATGAGAAATGGGTTGTTTTGTTTACTTGGGAAGTGTGTTTTTTGAGTCTTTAGCTTGATTTTTATGTGTTTTTATTTGTAGATTTATCAAGAATGGTACAGTGGGTTTGGTTTTTGAGTCTTTTAGCTTGATTTTTAATGTGTTAATGAGAAAAGGGGTTGTTTTATTACCCAAATCTTTTTTACTCAGTCTTGATTATAAGTTCTATTTGGGTAAAGAAAGGAGTTCATTGGGTGTTGGTAGTGTTAAAATTGGGCCAACAACCATGCATGCTACTTTGCTTGAAGCTCCTGTTTTGTGGGCTGGTAGAGTTTGCGTTTTTCATGCCCTCTTGAAAGCTGGTTTAGCTGGATCTCCTTCTAATCCTCTTCTGTCAGGAATATGTTTTACTCCCTCCGTTTCAAAATGTGTCTGGTTTTGACTTGGCACGGAATTTAAGAAAATAAAGAAGACTTTTGAATCATGTATTTGTTAACTAAAGATATGTAGAATGTACCAGAATGCCCTTTAATCTTGTGGCCTTCAATATGCCATGTGGAAAGTTGGAATAAAAGAGTTGCCAAAAAAGGAAAGCTACATTCATTTTGAAATAGATTAAAAAGGAAAGTAAGGCAAATATTTTGAAACGGAGGAGTAAACATCAAGAATGGGAAATGGGGTTGTTTTGTTATGTGGGATAAGTATGGTTTTTGAGTCTTTAGCTTGATTTCTAATGTGTTAGTGAGAAATGGGGTTGTTTGGTTTATTTGGGAAGTGTGCTTTTTGAGTCTTTAGCTTGATTTGTATTGTGTTAATGAGAAATGGGGTTGTTTTGTTACCCAAATCCTTTTTACACTGTCTTGATTACAAGTTCTATTTGGGTAACAAAAGGAGTTCATTTAGTGTTGGTAGTGTTAAAACTGGGACAACAAACATTCATGCTACTTTGCTTGAAGCTCCTGTTTTGTGGGCTGGTAGAGTTTGTGTATTTTATGCCCTCTTGAAAGCTGGCTTAGCTGGATCTTCCTCTTGTGTCAGGTATATGTTTTAAACGTCGAGAATGGTAAATGGGGTGTTTTGTTATGTGGGAAAAGTATGGTTTTTGAGTCTTTAGCTTGAGTTGTAATGTGTTAATGAGAAATGGGGTTGTTTTATTTATTTGGTAAGTGTGGTTTTTGAGTCTTTTAGCTTGATTTGTTATGTGTTTTGGTTGTAGATTTTTCAATATTTATGTCGGAAAATGTGGTATTTGAGTCTTTAGCTTGATTTGTAATGTTTTAATGAGAAATGGGGTTGTTTTGTTTATTTGGGAAATGTGGATTTTGAGGCTTTTAGCTTGATTTGTAATGTGTTAATGAGAAATGGGTTGTTTTGTTTATTTTGGAACTGTTGGGTTGTTGGATCTTTTTGTTTGATTTTTATTGTTAATGAGAAATGGGGTTGTTTTTTAATCTATTTGGGAAGTGTGGTTTTGAGTATTTTAGCTTATTTTGTAATGTGTTAATGAGAATGGAGTTGTTTTGTTGATGTGGGAACTGCGGTTTTTGAGTCTTTTAGCTTGATTTGTTATATGTTTTGGTTGTAGATTTATCAAGAATGGGAAATGGGGTTGTTTTCTTATGAGGGGAAGTATGGTTTTGAGTCTTTCGCTTGATTTTTAATGTGTTAATGAGAAATGGGGTTGTTTTGTTTATTTGGGAACTGTGTTTATTTTTAAAATAAATCTTTTTGCTTGATTTGTTATTGTTAATGATAAATGGGGTTATTATCTATTTGGGAAGTGGGGTTTTGAGAGTTTTAGCTTGATTTGTTATGTGTTAATGAAAAATGGTTTTGTTTAGTTTACTTGGGAACTGTGGGGGGTATCTTTTGCTTGATTTGTTATTGTTAATGAGAAATGGGGTTGTTTTATCTATTTGTGAAGTGTAGTTTTGAGTGTTTTAGCTTGATTTATAATGTGTTAATGAGAAATGGGGTTGTTGTTTATTTGGGAACTCTGATTTTTGAGTCTTCTAGCTTGATTTATAATGTGTTAATGAGAAATGGGGTTGTTTTGTTTATTTGGGAACTATGATTTTTTGAGTCTTTTAGCTTGATTTATAATGTGTTAATGAGAAATGGGGTTCTTTTATTTATTTGGGAACTGTGGTTTTTTGAGTCTTTTAGCTTGATTTGTTATGTGTTTTGGTTGTAGATTTATCAAGAATGGGAAATAGGATTGTTTTCTTATGTGGGAAAGTATGGTATTTGAGTCTTTAGCTTGATTTATAATGTGTTAATGAGAAATGGGGTTTTTTGTTTATTAGAGAACTGTTTTCTTAAGTCTTGCGTGTTTTGGTTGTAGATTTGGAGACTAATGGGAATGCTGATTTGGATTTTGCCAAATGGTTTGAAGAGTTACAAAGCAAACCAGGTTTGTGGAGTGTTCTTTAGTACATCTCACATTTGTTTGTATTTGTACTTAAATGAAAGATTATATTGTATGAGTTGATGTAATGTATGCTTATTAACAACTAGGTTTGTGGAGTGTTCTTTTCATAATTGCTTAGTAGAGTTTGAGTGGTTCTTTTTCTTTTTGTTTTTATAGCAAGTGATAGAAGTATGACCATGACCAAGTACTTTTGTCAATGTTCTAAAGTCACCAACTAGTTTAGAAAAACAACAAAATAGACCACATATTTTGATGGGGTTTTAGGTCTCGAATCCTTAAGATCTGGTTAAGGCCTCAATGTTGCTATTGAAGATTGAATCAGAGTGACATGGGCTGCGGTTTCACTGTTTCAGCGAGCCCTTCTTGATTCAGCTTAAAATCTTGAAAATTTTGGAGGTTCATATAATTTACTAATAACATAGTTCCCCTCCAAATATATTAGTGTGTATGTTGCAAGGGTGATAGGGAGGCATTATATATGCCAATCTGGAGTTTGTAAGCATTGGTAACATATAAATGGAAAATAGTGCCATTACCTTGTACCTTAAGCTCTCATGTGCTTTGGATTTTTTACTATAAGTGAATGGTGCTGCCTTGATTTTACATTTTTACCTGCGTCTGCTTTATGTTGATGACAACTATTAGCAAGAATATAGGCAACTTCAGATTCCGGATATAACTTTACTTTTATACTTGAACTCATATTAAGAGCTCATTTGCCTTGTGCATCAAATATTTGTCATAACTTGGTCCTCATTGTTTTGTTCTTAGGATAGTACAAATAGGCTCCTTGCAGAAAATACCAAATACGTGTGAGTTTTCCTTGCAGAAACATTGATTCCTTTGTGCAGTCTTACATTGCCATAGTACACTAATTCCCACCTCCTTTTTCATTCTTTGGGTGAAAGTAAGCAAAGCCTATTCATACATATAGATAGCATTTAAATGTTTTCAATATAATCATGTTAATGGAAAATATATTTGTGGCTTCGTACATGACATGTAGATGTAATTTTGCTCATCTTCAGACCTGTTATTCTTTTTGAGCATTTTCTTCCAAATTCAACCACTTAGTAAATAGAAAATTTAATGATATTCTTGTTTTAACAGAGAAGGAAGCTACTGACAGAAGGAAATTAGTGAGTAAATGGCATCCTACCACTAAAGGGACCCTACGTCGAAATTACAGGGTACCGTCCAAACCTGAAGGACGGCGCCTTCTCAAATCCATTGCGTCCTTGCTATCAGATGATGACCACTTTAGAGATGCCACTTCTCACAAGGTAATGAGAGCTTTAAAATTTTCTCGTTTGGCGTTTTCCATTATAAGAGTATTTCTCAATAAGAATAACATGTATCTTTGTTCAACATTTCCTAAGAAGTATATACTGTTTTCTCCAGGGTTGTCAGATTAGGAGGGAGAGTGCTCACGGAGAAAGTGTCTGTTGCAACAACGTGCGGGCATTGTTTGATGAGCTCCCAACGCCACATGTTATCGTCGAGATCACCCCATTCCCGGCTGGTCCTCTAACAGAAACTGACTATGGAAAAGCCGAAAAATTAGAGAGGGTACTTAGATCAGGTCCTTCTGTCTGATTAAAGTGTGTCATTTGGAACTCCCTTTTTGTATGTATTTCTTCTCGTTGTACATAAGCAAGAGAAACTTGTGCAATGTTCTTAGACTTGCAGCATTCAAACTATATCAAGAAAGCATTTTCTAATACTTTATTTTCCATGCTTACCCATTCTCTCATTTCTCAACTACATGAAAAAAGAGGGTGGCAAATCCTACTCCTCTCCCCCCTTAACACCTATTAGGAAAAACAGACTCAATGGCGTGGTAATGAGGATTGGAAGAATGCGAACGATAATTTCTGGTTGACCATGTTCCCAGAATAAAAATACATTCGAGAAAGGATGAGCACGACTAACATCAAAGAACTTGTGGGAACTTGTTTTCTTCTAGATGAGACTTCGGATGGTGTTGAACCTATGTATTCTGTGGTTCTGGATTGAGGGGATTATGGTGGTTGGAAGTGCAAAAAGATGCACTTCTTCAGAGGCGCATGATGTGCGCTTTAGACGCATATCACGAGTTTGAATCCAATCACGAACATACATTTGGTACTTATTAGAGAAGAGTAAAGAGGCAGGTCCATTCTTCGTTGAGTTTCAAGTTGTGCACTAACTAACCACTGGAAATTTCTTGATTATTAAAAGAAAAATAAAAAACAAGAAGTATAAAAGAAAATACTCATTATAAATCCAGCAAAGTGAAAGGTTGTTGACTACCTTCTGCATTACTTCTAGCCTTAGTAAACACATTATCAAGTTTTATCAAAGTGAATGTTGTTGTGAAGAGATACTTATTCCATTCAAACGTTGTAAATTACTAATTATAGTATTAAATATACAAGAATCTAGTTATTATTTTATACACGATAGAATAAGGGATATGAACATGTATTAGCAATATGAGAATAAGAGTATCTAAAGACTAAAATGCCCATAAATTAAGGAACCCCTACACCAATCAATGTATTACTACTCACTGCATAACAATCACTGCATTATTGTTCCGGCATAACAGTCCTATATTATTATTCACCGCATAAATAATACATGCACTATAATCCCCACATAGCTAGGGCCGTAAAACAAACGCTCTACAACTACCAACAACAACATACCCGTGAAATCCCACGCGTTGTGGGGGAAAACGCTCTCTTAGTTCAAAATAATACTACTATGCACCCACCCCATATTCCTTCAACAAGTAGGCTCCAAGCAAGTAAGGATATGCATCATCCATGAGATGTTACTTAAACACATTGCTTTTCCTGTAAAACATATCTATCAAAAAGCATTTTCTGCAATACAAGGAGGATTGAAAGGGTTGGTTACTGTCTCTATGACCCCCAGTAAGAAAAAATGCATATTAAGCACGTATCACCGATACATGGACAGCATAAAATTTTGCTTCAAGAGTGGGGGGTGGGGGTGAGGTTAAGATCAACACAAAGATCAAATAACAATCTACAGTTTGAATCATTTAACTCCGACAGAGGCCATCAAGTCTTCGTATTCAGGATCACTCTCTTGTTTTTCTGCCATTGCTGGATTACCACCAGGATGAGGATGTCGAGGGACAGATGTGGGTGAGAAGGGGTCATATATTTGATGTGCTCCAGCGGAGCTAGAGGCAGGCCTACCATGCCGAAAGAAGACATTGTTGGGAGCCTCAAAGTTCTGTGGTCGAAGCATGGCATTTGGATTATTTTGCTGAGGCGGCATGGAGTTTCCTCTAGGAGGGAAAGCACCTATATGATTCGGAGCTGGCCTAAAGTTCATAGGTTGCATTTGAGGGCCAGTAGGTGAAGCCACACCCTGATTTGGAAAATTCGGGTGCCTAAATTGAGGGAGAGGGCCAGCAGGTCCTCGAGCAAAGTCAAGTGACATACGTGGTCCTAGCTGATTAATCTGATTGTTTAAATGGGGTCTTTGGAATCCTTGTGGAGGATTTGGATTGTCTATTGCTGGTCGTAGATGATGGCGCATCATTTGGTTTGAAGGTGAAATTTCCTGAGATCCAAATTGACTAACTAGCCTGGAGGAAGCAACTTGAGAGGCTGGACTCTGTGGATGGCGAGGCTGGAATGTAAAATCACTACTGGGCTGCAGTGGTTTTGGAGTTACAAAGGAAGTAGGTCTCGCGGGATTAATATTAAGAGAACTTCCAGGAACTGGATTAGGTGCAAGGCTGGGAATAACTGGTTGTCCACTAGACACAGAGTGATTCAAAAAATGTGCAGGGTTTGATCCTGAAGATGGACGCGATGGTGGAGGCATATGTGCTGATGGAGCTGGTCCAGATGACTGGGGTGCTAAGTTATGGCCACGGAAAACATCACCCATTGGTCGTGAAGCAAGATGATGACTTCCTTGAGGGGAAACTGTGGGGGGAGCCATGGCTATCATGTTGCTTGGACCTTGACCTGTCTGGTTGTTCCATGGTGACTGAGACCATCCAGGGGAGTTCCCTGCTGGGGTCAATGGTCGGTCTGGATATGCTGTAGGAGGGACGGACTGAGGCAATGAAGGCATAACTGGTCTGACAACATGCGGAAACCCTGTTGGACTCAGTTGGCCCTGAGAAAATTGAGGCGGAGTCATATTGGATTGAGGTGGTGTAGATCCTAAACCTGGCATCGAATGTCTAGGTCCAACAATTTGTCCAAAATGAGCTGAAGGCATGTACGGCTGCCGCATTAGCGGTGCCTGTGGCCTAGAGTGAAGAAAAGGGTTTCGAGGAACCGAACCAAATCCATCTTGCATACCCAGTGGTGGACCAAAGGGTGATGATGGCGATACTTGGTGAGGGTTGCCGACCAGGGGTGCTGAAGAACTCCCAGAGTTGACGGGTCCTGGAAATGGAGGTACTGGATTCTGAGATGTCGGTCCAGGAAACCATTGCCCTTGGTATGGCTGGAAATGACCTTGTAATTGAGCAGGTTGTGTCCCCACAACTGGTTGAGCCACCCCTTGATTTACTACAGGAGGGGTCGTTGATCCAGGTGTTGCTTCACCGGAAATAGTTTCTCCATCACCTGACGTTTTTGTGGTTGTGGCCGCTGGAGTCACCTGAGAACCAAATGGAACACTTTAACTTTATAAAACAATAATAAAAAAAAAAAAATGTTATAACACAATAAAAAAAATAAGAAAAATGTTATAACACAATAAAAAATAAAAAATAAAATGTTATAACACAATAAAAAAATTGCCACAAGTAAAACACGCCATACTGCTGTTTACTTACTGAAACCCGGGTAACCAGAAGTTCAGTTAAAGCAACTGCAGCGTCAACCTTTTCATATGTCTCAGCTGATACTTGGACATACATTTCCTCATAAGCGCCAGAGTCATTTTCACCAGAAGTAACTTCTACCTGGGGACAGATTAAACAGACAGGTCAATTTTCAAGATATCAAGGTGAACAATAGGAATATGTCGTTGCAGGTCATTTAGGAGACTTGACAGACCAGACATGATGATATAATACTCTATGTTGCTCGGACTCTTCAAATATGTCGAAGGTTGCATATCGTATCCCCCAAAAGTAGTGTTTTTTTTGGAGGATCCGACATGGGTGCGATAACATTTTTGGAGAGTCCGAGCAACATGGATAATACTGTGAGCACGTATGGCATAGATTGCATAAAAACTCCATTTATAGGTGTCCAACCTAGTCTAAAAATATAAATGACGGATTATATTAGGGGCATTACCTTCTCTCCGGTATCTGCTTTAGTACCATAAACCTTTACTTGAGCTCCAGTTTCCTGGTTTTCAGTAAAATAAAAAACACTCAATGTTGACCAGGAACTCTTTTTACTATGCAATCTACAAAAATAAGTAGAACTTCAAGGTCTTGGATGCTAGAAATAATTACCTTTTCCAGTTGCTTATGAGCAGGGCCAAAAATCAAACCAATAAAATTATACCCAGGATGTTCTTTGATCTGCAACGAGAACAAATAGAGATGCTTCATGAGGATCTATTGATAATACGGCTACTCTTACTCAGTTTCAGTAATAGATGGAATAATGTCACATCTCTTGATTAATGTTTAATATGCTTTCATATTTTTGTGCTTGTATCATACAGCTTGACCTAATAAGCACAAATAATTAAACAAATAATAATTTCTTGTAATACGAAAAGGATACCTAGTTTTAAAGGAAAACAAAGTCAGTAATAAGATACTGTCATGGTTCTTAATAGTAATATGTTTCACAGTTTTAAGTTTGTATCGTACAGCTTGACCTTAAAAAGCACAAAGAATTGTACCAATTTCCATATCCTGCATGATTTACGTGAAGAACTCCCAGGAGTCATTTTAAAGATAAATAAAAAATGAAATTATTTATAGGTAGCATTTTAGGAATATATCACGAACGTTCTACACAATCTGGATACATAGTTACAGACTACAACAACAACTATGCCTCAGAAAAACACGGCTTTAAAGGCCGCATGATAACTATATCGATTCATTAAAATAAATTAAAACATCAATTAAGCAACACCTAACTCGTGGCAGTCAGAATCAGTATTAACTAAAAGATACAACAATGAATAAGTGCACATCTGCCATTTAACATCTAAACCTGCTCCTTTTTGTTGTGGAAGCAAGGATTGGTGGTAGGAGGAGGACAACTACAAACAATTTTCTCCATAAATCCCCCGTTAATATAGTTTACCTAATTTGTATTGCAAGGCTAGTCCATCATTCTTATTGATATTAACACACATTCAAGTCTTATAAGATTGTAACTATAGATAGAGTAGTAACATCAAGCCGAGCAGAAGTTGTGTGTAATCCAAAACAATACAGATGATCCTTAATCTTGCTCCAGTTGATAAGCATTCTAAAATTTTAAAAATCAACTCATAGAACCCAACCGGGGGCACTATTGGAACAAGCAAAAAAGAGAAAGAGCACAACGTGCCAGAAAACTGAGTTAAACTTACAGGTACTGGGATTTTTGCCTCCTTTGGTACAGGCTTATAACCAGCAGGTGGCTTATAACTCGGATTCAGTTTTAGAATCTCCCCTGCATTTTAGTAAAAACAGGTAAGTTGTATGGTGCATTTGATAATGGAAGAATAAAAGTCGATGACGCAAGGGATCAATCACAACATACCAATCGCTTCCCGTCTTTCAAGTTCCAGTGATCTCACACTCTACATCCACAGAAGACGTCAGCTTTTGAAGCTAACATATGCAAAATTTGCAACTAAAAAATATCGTAAGTTATTTTACCTCATCATTAGGATGATGATCTGACGACTCGTGATCTTTAGCAGGAGAGGCTGATAATAAGTCTTTGCTGCCTTCTCCCTCCAAACTCCTAGAACTCAGTAGTTGTGTTATTTGATCCACGCGATTCTGCCCAAAATTTGTACCATTACAAGGCAACAATATCACTTAGTCGCACCTGGAGTAGGAAATTGATAAAAGCCATTCACACAGCAT
Organism: Anisodus acutangulus; assembly: GCA_029783415.1. Classification (NCBI taxonomy): domain Eukaryota; kingdom Viridiplantae; phylum Streptophyta; class Magnoliopsida; order Solanales; family Solanaceae; genus Anisodus; species Anisodus acutangulus. The sequence continues at coordinate 691,830 of CM056489.1, read as the reverse complement.
TACACTGACTTCTAGGAAGTTCTGATCCAATTGAGAAGAACAGGAACTACCACGGATTCCAGTCTAGCATGTCCTCATGTCGCACAAATATATGTTCACAGTTCTTTTTATCAGTAAAACATAAGTCTATTTACAGTTTTTGGATCAATGCAGTATATGCATACACATATTGCATGTAAATGTACACTTACACATAATCAAACATGGTAAAGGTGATCTTTTATGATTGTGCTTTGAAGTGCTCTTGCCCATGCTTTGGAATTCTTACAAAAAGGTGTGCAGCTGTTACGATTCTTCTGTATATATATGTCAAACTCATGCATAGACTGAAGGAGCACAAAACATAAAATACAACAAAAAGTGTAATCTCAACATGTCCCACAAATGTTGAGTCTGGAATTAATGTCGGTTTGTATTCTTTTGATGAAGGATATTAAAGGTTATTTCTTTCTGATGCAAGAAATATTAAGACAACAACAACATACCCATTGTAGTCCCACAAGTGGGGTTTGGGGAGGGTAGGATGTACGCACGTTATGCCTACCTTTGTAGGGTAGAGATGTTGTATCTGATAGACCCTCAGCTCAAAGGAAAAGTTTTCGAAGCAGGGTTGCAAGCAAGATAGTAAGATATAAAACAAATGAAGCAAATGAAGAGACAGATAGTAATACACATTGAAGAATAAGAAACTACAGGATTACTAAATAATCCTGCTAATAAGGAGAAGAGAACAGGAGGATAGCCGCCTACCTCTTCCCACATAGAGTGCGACAACACTCGGCTATCTACTAAACTTCTACCCTAACACTCGGCAAGCAATAGTAAAAGGAAGGTAAAAACCAAAAAAGATAACTAAAAAAGCTCATTCCTTACTACCAACACCTATTCTTTTTAGAAAGTATTACTTACACATATTTCTCAATTTCAAGACAAATCTTAAAAAAGAAGAGAAAGCATTCTGAAGTACCTGATATGCCAAGGCTCTTGCTTTTCTAACAGTTGTGTCCAGTGCGAGATCAGGGCCCCACTTGGTTTTCCTTTGCACCTGTTTAGTGCTATCTTCGTTTAAAGAATCACTAGCTCCTTTCTTCCCTATTCGAAATACCGGAACCAACGAACCTGCTAACTTGTTTTTTGGTATCACAAATCCAGTTTTATTGGCAAACATAGAGATCTTTGGGCCACTCAATGGTGTTGCAGATGAAGAAGCCGTCTGAACGCGGCTAGAAGCCTGCTCAAGTTTTGTGCTCATGCTTCCTTTTAAGCACACTGCACACCCGGTACTCGGTATACTAACACCTGCAATACATTTATGGTCAAGAAATCAATCCGATGGGAATCATAGCCAATTGAAAACAAACTAAGAATTCAACAAAAAAACCTTAAGTTACCTATCTAATATTGAATCCAATTGTCACAGTAAGTAATTATATCATTAGACAGCTAAATCAACAGAGATTAGTTCAAGCGCTCATAGACACAAACATATGCAGCAATAGATATTTCAACATATAGAGCTCTTTTTTATTTTACAGCATAAAGAGCTCTTTACAGATTCCGTAGCTCGTTATCTTAAAAAAAAGCAACTGAAAATGAATGAGGCAGGTCATCCAGTAAAATTTTGACCTTCACGAATCTTCTATATGCTTTACATGGACCACATAAATTGCCACAATATAGGCAAAATTAGGAGAACAAGAATATATATGTTCTTTTATTATCAACTCAAAGACCAAAGTACAAGCTGAAGTACGACTAATGTGTAAACCAATTCTCCACTAATCTTCATAATCTTGTTTATTCAGACACATTTTTCTTTAAACAGAAAAGTGCCTCTTGTACAGCTCAGTTCCTAATCAACGTGTGTTGCTATGGATTAAGTGTACATGAGCTTATAATGATGATGATGTTTGAAGGCATAATATGCACATAACCAATTACAGAATACTACAATGCACTAACAGCTGCATATTTGACCCCTGATTTTCTACTATAACTGCTTTAAAAACATTAGCCTCAGAAGATGCTCCTAACCAGAAACTAAAACTTAAAACAAACATTTAAAAATGCAAACACACCGTAATACCGGTCTAATAGCCTGTTTGACCAAACAATCAGAATATGCTTATTCTGAAAAGTTCTTTTTGTTCGAAGTGTTCTCCCGAAAAGTACTTTTGGGGAGTAATAATTTGTATTTGACTGATTAATTTAAAGCACTTTTGTCAATATTAGAACAACAATTTGTGCTTGACCAAGGTTCCAAATGTGCTTCTGTGGGAAAGCTATTTTCCCAGCTTCTAGCAAGAAACTTCTATAACTACTCAAAAGCACTTATCTTTTCCCAAAAAAATTTGGCCAAACAACTCAACTCTCTAAAATAAGTACTTTTTAAAAAAAAAAAACACTTTTGGCTTCCCGCTTGGCCAAACATGCTACTCCCTCTATCTCAATTTATATGACACACTTTCCTTTTTAGTCAGTCCAAAAAAGAATGACACATTCCTTATTTGACAATAATTTAACTTAAACTTTACTACCTTTTACGCTTAACGAGATGATTTATAACCATATAAATATCTTTGGCTTGTTTGACCACAAGATTCAAAAGTCTTTCTTTATTTCTTAAAATTAGTGCCCAATCAAACCACATCAAAAAATTGGGACGGAAAGAGCTCCCTCTTGATAAAAAAGAGTGTCCACTTAGCCTTTATTTTTTTATTAAAAAAGAGTGTCCACTTACCAAACCTTACTTTTTCAGATTTGTCTTTATTAAATGTTAGATGACCAAACCCCAATACCTATTTAATTAAGGGCATTTTAGTCAAATTACCTATTTTTGCTTAGGTGTTAGTATTTTCTTAAGGGGTGTGAAAATGGCTAAGTGAACACTCTTTTTGATCCGGAGGGAGTATAAATCTAGTACTCATACATAGTTCTTTTTCTTCTTTTTCCCAAATCTAACATAGCAACAACTCTTCATGAACAGATGGGATTATTAAGAATGACTGTGTCATCCATCAACTAATCCCCATCAAACAGATTGTAATACCAAGATCTGAACTTTCCACTTTCCTCAAACATAAATGAAGCAATAAAATTTAAACTTTCATTTTCCAAAACCAAACTACCAAACCATTTCAGACAGAAAGGAAGCAGCATATTTTACAATAACAACAACATACCCAGTGTAGTCCTACAAGGTGGGGTCTGGGGAGGGTAGAATGTGGTCAGACCTTAGCCCTACCATGGAGGTAGAGAGGCTGTTTCCGATAGACACTTGGCTCAAAGAAAAGCAAACCATAACAAATAATGCTAAATAAAGAACGACAAAGCAGTCTGGAAAAGAGAACAATAATGAAACTACCACAATATCATACAAATAATAACAGGAACAAATATTTTGCAATAACACAAAAACAAATAAACAAAATCAATAAAAGAACAAAAACCGAATCTTGACTTTATTAAAAACAAAATGTATAACACTTGAACAAAAACCTTAAATATCAAAAACCCATGTCCCCAAATGCACAAAAAACACATTTTTACCAAGAAGGAGAGATGCAATTCCTTAAATATCAAAAACCCATTTCATATTTTGCCCCCAAATGCATTCTTACTAAGAACTAGAGATGCAAAACGTCAAGAGAATCGCTTGAACTGTACTCTATAGAAGCAAAATGGTGAGCTGATAGAGAAATCTCGAGCCAAGAATTCTGGGTTTTTTGAGGTAATAAAAGAGGGGTTTTTCCTTTCTTTTTGAGCAAAGGACTAATTTAATTGATGTTTAATAGTATAAAGTTTCTTATAACATATGGTAATTAGGGGTGAGCACGGGTACAGGGTACCCAGATACCCGATCGGAACCGACACTAACGGGTAGGTTCCGGGTAGATATATTATAATAACGGATAGGGTCCGGGTAGTTAAAATAGGAACCAATCAATGTCGGGTCCTGCTCGTTCCTAAGAAATAGAAACAGTGGTACCCTAATCTAACCGATACCCGGAACCTATAAAATATTAAATATTTTTACTTTTTTAGACTCATTTGGACCACTTTTAACTTTCTCCAAAATTGTTTGTTGCACGCCTACACATTGATTTTTCCCACCCTAAGACGTAAATATTTTAGCTTTTTCACCCCTTTATTCTAGAATACTCTTTGTGCCCTAATAGAAAACACCCAAAACTCTCTCAATAACAATGGCGTTTTAGCTACACCGCCGAGCTTCATCGTCGTCGTTGTTGAAGCTTTCTCTCAGGTACTTTCATCGTTGTCGTCATTGAAGCTTCACCTTTGCCTCTTTCTCTCCCTCGGTTGTGTTCACGTCATTCCTAAAATGCATATGGATTCATATCTAACTCTTCAATTTCTTTTTAATATCATATGCTTCTGTTCTATTTCAGGCGATACTTTTCTTCAATTTGTATTACTTTTTTATTTGAAATGTAAATCTATTTTTAAAATTTGTGTATATTTTTGTAGTTGTGAAGATGAAATTTAGGGATTTACTAGTATAATAAAGCTTTTCTTTTGTATCGAAGAGCTTATGAACACGAAAATAAGTTTAATTCAAATATTTTCAAATTTATTTTGAAATCAACACGTTCAATTAATTGAGTGTCAAATTTGGCTTGCAATTTTAGGTTTTGGTTACAAAATTAGCTTTTCTAAAATGAATAAGTTTTCTAAAACTTCTTATAAGGGTACTAAAAACTCCGATTGCAGGCTAAAAAACTACTTGATGAAATTATTTTAGAACTCTTTTTTATTCTCATAGGCTTAAAAATTGTTGCTTAATTTGTGTTTTTTATTTCTGAGGTGCAGGGAACCTACCGGACCTGCTTGGTCCGGGTAGGTTCCGGGTAATGATTGCTACGGGTAGGTTCCGGGTAGTAAATTTAGGAACCGATCTTTTACCGGGTAGGGTCCGGGTAGTTAAAAAATGTTAGGGTACCCGGACCCGCTCACCCCTAATGGTAATGTTCTTTTTAAGAAAATAATAAAAATGAAACTTTTGGTCTCTTAAATTTGACAAGAGCCCGACACTTTTAATTTCCGTCAAATATTTAACAAACTTTGATGTAATTATGAAAAGGGTTAAAAATACCTCTTTAGTTTGAAAAAAAGGGTCCTCCATTACTAATAATAACTCATCCCTTTATCCCCTCCAATTTCTGTCAAACGTTTTCTACTTTTGTTTACCAACAGCATTATTAAGGAGAGAAAAAAGTGATTTACATGAAAAACTTGAAGAAATAAATAGTTCAAGTCACTGAATTTTGATAGCTTACTAGTCCTCCTCAATGTTTAGCCCCAAAATTTTTTACACAACAGAAGAATTCACTTTGTATAACACAACTAGAGTGCTACAAAATTACAAGAGTAGTGGTAATAGCGCATAAAATGTCTTCTTTTAACCGATAAACTACGTTTATCTACAATTTTTATTCCATCCTAAAAATATTTTAGAAAGAAAAATGAAATAGAATTGTAATAGCTTAACGAGACATAGCTTACTTGATAAATTCATAATTTTTTCGTAAAAGATATTTTTTGCAATCCACATTTTACAGAAATATTTTAGCAATAGAATCAATTGAAGTGGAAATCAATTAAACAGTAGACCCATCATCGAGATGTTGAGCATTAAGAAAATCCAAATAAAAATGAGGGTTGATGAAAACTGGTCTATGCTTGCAATAATGTATATCCAAATCGTCGTGAAATTGTTCAACAAGCACAAAAACTAGCTTGGCCTCATTTGTAATAGCATAAGAATAAATAAAAATCAAGTAGTAGTGGTTTTGGTGCACCTGTGTAGTATAGTATTGGAAAGATATAAGTATACTATATGACAACTGAAACTCTTACCATGCTACCTTTGAATCATTCAAAGTCTCTCCGTTCTAATTTAAATATAAATAAAATAGGATCATTAAATAAATAAATAAATCAGGCCTCTCCAAAATACAAGCAGAGTTACCTACACATCATTAAACCGAATTGAATCTCACAAAGATACATTGTTCTTGAGGTTGTTCTTTGACCTTACTGCCAAATACCAAGCATATAGCAGTGATTAAAAGATCAGTCACATTTGATGTTTTTATAGATCCTCCTCACGAACAGATATGGATTACATATTATTTAATTGAGTCGGATTAAATAATGAAACAGGTTTAAAAATTGAAATCAGATTATTTTGGAGAATTTGGGAATTTTCGTTAAGAGAGGAATATATTTGAAAACTTTAATGACGGAAGAGTATTTTTTACCTAACTTCATAACGGATGATATTTTTAGCCCTTTTCCCAAAATAAATTAACACTTTTGACCCTTTTTCCAATAATTTAAGCTAGAATTCATATAAGGAGGTACAGTTTTAAAGAACTAACCTAACCAAAAAACATGAGGTACATTTCTCTGTCATTTTCTCGATTTTCTTAGTTAGAATTACATTCAGTTGACACTCTTAGTTAGAATTACATTCAGTTGACACATGAATATGATAAAAATTTATTGTAATGGCATTGGATTGTACAAGTACGAGTGACCAATTTTAAATTATTGAAATTATCATTAGAACATTGTAATTTATATTTATTTCGATACACGAAGCATCTCTCATTCGTGAAATTTGATAAAAGGGCCGCATCTCAAGGGTATACTGTAACAACATATCCTTACACACATAAATAGCTAAATTTACAATGCAAACTCATAATCTATAGTTCCACATAGACAACTTTAGAGCAGTTCCACGGCTCCCCCAAAAAAAAGTATGAGATGGTGAATTTAAAGGCGAATCCATTTTCTCAAGAAATAACTATTCTTCCCTCTTTCCTTTTTCATTTCTATTGTTGATTTTCTCTAGAAAAAAGTTTTTCCATCTCCAATAACAAGGGAAATTTGGATTCCTTGAGGAATGGTCAACAATTCAGAACATTATATAGATTCCTGTATAAATGAATCCAACAAAATATAATAAATTTATCATATTATGCCAAATTACAACTCCCATCTGCTAATAAGCATGGCATCTCACCCTCTATTAGCACCTATCTCTGAATTTACATACTATTATGTATAAAGGGCAGTCATGTGCACGACGCATCCCGCTTGACACAAGGCCTAAGAAAGACCGCATCCCAAAGTAATGTGATATAGATAGACTACCATGTCACAAGTATCAATGGCTAATTCTACGACTCAAACCTGTGACCTATCGGTCACACGGAAACAACTTTAAAGTTACAAACTATTATGTATGCAAAGCAAAATTGGTTTCACAACATTCATGGTTGAGTCAATTGAATCATTCTAGTTCATGTAAAATAGACAACTATGCCAAAGCGGAGATTTTCAAGGTTTGAATGCGAAGACAGCAAACTGCTCAACCAGTATCCACGTCTCTACTCTACTTTTATCCTTCAAAAATGGAATAGCTGATGCGGCTGCGAGGTAGACATCGGATATGCTACTTCAAAAAAGGAGCAGATTATGGTGAATCAGACAAAAAGAAAGTTCAACTTTAAGTTACTGAAAAGTTACCACGCGCCTCAGGTGAAGGGGTAAAAATTAGAGAAAAGCAAACTGCCGAGCAAGATGTAAGCTGCACAATATGCCCAAATAATGTATCCCCATCTCTTGCTAAGACAAGGAGATGCCATGACATATGAGCCAAACCAGTAGAGAGGAGGGCTGGCAGATAAGAATCGTGTTGAAACCTGTCAAAGTGGTCGGAAGAGAGTCAGATACAGTTCTGCCTAGCGTGCGTGTTTACCTAGGTTCACTGACTTCCTAACTTGAGATGAAACTAACAACTTCCAATCAACTTGATTCAGATTCTCACAGGTCATTCTTGAAACAGATTTTGAATATTGTTTGCATGCTGTGATTCATTTGATTTCCTCTAATCACCCTCAACCACAACTGATCTACTCAGAAGGGAGAGTTGATGCCAGAGGACGAAGCAAGAAAATGTAAACTATGTTGAACATGAAAGAAGTTCATCCGCTAAAGAACTCAATGTGCTTAAGGACATCAAAACTCCCCACAAGAAGTTAAGCCTCTATGTAGTTTACAAGAACTTTTCCTTCTTTCATTCCCGCACAAAATCTTCTAATTTCAAATAATTCAAGGTTTGGAAAACTTAATTAGAGTGTGACAGAGATTTCCTCACCATCTTCTCCACAAGAATAAAAGAAACGAGAAAAACTATTTAGTACTCTCAAATATAATCTGACTGAGAAAAATGACTTGGAATAGGTAGAAAGGATAAAAGTAGGATATGGAAGCAAAAATTCCTTGTTGCGATTACTCCTGAGGAAAAAAGGAAAAAAAGATAAAGAAATTTGGGTTTAAATTTAAGTTAGCTCAACATACATTTAATATAATAAGTGAAATTAGTAAAAGGAAAAGTGTTGTTCAAGGAAATGTTGAATTAGCTGTCATGATTTGAATTATTGGAGATTGGAACTTTATCATTAAGGAAAGGGTTAGGCAAATTGGAAATACTAAAGGGGAAGTTTCAGTCCAATAATAGTTATCCCAGCATTATACCAAAAGCTAGGTAAATATATTCCTAGAATGATGTTGCTTCGGAAATGGAAAAGAGGTTAGCTGACCTGTACGTGCATGACAAAAAAAGCCGTTGCTGCCATGAACACAAGGTGTAGAATGAAGGGAACAACAATAACTGGTTTAATTCCTGAATTCTCTGATGGCTCATCTTCTGATGGCTGTACCACATAGTTTTCTTCTCTCACAGCTGGTTTACGCCGTCTAAGAGAGTCGCCTATCACAAGTTAAGTAAAAAATGAGCATTGTCTTCACATTTCAATACAAAATTTTGAAATCAAGTCCCATAGGAATGAGTTGGAGAGAGATAAAATCATATTAATTCACATATAACAATGTACATCTCATCACAAAATGCAGCAAGATGAACAAGGAGATCATCAGAGCAAAGATTAGAAGTTTAAATGGGATGCAAACATTGAAAGGAAACACGCCTACAAGGAAAAATACAAGTGTGGGTGGGCAAGTGTATCCAAACTCAATGCATACTGCACGACATTCAAAATGTCCAATATCTTTGTATTACCAACTAGTAAAATCAAGCAGCGGCCATATACTAGACCAGGAAAATGATGTCCAGTCGTTGGTTGTAACCAGAAAAAAGGAAACCTGCCTTTCGTACATGATAAAAGCATACATCTTTTGGAAAATGACTTATGTCAAGCCATACCTTGCCCGGCGTCAGATCTGTTTTCCGATGGAAAGCCAACATTCTTGGATCCTGCACTTCTCCCCAGAGGAATGGATGAACCAACAGGTTCTTTATTTGGAGAGGACGCCCGAAAACCAAGTGAGACAAAAACCTCAGGCCATAGCTTCACATAATGTATGATTGTGCAGAGTGCAAGAGATAGTATTGGGGATGCAAGAACAAAGTTTGGAATTTGTTTTACTTGAAAATACTTTAAGAAACCCACTCTCCTGAGACAGAAGAAATATCAAAGTCAGCCTCTATTCTTGGTGGCAATTGACATTGGGTTTAGACGAGGATACTGATGTTTTTTTCCTTTTATTTTTTTCTACTTTATCTTTTTTCCCCTCTTTTTGGTGTCAAAAGTCAAAATAATACATGATACTGAGATCTACCAATGAAGTCATTACTAGATGGGTATCACAAATCAGTTAAAGCACCCATGTGCCTTTATATGAACCTATTTCCTGTTACTTATCACAATCAGTTAAAGCACCGATGTGCCTTTACATGAACCTATTCCCTGTTACTAAGATCTGGCAACACAATGTGGAAAATTTTGGTAAAGCTAAAAGTTATTTCCCACCATCACCTTTCCTCACCAAAGAAATTAAACACAGCCACACAGGTGACTAACTGATGGTCACTAGGCCCAACCAATCACCCATGAGAAATTTCCCAACCTAGATAGATGTTCATTGATCCGATCATAGGGGCCCACGAGAACCCTACCCCAAATGGCATCTCACTTCAATTAAATTGCAAGAAGTTCAAATTCAACTATACCTTAAAGAATTTCTGCACAAAAATTAACAAAAAAAGGGAAGAAAAAAATTAAAAATAATATGATATAAATGGCAGAAAGTGGGACTGAAATTTGAGGGAAAGATCAAGGTAGTTTTTAAACTTAGCCTTAGGATTTTCTAATTATTGGTAGAGAATATAGGAGCGAAGATGGGTCTAAACCTTGAGGAGAGGAGTTATTCTAAGGTATTAGAACTTTCTAGAGGTACAAGAAATTGAAAATTCTTCTGGTATTAGTCTTAAAAAGAAAACAATCGTACACCTAAAGTTTCAGCAGAATAAGATAAAACTGTAATTTGGTATCTACCAAACCAAATTTAATGCTGAAGAGGCAAGTGAGAGTTTAAAAAGGTAGAAAAGGTACCAACATACCAATAACGACTTTGAATATAGTTGTAGAGTAAAGGAAGTCTTGCCTTGCACCAAGGCCTCATTTCATCTGAAGTGCTTCCCACACACATATTGTAGTACCCATAGGCTTGAAAAGCAATAAACGGGAAAATGATAAATAAGCTACGCAAAGCCCCAAAAAGAAGAACCAGCACGGTCACCTGGCAACATGTGGAAGATTTTGTCAGAGTAATCTCAAACAACAAAAACATCACTTTGCTACAGCTATATGCTATATATATTTGTCGAATTCCGAGAAGAACCATTGATGCTCAAACAAATTGATAGTTCATAATCATGAAACTAATGCAAGCCACTGAAACCTAACATACTCCCTTAGCCCCAATATATGTCTTTGTTGTAAACTGCAACGTCACAAAAAAGTTAAGTGAGTCTATTTTAAAATTAATTTATACAACTCTCACAGATTTCAACAATTTATGCTCTGTTAATTATCAAATTAAAAAATGCTATAACAGTCAAACTAACGACTTAAACACCCATGTCCAGTCAAATAGTGTAACATAATATGCTCTGTTACTATTTGTTGTTTCTTGTCCTTTGACAATTACTTTATTTTCTTGGTTTATTCATCATTTTTTTCATCTCACCTTGAATTGACTGTTGTTTCTATCTGACCTCTTTCTATGGTTTCTCTTGAGCCGAGGGTCTTTCGGAAACAGCCTTCCTACCTTGGTAGGGGTAAAGTCTGCGTACACTCTATCCTCCCCAGACCCCACGTTGTGGAATTTCGTATGTTGTTGTTGTAAGGAGTTCTATAAGGAGCATAACTCCAAAACAACTTTTCTCAACCACCATTTTTTTTGATAAAGTAAGGTTTTATTAAAAAACAGTATCAAGATGATATTGTGAAAGTACAAAGAAAATGCCGGCTAGATTCCATTAGAAGCCTAAGCAGTCTAGCATGTCATCTAAATTCATAACATTTCCATCCTTCCAATAGTATACGTTGTGCAAACAACTATATTTCACAGACTGCAACTGCTCCTTTTTGCCTTCAAAACACCGCTTATTTCTTTCTTTCCATATAGTCCAAGCAATGCTAAGAGGAATGGCACTCCAAATCTTCTTCAGGGATTCATCCGGACACACAGCTTCCCAACACTCTAACACACTCTCAACCACCATTACCATGTCTCGATTTGTGGATGTCCCCGAAAGGATGCTCAACCACCATTAAGTTTACAAAGATGATATAACAAGCATATTGGTGATAAGATAGTTCAGAGCAAAAGAAGCAAATTAATTTATGAAAAGGAGCGGGATAGGAGGAGTAAGGCTTTTGAGTTTAAATAAAGATTTGAGAGAGGAATAAAGTGAGTGGAAGTGGATGAAAGTTGACCTATTCGACACTAACATTTTATTGTTAATGCAAAGCATGAAGATAATAAGGTATTGATCTCAATATTAAGGACATGTATGAGGGTGTCAAGACCCGAGTTAGGACAGTAGGAGGTGACTCTGAGCACTTCTCGGTCGTGATGGGGTTACATCAGGGATCAGCCCTTAGCCCGTTTCCCTTTGCCTTAGTGATGGACGAATTGACACGGCATATTCAAGAGGAGATGTTGTGGTGTATGTTATTTGTAGACGATATAGTTTTGATTGACGAGACATACAGTGGGGTTAATGATAGGTTAGAAGTTTGGAGAACGACCTTAGAGTCTCAAGATTTTAGGTTAAGCAGGACTAAAACAAAGTATATAGAGTGCAAGTTCAGTGACGTGTCACAAGAGGAGACAAGTGTGGAAGTGAGGATTGAGGCACAAGCTATACCCAGAAAAGGAAGCTTCAAGTATCTTGGCTCCATAATCCAAGAAGACGGGGAGATTGGCGATGATATCGCACACCGTATTGAAGCAGGATGGATGAAATGGAAGCTCGCCTCCGGGGTGCTTTGTGATAAGAAGTTATCACCTAGGCTGAAAAGTAAGTTCTACAAAGCGGTAGTTCGACTAGCGTTGTTGTATGGACAGAATGTTAGCTAGTCAAGAACGTCCACGTTCAGAAGATGAGGATGCTCAAATGGATATGTGGTCATACTAGAAGAGACATGATTAGAAACGAAGCTATACGGGACAAGGTCGAAGTGGCCTCCGTGGCGGACAAGATAAGAGAAGTGAGACTGCGGTAGTTCGGACATGTGAAGAGGAGGTGTGAGGATGCGCCAGTTAGGAGGTGTGAGAGACTGGCGATAGCAGGAGTTAGAAGAGGTAGAAGTAGGCCGAAGAAGAACTGGAGAGAGGTGATTGGACAAGACATGGCACAGCTCCAGCTGACTGAGGACATGACCCAAGATAAGAAGATTTGGAGGTCGAGAATCATGATAGAAGGTTAGTAGGTAGTACATTTTTGTCGCACTGTGTGCGAGAGGGATAGGGGGCTAGCCTCACTATCTCCTATTCTCCCTTTTTATGTAGTATTATACAGGTTTAGTGTAGATCCATACTATTATGTGTGTATCCCTAGGTGTTGCTTTATTTGTTTTGTTATTGTAAAATTTTGTTGTCGTATTTCCCTTGAATTTCTGCATTGACTACGTTCTTTTGAGCCGAGGGTCTATTGAAAACAATCTCTCTACCCCACAAAGGTAGAGGTAAGGTCTGCTTACATCTTATCCTCCCCAGACTCCACTGTGTGGGATTACACTGGGTATGTTGTTGTATTGATTCCTATCCTTTTTGTCCTATGGCAAAAAAAAAAGAGCAAATTTGATATGCCTTAGTCTCTCTCCTCTACATCTCTATCTTTTTGAAAATATCTCACATTAGAAGCCTCTTGGTCTCAAAGTTTGACATTCTTGGGGTAAGAGTAATAATGTAACAGCTTTCAAAACATGGTTGAAAAGACTGACAGGCTCATCTAGTTTTGTTTCACGGATGATCCATTAAGCAACTCAGTCCCACTTGAGCCATCATCCATGAGCATATGTTATTAACACTCATGTCAGGTTAAATCGAACTCCCAGAAGCCCCTTGGGAAGTAGTGTGCCAACTACAGCTTTCACGAACTTGCAGTAAAGCAGCGCAGCTCAATTTAGTATGAGCCTCTGCCACTTCTTTATATAGTGAGATTAGATTTAACAACAATCATAACGTACTAAGCACTGATCCAGAAAGACAAAAAAAAAAAAGAGTTACATCGATCAAAGGAAGGGCATCGACAGAGCAAAACTTACACCAGCATGTTTTCTAACAAAAGCTGCTTTATAGGACCTATGCATTGTCTGGAAACAAATATAGCCAGCATTAAGCACTCCATTCGACCTTGCAAATCCAGAGAGAGCAAGCCAAAGTGTTGCAATGTTATTTGAACCCCTCATGAGATAATACAGTCCTCCAATGGAACACAAAGCATACATACTCTCAGTATATCTGTGAACAGACAGCAGAGAACATACTCATATGCAAGTCATCATAATATGAGGCGAATGCAAACTAAGGCAGAAGAAAATACATTGATGAGTAGAATATGGAGGCGGGATTAAGGCAAAACAATATTGAAGCTCTCAATGCCAGCTCTGAGTCCTTCAAGATAATAGCTGAGAGCCTGTGAACCAATAACATAAAGAACAATAAGCAGATTAAGAGTCCTTACTATCCAATTCTTGAGATCTGTGGCATTGAATACTTAAATTAAACCTAGAAGTTTCTCCACAGGTCAGAAAAAGGCACATACTTTCATAAAGAAGTATTACTTACTAAAACAAAACTGGCACAACTGCAAGTTCCTTAGACATGTTTAAATCCCTTTAAAACCATAATGGATTATAAAGCTTATAAAAAGAGAAAATGCCACTAACATGAATGTGTGTTTACTTAACATCTATTAATTAAATAACTAAAAATAAGAAACTATCCAGCATAGGACATTACCTGTAAAGATAAAAAGCAGCCAAAACAAATGAAAGGTTATTAAGCACATAACCAGATAATCCGAGAACAGCTCTCTGTCCAATAAAGGGTATCAATGGGGAAAACACTGCAAAAACAAACATTCCATAACTTTTTCAATCTAAAATGTAGTAACAATTAAGAAAAAAGTGCTAACTTTTCCACGAAAACGGGAATATGAAAGTTACCAGCACAATGAGCATCATTCTTAATGAGCAAGATACAATTTTTGAATCATGTCATGTAACAGATCAGTGATTTCACATTTGTATCCATATTATAAAATGCCAATCCTGTTGCTTCTATAATCTCTACTAGAGCCTGTTGATGCGTAGCAGAATAGTGACATGTTTATCTCTACTATGAAATGTCAATCCCATAGCTTACATAGTCTCTCTTAGAGCCTGTTGGGAGTGTCGCTGCCTTTCAAGAAGTACTTTTTCAAGTGATCCTTCTAAAATAAAGTAATTTTTAAAAGTTTTACTAAGCATTTCAATAAGTATTTGGTGCAATAGCTTCTAAAGCATTTTAAATCTTTGCATTCACAAAAATAACCATAAGTGCACATTGTTTATCCTTCAATGTGATAACAAATGCAAATTGCCTTTTGGAACAAAGGCTAAAATTTAGGTCCAACAGCAATTCCAAAAGCTACAAAATTTGAGCTTTTGAATTTTTTTCCAAATACTTAAATAAATACTTTTACAAATAGAAACATGTGCATGAATATAATACTCCCTCCGTCCCATTTTAAGTGTCTTAGTTTGACTTGACACGGAGTTTAAGAAATAAAGAAAGACTTTTAGATCTTATGGTCTTAAATTAAAGATGAATGGGTCCTTTAAATCTTGTGGTCTCAAACTTGTCTTGGTATTGAAAAATTTACTAAATAAAGAAAGAGGCACTCTTTTTGGAACC
This sequence comes from Anisodus acutangulus, assembly GCA_029783415.1. Classification (NCBI taxonomy): domain Eukaryota; kingdom Viridiplantae; phylum Streptophyta; class Magnoliopsida; order Solanales; family Solanaceae; genus Anisodus; species Anisodus acutangulus. Next base: position 676,527 of record CM056489.1, on the reverse strand, counting down.
GACCAAAAAGGAAAGTAAGACACTTAAATTGGGACGGAGGGAGTATGTCATTATTAATCAACAAAAATGGCATCAGAAAATTCAAATTAGAGATAATGGTCAAAAACACACCGAAGTATCACTTTTTTACGAGTTTCCTACCTGAACTATTAGGTGATTGCATTTTCTACTGAACTATCATCAACTATTTAACAAAACACACCTCGAAGCTGACTAGATCAAGTGTTCGAAAAAAATCACCAAAAGGCGTATGACAACTTAATTTGCCCATAAAATTTCATCCACATGACAACTGACTCGTGTTTTGATAAATAGTTGGTGATAGTTTAGGTAGAAAACGCAAATACTTATAGTTCAGGTAGGAAAATCGCAAAAAAGTGATACTTCAGGTGTGTTTTTTTACTATTATCTTTTCAAATAATTGAAAAAGAGAATTACCTATGCGCGAAAGCAAGGACATGCAAATCGGAAGCAAAGGCAAAAAAGAGTATGTTTGTTCATATTACACACTATACCAAACAATGCGCGATTCGTACAAAGTACACACTATCTCAAACAATGCTATCCTCGATCGCCGATGCTAATCGTGGGAACCGAACCAGCAGCGAACCGAATTTTGAATTTGAACCGGAATCCGAACCGTTAATGGAGAGGCAGCGAGGGTTAATTGAAGCGGAGGTATCGTAAGGGCTTAGCAATGATCGCCAGAGAAGTATTAGGGAGATTAGAACAAGTCTCGAAACGACAATGTATTTGAGGACGGGACGAGTGTGGTAATAATGGAGATTGATCGAGGACGAGACGAGTGTGGTGACAATGGAGATTGATCGAGGACGATCCGGCCAATTTTTCCGGTGGAGAAAGGATGATACCGGCGGAATTATTCGTCGGATAATGTAGAATGGCGATTAAGGGAAAATATTGTGTATATGTATAGATGGCCTCAGATTAAAATTTGGCCTTAACCACTAATTTTATTGAGTTTATAATATATCATTATTCATCCACAAAATGATGTCAGAAGATTCAAACAATTGAAAAAGAGAATTACCTGTTCGTGAAAGCAAAGAGATGCAAACCGGAAGCAAAGGCAAAAAAGCGTACGTCTGTTCATACTCATATCCACACTGCGCGATTCGTACAAAGTATACACTATCCCAAACAATACTATCCTCGATCGCCGATGCTAATCGCAGTAATCGAACCGGCGGCAAACCAGATTTCGAATTTGAACCGTTAATGGAGGAGAGGCAGCTAGGGTTAATCGAAGCGGAGGTATCGTAAGGGCTGAGTAGTGATCGCCAGAGAAGTATTAGGGAAATTAGAACGAGTCTCGAAACGACAGCGTATTTGACAACGAGATGAGTGTAGTCGGATTTTCCGGCCATTTTTAACGGCGGAGAGTGGTGGTTATCGGCGGTGGTTGTGGAAATATGCTAAACGGAAATTTGAAATGTTAGTTATGCAATACAATGTAATTTTCCTGCTTGTTTTCTTCTTGTTCTTCTTTTTTTCTATTTTTGTATTTCTACACCATATATTTTGTTTTTTGTATTTTAATTTAGGCTAAATTGAGATTTTTTAACTTAATTTTGAAATGAAACAAAAAATCTGTTTTTCTTGTTATATTTGAAAAAAAAATCACTTGTCCCAATTTATATGACACATTTTCCTTTTTAGTTAGTCTAAAAAAATTATATATTTTCTTATTTGATATTAATTTAATTTTAAATTTTATCTTTTACGTTTAACGAGATTATTTATCACCATACAAATATTTTTAACTTATTTTAGACCAAAAGATTAAAAGTCTTCTATTATTTTTAAAATTTTATGCCCGATCAAATTACGTCACATAAATTGGTACTGAGGGAGTAGTAATCATGTTTTGACCTTATACAAAGAGAAGTGTTAGATTGTGTTTTAGGACTAAACTAGTTAAAGAATTAACCAAACTAAATATTACTACTAAGTGTTAAGAGTCACACATCGGATATTTTATGTGAACATGGACTTCTTATATAGATTTGGACAATTCTCACCCTACAAGCTAGCTTTTGGGGTTGAGTTAGATTCAAGATCCATTCATGCTTATTTCATATCTGCTAGGGTTGTTCCTAATCGTGCATCTTTTCATATTTGGGTTTTAATTTATTAAATCCTTTCTATTTGGTACTAAATATAGGGTTTGTTCCTAATCATGTGTCTTTTCATATTTGAGTTTTATTTTGTTATATACTTTTTATTTGGTACTAAATATTGAATATATTGTAAAGAATGAATATTTTGTCTAATTCAACCACAAAAAATAGCTTGTAGGCTGAGAATTGTCCAAGTCCATATTTTATGTTCTCATTCAGTATCTGATGTGGGACTTTTAGCACTTCCTACACGCCCAGACCTCGTTATAATATAATTTGGGAGTCCAACATCGGTGAACAAATAATTGGAATGAGTCTCACTCATGTAAATAATGAAACTTAGGCCTAACTCAACCCCAAAAGCTAGCATGTAAGATGATGATTGTCCAAGTCTATACCCGTTCCATATCTGATGTGGACTCTTAACATATATTTTCAATTTTCAGGCTAGTGGTGGTGCTCTATCAATATCAGCTAGCTCTCCACCAAATCCACAATCTGGTGCTCTTATAGTGGTTTGCTTCTAAAACTCACTCTTCTCCTCTCTTTTTTCATTTTTTAGTTACATTTTGAATCTCATTTTTCTTTTCTTTTCTTTTTTCAATGCAGAGGCCGAAGGACAGAAACGAGAGGGAAAATGCTGCTCCTAAGGACGGAACAGTGATCTCCAGAGAACTATTAGGGAGATTAGAACGAGTTCCGAGACGACAGCGTATTTGATAACTAGATGAGTGTGGTCTGATTTTCCGGCCATTTTTAACGGCGGAGAGTGGTGGTTATCGGTGGTAATTGTGGAAATATGCTAAATAGAAATTTGAAATGTTGGTTAAGCAATAAGTATATTTTTGTATTTTAATTTTGGCTAAATTACGATTTTAAACTCAATTTTGAAAAAGAAAATAAACAGTTTTTTCGCTTGTTTTATTTGATAAAAAAGAAATTAATCATGGTTTGACTTTGTACACTTACAAAAGGGAAGTGTTAAAATATGAATGTTAATATATCCGTAATCCATAAGTAGATTTTAGGGAGGGTAGAGTGTATGCACACCTCTTCGGCTTAAGTAAAATTATATCAAACAAGTTTGAAAATAATAATAATTGGATAGCAAAAATCATGACACAATACTAAAGAAAACATGCAAAAGGAATAATAGCTACAACAAAATAATATGATAATGGAAGTATCAGAAATCGAATAACAAGAAACTTCAAGAATACTAATATGACTACTAGTATATACGGATAAGCGAATATATTTGGAATGCATAATACAAATTAGGTTATTTAATTTTATATTTTTTCTAATTGTGGCAAAAATTGATTAAAATGTTTAAATGTGCAGCTATGATGTTTTATCACACTCACTAGTTTTTTTGACGTTTAAGGGCTTTATCCGTCTTTGATTTTGTTGCTTGTTGTTTTGTCTAATTTAATAATATATCTTATCGTAGTACATTTTACGAACATACAAGACCATAAGCTTCTCGAGCTCAAGCATTTATATTTTTAGTTAGAGACTAACGTCTTGCGACTAATGTGAGATTCACTCAATTAGAATCTCAAGACGCAACAATATCTACAAGGCAAGGAATGATAGACTTACATCACAGTGTCTTTTCTTCGTCATTTTAATTTAAATTTTTTATATCATAGATCCTGAGTGACGTTTTAGAAAGCGTCAATTCTCGTACGGATTACACATTATTGATTCCCAATAGAGTTGATATCTCCATTAACTAGACTATCTTATTAGGTAAATGATGGAGACCTTTGAGTGTAATTGCTATCACCATCCAAACCTAGAGCATTTTGAAACTCCACGTACTACTATTTGGTATGTGAAAATGCCAATAAATTATTTATGTGATCATAGATGTGTACTATTGATAATTATAACGACAGCTGTATTGATTTGGTAGTGTAATTAAACCTATCAATTTGGACTTTTGGAGGAAGAAGAAGGTCACATATAATTATCTACTTATAAGTTCAAAAGTATATTTTTTGGCAAATATTAGCAGTAAATTTAAGATTTTAAGTGAATAAAGTATTATTATGGCTATTACTCTTTCTTGACAATGAGTACAAATTTAGTGTGCGTATATAATTAGAATCCAAAGCTATTAAAGTATTAGATTTAACTTATAATATATATTTAATAATATTTTACATTATCAGTACATGTTGTGTAAATAATACGCACTCAGCATGGGTGACTACATGTTATTATCTCTTATATGAACTGATAATATATCAAATTCGTTACACGGTCGGTGTATAAATGTTAAACTCGACCAGAAATTATTGATTTATTATCACATTTTATCAACCGATGAGATCTCTTACTTGATTTTCGTACTGGTGAAAGATAGTAGGTATCTCGTAGAATCTATCAATGTACACCTAAACTGATCCAGTTATTAAAAAGAGAAAGTTCAACTCAATGAAAAATTACTAATTATGATCAGACTCTCGTACCCTTACGATGTATCTTGGTGAAGACTTACTCGTGTTGAATACTTCTTAATAACACAAGACTAATAAATTGTACTACAAGATAAGTATCGTTAATACTTAAGATTAAGATTAAGTTATTTGATTCAACATGTACATCACATAACGTGGATAAATAAATATTTAGCACATGTTTATTGTAGAAGTGAGTACAACTAGGAGACCAACTATGTAGTTACTAGAATCTCATGCTATTATCTTCTCATCAGCTACTAGATGGTCCAATAGGTGGGCTGGGTCAGTCCGGTCTCGACCCGACCCCGTCTTAGTCCCGCCCCCGACTCCGAAAAAAAATATCGGAACGGGACTCGAACTCGGGACGGGACCTGGGGTCGTCCCGTCAGGGCCGTCCCGACTCAGTCCTGATCCTGCCGACCTGTCCCGGTCCCGCACGATCCCCCCCCCCCTTGCAAAAAATATTTGTTGCACAACGATCATTTTATATTTTGGCCGTTGTGCAACGATCATTTTTTGCCTCCCCCAACCCCTTAATATTTATTTTTAACCCCTAAGTTAATATATTTACACTTTAACCCAATTTTCGCAACTATAAATATCTCATTTTCTCTTCATCTGTCTCACAAATCTTCCTACAATCTCTCAATCTATCTCTCTACCAGTCTACATTATCTACTAAATATTAAATTTTATTTGTTCACTTGTATAACTATATCAAAGTTCAAAATTTGGGAGTGAAGTTGGCAACTAGTTTGAGGATCATCCATCGAGTAAAGTTTCATTTTTTAACCTCGATAACACGTCGACGTTACGTTGGCGTTTGATACCTTCGTTCCTTCTTTAAATTATTATTGTTACTTTATTTTAATTAGCGCACTTAATTTCATTATCTTTAATTATTTATTAGCATAATTAAAATGAAAGGAATAAGGGGTATGTTTAAGGGTAATGGTGCTTCTTCTAGTAGGGGTAACAAGGGTATGGTAGGGGTATTTCATCTAGTCAGCCTATTCCTAGATATGATGATTTGATTGATTACACACATATAGATGAAACACAATTTTTAATGATATACAATTAGACGATGAGATATTTTATGCAACTCAACCAGACTTTAATTTAGAAGATAATCTAGATGACACACCCACCAGTGCACCTCAGACTGAAACTGGAACGCCTCATATTCCCCCTAGTATGAAACGAGGCCCAACACAATGAAAAATAAAATCAGATGCATGAGCTTTTTTTTATAGGGACCAAGAGAATCAAGTAATTAGATGTCAAATTTGTAAAAATATTTATAAATTTAAAATGAGAAAAGGTCAGGGTGGGACGAGAGGTTTATTGAAACATGTACAAAACTTTCACAAAACTAGGTGGGATGAAAACGAGGCTACAAAGTCGGGTGCGCCAATGCGCTCTCAGTCGGGACAAGGTTCACACACTGTCCCGGACCAAGTACATGGTCAAATTAACCCGATGACGGGGGGAATTGTAGGCCCTAATACGATAACATAGAGAGGGAAGCAATAGAAAAATTAGTTGCGATGGAGGGTTTGCCTTTTTCATTTCCTTCCTCTCCTGGTTTTATTCATTACATTAGAGATATGTATAATCCTGCTTTTAACGATTTTCCTAGATCAACTGTTAGGACAGATGTTTTTAAATTTGCACATGAATATCAACAATATTTACGTTATTCATTATATCATTTTCCTGACAAAGTATCTATCACGTCTGATATAGGCCGTAGTACTAATGACCATGATTATTTAACTGTAACATGACATTGGATAGATTATAAATGGTCTATGCAAAAACGTATTTTAGCATATAGATATATTGATGATAGACACACTGGAACTTTTATTGCAGAAAATATTCATCAAGTTTGCGAGTATTATGGAATAACTTATAAAATTATGACTATTACATTAGATAATGCTTCTTCTAATAATTATGCTAATAGACTTTTAAAAGATCTTTTAACTCCATCTTTTCCTAATCATTTTCATATAAAATGTGCATGTCATATTTATAACTTAGTTGTAAAGGATGATCTATCACTTTTTGAAGACATTCTTAATAAAATACAATTTGATATAAACATTATTTTTAGAAGTAATAGAATACAACGAAAAAAATATATAAAAAAATTTGTCACGATTGTGGACTACCTTATAGAAAAATTCCCGAAGAAGTAGTGACTAGGTGGAATTCTGTATACGAACAACTATTTGTTGCTTATGATTATAGAAGACCTATAACTTTATTTTTTAAAGCTCATAATCGAAATCCAACTAATATGGTTGTAGATAACGATTGGGAAAAAAAATTCAGAACTTATTGTATTTTTTGAGAAATTTTTTCAAGCAACAAAAGAATTTTCCGGTATATATTATCCTACTATTTCAACTATGTTATTTTATATAACTCTAATATTTTATTACTTAGTGAATATATGAAAATATCATCTTATAAGACACCTATTAAAAAAATGTTTATCAAATTTAAAAAATATTTTATTCCTATTTCACTATTTATATTATTGGTGTTGTTTTAAATCCGACTATTAAAATAGAAGGTTGTAAAGCACTTATTAAAACTATTTATGATTGTATAGCAGTACTTTCACCTCCAACTCCAAAAAATCCAAATGACCAACTACCTAAGTAACCAACTAAAGAAGAAGTTTTATCTAGCATACACGATGAATGTAAAAAAGTATATAGATATTACCAACAAGAAAGTGCTAGCAACAAACCGGCTTCCATACCATCTTCTTCTTCTTCAATACAACCTCAAAAAAAATATGTTGTTTCTGCGGCAAGTATTGAAAGCCTTAGAAATAGAATGTATAGTGGTACCACTACTAATCAAGTTGGCGAGTTTGATGTTTTTGTTTTGCAGGATGTTGTACCGTACCAAGCAGTTCTCAATGAAGAAGGACGTGAAGACTTGATGAAATACTGGAGGGGGAATGAGAAGACATTTCAGACACTATCAAAGATGGCTCGAGATGTGTTGAACATTCAAGCGTCATCAACAGCGTCTGAAAGCGCTTTTTCTGCCGGAAGGTTTCAAATAGGAAGGCACATACACTCATTAGCGGGAGACAACTTGGAGATTGCAGTATTATTCAGAGATTGGATACGAACGGAGCGTAGAAGGTGCGGTCAACCGGAGATCAACGAAGAAGACGAAAACTACAACGAAATCTTATTCGACGGAGGTCGAAGCGACGTCGAGTAATTTGACCAACAAATTTCAATTTCAACCAAAGAACCACAAGACATTATAAACAAACTATAAAAGGTGTTTTTAAATATATAATTTTACTTTGTTATTTGCAACTTTCAACACCACAAAGTTGCAATTTTGAAATTGTATTACAAAAAAATCATATTTATATTAAATAATATAAGAGGCACAAAAACAGTCTTGAGATATTTTTATTACACAATCTTGTTCAATTATTGAGGTGTTTATATATGTTATTTTTTTAAAATTAAGTGCAAAAAAAAAAACTCGAAAACTCGATCCCGATCCGACCCCGTCCCGATAAGACCGGTCCCATTTTCCGACGGGACCGGGAACGGGACGGGACATCAGCGGATCCCGCCAGTCCCGGCCCACCAGTCCCGTTGGAGGACCGGTCCCGCCCTACCCCGTTCCGCTGGGACCCGCCCCGCCTCGTTGGCCACCCTTAGGTCCAAGTAGTCTTTTGCCCCTATGCTCAAATCAAATGAACAATTTGCACGTCAGTATTGTTGTTGGCCTCCATCAAAGTTTCCTCCTACTCACTCCTTAGGTATCTGACAGATATGTAATATTATCAAGATTAAAAATATTTAGCGCGTGTTTATTTATTGTAGAAGTGAGTATACTAGGGCCCAAATATACAGTTTTAAGTTAACTAGAATCTCATGCAACTATCTTCTCACCAGCTAGATTGAGTATAACCTGGATCACCGAAGAACTTTAAAAGTGTTAAGAAAATAATATAATAATAGTGTAGTAGTCCCTTCGTTCCATAATAAGTGATTGTTTAAGTCTTTTAATTTTTTTCAAAATAAGTGGTTCCTTAGAATTTCAAAAATATTTTGGACATGTTCTTCCAAAATTGCCCTTGTTTAAATAATCAACATTCATTAACTACATTTTCTTTTTCTAGACATTGATTAGGGGTAAATTAGTAAAAATACTCATAATTTTTTAAGAATGAACACTTTTTTAAGAAGTGTGCACAAGTTAAAAGAACCACGTGTAACTGAGGGAGTAATGTTTAATGAATGAAACTTACAGTACAACAGCTTTGAGTTTGTTGGATTGTACATTGTTGGCTTTTATTACATATTTTTGACAGTTGGAAGTAGTTGGTCATTGATTCATACTCCTAGCTGTTTCTTTTAAGGATTTTTATATACTGCATAATAGTCTAATAAAGTTTGAATAAAAACTAAAATTGTATAATCGTAGTTAATATATAATTTATGTATAATCAATATTGTACATATTATGCATCGATTATATTGACGACAGTTAAATTGGTGATTTTCTGGCTAAAAAATGTAAAGATCACAACTTCCATCTTTTCTAAAAGAATAGGAAAGTTGTTTTTGGCCTCAAATATTGGTAAACTCTGACGTCTTCAAGTTAGTACTGATAATTGATTTATAAAGTGTATATATATATATATATATATATATATATATATATAATACAAATGCAAAATTTAGGACATAAAGCTATTGTATTAAGCTGAACCCATAAGTTACATTCTAGTTTCTCGCTTGCTTAATTATGTAGATTAGCAAATTCAAATATACTATGTTATTATAAATTTCGGAACTTAGGGGGCCAAATGTAATTATTTGTTCATATAAAATTATTGAACCCCAGATAGGATATTCCATTTTTCTCGATGTGTTTCAAAGATTTGCTGTTATCAAAAGAAAAAATCAACAGCAAAGTACCAAGCTAAAACTTCACCAACAATTATGAAAATTTAATGTATTTTGAGCAGTTGGAAGTTAAAATTTCATTAATTATGAGGCTGGCCTTTACCCCAGATATTAGGTACACGTACATTACCCTTATTCTAGGATAATAGGACTATATATATATATTGTTAAGAGTCTTACATCGGATATGGAATAAGAACATGAACTCCTAATATGAACTTGGACAATCCTCACCCTACAAGCTAGCTTTTGGGGTTGAGTTAGGCCCAAGATCCATTATTTACATGGTATCAGAGTCAGACTCATTCCAATTATTTGTTCATCGATGTTGGGCCCCCAAATTATATTATTCACGCTCCAGTTAACAAGGTCTGGGCGTGCGGGGGAGTGTTAAGAGTCTTACATCGGATATGGAATGAGAACATGGACTACTTATATGGACTTGGACAATCCTCACCCTACAAGCTAGCTTTTGGGTTGAGTTAGACCCAAGATCCATTATTTACATGGTATCAGAGCCAGACTCATTCCAATTATTTGTTCACTGATGTTGGACCCCCAAATTATATTATCCACACTCCAGTTAACGAGGTCTGGGAATGTGGGGGAGTGTTAAGAGTTCCACATCGGAAATGGAATGGAAACATAGACTTCTTATATGGACTTGGACAATCCTCACCTTTCACGCTAGCTTTTGAGGTTGAGTTAGACCCATGATCCATTCTTTACATGACTTTTGGGGTTGAGTTAGGCCCAAGATCCACTCTTTACATCTCTTGGGGTTGAGTTAGGCTCAAGATCCATTCTTTACATGGTATCAGATCCATACCCATTCTAATTCTTTGTTCGTCGATGTAAGACTCTTAATGTGAAAATAAGTATATCCCATTAATTTATGACTCGAACAATTGGGCCCGCACGTCAGAAACGTCATTTCCATACACGTGCACACGTAGTGCCAAGTATCGCAAATTTTATTAGTGAAAGAGATATTGGTACATATGTAATACGTTTGAGATATAGAATTATGGACGATTATTTGGCCAAATGACAGTATTCCACGTTGGTAAATGAAAGAAGAAGTGTACAAAGTGTAAAATGAAACGAGTCGGAAATCGCCGCGGAGCCGTGACACTTCGAAGGCAGAAAGTTGCGACGGGAAGTTGGGAAAATCTGACCTTTGGGCTGGTTTTGGAGCATTGATTCTCCATTAATTGGCACATGAATTCAGCCATTATTTGGCTGAATGTAAGTCCTTAATCAAGTGCAATTACATGTCTATTAAAGACCATTAGTTGGCTAGTTAAGGGGTCTTCTACTTACACTATAAATTGAGGTCTTTGGCTCAATTGAAACACTACACTCAACACTTAGAGAATACTCCAGAATTTTAAGAGCTCATATTCTTCCTCTCTAGCAAAGTTACTATACTCAAAGTTCTTCAAGAGTAACACTTGAGTTTCCTTTGCTCACTTGTTAAAGTTGCTGTTGTATCTTGTGAGACTTGCCCGATCCAATTCACCTCCATCGAGGCAGCGATGTGGTGACCAAGAAGCAGGAGCTTGAGCTCAACTAGTAGAGTAGTCAGCCTAACCAAAGCCTCACGGCAACATAAAATTAGCCTTTGTCTGTCCACCTCTTCAGAACGAACCCGAGTCTATCAATGGAATGCCCTGAGTGCTTGCTCAACACCGTAAAAGGAGATATACGGGCCCAATCTTATCTTAAAGACAGAGTGCCATCACTCGACTCAGTAAATCACACAAGCAGTTTGTAAGGTTTTTATTTCCAGTTCTATTATAATAGTTTGTTTATCCTTTCTACTATTGTAATAGTTACTTACTTCCCGTTCCCTACAACGGTTGTATCCCAACAATTTTAAGACAAGATTTGTTGTAAGTAAGTTAGAAAAATGACTAGCATAAATCAAACTGCTTGTGATTCTGTTGTTGCTGCTCAAGGCAATCTCTCTACCTTCCCCACTGCTCAAGGCACTCCTAATGCCTTTCTGGTTGCTCAAGGCTCTTCCAACGCCTTACTGCCGCTCAAGGGAATGTTGTCGTTCCTCCATCCGCTGGATTTCACCATGAACGCCCTGAAAAGTTCATGGGGTCAAACTTCAAGAGATGGTAACAAAAGATGTTATTCTATCTGACTGTTATGGGAATGACATGTTTCCTAACAGAAGATCCTCCACAAGCTGAAGATGAAATGGACCATTCGCCTTCTGAAACGGGTGAAGGGGGCTTAGGTATCTATGTCATTAATGGCATGAAGATGGTTCTTGATGCATGGAGTCATAGTGATTTCATGTGTAAGAATTACATATTGAATTGCTTGATAGACCCTCTCTACACGGTGTATTGCACTGTTGGCACTGCCAAAGAGTTGTGGGAGAAGCTGCAAAAGAAGTACAACGCACAAGATGCAGGTACTAAGAAATTCATCGTTGGGAAATTTCTGAAATTTCAAATGGTGGATAGTAAGACAGTGATGTCCCAAGTCAAGGAATTCCAAATGATTCTACATCACATAGATTTGGAAGGTATGAAGCCAAACGAGCAGTTTTTGGTTGCATCACTGATTGAAAAGTTACCTCCATTATGGAATGAGTTTATAAGCTACTTAAAGCTCAAGACAAAGGAGATGACCTTTGAAGAACTTATTATCAAACTCCAAATTCAGGAAGATAATAAGAAGGCATTGCCTAGGGGTAAACAACCCGCTGAGGCAAAGGCAAATCTGGTTGAGGCCAAAGGGAACCTAAGCAAGAAGCGCAAGTTCTAGAAAGATGGCAAAACCCAAGCAACAGAGAAGTTCAAAAGAAACTGTCACCAATGTGGGAAACCTTGTCATATGATCAAGGACTGCCGTAAGCTCAATACTGAGCAATAAGATAAGTCCAAGGCTAAGGGCAAGGCTCAGGTTAACGTCGTTAAAGACCAGTTTCTGGACCACATGATTGAGGAGTTATCAGCGGTGGTGCTAGAAGCAAACCTGGTTGAGAATCCTATGCAATAGTGGATGGACACAAGTGCTACAAGACACATCTGTTCCAATAGAGATGCCTTCTTCACTTATACACTGGTTATAAACAAGAAGTTGTTCATGGGCAACAACGCTTCCTCTAACGTGCTAGGGGTAGGAAAGGTAGTCCTGAAGATGACTTATGAAAATGAGCTCACTCTAAAGAAAGTGATGCATGTTCCTGAGATTAGAAGAAATTTAATTTCAGGTCTTTTATTGGTTAATGCTGGTTTTAGGCTAGTGTTTGAGTCCAATAAATTTGTAGTCACTAAGAATGAAATATTTGTGGGAAGAGGATTCGTCTGTGAAGGCCTCTTCAAAGTGAACACTGTGTCTGTATTATGCACAAGCAATAATATTGAAGCCTCTTCTTCTTACTTGCTTGAGTCCTCTAATTTATGGCATCATAGATTAGGACATGTCAACTACAAGTTCATCCAAAGGTTGGTAAAGCTGGAGTTGTTGCCGTCTATCGACGTAAAACCTTAACATAAGTGTGAGGTATGCGTAGAGGCAAAACTCACAAAGCTTTCTTTTAGATCCGTCGAATGGAATACCGCTCATCTAGAACTTATTCACACAGATATATGTGATCTGAAGTTTTCACAAACTAGAGGGGGGAACAAGTACTTTGTGACATTCATTGATGATAACACAATGTATTGTTACCTTTACTTGTTGAAAAGTAAGGATGAAGCCTTTGAAGCATTCTGACGTTACAAAGCAGAAGTTGAGAACCAACTAAGCATGCAGATTTAATCCATTCATAGCGATATAGGGGGAATATTATGCCCAATCAGGCATTGTTCATCAAACGACGGGTCTATACTCACCTCAATCGAGCGGTGTGGCGGAACGTAAGAACCGCACATTGAAGGAAATGATGAATGTCTTGCTCATCAATTACGATCTTCCCCAAAACATGTGGGGAGAAGATGTCCTTACCGCTAATACGATTCTTAACAGAGTCCCACATAAAAATAAGGACAAAACTCCATATGAATCATGAAAAGGAAAGAAACCCACCTATAAATATTTAAAGGTGTGGGGTTGTTTGACAAAGGTTGAAGTAGCCAAGTCAAAGCAGGTCAAGATTGGGCCTAAGACTGTAGATTGCATATTTATCGGATATGCAAATAACAGTAGTGCTTATCGCTTCTTAGTGCATAAGTCAGATATTCCAGATATCCAGGGGGTACAATTATGGAATCGAGGAATGCTCAATTCTTTGAAGATACCTCTCCTAGAAAGGAAAAAGATATAACCTCTCGCAAACAAAGTTATGAACAAAGCTCTCAAGAATCGGGAGTCATTGACGGCCCGGATCTAGATGGTTCAGATCTAGTGGATCTCGAAGTGGCTGAATATCCGGAATCTAGTGTTCTATATTCTCGGAACTTGGAGACTCCAGAGATGGAACTAAGGCGAAGTAAAAGGGCCAGGAAGGATAAATCCTTCGGTCCTGACTTTGTAGCTTATATGGTTTATGATGAACCAAGGACAATTGCTGAAGCATTGTCAACTCCAGAGGCACCGCTCTGAAAAAAAGCTATTGAGAGTGAAATAGGTTCCATTATGCATAACCATACTTGGGAGTTGGTTGATCTTCCTCCGGGAAATAAACCGTTGGGTTGTAAATGGATACTCAAACGGAAGTATAAAACAGATGGGTCTAAAGATAAGTACAAGACCAGGTTGGTAGTCAAGGGCTATCGGCAAAAGGAAGGCCTTGACTACTTTGACACTTACTCCCCGGTGTATATGATGACATCCATTGTATTCATTGCGATCGCAGCGTTGCGTGACCTTGAGATATATCAAATGGATAGTCAAGACAACCTTCCTAAAATGGTGATTTGGAAGAAGAAATTTATATGGACCAACCCGAGGGGTATGTGGTTCAAGGGCAAGAGAAAAAGTCTGTCGTCTTGTCAAATCTCTGTACGGGATGAAACAAGCCCCGAAGCAATGGCACGAAAAATTTGATAGTAATCTACAATCGAAGGGTTTCAGCATTAATGAGTGTGACAAATGTGTCTACATTAAAGGTAACTCTGACTCGTTCGTTATGATATGTCTGTATGTAGACGACATGTTGATCACATGGAGCAGTCCTAGCATAATTCTAGAGACTAAGAACATGTTGAAATAATGCTTCGACACGAAGGATATGGGTATCACAGATGTCATCTTAGGGATAAAAATCTCTAAGACGTCTGACAGACTGGTCTTATCTCAGTCTCACTACATCGAGGATGTTTTGAGAAAGTTCGAGATGTTTGACAGTTCGCCTATAAAGTCACCAATGGATAGAAATCAAAAGCTTGATAAAAATCGTGTTGCACCCATATGCCAAGAGCAATATGCACAGGTGATTGGTAGTTTGATGTACATAACAAACTGCACCCGACCTGATATTGCTTATGCAGTCAACAAGTTGGCTAGGTTTACCCGTAATCCGAGTAATGATCACTGGAAGGCGTTGAATCGGGTACTTCAATACCTGAAATACACGCTAACTTACGGGTTGCATTATTCGAGATATCCAGATGTACTAGAGGGATACAGTGATGCAAATTGGATATCTAACATAGAGAACACCAAGTCCACCAGTGGGTATGTATTTATAATTGGTGGTGGGTTGTGTCTTGAAAATCCTCTAAGCAAACTTACATCGCCCGATCCACGATGGAATTTGGAGTTTATCGCTTTAGACAAAACAAAAGAAGAAGCTGAGTGGCTTCACGACTTCTTAGAGGATGTTCAGTGCTGGAACAAACCCGTACCTTTTGTAATGATCCACTGCGACAGCCAGTCGGCTCTAGGAAGGGCACAAAATGCGATGTACAATGGCAAGTCTCGTCATATTCGATGGAGGCATAAGACCGTTAGACAGCTGATCACCACAGGTATAATATCCATTAATTACATAAAGTCAAAGGATAACATAGCAGACCCGCTGACAAATGGCTTACCCAAAGATCAGATGTTCTGCCTGTCTAGGGGAATGAGCTTAAAACCCAAGGTATAAGGACCAATACTGTGGTAACCCAACCTTACTGACTGGAGATCCCAGGAATTAGGTTCAATGGGAAAACTAAGATGTAAAGGTTCAGTTGATCGCTTCGGTGGAAGCATGAGCACTTCGGATAGTGATTTCTATAAAGAAATACCAAATCCAAAGCCGTTTCCGCGATAGACTATAAGTGCTATCTGCAGTGTGGGTGAAGGTCAAGTTTCCAAAACCTTTAATGATCCTCACCGGTTGAGGTTAGGTTTGGGGAAATTTTTAATGGGTCCTAACACTTATAAAGTGGGGTATAGAAGGATACCTTGCAGGAGACCACCTATTTAAGTGTGAGGACATGCCATCTCAAATGAACGCACTTAAGAATACAAGAAGTGTCCACGGCCACAACGGACAAAACATTACGAAGAACTGAGTAGATGAAGTTGTTGTGTTGGTACCGTTGACTTGGCTTACACTACACACTGATGGTTCAAGACATCACGTTCACCGTGCAGTAAGTAAGTCCGATGGTATTCAACTATGGAAGGTTCAAAGCGTATGCTACCTATTCAGATGCAACATCGGTCCGCTAAAAGATTGCTAGAAAAGGCACCAAGTGTGTGCGCCAAAATCTCTTTCAAGAGGGGATTGTTGGAAATTTACTAAATGTAGAAATAAGTATATCCCATTAATTTATGACTCGAACAATTGGGCCCGCACGTCGGAAACGTCATTTTCACACACGTGCACACGTAGTACCAAGTATCACAAATTTCATTAGTGAAAGAGATATTGGTACGTATGTAATACGTTTGAGACATAGAATTATGGACGGTTATTTAGCCAAATGACAAAGTATTCCACGTTGGTAAATGAAGGAAGAAGTGTACAAAGTGTAAAATAAAACTAGTCGGAATAAATCAGTGTGAGGACACTAAACACTGATGGTTCAAGAGCCGTGAAGGACCGCGACGCCACACCGTCGGAGCCGCGGCTCTTAGGAGGCAGAAAGCTCGACGGGAATTTGGGAAAATTTGACCTTTGGGCTGGTTTTGGAGCATTGATTCTCCATTACTTGGCACATGAATTCAGCCATTATTTGGTTGAATCTAACCCCTCAATCAAGTGCAATTACATGGCTATTGAAGGCCATTAGTTGACTAGTTGAGGAGTCTTCTACTTACACTATAAATTGAGGCCTTTGGCTCAATTGAAACACTACACTTAACACTTAGAAAATACTCCAGAATTTTCAGAGTTCATATTCTTCCTCTCTAGCAAAATTACTATACTCAAAGTTCTTCAAGAGTAACACTTGAGTTTCTTTTACTCACTTGTTAAAGTTGTTGTTGTATCTTGGGAGACTATTGTTCAACACCGTAAAATGAGATATACGGGGCAATCTTGTCTTAAAGACAAAGTGTCATCACTCGACTTAGCAAATCACACAAGCAGTTTGTAAGGTTTTGATTTCAAGTTCTATTGTAATAGTTTGTTTATTCTTTCTACTATTGTAATAGTTTGTTTATTCTTTCTACTATTTTAATAGTTACTTACTTTCCGCTCCCTACAACAATTATATCCCAACAAAATTAGACTAAAAAATCGTATAAAGAATATACATATATAATTTGGATCTCAAAAGAGATATTCAATTTCATCGTGAAGTTGAAATTCTTACGTTAGACCCCCAATGTCTTGTTGGAAATTAGCCTTTGGCGGGAGTTGCGACCGACCAACTTTAACGGCTTAAACACTAGTGTTACGTATGTTGGAGAATCCGGTTCTTCACACATGCATGATCTACTAAGTACGTAGATAACCGTAGGGCCAAGAATCGTCAAATTTCATTGAGAAATGAAAGATATATTGGTTCACGAAGTAAGGTGTTTGAAGCATGGAAAAGTGTGGTGTGTGATCAATTCTCCCTCATCGGTAGAGGAAGAAAGAATTGTTGTGTATATAAGACTTGAAATTGGTTTGGGGTTTGGGACCCCAAGGGCATCCCATGTGTTTAAAGGAGGGAGGACCTAGATGTGCTTTGGTTTGAGGAAAGACCACACGCGCGCCGCCGCCGCCTGCCCGTCCGGTCAGGTTCCGAGTTCCGGGTTCCCGGGTTCTCGGGTCGCGGGCCGCGGGCTGTGGGCCTTCTGATATTATCTTTTTGGGCCAGAAAACTTTGCCAGAAGAGCCATTTATTTTGGCTGAATTACTCCTCCTATAATGGTCAATCCGTTGGTGTTCTTCACCATTTATTTTGGTGACATTACTACCTCCATAATGGCCATTACTTGGCCAGTAATGGCACTTATGGAGGCAGTTTTGCTGCTCCTCCCTCACCTATATAAACACCCCTTACACCATTGTTGAGGCACACTTACAATACACGAAAATACACAAGCAAAACAGTTTCTTCCTACATCTTCCAAGCATCATTTCGTTACTCAATATTCTTCACGGTAGCATTTGAGTTTCCTTTGCTCAAGTGTTCCATTGATGTTTTATCTTGGGAGATAAATTGTCCAGGAAGTATAAATGATACATACGGGGCAATATTGTCTTAAGGACAGAGTGTCACACTCGACTCAGCAAAAACAATTTTTTCAGTTTTTCTTGTTCATCTTTGTAATTTTCAGTTTTCTAGTTGAATTGTAATTTCAATTCTTACATAAGCAGTTACTTCTAATTTCCGTTCCTGCAATCCTTTGTAAACCCAACAAGTCTTACCTAATTTAAACTTCAAATAAGGAAAAGATTTTAAGATAATGCCTTACATAGTAAGGAATTTCAGACAAGGAAAGAGTTTATATAACGTGAATTTTAATTGATTTATGAACCCATATATAATTTTTAATTTTAAATATTAGGACTTCCTATGCAATAGTTCAAATAATAAAATATTCAATAACTAAAATTTTAGTTGATTTTAAAATTTTAAATATTAGAAAAATAATTAAATTACAATTCCGTTTAATGTGAGATATGTTTCTAAATGATAAAAAGGTTGAACGATTCTCTAATGGGCTTCGTGTTTTTCCTATTGTATAACAAAAATTGTAATTGATTTTGGAGTTCTAAATATTATACAACTAATTAAATTATAATTTTGTTCAATGTGAAATCCGTTTTCAAAGAATAAAAAAGTTGAACGATGTTTTGCTAATTATGAAATTTTTAGTTCAAATAGACAAAGAAAATCATATTAACAAAGAAATCCTATACCTATAGTTCAAAACATGATTTCTTAATGTATAATGTGAATTTGCAAGTCTTCTTCAAAGCTTTTGTAGTTAATTTTGATACAATTTTACTGCATTCTTTAGTAATATGTTTTATCAACCATTGTCCCTCGGACAAAAATATCAATCTTTCTAGAGGTGTTTTAATTTATTTCTACATATGAATTTTCTCTCAATGATAACATATACCTAATATATACCATAAATCTGTGGGTTACAATAATTGCAGAAAATGGAAAGTGAGTAAATATTACAAATTGCTAGAAAGGATAAACTAAAGATTATAACAAACTGGAATCAAGAACGATACAAACTCCTTGTGATTTGTTGAGTCGAGTGATGACAATCTGTCTTTAAGACAAGATTGCCCCGTATATCTCCTTTACGTTATCGGGCAATAGTCTCCCAAGATACAACATCAACTTAACAAATGAACAAAAGAAACTCAAGTGTTACTCTTGAAGAACTTTGAATATAGAAAAATTTGCTAGAGATGAAGAAGAAGATTTCAGAAAATTTCTAAGTGTTGAACAATTGAGCCAAAGGCCTCAATTTATAGTGTAAGGAAATGACCCCTCAACTAACCAACTAATGACATCCAATAACCATGTAATGTCACTTATTGAGGGGTTACATTCAGCCAATTAATGGATGAATTCATGTGCCAAATAATGGAAATTCAATGCTACAAAATCAGCCCAAAAGTTAGAACTTTTCATCTTTCCGTCACAACATTCTGTCTCTGAAGCGTCGCGGCTCTGCGAATTAGCGTCGCGGCGCCTCGGCTCCAGTAGCCCAAGCCACCAATTAGCGTCGTGGCGCTGCCAGGGGACGCCGCGGCCTTTCACGGCTCTGCGGCGATTTCAGATTCGTTTCATCTTACACTTCGTACACTTCTTCCTTCGTTTACCAACGTGGAATACTTGTCATTTGGCCAATAATTGTCCATCATTCTATGTCTCTAACGTATTACGTATGTACCAATATCTCTTTCACTAATGAAATTTACGATACTTGGCACTACGTGTACACGTGTGTGGAAACGACATTTCCGACGTGCGGGATCCCAATTGTTTGAGTCATAAATAATGAGATAAACTTAATTCCACATTAGTAAATTTCCAACAAAATTCATGTTAAAGAAGAATATTGTGTAGCCATAATAGATTCTTGCTTCTACATTTAACATTTTGTATCTACGACGTGTAATTGAGAGTTAAAATATTGTCAATGGCAAACACTAGATATATTATATTGTTTCTGATATCTTTAAGATTACACACAAGTAAATTGGTAGGAATATATTCATACTTTGAACATAACCTTATTCCTTCTCATAGATGTGTTTTTCAAACAAATCTTTCATTATGTGTATAACATAGTTCTTTTAAGCTAAAATTTATTGGATACTCAAACAATTTGAACCCTAAATTAAAAAAGAAAAATAATGAAAGAAATAACAATAAATCTATTTAAATATAACTTAAATAACTGGATAAAAATTGTCTACCAGGTACAATTCTACAAATATTTTGCACGAAAAAGACTAAGTTCGACAATAACCTCAAATCCCAGAATTATAAAATCACAATACTAAAGTTCGAAAAATATCTAACTATCAAAATGGGAAAACTAAAAAATCATAAGAAATTTAAATTTTATAAGTTCGATGAAATTTTAATATTTATATATTTTGAATCGGATCAATTCATAAGAGATGCTAATTAGTCCGTTTGCTTATTGACATGTTATCCTTCTAAATCCTATCTATCTTCTAAATTTTATCTATAATGTATAAATATATCATTATGTGGTGTTCCAAAAACAACTTTCTACATCTTTTGAGAATATCTAAGTTGTGGATAAAGGGATCACCACAACCATTTGTGACATGAATCGTGGTTGTTGCGGATCCATTTTTGATAAAAAAGAAAGCTATAAATATGCTAAATAGTATTTTACGCTTAAATACTATATATATATATATATTATATCGTGAATTCACCCCAAACAGATATCAGTAAAAAGATTCATCTACTAATGTAATACTAAATGACAAATATTTTTTTGTTTTGTCTAAATATCTAATTATTATGATCTATAATTGAATTAACTAACTATTATCACGGATTAACAAAACGTACTGTCACGGGTTAGAAAACAAAGAAGATAAGTTTTTTTTTTAAATCTCGATCCATCACGGGGTACAGTTTGATATTTAACTAAGTTTTGTTTTACATATTTGTCTTCTAAAATAAAATAAAAGCTAAAAAGGATCACAACCGACTTTTTTCCCAAATAAAATAAGAAGAGAAATAATAGCCTGTCTATATTAGTCTTTACATATTTTTTAAGTTCATGGATACAAGATCAAGCGTTCATAAAAAGAGATGAGGTGCAAATAATAAGTACAACTGGTCTATCAAACTAAAGATATTGGGAGCCCGGTGCACTAAGCTCCCGTTATGCGTGGGGTTCGAAAAAGGACCGTATCATAAGAAACTATTGTATGCAGCCTTACCTTGCATTTTTGCAAGAGATTGTTTCCACGGCTTGAACTCGTGACCTCCAGGTCACATGGATCAAACTAAAGATATTATATACTTTTAATTATTCGAGCGAAGCATATTTAGATATTTTTATTAAATAAGCAGTCGTGGCAATTTAAAGATGACATATATAATGAGGGAAAATTAAGTGCATTTGAAGTGCAATCCATGCAAAAATCTCTAAAATGAGCAAATTTATTGGATTGATTTATTAATAGTCTTTGTTCT
Source organism: Anisodus acutangulus (assembly GCA_029783415.1). NCBI lineage: Eukaryota > Viridiplantae > Streptophyta > Magnoliopsida > Solanales > Solanaceae > Anisodus > Anisodus acutangulus. Next base: position 654,895 of record CM056489.1, on the reverse strand, counting down.
TTTTGACCATTCACTTTTAATTAAAAGTCTCGGGTTAGAGTCTTAGAAGTGAAAATATTTTCTGATAGGAAGCACATCCCCTTTAATAGACTTTACACGACACGAACCTGAATTAGTCGGAACCTTAAAGCGAATACTCAATGTCATTAAAGATTGTGGTGTAATGGATATTTCCTGCACTTTTAACTAAAGATCTCGAGTTTGAGTATAAGAATAAAGAAAGTTCCGATAGGGAGGATTTTTCCTTTTAATGAGTCTCACGCGATATGAATTTGAATTAATTAGAGCCCCAAAATAATATAATATCTGATATCGAGTGGAAAAAAATATATAGTGTATTTGTTCATCTATCCTAATAGGCATTAATCTAAAAACGAACTACTCAAGAAAACAAAAGTACTATGAAAATAGAAATTTTGGAAAGACGAAAGAAACAACACATTTTCTAATTATGTGCAACATTGACGAAAGAAACAACACATTTTCTAATTATGTGCAACATTATTATCTTTTTTATTTCAAGAAGGGGACCATAGATTTAAATGCAGTCAGCGACATTGTTAATAAATACTTCCTCCAAATTTAAAAAGTGTTCACTTAGCTATTTGTACACTCCTTAAAAAAATATTAATTTTTAGGTAAAAATAGATAATGTGATTAAAATGCTCCTAATTAAATAAGTATTGGAATTTTGTTAAGAGTCCTTCATCGGATATGGAATAGGAACATAGACTATATGGACTTGGACAATCATCATCATATAAGCTAGCTTATGGGATTGAGTTAGACCCAAGATACATTCTTTACATTCTTTTGGGATGAGTTAAGCCCAAGATCCATTCTTTACATGGTATCAGAGCCAGATTCGTTCCAATTCTTTGTTCACTGATGTTGGCCCCCAAATTATAATATTCACGCTCCAGTTAACAAGGTCTGGACGTGCGGGGAGTGTTAAGAGTCTCACATCGGATATGGAATGGGAATATGAACTCCTTATATAGACTTGGGCAATCCTCACACTACAAGCTAGCTTTTGAGGTTGAGTTAGACACAAAATCTATTCTTTACCAATTCTTTTATATGTATAATCCAACTCGAGAGAGAAATTACAGAAAAACTCGTCAGATTGAAATAAAGTGAATCTATGAGATATGATGATCAAAATTATTTTAAAAACTTTTTTTTGTTAAAACTTGTTGAAATATTCTTCTTTAGCTTAATTAATAATAAAATAATGGAAGGATAGTAACATTAGCACATGTGAAGCCTCTAGAGTCTATAACTAGACAATTCTTTTAGTACATCAATAAAGACAATTGTTGTCACAAGCAAAGCATAAAAAGCAAACTTTCCAATCACTTATTCATTTGTCTATACATCTTTCTTTCATACTCCCTAATTATTCCTTCAAAAAATTGTTCCAATGAGTTCAAAAAACCTTGTGACTTTTGAACTCCATTCCTTCTTCTCCTTCTCCTTCTCCTTCTTCTTTATTTTATTACTCGGATTTTCAAGGGCGGATCTTGATAAAGACAAAGAAGAATGCGGCAATCAACTCGTCAGTCTCGCCACATGTCTTCCTTATGCCAGTGGAGAAGCCAAAGCTCCCACACCGGACTGTTGCATTGGTCTAAAAGAAGTCTTAGATAAGAACAAAAAATGCATTTGTATCTTGGTGAAAGATAGAAATGATCCCAGCCTTGGTCTTAAGATCGATGCTACTCGTGCACTAAGCCTTCCTACTCAATGTCATGCCCCCCCTGATACGGCTAATGTATCTATGTGCCTTGGTAAGTATATGATATGTGTTTTTTAAGCGTTTACATTATATATATTGATATTGTAAAAGAAAAACTTATACAGTATCGAGCACATAGAAGATAATTAAAAGTAGAATTAATAACCTGAAAAATAAGGCACGAAACATATTACACTTAGATTATTCTAACATTTGGAGTTGAGATTTATTTTGCAGATTTGTTGCATTTGGCACCAAATTCACCAGATGCTAAGGTTTTCCAAGATTTTGCAAAGAGTGCAAAAGGAAGTACTACTGCTTCATCTTCACCAGGTAAAAATGAAAACAAAAAATCAATCTAATTAAGTTTTATTAAATCTAAATTAGTGCCTCACTTTTGTCTTGTTATTTATATTATATCTGTTCTATTTTATACGAACTCATTTCTTTTTAGTCTGTTTAAAAAAATGATACATTAAAACATTTCATATATATATATATATAACCAGCAGACGAGCTAGGGTAACTGCAAGGGGTTCACTAAAGAAATGGAAATTTTCTATGAACATCCGGTTGGAAATTCGTCAGAATTTGACTCGTCGGCAATATTTCAGACCAGTTACATAGGAAATTCACGTTTTTATAGTGCCTATTCATTGAAGATTTTACATTGTACGTATAAGATTAAAATTATTTTTTATATATATATATTATAAATGATGAATCTCCTTAGCTCCGCCACTACTTATAGCTACAGAAATATCATGTCATGATTTTTTAAAAATATTTCTGTTATGTGTCAAAAGTTTTTCATTCTTTTTGAACTCTGGTTTCAATCAAATACTATCATATAAAATGAAACAGAGCGACTACTATTTTTTATCATCAATTATCCTTTTTATACAGTTATAAGTGGGAACTCTAATGGAAAACCAGCAAGTCCTTCAGCAAATGATAAGAATGATGGAGGAGATAGAAGGACATGGATGGGATTTATGGAAATGACTATGGGGCTTTTAGTCATTATGGTGCTTTCATATCTCACCTAATTTTTAACACATAATTATTGTATCAACTTTTATTTTTGACATATTTGTACTTTTTACCTTTTTGTGTTTCCTTTTGTGGTGTTGACTTTTATTAGTGTGTTTTATTTTCTTTTTTGTAAACTCCTGATTTGTAATCTTCAATTCTTTGGAGTCTGTTTTTTTATTTTTATTTATGTTAGAGCTGTCAAAAACAGAACAATATATTTGCTATGTATGAAAATTCAGTTTATGTTTTCTGGAATCTCTCTCACCTACTTCAATTTTTTTTGTGGTTTCCCACTTAATATTCGGTTTTGCATTAAAGCTCGACTAAATTTAAATTTGTGTCGGGATGTCCCATGTTGGGGGTAAAGTTTTTCCAAACGAAGGTGATTTTGTACCAAGGCTCGAACTCGAAACTTCTGATTAAGAATGAATGAGTTACTTAATTATCACTCCACCACAATCCTTATTGTTCACACTCACCATAGGAAAAATGATGTTAAAACTCAAAATGTTAATTTCCCTTAGGGGTCGTTTGGTTACCGGTTAGAAAGGAGTTATTCATATTTTAAAACTAGCATACCCTTATATATTGTTAAGTTACAAAAATGAGAAAAAATAGTCTCCACATAGAATTGATTGTTTTTTTCTTCTCTTTTCCACATAAAACATAACATTGACAATACACTGTTTGGTTCATGTTTTTATTTTCTACCTAACTAATACATGTACAAGTTATAAGAAAATTTATGTATTATTTTATGCACGATAGAAAATGGAATAATTAATGCCTGCATAACTAATACCCTGCATTACTAATATCTGCATAACCAAACTTTGCATTACTAATATATGCATAACTAACCCGTAAACAACAACAACAAACCCAGTGTATTCCCTACATTACTAATTTTTACATTGCTAATACATGCATAACTCTAACCATCGACCAAACGACCCCTTATGGTATGCCAAACAGACTATTAGTTTAGGAAAAGGAAAGAGGAAAAATGCTCAACATGGACTGAGCAAAAGAATGGCCCAATTCTTCTTTCAGCCCAGCTGCCTTGACAGACCACCCCCAGCCCCATAGCCCATTCCATTATCGAATGGGAAGTCTTAAACTCAAACTAGCCAAAAACTTGGCCCAAAAATGTACCCAATGCAGAGAGGGCAATTCACAGTAATGCGCTTATTTCGGTGTGGTCTTTAATTTTTTTCCCTTCACCTAAAAATTTCTGGGTTCTGGGTTCGTACACCAACTCAATCAAAAAAAAAAAAAAATCACAAGACAGAATTTGGATTCAGCAAGACATAGTTTGCCGTATAAGACAAACTCTAGGCAAATTTTGCCTTATGCATGAATGCAAACTGCAAACTCTGTCTTGCGAATTCATTTTTAATTTTTGACTGAGCACAAGTTAGAACTCCAAACCTCGAGGTATTATCAAACACTTTTTTAAGTGAAGGGAAAAAACTAAAGACCAATAATTTGAGGGGCAAAAATTCAAGACCAGTACCTTTGAAGGATAATCCGCACAAAAAAGTGATACAGAGAAAACAAGTTATTGTATGAGTAGGTGAGTTTTTTTACTTTTTTTTGGAGAAATAATCATAAATAGCTATAGTCTAAAACAATTGCGTATTTACAAAAACATACATATAATTGTTGTATTAGAAGGAAGAGCTTTATCAGGCGGGTATCAATTGTATCAACAAAAGAGTTGTATCAGGCGACGCGTATCAGCTGTATCAGATGGATATTTGATAGGTATCAGTTGTATCATCGCATACTGTAGCAGTTGAAATCTCGTGAAAGAGTTGTATCAACGCGTACTATATCAGAGGATACAGTCATGTGTGTGTATTGTGTGTTTGCTACAATTTACCAAAATGTAATTGGATTTGTAATCTTTTGAAACTATAGCAATGTATCGTAAATATAGTCTAAATATCTACCGCATAGTGTAATTTTTTTTGTCATCCGGTATCCTATGCCCAACGGGGCCTCAACTAGTTCAAATTTATGTAGGATAAGATCCATTACATAGGGAAACACTACCTACTCGGACTTTTTTTTTTTCTAATTCGAGCTTGAGACCTCCAATTAAGATTGAAAGGATCATATCATCCACCACAACGCTGATTATGAGTAAATTTTATCATATCACATTACTATGCCATTCATTTAACATATGTTAATTTTTTTTTCTTTTTAATGTTTTTGCTTTGTTAAGATAACATAAATTATGCTCTAGTTAATATTAGGGATGACAACGGATCAGATCTGGATCGGATCATACTAGATCCAGAATCAGATCCGTTTTTTATACTTGGATTCAGATTCGGATTCAGATCCATAAAAATCATATCCAAATCCGGATCCATCGGGTCCACCGGATTCACGAATCGGATCTGGATCCACACATAAATTTTTTTGCCTCGAAAGAGCACAACAGAACCATAAAGCTTCTTATAGTAGTAGTAAGGCTGAAAAAGAAATAGACTAACAGAGTTTTCTTAAAGAGATTGCTTTCTCGAGTTTCATACTTCAAAAAATTAATTAGAAAAATGAAACTTGCAAAGGCAGAGTTAGTACAGCTTGTTCAAGTTTAATGAGAATATCCCAAAGGATGGTGCTCGATCATATCATATTCACGCTATATATGTCATAACCAACAATGTTTAAAAAAATACTTTGCAACTATATTGACATGTTATCATCACTTAAGAAAAAGAAAGAACTAACAATTTGATCGCCAAAAATGAAACGCACATAAATTGATAAATGAGCACGACCACAGTAGTTAACTTAAGAATAAATGTGCACTAAACTTTGTGATTCCAGCACATGCTTCAAACACATAAACACACTGGCTCAAGTGATATCAAAAAATAAATGTACTAAAATAACCATTCTAGCTCAAAATCAAATCTCCTATTTGAAAGACAGATCCAATAACTCCAAAAACACATACTACCATATGTTTCATTAATGACAAATAAATACTCCTATCACTCGATAATAAACATAACTATATAATATACTCTTTCCAATAAAAAAAGGATCCACGTGTCGGATCTGGACCGGATACAGATCTCAAATATAAAATTCAGATCTAGATCCGATCCGTCAGAAGCGGATACGGGTCTGATCCGGATCTGTCGGGTCCAAATTTTGAAGATTCATATCCTATAAAACGGATCTGAATCCACTGAATCCGGACCGGATCCATAATCCACTGCCATCTCTAGTTAATATGCAAAGAAAGTTGCCCTTTGGTGTTCTCATTGGGGCACGTTAACATTATTTCGTTTGATTTAAAATCTTAGGTCTCATTTGTTTCTATTAAGACTAAGACGTTTGAATACATATCTGAATATTAAGATGGACATTAAGATTTAGATGTCTGAATATGAATACACATTTGAATATTAAAATATTGTCTCTAGATTTGAATATTGAATAAATAAAGTTGTTTGTTTTCAATATCTGAATGTGCATATGAACTTAACCACTATATCAATAAAATGTTATAAAAATCTCATTTCAGTAAAATAAATTTATTTTTTGATAGAAAATAATATTTGAATATTTATATTTGATTAAAAATTTAAACTATCTCCTTTTTATATCAAATAAATGTTATATATCAATATTAAAAAATATTGTAACAAGGTAACATAATTTTTTAAAGAATTTGTGCTTATTAAGTTATTATTAAAATGGTAAACCTTTCTCTGTCAATTGAAAGGGATTTAAAGAGAGTTATTATTGCTTAAGCCCACAAGATGTTTTCTAGTAAGAAATTTTATTAAAATAAGATAAAAAGAAGAAAACTTTAGTTGTTGTTTCTTGAAGCTTGATATTATGTATTTAGTTTCAAATTTGATTAGAGGGTTATGTAGTATTGAATTATTTTTTAAATTTTTTTTTATTGTTATTGTCTCGAGAAACACTAAATTATAGAGTCATTGCGATCTTTCAAAGATTGAGAAGTGAAAGAATGAATATTATTGAGAAGACCATTTCACTCATGTTTAATTTTTCTCGTGCAAAATAGATCATGAACTGAATTTATACATAGGATTTCAAATAATTTTTTTGACAGATTCAAGAAAACGATTTTGTTGTTGCATTTAATCAATTAATATTTGTGGTAACAAGAGTTACTAAAAATATTTGGTTGAGAAAGGATAGCTAGAGCCGTGAAAATGTTGTTGAGAAAAGAAGTAGTAAAATGTTTTGTGAAATAAGACGTATTCCTTTAAATGAGTATGAATGGTGTTAAGACTATGTTACAGATCTGATTAATTGAAATCCATTCAGACCCATTAAGAGGCTTCATAAGGAAACAAACATAAATAAACTTAATGAGCTGAATCTGAAAATAATTAAGATTCAGACCCGTAAAATAAATACACTTAATATATTGAATCTTAATGATTAAAATTTAGATCTCCATTAAATGCAAACAGATGAGGCCTCAGTCACCCGCAAGGGTAGCCAAGTTGGTGTAGCAGTAGAGCGCGGGACCGCAATGTCATGAGTTTGATCCCCTGCATAATCCTTCTTAGTTAAGCCTGTCACACATGACTTGCCAAGTGTGGTTAATCGGCTGACGTGATTTGCAGGCTATTGCGTTAGTCCGAGGTTTACCATGTGCGCATTCGAAAGAGTAGCGGCTGCGGGTTCCTTCCTAAAAAAAAAAAAAGAAAAAAAGATGAGGCCTAGTCATGAATTTGCATTTGATAAAATACATCACGTTTCTCACACGCTAAAGAAAAATATTCAATCAAGAAAGCTGTTGCGTATAAAATTGCAAAGTCAAATACTATACACCAATAGTGGATCCAAGGTGTCAATAAAATATTTCAGTTTGTTGAATAAATAGAATTGGTCCAAATACCAAAAAGAAGAGGAATATACGGTTAAATTATTTTATAACGGTATTATTTGTTTAAATATTTTTTAATTATTATTACGAAATATTTTTATAAAGAACATATAATTTAGTATAGAAATTGATCGTAATAATAAAATACTATTATAAAAAGCACCGACTGTATAAACAATTTTGTCTATGGTAGAATTTTTTGACAATTTTATCACATTAAACTTGTAACATAGTCTTCTCATTATCACTTGCATAACATTTTAAAGTAGTGGAATACCAGCTACTAAGAATTATCATAGGATAAAGAGGATTTTTTCTTACTTTTAATCTGAAGTTTTGGTTTAAACTTTGTGAATGAAAAAAATTTATAGTAGAGAACTTCTTCCTTTTGACAAATTTTACGTTATTATGCCATGAGAATTCGAATTAATCAGGATATCAAAATAGATATTGGATGAAACAAAATGTTATACTTACTTATTTTAAAATAATTTATGTAATTTTAAACTTTTTATTATCCTTAATGACCTGATGATCATAAAGATATCTGCAATTTGTTTCAAAATACATTTTTAAAAGATTATATTTTTAAATTTTTTTTACCTAATCAAACATCGTATATAAATTGGAAAGGAGAGTTACCTTATTGTTCGTATTCCGTCTATCTAGTTGAGATTCGTACAAACTGATCCGATCAACACAATTATTAAAAAAAATTAGTATTAGTTTTGGATATAAGCATGACCCACAATATCACAAAAATTAAAACTCCCTCCTTCCAAGAAATTGCTCTTTTTGGCTTCATTCTCCCATGTCATCTATGTAATAATATACTCTCTGTGTCTCAATTTAAATATATATATTTTTAGTTTATCTTATAAAAAATATCTCTTTTTATATTTAATAAATTTTGAAAAATTTAAAATCACGAGATATAAAGGACTCACATATCTTTAATTAAAGATTATAACATTCAGTTTTTTTAATTTATTTTTTAAATTTCGTGACTAATCAAATTAAGACATTTAAATTAGGACGAGCACGGAAGTAGTACCCAACAAATTTGTACTTCCCATTTTTTCTTCTCCCTCCAATTAAAGTACACCTCGTTAACCAAAAAGTACAACCATCTAAAGCACACCTACCAATAAAACTGCATTCTTCACCTCCAATTAAAAACGTAGGCACACCAACTCTTCCTTATTGAGCTCAATTTCCATAACAACCATGGCTTTTAATTCAAGATTTCATCTGGGTCTTCTTTAACAAAAAAATATTCATTTTTCCCTTCTCCCTCCCATTAAAGTACACCTATTTAAGCAGAAAGTACAACCATCTAAGCACACAAATTTTCTTCAACAACCATGGCTTTCAATTCAAGATTCCATTTGGGTATTCTTATTTTCTTCATATTAACCCCTTTGACCATCTCTTTAATCCTAAGCCCATCACCACAACCAGAACCAAAACCAAAACCAAAACCCACAGTATATGATATCCTCCTAGTATATGGGCTGCCACGTGGCATCTTCCCAGACACTGTGGAATCTTATAATGTTGATAAAGATGGAAACTTTGAAGTTTTCTTGAAAGCCCCATGTTATGTTGAGTTTGAATATTTGGTTTATTATGCTGAAAAGATTAGTGGGAAGTTAGGAATTGGGTCAATTAGAGAGTTAAAAGGGATTGAAGTGAAAAGATTCTTTTTTTGGTTTAACGTTAATGAAATAAGAGTTGATTTGCCACCTACTGATAGTGTTTACTTTCAGATTGGTTTTGTTAATAAGAAGCTTGATATGTATCAGTTTGAGACTATTCATTCTTGTATGAACAATGGAATTTGGTTGAGGTCTTGTGGAGGAGGATCACTGAGACAAGTACTTCCACAGGTAATTTTTCTTTCAAAGTTTTTGTCTTTATGTTCTGTTTTACGAGTATAGTCGGCTTCAACTTATTTGGATTGAGGCTTAGTAGTAGTAGTTGTTGTTGTTGTGTTTAAGAGTGTATGTGTTCAGGGGTGGAGCTAGAGGGCGGGAAATTACAATGTATATACAAGCTATGTTGCTCGGACTCTTCAAAATGTTGTCGTACTCGTGTTGGATCTTCCAAGATGCACTATGTTTGGAGGTACTTGTTGGGATACAATTTCCAACAGTACACAAGGTCAACTTGTTTGGGATTGAGTCGTAGTAGCTGTTGTTCTGTTTAAGAGTATATGTGGTCAGGGGTGGAGCTAGAGGGGCGGGAAATTACAATATGTATACAAGCTATGTTGCTCGGATTCTCCAAATGTTATCATACTCATGTTGGATCTTCCAAGATGCACTATGTTTGGAGGATCCGATACACACCCGTCAACATACTAACATAGTATATAAGGTCAACTACCCTATGTAGTATGACAAAAGTCAACTTTCACTTTCTCAATAATGTTTCCTAGTTTATGATCGGTAAGCAAAGATTATCTGTCGGAAAAAAAAGTATACTTTATTGATTAGTAATACTATAAGCAAGTCCGATCGTGTTTTGATTAATTTTTTAGTACTATCTCGAAAATGTTAATTGTATGTAGTACGACGAAAGTCAATTTTAACTTTCTCCAAACTGCAAGAAATTAATGTCCAAAAAAGGGCAGTCGGTTACATGAAGGATCCCGCGTTCACACGGGTCAGGGGAAGAGTCGCACCCTAAGTGGTGTGATATAGGCAGTCTACACTAACACATATATCAGTGGTTGATTCCACGACTCAAACTTGTGACCTATAGGTCATATGGAGACAACTTCACTGTTGCTCCAACCTCCAATCCCCCTCCTAGAAATTAATGTCCAAAGTCAACCTAAAAGGTAGATACTTTGACTTTGCAGTGCTAACCTCGTTATTCATCTGAGTAGAGTTTTGGTGTCTAGGTGTATCCTCTGAATTATGTTGCTCAGACCCTCAAAATATGTTGATCCTCCAAAAAGGCATACCTTTTGGAGGGCCCGACGCACACTAGATGTTTGAAGAGTCTGAGCAACACAACCTTTGAGTTTGCTGCAACTTCTATTGCAGGACTTGTTAGCCTTTTTTGGTAGAAAGTTCTGATCATTTACTTCTATTTTCAGCTTTGAAATATTGCATCTTCCTATTACAAGTGCCTCATAGTAACTTTCAAGGTCTCTAGTTGTTTATTTGACATGAAGTAATCAGGAGTTTTGTGTTTATTCGAATCTCATTCGCTGGCAGAATATTTTTCTCTTCATTGTTGAATTTGGTAACAAATTGTTGATTGAGAAGAGTGTTGAGTACTGCATCTTTGGTAACAATAGGGTGAAGGATATTTAATGAATAAGTTTTGGATTATATTATTTTTCCGATAAATGGATTCAAGTAGAGTTTTCTTGAAGGTATCTTCATTCGTCTCTTTAATTTCTGTTGATCCAATTACTTAATTTGCTAAATCTTGGGTTTGACTTGCCTATCAGTTGGGGAAAATAGGTGCGTAAGCTAGACCCATAGTGGATATTTTGTAATAGAGCAGCATTTGTTGAAACCTAGTTGATCTATTTGTTCAAGAGTGACCCAGAATAAAGACCGTGGATTTCTGACGGACATTCCCGTCAGAAATCCCATATTTTTAGACGGAAACTGACATTTTTTAGTAGTGCTCTAAGTAACTTCTGAATAAATTGATCAATCAGGTGTCAATGAATCTATTACCAAATATCCACTATGGGGAGACTATTTTAGATGAGTGAAAGGAAAATAGAGAACTTGTCAAGAAAAGATGATATTTCTTGCGTCGTGGTAGGCAGCCTACGGTCAAACCTCTCTATAATAGTCATTCTCTACAACAACATTTCACTATAACAGCTAAGTTTTCATTGAAACAGATTTTCATATTATGTTATATCATATTTTATATATAACAACATTTCACTATAAGAGCCGAAAAATATTGGAAGCCGTTATAGAGAGATTTGACTGCATTGCATTCCTTGGGGTGTGGTCCTTTTATAGTCCCTGCATAAAAGCGAAATGATTCGTGCATCGGGCTGCTTTTCAACACATTTTCAGAATCTATTTATATTGGCACACAGATTTACCTCTATCTATAACGTTTGACAACTTTATCTTCAAATCAGAAATATGACAGAACAAATATACCACTATATATTCATGTGAGAATATTACAATTCCAAGTATACAAAAAGAGTCAAAACTTTAAGTCCCCTATTAAGCATTTCTTGAAATTGCTTAAAAGATTCTTCTCTTTCAAACTTAAGTTGATTCCTGAAATTCTTGATAAAATCATCAGCCAACTTGTTCACATCCTCCACCAAGAACCACCTCATCGACGTGGTTCTGTCTCTATTTCCACCATCTTTCTCCAACCCCTTCATATTTGAAGAACCCTCTTGGTGATGATCCATTTTGAAACTTGTTTTCGTGTTTTTCGCGCTTCTTTTGAGGTTGAGAGTTAGTTAAATGATGATGGATTCTTAGCTAATGAAAGTTGCTATTTATATAGTTGCAGATGTTTATTAGCTTTAAAGCATGAGTTTTTCTTGGGAAAAAAGCAAAGGAAAGTTGGAAAGATTAGTTATTTGTTCATATGAGTGAAAGGCATTCATATGAATAGTTGAAGGCCAAAAAGGAAAAGGGCACACACTTAATTTTATTTTATTGTTAGTTTTTTGTGTTTTTATATGGTTTTAGCATTTCAAATGAAGCTGCAGGCTGACATAATTTCACATATATAGTCAGACTTCTCTATAACAACATTTCATTATAACGGCCAAAAAATCTTTTGGAATGATTTTTTCATTTATGTTATATTATATATCTCTATAACAACATTTCTCTATAGTAACCAAAATTATCGAAACCAACAAGGTTGTTATAAAGAGGTCTGACTATAGATTATGAATGGTTAAAATAATTTAGGGTCTTTGTTGTTTTTCTTTGTAACTTTGAAAAGATGGTGGGGGAAATTATACACTATACAACTAAGTTTCCGGGATTTTCGATGGAAAACCGTCGAAAACGTTTCCGACAAGCCAATTTCTAAGGGATTTCCGTTGGTTGATTATTGGACCTTGGTATTTGATTTGCCAAATACATAATTATTGTATACTCTTTCATATATATATAGCGCAACCCAATTTTTATTTTTTACTTTTTTTTGAAGGGTTTGTGTGAATAATGGAATGGTTAACATTACTCATTTTAAACTCTCCTACGGTGATATAAATTTTCAAGAAAATGATGCGAGAACGCTAATCTTCCTATAAATTGCATTCCTATAAAACCCGGCAATCGACGTTCCGACTTTGTCCGTCGACAGCTGAATATTTCGATCTGGTTCGATTCATGATCGCATCTGCAAACCTTATCCCGTGGGCTTTAGCAGACGTTTTTCATTCTTCATCCGGTGCCTTTAAATTCACTGTTTTTTAGTAGTGATGCAAGATTTCTTAGGTCTTATAACTTGTAAGTTGTAACAACAAATTATCTATTTTTGCAGCTTCCAGCTCCTGTCGATGATATGCAAATGCTTACTACTGAGTAGATGAGAACGAATATGCAACTCAAGGTGAAAGTAGCAGTGGAAAAATATTATTTACTTCATTTCTTGTGAAGTGAATAAAAAATAAGACTGGTCTATATACAAGACATATGATGAAGATTAAAGATTACACAATATGTATCCTTTATAACACGATCTTTGTAGGATTGTTTTCTTCTATTCAAATTGTAAAGGACTATATTGAATCATTTCCCCGATGATTGATTACACTGGTTGATGTATATTCCTCTCTTCACCTCTCCCCGCTCCTTCCCCATCATATGCTCCTCAACAAAGGTGGATGCAACCTGTTTCAGTATTTTCGACACATAACATAATATATACGTGGATGTCACATTTGTTCTTGTACAAAGGAATCATTGTACTCCACCTCCATTCTTCGGGCATTCTCGTCGTCTTAAAAATAACATTAAACAACTCAATCATCCACTCTAAACCTGCCTTGCATGCGCTCTTTCAAAATTCAACTAGGATCTCATCAAGCCCGGTTGTTCTTCCCCTGCGCATCCTGCGAACAACACCCTTAACCTCCTCAACCTTAATGCTTCTACAATACCCAAAATTTCAGTACCTTCCAGATTGCTCCAGGTCTCTCAGCACAATGTCTTTATCTCCTTTTTCGTTCAAGAGTTTATGGAAGTAAGATTGTCACCTCCGTTTAATATGTGTGTCCTCCACCAGTACTTTGTCGTCCTCGTCCTTGATGCACCTCATGTGATCCAAGTCTCGGGCCCTCCTCTCCCTCGCCTTGACTAATCTGTACAACTTCTTATCCCTGCCTTTATCCTCTAATTCCACATACATGCGTTCAAAAGCCGCCGTTTTCGCCGCCGTAACCGCTAGCTTTGCCTCCTTCCTCGCCGTCTTATACAATTCCCTATTTGTCTACTTCTCCACCTCATCCTTGCTTTCTACCAATTTCGCATACGCCGCTTTCTTTGCTTCCACCTTCTCTTAAACTTTACCATTCCACCACCAGTCCCCTCGATGCCACCACGGCTACCCCGCGAGACCCCTAGCACTTCTCTAGATAAAAATGAGTATGGATTCAAAACTCAATTGAAGAAGCATTTTCTTCTTCCAATTATTTTCAATCAATTTTGTCTCATCTTTAAAACTTATATGATAAACTGAGGTAAGAATACATAGCAACTAATCGTGGTTAAGCGTTTATCTAACATAACACATTTCATGTTTTCATTAATTTGATTTAAACATGGGACTGTAAGTAATTTTTTTAATGTTGATACTATATGAAGATCTAATCTTAATATTTAATTGCTTGATAGTCATCATCAAAATCTCTTCTCAACACTAACTTATAGATGAATGTGAATATAATCTTTCAAGTCTAAAATAAAAGAATTTTTTCTTTTCCTTGACCAAAGCCTCTTAATAAGCCTGTTTTTAAGGATTTTATAAAAGAAAAAATTAGCACTTTAGTCCCTCAAATATCGATAAATTCTGATTTTGATCCTTGTAAGAATTTTTAGACAACCCCCTCCAACCCCCCCCCCCCCCCCAAGTAAAAAATATTGCAAAAGTTGAGTCAAAAGACTCAAAAGACCAAGTGATGGCTCCACAAGAGAGCACAACAACATATCTAGTGTATTTCCACAAAGTGGGTCTGGAGAGGATATGATGTACACAAACCTTATCTCGACTTTTATGGGACAGAGAGGCTAAATATGCATACATCCTACCCTCGCCAAACTCCACAAGAAAGTAATAATATTATACATGGACATGTTAGGCAATTTTTTTATTCTGTTATTTCTCTGAAACTTCATTTTGAAGTTTATAAATTCTCCCCCACAATCTTTTCAAAGTTATAAAGAAAAAAATAAGTACTTGTACTTATTAAGACCTAATCTATTAGGACCATCCATTAATTTATCTGTGAATTTATGTCATTCTTTTGAACTGCAAATAAACAAATCCTAGCCTTCAAATTCCTTTGAAATCCTAAACTTCATAAAAACACAAAAGCTAAGAATATAATAATGGGTTATTGCACTTTTGATCCTTTAGTTATTGATAAATTCTGATTTTAGTCCTCGTAATATCTTATAAAGCACATTTAACCTTCAATTACGAGAAATGTGTATTTGGTCCTTTTATGTAGAGAGTATGTTACAATTAGACTAGTTTTAAAACTATACAACAACAACAATAACATACCCAGTGAAATTCCACACCGTGGGGTCTGGAGAGGGTAAGAATGTACACAGACCTTACTTCCACCTTGGTAGGTAGAGCGACTGTTTCCGGAAGACCCTCGGCTCAAGACAAAACATAATCACAAGCAAGACAATCAAAACAAAGCAAGAGTAAAGAGTAAAGCAAGAGAAACGGTTAGACTCAGATAAGAAATTAAAGAAGTATAAAGTACATTCGAACAAAAGGGAGTAGTAGCTAACACAACTAAATAAGCTAAACAAAATACACTAAAGAACACATAGCAGCAGGAATCAAACTACAGTGGATTATAAAACAGTAATGTGCCTATAGGTGTGATAGGCTAATCGGGCCTACAATAATAACACTACGACTATCAATTTGTAAGCATAAGTAGGACTACGCTCGAGTACCTACTACTCTTTTACCCTAATCCGTGTCCTCCACAACCCTCTATCTAAGGTCATGTCCTCAGTAAGTTGCACCTGCTCCATATCCCGTCTAATCACCTTTCCCCAATACTTCTTCGGCCTACCTCTACCTCTCCTGAACCCGTCCATAGCCAACCTCTCACACCTCCGCACTGGGGCATCTGTGTCTCTCCTCTGCACATGCCCGAACCATCTCAACCTCGCTTCTCGCATCTTATTATCCACCGAGGCCACTCCCACTTTCTCCCTGATATTATCATTTCTAATCCTATATCTCTTTGCATGCACACACATCCATCTCCGCATCCTCATCTCCGCAACTTTTATCTTTTGGATGTGCGAAGTCTTGACTGGCCAACACTCCGCCCCATACAACATAGTCGGTTTAACCACCACCTTATAGAACTTGCCTTTAAGTTTTTGTGACATTTTTTATCGCATAAGACTCCAGATGCGAGGCTCTATTTCATCCACCCTACCCCAATACGATGTGTGACATCGTCATCAATCTCTCAATTCTCTTGGATAATAGACCCTAGGTACTTGAAACTTCCTTTCTTTGGAATGATTTGAGTCCCAAGCCTTACCTCCACGCCCATCTCAAGGTTGCTCCGGTTGCTGAACTTGCACTCCAAATATTCTGTCTTGGTCCTACTCAGCCTGAACCCTTTAGACTCCAGAGTCTGTCTTCAAACCTCCAGCTTAGCATTCACTCCGCTACGAGTCTTATCAATCAAGATTATGTCATCTGCGAATAACATACACCATGGTATCTCCCCTTAGATTTGTCGCGTCAGTCCATCCATCACCAAGGCAAATAAGAATGAGCTAAGAGTTGATCCCTAGTGCAACCCCATCACTGGGAAGTGCTCCGAGTCTCCTCCTACTGTTCGTACTCTAGTCTTGGCTCCATCATACATATCCTTGATCGCCCTAGTGTACGCCACATGTACGCCTCTAACCTTCAAACATCTCCATAGAACCTCCCTAGTGACTTTTTCATATGCCTTCTCAAGGTCGATGAAAACCATATGTAAGTCTTTCTTCCTCTCTCTATATTGTTCCACTAACCTCCTAATAAGATGAATGGCTTCGGTAGTTGAACGCCCCGGTATGAATCCAAACTGGTTCTCCGAAATAGACATGCCTCTCCTCACCCTCGTCTCCACGACTCTTTCCCAAACTTTCATAGAGTGGCTACCGACAAATATGAAGTAACAATACAGGTTTAACATAAAATATGAGTAATTAAGTAGTGGAACAGTTAATAATTATGGTAAATTTGTAAGAACAACGAGTTAAGTGTATAATTCGATTAATTAAAGACTAAACATGCTTAGTCAGATAACATGATCAAGGACTAAAACCGAAATTTAGCAAGAATTAACGGACCATAAGTACTATTTACCCATAAAAAAATTAAGTGCTTTGCTTTTTCTTTTTGGCTTCAAATGACTCATAAGAATGCCTTCCTCTCGTGAACAAATAACTAATCTTTCTAACTTTCCTTCTGCTTTCCTTTGCTTTTTTCCCATGAAAAACTCATGCTTTACAGCTAAGAAAACAACATGTTAATCTCATAAGTTTGCAACTATATAAACATCAACTTTCACTAGCTAAGAATATCATCATCATTTTAACTAACTCTTCAACCTCTAGACAAGCGCGAAGAACACGAAACAAGTTTCAAATGGATCATCATCACCAAGAAAATTCATCAAAAAATATGAAGGGATTGCAGAAAGATGGTGGAGAAAGAGAGAGAACCGCATCGACGAGGCGGTTCTTGGTGGAGGATGTGAACAAGTTGGCTGATGATTTTATCAATAACTTCAGGAAGCAACTTAAGTTTGAAAGAGAAGAATCATTTAAGCAATTTCAAGAAATGCTTAACAGGGGGACTTAATATATATATATATATATATATATATATATATAGAGGGACTTAATATATATATATATATATAGAGAGAGAGATAATTCTTTATTTAGTTCTTTCTTATGTTCTTGTAATTGTATCATTCTCAAGTGAATAATATTGTATATTTGTTCTGTCATATTTATGATTTGAAATGAAGTTACCAAATGTTATAGATAGAGGTGAGTTTAGGTGCCACTATGAATAGATTCTAAAAATGTGTTATTGTGTGAGTTAGACACTCGTCATTAGTTTGAACCTACTACAAACAAAAGCACGAAATATAAGTGAAGAAAGGTAGAGAAGCGGGCCTATTATTGACCAAGTTTAAAAACATGCATGGACCTCGAGGTTTTCTTGTGTTCTTGGAATTGTAACATTCCCAAGTGAATTTCTAGTATATATTTGTTAGAGCATATTTCTGATTTAAAAATGAAGTTGCCAAATGTTATAGATAGAGGTAAATTTGTGTGTGCCAATAGGAATACATTTTGAAAATGTTTTTTGTAGTTCGTGATTGTGTGTTAGACGCTCGTCACCAGTTTGAACCTATGACCGACAAAAGTCTAATATTTAAGAGAAAAGGGGTAGAGAAACGAACCTCTTATTGACCGAGTTTAGAACTATATGCCAACTGGCGCTCAAAGATTTCTTGGCTATCAAAATAATATAATCAATAATAATAATCAAAGACCAGAAAACTGTTATTGGTGAAAGAAGTTTTAGCTTGATGACAGAATTTTTGTGCCAAAGGGCCATACTTCACAAGCAGGATAAAAACAATTGCTCAAGGATCATGTTTTTTGACAAAGTTCCACGCCTAGTAGCAATGTACTTTGCAAATGTATTTACTAGTATTTATGTTGCTCGGTCTCTCCAAAATGTTGTCGTATCTGTGTCAAATCCTCCAAAAATGCACTAGTTTTGAAAGATCCGGCACGCACCGGTCAACATTTTAAAAGAGTTCAAGCAACATAGTTTAGCATCAACAACTACGCCTCAATCCCAAATAAATTGGGGTCAGCTATATGAATCTGCACTGGCCGTATTTCTCCATTTAAGCTCAACTCATGTCATTATCATAATACCAAAAATTCAAAGCCACATCTTCAGTAAAAACTTTGGAATTACATTTAACCAAATGTCATCTACATTACCGCAACAGAAAATTCCACGAATTCTAATGCGAAAACGCATCATGTAACTCTTTCAAGATTTTACATTAACCTTGGCAAACCCTATACAAACTAAGCATGTTATGCAAAATCTTGAAAATGTCACATCACTGAACCTACCAATACCTGTTTCATAGAACCATTCGTCGAAAAGCACAAGCTTTAGGACATTGACATTGCCACTGTGTTCTAACCGATCATGAGCGACATATTCAACAGCAGAGGCAGTATGATCATAATGCCGATGATTAGCACTGCATTTGAACAGGTGTCTACGATGAATTAATGGCAAAGTATGAAAATACCAGAGAAATCCATGCACGAGCTGTTGGTGGTGAAAGCCCGCCTCTTCAATGCCATTATGGCCAATCCAAAACACTTCCACATGGCATATACAAGTATTACTAGGTTGAGCATTATCTGCAGAGGCTACAGAAGGCCTTCGGGAAGTGAAAATGAATGATGCAACAATTTTGGTTCACAAAACTGGAATGTGACCATGTTGAGGATGTCAAAACTGCTTTTTAATGGAAAGTATTTTGTTCTCGAGATTGAAGAGGTTGAACCAATTCTTAGTTCTCGTCTAAAAGGACGACTACAAATTACTGCCAATGTTCAGGCTTGTAGCACCTGACAGTGCACAATATGACTCTTCAACCCTCCTCGTCCTGCGATGCTTGACCATAAATTAGTGAATAGAGTTCTGAAGTGACCTTTACCAGCAATGTTCTCCCAAAGATGCGGGTTAGTTTCCACTCGTTTATCGGGACTTGATATATCAACGATACTAATGCTCATGTTGTTACGAATTATACAGAGTTTACCATTAAGGGGAACCAGAGCTGCAGCCTCTAAAGCACGAGAACTTCCACGATGGAGCTTGCTATCAATAAATTTATTCCACGAATCTGTGGCTTCATCATATACTCTAAGTTTACACCCATCACGACAGTCCAAAGCATAAAGGAGACCATTCATGGAGATGCTCGGGTTGCGCCAACCAGCAACCATCCCGTCATTGACGGGGCTCCATGCATTACCTTCCGGGTTATAGGCTTCACTCAGAACTTCTCTATGGGATCCCAACCCTTTTAAGAACCACTTCCCATCATAAACAACTCCAATAAAGGGCACCATAGCTGTGCTCATATCAGCAATGAAGGTCCAGCGGTTCCTATTGGGGTCGTAAGCTTCAGCTGAACGGAGAGTCCTCTGGATTCCTTCACATTCTCCACCAGCAACATAGAGACAATTGTTGATTACACAAGAACCAAAGAAATGGCGTTTACGAAGCATGTCTGGTGCCCTGTGCCATTTATTCGTTCGAGCACTGTAAAAGATTACCCGTCGCATAGACCCCTTAATTGGATCTTTTCCTCCAAACAAGTAGAGATGGCAACCACTAAGAACAGCACAACCAAATCCAAGGGCTTCACTGTATTCCCCCGGAACAGGTGGAAGAGGCTGCCATAGTTGGTAGGTCGGATCAAATGCATGCCATGAAATCCTTCCATCATGATCTCTCTTAATCACGTATACCCACTCCTCCGCCATTCCAAGACTCTTCCTGAGAGAGTAAAAGAAGTTTCCAGCAAGAAGCCGGTACCACCTTTTGCAGACTAGACGGAGCTTGTTGTGTTCAACACGAGGAACACGTATTAGACAAGCAATTGCAAGATCATCTGGTAGACCAGGCAGAAGAGGTGGCTGCACTCTTGACCTCTCCCTATGGGAGTTTTTAGTCTTGTGTGCGTGAGGATTAATGTCTGGCTGGATGCAGATTTTTGATCCTGGGACGAATTTTCTTGCCCCTGCAACTGTCTTTAACCCCGAGTCAACCTTGCAATAGCATGACACTGAATCAACCTGCAAATGCTTACCAATTAGAAAATGTAGGTGTATTCTAGAAGCTGACAAATATAGTAAAGGAGAATGCCTTCTCTACACTAGTAGAAAAAACTGAATTAAAGACAAATCATCATCATTCACTATTTAAGTTAAAACGAGAAAGGAAAAGTTGAGGATATGCATGACTGTGAGTTTGAGAAAGGATAATGCCTGGACAAGGTATAAACGCCGTAGTCTAAATTACCTGGTGCAAACCGAATAGCAGATACTTATTAGCTATGAGCTCTCATCTCATATTAGTGGTACCAGAAAATATCACCCACTTCAATGATCATATAACTATAAGTTCTTTTAAGTCTCGTCAGTGATTAGTCCTCACAAATCTACCAACAGAGCACAGGACGAGCACCTGCTCCAGTGTAATTTACAACAATGTAACCTAATTTTAATTTTCTATTTTCTAAGTGTATGGGACTGTCTCAAAATGCAGGTCCTTATTTTTCAGCACATTGTGCAAACCAATTGATTTAGTATAAACCTTTTAATAAATTTGGAAGGTTTTTTTGGTACTGTACCTATATTCAACACCGATCTTAGTCTAAGCAGTAGTGCTCCATCTCGTCATACTTCTATACAATGGTGGATCCAGGGTGTTCGAAAACACAACAAAAGCTAAACATAAAAAATAATGTTGTCCCTGAGAATCAAACCTAGGATGTTGGAGACAAATTTTGAACACCTTGGACCACTGAGCTAACATTTTGCATTGGCTCAGGGTGTTCAAAAGTTAATATACGTACATAAACACAGAAATATACCCTAAATATACGGTGTACTTTTTTGCCGACCCTCACCAACACCTAAATCCGCCCCTGCTTCTATACAAGCAATGACAAACGGAAGTAAGAAATGGAAATTTCAGACCACCTCTTGATCACAGAGTTGAATTCAAATGAAAACTCAGTGCAGAATTAGCAGAGCACATCCTGCTATAAGAATCTGGGTTCTTGCAAAAGACAAACAATATAACAGCCAGTAAGAGAGGGACTCGTTTTCTTTTTTGTCCTTTTCTGATAAGGCCAGTAAGAGGGACTATTTCCAGTATCGCACAGTAAAATGGAACAGCAACAGACCTACAAGTTCACCATATACAAGAAATGCAGGTACTCAATGTTTCACAAAAATGAAGAGAATCCCTTTATAAAGGAAATGGAAAGACGACCGCAAATCAGCTCCACGTTATAGTCTTATAGACAATCATAAATGCCCCCATTTTCCTCTACGTTGCTCGGACCCTCTAAAAATGTTGCCGCACCCATGTCAGATCCTCCCAAAATGCCTAGCTTTTGGAAGATTCGACAGAGACTTGGCAGCATTTTTGAAGAGTCTGAGCAACATTGTTATTCCTAACGAATGAATGGAATCAAGAATCAAGATAACCACATGCACTCCAACGTTAAGCTTTTCAATCAGCCTTCTCTGATAAAAGAAAGAAAGGACTCACACCATACTAGAAGCTTCTAATTCTCTCACAACATATAGTTTCAGTTGAATAAGATGCAATGTAACTGTAACTTTATTCACTTACCATAAAAGATTGACCTCATTCAATCTTTAACCGTGAGCCTGTGATGGGATACTCTCTTCCCGAAAGGCAACTATAGTCTAGCAACAGCTCGAAGACTCAAGTCAACACTCAAACATAGTTTTTGAACTTGTGGCGGGTTTCTCCCCTATAGACATTGTAATTTTCCGACAAAGGCGGGTTTCTCCCCTAGCTCCACTACTTTTTCTAGTTGCTAATTTGAAATAACACAATTGTTAAAGCGTGAACTAATACAATGGCTAAGGAACATCTTTTTTTATAAATGATAAATATAAAGGAGGGATGCATAAAAGGTGCAGAAATTGAAATTCAAAGGGATCAAAGAGGGTCGTCTTCAGAAACATGACCACAACAACATATAGTTGTTCATAAATATATAATGTTGTAGAGGACTAAAAGATGAATCTTTCAAATTCAGTAAAAGACAAACCCCAGAAGCATGAAGATACCAATAACATGGGAAAAATTCAAAGAACTCCTTGAAAAGTTGCACATTCAGCAAGAATTTCAGCCAATCGAAGACCCATAAGGCCAAATTAAGACAAGACCCAAAAACTATACAACATAAGTACCAAAAATCCTTGAAAGATTGAAGCTTTAACAAAGAATTTCATCAGGGTACCTCAAGAAAAAAGCTAAATACCTAAAATTCTTGTCAAGGTAACTCCTTTACCAAGAATTCTATTAGTACCTCAAGAAACAAGCTAAATACCAAAAATTCATGTAAAGGTAGCTTCTTTACCAGGAATTTTCATCAGGGTACCTCAGAAAGAAGATAAATACAAAACAATTGTTGCCAAGGTAGCTCCTTTACCAAAACTTTTCATCAAGGTACCTCAACAAAACAAGCTAAATACCAAAAGTTGTTACCAAGGTAGCTCCTTTCCAGGAATTCTCATCAGGGTACCTCAAGAAACAAGCTAAACACCAAAAATTCTTGTAAAGGCAGCTACTTTTACCAGGAACTTTCACCAGGGTACCTCAAGAAACAGGCTAAACACCAAATATTTTTGTAAAGATAGCTCTTTTTACCAGGATTTCATCAGGGTATTTCAAGAAACAAGCTAAATACCAAAAATTCTATCAGGGCACCTCAAGAAACAAGCTAAATACCAAAAATTCTTGTAAAGGTAGCTCCATTACCAGGAAATTTCATCAGGGTATTTCAAGAAACCAAAAATTATATCAGGGCACCTCAAGAAACAAGCTACACACCAAAAAATTGTAGGAAAAAATGGTGTCAGAAAGGTTAAACAGAATGAAAGTTGAGTCCAGAGATGGCTCTCTGTCTTTAAGACAAAATTGCCCCGTGTAGATGCTTTTACGGTGATGGACAATAGTCTCCCAAGATAAAACAGCAACAATCAACAATACAAAGCAAATAATGTTGATTCTGGCAAAGAAAACTAATTATAGAACATATTGCAAAAAGGAGAGGATTTTTGTTTCTGTATTTCGAATCGAACAGAACAAACTGTGTTTCTGATTCTATATTTCGAACCGAACAGAACAAAAGAGTTTTGAGTTTTTGTGTTGTTTCTGTAACAAAATAGTTTTTCCTTGTCTCTGTAAACTGAACAGTAATGTTCAATTTATAGTTGAAGAGGAGGGTCGTTGCAACGTTTCCGAAATCTTCAGGGACCAAAATATAAATAAGAAACACTTCAGGGACCAAAAAAATTCCGGAAGAGAGCCCACATCCCATGACTCGAGAACCCGAAACTCGTGACTCGGACCCGAGCCGGACCGGGCGGCACGGGGCTTAGCCCCGAACCCAAGCTCACCTAGGTCCTCCCTCTTCTAAACACATGGGTTACCCCTTGGGGTCCCAAACCCTTACTCAAAAATAGAGCTTATATATTGCTCAATCCTTCCATCTTCTACCTATGTGGGAGATTTGTTATTTTGCCAAAAAATCATCCATCTATTCATGTCTCAAATACCTTACTTTGTGTACCAATATCTCTTTCATTCCTCAACGAAATTTGACAATACTTGACACTAATATCATCTACTCATTTAGTAGATTAGGCATGTGCGAAGAAACGATATTTCCGACATATGGGGCCCACGTGTTTAAGTCACTAAAGACGGGAAGAACTCAATCCCACATAAATTTCCAACAATCCCCTCTTGAAAGAGAATTGGTGCACACAGGGTGCTAAAGTTCAGCAATCTTTCAGCGGAAAGATATTGTATCAGGAGAGGTAGCTTTCGGCTTTGAACCTTCCTTAGTTGATTACCATCGGATTTACTTACTGCGCGGTGAACGTGATGTCTTGAACCGTCAGTGTTTAGTGTAAACCAAGACAATGATATCAACACAATAACTCCCCTTATTCATTTCTTCTTATAGTTTTGTCCGTTGTGGCCATGGACAACTCTTGGATTCTTAAGTGCGTACAATTGAAGCGGTCTGTCTTCGCACTTAAATAGGTGATCTCCTATAAGGTATCCTACTATACCCACTCGCAAATGTTAAGAATCATTAAAATTTTTAGAAACTTATCATTTACCCATTATGCAGGTAGCACTTAATGTCTATCGCGGGGACAACTTTGGCCTTATATTTCTTTAAAGAATAATAATCCAAAGTGCTCTTACATCAAGCGAAGCGCTAAAGCAGAATCTCTACAGTTTAGTTGTCTCATTGAACCAAATTCTTGGGATCTCCGGTCAGTAAGGTTGGGTTACCACCATAAAGATTCTTATTGTTTGGGTTTTAAACTCATTCCCCTAGACAGGCAGTGAAAGAAATAATCCCTTAATTATTTTCATTAATTGAATAGGTATATATACAAGATACAAAATAGAATAATCCTATTCCTATTCTATTCCTAAAATCTTATTCTACCATAATTCTAACTCTACAATTATGGTAGTGTATATTCCTAATTATGGTAACAAATACATTACAGTATACTACACATATATTTTCCTAATATACAATATTCTTACCTTGTCTAATATTCACAATGTACCAAAATCGTGAGCCTTAAATATGGACAGAAATCGAGAGTGAATATAAGGCAATATACACATGTATATTGTGTGTATATTGCCTTATTTAACACACCCCCGTTGTCATAGCGGGCGGTCTTCGTACGCTGAGACTGTCCCTAAAATCTTCAAATAGTACCGAGGGAAGACCCTTTGTAAAGATGTCTGCGACTTGATATCTTGACGGGACATGACATACGCGTACCTGCCCCCGAGCAACCTTTTCACGGACAAAGTGAATGTCCATTTCGATATGCTTAGTGCGTTGGTGCTGAACCGGATTACCTGAGAGGTAGATGTCATTAACATTATCACAATAGACTAAGGTTGACTTCTTAATGGGGCAATGAAGCTCTAAAAGCAAGTTACGTAACCAACATGATTCTGAGACCACATTAGCTACCCCTCGATATTCTGCCTCTGCACTTGAGCGGGATAGAGTCGCCTGACGCTTTGCAGACCAGGAGACCAAGTTGTTGCCAAGGAACATACAATATCCTGACGTAGACCGTCTGGTGTCCGGACAACCACCCCAATCCGCATCTGTGTACGAGACAAGTGTGGATGTAGATGAAGGATACAAATGCAAACCATAGTCCAGCATCCCCGGAATATAACGAATGATACGTTTGATTGCATTCATGTGCTCAACTCTGGGATCGTGCATGAATAAACACACCTGCTGAACAGCATACGTAATATCCGGTCTGGTAAAAGTAAGATCTTGGAGGGCCCTGCAAGGCTGCGATAGCGGTCGGTCCTCGTATGGTGCACCCGCCGCGCACTAAGCTTGAGTTTTGCATCAGCGGAGTGAAAGTGGACTTACAGGATGACATCCCGATCCTCTCTATGATCTCAAAGAAGATACTCCGCTGAGACAAAAACAAACCTCTGAATGACGTTTGACAAAGAATCCCCAAAAAATAACTCAAGGGCCCCAAGTCTTTCATTGCAAATTCAGAACTGAGCATGGCCATGATAGACTGGCGCAAGGCATCGGAGGATGCAGTCAAGATGATATCATCCACATATAATAAACTGTAGGCCAATGATGAACCACGATGGTAGATGAACAAGGAATTATCGGACCTGCTGTGAGTGAACCCAATAGTTGAAACAAAGTCATCAAACCTCGTGTACCAGGCCCTTGGAGACTGCTCAAGCCCATATAAGGACTTTTTCAACAAACATACATGATGAGGACGGTGTGGATCCCTGAAACCCAACGGCTGATGCATATAGACTGTTTCCTTGAGATCACCATGTAGGAAAGCATTCTTGACATCCAACTGATGAATTGGCCAAGTCTTTGAAAGAGCCAAGCTAAGCACAGTGCGAATGGTAGCCGGTTTGACCACCGGACTAAACGTCTCACCACAATCTATCCCAACCTGCTGAGTCTTACCATCACCAACAAGTCTTGCCTTATGTCGAGCAAAGGACCCATCTGAATTCTCCTTATGAGCGAAAATCCACATAGACCTGATAACATTAATACCATATGGACGGGGCACCAACTCCCACGTCTTATTATCAATAAGAGCATTATATTCATCAATCATAGCAATTTTCGAATTAGGGTCATTTAATGCGGACACATGATTGCGGGGCAAAGAGGATTTAGAGACATCAGAATGTAAATTAAAATGTCTTTTAAGTGTAAAAATACCCCGCTGACTACGAGTGACCGGTCTATGACTCGAGGAAGAATTGAGGAAATTTTGGGAATTTTCTGGGCTCGGGACAGCGGCCGAGCGGTGGGCTTTCTTGGCCCAAATCGGTCTGAGGACTCGTCGTCTGGACCAGTTCGAGTAATTTGGGATCGCCCAATTCCGGAACTGCTGTTCGATGGTCAAGATGTTACTACGGGCAGATCTTGTGGGTCCAGTGGCGATGGGCCCATTGGAGGAGGAATTTGGGTGCCGGAGAAGTCCGAAAAATTCCGAATAATATACGGGGATATTTGGTCATCCAGAAAATTATACGACATAGGCTCGGGAGTATGAACTTTTGTAAAAGGAAATTGGGTTTCATAAAAAATGACATGGCGATTAATTATGATTTTCTTGGAGAATAAATCAAAACACTTATAACCACGATGGTTCGACGGATAACCCAAAAATACACACGGGGTAGACCGAGCTTGAAGTTTGTTAATTGTGGTGGATGGGAATAACGGATAACACAAGCACCCCAAAATCCAAAGGTGAGAATAAGAAGGGTTCTTATTATATAGGATCTTGAGGGGGAAGAATATGTCAGACCTTTAGACGGAATTATGTTAAGAAGATATGTGGCCATTTGTAGAGCATGATGCCAAAAATATGGAGGTATGGAGGCATGAAGTAAGAGAGTTCGGACAATGTTATTTATGGAACGAATTTTGCGTTCGGCCTTCCCATTTTGTGAAGATATATGAGGACACGAAAACCGAAAATTGATCCCAGTATTAGCACAGAAATCCCGAAACTCCCTATTGTCATACTCTTTCCCATTATCACATTGAATATTTTTTATTTCTCTTTCGATTTGAGTACGAATGAACGCTCTAAATTTAATGAAGACGGAAAATACTTGTGATTTGTTCGCAATTGGAAACGTCCACAAAAATCTAGAATAATCATCTAAAAAGAGAACATAATATCGATGACCCATTGAACTAAGAACAGGAGATGTCCATAGGTCGCTATGAATAATGTCAAATGACATTGAAGTATGAGAATTGAAGTCTACAAATGGCAACTTAACAATTTTTCCTAATGAACAAGACTGACAATTTGGAGTACGACTCATATCCTTACAAGAAATAAAGCTATTTTTATCTAAAACTGATAAAATAGAAGATCCCGGATGACCCAGGCGAGCATGCCACATGCAAGGAGAGATGGCTGCAAAAACTGACGGCAAGGCTTGACACGATGGACTGAAACCGGGCATGATAGGATACAAATCCCCCCTACTATCACATATCATGAGATGGCTCCACGTCTTGAAATCCTTCACAGAGAAACCAAAAGGATCAAATTCAACGGAAACCGAATTGTCAGTTGTGAACTTTCGGACAGACACTAAATTTTTGATCAATTTAGGAGCATGTAAAGTATTTTTCAAGAGAAGGGGTGGATTTGGGGGAGACAATGTTTTCTGACCATACCCTAGAACTGGAATAGAACTGCCATTACCAACAATTATCCCCCGAGGGGTGCTCAAATTGGAATAAGATGAGAGAGTACCTGATTCGGAAGTCATGTGAGTTGTGGCACCGGTGTCCATATACCAATTTGGGTCCGGTTGGGTTAACCCCAACATGTGCATCGTAGCCTCGATATCGGTTTGAGTGGGGCCTGCTGCATGATGGGCTTGTGGAGGTCGGGGCCCGAGAATTCCAGACCGTGATGGAGCTGGGCCGTAGCTGCCGGGCCATCGGCGATGGGCCGCCATTCTGGGTGTTGGGCCTGGGCTGGCCACCAGCTGGCCGGCTGGGCGTGTTCAATTGTGGCTGTTGGCCACGACCCATCGCCCCCACTGCCATGGGCCCCACTGCTGGTTCCAGGGAGTGGTGGGCCACTGTTCCCTGGATGGGACCCACCGCCTGCTTGCTGACCACCGGAACCGCCATTAGAACCGTCGCGTTTGCCCCCGCGGTTTTTATTATTCTTGCGATTATTCTTGCCGCCACCATGATTTTGGTTTTGGCCTGAATTATTCACATAAACCGAAGAACTAGGAGAGGACGCCACCATGACGACGGGACTTGCTCCGGTAGCCGCCTTTTTAGCCAAACCTGCTTCCTCCAAAGTAAGCATGGAGCGGGCTTGATAGAAATCCGGAAGAGGGTTGCTTTGGCGACGGAGAGTTCCAACACCATTATAGGCCTCCGAAAGACCGGCAACCAACTGTAGAACTAGACGATTATTTGTTATTGGTGCGCCAACATTACGGAGTTGATCCGCCAACTCCTTTAGTTTCTTGCAATATGCAGAAACGTTCGAAAATTCGTCCATTCGAACGAGAGAGAATTCCTGCTCGAGTGTGACGACACGTGAATGTTGGTTGTCTTGGAATATGTCACGCAATCTATTCCAGGCCGCCATAGCCGTGGTATCCGGCTCAATAATCGTCTGTAGAAGGTCCACCGAAATAGTGGCGTAGATCCACCGGAGAACGGTAGCATCTAGAGTAATCCATAACTCAGGATCCTCCGCAGGAAGGGGTCTAGCGGGAGGAATGATGTGATGAAGAACTTGATACGAGATAGCGTGAATTTTAAACAACTCTGCCCACGTCGCATGTTGGACGTTTTCCATCTCAAGGACAATAGGGATACAATTCTTGATATTGAAAACCATGAGGGCAGGGTGATAATTGTTCTTAGACATATTGAAAGAACAAAGAAGGAAGGAAAATTTAGGAGAGGTGTTTTTGAGAGTGGAAGACGAACTTTGGAAAAGAAAACCCGAGGGGGGGTCTCGGCCGAGAGAGGCAAAAAATTTTGGGAGAGAAATTTTTTTTGTAAGACCTAGTCTCTTGATACCATGAAAGAAATAATCCCTTGATTATTTTCATTAATTGAATATGTATATATACAAGATACAAAATAGGAGAATCCTATTCCTATTCTATTCCTAAAATCTTATTCTACCATAATTCTAACTCTACAATTATGGTAGTGTATATTCCTAATTATGGTAACAAATACATTACAATATACTACACATATATTTTCCTAATATACAATATTCTTACCTTGTCTAATATTCACAATGTACCAAAATCGTGAGCCTCAAATATGGGCAGAAATCGAGAGTGAATATAAGGCAATATACACATGTATATTGTGTGTATATTACCTTATTTAACAGGCAGAATATTTGATCTTTGGGTAGGCCTTTAGTTAATGGATCCGCTATATTATCCTTTGATTTGACGTAATCAATGGAAATGACACCCGTGGTGATCACATGCCTAACGGTCTTATGTCTCTGACGAATATGTCTAGATTTGCCGTTGTACATATTGTTCTGTGCCCTTCCTAAAGCCGATTGACACACAATGAATCATCACCGAAGGTAGGGTTTATCCTAACAAGGGATATCCTCTAAGAAGTCGTGAAGTCATTCTGCTTCTTCTCCTGCTTTATCCAAAGCAATAAACTCCGATTCCATCGTGGATCGGGCGATGCATGTTTGCTTAGAGGACTTCCAAGACACAGCCCCACCACCAATTGTGAAAACATACCCAAGGGTGGATTTGGTGTTTTTTATGTCCGATATCCAATTTGCATCACTGTATCCTTCTAATACTGGTGAATATCTTGAATAATATAATCTGTAAGTCAGCGAATATTTCAGATATCGTAGTATCCGATTTAACGCCTTCCAGTGATCATTTCCAGGATTATGAGTAAACCTAGCCAACTTATTGACTGGATAAGCGATATCGGATCGGGTGCAGTTTGTAATGTACATTAAGCTACTAATGACCTGCGCATATCGCTCTTGGGAGACGGGTGCACCACGATTCTTATTAATTCTATGATTCATATCCATTGGTGACTTCATAGGGGGACTGTCAAATACATCAAATTTCCTCAAAACATCTTCAATGTAATGAGATTGAGATAAGACCAGCCCATCAGATGTCTTAGAAATCTTTATTCCTAAGATTACATCTGCAATACCCATATCTTTCATGTCAAAACATTGTTTCAACATATTCTTGGTTTCCAGTATCAAGTTTAGACTACTTCCAGTGATGAGCATGTCATCTAAATAAATGCATATCATGACAAATGAGTCGGGGTTCCCTTTGATATAGATACATTTATCACATTCATTTATGGAGAAACCTTTTGATAATAAAGTATTATCAAACTTTTCATGTCATTGTTTTGGGGCTTGTTTGAGTCCGTACAGAGACTTAACAAGTCGACATACTTTTTTTTCTTGTCCTGGAACCACATACCCCTCGGGTTGTTCCATGTATATTTACTCTTCCAACTCCCCGTTTAGGTAGGTTGTCTTAACATCCATTTGATGTATCTCAAGGTCACGCAAAGCTGCAATGGCTATGAATACCCTTATGGACGTTAATCTAGACAGAGGGGAGTATATGTCGAAGTATTCGAGGCCTTCCTTTTGTCTGTAGCCCTTGACTACTAATCTGGCCATTAATTGTCAATAGTTCCATCTGCTTTGTACTTTCTTTTGAGTATCCACTTACAACCCGATTTGCTTCCCGAAGGAAGATCAACCATTTCTCAAGTATGGTTTTGCATGATGGAATCTATTTCGCTTTCTATAGTTTCTTTTCAAAGCGGTGCTTCTGGAGTTGACAATGCTTCCTTAATTGTCCTCTGTTTCAACCATATAGATTAAAACCCGAAACCCGAGACCCGTGACCCGGACCGACTGGGAGGGTGGCGGCGCGCGCGTGTAGCTTAGCCCCGAACCCAAGCTCACCTAGGTCCTCCCTTTTCTAAACACATGGGTTACCCATTAAGGTCCCAAACCCTTACTCAAAAATAGAGCTTATATATTGTTCAATCCTTCCATCTTCTACCTATGTGGGAGATTTGATATTTGGCCAAAAAATCATCCATCTATTCATGTCTCAAACATCTTACTCTGTGTACGAATATCTCTTTCATTCCTCAACGAAATTTGAAGATACTTGGCACTAATATCATCTACTCATTTAGTACATTAGGCATGTGCGAAGAAACGATATTTCCAACATGCGGGGCCCACATGTTTAAGTCACTAAAGACGAGAAGAACTCAATCCCACATAAATTTCCAACAAAATTAATCTAAAGGTAGGTCCTTTACCAGGAATTTCATCAGGATATTTCAAGAAACAAGCTAAATACCAAAAATTCTATCAGGGTACCTCATGAAATAAGCTAAACACCAAAAATTATTGTAAAGGTACCAAAACAAGCTATATACCAAAAATTCTATCAGGGTACCTCAAAAAACAAGCTAAACACCAAAAATTCTTGCAAAGATAGCTCATTTACTAGGAATTCTCATCAGGGTATTTCAAGAAACAAGCTAAATACCAAAAATTCTATCAAGGTACCTCATGAAACAAGCTAAACACCAAAAATTCTTGTAAAGATAGCTCATTTACTAGGAATTCTCATCAGGGTACCTCAAGAACAAGCTATACACCAAACATTCTTGTAAAGATAGCTCCTTACTAGGAATTCTCATCAGGGTATTTCAAGAAACAAGCTAAATACCAAAATATCTATCAGGGTACCTCAAGAAACAAGCTAAACACCAAACATTCTTGTAAAGGTAGCTCATTTACCAGGAATTCTCATCAGGGTATTTCAAGAAACAAGCTAAATACCAAAAATTCTATCAGGGTACCTCAAAAAACAAGCTAAACACCAAAAATTCTTGTAAAGATAGCCCATTCACCAGGAATTCTCATCAGGGTATTTCAAGAAACAAGCTAAATACCAAAAATTCTATCAGGGTACCTCATGAAACAAGCTAAACACCAAAAAATCTTGTAAAGATAGCTCCTTTACCAGGAATTCTCATCAGGATACCTCAAGAAACAAGCTAAACACCAAACATTCCTGTAAATATAGCTCCTTTACCAGGAATTCTCATCAGGGTGGTTTAAAGAACAAGCTAAATACCAAAAAATCTATCAGGGTACCTCAAGAAACAAGCTAAACACCAAACATTCTTGTAAAGGTAACTCCTTTACCAGGAAATTTCATCAGGGTACCTCAAGAAACAAGCTAAACACCAAACATTCTTGTAAAGATAGCTCCTTTACCAGGAATTCTCATCAGGGTGTTTCAAAGAAACAAGATAACTACCAAAAATTCTATCAGGGTACCTCAAGAAACAAGCTAAACACCAAACATTCTTGTAAAGGTAACTCCTTCACCAGGAAATTTCATCAGGGTACCTCAAGAAACAAGCTAAACACCAAACATTCTTGTAAAGATAGCTCCTTTACCAGGAATTATCATCAGGGTGTTTCAAAGAAACAAGCTAAATACCAAAAAATCTATCAGGGTACCTCAAGAAACAAGCTAAACACCAAACATTCTTGTAAAGGTAACTCCTTTACCAGGAAATTTCATCAGGGTACCTCAAGAAACAAGCTAAACACCAAACATTCTTGTAAAGATAGCTCCTTTACCAGGAATTCTCATCAGGGTGTTTCAAAGAAACAAGCTAAATACCAAAAAATCTATCAGGGTACCTCAAGAAACAAGCTAAACACCAAACATTCTTGTAAAGGTAACTCCTTTACCAGGAAATTTCATCAGGGTACCTCAAGAAACAAGCTAAACACCAAACATTCTTGTAAAGATAGCTCCTTTACCAGGAATTATCATCAGGGTATTTCAAGAAACAAGCTAAATACCAAAAATTCTATCAGGGTACCTCATGAAACAAGCTAAACCCCGAACATTCTTGTAAAGATAGCTCCTTTAGCAGGAATTCTCATCAGGGTATTTCAAGAAACAAGCAAAATATCAAAAATTCTATCAGGGTACCTCAAAAAACAAGCTATGAATTCTCATCAGGGTATTTCAAGAAACAAGCTAAATACCAAAAATTCTATCAGGGTACCTCATGAAACAAGCTAAACCCCGAACATTCTTGTAAAGATAGCTCCTTTAGCAGGAATTCTCATCAGGGTATTTCAAGAAACAAGCAAAATATCAAAAATTCTATCAGGGTACCTCAAAAAACAAGCTAAACACCAAACATTCTTGTAAAGATAGCTCCTTTACCGGGAATTCTCATCAGGGTATTTCAAGAAACAAGCTAAACATCAAACATTCTTGTAAAGATAGCTCCTTTACCAGGAATTCTCATCAGGGTATTTCAAGAAACAAGCTAAATACCAATTTTTTTTTATAAAGGTAGCTCCTTTACCAGGAAATTTCATCTGGGTACCTCAAGAAACAAGCTACACACCAAAAATTCTTGTAAAGGTAGCTCCTTTACCAGGAATTCTCATCAGGGTATTTCAAGAAAAGGCATTAATCAAACAAATTAACAGAAAAAAAGTCAAAAAAGATTATGAGGACTCACCAGTGGAGCTTGAACTCGAAAACCCCGATGTGCATTTGGTGGCCTCTCAATTGTTTGGTCCATTTCTGAAATGAAAATTTCATACACAAAAGCTTCGGTCAAAACCCAAAAATCAAAATTCAAAATTTCACCCCTTTTTGCAGAATCAGATCAAAAATAATACCCTTTTTGCACTTTATTACCCTTTCAAAATGCCAACAAGAAACAAAAAAATAAAATAATAATAATTAGTGCTTGGAAGTTAGAACTACAGCAACTTCAAAACTGTGATAGACATCTCTCTAAATAGACTAAAACCATAACTGAAGTTTACAGCTGGAAATAGTCATTTCACCTACTTGAAAAAAATTAAGAAAATCTTTTTTGCAGATTTGATAATTAATACTACTATATTATTATTGCAATAATCTTTTTTTTTTCTTTCTGTGAGAAAATTTAATTTTTTCTGTTTTTAGTCACAGGACAAGAAACTTTACCAGATTATTTTAATGTTTGCATTAATTTATTGGGTCAAACCCAAACTGTTATCTCTGTCCCTTGTATGTGTGTGAAAGAGATTAAATTAAATAATATATATTGAAAATGTCAGCATCAGATTACTCCTCGTCTCAAATTATTTGTCTCCTTTTTTTATTTACACGATCCTTAAGAAATATTAATTAAAAGAAGTAATTAATCTATTTTACCTTTATTTATGTCTAAGTTATAATTTTTTTTCATTAAATATTTATTCTATTTTGTATCATCTTCATTAATGACAAAGTGGGTTGAGAGAAGTTATATAGAATTCTAATTAAAATATTTTTTGAAATAAACTTTTGTATCTATTGTATGTTGATTTGGTTAAAGTTTTCTGAATGATGACTATGTTTATATGCTTGTTAAGTAATGTTTTTTTCAATTTTAATATATTTTTTATTTCAATTTATGTGTTATACTCTTTGTTTTAGTCCGTTTAAGAAAAAATATCTTACTAGCTACTCGATGACTTTTCATATTTATGATTAATAAGATAATTTGTAGACACACAAATTAAAACGGATGGATCGGAGTACTAATTATTGTTCCAATTATACTCTTTGGTCTAAATTATTTGTTTTTAGATGTTTTAGTTACACATTTCTTAAGAAGGATATTTAATGGTTTTAAGATTAAGAGTATATCTAATAAATAATCTTTAATTTTTTTTAAACATCTCACTTTATTGACATTCTATTAATTAGAACCGTAATGATAAATTTGGTAAAAAGGGTAATAGTATACGCTATCTTTTTCTTTTTTTCCTAATCGTTAAATATTCTGAAACAAATTCAGCTTATCAAGATCGATCAATATTTGAGACAGTATGGAGTATGTCTTTCTAAGTTTTGTGTGACTTTTTTATTCCTTTAAGTTTCAAGTACTGCATAATATTTTGTGAACAATTTTTTTTTGTTATGATTCTTACACTCTATCTCAAATTAGTTAACCTATTCAGCTTAAAGAATCTATTCCTTTTTAACATAAAATAAAGATTTGTTAAGAGCAGTTTATTGAAAATTCAAAAATTTCCTTACGTATAGTCGAGTAGTTGTAGTCAAAGATAATCAATTCAACTCTCTAAAAATTAACAGAAAATTATCGACTATAGCATTCTTGCTCTCGTAATTTTCACCATATTACTTTTTATTTTATAAATTTAAAATTTAAGTAATCGAATAACGACACACTTTACGCATCATGCATTCTTTAAATCTATGTTGTGAGTTGTGTAATACAAGAGCGAATGTATAGAAGCAACAATCTGAAGATTTCAGATACAAGTCTTAGCTACAACACCAAGAGAGAGCTCGAACTCATCTACTCCAATCTTAGACGGTAAGATCACTCAACGTGCTTACTGAGTTATAGTAAACTTCTCGTTAAACTAATCAATGTATGCACAAGTTAATTTGGCCAAGGAAAAAGAGAGAAGGGGACGTGTGTGTTGCTTTAAGTAAGATGCATTTCTAATATAAATTTGATATAGAATATAATGATAAATTGAGAAATCATAGAGTAGGAAAAGACTTTTTCTTTAATGTCTTATTACTCTATTCAAATGTGATTGGACTCAAATTGTAATATTAAAAACACCCTATTTATCACACAACTTTCCAAATCAAAGAAAACCAAAAATAATTAAAGAAAAGAGAAGTAGTAGAAAAAGTCAAAGATGTCTATTTATTTTGTGGTATTGTGAATTGCACCCCAATTTTAAATCAATTAGCAACCTCATCTATTAGTAATTTCATTTACATCACCGCAAAAGAAAAATAATCTAGTTACAAAATTCGTTGCTAATTTATTGGTAGGTAGCTTAGCTATTAGAACATTTTTTATAATCAGTCCTTAGGATTAAGAACGATTTTTTATTATTTGACAATTGAAATTGCCCATCGCTAATTCATGTATCTTTATTTTTTATAATTCAAGATAACGTGTACAAATATGTGCACTACTCCTTTGTAACAATGAGTACAAGCGTAGAATGATTATACGTTCTCGTTAAAAATTAATTATATATATAGTTCAAGGTGAATGCAGATAGTGCGTCTATATCGATATCAAAAAACGATAATGTAACACCTCGTAATTTCGGGCTATGGTTTGAACCATACGGTGTGAAAATGATGAAACCAAGGTGAGGAGTTTAGAAAGTATTTTGAAAACTAATCAAGGCATAAAAAGAGTCTTAGGAAAAATTAGAGTCGGAAGCTACTCTGCAGAGCATGTTTTAAGATGAGTTTGCAGAAGGTCCCACTAAACCGAGTTTACGGATAAATATATAAGGAATTTGGAAAAACTTCCTTCATGAAATTTGTAGCCCTTTGAAATACATTTACATCTATATAAGGCCCACATCAAACGAAGTTCTGTACAAAAAGTCATGACCGATTTACTGAGGACGTGTAAAATGAAAATCCCAATTCTTGTAGGATTAAATTTTAAAGCTCAAGCCTTTATGATAACCTATAAATAAACTCCTAAAATCTTTTATTTAAGGATTTTCGATCAGAGCTGCTACCAAACACCTAAGGTGAGTTCTTATTCAAATTCCAATATCAATTATATTAAGTTAACACTAGAATAACACCGAATCATTATTTGGGATCGCTAGATTTTGGAAAATCCATTCAAGGTCGAATTTAGAATGAAGCTTTGAGATTTCTTCAAAAATGTAAGCCCTTCAATCATTAATGGATTATATGGAGTTATTATTATATTTTAGACATTTAATGTTTGGTAGAATCATGAAATAGGATTGATTTAGATTCACTCCATCAAACGCAAAGTTCTAGTAATTTGTTGTAGTTTTTCCCTCCGATCAGCCAGCTTCATTTGACGTTTTCAGATAATATAACCATTGGATCGAGCCCAAATTTTAATTGAGTGGTCATAACATATAGGTATTAAATGTGAATGGTGGAGATCAGATTTTGGAAGTCCGGAACAGTGTGGTTTAAGCTATAAACAGTAGCTACGAAAATCGATAAAAACTCTTCTCAAAGTTTCAAGTTTAAAGTTTTGAATTTCTTCTTGAGAAGTTCAGACCTTTTCTTCAAGTTTTGGAGCGACTAAGGTCCGTAGAGCTTCTATCTACATGTGAGAATATTCATGTTCTTCCCCCACCACGTTCTTCCATGAAACACGAGTTGTTCATAAGTTTAGGGTTTTGTTCCATTAGCATGGTAACCCTAATACATGTAATATTATACGTCATGTCTATATCACAATTCATCAATTGTATTCATGATAGGTCATTATGATTATCATGAACATGTCCTTTATTCATGAATGCATGCTTTGAATTTCATGAGTTCTTAAATGCAAGTTATGATCATTATTACTCAGTTCCATGAAGGTATACATGTTTCTCATGATTTATACAAGTTATATTATATATTTCTTCACATGCTATAAATACAAATGATGCTTTACAAGTTATTTCATGAAAGTTCATGGGCTTATAAGCCAACTATTTTTAAGTACATATTTTGGGAGTTGCACAGATTATCGAGAAGGCTTAGATAGCCTGAAACTACGTATTCCAACGTAGGATAAGGGTCGCTCCGCCAGAGAACGGTACCTTCTTATTACCCCTTGTGGAATTATTGGATCCATCATGTTCATGTTCATGTCTCGTACTCCGGTAAGGTACGAGATGGCTTAGCTGATCGGGCAGAGATCAGACTCCACGTTCACGCATGGTGGTTCACATTGGTTTTTGTAGTGCTCTCCCACAGATATACAGACACACAATTTTACAGATTTTACACATGTTTTATACTCATGTCAGATCATGCTCATGTTCATATTTCAGTTTCAGTTTCATGTTCATATTATATCATGTGTCTGCTTATTTCTTCAGTTGCTTTACATACAATACAATTCAAATGTACTAACGTCCCTTTGCTCGGGGCCTGCACTTACTGAGTTTCAGGACAACGGACCTGCTCGCTAGGATTTGCCTCAGTATCAACTATTGGTGAGCCCCATTTCCTTCCGGGTGTTAGCTAGTTATTTTACATGTCATGCTTATTATTAATGGTATGTCAGGATCTTGACCTGGTAAACAGTTTTGCAGGCAGACTCATGTGTCAGAGGTTTCATAGACTAGACTAGTTTAGCATGTCAGTCATATCAACATTATTTTCAGACTTGTTATATTTTCAGATATTTCCACAATATATTTTTAGACTATATTTCAGTACCATATTTTTCATAAGTTACTATCATCATTATTTCATGCTTTCGATGCCCATGTTGATTCAGCAACCCATGTGGTTCGCTCAGTCACATACAATCAAACACTGAATATCGTGTTTAGCCTAGACCATGGTTCGGGACGTTACAGACAATAGTTCTTGCCATTCTTCTAAAATATTCCCAATCTGAAGAAACAAAACAGGTTCAACATGGTCGAAGAATGAGTAAGACACTGAGGAGCTAGGGATTCGAGCCTATGGCCGGCTTGTTCTTGACTTGTTGGGTTAGGTAGTCGGATTAGCACCCTTCGTTCGCCTAAATTAAACCATTTTCCTCCATTGACAAATAAATTCTAAAGTTAATTTGTTTTTGTCAATTTTTTGTTAATGATAACTAGTTTATCAAACCGTTAGTAAGCGTTCAAGTAAATGCAAAAACAATAATTTGAAAAAGACTAGCCTTCATCTATAATTAATGGCTCTACCTGTAAATCACCAACAAAGGGTCTCTTCACAACCAAAAAAAAAGTTCCTATATGGAGTGAATATTAAGCATTATAATTAGAATTTATTATTATTTTCTAATTTAAAAAAATGAATTTTGAAGGTTCTTTTATGGTGAATTAAATGTAGAGAATTTTAACTTGATATTTTCTTCAATGTTTGATGTTTAACTACCTTATTTGAGTATTTAATTTCTTGTCACCACTGCATGGAAATGTATTAGATGACTCATTTAATGTAATTTAAATAATGCAGAACATAGAGACTTATGAATGAAGCCTTTTAAAAATAAAAATAAACCTTTAGGATTATATTTTATTGTGTGCATATGTTATTTTATAATTGATTTATCTATTTTTCTTATGCTCGTAAGTTGTAACAAGTAACCTTTTTCACCAAAAGGTGTCATGGGAAAGTTAGAATTCTTTCATCCTTAATAAAAACATCATATTTGAATTCAGATTTAGAATAAATAACTTCTTGATATGAAGTGTAAATATTAAAAAGGATAAGGGCCTTTTCAGCTGGTGGGCAGAAGCACACTTTCATTTTCCTATTACTAGTAAGGGGTCCGTGATTTCTATGTCGTTGTGTTGCCTGATCCTTTTATTTTAGTGTTGCGATCCGATTCGATAGCTTCTAGCTAGTTCAATGGATAAGATGGTTGCGCTCCGACCCATTCAAGAATGAATTGATGTATAGTGATCCGTTGGCAATCTTGCTCTAATATTAAGCGCAGTACATAAAAATTTTGAAACATTATCACACGTCCTTCTAAGGTGTGGTAAAGTACCACCTTATTTTGTCGGCAGCCAACTCCAACGTGTCATATAACTATGTGTATATGATATATTTTCATGTATACACGTAAGTGGTAAAAGCATATCATAACAATCAAGATGTGAGAGCACAACAATCAATAACCAATTCCTCATAAACATTTATTGATTGGTCAAATAAAATGTAGTTAGCTCAATTTCCATAATATAACACATTACTGTGGTCCTTTTGAATATTAATCAATTATGCCGGCCATTTAAAGTTTTCTATAATTATATAGGTGAAGATTAATAATGAAGTTTGATTTTACTATGTTTATCAATGCTTAAACTCCTTCAATTTGATCCCTTTTTTCTACCCATCATCATATATTGGTTATATTAAATTTAAAATACTAATCAGTTATATAAAAGTTGGTAATCATCTCAGATCACTATTATTCATAATCACATTTTCCTCAAAAAATTTCACAAATTAAGTTACTTTTGCATAATTATGACACGGAGAAAATTTCATAATATATTTTTGAAATTAGCTTTTCAAGTGCTACTCTCAATCTAGTTAAATTTATTATATAATTTTGATGAAATCTGGTGCGTCAGTGCATGTGTCGTCGCATCCGATTCCATATATAGTTTTGAATAAGATCATAATACGTAATTAATTATTTGATAAGTGATTGATTTTTCTTTTTTAAAAAGGCTTAATTTACCATAAACAAATTTAGCATGAAAATAATGGAGCAGCTAGGAATAATCTTATTGTATTCTCATTGGCATGATATACAAGAATATTACTCAAATTAATTTTCTGCAATCCTCTACGTTAATGAATTACATGCATGTAAAGACAACTTAATAAGCAAAATATGTTAGTGATATGTGAATTACATGCATGTAAAAAAAAAAAACCGTATAAGTCTAACCACGAGTTTAGGCAAACTAATTATTGTCCACACCAAACAACTACTTGACATTTTGTCTGCTTTCGAAAGGTCAAACAATTCCCTCTATACACCTACATACACCACGAATTACCTCCCGAATATTATTATTATTATTATTTTATTAATATTAATGTGACAGAATTTCATTTTTAAGAGTCATTTAGACCAGTTTTGGTTCAAAAATATAAAATGTATAATATATTACGGCACTAATTCAAAAGTGTAGTATATGCTAACAATAGTTTAACTCCATATTAGAAAATAAAAATATTATTGACCCAATAAATATCAAAGGTGAATAAAATTTGGCTTTTAGAAAGGCACTTAGTAGATAATGTGGAAATGCTAATTATTTCATTCAAACAACGGTACATAAAAAGAATGAAATAAAGTGAGAGGCGGGGTGGGGAAAAGAGTCGAGTCGATCAAGTTTGACGATATGAAAAAACAAATAAAATTAGGATTTGATAAAAAAAAGAAACAAGACTATGGATACCATAATTTATCCCACCGATAAAGAAGATTTTCTCTAAATTATTTGGTGTCAGCGGGGCCTTCAAACATTTGAAATACGCAGGATTAAAAATAACATAACATTCTTAATAGAAAATGATGACTCGTTCAGAAAAATAATTAATAGTATTATTATTATAAACATTCTCTCTCTCCCTTACAATAAAATAAATTCATGTCCTATACTTGGGTCAATATTGAATAGTTAAGTTGATGTATTAGCTTTTCTACTTTCTTCTAGGGATGGTTTGTCACTTTGTCTTATTGAGAGATGCAAATTGGATATAAATTAATTCCAAAAATAGAAAAATCACCCCTCACCTAATGAGAAAAAGGGTTTTAGAAAAGACAAAATATAAAACAAAAGAACCTTGAAAATATGGGTAGTCTGTCAACTATTCCAATAGAGCTAGTGGAATTTATCTATAACCTTGTTTTACTAAAATGATGTCATTGTAGGTATATTTTTATTTTTTATTTTCATAAGATAAGCATTTCATATTCTTCCACTTGAGTAAAAATTTCCATCAATTTTCATTTTTCACAATATAATCAATGCATGGAAAATGAAATAACTAAAAAAAACTTTACATTTGTCCTTTGTTCAAGAAAAAAAGTACTATTTTTTAAGAATCATGAGATTTTATGTTCAAATCTTAGCGGAAACATAAGTAATTTCTTCATATTACACTTTCGTGAGACTATGTAGTATGTAGTAAAGAAGCATACTACACCCTTTATTTCAATTTGTTTATCTGATTTTGACCTGACACGAAGTTTAAAAAGTAAAGATGATTTTTTTTAAATCTGACCGTCTTAAACTAAAGTATGTAAAATGTACCAAAATGAGCTTTGATCTTGTGATCTTAAACATGTCATATGAAAATTTGAAATAAGAGAGTTGCCTAAAAAAAAAGACAGTTTTTGTTAAACGAATTAAAAAAGAAAGTAAGACAAACAAATTGAAACAGAAAGAGTAATTGTTAATGAGCTTGTTTTAGGAATCAATATCCTATGGTATTATCTACTTTTGTTTGTGACTTAAAAGAACTAACTTATTATGAATATAGAAGTCATGATTTTGTGTAAAAAACTAGTTTTCATCCTACATCACTTGTTTTTTTTAAAAAAGAAAGAAGGCAAACTAAATGTTTAAGATATTCTTGGCAATTAAAACCACTAACTAAAAAGTGTTGCAACAAAAGGAAAAGGACTGTCAACAACTTCCAAAAAGAAGTTTGTAATGTCAAGTCATGCATCAGATGAAGACACATACAACTCTACAAACTCTAACCCTCACACCAACAAATCATTATCAATCATCATTAAAAAGGGTAGCCCGATGTACTAAGCTCCCGCTATGCGCGGATCCGGGATAGGACCGGACCACAAGGGTATATTGTACGCAGTCTTACCTCACATTTCTGCAAGATGTTTCCAAGAGATGAAATATTAAACAGCTAACCAACAAATAGTTATGATGGAGCGATAAGCACTCCTTCATCCCTTCATTCTTAACCAAAGGTCTCGAATTTGAGCCTGGATATGAAGTCGTGTTTGTGAGGAAGTGTTTTGCCCCAATATAAGATTTCCTTGTGTGAATCCAAATTAAGT
Organism: Anisodus acutangulus; assembly: GCA_029783415.1. Classification (NCBI taxonomy): domain Eukaryota; kingdom Viridiplantae; phylum Streptophyta; class Magnoliopsida; order Solanales; family Solanaceae; genus Anisodus; species Anisodus acutangulus. The sequence continues at coordinate 611,341 of CM056489.1, read as the reverse complement.
CGGACCCCAATGTGAGTACCGACCACCAAAATCCATAACCAATCATTAAAGATAAATGAAATATTAATCAACAAAAACTTTTCCAAGAACTTACTCTAATGTGTATACAAGAGAAAATCTGGTTAATAGACTTCAGAATATTACAATAGTGACTAAAGTTGAAACATAACTTCAAACTTTTGGTTCAAAGGGCTCTGTAGAAGAAATCTACAACCAACAAAATTGGGTTAAGAGAAGTATAAACCACATTTCTAGCAGAAACACAAACTCCCCCTTCCATCACCTACAGAATGTTAAAGCAGAGTGAAAAAACAAAAGGGAGAAATTAAAATGAGGAAAAAAATTCCTAATTAGTAATTATTCGCTGCCACCTGCCAAGATTTACACATCCCGTAGAGCCCTTACTATACCACAACCGACAACCATCAAACCCGAGTACGAAAGGAAGAGAACTAACAAAAGTGAGCAAAACAAGAGTAAGCTCTAAAGTAAGTAGTTTGTTTGTTACTAACGGGGCAAAATGAGGCCGGTTAGTCCCATGCACTAGTCACACACGCTGCTCCATACGATGTATTATTATACCCCCCAGATGCATAGCCACTGCTCATATTAGCTCCACCACCATAATAGTCTGTAGCACCTCGATTGTAAGAGGAATCTCTTCGAAAGTCACGAGCACCAAAACGGGCTCCACCACGACGATTCTTTCCTCCTCCATAGGTGGATCGAGCAGCAAAGCGAGAGAGCCAAGCAGGTACTTCTTGGTTTGCTTCTTGCATCAAGTCGGATAGTGATCTTGCCAGTGAAGAATTGTTCTCATTGAAGAATGCAGTAGCTAAACCAGTTTTCCCTGCTCGTCCAGTTCTTCCAATACGGTGCACATAGTCATCAATGTCATTTGGCAGATCAAAGTTGACAACATGTGCAACATGGGGGATATCAAGACCACGTGCTGCCACATCTGTTGCAACCAAGATTGGTGTGTTACCAGTTTTGAAGGATCTCAGGGCATATTCTCTTTCCTGCCAAACATGCACAACAATGGATCAAGGGTAAAAAACAAAAAAAAGTTCTCCAGCATAAGCGAGATGAAGGAATAAGGTAAAGAGGTGCCCAAGGTCAGTGAACCATGAGAACTAAAACACTGTGATGACATACAACAAAGAAAGCTGATTTAACTAGTCAAATTTGGCATTCTGAAACTCATTTACCTAATCAGGAATCTGCTATAGCAGAAAAATTATGGATAATCCGATGCTGAATGCCACAATGCCAGTACAAATATTACCTTCCATAGTGAACCTAAAGGATGCCGACTCATACAACATTGCCATATAGAAGCTTAAACTTAACGGACAAGATTTCATAATAATAGCACATAAGAAATACAGCAGTGCTTATCTTAACCAGAGCCATTCTACTACTCGTTTGTTCATTAAATCTGTAGCCCAACCCGAGCCGATGTAGCAACACAAAGCAACATCATACTCTACTTTACAAAAGCCAAAAAGAGTGTTACGTTAAAGAATCATGTGACTGGGGACTGCAAGCATACAACTCATATTCCGTTTTACGAGGTAATAGGCAGCTGCCAGCCCATCAGACAATGAAACTAACATAGAACTTTGCTTAGAACAATTTCGACAACAAGAAACACTGTTACCTCCTACAGACAACTATAGAAAAAAATGAGGTACCATTTAATTAAAACTACAAATTAAAGCATCATCTGACAAAAAGTTGAAACATAGCACACATTTAAAGATTGAGCAATGGAGGCACCCAAGGGTGTGGCCTGGTGGTCAATGAATAGGGTTGAGAACCAAAAAGTCTCAAGTTTAAATTCCAGCCGAAACAAAAACATTGGCTGATTTCTTTCCATCTGGTCAAGCCTTGGTGGACAGAGTTACTCGGTACTTGTGTTGGTTGGAGGTCGCAGGTACCCATGAAAGTAGTCGAGGTGCGCGCAAGCTGACTCGAACACCACAGTTATAAAGAAAAAGATTGAGCAATGAAGATTACATAATCAAAGCACAAAATGTTACAAGTTGTATATATCAAATGCAAGCAAGATGTGGTGCCACCATATGAAATGTCATTTTAAGGGAAGAGCAGAAGGATTTCTCAATTAGAAGAAATTGAGAGAGAAATAAGAGATTGATTATGTGCTCTCTCAATTTTAAAACTTGAGAAACAATATTTCCGATTTTATTTTTCTTCTACGACGGAAGCAACTTCTTTCATTTGTTGACAAATAAGATTACTTTAAAACCCAAGGAAAAGGAGGAAGAAGGAAAATTACAAACACAGACACTTTTCTAGAATATTGCCTTTGGATATTTGGTTTGACTGCAGCTAGTGCATAGGAGATGGGAGAGAAGTTGCTGGCTATGGGGGCGTGGGGGAGTAGTGGTGATGCGAACTCTATCCGGGATAGGACTGCTAGTTGCATTAGGGAGGCAGCTATAGAGGTATTAGGAGTCTCGAGAGGCAGATTTGGTGGACATCGAGGGGACTGGTGGTGGAATGGAGAAGTCCAAGAGAAGGTAGAGGCTAAGAAGGCGGCGTATGTGAAGTTGGTGAAAAGTAAAGAGAAGGAGGAAAGACGGACAAATAGGGAAGGATATAATATGGCGAACGAAGAGGCGAAGTTAGCGGTTACAGCGGTGAAAACGACAGCTTTTGAACACATGTATGTTGAATTAGAGGGCAGGGCGGGGATAAAAAGTTGTACATGCTTGCCAAGGTGACAGAGAGGAGGGCACGTGACCCGGATCAAGTTAAGTGTATAAATGACGAGGATGGCAAAGTACTGGTGGAGGAAGCACTCATTCGACAGAGATGGCAGTCTTACTTTCATAAACTCTTGAATGAAGACAGGGACAAAGACACTGTATTGGGAGATCTGGAGCACTAATAGAGAAGTTGCGATTTTGGGTATTGTAGGCGTATAAAGGTGGAGGTTAAGAGTGTTATTCGCATGATACACAGGGGAAGAGCGACCGGACCTGACTAGATCCCGATGAAATTTTGGAAGAGTGCAGGTATGTCAGGTTTGGAGTGGCTGATTAGGTTGTTCAATGTCGTTTTAGGACATCAAAAATGGCTGAAGAATGGAGGTGGAGTACGATGGTCCTGTTGTACAAGAACAAGGGCGACATCCAGAGTTGCAACAATTATAGGGGTATCAAGTTGTTGAGCCACACTATGAAGGTGTGGGAGAGAGTGGTGGAGATGAGGTTGAGGAGGGGCATGACTATTTCTGAAAACTAGTTTGGTTTCATGCAGGGGCGCTCGACGGCTGAAGTCATTCATCTTGTGAGGAGGCTAGTGGAGCGGTGTACAGAGAGAGGAAGGACCTTCACATGGTGTTCATCGACCTTGAAAAAACTTGCGATAAAATCCCTAAAGAGGTGCTTGGAGGTTAGGTGTACACGTGTCGTACACTAGGGCAATCAAAGACATGTACGAGGGAGTCAAGACTCGAGTAAGGTCGGTGGGAGGAGATCTGGAGCATTTTCCAGTTATGATGGAATTGCATCGGGGTCAGCTCTTAGTCCGTTTTTTTGCCTTAGTGATGGATGTTTTGATGCAACTTATTCAAGGAGAGGTACCATTGTGTATGATGTTTAAGGACGATGTAGTGCTGATTGACGAGACCAGAGGAGTTAATGCTGAGTTGGAGGTTTGGAGACAGACCCTGGAATCTAAAAGGTTCAGATTGAGCAGGTCCAAGACAGAGTACTTGGAGTGTAAGTTCAATGGCGTGACGCGAGAGGCAGAAGTGGAAGTAAGGCTCGACACTCATGTCACTCCAAAGAAAGAAAGTTTCAAGTATCTGGGGTCTATTATCCGAAGGGATTGAGACATTAATGATGATGTCACACATCGTATTGGTGTGGGGTGGATGAAGTAGAGGCTCACATTCGGAATCTTGTGTGATAAGGTGCCACGTAAACTCAAATGCAAATTCTACACAATGGTGGTTACACCTGCTTTGTTGTATGGGGCGGAGTGTTGGCCAGTCAAGAAATCTCACGTTTAGAAGATGAGTGGCAGAAATGAGGATGATACGGTGGATGTGTGGGCATACTAAGAGTGACAAGATTAGAAATGAGGATATACGGGACAAGGTGGGAGTGACCTTGATAGAGGACAAGATGCGGGAAGCGAGGCTGAGATGGTTCAGGCATGTGAAGAGGAGAGGCACCGATGTCCCAGTGCGGAGGTTGGCTATGGATGGCTTCAGGAGAGGTAGAGGTAGGCCGAAGAAGTATTGGGGTAAGGGTAGGCCAAAGAAGTGTTGGGGTAAAGGTAGGCCGAAGAAGTATTGGGTAAGGTGATTAAATAGAACTTGGTGCAGTTGCAGCGTACCGAGAAATGACCTTAGATAGGAGATTGTGGAGGACACAGATTAGGGTAGTAGAGTAGAGAGGTCCATACTAGTAGGCGTAGTTCTTGTGTTGTAGTTTCTTGTCCTTTGATTGTTGTTATTATTTACTATCTCTCATTCATGCGCAACATATTATTTTGTTGTAGTCACTGTTCCTTTCTTATTTGACTTGCTTTGCTAGTATTCTACTACTCTATTGTTATTGTTGTATTGCGATACTCTTAGCCGAGGGTCTATCGGAAACAGTCCCTACTGAAGGCAGAGATAAGGTCTGCGTACAAACTACCTTCCCCAGACCCCACTTGTGGTATTACACTGGGTATGTTGTTGGATATTTGGTTTGAAATTGGAAGTGGAGCATTCACACAATCCAGCTAATCATCAAACATACATGTAAATGAAGTTATTTTAAATCTGGAGAAGCAGCAACCTAACATAGTGAAGATCATGAAAATTGAAGTTCCACAGTAAGAAGTTATATTGAAGCATGTACTAATTCGTGGTTCAACTTGACTTGACTATTAACAAACGTTCCTTGATTTCTAATTGCAATATGGGAAGAGAACAATTATTGAAGATAGCCAAAATACTGAACCGCGAAATTCAATTCAAAATGGATAGAAAGAATATAATACGAGCAGAAAGAGGCAACAGAAAGGCTAAAACACACTTTGAAAGAATAAAACAATCACCGTTATAAGCTTATGTATCACTAGATAAGCCAACTAGAATGCACAAGGAATATGCAACCGTACCTGCTGAGTTCTATCACCATGAATAGCTGTAGCAGGAAAACCATTCATACAAAGCCAATGCTCCAGTGCATCAGCACCCTTCTTAGTCTCCACGAAAACAAGGGTAAGAGCTTGCTGAAAAATAGAGAGGAGCAATGATTATAAATAAGTCGAGTGGTTTGAAACTGGATAATTATAGAGAAAAACATAAAGTGAATTATGGGTATGACAACCATCTCTATAAAACAGTAAAGTTAAATTTCTTGTGGAGTGTTCTACAGATACGAATTTATATGTCTCACTCTCCATATTATTGGCTGCCTCTTCCTTTAATACCTAAAATGTTCTACCTCCAGCGGCCAATCTTAAGTGTCTGTACTTGTCTTTTCTTCATCAAAAACACGCTTAATTTAGAGATTATAAGAATTTTAAGGAAACAGATATTGATCCAACCAAACCATAGAAGTTCCAAGAGCGGGAATTGTCTTTCATCCTGATTAATTTTGTAAAGAATTATGCTTAGTTCACCTGAACAGTAAGGGACTGGCAACTGCTTTCAAAATCCATAACCAAGAATGGAAGTCAGAAACATATTCCCCCATAATTGTAAATGTGAGAAATAGAGTGTGATATGCCACCTCGTAAACATGAATAATTAAGTAAAATTGAAACAACAGACAGGAGCTACCTTGTCATGAACACTGTTTTCCCTCTGTGCGTGAAGAAGATCCATCAAGTGACTTCTCTTGTCAGTCTCTTGAACATATTCAACTCTTTGGACAATCAAATCTGTGCTAGAGCCGACCCTTCCGACGGCCAAAAAGATATAATCGGACAGAAAATCTGAGGCCAGTCTCTGCGTTCAGGTTAAAATTTTAAGTGTATTAATCTTGCAACAATCACTACCAAGGCGCTCTCCCTATGCTTTAATCAAGTAATATATATCCAAAAATTAGAGAAAAGGCTGAGCTTCATTTAATTGTAAAATAGCAAGCAGCTCGAGAAATTTGTAATGATTTTGGAAGGTCGCCAATCCACGAGGAGGAACCCGAACCAGTTTATAGTCCGAAACAGCAAATTCCACAGGATAATGGAGGTTTAAAGTAAATAAATATCAAGGAAAAAATTGAGTCTGTCAACGTAGAAATATAACCTGAATCTCTTTTGGAAAAGTGGCACTGAAAAGCATGGTCTGTCGTACACCTGGTGGAGGCATGTCCATCTGTTGCACAATTTTCCTTATTTGAGGTTCAAAACCCATGTCAAGCATTCGATCAGCCTCGTCTAGAGCCAAATACCTTATCATCTGCAACGAGACTCTTGCTCTCTCAAGTAAATCTACCAACCGTCCAGGGGTTGCCACAAGTATATGCACGCCTCTCTCCAATTCTCGAAGCTGTTAGAGTGTCACACAATAAAATCGACTGTGAGAAACTAAACACGGCTTTCAATGATGAAAGATATTTCTTCTTTGTCAGTAAGGGCCAAATGTAAGACATGATAGCAACGTAGTCAACCGATGTACCAAAGAGATAAAACTTGTACACATTAAACAATGCAATGAAACAATCTCTCTCAAGCTTCACTTTCAGATTCTCATATTATTACGAGCCCAAAAGAGTACCTACAAAGAGGTAGCAAAAAAAAGCTACTATAAACATGCATACATTACACACATACATACACACACACACACACACACACATATATATTTTTTTTTGAACAAGGTAACATTTGTATTCCATCCAAATGTATCAGCATTTGAAAAGGCTGATGTGAAACTTTACAGGTAAAACCACACAGAAACAGTGGGCAGGAGGTAATGATGCTAGTAACAATTTACACACTGCCTAGAAAATCTACCAAATCACCTACTTCCCCCACTATATCTTGTTTCCACCAAAAATAAAAGAGACTAAGACAATTCATTTTAACTGTGTGAACGGAATTAGCTTTATCTTCAAATTGTCTTAGAGTTTCTTTCCTTCCAAATTGACCACCAAATGCAAGCTGGAATGGATTACCACCAATCTTCCTCTGCCTTTCTTCTCCCAATTGTTTTCCAGTTACATAGGAGTTCTAAAGTTGATCTTGGTAACATCCACTTCACCCCTAGGATACAAAAGAAAATGTGCCACAGATGTGCAGTTATCTGACAGTGTAGGAATAAATGCTCATTTGTTTCTGCATCTTTCTCACAAAGTAGGCATCTTGAGCATATCTGAAGACCTCTTCTTTGTAGAGCCTCGTGTTAGACAAGCCCGCCTCAAAACTAACCAAACAGAGGCAGAAACCTTATATGGAATTTTAACTATCCAAATAAGTTTCCATGGCCAAACCAGGGATGGGTTTAGAACCTTGTTGTTCTCCCAATAAACTGATTTAACAGTGAAATTCCCTTTGCTGCATAATTTCCACTGGTTTATCTGGAATATTAGTGGTCCCTGTGAAGGGATTAAGTACCAAAAGCAAATCTGTGACTCTCCTATTTCCCAATCGTTTAGTACCCTTCTAAACATAAGGTTCCACCCTTGCTCTGTCCACATTTGGGATATTGTCATTTTTTTGGAGACTGAGAATGTGTAAGTCCTGAAATAAAGTTCTGAGGTTACAATGCCCAATCCAATGGTCTTCCCAGAAGGATGTTTTTGTCCCATCACCCACCTTTATGCTCAAATTTTTACTACATTCATTCCACATTCTTCTAATAGTCTTCCAAACACTGCATCCATAAGTAGCATTTACTTCATTTGTTGTCCACTGACTCAACAAACCATATTTCTGAGTTATTTATTTCTTCCAGAGAGATCTTTCTTCCTTGCAAAACCTCCACAACCACTTTTGGAGTAGACTCGTTATGAAGTCTGAGGTTCCTAATCCCCATTCCACTATGTTGCTTGCTGAGTGTTTCTCTAGAAATTCCTTTCTGGCATCTAATTTAATTAGAAGAGCCAGACCTTCCTCCTCAAAACCTTCAAAAGTGGCTCCATAAATATTGCTCAATTCTAGGATATTAGAATTAACCCAGTTTGAAGCGTCAATCTCGGCTACATGATCTCTCTGATTTTGCGCAGCTGTAGGCTTTGCTTCTTGAATTTGTTGTATCTGCATGTCTTGATAAATTTAGGTCGTTTGATTTTTGTTATTTTCGAGGTCTATCATCAATGCATGGCATATATTGTTTGCAACCTCATTTGCTTTCACTGTCTCGGCTGACTGTATGGATTTCTTCTTGGATTCACAGTAGTCGCATAGACTCTGTCTTGTGATATCTCCGTTCTTTCTTCCCATTGCTTAAAGGATTCAAGAAATTTTGATGCGAGGTCTTCTAATATTTTAAGAGACTCGTCAACAGCTTGTGGCCCCATTTTGTGCTTAAATTTTTGCCCCTCGTGCCTCTCACGTGCCTCATTAATATTGTAATTTGAGGACTCACCGACTTCTACTAAGCCCTGGCCCAACTTTATTAGGCCCAAACCAGCTTCATTCCCTTCTCTTAAATTGTCAATGCCCACTTTGCTTCCTGGGACCACTGTTTCAGATCTTATCACTGCAGACTCATGTGCCCTTGTCGGCTGAACAAACTCTTCTCTGATACAATTGTGCTCATCCACCCTTTTACCCTTTGGATTAGACCTCGGTACCTGCTGGGTACAAGCCTGCCCTCCTACTTCTTCATCGATAATGAATCTTGCTGGCGATTCAACCCAGATTTGTGTCTTGAAGAGAATCCCGCGTTCTCAACGGTGACTTCCTTTGGGATCTTGCTGCCATCACCATGGACCCTGATTCTGACCCATTTTATATGATTGCGAAGATGTGTTTCCTCCTCCATCCCCACCCACCCGCCACAAAAATTGCCTATTGCCTTGAATACTTTTTGTGACCACATATGTAAGAGAACACCGACAAGCCTAACCCACATTGTTTCAGATTTCTCTTCTTGATGGATGGCCCCAACAGTCGGGCTCCACCAGTGAAGTTTACATTGGGTCTTTTACATTGAATGTTGGAATAGCATTAACTCCCTTCACCTCCCTGCTGGACCATTTAAAACTCTTTACTCTGCATATTCGAAATTCTTCTCAATCAATCTCGGTTGAACCGGTACCTCCTTCTGAATTTGTCTATTAATGAACCTTTCCAACTTGTCAGCTATGAAAACCCACCCTGAGTTAAACATCAGTTCTGGGATGATTATTACTGACCTCCTCCTTCCGTGTACATTGATGATGGTGATGTATCTACCAAATCTCTCATAGTTTCTCGAACAAAAGATCTCAGAAAGTTTGTCTCTTCTCTTCCATCTCCTTACCAAATTTCCATTCGCCTTAGATGCCTCTGTCAAAGTCTGCCCAATCCATACCATTGTGTTCCTGCTAAAAGTTATTCTTCTAGTGGCGTTTCTACTTCTCTCTGTCCATTCGTACCAATTTTCTGCTAAACCAGTTGTTCTCATAACATCATATGATTTAAAAGCCACCGCAAAATAAAGTGCAGTCTTCCGTGAAGTCCAAGAGATGACTAAAGAAGAAATGAAAGGAGATATCCGATGATCGGAAAGATCACCGGACTAGGGATGTACTTGCAGGAACTTGCTTTTAAGTCATTGTCTCGAAAAGTGTCTGGGAGCATTGTCCAGATTGTGTAATATAGATTGAAAAAAGCACGTGAACAATTGCCGGAAAAATCGTCGGAGCTTCGAAACAATGGTTGTAGATGCATAAAAATGCACGGGTAGGATCAGAACAACCTAACAATACCCGATAAAGAACAGATCTGGAAAAATATCGACTGAAAAATTGTAGATCTTCACTGGAACAGTTCTGTCACGCCTGAACAGTGCTCGAAAAATGATAAAACTGGTGTCTATAGAAAGGGAAGAAAAGGGGACAGAAGAGAAAAAGAAGAGGGGAAAATTCCGGTGATCAGAATGATCACCGAAGGAGGAATAACGTATTCAGAAGTGACCTAAAGTCAAATTCTTGGGGAATGTGCCTGGGAGAGAATATCTCCAACTTCTATGAAAAATGTAAACTTTTTGAACCATAAGCCTAAATGTCTCTCACACACACACCCAGTGTAATCCCACAAAGTGGGGTCTAGGGAGGGTAGAGTGTACACAGACCTTACCCCTACCATCGGAGGTAGAGAGTCAATGCATATTCACAATCTCCAAAATGTTTTCAATCATTGTAACCTCAATTAGACTGGTATGATGTGCTCAAGTTTCAGTGAAATGAAGGCCAATTTCACAAGTGTTTTAACTTTTTTTGAGACTCTGAAAGTCTCTGATTCAAGGTCAGCATTGTTAAAAGAATCTACTCACTTAAGAAAGAAGGTTATAGAAAGTGACAACATGTAGGCAAATTTCAGTTTGAACTTAACTAACAACTCACTCAGAACCTAGAAAAATTCAACTGACATATAGTTAGCGGTTTTGCCAGAACATTATGAAAGTGGCTTGCCAGGGACTTTAACTTTTGTCAGAGATAGTGCCACACAATATACACTCCAGAAGTGCAGCACCAACAGTAAACTGGAAAGCTATGCCATGAATGCAGCAACCAAAATAGAGATATCATATTATGGTAAACTTGTTCACTTCTAACTTATCACACAAATATTATGACAGAAGCTAACATTGCATATGAAAGAAAACCCATCAACTAATAATGCAAATTAAAAAATAACTGATAGATACCAGCAAAACATAACAAATTAAAACTGAAGTACCAATCAAACAAGAGAAAATATAGGACCTGTTGGTTTATAGGAGCACCGCCATAGGCAACAACCACCTTGACACCAGTTTGATATGAAAACTTTTTAGCTTCATCATGAATCTGCATATCATGACACAACCATCAACCCTTCAGATAAAACTTATTATGTGAAGCAAACCATATATCAATAATGTACAGAGAGCAAATCCTCCTTAGTTTTTTCTTCTCTTTTCGACTATATATTATAGACCAATAACCAGAAAAACTTACTTGGCATGAGAGCTCTCTCGTCGGGGAGAGAATAAGAGCTAGAGGAAATGCCACACGTGGACATGGAGGTCTAGGAAATTGGCCCCTCATGATTCCACTTATGATGGGAAAGCAGAAAGCAGCGGTTTTTCCAGAACCAGTCTGAGCACAAGCCATCAAATCCCTCCCCGCAAGTGAAATAGGTATAGTATGCCGTTGCACAGGGGTTGGCTTAACATACTTGCACCTCCTAATATTTTCGTTGACAGCTTCACCTAAATCAATATCTGCAAAAGTATTCACAGGAGGGGGCACGTTATCCCCGCTTGTTTCCACCGGAATATCCTCATACGCATCGAAATTGATCGCGGAACTCTCTTGTTCACTAACGGGTTCATTATCTTCGTCCGTGAAGGGGTTAATTTCCCGATCCCTCCCACGATCCCAACCACCACTTCTGCCATTCCAACCACCACCACCTCGTCCTCCTCCTCCACCAGAATAACTAGATTGGTATTCATTCCTTTGACCACTCCAACGACTCCCAACCACATTCGGGACACCATAACCACTATGGTCATTATTACCTAATGCAGCAGCCCCAGCATACGAAACCTGTGCAGGTCCTGCAGGAGGATCTGTTGAAGGTCGGTTTCGTAGATGTGGCGGAACATATGCTGACTTGGCCGGAGCTCCAGCCGGATTCTCGGCTGCAGAGACAGAATCAGCCCACGACATTGGCATAGTTAAAACACCCAAAAATCACACACTCTTTCTTTACCTTCCCCTCCAGTTGTCAAAACAAGAAAACAAAGAAGATACCCCTAAAACCAAAATTTCAGCTAATTTTACGAATCCAAGCTACTTATCCCTCCTAAAAAAAATTCAGATCAAAATCCAGCAACTTTCGTCATCATCAAATCAAATTTGAATTCCCCAAGTCTCTTATCAGCCTGCAAATCCCACAACCCGGAAAATCAGTCAGATGCTTCTCCGAAACCCACTTAAAGAAGCACATATTCTAAACAAACAACCTCATATCAAGAGTATGCAATCCAACCCAAATGGACAACCACTTAAAACAATTTCTTTTTGAAATTATAGCCAAAATGATCACATCCCCACATAAGAATTGAGATAAAAACACCTATTTCAACATATATACATGTTAAAAAGATGCCCATTTCATACCTCAGCAAAAAAACCCACTTATCAAAATTGAGAAAACCAGAAAAAACAAAACAATTCCCATCTCAATAACAACATACAAGTGGGATTGTAGAGTGTACGCAAACCTTACCCCCTACCTTGGGAGGTAGAGAGGCAGTTTCCGATAGACCCTCGGCTCAATAATCAGTAAAACACCAAAAAGGAAGAATTGAAATAAAAACACCCACTTTAACATATATACATGTTAAAAAGAATCCCCGTTTCATAAATCAGCAAAAACCCACTTATCAAATTGGAGATAGCCAGAACAATAAAGCAATACCCATCTCAATAATCAGCAAAAAGAAAAACAACAAAAAATGGAGAGAAAAAAAAGAATAAACCTTTCAAAATTGATAGACAAAGACCCACTTGACAAAATTGAGATAAAAACAGGAAAAACAAACAAATACCCATTTCAAGAATCAATTTTTTTTTTATGAAGTAAGTTGTTATCATTGAAATAGGGCAATACCCGTTTCAAGAATCACTTTAACAACAATAATTCACATACTTAAAGCAAAATACATACAATATAAGATAAAAGACTAGAAATAGGGCAATGCCCATTTCAACAATCAATTTTTATTGATGAAGTAAGTCATTATCATTAATATACCGCAATACCCATTTCAAGAATCACTTTAAACAACAATAATTCCCAAAAATCAACACAAACCCATATCATACTTGAAGCAAATACATACAATTTGAGAGACAAACAAGCAAAAAGACAATAAATTGACTTGCAAAATTGAGATAACTAGAAAAATAAAACAATTCCCATCTCAATAATCAGCAAAAAAAAAACACCAAAAAGGGGGGGAAAAGAATACTCATTTCAAAATTGATAACTACATAGACATAATCAAATATGCCGAGGGTCTATCGGAAACAGCCTATCTACCCCACAAAGGTAGAGGTAAGGTATTTTACTTCATCAAGAATCAATTTTTTTGATGAAGTAAGTTGTTATCATTAATATAGGGCAATACCCATTTCAAGAATCACTTTAAACAACAATAATACCCAAAAATCAACACAAACACATATCAATACTTGAAGCAAATACATACAACAACAACATACGTAGGATGTACGTAGACCTTACCTCTACTTTTGCGGGGTAGAGACAAGAAATAGGGCAATACCCATTTCAACAATCAATATTTTTTGATGAAGTTGTTATCATTAATATAGGGCAATACCCATTTCAAGAATCACTTTAAACAACAATAATTCCCAAAAATCAACACAACCCCATATTAATACTTGAAGCAAATACATATAATATAGGATGAAAGACAAGAAATAGGGCAATACCCATTTCAAGAATCAGTTTAAACAACAATTCCCAAACCAAACACACAAATCAACACAAACCCGTATCAATACTTGAAGCAAATACACACAATGTAAGAGAAAAACATAAAAAAAACAAACAAATACCCATTTCAAGAATCACTATAAACAACAATAATTCCCAAAAATCAACACAAACCCATATCAATACTTGAAGCAAATACATAATAGGGCAATACCCATTTCAAGAATCAATTTTTTTATGAAGTAAGTTGTTATCATTGATATAGGGAAATAACCATTTCAAGAATCAGTTTAAACAACAATAATTCCCAAAAATCAACACAAACCCATATCAATACTTGAAGCAAATACATACAATATAACATAAAAGACAAGAAAGAAAGAAACCTCTAAGTTTGAGAAGCAAAACAAAGGTAAGTGTTTTCGATTGGAAATGCAAAAATATCTTCTTGTTGTTTGAGTTTATGTTTTTATTTTATATATAATATATTATATATATACAATTTAGTTTTTTTCTTGTAATCTTCTTTGTTGGGTCTCCGTTGATTAAACGTAAAGGAGAAGAAAAAAGGGTTTGAAATGAAAAGGCAAAAAAAGGGGGAAATATAATAGAAGGTCAGTAGAGAGAGTTGAGACTTCTCCGTACGTTTCTTGATTGCGGCTGGGCTAAATTTTGGCCGATTTTTCTTCTTTTTCTTTCAACTATAATCTAGTACCATTAGTTTTATTTCTTAAAAAAATCTTATTTATTTTATAATCCTATTGTTGGGTCACTTTAGAGGGTGTTTACATTGTCTTTTAAAAAGTAAAAGTCAAAAGTTATAAGTTGTTAATATTCAACTTTTGGTTTTTGACTTATTTTTATACCTAAAAGTAAGTGCTTTTAAGCACTTTTTTTCATTGTCAAACACCACAAAAGCTAGAAAAGTACTTAAAAGTCAATAAACACTTAAAATAAGTCAATCCAAACACCCTCTTAATTTTTTCTATTCCTTTAGGACGACTTTTGGATGTAAACTATTGAGGTTATTTCTTTAGTAACATATATATAACATGTGAGTTGTAAATTTGAAATATGAAAAAATATGTAAGACGCATTATCGACCATTTGTCGGTAAGAATACAACTACAATAATGAATTATTTTGTAACGACTCATTTGGTCATTTAGCCCTTCTTGACCTATTATTTCTAAATTATCCTTTCAGTGACCTTAATTTAGTGTTAATAGCTTGCGGGGAGAGGGTGGTATGCTTCTCGAGGTATATCAGATTCGTTCTAAAAGAAAATTCTAACTTAGAAGTTTCTTGAGTTTTGAAATGAGAAGGTCTGAGTAAGAGTTGACTTTTGGGTAAATATGTCCGTAATTGAGTTTCATCAATTCCATTAGGTCCGGGTCATCATTTATAACTTCGTCGAGTCTTTTGTTCGGGTCCTGAGGTGTTCAGATGCGTTTTAGGATACTTGATTGCCTGATCTTGGAATTTGAGAAAGTTAGGAGAATTTTATGGAAAGCATGTATTAACGATGTCGGATCAATGTTTTGAGTGCGCGAGCGAGTTCATAGCGTCGATTATACTCAAATAGCATATTTGATTTACATTTGGGTGGTCCCGGATGAGTTTTAAGTGTCATATCGAGAACTTGTGAACCATAAAATTTGGTTTCAACTCTTGATGGTTTCCTTCTTCGTGGTCACAGAGGCTCACAAAGAAGGAAAGGGGAGTGGGTCGCGATCGTGGTGGTTGAGGTCATGATCGCGTGGAGGGGTTCGTGGGTCGAGTCTGGGTTACACTTCGTGATTGCAGCATGTAGGGCCTCGCGATCCCGAAGGTCATTTGAGACCTTCAATTTTTTACTTCATTTTCACATAACTCAAGCTCTTGAACTCGGTTTTAGGAGAAATCAAAGGGGTTCTTCAAGATTCTTCATTGAGTTAACATTCTAAGTTCAAATCATTTACTTTATGTTGATTTCTTTCATTTATTTGTAGTTTGATTCATGATTTGGGTTGAAAAATCTAGGGTTTAGTCCAAAACTTAAAAGAGTGCTTTTCATGAAATTAAATGTCAAGATTTGGGCTTTTTGACTTGATCTTTTGAATTTAGACTAACTAAAATTTGGGTAACCCAATTTTAGAATAAAATTTCAGTTTTGCCCTTGGGGCTCGTGTTTGAATATTTTGGGATTTTCAGGGAAATATGGGAATATGGGCATCCTTAACGTAGAATTCATATTAATTAGACTCCGTTTATTTGAAAACACTCCGGAAAGAAAAGGCTTTAGCTTGAGGATTCGTCGCTCATGTTCAACTTCGAGGTAGGTTATGACTTATTCTTTTAGACTCCGATTGAAAAGGCGTATATAGAGTATAATTATTGTCGGGGTATGTATGTGAGCCTTCAGATATTGGAGGTGGTGCATAAATCCACTTAGGATTGATTTGGCAGATGTTGCATAGGCTATGTTAGCCATGTTTGATACTTATTTATACTCTTTGATTCAAATTTCTATTTATCACTCTGTATCTTGATAATACCATGAGAAAAGGATTATTCTTGGACTTGATATGCTAAAAGAAGATGATATGATGGGTACTTACCTTTCTGTACCCATTGATATTATTAGCTTATGACATATGCATGTCTATTCATTCATACATATATTTTATTGAGATACATTGTGGATTTGAGGTATGGTATGATCCGATGAGACCAGAAAAAAGGTAAGATTGATGTTTTGCAGCCGAAGGAAAATGATTTAGAGTGTTATGATGTGATCGATTATGAGATGAGGCTCAACCATGTCTCAAGGATATACTCCTGATGGTAGTAAGCGGTGTATGGACCTCGCAAGTTCCTTATAAGTCATGACTACGTGGCTAAAGGCCCGATCATGTGTATACCAGGTTTGGTATTGGCCAATTGCATTGCATATCATCTGCATTCATCCCATTTTACTAACTATATGGTTACGTGACTTGATTTGTAACTGAATTAATGAAAAGACTTCAGCTTGTGCTTGTAATTATGAAAAGGTTGAACATTTATGTATGATTGTGATTAAGACTTGGTTTACGGACAAAAGCACCTTATGGCAACTTGTAAAGGAAAAAAGTAAGCTTCATGAATCATAATGAATTGGAATATGTTTTTAACTGTGAAAATTGATTTGGTCTCGCTTGTTTTATTCTGTCAACTCTTATATCGTCTATATGTGTTTCATTCATCGTCGGCATATGATGTCTATGAGTATTAGTATTGTACGCATACTACTCTTGTTGTACTATTGTGCAGATACTGATCCAGGATCTAACTCCAGCCCTCGTGACTGATAGCGATGAGATCCATTCGAGGCTTTCAGGGTGAGTTACTTGGTGGTCTATGGCCCTTGAAACTCTTATTCTATCTTTACATTCTGTATTGACTCACAAAATGATGTTTCGCTCTACGGAGCATGTATTTCAGACTTCGCATTTTTAGAGCTCTTGTACCTTCAGATCAGATTTTGGGGGCATGTTTAGATTATTATCGGTAGTTGGCCATATTTGCCCATTTTTTAATTGTTTCAAAAAAGAACTGAAGTCCATATTTACTGTAACGATCTATTTGGTCATTATGGATATTTGACCTACTTATGATGACCATGTCCCGAGCCTTTATTTGCTTATTTGTGACTTGCACGGGATGGGTGGTACGACTCCTGAGGAGTCTGGATGGGTTTCGGATCCTTTGGTAGGTTTGAGAAATTCTAATTTAAGAGAATAGAGAAATTTGACCTAGAGTTAACTTTTGGGTAAAAATACCTTTTTCGAAAATTCGTCGATTTCGAGAGGTCCGGATGGTCAATTGTGACTTGGTGGGATATTTAGTTCGGGTTACGAGGCACTTGGGAGAATTTTGGGTTATTGGTTGAAAAGTTTATCTTTGGCCATTGGGTGTTGACCCGGTCAAATAGACCTCCATTGAGAATTTTGAGATCACAAATGAGTCCATATTGTGTTTTTATGTGTGAATGCATGTCTGGTTTGTGTCTGGGAGATCTCGGATGATTGTCTGATTTTGGAGTTGAGTTTGTGCAAAACTAAAAGTTTTCCGGTGTCTGGTGTCTGGTGTCTGCCATAGCGACACTAGAGGCGTTGTAGCGGACCAACCACAACGTGGCCTGATCTGCTATGGCGAGTTGTGATTGAGTCACCGCAGCGGACGGGAATCCGCTGTGGCGGACTCGCGGTAGCGAGCAGTGGGCCGCTAGCGCAGACCCGTTGTAGCGGATTAGTGACCGCTATGGCGGACGTCGGGGACCAGATTCTATGTAATGCCCTAGTTAAAACCCTTCATTTCTATCACTTCATTTATCATTCCTAAGCATTCTTGAGGTGAATTGAATGAGTTCTTGGCTAATTTTTCTTGTGGGTAAGTTCCCTTACCCAGAATTCATTCCTTTACCTTTCATAAACTTGAATCTATGCTAGAAATCCTATAGTACTTAAGAAGGAATATGTGTTTTGATGTCTATTTAAGTATTTGAGTTTTAGCTTTTCTAAATGAGAATAGTTGGTGGATTTGACTGATCTAAGTATGGATTTTGATGATTCAGTAACTAGTAGGCTTGAATATTCCATTTAGGTTGATGAACTAAATCTTGAAAGTTATGATTTGTACCAAATTGGGAGTTTTGACTTGGATAACAGAATCGATCTATTATTGAGTTAATTTAGCAAATGAATAGTAGAATTCAACTTTTGGATCGTTGGGTTACCAATTTCACTTTCGAATTACCCGTTTTACCCTTGTGGGCATGTTTCCCCCTTTTTCCATAGTTGGTTTTGATTCAAAGGATAGGATAGCAACATTTGTATTGTTCTTTCTTATTTCTAATTTAGAATTCATTTATGGATAGACTTTGAGTGCTTGGAGGCTCTCTGAAAAGGCAAGGCAAATGTGTGATTGTTCGTGGCCCCCGCTCAGCTACCAGGTAGGTTACGACTTACCTTATGGTTAGACTTCGGTTAGCGAAACATATGTAGAGTTAATTATTGTTGGAGAAAGCATGTTACACCTTCGGGTAAGGAGTTGGGATGAGAAACGTAGGTTGATATTGTTGCTTGATTGTGATTATTGCTTTATTTCATCGAGTGACTCGTCGTCATATGAATGATACTAGACTTAACCGTGTATAGTGGGATGATTGATTCATTCTTGACATGATATTATGTGCCCATGCGTGGCACGATTGGCTTGCTATATTCTCATTGGCATTAATATCATTCATACATTCATGATCATACATTTGAATCGAGTTACGCGCAATATATATATATATATATATATATATATATATATATATATATATATATATATATATATATATAACAACAACAACATATCCATACCCAGTGAAATCTCACAAGTGGGGTTTGAGAAGGGTAGAGTGTACGCAGACCTTACATCTACCTCGAGAGGTAGAGAGGTTGTTTCCGATAAACCTTCGACTCAGAATAAAGCAATAACAAAGCAGGTTAAGTAGGAAAGAGGAGCATAGAACAAGAGACAATAAATAATAACATGAATCGAAGGACAAGAAACTACATGAGAAATACTACGACTAATAGTAAAGTAGGAGCAATAGCTACAACAAAACAGTATGTCAAGCGGAGAACACGAGACAGTAATAAATAATAGAAATCAAAGAACAAGAAACTACAGGAGAAATATTACGACTACTAGTAATTCGGAAGAATAAGCTAGACACCTACTACCTATTAGCCCTCTACTCTAATATGTGTCCTTCACAACCTCCTATCTACTGCCATGTCTTCGGTAAGCTGCCACTGTGCCATGTCCCATCTAAGCACCTCTCTACAATACTTCTCCGGCCTACCTCTTCTCATCCTGAAGCCATTCATAGCCAGCTGCTCACACATCCGCACTAGGCATCCACACATCTCCTCTGCACATGCCCAAACCATCTCAATCTCGCTTCTCGAATCCTATTCTCAATCGAGGCCACTCCCACCTTGTCTCTAATGTCTTCATTTATAATCCTATCTCTTTTAGTATTCCCACACATCCACCGCAACATCCTCATTTCTGCAACTTTCATCTTTTGAACGTGAGAGGTCTTGACTGGCCAATACTCCATCTCATACAACAAAGTTTGTCTAACCACCACTCTATAAAACTTGCCTTTGAGTTTTGGTGGCACTTTCTTATCACACAAGACTCCTGAAGTGAGCCTCCATTTCATCCACCCCGCTTCAATACGATGCGCGACATCGACATCAATCTCTCAATTACCTTGGATAATAGACCCAAGATACTTCAAGCTTCCTTTCTTTTGGATGACATATGTATCAAGCCTCACATCCACGTCGGCCTCACGCGTCACACCACTGAACTCACTCTCCAAGTATTCTATCTGTTTCCTACTCAACCTGAATCCTTTAGACTCCAGAGTCTATCTCTAAACCTCTAACTTAGCATTAACTCCCCCGCATGTCTCGTCAATCAGCACAATATCATCTGTAAATAACATACACCAAGGTATCTCTCCCTAGATATACCGCGTCAAAACATCCATAACTAAGGCAAACAAAAATGAACTGAAAACTGATCTTTGGTACAATCCCATCATGACTGGAAAGTGCTCTGAATCTTCTCTCATTGTCCTTACCTGGGTTTTGGCTCCCTCGTACATGTCCTTGATCACCTTAGTGTACGCCATAGGTACACCTCTAGCCTCCAAGAACCTCCATAAAACCTTTCTAGGAACTTTATCGTAAGCCTTCTCAAGGTCGATGAACACCATGTGCATATCCTTTCCCCCCTATACTGCTCCACTAACCTCCTCATAAGATGAATAACCTCTGTTGTTGAGCACCCCGATATGAATCCAAACTAGTTCTCTGAAATATCCACTTTTCTCTGCACCGTTATCTCCGCCACCTTCTTCCAAACTTTCATAGTGTGGCTTAGCAGTTTGATACCTTTATAGTTGTTGCAACTTTGAATATTTCCCTTGTTTTTATATAACGGAATCATCGTACTCCACCTCCATTCTTTGGGCATTTTCACCATCTTAAAAATAATATTAAACAACCTAGTCAGCTACTCCAAACCCGTCACGTCTACACTCTTCTAAAATTCCACCAGGATCTCATCAAGTCTGGTTGCTCTTTCCTTGTGCATCCTACAAATAACACCCTTAATCTTCTCTACCTTAATACGCCTACAATATCCAAAATCATGGCTCCTCTCTGATTGCTCCAGATCCCCCAACACAATGTCTTTGTCTTCCTCTTTGTTCAAGAGTTTATGAAAGTAGGACTGCCATCTCCGTCTAATGAATATATCATCCACCAATACTTTGTCGTCCTCATCCTTGATGTACTTCACTTGGTCCAGGTCATGGGCACTAATTTCTTTCGCCTTGGCAAGCCTGTACAACTTTTTATCACCGCCTTTGCTCTCTAATTATATATACATGTGTTCAAAAGCGGTCATTTTTGCCATCGTAACCACTAACTTAGCCTCATTCTTCGCCATCTTATACCCTTCCCTATTTGTCCGCTTTTTCTCCTAGGCCTTGCTTTTCATCCAATTCGTATACACCTTCCTTTTCGCCTCCACCTTCCCTTGAACTTCTCCATTCCACCACCAGTCCCCTCGATGCCCACCAAATCTACCTCTCGAAACCCCCAACACCTCTATAGCTACTTTCTTAATGCAACTAGCAGTCGTATCCCACATAGTGGTTACATCTTCACTATTCCCCCAATCTCGCATAGCCATTAACTTCTCCCCCGTCTCCCTTGCGCTGGCCGCAATCAAGTTACCCCATTTTATCCTAGGTCGGTCACCCACAACCTTCTCCTTCTTATTTGGCCTTTTGATATCCAAATCCATTGCCAAGAGCTTATGTTGGGTTGTAAGACTCTTACTCGGAATAACCTTGCAATTTTCACACAACCCTTTATCCTCCTTCCTGAGGAGCAAATCGTCTATCTAAGTCTTAACCCTCGAACTACGAAAAGTTACTAAGTGCTCCCCCCTCTTCATGAAGCTTGAATTGACTACCACCAATCCAAAAGCTCTTGCAAAGTCCAAAAGTGTTCCTATCCTCGAAACCAAAGCCTTCATGCATACCATCATAACCCTGCGAGATAGCCCAATGTGTCCATTGAAATCTCCTCATACGAAAAGCTTCTTCGAGGGTGGTATACCCATCAACACCTCATCCAAATCCTCCCAACAGTACTTTTTGACATCCTTGTCTAAGCTCGCTTGCGCCGTGTAAGCACTAACAATGCTAAAAGTGGACCTCCCAATGACTAACTTAATCTCCATCATCCTATCATTGACCCTCCTAACCTCTACCACTTGATCCCTTAGCTTCGAGTCAACTAAAATACCTATGTCATTCCTATCCCTCGATCTACCTGAGAACCATAACTTATACCCGTCCACATCCCGCGCCTTAGATCCTACCCATTTGGACTCCTAGACACAAGCTATGTTAATCCTTCTCTTGTTTAGAATTTTCACTAGCTCTATGGACTTCCCCGATAAATTACCTATGTTCCACGACCCTACTCTCAACCTAGAAGCGCCCTTAACCCACTTACCACCCCTGACCCTAGCCCTTATCCCCGACCAAGACATGACCTTAGTCTACCATCGTTCACCAGAGTCACTACAACAAAAACAACCTAAGCAAGGGTTTAAACTATACACGCAAGTAAGAACCCAAAAAACTAGTAGCAATTAGAACTACAACAAGTAGAGCTAAAGCAAGAATCCAATGGCAAAATCAATAAGGCCGGAAGCACTATCTAAAGATTAAATGCAAACAAGAATTAGTAAAACAAGTAGAATCAAATGCAAGAATCTAAAGGCTAGAATTAAGAGGGCATGAGAAAATACTACTGCACAACCAAGCAAGAACTGGAATCAAGTAAAAACTAATAAGGATAGAGATTGAAATTTAAGGACTAGCGGCTGACATGTAAAGAAATCAAACAATATGCAATAAAGAATAGCAAGTAGCAATTATGTTCCACAAATGAAAGACAAGAGACAAGACATACCTGGATCGAATTGCGCACCGCAATATATATTGGACCGGGTTGCATGTTCCGCAACATATATTGGATTGAGTTGTACGTCGCAGCAAGTACATGGACTTCACGGGTCCCTCATGGGTCATGACTATCGAGGCGTGGAGGTATTCCGCTCGTAGCGTGTGTGTATCATTTCATTGCATAAGCATTCACATTCATACTTATTAGTTTCAGACTTGGTATTTGTAGTTGCGATTGTATATTTTTGGACTCTGTTGTGTTTGTACCTGATTGTGAGGAGGCCTATCTTTCAGTCTCTTACTTTATATATGTTTTCTAAATGTTATTGGCCTATGATACTTACTGGTACATAGTGTTTGTACTGATACTACATTATTACATTCTTTTATGAGTGCAGAGTATGTGACAGGGTCCACTTTCTCTCCTCGTGACTGATTCCCAAGGCTTTACTGACGAGCATCTAGAGTGAGCACATGGATATATCTGCAGCCCGAGTGTCTCTCTTTATCTACTTGTCTTATTTTGTTATTTCGAGATAGTATTCTACTTTTCAGACTTTGTATTTATATTCAGACTTGTAGTTATGTAGTAGTGGCTCTTGTACGGCCTTAGACCAGATTCCATGCGATTGTTGTATTACTTCCGCACTATTTCCTTATATATCCTAGACATATTATATATATATTTGATGGTTGAGTTCTATTTTATTATTGACTGAGCAGTTTAACCACACCAACCGCTTAAAACTAATTGCGATAGCGCACCAGCTGGTTATGGAGGAATTCAATTGGTCCCATGTAATTGGTTCTATCTATCTGTATATTGTATGTGCGAGTTTGATCCAAGAGAGGCTGATTTAACCAATTTCTTGTTGCAGGATCAAAAAGTGGTTACCATATTTAGTGCACCTAATTATTGCTACCGCTGTGTATGGCGTCCATCTTGGAACTTGACGATTGCAATGGCCATACATTCATTCAGGTTTCTCTACCCCCCCCCCCCCCCCACACACACACAACACCTCATCTGTCACAAAGTGCTATCTTTCAAGTCCCCAAGATGGCAGACAACGACTAATATACCTCAATTCCAAGACTATATGAATGTCACTCTATTTAATCTCATTTCGGTCCACTATTATATAAACAACAAATAAAATCAGAATAAAAATTACTAGAAGTTGCACCTAAGGGTGTAACCTATTGGTCAATGAAGTGGTTGAAAACCATGAGGTCTCAAGTTCGACCTCATGGTTCCTATCCTGGTAGAGGCATAAACACAAGGATATTTCTTCCCATCAGCCCAAAGCCTCGGTGGACAGAGTTACCCGGTATCTGTGTTGGTGGGAGATAGCAGGGAACTAGTCGAGGTGTGTGCAATCTGGCCCAAAGTACTAGAAGTTTCCACTTTTACCACTGGTGTATAAATCTCTCGCAACACTAAAAGATTCCTATAAAACATTGAACGTACTAACATGAAGAAAACTTAATTTCAACTAATTGGTATCGCCTTTATAGATTAATGCGCCGTATTTTTGGTATGACCTGTCGAGTAATTTTGCTAACAAGTGGTAGCTTGGAAGTTGCTATTATTCATGATATAATATCATGAATAACCCTATTTTTCTTCTTTCTTTTTTTGCAGTTTGAACTTTGAACCAGCTCCTAGGAGAGGGGAGCCAAATGTAACGCGAAGAACGCCAGATTACTTCTTGTGATCAAGATGCACAAACTTGGTGATCTTATTGCATCATGTCTTGCTAAACCGGTTTATATGCTGTGACCTTCTTGGAAGTTCTATAGTTATTACTGCTATAGTATCGTGATACTGCAAATTGCACGAATCATGTGAATTGGGCAGCTGATGCGCTCTTCCTTACATACAATTCTTCTGAAACTTCACGGAAATGCAGCGAAGAGACGACGAAACTGGAAGGAGTCACTATGCATGTATCATTTCCTACAAACAATGGTTAACCTTTTTTTCTCTTTCTTATAGTATTTATTTTTGTTACTAGTAGAAAGGACCATCATTTCATTCCTCGATTTTTTTTGTCCACTGTAGAAGGGCGATAACTCTCGTGTGAGCTCTGTAGAGGCAAACCATTATTTTTTAACCTTATAATGGGTGCTTGAGTAATTTATTATCTTACTTTCACATTGCTCAGTTTTGCACTCTTTTTTATTCTGCTAAGTGGTTATATTCAAGTTGGTTGGTATTTTGTACTTTTACTTGCTAGTTTCGTTATCATCAAATGGTGGTTCGTTGCAAATAACAACTAGGCTTCAGTCTCAAACAAGTTGGGGTCGGCTATATGAATCTTCATTGACCATGTTACTCCATATAAATTCATCTCGGGTCAATATTATGCAAGTTAAGTGCGATTTGTGATTTTTTGGTCACTGCACTATCCCCTTGAGACATAAGAACCTGTGTAAAATATGTATTTTAAATTTTGAGGTAATGTTGGATAAAACTTGCATCATAGTTCAAATATGTATCTCTAAAGTGTATTTTAGTTGGTGAAAGTTATTTAAGTTAATAGTTCAATTGTGGTCCAAAATTGCGTAATTGAACCCAGTATGGATCGGATTCCCCCCCCCCCCCCACGACGTTCTACTTAAAAGCTAGTGATTACATCTTCTATGACCTAACGTCTTGTAAATAGTTTGGCATGTGACATACATTGTAAGGAAAGTGTATAACTGCACATTGTATGTTTTGAAGTTCACATGTTCCGTCTATGTGAATCTTATTCCTAATAAGCATCCAAAACACAATAACAATGAACTCTTTTGTTGCTTGGGTGTATAATTTGATTTTATCATACTTAAAATTCAAGACAAATTTGGAGCTTCGTCTTTGCTTTGTACTTCTCTTTATTTTTTGAGATTGAATTGGTGTTCAGCCTACTTAAATAAGTACTCGACTTTGTTTGATCTCTTTCTTTATCAAGTCTACTAGTTGATCGAGAAAAAATCACCATCCAAAGTGCCTCATAGAGGCAGTCACCAGGTAGGCTAAAATCATTCGAAGCTGAAATGAAGAAAGTAAAGTTTTTGCATTTTTCATGTGTAAGGGCGACTTTTCACCAGAAGTCTAGCCTAGAGTTGATCGGCCGATTTTCCGAACTATATAGAGAATAACATTTCCTCCTATTTTAATACAATAATTCTTTTTTACACTTCTTGTATTTTGTCTGTTGAATAGCCAAACTTGGCAAGGATAGAGCTCTAGCAT
This sequence comes from Anisodus acutangulus, assembly GCA_029783415.1. Lineage (NCBI taxonomy): Eukaryota > Viridiplantae > Streptophyta > Magnoliopsida > Solanales > Solanaceae > Anisodus > Anisodus acutangulus. The sequence continues at coordinate 585,383 of CM056489.1, read as the reverse complement.
ATGAAACAGGTAAAGTGACCAACTTTTTAGCCCTTCCAACATAAGCTCTCTTTGTCAAGTTATCATAATCATTCCCCTCTATTGCATCCAAAATCTTCCTGTACAATATTAAGGATGACCAAACCTACAATTACAACACATACAAGAAACTCATCAACATTTTGAAATCAGAGGCGGATCCAAGATTTGAAGATTATCGGTTCCTACAATAACATCAAGTTAATATACAATAATAACTAGGTTCACAGTTAAATATTTATAGATATTTAGTGGATTTCTTAATGCATATACACAGTCCGAGCAAATGTTTGGATGCAAAATCTGATATACTCACTTAGTCCACAAGTCTAGGAAGGTTATGTGCATATTATACGAGTATATGGGTTGAATGTCCAGTTGAGTTGTTTCACTAGCAGCCTAGCACAACTAGTGTCCAACACCCTTTGCTATTGTCACTACCGGTATTGGACTCTGTCGACTTGACATTTTTGCAAAAACCGCTCCTTAATCAATGGGCAATTCAAAGACGAGAACGAGGACAACTGACTGCGTTAAAGAACAGGCTAAGAGTATACATTCTATAGTTGAAAATCGCAGTTGCATACTACCCGGTGTGTGCAGGTCTGACTATGTTTGCACTAACACGTACAAGCTATGTTGCTCGGACTCTCCAAAAACATTGTCGTGCCCGTGTTAAATCCTCCAAAAATGTACTACTTTTAGAGGATCCGACATGCACTCATCAGCATTTATGAAGAGTCCGAGCAACATAGCCTACAAGTGGCCCTAGTAGGCCTGTTGCTCAAGGACGAAAAGGATAGTGAACCCTTCCTTTTATTTTGGCAACTGTCTGTGTGTATTGTACAAGAATCTTGATTAGCCTTTTGTTCTATCTTGAATTGAATTGACATGAGAATTTTTTATTAAACTGAACTTACTGGCCAACGGCTAGCTTTGTTAAGATGTGAAGCACCCTCCTCAGCAAGATTGAAGTAGAATCTTGCCCTTCTGATCTGCTCCTTCATGAATTCTCTCCATTGATCTGTCACTTTCCTCGCGAATACGTCCTCGTCGCGTATTCCAAACTGTGCTAGTTCATCTTGTGGCAGATAAACTCTTCCTCTCAATGCACTAAAAACAGATCAATCATTAGCAATTTGGTTAGAAAATCTAATAAGGGAAGTTGGAATTATAGTAGAGTCGAACCTTTCTCTAACAACGTCGTTTGTCAAGATATTTTTTGGCTGCTATAACGAAATGCTTTTATAGAGAACATATAATATAATATAACATAACATGAAAAGTCGATTCCAGAAAAAAAACTTGACCGTTATAGTGAATTGTTGTTATAGAAAGATCTGACTATATCAAGAATTTAGCTAAAGGTTAACTTACTCTTCTCCAACATCTCTGAGAATGTTAGTAAGTTGATTCCCTATGCCCAAATGAAGTGCTGAATTGTATACAGTTTGAGCAGAAACAGGACATTCTGGTGCAATTCCCATAATTGGTACACTCATTAGGCCAACTGTTCCAGCTACACAGTAGCAGTACATATACAGCTCCTGGAAATTCGCATACTGGCTTTTCCTCGTGTCCATTCTCATACCATCTATCATGTCCTTGAACGGCTATGTATCATAAATGCGCAAAATTTAGCATCGACATACTAAAAAAGTTGGTTTTTTTCTACAAAAATGAAGGCGATATCGAAAATTTTGGTACCTTGATGTCTAAAGGGAACTTGCATATGGTATCAGTTAAAGCAGCATCAAGCATGTCATAAGGTTTGTAGTTGAAAATGTCTTCTAATCTCTCTTCCCATCTATCAAGAACTAAGTTGTTCATGTAATCTGCATTAGGGCCATCAACAAGTTCATCGGTCCTTCTGCACCATACTGGAATGGGAAGAAAAAGAACAATTTTCAGCTCTACTTGCACATAACAGATCAAATAAAATCCATGCGATCTTTGCTTCGAGTCGCCAACAACAACAATAATAGCTACACCTCAGTCCCAAGCAAATTGACATCGGCTATATGAATCGCCACTTCTTCATTTAAACTCAACTCATGTCATTATGATAACAAATAAAATAGAAGTGAAAAATAAGTTCCCTAATAAGTCTAAAACGTATTCCCGACTAGCAGATATCACCTATATGGATCTTATTCTTCTATTGTGTCCTATCTCTAGCTAAGTTTGCATTAATTCCAAGGATTTGTCAGTCTTTCGAGACAACTTCCTTTCATGTGATTTTATGTCTACCCTGTCCTCTTTTTAACACCTTTACTTACCATAGTTTCAGACCTACAGACCGATGCGTCTGCAACTCGATGCAGGACATGACTAGACCATCTCAAGCGACCTATCATTTTATAATATTAATGCCTAAATTTTTTTAGAAGTTTGAGATCATTCAATCACTATAGCTTACCATAGATAGCCCATATTGCCTTTTGTCTCTCTGCAGTCATCAGTTTAGTCCCTACAGCATGATCAAATTGAACATTAGTCATATTTAAACAATGAAGGGAGCTGGAAAAAACTTAAAGGGGAAAGAGTACTCATGACCTATGTTGCTCAGACACTCCAAAAATGTCACCGCACCCGTGTTGGATCCTTTTAAAAATGCACTACTTTTGGAGGATCTACAAACACCTATCTGACATTTTTGAAGAGTCTGAGCAACATAGCTCATGATGGAAAGGCTTAAAAGAGATGGTTTCATAACCATCAAAATGTAAACTTTGGAAACAGCAACTTAATACTAGCATATTGTAACTATAGCAAAAGTTGAAACCATCAAAATGTAAACTTTGGAAACAGCAACTTAATACTAGCATATAGTAACTGTTGTGTATTACAAAGGATTTGCAGAAACGGAAATTACAAGTAACTGCTTATGTAAGAATTGAAATTACAATTCAACTAGAAAACTGGAAATTACAATATAACAATAAAAACTGAAATTACTATATTTGTTGAACAAGACCGGAAACTGCTTTGATTCTTGCTGAGTCGAGTGTGGCACTCTATCCTTAAGACAATATTGCCCCGTATGTATCCTTTATACGTTCCGGACAATTCGTCTCCCAAGATAAAACAGCAATGGAACGATTGAGCAAAGGAAACTCAAAAGCTACCGTGAAGAATATTGAATAAGAAATGATGCTTGGAAGATTAGGAAGAAACTGCTTTGCTATACTTTCTGCTTTGTGTATATTTCGTGTATATGAAGTGTTCCTCAACAATGGTGTAAGGGGTGTTTATATAGGAGGAAGAGGGGGCTGTTGGACTGCCTCCATAACAGCCATTATTGGCCAAATAATGACCATTATGGAGGTAGTAAAGCCACCAAATAAATGGAGAAAATTGCCAACGGATTGGCCATTAGTGGAGGTGTAATTCAGCCAAAATAAATGGCTGAATTGAGTGCTGAACGTTTACGCTTCGACCGTCGAAATTCTGATTTTCTGAAAAACTTCAGGGACCAAACTGTACATCTTGAAACTTCAGGGACCAAACTGCACATCTGAAAGAATTCTGGTCCAAACTGCACATCTGAAACTTCTGGCCCAAAAAGATAATATCAGAAGGCCCACAGCCCACAGCCCACAGCCCACGACCCACGACCCGTGGACCCGAGGACCCGAGGACCCGAGAACCCGAGAACCCGGAACCCGGAACCCGGAACCGGAGCCGGACCGGACGGGCGGGCGGCGGCGGCGCGCGTGTGGCCTTTCCTTGAACCGAAGCACATCTAGGTCCTCCCTCCTTTAAACACATGGGATACCCCTTGGGGTCCCAAACCCCAAACACATTTCGAGTCTTATATACACAACAATTCTTTCTTCCTCTACCGATGAGGGAGAATTGAACACAACACCACACTTTCCATGCTTCAAACACCTCACTTCGTGAACCAATATCTCTTTCATTTCTCAATGAAATTTGACGATTCTTGGCCCTACGGTTATCTACGATTTAGTACATCATGCATGTGTGAAGAACCGGATTCTCCAACATACGTAACACTAGTGTTTAAGCCGTTAAAGTTGGTCGGTCGCAACTCCCGCCAAAGGCTAATTTCCAACAATCCCTCTTGAAAGAGATTTTGGCGCACTCACATGGTGTCTTTTCATTTCCAAAGCAATATTTCAATGGACCGATGTTGCATAAGGAGAGGTAGCATCGACTTTGAACCTTCCATAGTTGAATACCATCGGACTTACTTATCGCGGTGAACGTGATGTCTTGAACCGTCAGTGTTTAGTGTAAGCCAAGTCAATGGTACCATCACAACAAATTCCCTTACTCTCTTCTTCGTAATGTTTTGTCCGTTTTGGCCATGGACAACGTCTTGGATTCTTAAGTGCGTTCATCTTGAGGCGGCCCGTCCTCGCACTTAAATAGGTGGTCTCCTACAAGGTATCCTGCTATACCCCACTTCACAAGTGTTAGGAACCATTAAAAGTTTCCCAAAACCTAACCTCAACTGTTGAGGAGCATTACAGGTTTTGAAAACTTAACCTTTACCCACACTGCAGATAGCACTTAAAGTCTATCGCGGGAACGGCTTTGGATTTGGAGTTTCTTTTCATAAATCACTATCCGAAGTGCTCATACTTCCACCGAAGCGATCAACTGAACCTTTACAACTTCGTTTTCCCATTGAACCAAATTATCGGGATCTCCGGTTCGTAAGGTTGGGTTACCGTGTATTAGTTCTTATATTTTGGGTTTTAAGCCCATTCCCCAGACAGTGCAAGCCATCCGATCTTTGGGTAAGCTCCTTTGTCAAAGTGGTCCGCTATATTATCCTTAGACTTGATGTAATCAATGGATATTATACCCGTGGTGATCGGTTGCCTAACGGTCTTATGCCTCCGTCGAATATGACGAGACTTGCCGTTGTACATAGCATTCGCGTGCCCTTCCTAGAGCCGATCGACCGTCGGTGGATCATTACCGAAGGTACGGGTTTGTTCCAACACGGAACATCCTCTAAGAAGTCATGAAGCCACTCACCTTCTTCTCCGCTTTGTCTAAAGCGATAAACTCCGATTCCATTGTGGATCGGGCGATGCAAGTTTGCTTAGAGGATTTCAAGACACAAATTTCACCACCAATTGTAAATACATACCCACCGGTGGACTTGGTGTTCTCTATATCGGATATCCAGTTTGCATCACTGTACCCTCTAGTACACCGGATATCTCGAATAGTGTAACCCGTAATTTAACGTGTATTTCAGGTATTGTAATACCCGATTCAACGCCTTCCAGTGATTATCACTCGGATTACGGGTGAACCTAGCCAACTTATTGACTGCGTAAGCAATATCAGGTCGGGTGCAGTTTGTTATATACATCAAACTACCGATCACCTGTGCATATCGCTCCTGGTATACAGGTGCACCAAGATTTTTATCAAGCTTTTGATTTGTATCCATTGGTGACTTTACCGGTAAACTGTCTAACATCTCAAACTTTCTCAAAACATCCTCGATGTAGTGAGACTGAGATAAGACCAGTCCGTCAGACGTCTTAGAGATTTTAATCCCTAAGATGACATCTGCGATACCCATATCCTTCATGTCGAAGCATTGTTTCAACATGTTCTTAGTCTCTAGGATTACCCTAGCGCGCCTTCCTGTGATTAACATGTCGTCTACATACAGGCATATCATAACAAACGAGTCAGAGTTACCTTTCGTGTAAACACATTTATCACACTCATTAATGGCGAACCCCTTCGATAGTAGAGTACTATCAAATTTTTCGTGCCATTGCTTCGGGGCTTGTTTCAGCCCGTACAGAGATTTGATAAGTCGACAGACTTTCTTCTCTTGCCCTTGAACCACGTACCCCTCGGGTTGGTCCATATAGATTTCTTCTTCCAAATCGCCGTTTAGGAAGGCTGTCTTAACATCCATCTGGTGTATCTCAAGGTCACGCAAAGCTGCGATCGCAATAAATACCCGTATAGATGTCATCCGGGATACCGGGGAGTAGGTATCAAAGTAGTCAAAGCCTTCTGTCTGTCGATAGCCCTTGACTACCAACCTGGCCTTGTACTTGTCTATAGACCCATCTGCCTTGTATTTCCGTTTGAGTATCCACTTACAACCCAATGGTTTATTTCCTGAGGAAGATCAACCAACTCCAGGTATGGTTGTGCGAGAATGGAGCTTATTTCACTCTCAATAGCTTCTTTCCAGCGGTGCTTCTGGAGTTGACAACGCCTTAGCAATTGTCCTTGGTTCATCATTAACCATATAAGCTACAAAGTCAGGACCAAAGGATTTATCCTTCCTGGCCCTTTTACTTCGCCTTAGATCCATCTCTGGAGTCTCCAAGTTCTGAGAATCTGGAACACTAGATTAGGATGTTCACCACCTCGAGATTCGCTAGATCTCAACCATTCAGATCCGGCGATCAAGGACTCCGGTTCTTGAGAGCTTTGTGCATAACTTCGTTTGAGAGAGGTTATGTCTTTCTCCTTTCTAGGAAAGGTACTTTCAAAGAATAAAGCATTCCTTGATTCCATTATTGTACCCTGGTGGATATCTGGAATATCTGACTTATGCACTAAGAAGCGATAAGCACTACTGTTATTTGCATATCCAATGAATATGCAATCTACAGTCTTAGGCCCAATCTTGACCTGCTTTGGCTTGGGTACTTCAACCTTTGCCAGACAACCCCACACCTTAAAGTATTTGTAGGTGGGTTTCTTTCCTTTCCATGATTCATATGGAGTTTTGTCCTTACCCTTATGTGGGACTCTGTTAAGAATCGTATTAGCAGTAAGGACGGCTTCTCCCCACATGTTTTGGGGAAGACCGGAATTGATAAGCAAGGCATTCATCATTTCCTTTAATGTGCGGTTCTTACGTTCCGCCACACCGTTTGATTGAGGTGAGTATGGAGCCGTCGTTTGATGAATAATGCCTTCTTGGGCATGATTCCTCAAAAGGCGCTACATATTCTCCCCCTCTATCGCTACGAATGGATTTAATCCGTAGGCTAAGTTGATTCTCAACTTCTGCTTTGTAACGTCGAAACGCTTCAAAGGCTTCATCCTTACTTTTCAATAAGTAAAGGTAACAATACCTTGTGCTATCATCTATAAATGTCACAAAGTACTTGTTCCCCCCTCTAGTTTGTGCAAACTTCAAATCACATATATCTGTGTGAATAAGCTCTAGAGGAGCGGTATTCCTTTCGACGGATCGAAAAGGAAGCTTGGTGAGTTTTGCCTCTACGCACACCTCACACTTATGTTGAGGGTTTATGTCGATAGAAGGCAACAACTCCATCTTTACCAGCCTTTGAATAGACTTGTAGTTGACGTGTCCTAATCTATGATGCCATAAATTAGAAGACTCAAGCAAATAAGAAGAAGACTCAACTTTATTTCCTTGACGCAATACAGACATGGCATTCACTTTGAAGAGGCCTTCACAGACGAAGCCCCTCCCCACAAATGTGCCATTTTTAGTGAGTACAAATTTATTTGATTCAAACACTAGCCTAAAACCAGCATTAACCAATAAAGTTCCAGAAACTAGATTTCTTCTAATCTCTGGGACGTGCATCACTTCCTTTAGAGTGAGTTCCTTGCCGGAAGTCATCTTCAGGACCACCTTTCCAACCCCTAGCACGTCCGAGGAAGCGTTGTTGCCCATGAACAGCTTCTTGTCGGAGACCGGAGTATACGTGGAGAAGGCATCTTTGTTGGAACAGATGTGTCTGGTTGCACCTGTGTCCACCCACCACTGCATCGGATTCTCAACCAAGTTGGCTTCTAGCACCACGGCCGAGAGATCCTCAATCATGTCATCCAGGAGCGTGTCCTTGACGACGTTAGCTTGAGCCTTGCCTTTCGACTTGGCTTTCTGTTGTTGCTCAGTCTTGAGCTTGCGGCATTCCTTGATCCTATGACCAGGTTTCCCACAGTGATAGTGATTACCTCGAACGTCTCCGCGGGGGCTTTGCCGTCTTTGTGGAACTTCCGCTTGTTGCTTGTTTTCCCTTTGGCCTCAGCCAGATTCGCCTTTGCCTCAGAATGTTGTCTACCCTTTGGCAAGGTCTTCTTATTATCTTCCTGGATTTGCAGTTTGATAACAAGCTCTTCAAAGGTCATCTCCTTTGTCTTGAGTTTCAAGTAACTCATAAACTCATTCCACGAAGGAGGTAACTTTTCAATCAGTGATGCAACCAAAAACTGCTCGTTTGGCTTCAGTCCTTCCAAATCCAGGTGATGTAAAATCATTTGGAATTCCTGGACGTGGGACATCACTGCTTTGTCATCCACCATTTGGAATTTTAGAAATTTCCCAACGATGAACTTCTTAGTACCCGCATCTTGTGCGTTGTACTTCTTTTGCAGTTTTTCCCACAGCTCTTTGGCGGTGCCAACGGTAGAATATACCGTGTAGAGAGGGTCTGCCAAGCAGTTCAATATATAGTTCTTGCACATGAAATCGCTATGATTCCATGCGTCACGAACCATCTTCATGCCATTAATGACATGGATACCAAGGCCCTCCACCCGTTTCATTAGGGGAAGAGTCCGCTTCATCTCCAGCTTGTGGAGGATCTTCAGAAGAGAATCGGGCCATGCCCATAATCATAAGTAAAACAGATCTTTGTCGCCATCTTTTGAATTCCGATCCCATGAATTTTTCAGGCGATCATGGTGGTGTGAAGAAGAGGGTGGAGCTCCAAAGAGTCGGAAGGCAAAGCAGCAGCACGCTTTGAACAAGGCAAAGAGCAGCAGCAATGGCGGCGGCGGGTTATCGCTTTGGCCAAGAGCTTGGGGAAGGCAAAGAACGCGTTGCCTCGAGAGGCGGCAGCAGTAGCAAAGAACATCGGTCATATTTCCACCATGTTATTGCGATTCTGTAGCGAGATATTGTCTTAAGTTGTTGTGTATTACAAAGGATTTGCGAAACGGAAATTACAAGTAATCGCTATGTAAGAATTGAAATTACAATTCAACTAGAAAACTGGAAATTACAATATAACAATAAAAACTGAAATTACTATATTTGTTGAACAAGACCGGAAACTGCTTTGATTCTTGCTGAGTCGAGTGTGGCACTCTGTCCTTAAGACAATATTGCCCCGTATGTATCCTTTATACGTTCCGGACAATTCGTCTCCCAAGATAAAACAGCAATGGAACGATTGAGCAAAGGAAACTCAAAAGCTACCGTGAAGAATATTGAATAAGAAATGATGCTTGGAAGATTAAGAAGAAACTGCTTTGCTATACTTTCTGCTTTGTGTATATGAAGTGTTCCTCAACAATACTTTCTGAAAGAATTCTGGTCCAAACTGCACATCTGAAACTTCTGGGATCAAACTGTACTTCTGACAAAGTTTTCTGGCCCAAAAAGATAATATCAGAAGGCCCACAGCCCACAGCCCACAGGCCCGTGGACCCGGAGCCGGACCGGACGGGCGGGCGGCGGCGCGCGTGTGGCCTTTCCTTGAACCGAAGCACATCTAGGTCCTCCCTCCTTTAAACACATGGGATACCCCTTGGGGTCCCAAACCCCAAACACATTTCGAGTCTTATATACACAACAATTCTTTCTTCCTCTACCGATGAGGGAGAATTGAACACAACACCACACTTTCCATGCTTCAAACACCTCACTTCGTGAACCAATATCTCTTTCATTTCTCAATGAAATTTGACGATTCTTGGCCCTACGGTTATCTACGTACTTAGTACATCATGCATGTGTGAAGAACCGGATTCTCCAACATACGTAACACTAGTGTTTAAGCCGTTAAAGTTGGTCGGTCGCAACTCCCGCCAAAGGCTAATTTCCAACAGTAACTATAGCAAAAGTTGAAGCCATAAATTGTACATGAAAGAGATATCTATTAGTACTATTACATATAACTTGATATTATATTATTTGTAACATGTCAATCTTAAAAAGAAAGGATCAAGAAATGAACCTAAGTAGAAAGTTTTAGCATATTCTGCACAAATATTCCTGCATAGTTCATAAGCTTCATCAAGAAACACAGGATCAAAGCTTGGATTTCTACAAAAATCATTTGTAACATGTGTTTGTTTCCAAACAACTTCGCGAACACGTCGATGAGTGTGAGCAATTCCTTGTGCTGTTAATAATTCATGGATCTTTTTTTGTTCCCTTTTCTTTGGAGAAACTGTAAGAACTTCAGCTCTTATTGGTAATTTTCCTCTGCATTTTTGAGATGAAAAATTTTCATTTCTTGCATTAAGGCAAGAATTGGATGAATAAGAAAGTGTTGCTGGACACATCTTTACAACAACAAAAAGACGTGGAAAATAAGAGTGTCTGCCTAAAGAGATGTTATGGAGATGGTACTTTATACATAAGGAACTAATAAAAATATCTTAGTTTATTAAGAATTTAATAAAGTTGAGTTCTTGAGAACAACTCAAAGTTTCTACAACTTGACAATTACAATGAAGAGATACCATTTATGAGCTTATTTTTGGACTCGTCTTACATAAAAGTGGCTTAAAAGTTCTTTTGCATTGACAATATCTATTAGCAATAGTAAAGTTTTCCCCATATGACCTATAGGTCACAGGTTCGAGTCGTCAAAGCAGCCAATAATATTTGCACTAAGGTAGACTGCCTACATTACACCTATTGGGATGCGACTCTTCCCTTGATCATGCTTAAACACAAGATGCTTCGTGCATTAGAATATCATTTTTTTTTAGCTTTGGACTAGTCTAGATTAGTCTTTTTAGGCCATAATTATTGTTCATTTTGTAGCGAGTTGTTTGGATTGACTTATCTTAAGTGTTTTTTAGCCAAAATAGTTTTTAAGCTAAAATGTGGTGTTTGGCTTTTAGCTAAAACTAAAAGCAAAAAAATGAATATTCCCAATTTATGACTTTTAACTTTTAGCTTATAAGCTATTTTTTTAAAAGCCATTACAAACACCCTCTTAGTCTAAATTAATCCATTGAGTTGTTTAGTGTGGAAGTCTATTATTATGTGAAGTATCCTATATAGGGACATGCCACTCATTACCTGACAAATTGCATGTTCTGAAGGTATAATTTGCTTCGCTTATCTCCTATGGTTTCCTTAGTTAGTGAATTTAATTTCAAGTGAGATTTACCAAATAGCTGGACCACCAAGCTTTGGTTTAAAAAGTCCACTTTCCTTCATTGTATTTTTAATAATTGGGTTCCGAATTTTTTTTATTATGCATATTTAGTGAATTTTTAATATAAATATGAGGTTTGAATTAAAGCTATTGGACTCGGTTTCATCCTCACGTAACTTTCTAGCTTCGTCCCGATAACAATTTAAAACTCATTCTTAATTTTGTTGGAATTATAGTAGAAGAAACAACTCAAGATCTCTAACATTTTTTTCTACCATTCAATATCCGAAATTTACTAACCCGACTGATCTAATTTATATCAGAAAGTCCACTAAAGAGAGTAAGGTGATTTCTACCAAAATATATTAACTTTCAAAGCTTAAATTCGATATTAGTCTGCAAAATCAATAGCGACAAAAAAACAAACTAAAAAGAGTATACACTTATCCTACTACTATTTTCGATACTTCAGAAGTCCGGGATATAAAACTAGAATTTGTTGCAGACTTCTTGATCACAACCAGGGTCAGCTCTAGGCTAGCAAGTAGCGAACCTGAGACCAAAGGTAGGTCGGAATGATTTTCCTGATGTTATTGGTATTGTTGATTTTTCTTTTGCTAGAGTGTGAATCATACGCCGGGTGTAATTAGATATATATCACTACGCAAAAAAACTTTTGGCTTGGGCAGAGCTCCTTAAGCTTGGGTTCACTTCGAGCTTGCGTTCGACCTTGGCTTCAGGGTTGGCTCCTAGGCCCTGACCTACTCGTCCTCACCTAAATAAAGACAGAACCCTTTAGGAAGGTTGGCGCCTGGTGTCTAAACCGGAGACATCGCACCAGAATGCATTCCCCACTGCAGACAAGAAGACTCGAGGAAAACTATTGATCTCTTTGATGACTCTGCTCTTCATCTTCCCAGGCTGCAGAGAAGAATCGAAACTGAGGAAATTGGAAAAAGAAAATAAAATCTCTATTTCTACGATCACCTCTAGCGTCCAACAAAAGTCTTAGAAGGAGAATCTAACTATTCTTGAAGAGATTCTTGCCAACGCCATTAGAAAGATGAGGGAAAGGAGAAAAGAAGTAAAATTCGCTATTTCCGACAGATATACTATAAGAAAAATATACTCCTACTTTTAATTGTTCTACTCAAATAAAAGAGTTAAAATTCTATACGTTAACAACGTTAATTTTTTACATTATCACATAGTGTAATTCACAACTTATTACTCATAATAAATGGAACTAGTAACTTGAAAATTAAGACAATTAACATTTTATCATAGGTCAAATTGCATCGATAGTGTAAAAATTCACAACATTGTTAGCAAATATAAATTACTACATCCCAAAATAGCTTATGGTAAGTTAAATAAAATATTATGATGATTTTTTTAATTTTCTATTCGGTATCTCATATCAGCTTTTCGGCTTCCACTAATTCAGATTTGTGCCATGTAAGGCCATAAATGTGAAAATGCTCTCTACCAGAAATCACAAAATAATTTATGGTAAGCTAAGTAAAATATTATGATGATTTTTTAAATTTTCTACCAAGTATCCAAATCAGCTTTTCAGTTCCCATTAATTTAGATTTTCACCACGTAAGGCCATAAATGGGGAAATGCTCTCTACTAGAATGGTTTTCTTTCACAGGGGCTCGAATTCAAAACCTCTAATTAAGAATGGAGAGATCCTATCCATCCCGGCCATTTGGTGATAAACATTATGAGGGTAAATATCTCAAAAGGTCACTCAACTATGAGGAATTGTGTAGCAAAGTCACAACTTGATTTTATATCAATAAAATCACTCAACTTAGGACTTTTCTCTTATAAAATCACTCAACTAAATTTATTATAAAAAATTTGACCTGGCAAAATAAATTAATTTTTTATGCCATATAGACATAGACCGCATAAATAATCCACCCCACACAATTAAAATGAAACCTAAGAAGTATATATTAGTGATATTTTTCAAATACAATTAATTGCGAAACTTGTCCGCCAAAATAAAAAAGATTGTAGCTAATACATTCATTTCTTTAATAAAAAACTCAAAATCAAACTAAAGCCAACTTTCTGTATTATAAAATCACCCAACCAACAACAACAAAAGGGAATGTCCCGACTATTTGGGGAGTAGAATTTGTGTAGTGGTAATGTACAAAAAACAATTATTATTGGATTACGATGACATATGAAATAGATAATTTCATTGTTTCATTTTATGTAAATTTATATGAATAAATATAGAATTTAAGAATGAAATAAAATAATTTAATTTTGTTGTGGTGTTAAACAAGTTGAAATATTTATATGGCTATAAAATCGTGATAGTAAAAATAAAAAAGTAATTTAATATTAAAATATTTTTAAATAGATAAAACTATTATTTTTCTTGAAACATATTCCTTAAAAGAAATTTAGTTTAATTTTGTTTTGTTTTGTCTTACACGAAAATTAAAGAAGACTCAAATTAAGTTATTTTATCATATTAATTTTTTATGACAAATCTGATTGAATGATTTTATCAGAGAAAAACTCTAAGTTGAGTGATTGTATTGATACAAAACAAAATTGAATGACTTTGCTTTATAATTTTTCATAGTTGATTAACCTTTTGAGATATTTACTCACATTATGATGATGCATACATTTCGAAAGCTTCCAATTAAAAAAATATATTATTTCTGATAGTTCTAAGATAAATATACATAGTATTGTTGGTATTAGAGTCGCAAATTCGCAATGCTTATTCCCAAAGATGCTATTTTGTCTTTTTATCCACAAAATGTTAGAACAATTTGTTGGAAAAATGCAAAGTGGAATTAAGGATCTTGTCTACATTTGATACCTCTAAAATGAAACTTACAGATTTTGTTTTTTTCTGGCAAATTTTATGAAAACAAATAACAATATAGTGATGAATTTTGTATGAATAAGAAGAGTATATACATTGGAATGATTCGATTACGGGAGTAAATTAAATATAATCCATCCGAAAGAGGTCAATATCAATATGAGTATTAGATTGTTTTGTTGTTTTCCGTTGATAGAGACGGATAAATAATTTTGAAGTTTATGAATTTTTACAGTTACTTCAGATTAATAATATACAATATTAATAATTGAGTTCACAATTATATATTTATATTTAGTGAATCTCTTAATATATATATAATGTTTCAGCAAAACTTACTGAGTGTTTATGTGAATCTGTAACCAACACTAAGGTAGATCCACCCTCTGTGTGTATACCCTTACTAAGAGATCAATCAACTTAATTTCAAATGAGTTTAAAGTTTACAAAACGATAAATATATATATTTTTTTTAATTATATTATCAGGTAGAATTAACCCACAACAATAATATGCTATATTTCATATCAAGGTTGATACAACAACATGAATTCTTTTTTGATCTTGTCTACATTTGATACCTCCAAAATGAAGCTTTTAGATTATTTTTTTTCTGCCAAATTTGTGAACAAATAACAGAGTGAATTTTTCTACCAATAAGAAGAGTATATACATTGGAATAACGCTATGTGAGTAAATTAATTTCATTTGAAAGATGCCAACATCAATATATTAGATTGTTTTTTTTCCCACTAATCTCGTTGAGTACTTGTTCATTGTTGTTTTCCTCGAATGTGTGGATTCCCTTATGAAATGATCAATCAAACTTAATTTCAATTTTCAAATGAGTTTAAACTCTGCGATAGTGTATAGATTTTTTATACAATCAGGTAATTAAAATCAATTTATAATAAAAAAATATGTGACTTTTCATATAAAATTTGATGAGAACATACTATACCATGTTAAATTGCATTAAATGTCAAGTCAGATAGCGTATAACTCAAGGAGAGTGGAAAATGATGCCTATAATTGGCCAATAAATCTTATTATATTATGATTCTTAAGTTTGAATAGATAATTGCAAAGAATTTCCATGTTTGCCATATTAGGGTGTAAGCTCGTGATTAATAATGTTTACTACTCCCTTGTCCCAATTTATATGACACACTTTTCTTTTTATTCAGTCCAAAAAAGAATGACACATTTCCTTATATGACAACAATTTAACTTTAAACTTTACCTTTTACGCTTAACGAGATGATCTATAACCACACAAATCTTTGACTTGTTTTAGACCACAAGATTCAAAGGTCTTTCTTTATTTCTTAAACGTTGTGCCGAGTCAAACTACATCATATAAATTGGATCGGAGAGAGTACTAATTTATTGATTTACTACTAAGTTGTTATACTAGCTAAGGCGCTCACACTACATACCTTCACATACACATAAAAAGTTGCTCTTTTTTCCCAAAAATATTAGACATAATTAACTAAACCTTGTCGCTTTTCTTTCTTTCCTCGCTAGCAGGATAGGAGCTCACCATCATGCATGACGTGATTCTATTATGTTTTTTTGCACTTGACTGGACTGACAGTTGACCAGAAGATAACTTCAATTCGCTTGACCGTTAGTCGAATGACGTGCTTAATTATCTTGTGTGACAACATTACATAGCGAGTTGCTCTTATATAAGCGGACAACTATGTGACAACGCTATATATAGAGAAAGTGGCGCTTTCGTATAATATGCTATGGTATCAACACATTTACAAGTTAGTGATGAATTTCACACGCTCTAAGCTCAGCCCATGTGCTATTAGGAAGATTAGTCGCAATCTGAGCGATGCCACTCACCATATCCTATTTTTTACCGGCGGTCAGCCACCCACAACCAAGTGTAACGAGAGTATTAGGCTAAGCATGGTGTCTTATACGCCAAATTATCCATCTAGAGCTTATTATGACATCTACTCGTGACATAGTTACATTATTTTTTCACTTTAGACACAATTGAAATGTGACTTATAGATTATGGAAACTTGAAGTACAACAAAGCGTTTGTAGTCCAACGGTTAGGATAATTGCCTTCCAAGCAATAGACCCGGGTTCGACTCCCGGCAGACGCATTTTTCTTTTTGCTTTATTTCACAAATTAATATAATCTTGATTATCCACGAAGGTTTGAATATGAGAACTTTACATAATTATACAATGTTAAAAAACACATTACATAATTTTACCATAAAGAATACTATATCAATTTTAGCACAAAAGAACCCCTTCTATAGCATATCCCACTCTAATCGTAACCCCCATCATTAGCTTAAAATTTAGTTCTTATTAACCTAATTATTAGTTCCTTAATTATCTCCTAAGAAACAAAAAATTAAATAAAAATATACCATTACTGATTCGCTTCCTTTTTTCAGTTTGTACATGAACAAATTTTATTATTTGTAATTTTTTGGGTTATGATTTTTTATGTTTAAATATTAAATCTTTAATAACAGTATATTCTCAATATATTACTGCAATTAAATTTTAAGCTATAATTTAATCACAAAATATAAATTAATGTTTATACTAGAGCCAGGGCCCAACATAAAGAAAGTTATAGTATTATTTTATTGTATATTATAAATAAATCTGTAGTGATAATATGTACAACGATAAAAAGTAAGATTTAAAGGTTGCTACAATATGTTATGCTCATCAGTGAAGCATAGAAAGTATTGATTGGACCGACCGTGTCACGTTTGATCCGCACAACATAAAAGATTTAGTAGAATATCACCAAGTAATAGAAAATCCTGTCGGTAGAGAACACCACACGCTTATAAATAGAATTTAATTTAAAATTTTATCACGTGTTCATGTGTTCAATTAAAATAAACTAAAATATCCTAAATAATATATTTGGGAGTCGTTAATATATTAAGCCTAAAAATTGTAATCATCTATCTAACCACATGTATTTCATAATATCATTTTATATTTCAAAATGAAATTTGTGTTTCTTTTACTTTTTGGTCTTCTCAGCATTTATCTTTTAAAGAAATGTATCCCAAGGTTAAAATTTATTATATAATTTAATATTTTAGAATGTAATAGTTATAGATTTTTAAGATTTAAATTATATAAAAATGCGGAGATTTAAGTTTTATAAAATTCTTTTGTACAAATAACCTGAAAGCGACAGATTTTTTTTTAACTTCCTCGGCATGATTTCTCAATTCACAAAAATCATGCAACTTAAATCTCTGTACTCTACAAATCAATAGCAACATAATACTCGTAATAGAGAAACAACACAAATATTAAAGTTCTACAACACGTGGCAATATTGAACAAACCAAAAGCAACATATAATAATAGAGAAAACAACACAATTGTTAAAATGTACAAAAAAGGCTGTTGCCTTTGCCTCGTAACTCAACACAAAGAGCAACTTAGGAAATGTCATATAAATCCATGTGAGGATGTAATGGGGAATTGGAGGGTTCATATATATATATATATATATATCTTTTCATAAATATGATATATATTTTTTTGGTAAATAAAGATTTTTATTACCAAGTGAACATTGTAAGTCTCCTAGGCCATCAAAAAAACAATAAAGCAACAATCAACAAGAAAAAACTGCCTAAGGATAGAAATTGTGACCTTCTAACCATTTTACCAATGGACACCATCTTCCAGCCTTAATATGAATCTCTTGAACAATTTTCTGTTGTTCCTTTCATTCCACACATGGTACACAGTAGCTGCCAGAGCCATTCCAAAAGCAGGTTATGATATAGCAGATATAGCACAAATGGACAAGTGCTCAACTAAGGCATTCTACTTGAAACTTAGAGAGCAGTTTCAAAAAGTAAAGTGCCCTGGAGGAAATTAATTTGCAATAACTATGGATTACCTAGATGGGTGTTTATCCTTCAAGTGGCAACTCTAAACAGGTTATCTACTAAAGATAGGCTCCACAAATGGGGGATAATCAATGAGAAGGCTTGTTCATTGTGTGTTAAAAGTGGAGAAACCCAAGTTTTTTCAAGCCATGTGTGGCAAAATATGATATCATGGATGCAAGTGAATAGAGGGTCCATAGCATGGGAAGATGAATTGATATGAGCAATTAAAAATGCAAATTGGAGAAGTGCTCAAGTACTTGGTGCCTTTGAGAATTCTCTGCACAATCCATGAAGCCTGTTTGGGAACATCAAAAAAGAAATTCCTAGCCCCTCCGTAGTAACAGTGGATTCACCTTACCCATAATTTGTTTTTTAGCACAAATGTTCCACAACAACTTACTAATAGCAGTTCTTTTCCAGTCAGCAATATCAAACACATTCATACCCCTTGCAGTCTTTGGGTGGCAAACTCTTTCCCATGCCAACAATGCCTTATTGGAAATTTCTGTACCACCAGACCATAGAAAGGATCTGCATGTAGCTTCAATGATCTTGATCACTTTCTTAAGAAGAACAAACATTTGTCCCAAAACACTTGTATAGAAAATAGGATTGACTTAATAAGTTGAGCTCTACCAGCATATGACAAGTATCTAGTGGTCCAAGACTTAACTCTACTCAACATTTTCTCCAACTATGAATACTCTCTTGGTACTCAGGGGAACACCCAAATACCTAAATGGCAAGGAGCCCTTACTGAAACCAAGCACAACCAATATCTTCTGTTGTACTCCATCAACTACACCCCTAAAATATATGCAACTCTTGGAGGGATTAGCATGTAGGCCAGAGGAAGCTGAAAAAGCTTGAAATTTCTCAAATAACAATTGCATAGACCTAGTATCCTCTTTACTAAACAGAAGCAAATCATCAGCAAAGGCCAACTGTATAATGTTTAGCTTACTACACCTTGGATGAAACTTAAAATCTGATTCTCTACGCAACTGTTTCAAGGATCTAGTGAAGTATTCCATCACAAGGACAAACAGAAAAGGTGAAAGAGGATCCCCTTGTCTCAGACCCTTCTTAGCCTCAATAGGTTTAGATGGTTGCCCATTCACAAAGATAGCATAGGAGACTGTCTTGACACACATCATAATCCACTCAATAAATATAACATGAAAGTTCAAAGCATGCAACACCTCTCAAGAACACCCATTCCACTGAATCATATGCTTTTTACATATCTATCTTAAGCATACATCTAGCTGATATCCCTATTCTTCCATAACCCTTAACTAATTCATGACTCAATAGAATATTGTCAGTGATCACCCTACCAGGAACAAACCCAGCCTGACTATCATCAATTAGGTAGGCCATGACACATTGTAATCTCTTTGTCAGAGACTTGGATATCAGCTTATATAACATTGAGCAGCAATAAATAAGTCTAAATTCTTTAACAAAAGAAAAATGTTGTACCTTTGGAATCAAAGTTACTGAAGTGCAATTAATTGGTTTAAACATTTTCCTATGAATTATATCCTGAACTGCAACAATGACTTCTTCACCAATGATAGGCCATGATTTTTTGAAGAAGCATACATTGAACTCATCAATTCCAGGAGCTTTGGAGTCTGCTATGTCTTGTAACCCATCAACTATCTCAACTGGAGTAATTGGAACCACAAGTTTCAGTTGCTGCATCCTTGTTAGCCTAGGACCATTAAACATGATTCCAGGATCAATGACTCTGAGTTCAGCTGCTCTAGTACCAAGTAATTGAGAATAAAATGAGACTACCTCAGTTTCAATCCCTTGCACATCCTGAATAATTGCACCATTGGCTGAGACAAGTCTAGTGATATGTTAAGACTGATTCTATTCTTAAAACTGGCATGCAAAAAAGCAGTATTAGAGTCATCCAAGCCTAACCATTGCACTCTTGATTTTTGTTTCATAATACTCTCCTCAACCATACTTCATTTCTCTAGATCACATTTAATAGCTTTCTCCATGGCATATAAGTGAGGATCATTGAAAGTAGTTCTAAGTTGGTGTTGCACATCTTGAAGCTGCTGCCTAGCACTATTGATCCTTAACCCAACCTTTGAGAACTCCTTTGCATTTAATTTCTTCATACCTGCCTTCATTAATTTCAACTTCTTCTAAACTTTTTTCATAGGACTCCCTTGATTAGCAGATCCATATCCGAGTGACAATACTATTGAAATCCTGATGCCCAGTCAAACAATTGAGGAACTTAAAATATTTTGCATGACCACCTTGATGATCTTCAATAGTGATAGTGAAGAGTGAACGATCTGAGAAATAAGGGTCATGTGCAATTGCTTCCAACTGAGGCCATTTGTTCAACCAGTCTACATTCACCAAAGCTCTATCAATCTTACTATGTACATGGTTATTTGTCCAAGTATAGAATTTCCCCAATGTTTTAAGTTCAATTAACCCTCATCAATGGAATGAAACTTAATAATAAAAAACTCATCATTATGATAGAAGATTTTAGGTGGCTGCTCAAACTTACGAAGTGAATTGAGGTATCTGGCTACTGCAGCAATCGTGGGTGATGCACCAATTACATAAAGAATTAAAGCTGCCTTCCAGATTTTTGCTTCTTATTCTACCTCCTCCAAGCTTAGTTGCGCCATTTTAACCCCATCTTTAATCATAAGTGGGACGAATTGCAGCTCAATCCCCTTGGATATTATTACCCTCAAACAATTCCACCCATGGCTTCTCCAGTGGTCCTTGCATCTTCAACTTCCTCTAGGCCGGCACCGGAGCAGGAATCACTGGGGTATGCATCGGAGTGACCATAATTGAAATCGGCGGAAAGAGGTTTTTCTGAACCCATCACCGGAGTCAGCTCAGTTGCAGTACCAGACACCCCAACTTGCATCGAAGTAGTATTCTTCTGTTGTTGAACCTCAGTAGTCACCGTCATCGCACTTTTCTCACCTCGCGTCTCTATAATCGCAACACTTGGCTGCAATTCCTTAGCCGGAGTATCTTTCCAGATCTCTTCACGTAGTTGTTCCTTTGTTTTCTCCTTCCTCGGCCGACCTTTCGCCATTCCCGGCAATGGGGCGTACATTTGTATCACTACTAACGTGCGCCTTTTTAGTTTAAACGTTTTATATCTTAAACATGCCGTTGAAATACCATAAATTTTGATAATATTTTGTATATAATAAATTACAGTTATGCATACAACAACAACATATTCAGTGAAATCACACGACATGGGGTCTGAAAAGGGTCGCATACCTTACCTCCACCTTATTAGGTAGAACGGTTATTTCTGGGAGACCCTCGGCTCAAGACAAAATATAATCATAAGCAAAGCAAAGCAATATTATGTATACTCATTTATACTATTAAAATTAAATTAAAATATGCTCTTTTTGGTGTATTATGTTTTTGGAGGAGAGGAAAGAGAATACAGAAAAACTTCTATAAATTGATATTCGTTATATTAATAAATTCTCTAAGATAATATTTTTCTCCGGTCCCGACTTGGGCCAGTTGATAAATTAACAAATTTCTATAAGATAATAAGATAATATATTTTCAAAAAACTCCTATGTAAATATAGGGTCCCATTAATATCATAAATTAATAATTATATAAACTTACACAAACATAACTAAACCAATTTACTGAAATATGATTCTAGTGTTGTTTGTTTTTTCTTAAAATTGAAGTGTAGTTGGAGTTCATCTCTAACTTTTCTTTTTAGATCCAAAATTTTTGGTGCTGTGTTCTCAAACTGCACCAAAAAATTGTGAAAAGTTCTAGACGCGATAAGTGCTTCCTTACGCGTAACTAGTTCCAAAGGTACTGTATCGTCTTCAACTTCATCATCTATATCATTTTCAAGGATAGTAGCCACAATTTCTTCTAAGCTATAGACTTCTGAACATGTATCATTTTCACCAGGGTAGTTCAATAGGCTATTGACATCCATTTTATTGCTATAGCCGAGATCATTAATCATGACCTCAAGTTCATGAATGTCGTTTTCACAAGTGGGTTCATCTAAATTCCTTGAGACTTCATCACATGAACGAATTTTACAGTGCCGAAAATAATTTGCTATTGTCTCTTGCTAAACATTAACGGTCCAAGCCGAGACTGCATGATTGATAGCATTTAAAGCATTAATCTTACGCAATAATATACATGAATTTTTCTAAAATACAATGTTTTTTGATGTAATTAAAATTTAACTTTAATAAATTTCAAAACTCTCTTTAAATTAATAAATATTAATTTATCGGTTAATTAATATCTCTATAAAATAATAAAATATTATTTTCCAACAATATTAATTTATAAAGATTTTACTGTAATAAGAAGAAGATATTTTAGTATTCAGTTCCTAATTTGATGAGAGAGAGAGAGAGCGCATTAACAACTAAAATTAATTCCTTATTTATGGATGAGAGATAAGGGAATGTAACTAATAAGAATTTAAAAAGGTGTTGTCTCTATTTGTTATATAATACGTTGTTCTTGAAATATTTAGAAAGTTATGATATAAATGTAAATAACATTTAAAAACTGAGCTACCCGCGTAAGAATCTCTTGAATAGTCCCCATTCCGCTTTATGGATTTCTTAGTTTATTTATAGGTTTATTAATAAAACTTGCTACCTCTTGGTGGTTTATTTTACAAAGGATAAACGGTCAATTTTATTCTTGAACTATTTGAAATATAATAACTTTATTCTTCATTTTATTTTTAGTGCAAAAACATCTTTACCGTTTTTATTCTTGAACTAACACCCTCAAACTTTCAGAAAATCATTTTTTGCTGAGATGAGTTCCAATTTGGACAAAAGCCCTCGCACCACCACTGACTTCTTATATTAGTGTTTTATTTATCATTGAACGAACAATATATATTCCCTCGTAAGAACTAAGAGGTATATATAAAGAGTAATAATATGTTTACTACTAGAAATACAGGTTTTTTCCATCGATGTTCGGTGGAAAATTTATATTATAGAACATACTTTTTTTTACCTTATTTCCATTGAACGAGTTACTGGGAAAACGCATGGTGGAAAACAAGTTTCCATTGAAACGCTGATAAACTTTTTAATTTTTCCTTGTGAAAAATTACTATTTATTCAGTAGAAAATAAACACTGAACATTTTTAAGTCAGTGATAAAATAGAAATTTTTTAGAAGTGGTTACCTAACTTTCCCATCCGATCGTGAGTATCTCGTCTAGTTCCCAAATAAGCGTTATAAAGAGAATATATATAAAAAATTCCACTTTGGTTTAATTAATGAATGTTTTACTTAATCTAGTTTGTTGATTTTATTATTATCTTATCATACTGAGAACACATTTAATGACATATCTATTCTTCATTAAAAAGTATTACTCCCTTCGGATTAAAAAGAGTGTTCATTTAACCTTTATTTTTTGAGTATAAAAGAGTGTCCGTTTATCAAATCAAGAAAAAATTAACCTTACTTTTATATATTTGCCTTATTAAGTGTTAGGTGATCAAATCCAAATACCTATTTAATTAGGGGTATTGTAGTCAAATTACCTATTTTTGTTTAGAAATTAGTATTTTTTTTTAAAGAATGTGCAAATGATTAAGTGAACACTCTTTTTTATCCGAAGGGATACTATTTTATAACGATATCTCAGTCAAACTTGCAATTACCTTACTTGAGGATCCTCCTAATTATTAGTAATAAAACAAATAGAAAATCATTTTGATTTTTGTGGTACTAAGATTATGAAAATTTCCTTTTATTATATACCATCACAAAAAATATTAATTGGGAGGAAGCAAGAGAATTTCATAATTCAGAAGTATACATCCTTAATTATTAAATTCTCAACATGGTTCACTTATTAGTGAAATCCCATCGAATAAAGAATGCTTATGGAAAGTGCATGATGATGGATTTTATTTGGGTCATTGGAATGAGGATGCTGGTGAAAATATTTATAGACAATATCGCTATTGGTAAAATTTATTTTATACCTGATATTTAGACAATTATATTGGTCTGTGGTTGAAAAGTTGAGATTGAAATATGTATTAAGTAATTGGTTGTGATTAAATGATAACAATTTAGGTTATAAAGACACTTGTCATGTGTTTATTGGGTCGGTATACATATTGGGTGTTGGTAACAAGGTACGAGTCATCGATATTGATTTGTTTTAGCTATACTAGCATGCAGGAGACACGCTTATGCCAACAAGAGGTGATTTTTGGATAGGATCCTTCTACCCTTAACCGAAGGTATCGGGTTCGAGCACTGGGTACGGGAAATATCTAATAGACATTGCTTCCCCCTTTTAATTAGTCTTACGCGACACAAATTCAAATTAGTCAAAAGACCGTGCTATTTAATCGAGGTGGTTCCTCCAATGAATAAAAAAAACACAGGAAACAAGTACCATATATAGTATATGAATTCTACAAAAGAATATACAAAAATGGACCATTTATTATTTCCAGAGTGAGATAACAATCCAAACATGAAAATCACTTTAAGCGACAAATAATAAAGATGAGACATACATCAATAACAAAGTTCATTAGTATTTTCCAAAATATTGACAAAGTACATATCTGTACTATGGTAACAAGGTGTTTGTGTACAACTGAAAGACAAATCAAGACAAAAGTTAACGTTTATTTGTATAAGCCATGGTGGACAGAGTCATCCGGTACCCGTGTTGGTGGGAGCTAGCAGATAACCGTGGAATTAATCGAGATGCACACAAGCTGGTCGAGCACCACGATTATTAAAAAAGAAAAAGTGAACATTTGTCGATTCTATACATCTATATGTCTGTTACTCTGTATTAGCTATACATGTATGTGCAAGGAATATTATTAGTATCTATAATTTGTTTTCTCTTAAACCAGTTATCGGTAGGAAAGCTGCCAAAATCACGGATACCTTGGACAACAGAAACCCGAAAGTTCCAAGCATGAGATCTTGCGGTGTCAACACTCTGGAAACATCTCCGAGAGCATACTTTGCTGCAACGGTAGTAACTGCAAGAGTCAATACTATACTTAACACCGAACCTTTGAATCCTTTATTGGTTCGATCAAGAGTTTTTGTCCTATTACTTGAAGTCAATTCTGAAGATGGTATACCGTCAACAGACCTCTGCACGAGTAATAGATATAGAAATCCTCCGATGCCACCTGTTAAGAAGGCGATTGCAGACTTTTCCCCAGCTAAGAATGCAATAGACGAACCAGCAACAGTAAGAATTACATCATAGAGCAATAAAGATAACTTCAAATCTGTGTATTCCTTCATGGTGTCTTCGTTCGACATGTTCTGAGTGCTAAGGGAAGATGATGGCAAAGTTTTTTCGCTTAAAGAGATGATGTTGTCCTCGGAAAACTCGGTAACTGAACACGGTCTAAACTCCATCATGGAACTATCACTTTTCTCACCGAGCAAGACATCATCGATATCAAAGTCATATTGGACGGCTGTACAGTCAGATAAATTCTTCTCATTTCCAACTGACACGGAACTTAGCAGGGAAATCACAGTTATGCTCAAGCCTCCAAGTCTCCACTGACCTGCTTATTATTAACACCAAAATTTAGAAAACATTGGGTTTCATATTTATTAATTTCCTTTTTGATGCTTAAAATATGCATTATAGTAATAGAACAAACATATTCTCATCTGGTCGCTAACAATTATGACTTCAGTTTCAGGTCCAATTAACAGAGATACTGGGAACTAAGGCTGAATAAGTACCACTAATATGCCAAAGTTCATTCAAATAATCAAATTCGTCATTCTTCTTGTTTATGTGAGCAAATGATGTGTCATATAATACAACAACATACTCAGTGAAATCCCACAACGTGGGGTCTGGGGAGGGTACAGTGTACGCAGACCTTACATCTACCTTGGTAGGTAGAGCAGCTGTTTCCGAGAGACCCTCGGCTCAAGACAAAGCACAAGCACAAGCAAAGCAAAGCAAAAGAAACGGGTCAGACAGGACAAGAAATTTAAATCAGTATGCAAATGCTGGTATCAAAAGCTAATAAGCCATGATAGCGCATTCTGAAAAAGACGCATTAACTAACGCAGGTAAATAAGATAAACAAAGTACACTAGAGAACACATAACAACAAAAATCAAACGACAGGGGACTATAAAGCAATACTGCGCCTACTAGTATGATAGGCTAAGCGGGCCTACAATAATAACACTACAACTACCAGTTTGTCAGCGTAAGTAGGACTATGTTGGACTACCTACAACCCTTCTACCATAATCCATGTCCTCCATAACCCCCTATCTAAGGTCATGTCCTCAGTAAGTTGCACCTCTGCCATATCTCGTCTAATCAACTCTCCCCAATACTTCTTCGGCCTACCTCTACCCCTCCTAAACCCGTCCATAGCCAACCTCTCACACCTCCGCACTGAGTCATTTGTGTCTCTCCTCTGCACGTGCCCGAACCATCTTAACCTTGCTTCCCGCATTTTATCCTCCACCAAGGCCACGCCCACTCTGTCCCGGATATCATCATTTCTAATTCTATCCTTCCTTATATGCCCACACATCCATCTCAACATCCTCATATCTGCAACTTTCATTTTTTGGGTGTGCAAAGTCTTGACCGGCCAACACTCTACCCATACAACATAGTCGGTCTAACCACCACCCTATAGAACTTGCCTTTTAAGTTTTGATGACACCTTTTTATCGCACAAGACTCCAGATGCGAGCCTCCATTTCATCCACCCCGCCCCAATACGATGTGTGACATCGTTATCGATCTCTCCATTCCCTTAGATAATATACTCGAGGTACTTCAATCTTTCTTTCATTGGAATGACCTGAGTACCAAGCTTCACCTCCATACATGTCTCAAGGTCACTCCCGTTACTAAACTTGCACTCCAAGTATTCTGTCTTGGATCTACTCAGCCTGATCCCTTTAGACTCCTGAGTCTGTCTCCAAACCTCCAGCTTAACGTTCACTACGCTGCAAGTCTCATCAATCAGGACTATGTCGTCTGCGAATAACATAAATCATGACACCTCCAATTAGATTTGTCGCGTCAGTCCATCCATCACCAAGGCAAATAAGAATGAGCTAAGAGTTGATCCCTGGTGCAACCCCATCATCACTGGGAAGTGCTCCGAATCTCCTCCTACTGTCCGTACCGTGGTCTTGGCTCCCACATACATGTCCTTGATCGCCCTAGTGTACGCCACATGTACACTTCTAACCTTCATAGAACCTCCCTAGGGACTTTGTCGTATGCTTCTCGAGGTATATAAAAATCATATGTAAGTCTCTCTTCTTCTCCCTATACTGCTACACCAACCTCCTAATAAGATAAATGGCTACTGTAGTCGAACGTCCCGACATGAATCCAAACTGATTCTCTGAAATAAACACGTCTCTTCTCACCCTCATCTCCACGACCCTTTCCCAATTTTCATAGTGTGGCTTAGCAGATTTATACCCCTATAGTTGTTGCAACTCTGGATATCGCTTTTGTTCTTGTACAAAGGAAGCATTGTACTCCACCTCCATTCTTCGGGCATTCTTGCCGTCTTAAAAATGACGTTAAACAACTCAGTCAGCCACGCCAAACCTGCCATGCTTGCGCTGTTCCAAAATTCAATCGGGATCTCATCAGGCCCGATCGCTCGTCCCCTGCGCATCCTGCGAACAACACCCTTAACCTCCTTAACCTTAATGTTTCTACAATACCTAAAATCCCGGTACCTACCAGATTGCTCCCGATCTCCCAGCACAATGTCTATATCTCGTCCTCTACCAGTAAGACTGCCACCTTCGCCTAATATGCGCGTCCTCTACCAGTACTTTGTCGTCCTCGTCCTTGATGCACCTCATGTAATCCAAGTCACGGGCCCTCCTCTCCTCCTCCTTGGCTAGTCTGTACAACTTCTTATCCCCGTTTTTTTTCTCTAATTCCACATACATGCGTTCAAAAGCCGCCATTTTCACTGCCGTAACCGCTAGCTTTGCCTCCTTACTCGTCATCTTATACAATTCCCTATTCGTTCACTTCTCCACCCCATCCTTGCTTTCTACCAATTTCACATACGCCGCTTTCTTGCTTCCACCTTCTTTTGAACTTTACCATTTCGCCACCAGTCCCCTCGATGCCCACCACAACTACCCCGCGAGACCCCTAGCACTTCTCTAGCTACCTCCCAAATGCAATTGGTCGTCCTGTCTCACATACCGGTCGCATCCCCACTATTTCCCCCAGGCCCCTATGGCCATCAACCTCTCCCCCATCTACTTTGCAGTAGCCATGATCAAACTCCCCCATTTGATTCTTAACCTATCATCCACAACCCTCATCTTCTTCTCCATCTTGATCTCCAAATCCATCACCAAAAGCTTATGTCGGGTTGTAATATACTCTCTCGGAAAAACTTGCAGTCTTTACAAAGACCGTTGTCAACCTTCCTAAGGAGCAAAAAGTATATCTGAGTCTTAGCCACCAAACTACGGAAAGTCACCAAGTACTCCTCCTTCTTCAGGAACCTCGAATTGGCTATCACCATCCCAAAAGCTCTAGCGAACTCCAAAAGTGAGACGCCTCCCCCGTTACTGTTAGGCCAAAGCCTCAATGCATGTCGTCATAACCCCCGGAAGTGACCCGATATGTCCATTGAAATCCCCTCCTATAAATAACTTCTCAGTGGGTGGTATACCTCCCATCACTTCGTCCAAATCCTCCCAAAAACGCCTCTCCTCCTCCTCGTCCAAGCCTGCCTGCGGCGCGTACGCACTAATAATGTTCATAGTGAACCCTCCAACTACCAACTTAATCGCCATCATTCTGTCATTGACCCTCCTAACCTCTACCACCTGATCCCTTAGCTCGTTGTCTACCAAAATGCTTACCCCATTCCTATACTTTGACCTACCCGAGAACCATAACTTCTACCCGTCTACATCCTTAGCCTTAGGTCCTACCCATTTGGTCTCCTGGACATATGCTATATTAATCCTCCTCTTTTTAAGAATCTTAACTAGCTCTATGGACTTTTCCGTTAAAGTCTCAATGTTCCAAGACCCTATTTTCAGCCTAGCATCTCCCTTATCCCACTTACACCCCTCCCAATCTTCGCCCCCGACCGAGAACATGACCCTAGTCTACCATCATTCACCAAAGCATGTAATACTGTACAATATGTACTCCGCGGTTGTCGTCTCCCTGAAATATAAGCAGTTTTTTCTGGTGCTTGATGTACTTTTACTGTTGAGTAATCGGGATTCTTACTAAATTTGAGATAGATTCAGACATAGTGTGAAGTTTAAACTGAGGTGACTACTTTGACAAGTCAAATGCAGTTTGGAAATTATTGATATGCCATATGTACTTTTCTGGTCAAGAAGATCACACATCGATCCTTAAAAGAATTCAACTTAGACTCAGCAATGTTATCAAAGGCGAAAAGCGCAAAAATGGTATAAGGTCCGTTGGGGTTTTAAGCGAAAAGCGCAAGTAAACCGGAGGTTATAATGAAGAAAGGCACATGAAGAAAAATATGTATGTGTAGTCCAGGACTAATAATTATAAGCATGAATAACAAATCTATGGACAAAGAAATTGATTTTTTTTTACGATAAAGTGAAATATCAATTGCTTATTACGCTCACTGGCAAGGAAAAATATTCCTTAGAGCCTTGTTGACGACACTGAAGCACCCATTAAACCAGACGAAGCGCTCAACATGTTTTGTGCCTCGCTTCAAGGCTTAAGCGCGCCTTTGACAACACTCCTTACATGTACATCACTTAGTTGGAAATACTGACCTGATTCCGGGTTGATCCAAACTGCTGCAATTTTTCCAAGTTTAGGCCCCTCAAATATGAACTCATCTACAGAAGCTCTTTGGAAGTGGAGAAGATCAGAACCCTGTGACTGCATAGAATGGGCATTCTCCAGACCAGCCGATATCCTCTGTAAGATTGAGTCGCCATTTTCATCTATCAAACAAAGCAGGACTTCAGAATTTATGTCGGTAAGATCTGATCCATATGCGCTACTTGTTTGCAGCTTGACTTTGTACAAGGAGTTGGATCTATCCAATTTCGAATGATTGAGCATGTTTTCCAGCGTCCAATCTCCACTGAATTTTACGTCAGTGGCTGGTAAAAGACGGGAAGGTTTTACATAGTCCCGAAAATCTGAAAAATTAATTTGCATGACCAAAGTGAGAAGCTGAAACCAAAAAAAAAATTGACTAGCATAAATGAGTGAATGAAACACCATGTCTGCACCTAGTAAGTTGTATATGAATCTAGATAGAGAGGTTTGTTCAACTACGGTTCTCTATACAACTGAAGTCGGCAGCGTACACCACATAGCTGGACAATAACTTCATATATTTAGAAGCTAACAGCGATTGTGCGTTCATAGAGGTTATTGTGAAGCTCCCTGACCGAGGGCGGGTCAACAAGAGCTCACCGAAATGGGAGAAGAAAGTGAAGAAACTCATAAGGCATAGCTCAAGTTCACCTGGTACCCGCGCTTTTTGGGCCCGATGTAACGTAGTACGAAAGACAAATCCGTGCGGGCCTAGGCCCAAAGTGGACAATACGTGCCATGGAATTGGGTTGTGACAGCTATTAAATAGTTCCATCGAACATTACTCCTCTCTTTAATACTTCCACCTCCATGTTTTTTTAAATAACCCATTTATAGAACTCCTTTGTACTAATTAATTTGCTAGCTGGTGGATTACTGACATCATCAAGAAGATGCAAGGATATGGGGGAGGAAAACATAAGGTGTTCGAAAACAAAAATGTGAAAATTTATTTACAAATCCTGACTAAGATGTCGCCAAAAAATTCTCCGTTCCTTCAAATCATGCAGATCATATAACTAAAGCAAATTCACAAACTCCCTAGTAAAGCAAATGTAACCATGAAATCAAAGGTAAAAGGACTCCTGGCTTTTTCACCGGAATATGAGGTATAAAAGGTGAAAATGATCTCTCCAACCAACCTCATGAGAAATGTAAAAGCAAGGATTTTTTATTATCCAAGCTTAACCAGACACTAATTTTATTTCATTCACGTTTAACAACATTTCATCCAAGAATTCCAGTCTCGTTTGGAAAAATAGTGAAATCCACCCAAGGATAATATTCTAGAGCTCTGTAAGTAAATGAAGAGGAGCATAGCTACATTTTCTACTTTTTTGTTTACCACTTTTCTTGTACTGCTCGTCGAAAGTTTCATATTATATTCATAGAAGGGTGAGACACTTACAAGAACTCTTCATTTTGCTTAAACCACTCTTGTGTCAACAGGCATGCTATAGACTATGCTGCTCGGGCTCTCCAAAAATATTGCCGCACTCGTATCGGATCCTCCAAAAATGCACTGCTTTTGGAGGACCGGACACGAACTTCGCGACATTTTTGAAGAGTCCGAGCAACATAGGCTATAGGTAAGGCTACTCACTTATTAAAAAAAAGAAAAAAAAATTGAAAAGGTACTGATACTTCCCAAGGATCTTTGAACATGCTAAAGGAATCTGCTTAAAACTGAACACACACTCCAATCCATGTGGTCATCTCAATCCGAGTTCCTCTTTATCTCCATCAACATTTCAAGTTTAGTTGTATCCGGTGGTGGAGCCAAGACTTTCACTAAAGGGATTCAAAATATAAAGAAGTAAACAAATAAAGAAGCCAAGGGGATTCCACACCTACTATATATATATAAAAAAATTTAACCTTAGATATACAATGTAATTTTTCGGTGATGAACCCCCTTCCGCCCCTAGCTCTGCCCCTGTCTGTATCTGATAGGTTTTTAGGCACTAAATAAACTCTTCTATACATGTCCAAATTCCATAGTAGTTCACCTACTTTTTTCTCAGCATTTTGAACTGTCCTAATATCAAGAAACAATAAAAAACCAATTCATATTGTTGATGTCAATCTTATTTCCCTTGTAAAAACATCAAAATTTTCAAAAATTTAAGTCGTTTGGACATGCAATTTTTTCTTTTTTTTCAAACGAAAAGAAAACTGTTTGGTTATATGTTGCCTGTTGGAATGAGTTTTTGGTTAATTTTCGAAGATAACTAGTTTTTCAAATGAATTGTTTTTCCAGTCACAAAACTTCTAAATTTTTCTTGAGTGAAATGTATGTCCAAACAAAACTTCATCTTACAGACACCATTTTCAGTTTCAACTTCAAAAACTCGTCTTTTTCAAGTTTCAACCAAATCTATGTCCAAACGCCTACTAATAAATCACAAACTACAACCAAATAAAAATAACTCAACATCATCTGCACTCTTTATCCAAAGCAAAGAAGCAAAAGCTTAGCAGTAAATCATCAACTCTTTCCAAGTTAGCTCATAATCTCACACTAAAAAAACATAAAAGTTGCCTCTAACAGTCTCTGTGGCTTGGACTCTTCAAAAATCCCCCTACTGTATGTCGAATCTTCCAAAGAATAAGCATTTTTGGAGGGTCCGACACGGGTTGGAGAATATTTTTGGAGGGTCCGACACGAGTTCGACAATATTTTTGGAGGGTCCGACACGAGTTAAGCAATATTTTTGGAGGGTCAGACATGAGTTAAACAATATTTTTGGAGGGTCCGATACGAGTTCAACAATTTTTTTGGAGGGTCCGACACTTGTCCAGCAATATTTTTGGAGAGTTCGAGCAACATAACTAACAGACTAGCAGTTATAACAATAAAGTTGCAAAAAACAAATCACCATACAAATATACAAAACGATATAGACCATGATAAGTTACCAATAAGTTTAAAACTGTACAATTTTTTGTTTCAAAAGGGTACCTTGAAAGTCTGATTTTTTGAAGTGAATTTTCCAAGAAGAGCTACAAATCCTTCTTATACGAATTGGGTATATTGAATTCCTCATTGGAACTCGAATTTGAGTTGCAAAGATAAAACTTTTCATAGTTAAAGACTCCATTTTTAGATAATTTATGTTCAGAAAATTCAACTTTTCTTGAAGCTAGTTTTTCATAATAGTGAGAGAAGAAGCGTGTGGAAATGGGACAACTAAAAATATCTTTGAGGCCCAATCTAAATGGTAAAAGCCCAATAAGCAAGGCTTTGGGCCTATTTTGACACCGAACAAAAGCGAATTCAAGATTTGAAATTTGTAGATTCTTGTACTGAACCCGAGTAATATATAATTATAATCTCTCCTTTGGATTGTCCTTCAAATGCAATGCTCTTTAATTTTTGTCATTTATATTTGTGGTCTGTAATATTTACCTTTATTACTTATTTGATAAAAATATTCAGACCTGCTTCGCAAGACATATTTTCTGTAACATTTTTATCTTCAGAAACTGACATTTTGGCTCACTCGACATAAATTCTATAGGAATTAAGCTATGCGGTATAGTTTTGTAGTATCCTTTCAAATTATGTTGAGTGTTAAAAATTATGCATTGTCCCACATAATTTATGTAAATGTTAAGATACATATGCCGAAGTTAAACGTAAATTTGCCTTGCGAAATCTCAAATTATGCATTTTTCAGATTATGTTGAGTGTTGAAAGTTTTGTCTTGTCCGGTATAATTTGTGGATGTTATAATATATATGCCGAAGTTAAATGTAAATCATGCCTTGTGAAATTCAAATTATCACGCACCAAAAAATGTTGAAGAGCAAAAATTAAAGATCACCCTGAAATATGGGCATTTGGGCGAATGACCCAATTATAATTGGATTCTCGTGAACTCATATCTTGGATCTACCCATGCATAGGAAGCCCACATGAAAAGAAAGCCCATTGCAACTTTTACGTATCACTAATATGTTTTTGTTTCCCATCAAATGTCTGATTTCAGTTTTATGACTCGATTAATTCAAATTCGCATAGAAATATTCCATTTTTGGGATGAAATGTTCCTTACCAAAAGAGGACGTTATTTTACTTTTTGGAAAGTCATAGGATATCAGAAACATCACACGCATGCGAATCAAATAAAATATTAATTATGTTCTTTTTATGTTATATTAAAGCTTGTTGTTTTTCACATAACAAATGAGACATTCTAATAACAGTTGATTATTCAATGACATTTTATAAATAAAGTATCGAAAATTAATTAAATTTGTATCAATATCGAAGAGAAGCCGAGATGATTGAGACAGTTTTGAAAAGTGTAATTTTAATTATACACAATAGTGACCGAACATTTTGTATGATACAATTTTTTTGGAATAATCGGACGAACCGAACCATTTGCCGCCCTTAATTGGACGTTAATAATTCTATTGTTGGTCTCTTGATTTTTAAGAGTGGTTTAGCCTTCTAAATATTAATATGTTTATATTAATATATTTTAGAAGTTATATAAAGCTTGTAATACCTTTTTATTTGTATTTTCATAATATTAGCCTGAAATAAGTTTAAAGGGAAATAATATAACTAGTGAGAGTTCACACAACTCATTTTAATTTATGTGATTGAGGCACAATTAGCATTAAATATTTAACCATTTAGTCCTTATAACAACTAAATCTGCCGTAGCGTTGAACCATATGAGTTTGAAGGAAATCCGGATTGGCAGCGGAAAAAATAATTTTGGTGTAAATGTTTTTATTGTGTCTTCCAAAAAATCAATTCAGTTCGGATTAACGAGACAATCTACACAAAATTATTAGTCTTTCGATTTACACAAATATAAACCACAACAAATAGTAAAAGTGCAGAATATAATATAAGAGAAGTAAAATAAATGACAGAAATTTTTATACTGGTTCGGAACCAATGTGGTATTCTCGTCCAGTCTACTTAAGTTGCAACGAGGTTATCTCTTTAAGTTCTTTGTAATTTGAGTTGAGTACAACCTTTGTGATTTTCTGCGTTAACCACCAATATTTACAAGGTTGATTTTCACTCGCCAACCAACAACGTACAAGGTTGGTTTTTCACCCAATCACCAATAATGACTCTTTGATTTTCACTCACTCACCAAAGAAATGAACAATAACACAACCTCTTAATACAATGTCTCACCAAATTATATTTTTCTCTCTCCTCTTTTTTTGGTTACATAATTAATCTCTAAGATTACAATACTTGTTAAATGTAGAACAAAGAATTCGAGGATTGTAATTTTCCTTGTAGGCATCGTTACTAAAATCAATTCTTCCACATTCCTTAATTACCTTGATCCCTTCATGATCATGCAATATCTTGATTTATTCTGTTTCCTTGAATATGCCTTGACATATTTAATTATTATTGCATCTTTATGTGTTTTCCCTCCTTCACATTCAACCTTCTTGAGTCATTCAATATTCATATTTCTTTCTTTATATATATATATCCATATTTTCATAACTGCTACGTTCCAAATACTTTCCAAAGTAGGTTGTTCATAATAAGCAATTCATCTAATTTTGTAGTAAATATTTCCTTCCCCAATTCTTTTTGAACTTGGATCACTTTTAGTACATCTTCCAAAGTATAAGCTTGATAATTTTTCGTTGGCATAACACATAAACAAGCCTTTTAACTTGGCGTGAGCTGACAATCATGACCTCAAACTTTGCTAGTGCACAAGTAGCACTTAAACTTGCCAAAAGTCGAACAAGCATGCACAAATTTCGGGAAGGTCACTAGCGTGAAGTGCAATTGCTCCTACGTGGATTGTTGCCCAATCAGAGGCTGCCAACTAATTTACACATAGATTGGACATAAAAAAAATGAAGAAGGTAAATTAAAAGAAAAATACATAAACATGCCCTTTAACTTGGCGCGATCTGACAACTATGACCTCAAAATTTGCTAGTGCACAAGTAGGCACTTAAACTTGCCAAAAATTGAACAAGCATACACACACGGTTTTGAACATCAACTCACCTGTTTTCGAGTGTATCTCACGCGGTTTGCCATGTAGGACGCGTGTGTATGCTTGTTCGACTTTTGGCAAATTTTAGTGCCTACTTGTGCACTAGTGAAGTTTGAAGTCATAGTTGTCAGCTCACGCCAAGTTAAATGGCATGTTTATATGTTTTGCCTTTTTCCTTTAATGAGTAAGTATTGATGGGTCTTCCTTTATCGTACTCCGAATGTGGACTCTTTTGTGAACTTAACACTTCCCACACATCTTGATACTTCATCAATTTTGGACTTTCTTTAAGTAACAAATCTATCTTGATCTTATCCTTTGGTAGATTATTTTCCTTTCATAAATTGTAATAACTATTCTTTTCATGATTTTTATAGCTTTAGGTGGAAGAAGGATAGACTTGTGCACTATATGCCTGCTGAGGACGTGTGCCGAAGATTCCGGGTTGGGGCTATCGGGCCGGAGGTGGTGTCCAGGAGGACATTATGTATGGGCAAGGTGGAGCATCCCAAGCCGAATGGACTCACGTAGCCCATGACGGGTAGGCAGCTTACGACGGAGGCTATTGCTACTGCCACTAATGCTGCGGGTTGCTGCTGACCGGCAGTGGCTGGCCCTTCCCGCCATGACTGCTGCTTTCGTCGTGACTACCGCGGGCTTTACCGCAGTTTCATCCTTTGTGGTGATTCCGAGATGGCGGGTCGTGTGTCTAGTCGTTGGGTTACCGGTGTTGTGAACCAGAAAATGGGGCCTTGTTGTCGACTGAATGGCCACCGGTAGTGACGAGAGCAGCGTCGGCGGTGCTCGCATGAGCCGCTGCCCACTTGTTTTTTCGGGTTTCTTTAAGTATAAGTCTCGAATTAGCCTCATAGAATGGAGACAATAACGTGCTTTGTTGGACGATGGTAGCGACGCCGTCATAAGTTTCATTCAAACCCGCAATGAGTTGTATCACCAATTGTTGATTAATGTTTGATGCACCTATGTTGGAGAGTTGATTTGCAATCTTCTTAAGTTCTTGACAATAAGCTAACGCATTCGAAAAATCCTCCTGCTGAATATCCTTAAATTGATTTTCCAGGTACAAGGCACGTCGTGTCTTATTATCCTGAAAAATACTTTCAAGCGCTCCCACGTTTGTCGGGCAGTGGCGTCGGATTCAATGATTGTATGCAATAGATCGTTCGAGATTGTGTCATAGTTCCATTGTAGGACAACCGCATCTAAGCGGGACCAAAGTTCATCAGCAGAATTATCAGGGTGTTCCAGGGGCTTTGATTTAGGATGAATGATATGATCGATGACTTTGTACACACGACAATGAAGCTTAAACAATTCATCCCAAGAGGAATACTGACCCTTTTTCATCTCAAGATTTATGGGAATGGAGTTCTTGATGTTGTTAACTGCAAGAGTAGGATGAAATTTAGGTTGTTCCGCCATTGAAAATATTTGGGGAAGAGGAGAGAGAGGTAGTAGAAAAAAGAGGGTAGAGGGCGGCTTCCTAGGGTTGGGCGGCCAAGATGGGGGTCGACAGCTTTCGAGAAATTTAGGTTGTTCCCTGCCTTTCATTGATTATTATGTACAATATCTATAGTGTTACATAATTATTTACTCTTTTACAAACTAGGTAACTAATCTTCCTA
Organism: Anisodus acutangulus; assembly: GCA_029783415.1. Classification (NCBI taxonomy): domain Eukaryota; kingdom Viridiplantae; phylum Streptophyta; class Magnoliopsida; order Solanales; family Solanaceae; genus Anisodus; species Anisodus acutangulus. The sequence goes on along the minus strand of CM056489.1, from coordinate 547,888 downwards.
ATTACAATTGGACTACACTTCCTAATTACAATTGGATTACAATTTTACCTAATATAGGAGATGTACAGAGAATATTCTATCAGTATTAAATATTATAAAGATAATTAAATAGTAATTTAAAAAAATAGTAAATGACAATTTTGTCTATTGTAGAGTCTTTTAATGAAGGGCAAAAAGTTTAATCAATATTTCTAAGGCCTTTCGTGCTTTTAATATAATATAAATATAGATAGATCGATATAGATTACTTCACCATAATTAATTATTTGATGTAAATATCGGATGTAAATAAATATTTATTACTGAACGTTTCTTTTTATTACTATTTTACATAATTATTGACATAATAAATTTAGTCAAACTTCTTTTTGTTGTTGTTGAGGGTTTACAACAACTAATGAACACTACAAAACAAATAGGTTGATTCTGACAAAGAAAACAAACATGAAACGACTTGCTGAAGAATGGAAAATTTAGAGGAAAAAGAAGAGTTTCTGTATCTTTTCTTTTTGTGTGTTCTTTTTCTATCTTCTCCCTCAAATCGTTTCAGGTCTCAATATATAGTGTTTAAGAGGAGGAAAGGTGTTAAGAGGTCCTTTAAGAGGTGTAGTCATGGCCAAAAACGTTTTGTAGTAAGTGCAAAACGTTTCAGATGGTTAATGCCATAATACTGTTGGCTTTCTGGCTGCATTTCTGAAACTCCAGGGACCAAACTGTAAATACTAAACAGTCTGGGGTCCAAAAGATAATATCAGAAGTAGCCCGCGACCCAGACGGGCGAGCGGCGGCGGCGCGCGTGTGGGGCTAGCCTTGAACCCAAGCACACCTATGTCCTCCCTCCTCCAAACACATGTGTAACAAATCCACACTTCAGGGACCAAACTGTAAATACTAAATAGTTTGGGGTCCAAAAGATAATATCAGAAAAAGCCCAAGGCCCACGACCAGAGACCGGACGGGCAGGCGGCGGCGCGCGCGCGGCCTTAGCTTCGAACCCAAGCACACCTAGGTCCTCCCTCCTTCAAACACATGTGTTACCCCTTGGGTCCCAAACCCTTATCCATTTTTAGGCTTATAAAAAGAACAATTCTTATTTTTCCCACCGATGTGGTAGATTTGTCCCACACCATATTTCCATGCCTCAAACACCTTACTTCGTGGACCAATATCTCTTTCATTTCTTAACGAAATTTGACGATCATTGGCCCTACAGTCATGTACACACTTAGTAGATTATGCACGTGTGGAGAGACAAAGCCTCTAACATGCGGAACCCTAGTGTTTAAGTCATTAAATATGGGTGGACGCAACCCCCACCAAAGGCAAATTTCCAACAGTTAGTACTATGGCAAGTGAAGTTGAGAATCCAAAAATAAAAAACTTTTCCTTTGGCGCTATTTTCTAGTGTGATTTTTACTTGTTTGGGATATATTATTCCGCTTCTGGCAGTGACTGGCGTTGTTTCGGTTGACCAAAGCGAGTGGGACACATGGTTTATGGCGAATGCCGCAGAGATGATCTCAGGGAAGTGGTTGAAATTTTGGATTGAAATCGGGGCTGTTTTATCAGCTATTGGATTATTTGAAGCTCAATTGAGTAGTTCAGCATTTCAACTTTTGGGCATGGCTGAAATTGCATTTTTGCCTATGTTTTTTGGATTAAGGTCAAAATGGTTTAATACACCATGGGTTGGGATAGTGTTGTCAACAGCAATTTCATTGGGAATGTCTTATATGGATTTTCAAGATATAATTTCATTAGCAAATTTCTTGTATAGTTTAGGTATGCTTTTGGAATTTGCATCATTTCTTTGGTTGAGGAGGAAATTTCCATTGATCAAAAGGCCTTATAGGGTGCCAATGAGATTGCCACTTTTGGTAATTATGTGTTTGATTCCATGTGGTTTTTTGGTTTTCATCATGGCTATAGCAACCAAGCTTTGTGTATTTGATTAGTGGATTGATGACTATTGGAGGGATATGATGGTACTTTTTGATGAAGTTTTGTAAGTCAAAGAGGTTGCTAAAGTTCAACAATAAGGTTGATGATGATATTTATGTTGAATAATCAATAGGTAGGCAAGTGGTGATGATTTCTTTTGTCTTTTATAGTTAGTTGTTGTATGATTTTTTTGTTGGCAAGGAAAGACACTTGTGAAGACTTTTCATAGATGTGACTTCATATATGTAAAAATGTTGCGTTGGTCCTCAAAGAATTGAATGCAAAAATATCCTTCGCTTTGTCTTATTCATTTTCTCAATCTTCTTTTGTATTTTGTACTTAGAATTAAACTTCTTTGTACATTGACGGTGTAAAAAATGTTGACAGTATTACTGTAATTTAATTTGTCATAATGAGTTATTTGTCTTGTTTTTCAAGTTACTAAATCCACTTATTATTAATAGGTACCTATATATAATCATCGCTTAGGTAATCTAATAGTGCAAAAAAGTCATTTACACTATCACAGTATAAAAGTAAAACTCTTGTGATGATGGAGTCATTTTCATTGTGTGTGAAAAATTCCAATCCCACCTATGTATTATTCAACAAAATGAGTGAAACTGTCCAATTTCATGATTCAGATTCTATAGAAAATAGCCAACACCAGCATGAACATGATCGGAAAAGAGCGAAAATTCGTAGGCGAACCGAGTTTCCTTTTTGGATTCAGAATCGGATAGGGACATGCGAACGCCGGCCACCATTATCACAAATTATGACGTAGGCTCGACCACTCGAGCTGACCTTAGGCTAACACCCTCCAAGTGTAACGGAGGTCACCAACCTAGGCTATGGGCCTTCTTGATCGCTCATTAACCCCATCGGTAAGTCAATAGGTGGATCGTGATTTCTATACCAAAGTCAATACCGTCCGTCCATCTAGTGATACTATCTAGATAAATACCAGGTTATGAAAACCTGATACACCAATTCCGTACCGACGTACACAAAGAGGTCTGCATGAAGCCAAGGTAGTGAAATTTTCTTGGTATTTCAATTTATAGAAGGATCTTGGTTGCATTTTACATTGTAAATACGTCGTATACAGCTTGTCTGTGGTATTTCATTGGCCAAAAAAATTAATGCGAAGTAAACACTAAGAACTGAGGGGTGACGTTAGCTTACCGCCAAACTTACAAAGAATCCCAACAATGCACCAGCTATGACTTCAACCTCTGTATGACCGACCTGTTCTTTCAACGGAGAAAAACTAGACGATGAGACTCTTATCTCATCGGGTTTAAGCAATAGAGTAACATTCTTCAACCTCGGTTGAAACGGACTTGATTCCTGTGATGATTGCGGATCGGAGCTCTTTGCATCTGAGGATAATTTTTCTTGTATAGAATCCGTCAAAACATCAAGTTCGTTAGTAGATGGAACTGAGTTTATTTGATATCTGAAAAAAGCTTTATTGAACGTTTTTGCGTGAATGCCTACTTCCCTTCGAACTCCCTACAGAAGCAAAATATTGATGGTGAGACAAACCAGGTGTATAAAGCGAGGAAAATGAATAAAACAGATTAAGAGAAGGAAGAACATGTAATACATCATCCTACTCTAATCACGATCTAAAAGTTTTACGGATGAAATTAATGCAATTCTTCAGTTAATTTTAAAACCTAAATGGAACTTGAGAAGACCAGATTCTAAATCAGCCAGGACACCGATCTGGTGAAGCGTGAAAACAGGGGCGTAGCTACTTGTGCCGAAGGGTGGTCAGTCAAACACCCTTCGCCGAAAAATTATACCCCTAATGTATATACAGGTCAAATATTACTTTTATACATATACATTAATTCCTGAACACCTTTAGTGATTTACCTAACTTCGCTACTGTGTGAAGGATATGGTTCGAGTTTTGGATGTAAGATAGATAGCAGCTGAAATGAAAGTAGATAAACATAAAACTTGATGATAAAATGAAACAAATTGTTCAAGCGGTTAAATTTGTATCATCACCACCATAGCAAGAACCATATGTATCTTACAAGAATCGGAAGATACATATTAGATGTAAGATACGGATCGGATCCATACTCGGGTAGATATGATGGTTAGGTACCGGATACATAGTGGATGTATTGGGTCCATAGTCAGGTAATTATGATGGTAAGGTACCTGTTATTAGGCATTATAGTATCATATCTAGTATGTGTATAACAGAATAGGTTAAGGCTTTAATTCCGCAGTTTGTCGAAAATTCACACTTTTAAGTATGTTTTCGACTACATAATAGCACAAAGAGAAATTTAGCCCAACTCACATAGCCGTGAGTCTTTATTTGAAATATAGATGGTTCGCATCTGTTTATGGGTAAATACATGGAACCGTGAACTTATCTTCCTAGGTTAATATTTTTTTAAACCATGGTATCCGAGCTAGCTCGCGCGCACCTCCACTAATTCCACTAAGTTAATATCCTTTCCTTGTCATTGAAGTGTACCCACAAAGCTATCAAAAACAATGATGGAATGCCTTCTCGAGGGAATACTGACAAACATCACTCCAGTCTCCTGCTAAATTTTACACTAAGGTTTGTGTTTAGACTTGTTATGCCACAGAGACTTTAGACACCTCTTCTGATCAGAAACTTAATTTCCAAAATCCAACTTATATTGATAATAACATCAAATTGCACTACCAAGAGTTATGCCATTCTTTTCCGCCTCTCCAGCCCCTCTTTTTTTATAAGTAATATTTCTATTAGAAAAAACCAGCATAAGGAAAGTGCTGGTTGATATGCACAACCCAATTACAAACTATGTAGATCGCTAATTAAATCTATCATGGCGTCTATACTCTCCAGCTCCTTTTTCAATTGGGGAACTGTCATTCTTAGCCAGAGGCGGAGCTATAATACAAGTTACTGGTTCGAAAGAACCCAGTAGCTTTGGCTCAAACCCTGTATTTGTGTTAAGAAATTCATTTAATATGTATAAGTTATCTATCCTGAACCAAGTAAATTGTCCTGCCCTAGAATTTAGAACCCATAAACTTAAAATCTTGAATCCGCCTTAATATCTTAGCACAAGAAGAAAGTTAGCATTTCTCATATCGCGATGTGTGGGTCAAACAACGTCCAAACTCTAAGCGAATTTTTGTTTTGAAGTGAAGCTGGAATAAAAAGGAGGGATGCTCAAGTTTCCAACACATACCTGTGCATCATACATCACAAGTCCGGCGTAAACCACTGCTAAGCCAAAAATCGAATCAGAAAACCCCCTGCAGTTACGGCACTGATAGCATGTCATTCATAGCTACACAACACCAACTAGTCAAGAAACCAGAATTAAATGCAACACAATTCATGTGTAACTTCCTCTAGATGGAAAATAGAGGAGTAAAATACCTTTCCAAGCCAAGGGCGGTGGCTGTGGCGATTACTGCCTGTCATTTGGAAGTAGATGAAATTAAACGAGACACTACACATAAATGCTATGTTGCTCGGGCTCTTCAAGATTGCCGTTGGGTGCGTGTTGGACCCTCCAAAAGTAGCATATTTTTAGAGGATACAAAACGAGTGCGGCAACACTTTTGGAGACTCTAAGCAACATAGCAGAAACGAAAAGGGCAACAAAGCTGTTTTTTTGTGAATAACTAAAATTTCTTTTATAGTAGACTAATTTCGGATTGAAGCATTGATCAGTTTATCATAGAGCATTGGTTTCAGAGAAAGGTCTGTAAATGGTAGGTGAGTTTACACAAGTTTGCATAAGCATAGAAGGACAAGAATCTTACAGATGAGTGTGTGGACGGGAAACCCCCAGCCTGTAAGGCAGACTTGAAATTGAACTCATTGCCATAAAAAAGAGTTGAAGTAAATGGCTTCATCAGCTGACCAACCGCTGCAGATATAGCTGCTGCGATCAAAACCTGCGGGTCGGCTCAAACAAATTAATAACATATAAAGGCATATCTCTAATATGGTAAACTGGTAATGTGATTTCTGCCAGAAATTTTTCCACGTTGATGCTTATTTTGGTATAGTGTTGCTTTCACGCCTTACAGTGCCTAATTTAAACCTTTTTCATTTGGATTTAATGAGAAAATGAGAGCCTAAACTGTTCATTCTCAAGACAATTTCCCCATTTTCCAGGTTAGGCCCTATGTTGCTACGACTCCTCAAAAGTGGCGATGGGTGCATCTTGAGCATTTATGGAGGATCCGACAAGGGTGCGGCAACATTTTCGGAGAGTCGGAGCAACGTACTTAGGCCACACTATAGCTAACTTATTTATAGGAGAAGTGTCTACATCAATCAAAAATGTTTCAGTTTGAGAAACCTTAAGCTGTTTTCTGGAATTGTGTACCAAATAAGTAGAGCACATCCACAGCTCCTAACATCTTAATCACAAAGAGAGACATCGGAAACTTGCCGCTTGACAGCTGATCTAATCAGACATCGGAAACTTCCCGCTTGACAGCTGATCTAATCATATTGCAATTATGCTCAATGGAGACTTTTGTCAGGTGATAAGCCACGTACATGGTCTGCTCTGACATACAGAGGATTTTGGCCTACTTTCACGAGTTTGTAGTCTGCTTCAAATATGAACATTCTAGTGTTCTCTACAAATGCTGACTAGACGATAGATAATTAAATATTCCCAAAATTACTATTTATCAAAGACCTACATTCTTCTTGGTTTTCCACCTTCTAATCACGAGCATTGCATCTATTTCATCCTGAGTAAATTGAGCTATTTAGAGAGAATGCAAGAGTAGAGAGGATTCCCACCCCCACCCCCCTAATACAACTGCCTCTATGACAATGGTTGATGTACCCTCTACAGAGTACAGATTATAAAGATTACAATAATTAAGAACCAAAGATAGACATTTTTCACCATACATAGTGTAACTCCAACCAATTTGGGATCTAATTGACAAATTTACACTCATTATTTACTAAGATATCAAGAAAACATTATATCTTAATTTAATCATCTTAGTCAAACTGATTGTTAAGTGTCCCACATCGAAAATGGAATGGGAACATGGACTCCTTATAAGGACTTGGACAATCCTCACCCTACAAGCTAGCTTTTGAGGTTGAGTTAGGCTCAAGATCCATTCTTTACATGGTATCATAGCCACGCCCATTCCAATTCTTTGTTCACCAATGTTGGGCCCCCAAATTATATTGTCCACGCTCCAGTTAACGAGGTCTGGGCGTGCGGGGAGTGTTAAGAGTCCCCGTCGGAAATGGAATGGGAACATGGACTTCTTAAATGGACTTGGACAATCCTCACCCTACGAGCTAACTTTTGGGGTTGAGTTAGGCCTGAGATCCATCTTTACACTGACCCTCCAACTCTCACCATAAACACTGACAATCCAACTGAACTTTAGCCTAATTGGTACATAAAGATTCCAACTTTACACAAAAAGAACCAACAAAAACAAAATATCAAGAACTGAAAAAAGATACGTAACTTTTTATCAAAATTCATCCAATTTGGGATCTAATTGACAAATTTACACACATTACTAAGTTATCAAAAAAAGATTTTATCTTAATCTAATCATCTTTGTGAAACTGACCCTCCAATTCTCACCATAAACAATGACAATCCAACTGAACTTTAGCTCAATTGATACATAAAGACACCAACTTTACACAAAAGAACCAACAAAAAGAAAATACCAAGAATTGAACTTATTTATAAAAGCTATGAAGTGGAGTGGCTAACCTTGTTATGGATGACATCAGTAATGTCTTCTATACCAAACCCATGAAGACACAGCATCTTAGACAAAGGTTTATAGTTCAAAGAAGAAGAAAAACATCTACTATGTTTTCCAAGACATTTGGTCCTTGGGTTGTTGTAAATTGATGTATTGTGTCTGTTGCAGAACCTTAAGGAAGTAGCAGATGGACAGCCCCAACTCTGCAATAACAACATGTTCCTCTGACCAGAAGTTTCCCCTTTGGCTTTGTTCAACGCTTACTTTGTTCCAACCAAATTAACTAGACAAAAGTGATGGAGTTCATGTGAGTTTACCTTTTCATCCCTGCACTTATTTTTCTTCTTCTCTTTATCATTCACAATTTATTTTTTATTTTTTATTTTTCCCTTATTGATTTGTTTCTTTCTTTTTTGTAATTTTTTGTGGTACGATTTGAATTTTTTTATTACTCACCCGATGATCATATCTACTTGGTGACGGACTACTCCGAATTCACATCAGAAGAAAGTACTACTGAGCCTAGGGCTTCGAGAAACTGAGAGATTAAAGAAAAAATTAGGTCATCAACCTCGTTAAGCGTCATTCCACATTGATAGGTGAAGAGGTTGATGTCGGCGAACAATCAATATTATCTTGGTTAGATGAGGGCTTTTGACTCTTGTATTAAGAATCATAATAGGTGCACTAGTAATTGTTTGGTTAGAAAGAGAACTATTTGTAGGGATAAATAACGTATCAGACCTGGAATAAGACTTCCTACTGAGAGACTTCATTCCTAAAGCTTAGACTCAAAATCTTTAATAAAGCATAGATAGCTACTTACCACCTCACCACCTCACCACGACCCCTTTTCAAAGAAAGAGTGAACTAAATAAATCTCTCTCTCCATATGTAACAATAGAGTTGCTAACTTTAAATACGGAAAAAGGACCAAATATACCCATGTACTATTGGAAAATGGTCAAATATACCTCTCGTTATACTTTGGATCCAAATACACTCATGTCGTTATACTATTGATTCAAATATATCCTTCATCCGTTAAAGTTGTCCACCTTGGACATCCTATCATATGCGGCGGTGACATTTGATGATTTGGATGCCACGTGGCATTGCCACCTCATCACCCCAAACCCATTTTACTTCTCTCATCTTTCGCCACTAAAATTCCCACCCCACTCCACCACCATTAACGCCATATACTTATAGCTCTAGAAAAAGTTTTTTAATCAGAAAAAGAAGTCATGTATTTTCAAAAACAGCAAAGTGTTCTTCCGCAACTTCTAAGTCACTCACATTCATTCATTTCAATCAATGGTAATTAAATAAAGCGGTTTCTGCTCAAAGACGTTAGTTTTCGTCAGAAAGCACAAATTATAATTGAAAAGAAAAGAAAATCTCATAAAAGAGTTTCAATCAGAATGAGAAGTTAGAATTTTTCGGAAAACAACGAAAATCATTCCACTGCAACTTCTTACTCGCGAACATTCATTCATTTTACTCAATAATGAAGAAAATAATAATTTGAGTTAACGGCACGAGCAATAGTTCTTCTGCTCAAATACCGAAGAAGCTGATGAGTCAAACCTGAAATAAGGAAATAGTCAACAAAATCCTTTGAAGATGAATTTGGTTTTCCAAAGCTGTAAATATATGGCAGTAAAGGTGGCAATGGTGATAGAGGGGGTGAAAATTTTAGTAGTAGAAGAGGGGAGGAGTAAAACAGTTTAGGGGTGATGAGCTGACAATGACACGTGACATCACCTCATCAAATGTCACTGACATGTATGATAGAATATTCAAGGTGGACAACTTTAACCGAAGAAGGATATATTTGAGTCAGTAGTATAACGACAGGAATATATTTGAATCCAAGATATAACGAGGGGTATATTTGAATCAATAGTATAACGATATGAGTATATTTGAATTCAAAATATAACGAGGGGTATATTTGATCATTTTTTAATAGTACATGATATATTTGGCCCTTTTTCGCTTTAAATAATTATATGTTACATAAATATTGTAAATATCTTTCTTACCATTTGACAAAAAAAAATGATTAAAAGCCACCTAACATCTTAAGTTTTTGGATCACAAATCACAATAATTACAACAATGCAAATGTCAGATTAGACCCCACACAATAATAAGAAAGTAATCGAACTCCATCCAAAATCTTCAACAACAAAAAAAAATCCACACTTTCCCCTAGACATTCACTTCACAATCTTCAACTAACACCATGACAGCATCTCAAATTCCTTCTTCATCTCAACCTTTTCTTGAAAATGAACAACAACCCACTACCCCCCCTACCCCTACCCCCACCCCCACCAAAAAATTAGCTCTCATACCACTTATTTTCATAATCTTTTTTGAGGTATCTGGTGGCCCATATGGTGCTGAAGCAGCAATAGGTGCAGCTGGACCTCTTCTTACAATTCTTGGTTTCCTTATTTTCCCATTTATTTGGAGTGTACCTGAAGCTCTTTTAACTGCTGAACTTGCCACTACTTTTCCTGGTAATGGTGGTTTTGTTATATGGGCTGATAAAGCATTTGGACCCTTTTGGGGTTCTTTAATGGGTTCTTGGAAACTACTTAGTGCTGTTTGTAACTTAGCTTCTTATCCTGTACTTTGTTTAGATTACATTAAACTGATTTTCCCAATTCTTGATTCTGGTTTACCTAGGTATATTGCTATTTTCTTGATTACTATGTTGTTGTCTTTCTTGAATTATTTAGGTTTGTCTATAGTTGGTTATACTGCTGTTGTACTAGGTGTTCTTTCCCTTTGTCCCTTTTGGTTAATTACATTGTTTTCAATTCCAAAGATTGATCCTAGTAGATGGTTGAGTTTAGGCCAAAAGGGTGTTAAGAAAGATTGGAACTTGTTCTTTAATACCCTTTTTTGGAACTTGAATTTTTGGGATAATGCTAGTACTTTAGCTGGTGAAGTTGAACAACCTCAAAAAACATTTCCTAAAGCACTTTTTTCAGCTGGGATTGTTACATGTTTTAGTTATGTTTTTCCACTTTTGGGCACTACTGGTGCTGTCCCATTGGAACAAAGTAAATGGACTGATGGTTATTTTGCTAATTTGGCTGCTATGATTGCTGGAAATTGGTTGAAATATTGGATGGAACTTGGGATTGTTCTGTCTGTGATTGGTTTATATGAGGCTCAGTTGAGTAGTTGTGCTTACCAAATTCTTGGAATGGCTGAGATGGGGTTGTTGCCTCGGGTTTTCGGTGCTAGATCAGAGTGGTTCAACACACCTTTAATTGGTATTTTGCTACCAACATTAGTAGCATTGGTTGTGTCCTACTTGACATTCACAGACATTGTGTCGTCTGTGAATTTCTTGTATAGTCTCGGCATGCTGTTGGAATTCGCCTCATTTTTGTGGTTGAGGAGGAAAATGCCTAACGCTAAGAGGCCGTACCAAGTGCCATTGTCGATGCCAGGACTGGTGGTGATGTGCTTTATTCCGTCTTGTTTTCTGGTTTATGTTATGGTCGTTGCTCATAGGACCGTGTATATAGTCAGTGCCTTGCTCACCGTTTTTGCCATCACTTGGTACTTCTTCATGGAGTTTTGTAAAACCAAGACGTGGTTTGGTTTTGAAAGTGTTGATCAAGACAAGGTTGATGATGAGATTTTTTAATCCGTCAAGTTTCGAACTGTTTTCCAGCTGGCCCTCAAGGATTTCTTGATATAAAATAAAGAATTTTTAGATTGATTTATTTATTACTTGTGATGTGCTTTGCTTATTGTAAAGTTTTGGGAACATGAATAATGTGATTCTTTAAACACACCTTGCATTAGAATTCTAGTACCAACACTAGTAGCATTGGTTGTCTCCTACTTGACATTCGCAGACATCATCTCATCTGTGAATTTCTCATATAGTTTCGGGATGCTGTTGGAATTCATGTCGTTTTTGTGGTTGAGGAGGAAAATGCCTACTGCTAAGAGGCCGTACCAAGTCCCATTATCGAAGCCAGGACTGGTGGTGATGTGCTTTATCCCGCCGTGTTTTCTGGTTTATGTTATGGTTGTCGCTCATATGACCGTGCATACAGTCAGTGCATTGCTCACTGTTTTCTTCGCCATTGCTTGGTACTTCTTCATGGAGTTCTGTAAGACCAAGATGTGGTTTGGTTTTGAAAGTACTAAGGATCACAAGGTTGATGATGAGTATTTTTAGTTCCACCGAGTTTCTAACTGTGTACTAGGTGGCCCTCGAGGATTTTTCGATAATAAAAGAAAGAGTTGTTAGGTCGATTTATTTATTACTCCCTCCGTCCCATAATAAGTGTCACCTTAGCCAAAAACACATATTAAGAAATTAATAATGCAATGGAAAGTTTACCAAACAACAACAACAATATACCCAGTGAAATCACACAACTTGAGGTCTGAGGTTTACCAAATTACCCATATTTAATAAAAATAGATTACTTTTCCCTTTTGATAAAGCATATGTTTAGTTATTCATAAAATTAAGAATTACCAACTTGCCTTTTAATTAGTTATTCATAAAATTTGCATGGAGTAGGCTCTTGTGAATTTGAGTTGGTCAGTATATAAAGGTACTAATAACTTTGGTAATATTCTCTATTTATCCTGCTAATTAATTTAGTTATTCCTAAAATTTATTGAATATTTACGCTGTATATTAATTGGGTAACAATGTTACCAAATTTAACCTATATTTTACCTTCTTACATTATTTGACCCACTTTGTATTTAACCTAAAATTATTTTTCATCCCTTAACCCAACCAAGTGGAGCGGATAACTCCTGCTTTGTATATAAGTGTGTATAATATTATATAATTATTATTGTTTTCAGTGTATAAGGTTGTATATATACTGTCAGTGTATAGAAGGCTTCCATGGAAGTTTATCACTTTCTTCCCTTCTTGTCCAAGAGCACATCCTGTCTCCAAAAAATGCGCATCAGACAATCTCTGTAACATTCCGTAATTTTGGGCGATGGTTTGAGCACTTAAACATATGCAAGTAGATTCGAGTCTCGAGAAATTTATATTATATTTACGTATGCTAATAAAAAGATTAGTATATAAAATGATAAAATTCCGAAATAATTTTGGACGTAACAAGTGTGACAATGAGGATTAATAACAATAGTTGTATATCCCCAAAGAGGTTTTGGACTAGTGTCATATCATAAAATTATGACATTGAGTATATGAAGGTCTTATAAGTGATTAAGATTTAAGTGAATTGAGATCACGAAATTAATTGTGTGTGTAATTAATTAATTGTGGGATTAATCATAGTGGAAGGGACAAAGTTGAGTGGGATATTACGTGTAAGCCTTAAGTGAACAACCTAGATGATTATGTAAAGGAAATTCAATAAGTGGCAGCTTGTGAGATCCTTAAATAATGGAGGTTATTTTTTTTTTTTTTTGATAATCCAGGTTTTCAGGCTTGCGCCTGACTACTTCACTGGTATTACCCAGACGTCCTGGAGGTAATAGCACCGGTCCTTCAACAACTATCACCAGGTAAATCGCGGGATGTGCTCCAGTTGCCAGTTTTCTGGGAGCGTACAACTGATCAATGAGACAAGGTCAAATTTCCCAACATGCAGAATTTCTTCGTGCTTGTGGGGAATCGAACTCACGCTGTCCCATGCCAGAGCGCCTTATAGCGCCCAGGCTTTGCCACTGGACTATGCCCCGGAGGACAAATAATGGAGGTTATTATTAAGATGGGAGGGGGATCGTGGACTACTATATGGATCCTCCTGAAATCATTTTGAGATTTACAACATCCAAGACATCTCATTTAGAAAACATTACATTGCTTTGGAGAAGCAAGTCCAAAAGAGAACGTGACCAGCAACAATTGAGAGGCAAGTTGGTTAGATAAGTTCACAAGATATTGTACAAAAACAGTAGCTTACTCTTGAGAATTATACTTGAAATGGATTAAAACAAATGCCGTGCAAATCCTTTGGTTTCGTTTGCAAAGGGGAAATAGGCCAACAACATTTTTGAAACAAAAACGTTATGCAAAATGTTGTTTCAAGCAACGTTCCAGCAAATTCAAATACAGAAGTATTGAAAGGACAATATTCGAGGTATGTTAAGGCAAATTATTTCTTCTTTTGGCATGTTCCATGTAACGAAATATAACCGTGATATTGTTCCATAAATTATTCTACTCCTGGTAGTTAAGAATATTCATGTTATTGATTCCTATGTTAAAAGCATGTCTAAATATGTTTCTAAATCCTTATTGAGATATGTGGAAAAGATGCTAATATTTCCAACGTTAGCCGAAGAGGCAAGGATATTATGTCATCCGATAAGTTCAGAATGTTCCATTGTCATTCATGCATTATATACATATATAATATATTGGATCGAGTTGCACGTTCCGCAACATATATAATATATTGAATCGGGTTGCACGTTCCACAACATATACATATATTGGATCGGGTTGCACGTTTCGCAACATATACATATATTGGATCGGGTTGCACGTTCCGCAAGTTATAGAGGAAATGAGGAAAAGTTTCCTTTTTTTTTATCTTTCCAAAGATGGGAAGTTGAAGATAGTAAAGTGAATGTTTAGGGGAAGGTGTGGAACTTTTTTTATTGAAGATTTTAGATGCAGTTTGATTACTTTCATTATTGTGGGGGTCTAAGCCTCTAATTTGACATTTTCATTGTGATCCTAAGACTTCGGATGCTAGGTGTTCTATTTTCTTTCTTTTTTGGTCAAATGGTGAGAAAATATTTACAATGTTTATGTACTATGGTTCATACATATTAACATTTCAAGTTGGAAAAGGGAGTTACTTGAAAGCAAATTTCAAACACCACCAAATATAGTGGTAGGATGGTTCCTTAATTAAAAAAAATCCGGATTTGAGCTCTAGCTAGGAATGAACCCTCTTTGATAGAAAGTAATTTACCTCAAGTCTGATACGTTGTTATATTCCTGCAAGTATTTCTCATTTTAACCAAACTATTATTATGATTCCTAATACAAGAGTCAAAAGCCTTCCTCCAATCAAGACAATATCAATTGCTCGCCCGACATCAACCTCACTAATCGGGGTGGAATGACGCTTAATGAGATTGATGACTTGACTTTTTCTTTAGCTTCTAAGCTTCTCGAAGCCGTAGTGCTTTCTTCCGACGTAAATCCGGAGTAGTTGGAGCCCTAAGTAAATATCATCGGGTGAGTAATAAAATAAATCCAAATCCCACCAAAAGTCATTTCTTCTTCTTTCCTTTTCCCTTTATTCATGAACTATCCTTCCCCCTCCCGCAAAAAAAATACAAAAAGAAAGAAAACAATCAATAGGGGAGGGGAGGGGGGGGGGGGAATTAAGTTTATGGTGAGAGTTGGAGGGTCAGTTTCAAAGAGATGATCAAATCAAGTTTTTTTGATAACTTAGTAATAATGTGTGTAAATTTGCCAATTAGATACCAAATTGTTTGGATTATTATAAAAAGTTATCTTTTTCCAGTTCTTGGTATTTTCTTTTTTTGGTTCTTTTTTGTAAAGTTGGAATCTTTATGTATCAATTGGGCTAAAGTTCAGTTGGATTGTCATTGTTTATGGTGAGATATAATCATAATTTCATAAGCAAAATTTGGACGTAAATATGTGTGTAAATTTGTCAATTGGATCCCAAATTGGTTGGATTTACTTTTGAGATATTATAGCACAAGACTTTTAATCCCAAATTCGGAAATGTGTGTAAGTTTGTCTCATCGCTGAGATGATAGAACTTTTCTTCCAAACATGAAAAAAAAAATACAACTTTGTTTGATACGTAATAATACAAGACTTTTAAGCGATAATACCAACCTTATGTGCCTATAAATATTGCAAATTTTAAAGAACTGATCATCAAATTCTACTAGAAAAAAAAAACATATTATTACTTAATTTCTCTAGACCTCAAAAATGTCTACTACTACATTTTCCTCAATCAATTTTAATGACATTACAGACTTTGTGGTAAATGAAGGTAACGGAGTTAAGGGTTTATCCGATATGGGACTCAAAACCCTACCGAAACAATACATTCAACTGCCTACAGAACAAATGACTACTAGCACAATAATCGTCGATGAGTCTGTCCCAATCATCGACATGTCCAATTGGGACAATGATTCCAAAACTGGTGAGAAAATATGCGATGCGGCTGAAAAATGGGGATTTTTCCAGATTATTAATCATGGAATTCCCCTTGAAGTTCTTGACAATGTTAAGGCCGCGACTTATAGGTTTTTTAAACAATCCGCGGAGGAGAAGAATAAGCATTCGAAGGATAACTCGTGTACGAATAACGTAAGATATGGTACAAGTTTTACCCCTCAAGCTGAAAAGGCTTTCGAATGGAAAGATTTTTTGAGTCTTTTTTATGTTTCTGATGAAGAAGCTGCCGATCTTTGGCCTTCTGCTTGCAGGTAATTTAATTTGTATAATATAAAGTAACATATTGATTATAAAAAAGATGTTACTGAGAGTATAAAAATTATTTACACTATGAGATGACTTATAAACAGAGGAGAAGTTAATAATTTATACATATTAAATGAATTTCTTAAGACAAATCAATATAGAGTTTACTGGATTCGGCTGAATCCGTACGTAGTTCTAAGCAATGTCACAAGATATTGCTTCGTCGAAATTTATTAAGGCTAGATATATGTCTAAGCAAAATAAAAACGTTATGTACAAATATAAAATATGATACCTCTTGTCATTATAGTGAGTTATTTGAATTTGAATCTTGGGAAAGAAGAAATTGTAGGTAGCTAGGGAGCACTTTCCCAAACTCATGAATGAGTTGTATGCGGCGCGAATTTAAATTAATCAGACCGGCTGCTAAGTTCCGGAAACTAAATGATTTTAAGAAAAAATTTCTTCAGATTAAGGAAAAAATAAGTCATTGATTAAACACTACTAAAAAACACGAATATCGACCCTCTTTTATAAGCAGATTCAAAGTTTTGGGGATATCATCAATTAGTTGATCTTCTTTTTATATTACTTCAACAAAATTAAAAATGAAGATTTTAAAAGAACCAAATAAGAATTTATAAGCCGTTAGGTTAAACTCAGATAAAAAAGCTAGATGCCACCTCCATTTTTGAATTCTTAAAATTTAATTTAAATGTAAACGGGTTTATGATGATGAAGAAGAAGAAGAAAGAAAAGTAAAAAATAGCAAGAAAAATAGGAAAATACCATTTGTAAAGAAAATTTTGTAAAAAATAAAATTATAATCATTTTTTGGCACTACTCACGCTCTTTTAAGAGAATGCATACACTCTCTATCCAAGGTGGTAAAAAAATGAGGTAATAATATCAGTTCAGAATTGTTCATAGAGTAATAGGACCCCGCAAAATTTAAATGTCTTTCTAAAAATAAAGTCACTCCGCAAAGTTTAAGTGTCGTTTTGAAAATAAGGTCAAGAAGGTAATGATATATATATACACACTGTATTGTAATGTTGATTTTAATTGTGTTCATTTTTACAGGGATGAAGCACTAGACTTCTTGAGAAACTCTGATATTGTCATCAAGAAGCTCTTAGAGGCACTCATGAAAGGACTAAATGTAAATGAAATAGACCAAACAAAAGAATCATTATTAATGGGTTCAAAGAGAATTAACCTAAATTACTACCCAAAATGTCCTAATCCCGAGTTAACGGTCGGAGTAGGTCGTCACTCTGATGTCTCAACGTTAACGATTCTCCTTCAGGACAACATCGGAGGATTGTACGTGAAAAAACTCGATAGCGATTCTTGGGTTCACGTCCTCCCAATCGATGGGGCTATTGTGATCAACGTAGGCGATGCTCTTCAGATAATGAGTAACGGAAAATACAAGAGCATTGAGCATCGCGTTATTGCGAATGGGAATAATAATAGGATCTCGGTGCCAATATTTGTAAACCCTAACCCTAATGACTTGATTGGTCCATTGCAAGAAGTGATTGAGAAAAACGGAGAGAAGCCAATTTACAAGCAAATTCTTTATTCAGATTATGTCAAGCATTTCTTCAGCAAAGCTCATGATGGGAAAGAAACTATTGATTTTGCTAAAATCAATTAGAAAAAATGTTGTGTTGTTGGAAAGATAAGTAATATCTTTTACTATATAATAAGCTAAAGCTTTTCCTAATTCATTCTGCTTTCTTGTAATGTAATTTTTTTTAATTTTATTTGTAATAAAAGATTGATATCTACTATAACATTGTTACTATTAGAAATAAAGGGTTTTCCACGGATATTCAGTAGGAAATTTGTGCTATATAACATGATTTTTCCACCTCATTCCCACCGAACCAGCTCACAGGAAAATCACTGAAAAAACGCATGGTGGAAAACAAGTTTCTATTGAAATATTGGGAAACTTTCTATTTTTTTGGTGTGTTCACACTACTATTTAAGTTTTTTCCACCGACATTCAATGGGAATAGTAACTGGACATTTTTCAGCGGAAAAATAGTGATTTTCTAGTAGTTCGTTGAATGCACAAAGATACTAATTGTAGTGGTTTTCCCCCCAATTATATGTTTCTTATCATATGTACTTTAGGCTGTACACTTCTCGTAACTTTTAATTAAGTGACATGGTCTATTAGGGGTGGTTTTGATCAACTCATTTGGGAAAAAATTGTCTGAAATTTGGTTTGGTAGTTCCAACTGGACATTTTTGGTCTGGAAAGATAAGTATTATCTTTTACAACATAATAAGCTAATGTTTTTTCTAATTCATTCTTCCTTGTTGTAATGTTTTTTGTTTTGTTTTGTTTGTAATAAAAGTTTGATATCTACTATACCATTGTTGAATGCACAAAGATGTTAGTAAAATAAGGAATAATATTGATTAAGAATAACTTATCGATTTAGGTTACTGCCTTGAAAGCGATTATTGGGACGGGGACAATTGCGTTTCCGGAAGAATAAGTATTGACCGGTAACAACTGACTCCGGAGGTAGGAGAGCTACATTTCAGGTAAGCTCAAAAGTACTTTGCAAAATCGGAATTGAATTAGGCCTCACGTATACCTTGCGGTCAGGGGGTATGCAAATCGACCCATTTTGCCTACGAAGCTCAACTCTCATGTGCGCGAGGCCCCTCTCTTGTTCTAGCTCATTTACCAATCCAATAAAGTACATTTCAATATAAAATGGAAGAAAGGTTTTTCCACCACCAATGTGGTACAAAGTGTTTTTCACTCGAGTCAAGAAAGAGAGAAGGATTCTATGGCTTTGCATTATTTGAAATAGAATAATAAAATAGTATATAACTCCAACAAAAGATACTAATCGTAGGTTTTCTTTTTTCAATTATGTTTTTCATCATATATACACTTCTCGTAACTTTTAATTAAGTGACACGGTCTATTAGGGGTGGTTTTGACCAACTCATTTAGAAAAAAATTGTCTGAAATTTGGTTTGGTAGTTCCAACTGGACATTTTTGATCTGAAGTTTAGTTTGGCAGTACTCCCAACTTTATACATATATGTCTGAAGTTTGAACTAACACTATCGATGATAAGTTTCAGACAAGTTCGAAACTGAGAATATGTTATATTGCCAAGACTTTGTAAGTACCTTATACAACCACTCAATATCCTGATAAATATAGCACATAAATTCATGTTACTCGCACCTGTCTAAAAGTGCAAAATAGTAGGGAGGAAACTGATCATGCCATTAATAGGTTACCGTGGCCTGGCCCAAACTATTGAGTCAATGGACTTTATAGTTACAATGGCGATATTATTAGAAGAAATTCCACGGTTTGTCCTTCAAATGAGTTGGTCTTTAATTTTTTCACCTTAAAATTGAATTTATGTCTAGCGGGTATAAGTTTTTTAAAGGAAAAAGTCATGCGGGACATAACTTGTGGGATACTATGACCAACTTGCCTACATCAGCTACTGTCACGACCCAAATTACAGAGTCGTGCGGGCACCTACCTTTTCCCACGTCGATAGGCGAACACTTTTCATAATTAATCATTCAACACAATAAAGTAAATAAAGCGGAATAAATAGAAGTCTAATTCATATTATAAGTATCAAGTGCAGGATACAACAACTACCCAAGGGATCTAGTCTGAATAGTACAAGAGTTTCTAAGTATACAACTGGAATAAAAGATACACCACAACCTGAATACAACTTCTTTGTAGAATGAAAGTTAAACGGAAAATCTGGATGAACTCCACGAGACCCTTGAAGGCTAACCGAACCTCGCTGAAATTGTTGCAACAACTCTACACCCAAAAAGGGTGTAGCAAGAGTAGTATCAGTACAAACACTATGAACTGGTAGGTATCATAGGCCGGAAACAGTTAGCTAACATATATAAAAGAAAGAAACTGAAAAATAGACATGCTCGCAATCAAGCACAAGCAATATCACAGTCCAACAATAATCAGTCCAAGTATAGAGAATCCAGTTAAATCCAAGCGATACGAAAATTAAGTAGTCACTAAGCACACCCATGTAAGACTTGCAGTAGTGGGAATCACACTAGATCTCAATAGTATATAGTAATAGCCTAAGAAGAATCTCTGATCCTCGAATCCGTCAAGTGTCTAGGTAAGAGGCGAACAAGCATACTGCATCTCAAATAAATCAACAACCAAGGGAACAAGGCTGAAACACAGTATGCGATGCTCTGATATTGTCATCAAGAAGCTCTTGGAGGCACTCATGAAAGGAATAAATGTAAATGAAATAGATCAAACAAAAGAATCACTACTAATGGGTTCAAAGAGAATTAACCTAAATTACTACCCAAAATGCCCTAATCCCGAGCCAACGGTCGGAGTAGGTCATCACTCTGATGTCTCAACATTAACGATTCTCCTTCATGACAACATCGGAGGATTGTACGTGAAAAAACTCGATAGCGATGCTTGGGTTCACGTCCCCCCAATCGTTGGGGCTATTGTGATCATCGTAGGCGATGCTCTTCAGATAATGAGTAACGAAAAATACAAGAGCATTACGCATCACGTTATTGCGAATGAGAATAATAATAGGATCTCGGTGCCAATATTTATAAACCCTAACCCTAATGACTTGATTGGTCCATTGCAAGAAGTGATTGAGAAAAATGGAAATAAGCCAATTTACAAGCAAGTTCTTTATTCAGATTATGTCAAGCATTTCTTCAGGAAAGCTCATGATGGGAAAGAAATTGTTGATTTTGCTAAGATCAATTAGAAAAAATGGTGTGTTGTTGGAAAGATAAGTAATACTCCATCTTTTACTATATAATAAGCTAATTAAAGCTTTTCCTATGCCTTCTTGTAATGTATTTTTTTGTAATAAAAGTTTGATATCTATTAACCATTAATTGTTGAATGCACAAAGATACTAAGGGTGTATTCGGTTGGTTAGTGAAAAATAAGTGAATTTCTTACTTATTTTCTCATGTTCGGTTGATTAGTAGAAAATATTTTTTGGAAATTACCACTCATGCCCCACAACCTCACACCACACCCACCCTGAACTTGTAGTACTTCTTTGAAGGGGAGGGCGACTTAGTTCTTTGACGGAGCTGGCGACTTGTAATTGATAGAATATTACCAGAATATTGTGTATCTTTTATATTTGGTTAGTTAATATTCTCATTGTAATTAGTAAGATTAGTTACCTAGTTTGTATCTTTATCAATAACCATGTATTACTATATATTGTACACAATAATGAATGAAAAGGCATGAAATATATTCCTTTATGGTATCAGAAGCCAAACCCTAAACCTAAATTCCCCTTAGCCGTCATCGGCCTCCCCCTACCGCCGCCGACCTCCCAGCCCTCTCTCTCTCTCCCCCTCTCTTCCTAATTTTCAATGGCTGAACAACCTAAATTTCATCTTGCTCTTGCTGTTAACAACATCAAGAACTTCATTTCCATTACTCTTGAGATGGAAAAATTTCAGTATTTCTCCTGAGCGGGATTGTTTAAGATCCATTATCGCGTGTACAAAGTCATCGATCGCATTATCCCTCCTAAATCAAAGCCCACTGTCGCGCCCCAGGAGAAACATGATGGTTCTGATAATGAACTTTGGTCACGCTTAGATGCGGTTGGTCTACAATGGATCTACGGCACAATCTCGAATGATATATTACATACAATCATTGAAACCGGTGTTACTGCATGACAAACATGGGAGAGATTGGAAAGTATTTTTCATGATATTAAGACACAACGTGCCTTGTATTTGGAAAATCAATTTAAGAACATTCAACAGAACGATTTTCTTAATGCGTCGGCGTATTGTCAAGAACTTAAGATGATTGCCGATCAACTTTCCAACGTCGGTGCACCGGTCACAAATCAACAATTAGTGATGCAACTCATTGCGGGTTCAAATGAAAATTATGACAGTGTTTCTACCATCCTCCAATGTAGCACAATGTTGCCTCCATTCTATGAGGCTCGTTCGAGACTTATCCTTGAAGAAACCCGAAAAACTAAGCGGGCAGTGGATAACGCGAGCACTGCTGACGCAGCCCTCCTTACCATCATGGCCCACCTGCCGATATAAGGGGGTCGGTTTTTGGCCCATATCACCAGCAAGCCAATGATCCAAAATGAGGACCACATCCCCAGAATAACAACAAAGGAAAAAATTCCGGCAAAAGCCACGGTGGTCGAGGCAAAAGCAGCAGCAGTAGCGGTAGAGGGCAGCCTCTGCCAGTCGGCAGCCACCCACAACGGCAGCAGCAGTGGCAGCAGCTTTCGTTGTGGGCTCCGTACCAACCGTGGGCAGCGTGACTCCAGTACGCGTGGGATGCTCTACCTTTCCCCTACCCGAAGGCCTCCTGGGCCCAATCTCTTGCCCAACAGCCCTAGCCCAGAATTCTCGATGTACGTCCATAGTAGGCATACAGTGCACAAGTCTCTCCTCTTTCAACCTACGCACCGACGGATATTGAGGCGGCAATGAACACGATGTCTCTCAACATTCCAGACTACGGTTAGTACATGGATACTGGCGCCACATCTCATATGACGACATTTCAATGTACTCTCTCATCTTATTTCAATATGAGCAATTTAAATCGTAATATTATTGTTGGTAATGGACAAGGCATTCCCATTCGAGGTTATGGACAATCATCCATCTCCCCTCCATACCCCCCCCCCCCCCAATTATCTTTAATAAATGTCCTTCATGCCCCGAAACTTATCAAAAATCTAATCTATGTGTGTTATTTCACAAACGACAATAATGTTTCCCTTGAATTGATCCTTTTGGCTTTTCCGTGAAGGACCTTCTGACAGGGATGCGAATAATGAGATGTGATAGCACTAGGGACCTTTATCCTATCAACACCACTCTCGGCTATCCAGCCTCCTCTCCATCAACCTTCACAGCTATTTCATCTGTTTTATGGCATAAGAGATTAGGACATTCGGGAGACTCTGTTTTACGCTCTCTTAGCAAAAATAAATTTATTGATTGCAAACATGTCTCTTGCCCTTGTCGCGCCCTATTTTGACCTCGCTCGGGTCAAAGCGGAGCACAGACGTATGGGGTGATTCCTGGGTAAACAGGGTTGAGGAGTCGCCACCTAATTATTTTTTACGGTGAATTAAGACACCTAAATATTTAAACTAAGTGCTGTAATGTAAACTCCAATTTTAAGGTCTGCGAAACTAGTGAGATTCTAGGTAAGGGTTCTTTATTATCCTAAAGGGAAGGGGTTAGGCATCCTTTAAGATCCGCTAACTTGCGGTTATCCGGTAAAACTCAGGTTAATTATTACTAGGAAAAATGCGTGTTTGAAGCATGAAGTTTAAAAGATGTTTGTTAATAATTAATAAAAAGGGATGCATTTTAAAAGATAGATGAATGTAGAGATTTTTCAAATATGCATTTATATGATATCTAAAGAGAAATACATGTAGAGTTGGAAAAAATATGTATTTGACAATTGATAGTAAAACAATTTATTTATAATGCCAAAGAAGTAAAATTTTGAGAATCAATGGATTGTAAACTGGCAAAAGATAAAGTTATTCAAGATGATTAATAAAGCAAATAAAAGATGCGAAAAGTTGTCTTCAGAATCATGAATTCACGTGATGAACATAAAATAAATAAAATAGAGAAGGATTTCTAAGTTAGCGAGCCCACAAATAAATAAGCTAGCGACGGGTTTCAAATCTTTAACTAACCTATGAATAAATCCTAAGTTTGCCTATTCTAAGCATTTTAATAATTACATAAGTGCGATAAATAATATTACAATACAAAGCGAGATAAAAGCTGAATTTAAAGAAAGAAATAAAATGAATAAACTCTGAGGAAAAAGTGCCTTTATTTACTTTAGTCCTACAATTTGTCAAGAACAAACGGTTAGAAACAATTAAATACAAATAACTTCATATCCGTATTCAAAACAGTGAATGTTTTGATCACGGAGGGCTCAGACTTAAATTTTGAAAAGAACATTCCAATCACGTCGTGGCTGCAAACATATGACTAATGTGGTTTATTTTTTATTGTCTCGCCTACTAAACGTGTTGGTCTCTCGGGTGAAATAGAAAAGATCACTATAATCACGTCGTGGCTGCAAATATATATAACTTGTTGGTTATTTTAGTCACCTCGCCTACTAAACATGTTGATCTCGGATAAAAGGTTTAAGTCTCCATCCTTGCCCAGAAGTTATATTTCCGTCTTTGCAACTGTGTAGGCCTCAAAATCGACGGATATTTTTCATCGGTGATGTAGTATCGTGTTCAAATCGGTAAAAATAAAATCGAACAGCTTGAGCAGCGGCGATAGCGATAGCGATAGCGAAAAAGCAGTTTCGAAAAAGACGCGGTGTTTAATTTAAAGCGATAAAGCGAGAAATCGGATATTTTAATCTTTGAAACGGTGGGTGAAAGCGAAAGCAATATCGAAAGGTGCGGTGTTTATTTTAAAGCGATAAGCGTAAAAGCAGTAAAAACAATAATCAAGCCGGCGACAAAGCGAAGCGAAAAAGCGATTGCGAACAGACGCGGTATTTGTTGAGCGGTAAAAGCGATAAAGCGATAAAGCGAAAGATATCCGTCGCCGCGGATGTTTAAAGCGATGGCGAAAGCGAAGCGAAAGTGCGGCCTTGAATTCAATTTCATCGGCCTAAATGCGGTATTTAGAAACAATAAAATAATACGAGCTTAAATCGATAAACTATCAAAACAAAGAAAGCGAAGCAGGGGCAAAGCGAAGCAGAGAATTAATCTTTGAAGCGAAATCGAAAAAGTGCGGCCTCGATTTCAATTTCATCGGCCTAGATGCGATATTAATAAAACAATAAAGCGATTGCCAAAGAAACGAGCGATGAGCAATTAAATTATCAGAACCAAATTACGAAATGTTGGGCAGGAACAGGATTAAGAGATATTTATGGAAAAATCCGACCGGATCATGAGCAATGACGAATGAAAATCGAAATTGATTTTTAGATAACTAGCAAGCAATTATGAAAAATGCCATAACTGGAAATCGCCAAAAATCGGGTCGACCGATCCGGTCGATGACGACCGAATCGGATGCCAACCCGAATCGGACTTTTTCAATTTTGGATAACCAATAATAACCACGCAACAATGCAAGAGATTTGAAAATTCAAACCGGTCGACTGACCGGTCAAGAATCCGACCCGAATAGGAGATTCAACCCGTCATCAAATAATTCTATCAATTCGGATAACCAACATACAAAAATATGAAATGCAAGAATTGCGAAAATATCCAAACGGATCGACGGGCGGTCGGTGACCGACGAATCGGTGATCCGAATCCGAAATCAAATGATCCAAACCCAAATCGATTTTAACACCAAATTCGGATAACCAATAACAAGAATATGAAATGCAAAATTACGAAAATGCTACCCAGGTCGACGACCGGATCGATGTTTGACCGGATCAGTGTTTCAACCCGGAATCAAATAAATTCAACAATTTCAGATAACCAATGATAACAACAGCAACAATGCAAGAAATTTGGAAATTCAAATCGGGTCGACCCGACCCGGGTCAGTAACCCGACCCGAAATCAGTGATCCAAATCAAATCTTAACACCAAATTCAGATAACCAACATACATAAATATGAAATGCAAGAATTCTGAGAATGTTACCCGAACCGGGTCGACCCGGGTCGGGTCGACCCGACCCGAAATCAGTGAAAAAAATCAGAGAATCAAAGGGGATGACAAACCTTTTCGGACTTGATTCTTGAACAACAAAGAAGCCAAAATGCTTTAAACTCAAGAACACAATAAAGTATTTTATGTATATTCCGAAAATCCTTCCAAAATCTCTTTTTTTCTTCTCCGAAAATCTTCCTCCCAAAATGAAGAACAATCATGGGGTATTTATAGGTGGATTCCCCCCCAAGAATCGAGTTTGAATTTTGAATTAAAGGCAAAAAATCTGAATTTGAAAGCGGATTTTAGGGGTATGGGTTGGACGAAGTGACGGGAGGGGTGTGGGGGTGTCAGGGTTGGTGGCAGGGAGTGGGTGGTGGCAGGGGGCGAGGTGACCGGTCGGGCATGGCGTCGGCTTGGGTTTTTGATTTGGGGGGTTTTCAGATTTTTTTTTTTGTTTTTAGGTTAAAGGGGTTTAAATGGGGGGGAAGATGGTGATGGTAGGCGGGTCGGGTGAGTCGGGTTAGGCGACGGGTTGGGCACAGGGGAATTAAATTGTTGGGCTTGGAGTTTTGGGTTGTGGGAATTGGGTTTTGGGTTTAATTGTTTTGGGTGATGGGGAATGGTTGTTGGGCTTCGGTTTTGGGCTGGGTATAAAGGAATTTAATTGGGGAGTTTGGGTTGGGTAGGGATTGTTTTGGGTTAGGAAATAAAAAATGTTATGGGTTAAAAAATATAGAAGAGGGGTTTAATATTAAAATATATTATATATATATATATATATTTTGTAAAAGATGTGAATTATTTAAAATAACATAACGACGTGATAATAATAAAATATAATATTTGCGAAATGCTTAATGCTTAATAAAAAGGGAAATGCAATGCAATTTTGCGAGAATAAAATAATATAGAATTTCGGATAACTTATGATTTTTATAAAAATGCAAATGATATAAAATATGCGAATAATAATAATAATATGAAGATACACACATATATGCCTATATTTAAAAATTATTTTAAAAGTGTCAAAAATATTAAAAATTACGAATAAAATCATAAAAGATGGGACAAAATTGGGTGTCAACAGCCCTCCTTTTGTGAATCTTGTATTTTTGGGAAACATGTCAAGTTGTTATTTTATTCTTCATCCTCCTGTACTTTAATGCCATTTAATATCAGATATAGTGATTTATGGACTTCTCATATTTTAAGCACGGTCGGGCATCAATATTATATGTTATTTTTGGATGATTATTCCAACTTCCTGTGGAATTTTCCTATTGGCAATGAGTCCTAAGTTTATTCTATTTTTTCATCCTTTAGTGCTTTAATTAAGACACAATTTGAAAAGAATATAAAATATTTTTAATGTGACAATGGGAGAGAATTTGACAATAAATAATTCAACTTTTTGCGCCAAACATGGTCTTGTCTTTCGATTTTCTTGTCCTCATACCTCTCCACAAAATGTCAAAGCCAAACGAAAAATAATAACCATAAATAACTTAGTTCGTGCCCTCCTTTCCCACGCCTCTATACCCCTATTTTTGGCATCACACTCTATCAATGGCAACCTATCTCTTGAACAGTTTCCCAAATAAGTCTCTAAAGCACAAATCTCCCACTCAAGTTCTCTATCTTTGGGATCCTTCCTATAAGCATTTACGAACTTTCGGATATCTATTCTACCCCCTTCATCCCTCCACCAACATCAATAAGCTGCAACCTCGGTTCACCCCATGCGTCTTTCTTGGTTACCCCATGCGTCTTTCTTGGTTACCCAGATAATGGAAACTCATGATATGCACGGTATTTCCAAACCCAACCGGCAATTTAATTTGTCGACTTCGGTTGCCCCTTCACCTCTTCCTCGCAACCCAAAAATGACTTGTCCGATCCAAATTGGAAAACTACCATGATTGATGAAGATAATGCTCTTATTGAAAATAAGACGTAGGATTTAGTTCCCCGTCCTCCTGATGCTAATGTTATTCATTCTATATGTATTTTTCGACATAAGAAGAAATCTGATAGTTCTTTTGAGAGGCATAAAGTCCATCTTGTAGGTGATGGCAGGTCTCAACATGTGGGAATGGATTTTGATGAAACTTTTAGCCCGGTGGTGAAATCGGCAACTATTCGGACCGTTCTCAGTATTGCTTTGTCCAAATCATGGCTTATTCATCAACTTGGTGTCAAAAATGCCTTCTTGCATGGGGACCTTCATGAAACCGTTTATATGCATCAACCTATGGAATTTAGGAATTCAGTTCATCCAGATTATGTGTGTCATTTGAAGATATTGCTCTATGGACTTAAACATGTTCCTCGTGCATGGTATCAACAGTTTGCTGACTTTGTATCCTCTATCAGTTTTTCACATAATAAATTTGATCTTTCACTTTTCATCTATAGCAAGGGTAATGACATGGCATACATTATGTTATATGTTGATGATATTATCGTAACTACATCTTCTGATGAACTTCATCGATTTATTATGTCACTCATTGCTTCTGAGTTTGCTATGAAGGATTTGGGCCCCCTAAGCTATTTTGTGGGCATTGCTGATACGAGACATGCATGTGGCTTATTTCTTTGTCAAAGGAAGTATGCCGAAGATATTCTTGAACGAGCAGGCATGACATCTTGTAAACCGGCCCCCACACTGGTGGACACTAATTCAAAACTCAGTGCCTCTTCGGGTTCTCTGTATGCAGACCCGACTCACTATCACAGTTTAGCATGAGCATTGCAGTATCTCACTTTTACGAGACCAGATATATCTTATATGTTGTGCAACAAATATGCTTACATAAGCACAACCCGAAGAATGAACATATGCATGCGCTCAAACGAATTTTGCGATATGTCCAAGGTACTCTCCACTTCGACTTACACCTCTACAAGTCCTCAATCTCTGGTCTCATCTCTTACACTAATTCTAATTGTGGTGGATGTCCAGACACTCGACGATCCACTTCGGGTTACTGTGTCTTCCTCGGAGATAAATTGCTTTCTTGATCTTCTAAAAGACAACCTACTTTATCTCGATCCAGTGTCGAAGCCAAGTACAAAGGAGTAGCGAATGTTGTTACTGAGTCTTGTTGGATACGCAACCTTCTGTTGGAACTTCACTGCCCAATCCGCAAGGCTACATTGGTTTACTGTGATAATGTAAGTGCGATATATCTTTTCGGTAATTCCGTTCAACATTAGCACACTAAACACATTGAAATGGATATTCACTTTGTATGTGAAAAAGTTGTTCGTGGACAAGTTCGTGTCCTTCATATTCCTTCCCGGTATCAAATTGCTGACATATTTACTAAAGGACTTCCGCGCATACTATTTGATGATTTTCGAGCCAGTCTCAGTGTACGAGAACCTCTCGCTTCAACTGCGGGGGTGTGATAGAATATTATTGTATCATTGTATATCTTTTATATTTGGTTAGTTAATATTCTCATTGTAATTAGTAAGATTAGTTACTTAGTTTGTAGCTTTGTCAATAATTATGTATTACTATATATTGTACATAATAATGAATGAAAAGGCAGGGAACATATTCCTTTAGTAATACTTCACTAAAAATAGGTGATTTGTAGTACTCTTTTGAAGGAACGAGTGACTTGTAATACTTTGCTACAACAGGTGACTTGTAGTAGTGTTTTGAAGGAGAAGGCGACTTGTAATAGTATTGTTCGAGGGATAAGGGATAATTAATCCCATGATTAAATTGGAGATGAGTTTATTTCATATTTGGTTGGGATAAAATCGTGGTATAACTAATTCTGGGATTAATTATCCTAGGATTGTATGTATTTTTATCCTTGTGAGAGTGTGGTATAACTAATCCCAGGATAACTAATTCCGAAATAATTAATCCTATGATAACTTGTTCCCAAACAGACTACTTGTAATAAGGTGAATGAGAAGTATAGCCATAAGGGTAATCAGAAACAACAGTACTGACTACAAAGCATATTGCCAATGCAGCAACAAATAGGGGTCATTTCCCCAAATTTCCAAAGCTTTTCATTTTGATTTTGCAACCAACTAAACTTGGAGAAGAGCTTTATAGAACTAAAAGCTTGTGTTGCGTAGTTGAGTAGGAAACTCTGTTTTTTATAGTAGCAAAGTAACATCATTCTTGAAATTAATGTAATGATTTCATGGTTAGCCACTAAGATGATAGCAAAGTCCAAATAAAGACTAGGTTAGTAGTACTAATTAGTGGCTAACATCTTTTGCTGGTGACTGAAAAAATTACTCCCTCCGTCCATTTTTACTTGTCACATTTTGACTTGTCACGCCTATTAAGAAGTCAAAGTAGAATGATAATTTATTATATCACCCCTAATTATTGCTAAGTAACGTAATGATTGAAATAAATAAAACATACTTTAAAAATTATACAACCACTAAAATTTCCTTGAACTTGTCAACTCAATAATAAATTATTAGGGTAAAATAGGTATGAGGTGATAAATTATCTCTTGATTTTCTAAAGTGGACAAGTAAAATTGAACAATTATTTTTAGTATAGTTGACAAGTAAAACGGGACGAAGTGAGTATTTGCAAGTGGGTTAATTTAGAACATATAAGTTGACTTGTACATATAATTATGGTATATTGAGCATGAATTCAAAAACAACGCGCAAGGCACGGGACTTGTCCCATTATTTTTGTGCAATCGATTTTAATTATAGCTTTTAAATAAATAAAAAATCTCTAACTAATCATTATATCTTCAAAAACAATCTTTATTGATCATAAATTAGAAGTTGAGAACATTGTAATTAAAAAATAGGGGTCCTTATATGCTAAGAACACTACGATGGATTGTGAATTTTGATGGAACTTTGAATTAAAAAAATCTTGATGTTCTAAATTTTCAAGATCTTCATTATACAATTTCCATAGCTGTTTCTTCTAACTCTATTTCTATTGATAACAATATTGTCCTCATTTCGTGGGGTATGAAAACTAAAAGTGTTAGCGAATAACAACTTAGCAATAATCATATATATCTAAAGATTACTCTTTTATTGAAGAATCATAATATTGTGATTTATTTGTTAATTTATTAACTTGGAGGAAACAAACAGTGCTGGAGTTGTATTATGTGTTATCTAAGTGTAATTATTACTATAAGGCTAAATATCATTTTTTTATTATTTATCTAAAGCTTGGTTGCATCTCAAACTAGAAATTGGACAATGAAAAAAGTCATCTTCAAACGATAGATAATTTCTTTTCATATGTCTATGCTTTGGTGGTTAGAATTATTTGGTATAGTAGATACATGGTGGAATAGTTACGATATACGCTAGTTGTTCCGGACACCACACATTATAAATACAAAATAAAATAGAGAAAATTCAAACAATAATATTATTAAGAAAATCTATATGTACACTCTTTGTAAATTTAATATGTAGAATAATTTAAAGATTCATGAGCTTGCACATATGTCTCGGAACTTAAGCCTCGCCTTGTGCATAATGCACTGCATCGAACTGTGTGCCATCGTAATGCCTTCCATTTATGTTACATCTTTGGCAACCGAATTAATATTTTTTTAGGTTACAAACTATTATAGGGAAGAAATTCTCTAGAGACAATATCACCTTATATCAATTAACAATTCGGAATAGAAGGCAGTGCATGCTTGCATATACAGCCTACTTTGGAACATGTTCTAACAATGTCGCAGAAGCCAAGACAATTCTTATTGGGCTTCAATGGTGTGTAAACAATAGCTTTCATAATGTGATAGTGGAATCATATTCTCTCTTGCTCATTGGTATGATCAATGGGAAGTTCAAAACAAAAACTTTACTTTTGCAGTATTTATTTTCTTTTAGATTTCATACAAGTTGCAGATTGTAAAAGAGGAGTCCTCTTACAAAAACATTTTTTGTGATCTAGAATTTGCTAAAAAGAAAATCTGGAATAGATGATATGGAGGTATACTTGACTTGAAAGAATTCAGTCCATTAAAACCACTCAATATTACACAAAGAAGAGAAGATAGGTTACAAACTATTAATCTTGATACAATGAGAAAAACTAATGAAGAACTCGAGGATCTTACTTAATGCTCAAGTAACACATAATGCAAATCATTAAAACAAAACAATATCGAACACACAATAAGCAAAGCCAATCACTTCGGCAAGCATACATTAAATTTTGGAAGAGGACCAGGAATCAAAATAGAATTTAAAAGTCATGGAAATGATAGAATTATTCAATGTTAGTAGTACGTTGGTGGGGGAGATGTTGGCGGTGGTGGAGGTGAGGCATAGGTTGGAGCTTGCTTGTAATAGTTTGGTGGTGGTGGAGGTGGTGAGTTATAGGTTGTAGGTGATTGCTCATAGTACTTTGGTGGAGGTGGAGGGGATTTGTAGGAAGGAGTAGATTCTTTGTAGTAGGGTGGAGGTGGAGGGATTTGTAGGAAGGCGTAGATTCTTTGTAGTATGGTGGAGGTGGAGGTGATTTGTAGGAAGGAGTAGATTCTTTGTAGTATGGTGGAGGTGGAGGGATTTGTAAGAAGGTGTGGATTCTTTGTAGTATGGTGGAGGTGGAGGGATTTGTAGGAAGGAGTAGATTCTTTGTAGTATGGTGGAGGCAGAGGGAATTTATAGGAAGGCGTTGATTCTTTGTAGTATGGTGGAGGTGGTGGAGACTTGTAATAAGATGGTGACTGGTCGTAGTATTTTGGCGGTGGTGGTGGTGACTTATAGTACGAAGGTGATTTCTCATAATAAGTTGGTGGTGGTGGAGACTTGTAATAAACGGGTGATTTGTAATATTTTGGTGGTGGCAGTGATTTATAGTATTTAGAAGGAGCAGGCGATTTGTAATATTTTGATGGGGATGGTGACTTGTAGTGATAATGTGTTGATGGAGCAGGCGATTTGTAGTACTTTGCAGGTGATGGTGACTTGTAGTAGAGCTTTGAAGGAGTAGGCGACTTGTAGTACTTCTTTGAAGGGGCAGGTGCCTTGTAGTACTTCTTTGAAGGGGCAGGGGCCTTGTAATACTTCTTTGAAGGGGTGGGCACCTTGTAGTACTTCTTTGAAGGAGCGGGCGACTTGTAGTACTTTGAAGGAGCGGGCGACTTGTAGTACTTCTTTGAAGGTGTGGGGGCCTTGTAGTACTTCTTTGAAGGGGTGGGCGCCTTGTAGTACTTCTTCGAAGGTGCAGGGGCCTTGTAGTACTTCTTTGAAGGACTTGGCGACTTGTAGTAGTTCTTTGAAGGGGCAGGCGACTTGTAGTAATTCTTTGAAGGAGCCGGTGATTTGTAATACTTCACTGCTACAGGTGATCTGTAGTAGTGTTTGAAAGGAGCAGGCGACTTGTAATAGTCGTGCTTCGAAGGAGTAGGCACTTGATATTTGGGTGAAGATGGTGATTTGTAATATTTCTTAGAGTTGTAAGAAGGTGAATGAGAAGTATAGTCATAAGAGTAATCAGCAACAACAGTGCTGGCTACAAAGCAAATTGTCAAAGCAACTGCAAGTAGAGGCCATTGCCCCAAATTCCCAAAGCTTCTCATTTTTCAACTTGGAGAAGAGAAGGATAGAACTAAGACTTGTGTTGCATAGTTTAGTAAGGAACTCTGGTTTTTATACTACAATGTGATATCTTTCTCAACATTTATGTATTTGCTTCATGGTTAACCACTAAGTTGATAGCAAATTCCAAAGAAAAACTAGGTCAAAACTAAGACTTGTCTTGCATAATTTAGTAAGGAACTTTGGTTATTATTTAGCAATGTGGCATCTCAATGTAATGCCTTCATGGTTATTCACTAAGACAATAGCAAATTGCAAAATACAAATAAGGTTAGTACTTAGTGCCATACCCCTAAGTTATGGCATCCTACTACCAAAGAAAAAGGTTGACTTTTTCTTAAAATATAACCAGAAAAAAAAAAGGTGGGAGATTCTCTATCTACACCATAACATTAAATATTGAACATGGAGTTCAACAAAAACAGTGAATACACACCACACAATGTGTGGATTTGGTTGCAGGTTCCACCTACCAGAAGTTCTCCATGTCTATCGAGGGGAAAATGTTGTGGTGGATTCCCTTGGCAAGATTTGGGAGGAACTGTAATGCAACTACAACTAATGGGCACAGCGTCATGGTTTTTATATCCCCCCCCCCCCCTTCTCCCCTCGCACCCTCTTATAGAGGGTACATTGTGACTTAAGTTGGAGCTGAAACATTGCATTCATTTCATCTTTGGAATGACTTGGACTAGCTCTACTTGCTTTGAATAAATGATCGGAAGAAAAATTCACGTGATGCAAGATTAATTGAATCTTAGGGTAAAACCTGTCCAGTTCCATTCCGATTCTATTGATTCAGCCAGAAGGACTTGTAATGAAGTAGAGTTGAGGAAAGAACAATTCAAAAAAACAAATAAAGCCACTGATCTCAATGTAAAATTTGTTAAATTATCTATTAGAAGTCTAATTTATTTATATGAATTATATACAGGTTGTAAGTTTAAATATCGTCTACAACAGCTCTTCTACGGAGAACCTTCAAACTAAGCAGTGGCTGACCTGAACTTGTTTTAAAAAGTTCTACATCAAGTTCTTTCACCTTGCAAATCTCAGCGTCCACTCTGTAGCAATTTCATCATGTTTGGCTTTATCTCCCAAGTATAAGTGTGCAATACCAGGAACAGCCGGCTTATCTGCAAGAATCAGAACCATAAAATACAGAAGAAAGGTAGTTTTGTTACATTCTCTACTCCATTTCGTTCTTCAACTATTCATTTTATTGTTTTTTAATAACCGTGGTGTCCAGGCCAGCTTGCACGCACCTCAACTAATTCCACGGGATACCTGCCACCTCCCACCAGGTAACTATATCCACCAAGGCTAGGACAGATGGGAAGAAATCATTTAGTGTTTGTCTGTGCTGGGATTTGACCAATTTTTTTCTTTTTTGGGGGAGCGGAGGGGGGGAGGGGCATCCAACATGAATCTATAAACACTTTCACCAAGCAATATATGAAGACTCTTTTATGTTTTCCTTTCTTTATAAAATTTATATTTTTTTCTGTTTCATTTCTGTTGAGAGGGACATCGGACGGCGGATAGAAGATGTACTTACGGGTTTCAGGATTGGTGAACATTGATCTCAGAGCAAATAGCACCTTCGAGATTGTTAATGCTGGACTCCAGTTTTCTGTTAGGATGTCCAAGCTAACATTACCGGCAGGATCAACATTACAATGATATATGCGAGTTTTGAATACAACCTGCAAAAGCCTGAGGTCAGAATGAAAACAAAAGGGGAAAAAAGAGTTAATTTCCAGGGAACATTTCCACCACCAAATTCAGACAACAAACCAGAACTATTGTTAAGTCTGTGAATATGATTCTTGTTTCTCAGCTGAATTTGGTGGTGGAATCTTTTCTTACTGTAATACAATAGACTGTTATTCGGAAGGATGGTACTGTATAAAGTTGAAAGTAACTATAGAAATACCAGATCTTACAGAACTCTTACCACTTTACTCACATTTACTGTACACTCAAAAAAGTTCAGGAAGGAGCAAATTTATCTTTCTTCTTTTATCAAGTAAGGTTTAGAGAACTAGGAGGTTTGGGAATGAATTGCTTGATTTTTCTCATTAATAATGGGAAAAGAACTTCCCGTAAATGTATACATGAGCTTCTATCTCCACCATGATGGTACTCTGTGGGTAAAAGAACACGAAAACCCAAAATGTTTGAATTACATTTTAAGACATCGCAACTTCAGAATTCTAAGAAACAATGTTTAGGATTCATGAGGGAATCCAGAAGGCACTACATTTTTAAGAGATTAATGTCCAGTTAACATGCGAAGAAATAAATAGAAATTCATCAAGAGTAACAAGTTCCCACAGTGACCATACATTTACACATGACCCAGAAATAAAAACATAAGTGACAGTTTCATAAGTAAGGGAAGCACTTAACTAGTTCATTGCAAATACCATTTCTTATCTTAGTTTTATTCAGCAGAAAGAACTCTGCAAACATTTCATCAGAAGAGGGTAAACAAGGATCTTTGCGCAGATCTTTTAAGTTCATCCTAGTTTTAAAGTTTATATTAGAAGAAAGAATTTTTTTTCATGGTATAACTCTTGGAGAATATTGGAAGTTAGTTTTTCAGATAAAATACAAAACTAGATGCCTGGATTGGAAAAAATACAACATTAGATGCATAGTACATTCACTGTATGATAACATACCTTTGGAGGTTTAAATGGATAATCAGAAGGAAAGGTTATATCAAGGAAAAATATTCCACCCTTGTAAGGCGTTCCTGCAAGAAACAGGAAGATAGACTTCAGTTAGAGAAGCACCAGGGATTTTTCAGTAAATTGAAGCAATAAACTTATCCATCTGATTATCTGAAAATCAAACGGAAGATTACAATCAAATCTCAAATACCAAAATATTTAAACCAATTAAAAACTAAGCACTCAAACAGGTTATCTAGAGCATGGTATTTGGTACTGTCATATAAATCAGTTCAGATCCACACCAACATGAAGGATACAATAATCACTTTCATCAAAGATTAGCATAAATTTTTTCAATTATTTAAAGATTCAAGATACACTGACAGTAAGGTTTCGTCCGCATAAGAAAACCATGATATGGTGCAAAATCGACCTACATGTTTACATATCGGGCCAGATCCTACATATAAGTAAATTTAAGACCTTTTCACCTTCCTGCCATGAAGGATACAGGATCTAAACCTCGGCGAACCGACTAACAAAAAGTATTTCCACATGCTTAGCCCCCAAAAAGATCAGGCCACACAGATTGGAGTTTTCCCTTCTTTTCTTTTTGGGAATAAATCACGAGGGGAAGTGTCGAGACACAATTAAGTATATAAAACGTTCTTTATCTTTGAGATGAAGGAGTCACACTCTCCGACGCCGAAATTGGTCAATTTTACCTCTTATGTCAATTCAAGAAACCTCAAGTGGACTGAGGATGTATACTAGGTGTTTGGACAATATTTGAGTTGAAGTAGAAAAAAACTGTGGAAGTTCAATTTGCATTTGAGCACGAACTTCACTCGGAAAAAAAACAATACTTTATGATCAGAAACTAACATTTCACTAAAATTCACTTTCAACCACTGTTTCAATATTTCTCTTCAAGTTAAACTATTGTAAGTTCAGTATTTGCAAGTTTGTAGATACTGGTATATTCCCTCTGTCCTAATTAATGTAGCACACTTATCCTTCCACAAAAAGAATGTCACTTATCTATATTTATAAGCAATTTAATTTCAAAAATTCTCATCTTACCTCCATACAAATATCTTAGATTCATTTTAGACCCACAAACTTTCAAAAGTTCCTTCTTTTCCACTCACAAACTTTCAACTTTTTTCAAGTTAAATTCATATCCAGACAACTTCAATTTCCAAATACCCTTTTTCGACTTAACTTCAAATACTACTTTTTTCAAATATCACAGTTTTTATGTCCAAATGCCTATTAAGGATGCAACTTTATGCTTCAAACTCAAAATTTTGTAGTACTCATCCACACAAAAAACAGAAGGAAAAAAGAAGTTCAACACTTTGTAATACTAATCCACAAGAAACAGGAAAAAGGACAGAGAAAAAATGATCTGTGTTCCGAAACTAGCATTACACTTAAATTACACCTTCTACAACTCTTTCTATAATTCTCTTCAAGTTCAACTACTGAACAGTTGCAAGTTTGCAGATTTATGCCCAAAGGGGACTAAGAATCCAACTTTATGCTTCAAACTCAACAATTTCTTAGTACTCATCTATACACAAAAAAAAATGATCAACTGCATAATACATTTCTTTTATAGTTGTGATATCCAGGTCAGCTTGCGCGCACCTCGAATAAGTACAGAGGCATATGTAGCCTTGTTAGATGGGGTTCAATTGAACCCCTAACTTTCGACGCGGAGCATAAATTTATGTGTAAAAAATTACAAAAATTGTAATAAATAGCATAAATGAACCCATAACTTTAAAAATATAATGGGTTCAATGCTAAGAATCTTAAGATTGAACCCATAAGGTTTAAATCCTGGATCCGCCTCTGAATAAGTAATTACATGGGTACCTGCTACGTCCCACCAACACATGTATCGGGTAATGCATGTACCGAGTTATGACCGAATAATTCAAGGAAAGGTGGACTGCGAGGAGGGTTTTTTAAGTAGATGACTCGTCGGGCACTTCTTTGGGAAAAAGAACTTGAATAAGTTTGTTTTTGTGAAGGAGTAATTCCATTCACTAATTACACAGGTTACATGCTATCAGGGGCGGACCTACATGGTGGGGTGGGAGGCACGTGCCCCCGTTAACATCTGAAAAAACTTTGTATATACCTTGAAGAACTATCATATATTTTAAGAGAACTCATGTTTGAAGTGGGTCAGTTGGTTAGCGTGCCCCGTTAGCTCTCTAAGCGTAAGCGCGCAACCCTACTTCGAGTCCGGACTACAACATTTTGTTTTTTGAAACTGGTAATTGTTCCGGACTACAATATTTTTCTTAAGCTGACAGTTAAAAAAGGAACAAAACGTGTTGCTGCCAGGTTTCGAACAAGGAACATAACGTGTATAACTTGAGACCAAACCACCAGGCTAGCGAGCAAGCTCTAAACAACTATGTCATTTCATTTATATTTATTGTATATCAGTTCTATGGATGTTTAACAAAATTTTCAAATGATGTGGTGTTACATGACATTGTGATTAGAGACAGACCCAGGATTTGAAGTCGATGCTTCGACTAACGTGCATCTTCCTTTGATGGTGCCCCGTCGTCTTAAAATCCTGGGTCCGCTTCTCTGCCTGCTACCTCCCACCCGTACATGTACCAAGAAACTCTATCCAAAGAAATCACTTATTTTGCCTCCGTTGGAGCTTGAACATGATATCTCAACTCACTTTATTGACCACTATCAACACAGTAATACTTATCCACAAAAAAAAGAAAGAAAATAAACAGAAAGATTAAATCTTTGTAGGTGAACATAAGTTCATTAGTTGCAAGTTTGCAGATACTGGTGTAGTATCTATGCTCAAAGGGGGACTAAGAATCCAACTTTGTGCTTCAAACTCAACAACTAGTAGTACTCTTCCACACAGAAAACAGAAGCAAAAAAGAATGAAACAGGCCCTCCAACTTGGATGTTGGTATCTCAACTTGTATAAAGTTGAACACCTAAGCACAAATATTGAGGTAGCACTCACGTGGCACATAAATTTTGAAAAAAATCAAAGATATAGTGATTGTGCCGTAAGACCTTGTTCCTTTCTACTTGACACTCTTTATTTTCCTCAGTTTTTACCCCCACGGAGCGGTAGCTTCCTTACTTAGCGATCTTAGAGCTCGCTTACACTAAGTATACCATCAGTGGGAACTTTGCTTTCGGGTTGGGGAGTATCTCTGTCCTTTTTACTATCCGGGCCAAGGATCAATATATTCTATTTTTGGTGTTAGATAGAAATGTCTACCTATTAAATCAATATCGGGATCTAACGATCAAACTATATCCCCTCTAGAAGGAATCTCAGGGTGAAAATCAAGATGTTTGACCTGCCAGGCGTAGCGTTGGTCACTTCTCATTCCGTAAGTTGGAGTGTTCAACTGACAAAGTAATAGATATAAATTGAGGTGCACACCCGCCTACTTTGTAATACGTATCCACAAGAAAAAGGAGGGGGAAGAGAGATATATATATTACCAGGTGGGCCTAAGAGGGTAGCAACCCAATGGTAAAGATTATCACCCTTAGGTCCAGCTGCACAATCTGATGGTGCTTCTATACTTAATTCTGTCATTTCTTTCTGTATTCTTTTCCCTGATGATGATACCGATGTTGTCGACGGCCATGTTCTTCCTCCTCCGCCGTACATTTCTTTACTGCTAGAAGATTATTTCTGAGCTTATTCAAGTGGAAGGCTTTTGCTGCTTCTGATTCTTTTTTTTGCTTCAATCCATCTCTTCTGCGACGTTATTTTCTCCTTTTTCTCCCCCCTTTCTTTTTTGGTATCGGAGCTAGATTATATTTGGATGCACTCGGGCTAGGGCACTAACAAGGATTTTCATTCTAGACATGGTTAAGGAAAAGCAGTCCATTCATTGGAACATGTCCTTTTTGGTGGTCTCTTCTTTTCTTTTGTGAAGAATAAAATTAATTAGTTAGCGACACCTTTAAAAAATTATTATATGTTATTACTTAATTAAAAATTTATAGAAAGATTATGCATGAATGTACAAGAAGGAGAAGAAATAAATATTTTTATCTCATTCTTTTCTTTTAGTTTTCACCCGATGTTCAATACCAACATTAGAGTTTGATTATATTCAGATTCGCGTCGGGTAGAACCATTTCTTGAGAAGCGCTCCCTATCGTAAACCTAAAAGGAACAACCTCATCTACATCTTTGATGTTTTTCTTTTTTTTTGGTCTCATCCTATAAGTTTTGAAAGATAAAAGTTATTGGTTCTTTTACATTTTAGAAGGTAGCAGGCTTTCTTAAAATTCATATGCTCGCAAATTGATTGGAACATTACTTGTAGCAAAATAGCTTTGTTCGCAAAAGGATAAAGATCTTTTGCCCAAAAAAAAGTTGAAAAAGAATTTCAACTTTGGAATTGGTGGAACCATTTTGACAAGTTCTATCTTTTTAGAATCTCAACATTCAAAGAACAACTTCATCCAAAAAGACTTTGCAAATTTTGTTATCCAAATTCCAAACATATCTTCATCTTCAAAAATAAAGATTAAAAACATCGGGAAAAAATTCAACAATCCTACAAATAGATGCCATCTTGGTTAAGGTAATTTCTTCTCGTATGTCTAAGCTTCGATAAAAAGTAGTCCCTTCACGTACGTCTAAGCATCGACAAAAAGTAGTCCCTTCACGTACGTCTAAGCTTGGATGGAAAGTGATTTCGTCTAGTATTCTAAGCATTGATGGACAAAGTACCAAGCATACTTTGAACCCGCAGGAGGAAAAGTAAGCACAAGCCGGCCAGGACACCACCGTTATTAAGATTAGGAGGTTTTTCACCAAGGGAAAATATGAAAAAAATGGATTTCAATCAACTAACTGGTTGAGTGTCACAGACAAATATCAATGATCTAAACTGACAAACTACTGAGACGGTTCAATTTTCCTGCAAAATACAAGGGAGTCCAAAAAGGCAATGATTCTCACTTCCTGAAGATTACTAAAAAACAAAACGTGCATTTCACATCAAGCAATCAACAAAGCAAAAAATACAGCCAGTGTACACATGATAACACGCGCTCGAATCAATGAACTCTGAGAAGTCGCACTGATGGGTCCAAACGCTGCTGGAGGGAACACCCCACCTGGATTCGAACTGTCGGATAAAAAAGAAGCAATTCAGTGCAAATAGAGGCAATGTTTGTGCAAATGCAGGATGTTAGTATAGTCAAGCCTCTCTATAGCAGTGTCGTTTGTCCGGATATTTTTGGGCTGCGAAATGTTGTTATAGAGAACATATACTGTAATATAACATGTTCCAAAGAAAACTTTGTCGTTATAATGAAATGTTATTCTGGAGGATAGCTATTATAGAGAGGTCTGACTGTATTCATAAAGATATTTTGTGCACTGTACTTAGTTAAGATATCTCACCTTCCTGTAAATTTACATGTTTTGGAACCTGCACAAGAATAACCATCAAATGAATCAGGATTTGGAAAAGAAAGTAAAAAGTGGTTCTGATAACAACATACACAAGATGAAAGAAGCAGTAATTTTAATGAATACTGCATAGATCGTAATCGACGATCTTGTAGGTGTGATTCAGACAAGGGGGCAAAAGGGGAAAAGGAATGAAAAAAGAAAACAAACAAGCAAAATAGCTTTATATAAACTATGTTGATCAGAATCTTCAAAAATATTGAAGGGTCCGTGTCGGATCCTCCAAGAGTAGTGTATTTTTTGGAGGATCCGAAACAGGTGAGGCAGCAATTTCAGGGAGTCTGAGCAACATAGCTTATAGACTAAAACACAAGGTCAGCATGTTGAAATGTCATTTAGAAACATACTGCTACAAGCTGTTTGCAGTATCCTAGAACGGCATACTTTGCATGTTAATTAATGCGTCACAACTCGGAGAACCATTGCCTAATCTGTAAAAAATTAAATAGATACAAGTACATTTTTCTTGCATCACATCTCACACACATTAGAATAAACTATTGCATAAAAAGGTGACTAAAAAGGACAAGAAACTAAACAAAACAACTAAAACAACATTTCCATCAATTCTCTCCCTCCTCCCCCAAAGAGAAGAAATAGAATAGTAAAAAAGAAAAACCTGTATAGAAGCAAGAAAACTCAACTCAAGCAGATTAAAACACACTTGTACTCTAGCTTCATCAAGTAATAAGAAAAAGAATATGCGAAATCACAACATGCAAAAATCGACAGGAGTTGATATTTACATCTTATTCAGCTTGGGACAATAAGATCTCAAATCAAAGAGCACATTTGCCTTCAGCCAGATAGACAATAGATTCTTACTGATATGGGGGTGATAAAAATATCAACATGTCCTTAATTGTTAATTTACCAAATCACCATTATCAGCCAAAAAGATCCAGGCGGAACTAATGTACCAAGATACCAGATATGGGAACTTACTTGGATCTTGTGTTGTCATAGTTGCTGTACCATCAAAATCACATGTTCCACCAACACTACGCATTCTCTGATAATAGTCATTATAAGCATAAGAAGCATGATTTTGCAAAGTATTCGGAAAATAACAAGGCTGCCCAGATTGAATTGCACTGCAATTAGCACGTCCCTGGCCACAAGCCCAGTTGATTCCGTCTTGCAATTTGTTCTCATCTGCACCCGGTTTTGCTATACAAAAAGCTGTACTAGAATTGCCAGAAATGCCGGCCGACGAACCCAGACTAATGGAATAAACATCGCTCCCATTTGTAGAAAAGATCCCCCAGCTTCTTTCTGATATTGGCCCTGGTCTTTTGTCTTCATTGAACATCTCGTAAATAAAGGTGTTAATGGGATTTTTTGGTTGACTAGGTGGACCGGTATCATTTGAAACACGCCGAATCAGGTTGTTATTAAAAGTTCCGGCGTTTTCCTTAGTAGCATCTGGCTCGTTGGAACCGCCATCCCATGGCCAACCAGTCTCCGTCACAACGATCAGGATATCTGAAAAGTTGAGCGCTTCTATAGAGTTGTATGTAGCATCAACTAAAGCATCAAACATGCTTTCGTAGTGAAAAAGGGTGTTCGGGTCAACAATTTGCTTCACTGCAGAGAGAGGTTGGAAAAGAGTGTATTCGATCGGAAAGATTCCGTCCGAGTGAACGTACTCGTAATACGGATAAGCATTCAACATGTAATACGAGTTTGTATTTCTTAGAAACTGAAGGATCTGGAAGATAGTTGAGTTCCATGAAGAATTGAAAGTGGCGGTGGAAGGGGGAAATGCCTTAGCAATCACGTCCATTGATTGCGGGGTTGAAACTTTAACTCGGCCATTTAGTCGTGAAGCCACTAATGCTTTATGTAAGTAATTCATAGCGGGAACCAAAACTGGTGCAACATTTGGGATTGCGGTGAGAACTTCACTCCCCACGGCGATAGCAGTAATATTTGTCCCGGGCGTGTAAGCTGCTACGTTTTTATTTACCCAAGCAGCTGCAGCTGATGGAGATTCTCCAATCCCTAAGATTTCTTCATTCGTAACACCAATAATAACTTCGATACTAGTGTTGGCTAAAGCATTCAACATATGAGCATCGGCATTAAATAGGCGCACATGAGTTATCTGACGAGCATTAAGGAGTGCAACGACATCTGAAGCTGGGGGTAAATTTGTAACATCAGTCCCGATGTTTACCCCAACAAATGCACCTACAATTTTGAAAAAAAACATGCTCATTAAGACTCCAGATGAATCAAAGCATGGCCAATATGTAAGAAGCTCAAACGGTTGGATCCTATAACAAATGAATCACATGAACAACACAAAATCACAACACAAAAGACAGG
The DNA here is from genome assembly GCA_029783415.1 of Anisodus acutangulus. Classification (NCBI taxonomy): domain Eukaryota; kingdom Viridiplantae; phylum Streptophyta; class Magnoliopsida; order Solanales; family Solanaceae; genus Anisodus; species Anisodus acutangulus. The sequence continues at coordinate 503,872 of CM056489.1, read as the reverse complement.
AACAACTAAGAACATACTCCCTCTGTCCAAATTTATATGACACTATTTCCTTTTCAGTTAGTCCCAAAAAGAATGGCACCTTTCTATATTTAGTAACAATTTAACTTAAAACTTCCCATTTTACCCTAAATAAGATGATTTATAGTCACACAAAGATCTATGTTTTAGACCACAAATTTCAAAAGTCTTTCTTTCATTCTTAAACTCCGAGCAGAGTCAAACACCTTCCCATAAATTGGGACGGAGGGAGTAATATATATCATGTAAACTACGCTTCCACTCAATTTGCTCCAACTATTTTTTCATCTAAAGGCAAAAGCTCAAAGTGAAAAAAGGACAAAAGTAGGCAAGATACTAAAATTAAAACCCATCTCCAGGTTTTAAGTTTCGTGGTGTTCCCTTCTGGCTTTTAGCTAAGGTTGAGGATCTTAAAGGCTTGAAAATCTCTAGATTTGCCAAGTACTAATTATGGAAATACAATGTAAAAGTTGAGATTCATTAAATTAGTGCTTCAATGTTGTTTGTTAATAGAGTTCTGCATATGATAAGAATCTAATATACTGGTGCATTGAACCCGATGGAATCTGCCGATACAAATTGGGCAGAAATATATGACTGAACCACACAAGTACGATATAAATGTACTGCAGCACCCATACTTGAAGATAATTAAGCGATCATTTACTAAGCAGCTGAGTAATCTTTATACAATTAACCTGTCCTGGACACTGAGCCTTCAATTTCATGATATATCCAACACGCTAGCTGACAGATAACTGTAAGAGCTCTAAAAGCAGTACTCCTTTAAATATTTTAGACTTGCACAAAGATAAATGCATGCATATATTCTAGTATATTCAGGTAAGCTTTCATACAGAATGGAAAGTTCAGTCCTTAAGCAGTAACATTGCAACTAAGGGTATTCATGGCGCTTTCCAGAAGCAGGAGAGTCAAATACTTGTAGTTAGAATAAGTTCAAGGCATAGCCTCTCTAGAGGCACTTTTGATAAAATTAACATGCCAAGACAGTATTTTTATCAAGATAACTAAACACATCACAGTAATAATTACTGATGGAAGCTCACCCTTTTAACTTTTGTTGAGGCAGAAAAACATGTATGAGAAATCATATCTGTAGGAAGTATGAATGGTACTGCATATAAGCCTCGTGAAAAAGAAATCCAGGAAAGGCTTTTTAAGTTCTAAGTGGTGCTTGATGATATATCATTACTAAGATATTCTAATACTTAATGATAGTGTGAGTCCTCTAATTTAGTATCTGCTTTGGATTTTCGAAGATACCTAATAATCAGTCGATAAGAATTAAACAAATAAGCAGAACATAACACCAAGGACTCTTGCATGATATTTACCAATGATCTGAATCAACATACAACAATTACATTATTGAGCTCATAGGTAGAAACTTACTGCATTACCTATTACATTTGAGATAAAGAAAGAAAATAGTATAGATATGGAAAGCCACGGTTTAAGCGTCATCAGAAGCATCCAAGACTTCAACTTAATATCAATCAGCCGGCAACTGTTGCTTCAAATGGTGTTTGCCAAGAGGGTGCTACAGGAAAAAGAGTGCAACACATTAAAACAAAATAAGAAAAGGGAAAACACAAACTCATAACATACGAAGTATTAGCATTATATTCCACTAAAGGATGTCTAGCTGAACCAAAAATTCCAGGAGTGAACAGCACTTGGGTGTGTTTGCTATGGAGGAAAACATTTTCCATGTTTGGTTGATCAAAAATTTTGAAAAACATTTTCTTTAGGAAAACAAGTTCCATGAGAAAGTAGGGAAAACAAGTTCTACAAGTGGCATTCCTGATTGTATCCTCCCATCCCACCACCCCACACCCTACCCCCACCCCCACCTCTCAATGTAACTATAAACAAATGCTTTTTGGATAATATTTTCTACTTACGTAATACAAGAAAATAAGAAACCCACTTATTTTCTAGGAAAACATTTACCATCATACCAAATACCCATTCTGGTTCCATCAAACAAAAGATTCAAACTTTTAAAAGTATAGCACGCTTAGGTCACAGGATTCCCACGAATTTGACATTTCTGTTTCATTAACTAATTATTAGTCCACAAATTGTGGCATATAGTTATCAGTCCACTTCATGGCAGTTTATAACCAAATGACATTGACATTGATTACGACATGTGCTTTATCAGTTCAAGAGCAAATCAGTGTCTAGTTACGACATGTGCTTAATGAGTACATAAGAGCAAACCAGACCCCACTTGTGGGATTACACTGGGTATGTTATCGTCGTTAAGAGCAAATCAGTGTCTAATAACCACAAAACAGTCACTCTCATTTCTTCTCATAAGCAGGAAATGCTTGTAAGCCTTCAAAGAAGTAAACTTTATCAAAAACTAACATTATTTACACCTTAAAAAGCACAAAGAACATCAAAATCCCAAAATATATATATAAAGATTAAGGAACCCTTTACAAGTTTCAATCAAAAGGCATTGTCACAGCAGAGGTAACATTGATTATGACATGTGCTTTTATTAGTTCATAAGAGCATAACAGTGTCTAATAACCAGAAAACAGTCACTCTCATTTACTTCTCCTAAGCAAGAAATGCTTGAAAGCCTTCAAAGAACTAATCTTTGTAAGAAACAAACATTATTTACACCTTAAAAAGCATAAAGAACACCAAAATTCAAACAAATATTTAAAGATTCAGATACCCTTTACAAGTTTAGCCTCAAACTTCAAAACCCCACATCTCAAAAATCCTTTAGAAGCACACAACATTTCACCTAGAAGCATAAAATGAAGGAACAAAATAAGAAAGAAAGAAAGAAAGTACCTGAATTAGCAAGCCAAGAATATATACTAACCAAGATCCTATAAGAGTTTGTAAAACTCAAATGTAAAGACTAGACACTTGAGTGACAAAGCTGACAACACAAAAACAAAAAATTTCAACAAAACCCTGAAAAACCCTTTAACCCCACTGTCACACTTTAGCTACAAAAAACAGAGAAATAACTAAATAAGTGGTCACAAAGTTGCCTAAAGGAAACTGGAAGAGCAAAGGACACTAGTATACTGTAGTAACCTCAATAACCCAAAATTAACTGTTCATTTATTACATAATTATTACTACTAAATACCTTAACTTTTTAGCTTAAGATTAAATCATTAACCTTAAATTATACTTCATCGTCTCAAATTATTTATCGTGTTTATTAAAAATAATTATTTTAAATTATTTATCATTTTAAAATTTTAAAACATAATTAATTGTTTCTTCCTCCGTTTATCTTTAGTAGAATTTAACGTAGATATAAATAAGTGTAAAAGTAATTAAATATCCTTCCTAATTACTAATATTTTAGTGTAAAACAAAAAAGTAATAAATAATTTAAGATGAAAGGAGTACCTTAGCTTTCTTGCTTAAAGATTAAATCTTTAACCTTAAACTATACTTATATATAATTTAAAAAAACATAGACACCCTTGTACAATATAGTCCAAATAATTATTTTATTCATGTTTTTGTACCTATTCACAATTAAAAAGATTATTTTTTTGATACTATATGCGGAGAAAAAGACAAAGAAAGTATAAAAGAGACCTTAAATATAGTGCTTGTGTTAATCTCAAATCTCAATCCAGAACTTTACAGATAGATATAATCTATACTTCTTTCGTCTCAAATTATTTATCATTTTTTTAATTTATATATCTATTAAAAAAATATTAATTAAAAAGATATTTAACATACTTTATATTTATTTATATTTAAATTATAATTTATCTATATTAAATATTTATTTTATTTATATATTATTCATTAATGATAAAAAATAAAATGGAAAAAAATAATTAATTATATATAAGACTTTTAAAATAATAAATATTTTTAGTAATTACAATAAATAATTTAAAAAAGAAGGAGTGCCATTTTGTTTTTTTACTTGTCTTTAGATAGATGAAATAAAAAAAGATAAATTTATGGAATATGGAAAAGGAACAAAAAAAGTAAAAGAAAAAATAGTTTTTCTTCATTTTCTTTTTTCTCTAGATCTAGTATACATAAAGATTCTTGAAATCTGTGACAAACATTTTGATACATTATCAAGATTTTAGCCGTGTGTCCTAGCTTAACACAATCTAGTGGTCTACTGGTACATTCCCTTAAATTCCTCTTTATTTATTTTTTCCTTTCTTTTGTTATTAGTACTCTATCCGTCCCATATTATTTGATCACTTTTCTTTTTACACGCTCTATAAAAAATCATAAATAAAAAAGATATTTTTACTATATTATTCGTATCTCTCTTTAATTAATTACACTCTAATCAATATTAATTACTTTAAAAATAATTAATGTCAATGTAAAGTAGGAAAAACTTAATTAATTTTATATTGTTTTTAGAAAGTGATCAAGTAATTTGACACAATTTTTTTTAATAATATGGCCCAGTAATATGGGATGGAGGGAGTATTATTTTTTGTGGGGCTTCTAGGTTAATGCAACAATTAATGTTTTTTTATCTTAAAATTAAAATAAGTACTCACTCCGGTTCATTTCAGTTGTTATGTTTGTATTGTTCTCACCTTTTAAGTAAATATTAATTAAAAATATAGTTTAACTTATTTATTACTCTCTATGTCGCAAATTATATAGCACGGTTAGAATTCGAGAGTTAAATAGTTTAATTTTAATTGTGAATTTAGGCATAAAATCTTTAAATTTTTAAAAATAATATTACATATTTGAAATCTACGTAAAAAGTAGTATAAGTCACAATAATTGATAATTCAATATATTTAAAAGATATATAAAAATATTCAGTCAAATAAAAATTTGTTTGAATCTCAAAATCTGAAAAGTGTCACATAAATCAGGACGGATAAAGTATTATTTATTAATTGATCTAAAATTACTTTTTATTTCATTATATCCGCATTTATTAGAGTAAGAGTAGAGATAAGAAAATAAGATTAATTTATATAATTTGTATTCTCTCCGTTTCAAGAAGTTTGTATTACTTTCCTTTTTAGTTCGTTTAAAAAAGAATGTCTTTTTCTTGCAACCATTTTGTTCCAACTTTTCATGTGGCATACTTAAGACCACAAGATTAAAGGTCATTTTTGTATATTCAACACATTTTTAATTTAAGATCACAAAATTCAAAAATCTTTTCTACTTTCTTAAAATTTATGTCAAATCAAAATCAGACAACCTTTTTAAAACAGAGCGAGTACTATTTTGAACAATTATTTATAATAGCCATAAGAAGTAAAACAGATCGTCGGAGTAAAGAGTGCCTTTGGGGTGTTTCCCTTTCAAAAAAGAATCAATAATTTCAGGTTGAGAAAAGAAAAAGAAAAAAAGAGAATGTGAAAAGTCTATATAGAAGAATATGGTAAAATGATTGAATATTTATGAAAAATTCCTACCTTTTTCCTTAGTTGAAGACAACTAAGCATGTTGTGTACTGTGGACTTGGAGCCACTGGCTCTTAGAATTCAAACATAAACACACATGAAATATTGATATATAAAATGAGTCAATTTCTATGTTAGGGTAGTATTATTTATATTATGACAACTTAAAATGACTAAATTCCTCCCAAACAATTTAAACTAATAAAAATAAGGTGTACTGTATCAAACTTTAATGTCTCACTCGTTTAAATATGACAAAATAATTAGGCTAAGGAAGCAACTTATATGTAAGATTTAATGTTTTTTCCATTGTTATAAGATTTTGGATTAGATAATAAGAAGAAAGTCATTTAATTTGGTCAAATGTTTGCCAAGTTGGAAAGTGACAATATTTCAATAATGGCCAACATCATTCACTTTGTGTTTTTTTTTTTTCAAATTCCAGATTTCCTATTTCCTTACTTTCTGTCAGAAAACATATGCTTCTGGTGGGACCCACATTTAGAAATAACAAAAGTGATCACTTATTTTTTGAATAGGTTCAAGATAGTCCCTTGAATATATAAATTTACAAGAGTAAGCACTCAATATTTGCATGTTGCATTTATTCCTCAAGGAACTGAAATTACAAGCTCCCACTGCCTCCGTTCTACAAAAGGATAGTCCTCTCTCCATCTCTCGGTTTCGATTTAGTATCATATATCGCTATGCGGAGAAAGGATATCATCATCTGTTAGAGGCAGAAATGGGGGGCCATTGTCATATTTCCATTTTGTGAGAACGTATGAGGACAAGAAAATCGAAAAGATATGCAATGAGTGTCACAAAATTTACGAAATGACCCATTATCATATTCCATACCATTATCACATTGAATGTTTTTAATTTCCCGTTCAAATTGGGTATGGATGAAAGCTCTAAATTTTAAGAATGTGAAAAAAATTTGAGATTTTTTAGACAAAGGAAAAGTCCACAAAAAATTAGAATAATCATCTAAAAATAAAACATAATAACGATAGCCCAAAGAACTCAAAACGGAAGATGTCCATAAATCACTATGAATAACGTCAAAAGGCATCGATGTACTAGAAGTAGAGGCTACAAACGGTAATCTAACATGTTTCCCTAGAGGACAAGAAGGACAAATATAAGTACTACGCGTACTCTTACAATCAATAAAATTAGTATTTTTAAGAGAAGAAATAATATACGACCCTGGATGACCCAAACGTGAATGTCACAAAGAAGGAGCAAGAGCGACAAATGTAGAAGGTGTGGCATGATTTGTGGAAATGGTGGTGGTGATTGGATAAAGCTCTCCTCGACTATTACACCTCATTAGAGGTATCCCCGTCGTAAAATCCTTCACAGAAAAATCAAAAGGGTCAAAGTTAGCATAAACTCAATTATCAGTTGTAAATTTTCGGACAGACACCAAATTTTTAATTAAGTGAGGGGCATGAAGGACATATTTTACGACTGGAGGTGGATGTAGGGGGGACAAATTTGTGTGACCATAACCACGAATTAGAATTGAATTGAATTGTCATCACCAACAATTATGCCACGAATATTGCTCAAATTGTAATTCAAGTGTATGCATCGTAGTCCATATACCAATTTGCGTCCGGGGGATGTAATTTAAGTGTATGTATCGTAGTCTCAATATCCGTAGGTGTTGGACCGGAAACAGGGCCCGTAGTAGCAAAGGCATGTTGAGGCCGAGGCCCAAGTAGGTCAGCCGACTGCTTGGGCTAGTACTGCTGGAACTGGGAATTAGGCCTCTAGCTGGCCCAATTGGCTCGAACACCTGGGTAACTAGGAAAGGCCATGTTAGGCCACTAGCCACTAGCCCAGCAGCCCCACGGTCATTGTGCAGTGGCCCAAGGCTGCGGCCAGTGGTGCTGCGCCCCAGCTGGCCCACTGCCGCCACTGTTAGGACTACCGCCACTAGCGCGACCGCCGCCGCGATTCTTGCCACCATGTTTCCAATTTTGACCCTTTTTGCCGTCATCATTGTTACGGTTTTGGCCAGAATTGGCCGAGAATGAGTAAGGGTCATCGAACGTAGCCATCATCATGACGGAATTAACTCCAGTAGCCGTTTTTTTAGCCAAGTCGACCTCTTCTAATGTGAGCATGGAACGGGCCTGATAGAACTGTGGAAGAGGATTACTTTGACGAAAAAGTGTCCCAACGCCATTATAAGCCTTGGATAGGCCTGCAATCATCTGAAGAACGAGACGATCATTAGTAGGGGTGGGTGTATCGATTTTGTATCCGAAAAATATGAACCAAATAAAATTTGTTTTTTTTTAAAACGAATCCAACGTTTAAAAAAAACGACATGTTCGGTTTATATCGTCGAACATATCGGATTATATCGGCTTTTTCTAGTGGGTCGGGGCGGGTCAGATCAGGGATTTTTTTTAAAATTGAATTTCCAACACTGAAATTGACATTCACACCTACATTACCACAAAATTTCGACGTTGGAATGTATAGTATATCGTGAGATGTTTACTAAAGAAAAAGGAAAATTAGAAACCGATTTGGGGAAAACACAAATTGATTGGGAAAACGGACGTTTTAGTAAAAAATTGGCTCGGACAAATCGCCTTGTGGCTATTTTGCCTGCCGCGTCTCAAAAAAATACGCAAAATAAAAAAAACGGGTAAAACGAACATCCGAGCTCAGAGTTATGACCATTTAAAGTTTTATCAATTTACAACTATTTTCTCTTCCTACATTTTATGTCAATGCTTCCGTAATATGTTAATCAAGTTCATGCCACATTCGACTTCTATAAAAGCTTCATAGATTGACTTCAATGGCTATGATTCAAAAGATAGCAGTAGCTTAAAATAAAAAATAAGATTAATTACATATTTAATTCAGTTTTTCAGTTTGGTTTGTATCCAAAATTAAAAAACCGAACCGAATCACTAAATCTTGATTCGGTTTGGTTTTTCAAAAAATTGATTTTAAAAAAAAAAAATCGAACCGAACAGCCGGTTCGGTTCTGTTTTTTCGGTTCTCCGGATTTTTTGCCCACCCCTAATCATTAGTGATGGGCGCACCAACGTTCTTGAGTTAATCCGTCAATTCCTTCAGCCTTTTACAATAGGCTGAGACATTAAAAAATCCTCCATATTGACATGGGAAAATTCTTGTTCAAGAGTGACGGCACAGGAATTTTTGTTATCCTGGAATATATCACGCACCCGATTCCAAGTTTCCATTGCCGTGGCGTCGGGTTCAATAATCGTTTGCAGTAGGTCCGTAGAGATAGTGGAATAAATCCAATGGAATATCGTAGCATGAAGAGTCGTCCATGACATAGGGTCATCATCGACGATATGCACCTTCTCCTTACTTGCTTCAGCGGGGATGATGTGATGAAGGACTTGATGCGAGCGTGTATAACTTTATATATTTCCGCCCATGTCGCTTATTGGACATTTTTCATCTCAAGAACGATAGGGATGTGGTTCTTGATGTTGGATACGGTAAGTGCAGGATGAAACGTGTTCTTTGAGGTAGACATTATGAAAGAACAAGAGAAGTGAGGGATTTGGAAAAAAAATTGGGAGGAAAAAAAAAACTTTGGTCGGCGGCCTGATGGTTGTCGAGAATGAAGAGGGCAACGGAAGGTTTTGGGAGAAAGTATTTTTGCGTTAGACTTCTGATACCATGAAAGAAATAATCCCTTGATTATTTTTCATTAATGAACAGGTCTATATATACAATATACAATCTCTAAATATTGAAAATCATATTCCTACTATAATACTAATATCCTAATTACTCTTGTACACACACGGTTTCTATCAGAAACTTAATCAGACATTAGCAAAACCTCAGTGTCAAACTTGAGACATATGCCCATGCTGAATAGCTCCTGGCATAGTAACTTTGCACCATATGGCACATTAACCTTCACAGAACCGGCAAAACGGACCCCTTACCTTATTACCTTGCACGGACCTCTGGATTACATTCGCCATGTTTTTGCACTTCCCGCAGATGTGCATCTGGGAGGAGTCACTGAGTGTGAAAAGACGTTCGTGCAGATTTGCTGCAGCACCATGAGCTTTAAGACAGTCGTGTTCCATTTCACCGAAGATTTTCAAGGACTTCCCTAATATTTCATTTGTTGTGCGCAATTTTCATATTCTCGTATTATCTCAACTAATGGTCTCGCTAGCGGAAGGATCGTCGCTCAATGTATAAATATTACTCCTAAAACTGACAAGCTAATGTTCCCCAATGGCTTAAAGGCAGACCAAATTATGAGTTGTGGTATTTGTGGTAGCAGGGAGTAAAACTCAAAAGGCTAGCCATGACTATATCCTTCCGAGCGGACAAGCTCAATGACCAAAGTTGTGTCTCCAAGCGGACAATATCGAATTTGTGACCAAGGCAGTAGATCCATGAATTCTGTATTTTCTCTCAACTTCTATAAATTTGACGAGTCATTTCATTTGTAAAGAGTTATAATGTGATTATATTACGGTAGTTTAAACAAGTTATATTGTTATTATAATAGGGGGATTAGATACACACTCCGAATCTTAAAAATTCTAGGTTAAACAAACACACAGACCCAATTGGTAGTCATCATCTAACACACTATTTATAGAACACATAACACATGCCCTATTGGAAAAAACATGCATAAACTCAACAATAACAAGCACACCCGACATATTTTAGATATCATCAGCCAATGGCATAACCAATCGGAATTCATGTTTGTCTACTGCACAAGTCTAAAATGTGATGCCAATGCCAAAGTTCTACTCAAGTTTAGAAACAACACTGAAGAGTCATACAACTAGAAGCCTAGAAGGTGATCCAAATTACAGCATTCATCTCCTAAAAGATATAGCTCGTATCATGGAGACACATCGCCGTCTGGATCACACAAGTAGCGAACACCATCAGGGCTCCTGCTACGGCTCCTACCAGGGCTCCTGCTACGGCACCTGCTGTTAGCCCTAACCAGAGAACGCTCCCTAACTGGACTTTTGCTGCGGCTCCTTGGACCATTGTCATATGGTGAACGCTCTCTGACTGGAGTTTGACTTCGACTCCTCGACCCATTATACGGTGGAGGAGAAACGTCACGTGCAGGGGAACGCGAATACGATCTCTCATGACTGTATCTTTTCTCCTCAGGTGAAACAGACCTGCAAAGTGAAGGGTAAGCAAATCACTAACTGAAAAAAAACCGGAAAAAACATATAAGCAAGCGAGCATTGTTCAGAAGGAACATCAATTAGAATATCAAAGGAGCAAACTAACAAGATTCAATCACAATATAGAGCACCTTTAATTGCACCAAGGATTTAATACAGTATGCACCTAGAATGAACTTTAAAATGTAATCTTGCATACCTCGAGTACTGCCTTCTCTTGGGAGCATAGTAGCCACGGCTGTGTGATCGTGCATAGCGAGAAGGTGGAGATAGGGAGTACCGAGGAGGAGTCCGTCTCCGATCATAGCTGCGGCTACTCCTACCACTGCAAGAATCACCCAATCATTTAGAGAATCACATCAAATGTTCAAAAAATTGAACACTGACATGAATGACAACAAATAAAACCAATATTCAAAGTTGTCCCTCTGAGAAGCACGTTGTGATAGAGTGAACCTCTACCACTACACGAGACAAAATCTTACTAAGAATAAAGACAGAATTTAAATCAACTAAACATGATGTAAGCAAATGAAATACAAAGTATTACCTTCCACTACGTTCCCTAGCTCTCATATCAGTTGGTTTTTTCCTGTTTTCCTCAGCAAAAACCACAGTCAGTTGCCGACCTTGAAACCCCTGTCCATCCATCTGATACTTAGCTTCTGCAGCATCATCAGGATCCACAAACTGGACAAATCCAAAGCCACGTGGTTCACTATGAAAAAGAGGTGGGAAGACGAGAGTTAGAGAAATAGAGATTTTATGTAAGTACAATATGGAGTTCTGCAGACAGTTTAAAGTTTCAAATTTGTCAAGCCCTTACGAACTTCCGCCTCACCCCAAAAAGAATGACCAAGAACTAAATATCAGGAGCCTGTATTCTAAGAGAGATGCAATGAAAAAAATAAAGAACTAGCCTACAGAGTAGAAAGAGTTTCAAACAGCCCCAACCAACATAAGAACAAACAATCCCACTAAAAGATAATGTCTTCATAAGCACATAAGCAAGCACATGGCTGCTGACCTTGTATGTATCAGTTTAAAGATGACTTGAAATTCTTCAAGACTTGAAATCTTCAAATTGTATTCAAATCCAAATTCCTTCAAATCTTCACTACCATTAACATCACCTTCAACTCTTACTACTTGATTGATGTCATGAACTCTTACTACTTGATTGATGTCATGAACTCTTACTACTTGATTGATGTCATGAACTCTTACTACTTGATTGTGTCAACAGAACTCTTACTACTTGATTGAAGTCTTCAAGACTCATAGTTTCGCTGCTAAATTTCACAATTTAATAAAGCACAGCCCGATTTGTAATAAGAAAAAGAATAACCAACAAATTTTAAATTAAAAAAGAACCTTGTGGTATAACCAAAAGCAAACTTCAGGCAAAAAATTTTAAGGGGGGAAAGATACAAAACAGTGTGCTAAACGAAATAAAATCTTAATATTATTGTTTTTTTGGCAGAACAGAGCTTGACTGAAAATATGGAATATCTGGTCTGAGAAAGAGAGAAGATATGCTTTCCGCTCTGTTTTATTTCTTCCTCCTTTTGAGGTAGAAGAATTGAGCAGATGAGTACATCACATGTAAAACAAGCTCACCCAGTGTAGTAGTCCCTCGGCAAGTAAATATCCTTGACAGGGCCGAACTGCCCGAATGGCCTCCTGAGGTCTTCTGGCCTGCATGCAAGCAGTAACGTGAGTGTCATATAAATATACACCAGTATACATGTAATGTCACTCAACGAAGGGAGGTGGTGCAATGGGACTGCTCCGTGTTATACTTAATGAAATCTCCACCAATGTGATGTTTTCACAATTTATTCTGTTATACCAAAGATTTGTCATCTAACCCCCTCCCTAAAGGACAAATAGCCTCAAGCAAGGAATCATCTGAGCATTTTCTATAATAGCAATATGAGCAATATGTTCATGTGACAAGCAAAAAATCACTTTAAAAATCGATATAGTGATGCAGTCCTGGACTGCAAACAGAATGAAAGGATGGCATATTTCAAATCTAACATATCAATTGTTTGACAGGAAACACATTAGTGCATACCGACAATCGTGGCGAAGGTTTCGAACTAAGAGACTAGTAGGAGCATCTCTGCTACGGCCACCATAGCGACCCCTAGGGCTAGGGCTCCTTCCTCTCCTGCCATAACCTCTGGGTGGTGATGGACTGTAGCTCCTCCTCCTCATTGTACCAGAATTGATATGGTCTGTCCACAATACAGAAAGAGTGAGGAAACTCTTGTACAAACATAAAAAGTCATTAGATCCACAAACACACAAACCACGCAGCATTAGCATACAAAAGAAGTATGATAACAAAAGAGAACTATTCTCCTTGACAAAAGCCAAGGCTACTCAGATTATCACATCATATTTCAAGTAAGAGAAGGTATGGTAAACATCTCCCGTCTACTCTCATCCTCACTAGCTTAGCAGTATTATCTAAATATTGCATGAAAATGCACCATAAAAGTTCTCTTTCAAGGCAAACCACAAAATGAGCGAGAGAAGGAAGGACCAATATCTCCTTTCAGATATGAAGAAAATGTGGATGCAAAGAGAATGATCAGCTAGAGCTAAATATTGCATGAAAATGCACCATAAAAGTTCTCTTTCAAGGCAAACCACAAAATGAGCGAGAGAAGGAAGGACCAATATCTCCTTTCAGATATGAAGAAAATGTGGATGCAAAGAGAATGATCAGCTAGAGCTAATACATGATAACACGCTATCATATCAGCAATCACTTGTATGAAGTTCATCATATCATTCTCAATCACAAATGCTAAAACCCAAAAAGAGTCTACACATAGGAAATAGATGCAAGGAAAACAAAAAGAGAATGAGCTAATACATGATAAAACGCTATCATATCAGCAATCACTTGTATGAAGTTCATCATATCATTCTCAATCCAAAATTGAAAGAAAAAAAAGTCAACTTCTCTAAAAGCCATTCAACAGTTCCACGATCTCAATAATGTATACCATTAACGGAAAAAACTATTGACCTTCTGAGAAGAAGAAAAAAAGTCTACATGAAAAGAACCGAAATGCCATCAGGCTTTAAAGGATAGAAATATTTTGGGGTAGAGAACTAACATGAAAAATTACCTTTTGAACTACTTCAATATTAGGAGGATAAAATGTCAAAAGGTAAAAGTATGAAGATGATTCAGCTTAAACTATGTGTATGTGTATCTTGCGTAAGGCAGAGATCGACCAGCCACATCAACCAACTACAATAACAAGTCTACTCAACAAAGAAGCAATTTATGGCACACCATAGAGAATGATCAGCTAGAGCTAATACATGATAATCTGCCATCATATCAGCTATCAAACTAGTATAACACTCATCATTCCATTCTCCATGATGATGAATGGTTCAGAATATGACAGGTAAACATAGGTAAAAAGATTTCAGTTGTTAAACCATATTCAACGAGTAGGTACCTCAAGAAGTACATTTCAAAACCTAAATGAAAATGTAAACCAACTATTAATAATCAATCTAAACAAGATATAATTCAAGAAGAACGATCAGCCAGTACGAATACATGATGAATGGGATCATACAGCAGTCATGACAGTACAATGTTCGTCATCTCGTTCTCTTCAGTTAAAAAAATGTAAAAAGATTTTTAACCCAAAAAAACACAAGGAGTCCCATGATATATTCATGGTCAGTCTGAACCTAAACATACCATATGAGTGCAAAGACAAATCCCTATAAAGTAAAATTCAAAAACAAAAAATGTGGGTAGTTGCTGCAGAAGCGATCAGACAGTGTACATTTCAAAACCTAAATGAAAATGTAAACCAACTATTAATAATCAATCTAAACAAGATATAATTCAAGAAGAACGATCAGCCAGTACGAATACATGATGAATGGGATCATACAGCAGTCATGACAGTACAATGTTCGTCATCTCGTTCTCTTCAGTTAAAAAAATGTAAAAAGATTTTTAACCCAAAAAAACACAAGGAGTCCCATGATATATTCATGGTCAGTCTGAACCTAAACATACCATATGAGTGCAAAGACAAATCCCTATAAAGTAAAATTCAAAAACAAAAAATGTGGGTAGTTGCTGCAGAAGCGATCAGACAGTGTACATTTCAAAACCTAAATGAAAATGTAAACCAACTATTAATAAACAATCTAAACAAGATATAATTCAAGAAAACGATCAGCCAGTACGAATACATGATGAATGGGATCATACAGCAGTCATGACAGTACAATGTTCGTCATCTCGTTCTCTTCAGTTAAAAAAATGTAAAAAGATTTTTAACCCAAAAAAACACAAGGAGTCCCATGATATATTCATGGTCAGTCTGAGAACCTAAACATACCATCATATGAGTGCAAAGACAAATCCCTACAAAGTAAAATTCAAAAACAAAAAATGTGGGTAGTTGCTGCAGAAGCGATCAGACAGTACGAATACAAAACAAGTTTCTGTCATCTCAGCATTCCAAGTTATAATGATCTTCATATCGATCTCCAACAACCATCAAATATGTTAATAAACCAAAGCCAGAAATCACTTCAAACAGAAAAAAATCTAAAATGTGTAGCAAAATAAAAAAAATTGTAAAAAATGAATAAATCATCAAATATGTCTTTAATATGCTCGTTGATTACAAGTTATAACCACTTGATAACTAAGAGAATAGCTGCAGCTCAATTTCCATACTCCTATAAGTGGTGACTTCCACAAAAAGGTTAAAAGAGGCACCATCAAGTTGAGGCAAGTTTTTTGCAGATGTATCTAAAATGCATAAACAGAAAAAATTAATTTAGCTATGTACCTCTAAATTCTCAATATCAATTTTAAACAGACTAACTATGCAGGTAGGTCAATATAAAGCTAATATACAACCACAACAACAACAATGTAAATCTAATATAATCAACAAAAAAGAACATATAGTAGATTCAGCCATTCTACTTTCAGATATTTCCAGTATATAACCCCACTCCTTCAACTACTTAATCCAACAACAACAACATACCCAGTGAAATCTCACAAAGTGGGTTCAACTACTTGATCCCTAAAAAATAATTACAGTGCATACCACCAATTAAATAACAGCAAACAACCAGAAAGTTAGAAATCTTAAGACCCTCTTTAACCCATTAAAGAAAGCCTAATTTTTTTAACATCTAACAATAATTTCCAATATCAGACACAACAACAACATACCCAGTATAATAACACCAGGTGGGGTGTAGAGTAGGCTGTTTCCGATAGACCCCCATCTCAAGTATAAATGAAAAGGCAACAGTAATAATAAGCCGTAATAGCAGCGAAAAATAATATAACGAAGTGAGAAACAAGCAGGTAGGAAATCAAAAAGCAATTCGCAGAAGGAAGGAAGCCACGGCCAAAATACTAGATAAAGAATGGCAAAACAATCTAATCTAATAAAGAAAAAATAACAATACCGTACCTACCACCAAATCATACGACCATGAAGTGCAAGACACAACCACTAATAAAGTAAATCTAAAAGATAAGAGTCTACCGGAGTAGTAGGACGCGCGACAACGCTCAACTAACTACAACTCTCCTATCCTGATCAGTGCCCTCCATGATCCCCTATCTATTCATAGAACCTTCCAGAAAAACCTAACCTTCAACCCAGAAAACAAAATCTTTAAGCCAAACCCACCAAAAAGATAAGCATAGAATATCAAAGATCCTAGCTTTCAAGCATCCAAGGGATAACAAACAATTTTAACACAAACCCATATTACAATTATTAGTCCATATAAACAAAATGTTAAAGAATTGAAAACCCTAAAACACCAAGATTTGACATAAACAAACGACAATTAACAAATACTAACTAGAAGAATCAATAGATATATACCTATAAAGAAAGAACAAAGCTGATGTTGTCAAGTAGAGAGAGACGGCGAATAGACAAGAATTAGGGCAAACTGAGGCAAGGGAAAACGGCTATATAAGGTGGTCTGATTTTCCTTTCATGGTCTCCAAATTGGGTGAAACTCTTTTTTGTACCACAAAAGTTTTATTATATACAAAATCAACCCTCTTATACAAAATATTTTGTGTTCTTGCATTGTTTTTATTTTTATTTTTATTTTATTTTTATTTTATTGACAATCCTTTAGAAAGTGCTTGGAATGTTGTTACATATACTTCTGTATTGTCTTGTATATGAGTTCGATAAAATCTAATAACTTTAGCTTAAATCATGTATTTAATTTTAAAAAAATAATCTATTCATAACCCATAAATAACTTCTCCCTTCTCTCTATTAAGTATTATTTCTCTCTTTATTCTCCTAAGCAACTTGTTTGAGAGTTGAATGAATGTCAATCTTGTTGGGTAATTTACCAAACTTATTACAAATTTAATGAGACTGGATATTCTAAGGAGATATAAATGTCCATTTAGAATTTAGTGTGTAGTCAAAATTTATATTTGCAGTTTATTTAGATGATTTGGTTGATTAGTCTAAATGCATCCAAATTAAGCCCTACACTACCGTGATGCTTAGTTCTATAGTCCTTGACAAATGTTATTTTAGTTCTCTGACTTCTTTTACAGGAGATCAACAAAAATAATGGAGTATGAAAGATGTGTGGATAAAACACAATGAGATCTTTGTAGGATTTTTTTTTCCTAATCAAGTTGTAAAAAAAAAAAGGGCAGCCCGGTACACTAAGCACCCACTATGCGCGGGGTCTAAAAAAAGGGCCGAACCATAAAGGTGTATTGTACGCAGTCAACTTAATCATTTCTAACCAACTTGTAAGTATAGAAAATCATTTCTTCCCGCACTAAAAATAAACTTTTTTGCTATTACAAGACCAAAAATAGTTTAGACGTTACTAATAATAGGCCTAAGCACAATCACAATACTGATTACTAATAATGGGCCTAAGCACAATCACAATCCAAACTGATTACCTAACCTAATCAATAGATTTGACCCAAGAGTTCCTTTTTTCTCTTTTAGTAAGACTTGTTCGCTCATATGTCCATTTCGTTCTAGCAAGCGAAGTCAGGCGCATATTTTGAGAAACAAACTAGCATCTCTTCACGTAACATTTGTTTCCAACTGAATCTTTTTGCCGTGCCACTTACAAAGCAAGCTCTCATTGTACTGCTGTTTGTCTTGCACCTGTATCATCATGCTCAACCTAGGAGATAAAAAGCAAAAAAGTGATTCTTTTAGCAAAGACTGGCTTAAATGTAAAGTATGCGTTGGGAAACAGATTATGCATTATTAATTTTTACCTCCACGAGCACTTTTGCCTTTTTCTTTGATTTGACACTTGGATCATCTTTCTCAGCTCTTCTTCTAGCTAAAGCAGAATCTTTTCTACCGCTCTTCCGATGAACTGTAACAGCCTCTTCGTCGTCGTCATCATCGTCGTCATCCATTCCTAGAGGAGTGATCCCCACATCATACAAGCATATATATGAAGCATAGACAAGGATTAACATTACCTGACAAGCTTTAGTTAAAAGACACAAGAATCTGATCTACGGAACTAGTTCACAATTATGTATTTTAATAAACCAACTTTGACACATAAAGGACATGAGATAAAATGTGTTTATCAGCCACAATACACCAAAAGGACGTGACTGGTAAAAAATTGCGACTTCCACTTCAAAAGCTGAAAACTTCATCCAGGATACCAGATATTACTCTTTTTCA
The DNA here is from genome assembly GCA_029783415.1 of Anisodus acutangulus. Taxonomy (NCBI): domain Eukaryota; kingdom Viridiplantae; phylum Streptophyta; class Magnoliopsida; order Solanales; family Solanaceae; genus Anisodus; species Anisodus acutangulus. The sequence goes on along the minus strand of CM056489.1, from coordinate 485,479 downwards.
GCTTCAAATACTCTCTTTCAACTTCAACCAAGTATTGTCCAAACAGCTACTAAACATCACAAGAATACAAATGCAAATTCTTTTACTTCCTGGTGTTTAGGTAAACCTATGGGGCCCATTAATTCTGAATTAAATATGTGCATTGCGTCCACATTAAAGGATGATGTGTCATTAATATATTACACAAATGAAACAGTGGGAAGGGGGGACAGGATGAGCGAAGGAGAGCACATCCCTCAAGAACTTTACCAGTATCATCATCCAAGCCATTGTTTCTAATTCCAAGACCATCAAAATCTTCCATATCATCTTCTTCTTCAAGATCTTCATAACCTTCAACATATTCCACTTCAGGTTCCTGCTTATTTCAGTCATTAACAGAAGAATAAATAAACTGACTCATTTCACTGAAGTTTAACCAATATCCTAGGTTTTCCCAGAGGAGGGTAATCCCAAGCTCCCAGCTGAATCACAACATAACACACACAAAAAAAACAAAAAGGGAGGGAGGGGGAGGGGGGGGGGGGGTAAGCGGGTAGCAACCAAGAGAGGAAAGCAAAACTAGGAATACTTAAGAGAAAACATCGCAAGGTTTTTGATCAATACCTCCTCATCTTCTTCTTCACTAGCCATCTGCAATGCTTCCCTATCAAGAATCTCTTGATACTTCTGTTCAGGATAATTGTATATATCACCATACACTCCTTTTGAAAGCCGTTCTAGCAGTTCCTTCTCAATACTCTGCGGAAAACAAATGGCATGAAGTGTAAAGGAAATAGCCAGATGACCTGCCAAATAGGAAGAAGACAACAAAGCTACCATGAACGAGAAAGAAAGAATTACAAGCATAAACTCACTTTATCGAGAAGAGCCGCTTTTTCAGCCTTTTCCTGTCGACGTGATTCTCTTTTTGTTTCTTTCCTTGGTGTGGTCATTATCTTCTCCCTGGACACACAACAAATTAAAACATATACTAGCTAGTGCAGGAAAATGTGTTCAGTCAAACATCCATAAGCAAAGATCTATTTCCAAAAGAGGAGGTACCAAAAATGGAAGTAAACAAGTCCTTTCTCGAAAAAGATGGGAGGGAAATTTATGACTGTTCTTGAGCTCAAAACATAACTGATACCATTACAATTTTTGGGGTTAAAGCAAGTTTGTTTTGTAATTATTAGTTTGAATTAGGAGAAAATGGAATATTCTCATCATTATCATATCAAATACTCATAGGAAGAACATAGTGCTATTACAGCAATGGCAATTATGTATTATATAAACTGGACGGGAAGGAACAAACGAATGCTCATGCCTTTTCCAGAAGCAATGATCATCGATAATATCATAGAGGAAAGTCATTTGAACTAACTAACTCAAGTTAAATGATGGAGAGGAGTCCCTGCAATTAGCAATAACTCTGCAATTCCAAACTCAACAGAACTGATTCTTTCACTGATGATTAGCTGCATTTGCCAGGGACTGAATTAGAACCCAGTACATTCACCATGGGTAAAAATTGTAGCTCAACTTTTCTACCTGGATAAGCTGGGACAATTAGAATTTGGCATACAATGAGGTATGTCCTTATCCAATATCGCAGGCCATCGGTATAGTTATCGAAGATGTAATAAATTAAGGCTCTTATGGACCAACACACCCCCTTTCTCTCCTGAATGAGCAAATATTAAAGTCTGAACTTACCACGCCTAGACGTTACTATAAGTATAAATACAAGTCTACTTGGGCTGCATCTTAGTAGTCCTCCCAACCTTTGCTCATCAACAAGCCAGGAGATTACTTGATTTATATTCATTCTTTTGGAAGAAGGGTGAGAGAAGGTGAAACGGATGAAGAGGCAGACTGATGAACCAAACGAGAATCTACAACTTCCAAGAATGCACCTTTAATCTCCTCTATAGTAACGCTCAAGGCCATAAAAAAAGTAAATTCAAGAAAATAAATCACCAAGCATATAAATATTTGAGTGTCTATGAGAAATTTTAACGGTAAACCAGATTTTCTTAAAAGGGAGGTCGAACCTTGTTTTCAAAGCAAGCTTCCTCATTCTTATTCGCATCTGAGTCATTTTTGTTAATCGTTGTTTTGCCTTGTGCACAAGAAACTTTGGCCAGTACATCTGTGGTAGTTGAGAGAGAGAGAGAGGAGGGAGGAGGGAGGAGAGAAGTTATTGCTTTGAAGAACAATAAGTATTCAGCGGCAAGTTAAAAACAAGTTAATTTCATTACCAAATGTTTATCAATGATTTCAAGAGCCTTTTCGTAATTTCTTGGCAATTTAACTCTTTCCCAAAGTTTGTTTGGCATGTGAGCCCTTTCTATTGTTTTCATGTACAAATAGAATACTCCTGCATAGCACCGTAAAAATAAATATCACCAAAAGAAAATTTCAAATAGAGTAACTCTACCAAAGTACATGATTAGAAATTTTCAGTCCATCATAAGATCAACAGAGTACCCGTTTCCACTAAAAATATACAAACTAATTGAAAAAACTAAAGAACCCGAAAGAAGCAGTCTTGGAGAACCCTTCGACGAAACCACACTAAGTCCTATTATACAGCCAGCCGAACCTTTAACTCATACATCCTATATGCCCTGATTCCAGTGACAATCAATTTCTTATTTTTACTGGCGTTTTCTTATCCTTTTTCCCCTGAAACGTGAAAAAACAGCTACCATCTTGTGGGTTTTTTATTTAAGAAAAAGCTATAGCATCTTTATATAATTTCAAGAATGACAAGAAAATAAGCTGCACATAAGTACCATCATGATCCCGAATTGTGGCGTACCGGCTATTAGCCAGAGGACATGAGCTACGGTTGCAAATCCCAGTTACATTATATGGGTTTCGACAAAATATCCCAGTCTCAATCCTGTAAAAATTGCAACAAAAAGAAATCAAATAAAACCCTCATGTTAAACAGATGGTATATGCAGTAAAACTCAAATTAAAAAGACCTCACTTGGCCATAAAACTGCAATGCTTGTGTCTGATAACTTGCCATATAACCTCATCGTGCTGCATCTTTTTCTCACTTCTAAACCTAGTTAGAGACAAATTCAAACTCATAATACTTACAATGAGAATGCTTCCATTGAGTTCGACGCTCAATGAAAGCACCAATGTAATAAACAAGGCAACAAACAAGCTTGTATTGCATAGAAATGGAGTTTAACACCAATTGACCCTAGCTCTTCATTAACAATCAGCAACAGAAAACTTCAAAAGGGAAAAATAGAAAAGGGAGGTGCCAGAAAAGCTCTATAAAACTAAACAATAAAATAAACCAAGTTCCTAGCATAAGCCCAAATAGATTATTTTTCTCTTCTATATATAGGCATCTTTGCAGGATCCCAAATCTAATTCGACAACTCTTCATTCATAACCGACGACAAATTCAAACCTAATTTTTTTATGTAATATACAACACATACACTGTTTGAACATACAATTTCAGTGATGCTTAAGTACTCCTTCATTCGGAATTACTTGCAAGTAGAATTTCAGCAAGGCTAAAAGTACAATTTCAAATGTAGAAGAAATATAGAAGCTAACTCAATATATATTACTTTATTTAACAAAGTGAGTCTAACAGTTGGATTTCAGTGATACTTAAGTACTCCTTTCATTCAGAATTACTGGATGATGCTAACAGTACGATTTCAGAAGTAGAAGAAATATAAACCTAACTCAATATATTTTACTTTATATAACAAAGTGATAATAACTCAAAACACACACAAAAAAATCGAGAACTTTTAGCTTGACCTCAGCGTGCTGCATCTTTTATCACTTCTAAATCTAGTTAGAGATAATTCAAAACTCAGAATACTTGCAAAGGACAATTCTCAAACCTAATTTTTTTATGTAATATACAACACACACTTGTTTAAAGGGCAACCCGGTGCACTAAGCTCCTGCTATGCGCGGGGTCCGGGGAAGGGCCGGACCACAATGGTCTACTCCTTCGCGATTACTTGCAAGTAGAATTTCAGCAATGCTAACAGCACAATTTCAAATGTAGAAGATATATAGAAGCTAACGCAACATATATTACTTTTTAACAAAGTGATTCTAACAGTACGATATCAGTGATGCTTAAATAGTCCTTTCAACTGGAATTACTGGCAGTTACGCTAACAGTACGATCTCAGAGGTAGAATAAATATAGAGGCTAACTCAATACATTTTACTTTATATAACAAAGTGGTAACAACTTAATACACACAAAAAAAATTGAAATTTTTAGCTTGACCTCAGCATGCTGCATCTTTTTTTATCACTTCTAATCCTAGTTAGAGATAAATTCAAACTCAAAATATTTACAGAGGACAAATTCAAACCTAAATTTTTTATGTAATATACAACACACACACACACACACACACACTGTTTTGATCATACAATTTCAGTGATGCTTAACAACTCCTTCGTCCGAAATTACTTGCAAGTAGAATTTCAGCAATGCTAACAGTACAATTTCAAATGTATAAGAAATATAGAAGCTAACTCAATATATTACTTTATTTAACAAAATGAAAATAACTCAATGCATTGAAACTGATAGTAGAAGTGATCACTTAGCACACTACTGTTTGAACATACAACTACTACTTCTTTATTGTCAATCAAGCATTCATTAAGTTGATTAAGCCTTCCTAACAAATTGATTCCTAATTCAGCTTTGACTTAATTTAACAAAAGAAATTTGTAAAGAAACTAAATATGTACACAACTTAGGCAACAAACATGAGGGGCAGATTAAATTTAAAAAGCTTTGAACAGGGACATGACACATGTTCAACTTAATGAGGACATGACCCTAGAAGATATGGAGATCGATGATTAAGGTACAAGATGGTAGCCGAGTGTTGTCGTACCTTAATGTGGGAGAGGCAGGGGGTCAGTTTTCTCTTCTCATCTTTTTTCTTATTTAGTACTCCCTCCGTCACAATTTGTTTGACGTTTTTCACTTTTGGAGAGTCAAAATTCTTTTCAACATAGAATCTTTAAATTTTTTGAAATAAAATTTATATATTCGGAAATTAAGTAAAAAGTAGTATAAGTAATCATAATTAATAATTTGTATATTTAAAAAGACGTATGAAAAAATTATCGTCAAAGAACAAATGGCAGCAGATAATCATGAAAAATAAACCCACATTTAAAACTCTTACAAAATTCACTGAAATTAAATTATTAAACTTACACAGCTTAATTTCGCGTTTGAATTCTCCCACAGTTTACTACATCTCTATCTGCACAGATAGCTAATGACCTAATTTGTTCAATTGAGCAACTAACGGGTATGGGCTCTACTTGGGCTTAAGGGTATTGGGCTTTGGCCCAACTTAACTTAATATGTAGAGTTTTGTACTAAAATAATGTAATTTGCAACCTGGAGAAAAGTGTCTCCCCGTCAGAAATTAATTGCAATTAATACTGATGCTCTATTTATGTATTTATTTATTAGTCCAATAAATAAATGAACAAATTGCAATATTAAAATTTACATGGCCAAGTTGCTAATCAACAACTCATGCCTTTGGAGATCAATTATGATTCAAAAAAGGTAATTTCTATGATTAAGCAAGGTCATATACTTTACATGTCTATTATCTCTTAATGTAGATTCTTGATGCACAAGCTGGGACATCCGGAACTAAAGCACATTTATCGTGAACAAAACATGATGGCAGATGTGCTGGCAAAAGAGGGAGCAAAGAAGAAGTTTTTTTATGGTGCTAAGTTTTTTGTTGTACCCCGCTCTTTTGTATAAATATTTTTTGGAATGGTATTGTTGGACAAACTCATGATCGGGAGGTCAATTTTTGTAACCTACAAACAATGGCGAACGTGCCACATCATGTAACAGGCATAAGCCTGGATCCGGAATAACTTGTATATTTTGTTATATATATAAGTAAGTAGTATCTGTTTTACCAACAAAAAAAAAACTAATACTTATACTTCGTAGTAATTTAGTGTATCAGCTAACGTTAATTATTTTTATTATGTTTGTATATTTTTATAGGCTGATCGTTCATAATTTGTTGCTTCAGTAGAATTGCATAGCTAACGTATATTTAGTGTATTACCTAACATTAATATGTGCAGCACCAATTTAAATATCTTTTTCTTACATAATTAATCATGGAAGAAAGAAAACATAACTCGACGACAAATATCAAAAGGATATTTGATACGAACTCCATTTTTATCTTGCGTTTTTATAGGACGACTTTAAAATAAGTGTCATAACAGATACAGTACGATGGTTAGACCGTTCACGGCCTAGCTATACCTATCGTTTTTCTTTTAGGGTCAACAGTTCGTCGAATCATATACAATATCATAATTATAAAGCTATGATGCGCCTTAAGTCGAGGAGTGTTGTTCACAAGCCGTGGTTATGAACTCTTTTTTGTTGCGGCTCAAAAGAGGAATATGCACATTCAACTGCACTAGTGAAATGAATAACCCTTTTTAAGTGCCAACAAAAGCTAGTCCACTCACTTGGAAGTACTATAACTAGAATCTTTATTTCAAAATATAGGATGATGTTAGGCCTTTATGACTCTTTCTCTTTTCAAGATTTTCTTTTCAGATGTGTTAAGGTGATACTCACTTTGTATCAATTTATGTGATACACTTTTTTTTTAATTCGTCATAAAAAATAATGATACATTTTTTTATTTTGCAACAATTTAACTTTAATCTTTACATTTTACGCTTAACAAGACGATCTATAACTACACAAATATCTTTGACATGTTTTAAATCACAAGATTCAAACTATATCACATAAATTGAGACTGAATGAGTAATATTTTCATTTGTTAATAAGTGATTATTAATATAAATAAAAGGTTAGAATGTGTGAACTTATTAAAAAAGAAATTACTATGTATGGGTGGCTATCCTTTTCTCGTAAGTTTTCCCAATTTTTCTTCTCATTTCCTGTAGATAGACATTTTCAAGAACTTGCTTGACAAGCTCTTGTTTGTTTGACCAATCAAAAATACTTGCTAGATAAGTCTTTTCTCTTTAACCTCTTTCATTTTTTAAAAACAAAAGTATTTATTGGCTCTTAATTTTCAAACAAGGTTACATACCAGTTCCCTCTTTGTAGGCCATGAGAGATAATTGAATTTGGTGTTGGACATAATTTAGTAGCTTTAATCCAATCTTATATATAATAAGATTTTTATCTGATATATATAAATAATTTATCTAAAACTCAGTAAATAAAAAAAGTTATGATTTAAAAGTTAAAATCATAAACGTAAAACTTTGAATATGCTTATGCCTATTTATAATAATCCTTTTGTCCCAATTTATGTGACACCATATAAATATTCACAAAGTTTAACAACGAAAGATCTTACTTTTGAAACTTTTGATCTAAAACAAGTCTTAAACATTTATGCGTCTAAAAATCACCTCACTAAAAGTAAAATAAAAAACATCAAATTTAAATTATTCTTACATAAATAGGACAAAAAAAGGGCAGGCTGGTGCACTAAGCTCCCGCTATGTCCGGGGAATAAATAGGAACAAAGTGCGTAGTATTTTCATATTTTTATGACGCGTTTGTTTATACACCGATAACGAAATAATTTTTAACGCCATCCAATCGCTTAAAACCCAATTATAAGTAAGTGTCAATAGTAAGAGTAAATTGAAAGTGAAAGAAATAATCTCTTGACTATTTTTATTAATGAATGAGTATATATACAATTTACAATTTTCATAATATGGAAAATCCTATTCCTATTCTACTCCCAAAACCATATTCTATTTGTACAAAAATTCTACAATTATGGTAAGTGTACAATGCTAATTAAATACAAATAATATGTTACCAAATATACTCCAAACTGTGATATAATTGGCATGGATATCACAGACTATTTTGTCTAATCTCTCTTGTGTTTCCGTGATATACACGGTATACTTTCACACCCCGCAGTCATAGCGGGCGGTCGTCGTACGCTAAGACTGTCCCTAAAATCTTCAAACAGAACCGACGGAAGACCCTAAGTAAAGATGTCTGCAATTTGGTACCTAGAAGGGACATGTAAGGCGCATACTTGTCCACGAGCTACCTTTTCTCGAACAAAGTGGATATCCATCTCGATATGTTTAGTGCACTGATGTTGAACATGATTACCAGAAAGATAGACAGCACTAATATTATCACAATAAACCAAGGTAGATTTCTGAATTGGACAATGAAGCTCTAAGAGAAGATTACGTTACCAACATGATTCAGATACCACATTGGCTACCCCTTGATACTCGACCTCTACACTGGAGCATGATAATGTAGACTGACACTTTGCAGACCAAGTTATCACCAAGGAACATACAATAACCAGACGTGGAGCGTCTGGTATCTGGACAGTCACCCCAATCAACATTTGTATACGAGACAAGTGTAGAGACCGTCGATGGATATAGATGCAAACCATAGTCAAATGCTCCCTGGATGTATCAGATAATGCCTTTAAGCTCATTCATGTGCTCAATCCTAGGATCATGCATAAATAAACACACATGTTGTACGGCATACGTAATATCTAGTCTCGTGAAAGTAAGATATTGAAGAGCTCCAGCAAGACTGCGATAGTGGGTGGGATCCACGTAAGGTGAGCCAGCCGCAGCACCCAGGTTGGGTTTCATATCTGGAGTGGAAGTAGACTTACATGAGGACATACTAGCTCGTACAATTATCTCAACGGCATACTTCCTTTGGGATAAGAATAACCCACCTACATAACGAGTAACAACAATCCCCAAGAAGTAACTCAAGGGCCCCAAGTCTTTCATAGCAAACTCAGAACCGAGTAGTGTCATGATAGACTTGCGTAAATCATCAGAAGAAGCAGTCATGATAATATCATCCACATATAATATAATATATGTCAAGGAAGTACCACGCCGATATATGAACATAGAATTATCAGACATGCTGTGAGAAAACTCAATAGTAGATACATAGTCTGCAAATCGCTTATACCAAGCTCGTAGGGCCTGCTTGAGCCCATACAAGGACTTCTTCAATAAACAAATATAATTAGGATATTTGGGGTCTCGAAAACTCAAGGGATGATGCATGTAGAATGTAAGGCTGGCCAATGGGCCGGGATGGCCCGACCCCGTTCCGAGCCCGCCCCGACCCCGAGTAAAAAAAATGGTAGCGGGACTCACAAATGCTTTGATTTAGACGATGATCTAGATGATACACCCACAAATGCTTTGATTTATCCTCCAATAAAATCATAATTAATCGCCACGTCATTTTTGATGAATCCCAATTTCCTTTTGCGAAAGTTCACACTCCCGAGCCTCGGTCATATAATTTTTTGGATGAACAAATATCCTCGTATATTATTCGGCATTTTTTGGACATCTCACGCACCCAAAATCCTCCAGCGGGCCCACTGCCCGCTGGACCCACAGTGTAGTCCCCAATTCCAGTTTCTGGATCAGTCCCAGCAATTGGGCCAGTCCAGCCCAATTCTGGAACTGATCCAGAAGACGTCCCAGCATAACGATTTGGGCCAGCAGGCCCACTACCTGCTGGCCCGTCCGTCCCGAGCCCAGCAAATTTCCAAAATTCACTCAATTCTTCCTCGAGTCATAGACTGGTCACTCGTAGTCAACGGGGTATTTTTACACCTAAAAGACATTTTAATTTACATTCTGATGTCTCTAAATTCCCCTTACCCCGTAACCCTGTGTCCGCCTTAAATGACCATAATTGGAAAATTGCTATGACTGATGAATATAATGCTCTTATTGATAATAAGATGTGGGAGTTGGTGCCCCGTCCATATGGTATTAATGTTATCAGGTCTATGTGGATTTTTGCTCATAAGGAAAATTCAGATGGTTCATTTGCTCGACATAAGGCACGGCTTGTGGGTGATGGTAAAACTCAGCAGGTTGGGATATATTGTGGGGAGACGTTTAGCCCGGTAGTCAAGCCGGCTACTATTCGCACTGTGCTTAGCTTGGCTCTTTCAAAGACTTGGCATATTCATCGGTTGGATGTCAATAATGCTTTCCTACATGGTGATCTCAAGGAAACAGTCTATATGCATCAGTCGTTGGGTTTCAGGGATCCCAACCGCCCTCATCATGTCTGTTTGCTAAAGAAGTCATTATATGGGGTTAAGCAGTCTCCACGGGCCTGGTATACGCGATTTGCTGACTTTGTTTCGACTATTGGGTTCACTCACAGCAGGTCAGATAATTCCTTGTTCATCTACCGCCGTGGTTCGTCATTGGCCTACATTTTGTTATATGTGGATGATATCATCTTGACTGCCTCTTCCGATGCCTTGCGCCAGTCTATCATGGACATGCTCAGTTCTGAGTTTGCTATGAAAGACTTAGGGCCCTTGAGTTATTTTTTTGGGATTGCTGTCAAACGTCATTCAAGTGGTTTGTTTTTGTCTCAACGGAAGTATGCCGATGAGATCATCGAGAGGGCTGTGATGTCATCCTGTAAGTCCACTACTACTCCAGTTGATGCAAAACCCAAGCTTAGTGCCGCGGCAGGTGCACCATACGAGGACCCGACCCGCTATCGCAGTTTTGCAGGGGCTCTCCAGTATCTTACATTTACCAGACTGGATATTACGTATGATGTTCAACAGGTGTGTTTATTCATGCATGATCCCATAGTTGAGCACATGAATGCAATCAAACGCATCATTCGGTATATTCAGGGGACACTGGACTATGGGTTGCGCTTGTATCATTCTTCTACATCCACACTTGTCTCATACACAGATGCGGATTGGGGTGGTTGTCCGGACACCAGACGGTCTACGTCAGGATATTGTATGTTCCTTGGCAACAACTTGGTCTCCTGGTCTGCAAAGCGTCAGGCGACTCTATCCCGCTCAAGTGCAGAGGCAGAATATCGAGGGGTAGCTAATGTGGTCTCAGAATCGTGTTGGTTACCTAATTTGATGTTAGAACTTCATTGCCCCATTCAGAAGGCGATCTTAGTATATTGTGATAATGTTAGTGCCATCTACCTCTCAGGTAATCCGGTTCAGCACCAACGCACAAAATATATCGAAATGGACATTCACTTTGTCCGTGAAAAGGTTGCTCGGGGGCAGGTACGCGTATGTCATGTCCCGTCAAGATATCAAGTTGTAGACATATTTACAAAGGGTCTTCTCTCGGTACTCTTTGAAGATTTTAGGGACAGTCTCAGCGTTCGAAGACCGTCCGCTATGACTGCGGGGGTGTGTTAAATATGGCAATATACACACAATATACAAGTGTATATTGCCATAATAAGTGCCACGATTTATGGCCATTAGTGATCTCGGTTGTGGCTGATTTTAGAGTTAAGAATATTGTATATTTGAAAAATATATGTGTAGTATATTGTAATGTATTTGTTACCAAAAACAGGATTATACACTACCATAATTGTATAGTTAGAATTATGGTAGAATAAAGTTTTAGAAATAGAATAGGAATAAGATTCTCCTATTATGGAAATATGTAACTTGTATATATAGTATTTCAATTAATAAAAATAATCAAGGGGATTATTTCTTTCACATATCTTGTTGGAATATCCAGTTCATGGGCCCACATTTTACAGAGTAGATGGGTCAAATGTGGGCTTTCGTAACATACATGGATTTGGTCCATAATGGGCCCACCTTAACTATGAAAAGTGATTTTCAAAGCCTTTTTTTCTACTAAAGTGTAACATTTTTCTCTGACTTATATTTTCTTTTTGTTTCCTAAAAGGGAACAATTTTTGTTAGCTGCTGTGTTATGATTATGTTTTAGTAAAATATTTTGACTCTATGAAATGCATTTGTTTGGTTCCTTAATTATGGATGAATTTTGATTTTAGTTCTTGTGATATTCAACATTGAACAACACACCTTTAACGTTCAATTAAGTGATATGTGTATTTTTATTCATTTTATGTAGGAAATGTTCGCTACTATTTTTATAATTAAATTACTCTCAAATGTACAGTAACAATACTGTTGGAAATTAGCCTTTGGCGGGGAGATGCGTCCACCCATCTTTGATGAATTAAACACTAGTGTTCCGTATGTTGGAGACCTTGTCTCTTTACACATGCATGATCTACGAAGTGAGTAGATGACCGTAGGGCCAAGAATCGTCTAATTTCGTTGAGAAATGAAAGAGATATTGGTTCACGAAGTAAGGTGTTTAAGGCATGGAAATGTGGTGTGGGACAAATCTACCACATCGGTGGGAATAGGAAGAATTGCTCTCTTTATAAGTCTCTAATGTGGTAAAGGGTTTGGATCCCCAAGGGGTATCCCATGTGTTTAAAGGAGGGAAGACCTAGATGTGCTTGGGTTCAAAGCTAAGCCCCTTGCCTTGTATGCCTTGCCGTCCGGTCAGGTCTCGGGCTCGGGCTCGGGCTTCGGGCTCGTAAATTTGTGGGGTGTTTTGTAAATTTGTGGTGTGGGCCTTCGATATTATCTTTGGACCAGAGAACTCTGGGATGTACGCTTTGATCCCTGAAGTTTGGATGTGCAGTTTGGACGAGAATTCTTTCATATGTACTGATTTGGTCCCTGAAGTTTCAATATTTACTGATTTGGTCCCGAATTTCGGAGACTTTTTACGCCTACCAATGGATTGCGTTTTGGAGCATTAACCAGCCATTACTTGGCTGATTAACTCTCCATTAACAGCCATTACTTGGGGCATTTGGGCGCCTTCTTCTTCAAGGCCTTAATAGCCATTACTTGGCTGTTTTAATGGCCTCATTTAAGGGTCATTACAGCCTTGTTTGTGGCTGTTGGACAGCCCCTCCTCTTGCTATATATTCAGCTTCACTTGGCTGAAAAACAGTAGCAAGAAACAGGCAGAATATAGACGAAAAACAGGCCACAAAAGCATTTAAAAAGACACTGAAAAATCGGCAAACCTGGTGAAAAATCAAGAAACCGGTGGCTGAAAAATCAGCAAAAGCAGTGGCTGAAAATCAGTCAAAAGCGGTGACCAAACCCTCACGTATACACAAGATATACACTACAGAGACGCACTATATACACAGAGACAAAAGAGAAGAGTAGAGAGAAACTCTTCCTTCCTATTCCATATCTTCAGCAAGTCAAGTCATATTTGTTTTCTTCGTCAGGCTCAACCTATTGGCTTTGTAGTGTTGAGATTAAAGTGTTGTTTTATCTTGGGAGACTATTGCCCGCTAACGTAAAAGCATATATACGGGGCAATCTTGTCTTAAGGATAGAGGGCAATCCTCGACTCAACACACAACGTTGTAACCATCCAGATTTAGTTGTTTCTTGATTTCAGGTTATCAAGATTCAAGACACAACAAACTTGCGGCAGTTCTCAACATTGGCTTTGCAAGGTGATCAAGATTCAAGACACAACACACATGCGGCCGTTTTGAAGATTGACCATTGATTTATCCTTTCGAACATTTGTAATAGTTATTACTTCCCGTACTGCTTTATAAAGTACCATAGAAATACCAACAACTTAAGACAAGTTTGTATTGTAATACTATTAGTGTTCGAAAGATGTCGGTCAAAAGTTGTGTGACCAAATCTGGATATGGCAATGGTTTTCTGGTAGAAGAGAGTGATGATGATGAACATGTTCATGGTGTCACCGCTACCAAGACTGGTGGGAACAAGCGCTCACGAGAGCATGAGGATGTTAACTGGGACAAGAGGAGAAGACTGAAGATGTACTTCTATCTTGCAGCAGAAGGCCTGTATCTATCCCAGACAAAAGATCCGAATAATGGTAAGAAGGAACTGGACACTCAGTTTGATGAAATGACTGGAGTGAGCCAGAATCCGAAATTGGGATAAGTAGTTTTCTTACTTGTCAAGAATAAAGACTAAATGAGGCCTGATTAAAATTGATTAAAGTAAGGAGGAATATGAAAATAATTTATATTCCTTAGGCTTTAAAAAAAATCAGAAGTTTAGCCTCATCTTCTTTTCCGTTTAAAGATTGGATTGTAAAGCAACTTAAAAAGATCCGTTCTTTTAAGTGTAATTATTAAAAGTGAGTAAAGTATGTTCGCACATACGAGGGAGTAAGATCCACCGTTGTCTGGCGTTACAACTCTTAAGTAAGCGCCAAGAATTATCTGGGCACCAATCATAACGGAAGAAGTCTAAAAGTTAAAGACGTTGAGCTTTGTCATACTATTTGGCGTAAGATCCTTCATGGGATGATATTGGACACTCAGTCATATAAAGCCTCGAGGCGTGGAGTGGGCTAAAATTCCTTTGATATGATGATATTGGACACTCGGTCATACAAAGCCTCAGAGGCGGAGTGGGGCTTAATTCATTTCATAGGAAAAGTAATGGACACCTAGCAAGGTGGGCGAGTTTCCAGTCTTAATGATCCGAAGGCCTAAAGAAAGCGATAAAGAAATTGGACACTCACCGCTAAAGCAACTAGAGTGGGCAGTATCGAGATCACATATGATCCGGTTGCGCCTAACCACGGGCAAGAGGTTGTTCATGTGAAGCAACGCCACCTCTAAAATCGAAGGGGTTGGAGAGGTTGTCCTCAATAGGACTTGAGGAATGAGATCACTCTAAGATGAGGTGATACATATCCCTAACTTGGTTTAAGGGATTTGTTGGTCAAGGCTGGTTTGAGACTAGTCCAACAGGTCTGTAATAACTAAGAATGGTACAGTACGTCTGTAGCCAAATGAATGATATATTTGTAATCCGTGCATCTATGCCATCATAGATTAAGACACGTTAAATAGCAAGTCATTCAAAAGCTAACGATGGTGAGATTGTTGCTTTACGTCGACATAAACCCTCAAAATGAATATGAGGTAGATGAAGAGGCAAAATCATCTTTCCAAATTCCGTCAAGGGAATAGCGAAAGAAGCACCGCTCCTCTAGAACTTAGTCACACCTACTTGGGTGATTTGAATTTTATACAAAATAGAGGGGGGAGACAAGTACGTTATGATCTTCATTGATGATGGTACAACGTATGGAATCCTTTGTTTGTTGAAAAGCAAAGATGAAGTTGTTGAAGCGAATAAAGCGCTACAGCGAAGTTGAAAATCAACTAAGCCGACGGATTGAGAAATTCGTAGTGATAGAGGAGAATATGAAGCATCGTTCATTAAACGACTGTTCATTTCTCACCTCGATCAACGGTGTTAGCCAAGCGCAAAGTCGCACGCCCAAATTATGTGGGGTGGCTTGGTAAAAGTTGGAACATCGAAACAGGTCGATTGTACCTCGGATCGTAGATTGCATATCCTTTGGATCTCGCAAATAACGATAATGTTGATCGCCTCTTGGCGTGAAAGAATCTTGAATTCTTTGAAGATAGCTTTCCTTGAAAAAGGAAAAAGGAGTAATTGCTCAAGGTTAACAAGAACCCGCGAGGGTTCGACCGTCCGAACTAGGCGTTCGTATCTACAGGACTCGAAAGTTGTTGGCTATCCTAACTTAATATTCGGATCTGCAAAACTCAGGGATTCTAGATGTTGAACCGAGAAGGAGCAAAGAGGGGACAAAGACTCGTTCCATACCTTCTAGCTTGTATGGTTGAGAATAAATCATGGACAATTAACAAATAATTGTTATCTCCAAAAGCGCTGTTTTGGAAAGAAGCTAAAGAGAGAAATATATTTCATCATATAGAATCATACTTGCGTAATGGTTGATCTTCCTCCGGGAAAAGAACCTCTGGGTTGTGAAAAAGGATACTCAAAAGTGAGTACAAAGTAGATGGATCTACTGACGAGTTCAAAGCCTCGGCTACTTGTAAAATGTGCTCCCCTGTGAGTAGCTTCACATCCAGGGCCATTGCAGTCTTGCGTGGCATGAATGTTGAAACAGCCTTCCCAACCGAAGAGTTGGAAGAAGAGAATCAGACTTGGTTTGCCGAACTGTTGGGCTTCTTCCTGAACTTTCATTTTGGTCCCTGAAATGTTTACATTTTGGTCCTGAAAGTTAGATAAAGCGAAACAATGAATCGACCACGTAAACATTGACTCACGAAATTAGAAAGCCAGCGGTTGGAGAATCAGCGATTGAAAGTAAAAGTCATATTGAAACAAAGTCTCGATATGAAAGATATGGGTATCACGGATGACATCTAAGGAATTGGATTTAAGACATCTAACGGATGGTCGAGTCGATAGCCTCGTTGAAGCCACCAATGGATATGAATCATAGAACTGATTGGAATCATGGTGCACCCATAGACAAGGAGCGATATGCACAGGTCATGTGTAGTTTAATGTATTGTACACACTACAACCGACCTGGTATCGGCCTAAAGCGGTCGATTAAACTAAGGTTCATCGATGATTTTAATACATGATCGGTAGAAAGCGTTAAGTCGGATATGGCGATATCCGAACTATTCACTTATCTACGGATTATAGTATTACGGATGTCCAGCGGTTACGGGAGAACACGATGATGCAACCTGGACATCAGATCTGAAGAACACCAAAGCCACAAGCAAATGTGTATGGTGGGTCTTGGAAAATCCTCTAAGCAAACTTGCATCGGCCGATTCATGATGGAATCGGAGTTTATCGCTTTATACAAAGCATGAAAGAAGTTGAGTAACTTCACGGCTCCTTAGAGGACGTCCCTTATTGGGAGATACCCGTGTCTTCAGCAGTTATACACTGTGGCTAGCCGGTCGGCTTCAGGAAGGACACGGATGACGGCGTCTGGACATATTTTTTAGGATCTGTCGGAGACATAAGACCGTATGGCAGTTGATCATCACGGGTGTCACATCCTTGTTTACTAACTAAGGGACTACCCGGAGATCAAGTGTTCTGCCTGTCTAGGGGAATTGGCTTAAAACCCAAACAATACGAACCTTTGCGGTGGAAACCCAACCATACTGATTGGAGATCCCAAGAATTTGGTTCAATGGGAAAACTAAGCGGCAAAAGGTTCAGTTGAGCGCTTCGGTGGAAGCAAGCGCCGGATGATGATTGCATGCGAAAATATGAATCCAAAGCTGTTCCCGCGATAGACATTAAAGTGCTGCCTGCATGGTGGGTAAAGGTTAAGCTTCCAAACCTTTTAAAAGATCCTCAAATGGTTGAGGTTAAGGTTGTGGAACTTTTAATGATTCCTAACACTTGTGAAGTGGGGTATAGCAGGATACCTTGTAGGAGATCACCTATTTAAGTGCGAGGATGGCCGCCTCAAATGAACGCACTTAAGAATCCAAGTGTGTCCATGGCCACAACGGACAGAAACGTAAGAAGGAAAATGAATAAGAAGAGTTATTGTGTTGATATCGTTGTCTTGGCTTACACTAAACACCGACGGTTCAAGACATCACGTTCACCGCTGATAAGTAAGTCCGATGGTATTCAACTAGGGAAGGTTCAAAGCGTAAGCTACCTCTCCGATGCAATATCTTTCGTTGAAAGATTGCTGAAATGTAGGCGCCTTGTGTGTGCGCCACAATCTCTCTTTCATAGAGGATTGTTGGAAATAAGCCTTTGGCGGGGAGATGCGTCCACACATCTTTGATGAATTAAACACTAGTGTTCCGTATGTTGGAGCCCTTGTCTCTTTACACATGCATGACCTACGAAGTGAGTAGATGACCGTAGGGCCAAGAATCGTCTAATTTCGTTGAGAAATGAAAGAGATATTGGTTCACTAAGTAAGGTGTTTAAGGCATGGAAATGTGGTGTGGGACAAATCTACCACATCGGTGGGAATAGGAAGAATTGCTCTCTTTATAAGTCTCTAATGTGGTAAAGGGTTTGGATCCCAAGGGTATCCCATGTGTTTAAAGGAGGGAAGACCTAGATGTGCTTGGGTTCAAAGCTAAGCCCGCCTTGCCGCCGCTTGCCGTCCGGTCCGGTCTCGGGCTCGGGCTCGGGCTCGGGCTCGGGCTCGGGCTCGGGTCGTGGGCTGTGGGCTGTGGGCCTTTCTGATATTATCTTTTTGGACCAGAGAACTCTGCCAGATGTACAGTTTGATCCCTGAAGTTTGGATGAGTTTGGACCGTAATTCTTTCATATGTACGATTTGGTCCCTGAAGTTTCAATATTCTGATTTGGTCCCGAATTTCGGAGACTTTTTCGCCTACCAATGGACTGCGTTTTGGAGCATTAACCAGCCATTACTTGGCTGATTAACTCTCCATTAACAGCCATTACTTGGGGCATTTGGGCGCCTTCTTCAAGGCCTTAATAGCCATTACTTGGTTTGTTTTAATGGCCTCATTTAAGGGCCATTACAGCCTTGTTTGTGGCTGTTGGACAGCCCCTCCTCTTGCTATATATTCAGCTTCACTTGGCTGAAAAACAATAACAAGAAAAAGGCAGAATATAGAGGAAAAACAGGCCACAAAAGCAGACGAAAAAGACATGAAAAATCAAGAAACTGGTGAAAAATCAAGAAACCGGTGGCTGAAAAATCAGCAAACAAAGGGCTGAAAATCAGTCAAAAACAGTGACCAAACCCTCACGTATACACAAGATATACACTACTGAGACGCACTATATACACAGAGACAAAAGAGAAGAGTAGAGAAACTCTTCCTTCCTATTCCATATCTTGACAAGTCAAGTCATATTTGTTTTCTTCGTCAGGCTCAACCTATTGGCTTTGTAGTGTTGAGATTAAAGTGTTGTTTTATCTTGGGAGACTATTGCCCGCTAACGTAAAAGCATATATACGGGGCAATCTTGTCTTAAGGATAGAGGGCAATCCTCGACTCAACACACAACGTTGTAACCATCCAGATTTAGTTGTTTCTTGATTTCAGGTTATCAAGATTCAAGACACAACAAACTTGCGGCAGTTCTCAACATTGGCTTTGCAAGGTGATCAAGATTCAAGACACAACACACATGCGGCCGTTTTGAAGATTGACCATTGATTTATCCTTTCGAACATTTGTAATAGTTATTACTTCCCGTACTGCTTTATAAAGTACCATAGAAATACCAACAAATACAAGATGTAATTAAGTGACAAGATAATTGATAATCATGGTAAATTGACGAATATCAACAAGCAAAGTGATCAAAGTTCATATTTCAATTAATTAAAAATTAAACGTGCTTAGTTAGATATCACAAGAGAGAAAATTAGAATTTATTAATTACCGAGGTGCCAAAATGCTATTAACCAATGTAAATTTCACAAAGATTTAACTACAAATGCATTTGGAACTTTTTCTTTTGAAAGGATGCACTTAACTATCTCGAAAATGTCTATGCACTCTCTAAATTGATGAAGTGTAACAAAATGTTTTAAGTCAGACAATTGGAAATAACACTGACCCTTTTCACTAAAAAAAGAAGAAGAATTAGCTACAAAATTTATCGTCGATCTATTATGTACTAAATAGTCAATAAGAAACATGATTTTTGATAATCCATCGCTAAATAGGATTAGCAACAAATTTTTATCGTTTAGCAATATAAGTTCTGTCACTATTTTTTTTAATGTTTGAAGTTTCAACTAATTTCACAGATCAAATTTAAATGGGATAGTAATCTTTTTTTTTTTTTGGTCTTGTCATGTTTAGCATAAAGAAACACGACTTCAAAAGGGGGTTTAGAATTCACATTCCTATAGAAATTATCACCATTCACACAACACGAGCTTTATATATCTTTTTTTCAACGTCACCATGGAAAAGATTATTGACTCTTATGAACAAAAAAAATCTAATCTTGTCTTACCATGTTTAGCACAAAGAAACGTGAAGAGAAAAAGATCATAAGATGGATGATTTTGTCTTCAAAAAGTTGGTATTTGTAACAGATTTTCCAATGTCATATTGAAGGCAAGGGGTTTGTAAAACATGCATAATTGTGAGCAAAGAAAAATAAAACATATCATAAGAAGTAGTGTTTAAAATGCAACACGTCGTGAAACACGCAAAATGTCCATATATACTCTCTTTTTTTTTAGATGTGGACCTCATGTGTCATATCACCAAAAAAATAACATAATGATTTTCCATAAATCTTCTCAAAAGTATTTATATTTATCTCAAGAAATTTATTCAATATGTACATATTATTAATTTAGAAATCAATAATTTAAAATGATTAAAATCTGAATCCATAACGATAAATTTTTGCTTCGCCTCTGGACCAACTAATTTGGATTCGCACTAAAAAAATTATTTTGAGAGGTTAAGTGTCCATTATCATTTAAATGAATTTAATTTACGAGTCAAACTCAAAAGCTCTGATTAATCATGAAAAGTATTTACCGCCCCACCACAACTTAGTCCGATTCTCAAAAGGTTTAAGTGGGTGTGTATGTGTGTAGAGTGCCAAATATAAACACACAAGAAATTTAGATTACACGTTGATGACTTCAAGTTCACAATGACTTTCTATGAAATTCTAATGTTTTACAAGTCCTTCAATGTGATTTCACAATGACTTTCTATGAAATTCTAATGTTTTACAAGTCCTTCAATGTGATTTGGACTAGGTTGGTCTGAGGTTGTGTAGATCATTTCATCATAACTACTTTTCGTATGATTATTAATGGCTAAAGGCATTAACATGAGTTGTGGTAGTTGTTTTTTTTGTTTCAACCGGAATCTCTCCATTCTTAAGGTTTCGATTTCGAGCTCCGGAAAATAGAAAAAATTATGTTAGCATCACCACCGAAATGGGCCCTGCTACACAATCCAAATTTAATCGGACTCCAATACGAATATCAAACCACAGGTGAGAAACAAAATGACTAAAGGCATAAGCAACTTTCTAAATTTGTCGGCTATTTTACTTTGAAATTAGAACTTGGAGCTATTCCTATTGAACACTTACACCACTCATTAGATACAAGTTTTGAGTAGGGTAAGTGTTTAACAAAAACAAGTCTATGTTTTAGTGTTAAAGTGAATGACACATAGACAAATTTAGAGGGTTGCTTATGATCACTCTAGATATTATTAATTGTGATTAGTTCTATAAAATAGCTATAAGACCACCAATATTATATGATAATGAATGTTGAGATGCAAAAGTTCAACATATCCATAATATGAATATTACATACATGTGAATATTAAAATAGATATGCGACCATATAAGTTAAATAAAACAAAAAAAAATACATCTATCAAAAAGTGCAACTATGTGTCACTCAAATACATCTTATAATTGGTGCTAGTACGTAAATATTTTCCTCACTAAATGTGTCAAAATTTTAAACGAGTAAGTCTTTACACCATTAATTGATTAAATTATTCCGAAAACAAAACCACTCGTGTTTGCCAAAATTCTATCACCGACCGGTCTACACGAAATCGAGATAGAAAATATTCCATTGATGACAAAAAGTGTATCCAAAAAAAGAAAATTAGTAAATAGAAAATCTGACATAATGCAGCATTGCATCAAAGGTTGTGAGTTGTAACGCTGTTTTAGGTAGTTACAACTTGGTGGTTGTTTTTCCCAATAATAAGTACAGCGGTGTTCAAGCCATTTTGTGTGTAAGTCTATTAATTTCACATGATATATACTACACCAGTACACCTACTAGTATAAATATCAAGTAATTGTGTCCACCCAAATTTGAACATATTAGTAGAAATCGTATAGAAATCATATATTTACTCCCCAGTCTCAATTTATTGCGACTTGTGTTGCTTTCTATGTAATTTCAAGTATTTAAATTTTGATTAAAAAAAATTAAAGATCTTATGTTCAAATTTACAATTAAAATTAAGAAATTTAACTTTTAATATTCGATAGTACCACATAAATTGAAACATATAAAATAATTGCTTCCATTAACGAACTTGAGAACCCCATATATAATTCTCAATAGGTAACATCCTTGAGTGAGTTTCAAATTACATCAACAACAACAATAATAATATCTCCAGTGTAATTTTATAAGTGGGTCTCTAAAGAGTAAAATATATGCGCCCTTTGCGGGATAAATGTTATTTCCGATAGACCCTTTGAAACTCACTATTATTCGTTGATGTGTGCTAATGTACACATCAGATCATAATAATGAGTTGTAAATTATTATTATTTGTAAGATTGAAATAATTTTCCTTAGGGATTTCTTTCATTAATCACAATATATATAGTTGTACAGATGTTGATTCCTAATACACTAAGAATCCTAACTTACTTTAAATGGTTGATTCCTAATACAATAAAAATCCTAAGTTACCTTAAATATACATCTATCATAATTACAAATATACTGTGAATATTCGAAGAATATTCGCTAATACTCCCCCTCAGTCGGAACGGGAGGAGGCCGAACGCTAAGGCTGGATCGGAAGTCGGTGAAGAATTGTCTTGGTAGTCCCTTTGTGAAAATATTTGCATACTGATAGGAGGAAATCACGTGTAATATTTTGGCAGGACCAAGAGCAATCTTCTCTCGTACAAAGTGAATATCCATCTCAATATGCTTAGTCCGCTGATGTTGGACCGGATTGTGAGACATATAGATGGCAAATATGTTATCACAATAGACTATAGACGCATTTCGCAGTGGACACTGGAGCTCCAAAAGTAGATTTCGGAGTCAACAGCTATCGGCAACGACATTAGCAACTCTGCGATACTCTACTTCAGCACTCGAACGGGAAGGCATAGACCCAAAAAAGCGGTGGAAGACATGCATGAAACAGAAGGGTGCGAACCATGTTATTGATGGTACGTATAATTTGTTCAACCTTTCCGTTTTGGGAGGAGGTATAGGGGCAGGAAAAACGAAAAACCATGCCTTATTTAGAGCAGAAATTGTGAAATGCCGAGTTATTAAATTCACGTCCATTATCACATTGGAATGATTTGATAGATTTTTCAAATTGTGTTTTAATGAATTTTTGAAATTCAAGGAACTTGGCAAAAACTTCAGTTTTGAATTTCAATGGGTAAATCCA
Source organism: Anisodus acutangulus (assembly GCA_029783415.1). Lineage (NCBI taxonomy): Eukaryota > Viridiplantae > Streptophyta > Magnoliopsida > Solanales > Solanaceae > Anisodus > Anisodus acutangulus. The sequence goes on along the minus strand of CM056489.1, from coordinate 462,528 downwards.
GACAAAATGTGAAAAATCATCTAAGAATACTAGATAAAATTTGTGACCCAAAGAGCTAACAACCGGAGATGTCCACAAATCAGCATGAACAATATCAAAAAGAGAAAAAGTAACACTGTTGGATGACATAAATGGAAGACGTGTATGATTGCCGAGTGGGCAAGAAAAACAGTGTTGGGCAAGTTTCCCATTATTACATTGAATATGCTTAGTAGACCTAAGAAAAGTAAAAACAAGGTCTCCGGGGTGTCCGAGTCTGTTGTGCCAAGTTGAATGAGAGATAGCCGCAAGGGATAGAGGTGATTGCGGTATGACATCGGAAGATTGAGTGAAGGGGTAGAAGTCTCCCACACTATTGTAGCGCGTAAGAACTTTTCCCGTAGTGAGATCCTTCACAGAAAAACCAAAAGGGTCAAATTCGACAGACACAGAATTATTGCGAGTGAATTTTTTAACATAGATTAAGTTTTTAATGATGTTAGGGGTGTAGAGAACTTAATTTAGGGAGAAAGACGGGTGGGGATGTTTGGTATGTGTGTTACCGTAACCTTCAATTGGAATGCGATGACCATTGCCGACAATAATAAATTGAGGGCACTTTAACCGAAACAATTGAGATAAGTTACCTGACAATCGGGTGAGGTGAGATGTGGCTCCGGTGTCCATGTACCAATTTTCGTCGGGCTATTGAAGGTTCACGGTGTTGAAGGCCTGTCCCAAATCGGTGGGGGCCAGGCTGCTGCCCTGCGGGTGCTGGACTGCTGCTACCAGATGGGCCTGTTGCTGCTGGGCCTGCCGGTTGGTGGGGACAGAGCCCAAGAGTCCTGGCTGCCAGCCTTGCTGGAATTGGGCCCCTGATGTCGGGTAGGGGCATGCAGGCGAAGCCTAGTTCCCGGTATTGGCCCAATGGGGCTGCCTAGCCCACTGATAGTAGGCAGCAGGCGTTGGGCCTGTCTGTTGCTGGTTGCGGTTGCCTTTGCCGCGACCCTTTCCTTTATTGTTGTTACCACAACCTCTGCCGCCACGCCCTCCACCGCGGGACTGCTGGTGATGGTGGTCTTGCGGTGGTGTCTGGGTGGTGGCTGCTGCCGGTGGTGTCACGTCGTCAACGACTAATGCCTTGTGATTGTGATCCTCTTGTTTAGCATGGCGAGTCTCTTCCAACACAAGTTGCGAACGTGCTTTATTGAAGCTTGGTAGGGGGTCGACCTGTTGTATCATCGTTGCAAGTGTATCATATTCACCTTTTGGTAAACCCGCAACTAGTTGAAGTACCATCTTGGTCTCTGAAACAGATGTCCTTACGTTGGAAAGTTGGTCAGTTATGAGTTTCAGTTGTTTACAGTATTCAGACATGTTGTTAAAATTCTCGAGACACATATTGTTGAACTGCTCTTCCAAATACACGACCCGAGTATTTTTATTATCCTGAAAAATTTCTTCTAACCGTACCCAAAGTTCACGTGGCGTAGCACCTGTTTTCATGATAGTACACAACAAGTCTTTAGAGATAGTGCCGTAGATCCATTATTTGACGATGACGTCAAGGCGACGCCAGGTCGAGTCTGCAACATCGGTTGGACGAGGAACAAAATCATCAATATGGTCAAGCACATTGTACGCACATGCATGAATATATAACAGTTCTATCCATATGAAATATTGACAGTCTTCTTGGTCAAGAATGATAGGGATAAAATTCTTGATGTTGTTAACGGCGAATGCCGGATGAAAAGAAGACGATGAACGTTGGTTGGGGTTGTCAAGTGTGTCAGTGGATGAACCGGAATTGGTGGGGGAAGCAGGGCGAGACATGGCGGCAGATTATTGCCGGCGACCGAGAGGGAAAAAGAAAATTTTGGGGAGGTGTCGGCCGAGAGGGAGAGAAGAGAAGAGTAGGGATTAGGGTTTGACTCTTTGATACCATGTAAGATTGAAATAATTTTTCTTAGAGATTCCTTTCATCAATCACAATATATATAGTTGTAGAGAGGTTGATTCCTAATACACTAAGAATCCTAACTTATCTTAAATAGTTGATTCCTAATACAATAATAATTTTAAGTTATCTTAAATATATATCTATCATAATTATAAATATATTGTGAATATTCGGAGAATATTCGCTAATATTATTATTAAAAGACCATGTTGGAGTAGAAAATTAAAATGAAAACAAAGGTCAACAGTCAACACTAAACAAAAAAGTCTCTTAATAATAAGAAAACAGATTAAAAAAACGACCTGACTTACTGTTTTTAGAAGAATTATTGTGTATGTTTGTGTACTTTAATTACTTGGTACATGTGTAGTAGACTATAGAGATTAGAGACTAGTACTAGTTGCCAACACTTTACAACACCATGCAACGCGTCATCTGAAAATTCTGAATTTGTCGGCATTCCCCCCCCCCCCCTCCTGATTTTGACCGTATGTGCATGATCAAAATTTGGATTTAATCATTCGATATTTACTGATTTATTCATGTTATGAATTATTTTTAATTATTTTTCTTCATACGAGGTAATATCAAAAACAATTTTTTTATTTTTAAAATATGAGTAAAGTCTGTGTACACTCTCAAGACCCTACTTTTGAGATTACACTGAGTTTTTTATTATTATTATGGTTGATATTGTGTATTTGCAAATTTAGTTACGGATAATTCTAGCCAAAATTTTGTATGTGTATCAATAAATTTATTTAATATATATAAGTAAGTTATTTAAAATGTATTAATTTCTAAAATCCAGAATCATAAACTTAAAATTATGATTTCGTCGCTATTTGAATTCACTTTAAATAAACTCAGCAATGAAAGTAAACTCTCCGCACCAAATAATGTTTCATTCTTAGATTTCTAATTCAAGACGGATATAGTGTTTTAGTTACAGATTCGTTTTAACTAGTAATTTGACTAAAATTATGTGTATATATTAAAAAATAAATAATACATTTTAAATCTAATATACTAAATGAGTTGTGTTATAATTTCAGGTTCAAATCGGTCCGAATGTTGAAGCAGCCTCTACTTCTAACGAAGGACCAAAGAATGTAATAAATAAAGATTTTTTTGTTAAGACAACATTTTGTAATGAATTTATTCAACTAGATTCAAATAAGTTGAAAGAAGATGAGTTTTTAGGGAGAGATAAAACTATGTAGGAATTTATGTGAGATAACATCAGAAAAATCAGTTTAATGTAAGAAAATGAGATCTGTATGATAAGAAATGAATTGTAGAAACTAGATTAGGACGAGATGATTCTCTGTCCTTAGGATAATATTAGCCCCCACTATATTGCTGATGGGATTAACTTGCTAATTACCCCCAGGATTCCCTAATCTTAAGAACGAATTTTATAGCAACTTATTCGTTCTTCATGAATATGAATTGCTCGAAAGAAAGAAGGTTTTCTTGGTTGGAAGAAATAGATAGCAAGTGATCTTTTAATCATGTGCCATTCCATATTTAAAGGAATCAAGTATCCTTTCATGAACAATTGTGACTTTTCATGAAATCAATTTAATTCAAACCAGCCTGAAACCGTCGCAATACTTGATTAATAATATATTAGCATATTATTAATTCAATTATAAGCACATCCAAGCCCAATGCATGTTTGACCCAACTAAATGAACTCTTTTTAATTTAATATACAAAGTACAAAAGTACTTATAACCACATCAAGCTTTTCTTCTTCTTTCAATGTGGGACAAACTCTCATACACATCTTTCTAACAAACACAATTGAAGACTATATACAACATTTAATAGGGCGAATAAGATTCGGGTGACCAAAATAACTAGTAGCTTGATCAATTTAAGAGCAAATTTCGTAAGTTTATGAAGACAGATTCTCATTACTTGTATAAGTTCAATAAAAGATAAAATTAAATTGCTAAAAATTATGATGAAATGATAAAACAAAATTCATTATTAACCGATTTTTTAAAATTTTATGGAACTTCAAAATAGATATCAAACGCAAGCGACAAAAAAACAAAAAAATTGTTGGCAACATTTAATAGGGGCTTGTGGTCTCCAGCTAGTGCTCTGCTGGTTACTTTTCTCTTTCACTCACCCTTTGTTTTTTAGTTTTCACAACCTACCGTCACACTTCTTTTCGAATTAAATGAATTAAATTAATTTATAATTTTTGTCTTTTTATATGATAATATTTAATCGAATGTAAAGTTTAAAATATAACTCTAATTTTAGTTAAAGAAAAACAATTATACAAAAAAGATCACAATTTTAAACAATCCACATTTTAATAAAAGAGTGTCTTAAAGTATGTTTTGTCAATATTGTTGTTTTGGACCAAACTTAAAAATGAAAACAGGGATTTATTTTGAAATAAAAGAGTTAAATGAAAGTAAATAAAATAGAAATTATAGATTTAATGGTGGAATTAAACCTTACATACCCAATTTTCTCTCTCCTTCTCACTCAGAAAAGACAAAAAAAATCAGGATAGCAAATATTCTCTAAATTTTCTCTTAGATTCAAACTCGTAGCTGATGATAGAACTAGAATAGATATTTTTTGTTTCCTACTTAAAGTATTTTAAAAAAAATCGTTTGATGTTTGACACTCGTTTTAGAATCACGACTAATTCGAATTCACGTCATATAAGGACCATTGAAGAAAAAACATTTCCTATCAGAATTTTTTTAATTCTCATGGCTCAAACACGAGGTTTTTAGTTAAAGAGTAAATGCATCATATTCATCTCATCACAATTTTTAGTAATATATAATCGAAAGCATACTCGAGCAACACTCTCCCGTCATTACTTCTACTAATAAAGATTTTCATTATTATTTTGATACATTTTACATACAAATCCAATTTTAAAAACTCCAATTAATACACCATATCATTTCTAAAAGAATCCAATCTTGCTTAGCTAGACAAAATCATTTTCAAAAAATGACGGTGTGCAGCTAATACTTCATCTCTCTCATCAATCTATTATTAACGTGTTGTAATTGTCATAGATTGAACCATGACCAAATAGAGACATTTTAATTTACTTATATTGTGTTCCAAATTTGATTCCAATATGAAGATTTTTGTGTCAATTTAAATGCCTAGAAATTGATGTGGCACAATTACAACCATTGAAGCAATTAAGGATCTAGAGATTTACAAAAATGATTAGAAAAACATCTAATTAAATAAAGGACTTGTAACAAACTACATGCAAATTAAAGAAATATTTTTATATATCCATTTTCAGCTTAGAGATATGGTTTTCTGTTTGGTTGTGGATATAAGGTCATCTATTTTCGCTACGAAAATGTTCAATTTTCATAAGATCTTCTTGGCTGTTATTCAAAAGGTCCAATAATGTATATATATTGGACATTCTGAACTCTTATTGTACACAATATAAAAAAAGAACTTAACTTATATATACTGACAATATAAAAAAATATTTACATTATTAGGTTAGCTAAAACATAATTACGAGTACTAAATGCATAAAAAATGGACCTATAGTTACAAATAAAGCAGGCATCACGCTACAACATGTAAGGTTACATTATCAATATATTTTAGTTAATTAAATCATTAAAAAGGGGGAATAATTTAAGCTATGTTTTAGATGTAGAGAATATTTGACTAATTAGCGTAACTCATCTTAATCTCTATTATAAGATGCGAGAATAAGCAAGATTAAATTATGCATGCTAAAGAAAATTATTTGAAATTAATCAAGATTATTAGAATAGCTACATTTTAAACTGATAACAACTTTAATATGTGTGTGTGTGTGTTTAAAACATATATTAAAGGCCCAATAGGATCATCTATACTGTCAAATAGGATAACAAAGTGGCCTTCATTGTAGTAATATATTGCAGGTTTAGCTGCAAAATTCCATTGCGATTGAGAGAGGAGAGTTTTCTTCCATAAATTGTTGATATTCCCACAATTCGTTATGTTAAATAGGATCACACCTTAAAAGTTTGAAGCAACAAGACCAACTGCTAATTAAACTTTTCATGTCACTTAATGACAAATTTTATAATACAATTGTTACGGTATACGTAATATCACCAATTTCAAAAATTTTATAATCACATAAATATTAAGATATATTTAAAATTATAAGTTTCAGAGATCTTTTTTTTCGTAAACTCCAAACCTAATAAAATAGGGTCACATAAATTGTTGCGACGCGTAATTTAGAGTTGAATTTACGTAAAAGTATTATAGAGATACAAGACCACGTGGTTGAATTTCATGTAGAGACGTTTTGTACGGTACAAAGTACCCATCAAAATAGGAAGAGAATTGTCTACCTAGTTGTACTTAAAAGTATTATTTTATATATAATAGTTACGTTTGCATGGAGATCTGAAATTTGACAGTTGGATATGTCATATAATGTCCTGATTTTTCTAATTTTTTCTTTTAGTCAAATAATAATTTTATATTATGGTGTAAGAATTTATTTTGTTCTTTTGTTTTTGTATTTATAAGAAATTGTGAACTTGCAATTGTATTACAAAAAGTCTACGCAAAGAGACACTGAATGGAGAGTTTTAGGGTTTGACTTCATGCCTGATTTCGATTTATGTGAGCCAATTTCTTATTTTAAACATAGAAGATGTATTTTATGTATTAACTAGTTGTTATAGAAAAATTATTCGTTTCCCCAATATTTGATTTGAGAACCATTATAGTCATACAAAAAGAAGGCAGGAAAATACAACAGTACAACGATGTTATTATAATCATATTTAGATAAAATATCGGTTACAGAAAGTTAGACTTTTTTCTTTTCATTGCTCATTATGGTCAATAAAATTCTATGAATATACCTTAGCTTATTTACCAAATTTTCATCTAGTTTCCAAAACTTGAAAATGAAACACGTCGAACTTTAATTTGAGTCATTCCCCCCCCCTCCCCCCCCCTCCCCCCCCCTCTTTTTTTGGCATTTAGTAGAAATAAATAAGAAAACATATAAATAAATATGTAAATTAGCTTAGTGGGAAACACCATACATGTCTAAATTTTAGTTTTTATTATTTTTGTTGGTGAAAGAAATAATCTCTTGATTATTTTCATTAATTGAAAGACTATATATACAATTTACATATTTTCATAGTAGGAGAATCTTGTTCCTATTCTACTTGGACACTAACTATACAATTATGATAATACAAATATTATGATAAGTGTACAATACTAATTACACCACAACATTACCTAAACTAGGAGATTAAGACATTAGCTAAATTATATACATAATACAAGGTAATACATGTAGAAATCGAGAGCCAATATACATAATATACACATGTATATTGTGTATATTTAACCGTTGGAACCATCAAATTCATTATAATCGAGTTTGGAACTTTTTGGTCCAAGCAAAAGGTCAATATTTAGATTCTTCTTTTAACAAAAAAAATAATATATATATAAATAAGAATCTTAATTTAAAATTATCTTTGCATCCTAAGTTTTTTACAAAATTTGTGCTAATACCATTTTTTATTTCCTAATTATTAATAGATTATGATTTATGACATATGATTACATATATTTGATTTTTAATTAATTGAATTGTGCATTTTTTATTCATGTGCTGGTAAATATTCACAAATTTACCATGACTATCAATTGTTTCATTACCTAATTTTTTCTTGTATTATGTTAAACTTATATTGTTACTTTTTATTTTGTTATAATAGTACTAAAAATAGCCTAAATATAATACGTTTTCTATGCAAAAGGGACAAAAAAACACACATTTCAACTAATTAAAATTTAAATATGCTTTAACAAATATTATAAGGACTAAAATCATAATTTATCAGTAGTTAAGGGAACAAAGTGATATTATCCCACAGAATTTCTTATATTTATAATATGAAAAGAAAGATTATTTTCATTGTTATTAATTTGTTGATCTCCAATAAACTATATAAGGATTTGACTTAATACTTTCGGCAAAAAAAAAAAAAAGTAGAAGCAAATATATATAGTATCATAATTAATATATAATAGGGACGCGTTAGCTATAAAGTATTTTAGTTTTTCTAAGAAACTCCACTTTTTGTCTAATTAATTATTTGTTTAATGAATAATTACATATTTTTATGTGAGCGTGCATGTGTAGTTGAAGTGTAAAGCTTTGTTAGTGACGCACTGTTCACACTCTAGTCTAAATTAAGACTTATTTAATTTTTTCTTGAGGTTTTTACTAATTCAACATTGTTGTTGTGTTTCTTTATCCATTGGTTTATCGCTATAAATTGAATAGACTTTTTCTTTTTTATTAACCTTCATGTTTAGACAAGACCTTTCTATGATCTTTTGAATATTTCTTATTGTTTTGGTAAGTTTTCATGAGTGAGATTTGGTTCAAGACTCGACAGGCGGAGACGTGATTTGAATTTTATGAATTCTAAATTTTAGAATAACAACTTCAAGTGTTAGTAATTGAATTTTGATTTTTTTATATATTTGAATAAATTGCTTAATACAAATACAAGATCTAAACTAATCAAAGATAATATTAACATATTTTGGATTACTATTTTTGCAATAGAAGGAGCATTTTCCAGTGCTTCAAATCAAACTACCGATAAAAAGGAAAGAACTTCAATATATTATCTAATGTGTTTCAAAATTAAAAAAAAACAGATAATTTTTTTTAAAGCAAAAAGAAAAACATAATATAAATAAAGTGGTGACGATGACTATGCTTGGAAACCACAAATATTATTTATGTACAAAGAAATAAAATACCAAAACAAATGTTTATAATATTTCTTCGACAGGTTGTATGAGTTATGTCAAAATGTAAAGGCTTGATTAATGCTTCTTTGCATTAAATGAATATTATAAAAAGATATCTGTCCCTTTAGTGTTTGGACTTTAGACTCATCTAAAAACTTTTTGTTGGTATTAACTCATCAAACTCTCTCTTTTATTTATTATGGGATTTTATTAGTCAACTTGTGGGTCATACAAGAAGTATGCATTGAAGTTTCAAAAAACTTTGAGCTTTCACTTTTTCTCTAACTAATAGTATTATTTAATTTCAAATGTTCACCCACTCAAAAAATCAACATCCACTCCATCCCAACCTAAGCAAATACATAATTATGACTAATCAACACTTAATTGGTATTAATTGTCTTTACCCTCTAATTATTTTTCTACCAAGAATTCATAATGTGCATGACGTATGAAACATTTCTAGTCTATCATATCACTATTAGAAGTCAGTCAATTCTCGAGAAACGTTCCATCACATAATTAGCACTTGTCGAATGTTAATGTTTCTAACGAACACGTTCATTGAAACGGTCTCCAACAAAAAATATAAGGTAAGATTTCGTACAACAAATTTTTGTGATTTGATTTTTTTTCAGATTTCGTACATAACGGGAGCTTAGTACACCGGATTGTTTTTTTTATATAACTAAAAAAGAGGTCGAAGAGTATATTAAGTTATGTATATAATAATTGATTGATATATCTTTTGAATCATTTCCTAATATACGATATTGATTGGTTCAATGTCATTTATTTTGACAATACATGTATAGATAGACAATTGAAATTTGAATATATCAAAGATAATCCAACAGAGAAAAAGTTTCTCACAATTTTTTTTTTATAATTTCTAACAAACACTTCATAAGCAAAATTTCAAAGCTTGGAGGCTAAGCTAAATGTTTGCTTTGGGATAGTGAAGGCTCTAGCTATAGCTATTTACATATTCATATCTACTAGGTCAATGTCATTAGTGTGGAATTTCTTATCAAATATACTAGAATTTGACTTCACTAAGAAATTGAATTTTTCAAAGAGAGTATTTTTATTTGTCATCTTTCATTTCCTTACACTGCTTTTATCAAGAGAAGCTAAGAGATTTATGATTTTTTTCTTCTTGCGAAAGTGGATTTGCGACAATACTTAACTAATGGTCGTTCGAAATCTGATCACAAGACGAATGAATTTTTTTATTTTCACGACCTAAATATCCAATACTAAAATGCTGAGAATTTTATCCTTTTACAAAACATAGACGTAATATCCCGATTGAAAAAAGTATATTTTCCGGACACATAAATTTATATGTTATAAGGTTTAGGGTGAGGATATATAAGTTAATATGCTAGTTAACACATTTCATGGGTAGACCCACCCCCTAGCATTTCCAACCAACAAATGGAATTCTCATCATAAGATAAAATGTGAACCTAAATCCAAGTTTTGAACAAGTAATTTCTCTTAATATTTTTTCCTTCCAATAAGTAGGGCGGAATTTTTCAAAAAGCTATAGGAAAGCCATTCGTGCTTAGCAAGTTAAAAGAGATTGTGATCATGCATACTTAAAAAGTTTGAACTAGATTTTGTTCACATTGAATATATAAGGAATAGAACAGAAAAATATGAAGAAGAATTGTAAACCTTATAATTTATTGAGAATTTTGATTTCCTTTTTTTTTTTTTTTTTGTCTCTCAATTTGTTTAAGCGTTGTGGAAACAACCTCTTGCAGAAATACAGGGTAAAACGACATATATTAGATCCTTATGGCCCGATCCTTCTCTGGACCCCAAGCATAGTAGAAATGTAGTGCATCGGGTTGCTCCTTTTCTCCCTATTTCACTAATAAATCCTAATAATAATAATAATTTCTATAATTAGACGTTAAGTTGTATGTATTATAACTACTTTTTACATTATTATGTTGAGTTAATTTATAACAACATATAACTTTTCCTAACAAGTCGTAACTTGAAAAATAAAATAATAATTTGTTATACATGGTTAAACTAAACGAGACTCTTAGAGCAACAGTAAAAATTATCTCTATGGAATCTATAATTTACAAGCTTAAGCTGTGAAATTAATCACTAATACCCTATTAAGATAAGTTGCCTACATTACCCTCTGAACCATGTCACTAATGCTTATGTTAAAGTAAACTGCCTACCTTATACCCCGAAATCTTTCACTAATATTTCCATAAGGATAAACTACGTTTATACACCGGGAACTTTGAGTGAACGCGGATTACTTTTTCTTTTTTTCATTTGAAAGAGTAAAAAGGGTTTTCAAAAATACAATTTTTTTTACAGCCTCACTAAAAAGTCCATCCACGTGCCTACCCCAACCCCACCCCCCTCCGTAACAACTCCACACACTCGGATTTCTCCTCTTTTCGTCCTATATATATTAATCAGCTTATAACCATCAGTATATTCATATTCATCTGTTTATAGCACACCTCTTTAAGGAATAACTACAAAGCACAAAAGTGAAAAAGTAACTGTTCTTTTTGTGACAGTCATAGCCCCAAAAAACAAACCAAATCCCATTCTGTATATTACATTTTATTCAAATTTTATCCCATTTTCAATTCTTGATTCCAAAGATTCTTGCATTTGAGGTAAAGTTTGAATCATTATTGTTCTTTTCACGATTAATGTGTTTTTGCTACTTGGGTTTTCAAGAATCTTGTGAAAATGGTACCCACTTCTTAATTTAGGTGACACTTTTCGCTTTCTCAAACAACTTTGATCAACATTTAAAATGTTCAAATTTTATCCCATTTTCAATTCTTGATTCCAAAGATTCTTGTATTTGAGGTAAAGTTTGAATCTTTATTGTAATTTTCATGATTTAATGTGTTTTTGCAACTTGGGTTTTCAAGAATTTTGTAAAAGTGGTATATTTATGTTGGTTTTTTGGGTTGCTTCTTTTAACTATGATCTGTCAAATGTGGTTCTTTTCTGTTTTCCCTCCTATGTTTTGAATGTGTTTTGTCATGTTTACATGTTTTCTCTTGAGCCGAGGTCTTTCGGAAACCTCTTTACCTGCCTCCTAAGATAGAGGTAAGGTCTGCGTACACTCTAGCCTCCCCAGACCCTACCGTGTGGGATTACAATGGGTATGTTGTTGTTGTTGTTGAATGTGTTTCTTGGAATTTTGAGAGATTGAGCTGAGTAAATTAGAAAATTCTATGCATATTTTTTATCTGAGGTGTTATTCTTGGTTCAAAGATTCTTGCATTGAGGTAAAGTTTGAATCTTTGTTGTTCTTATAATGATTTATTGTGTTTATCTTGTGTTTTTGCAACTTGGGTTTTCAAGAATCTTGTAAAAATGTTGTTTTTTTTGGTTTTATGGGGTTGCTTCTTTTTCTTATGTTCTGTCAAATGTGGGTTCTTTTATTTTTCCCTATGTATTGAATGTGTTTCTTGGAATTTTGAGTGACTGAACTGAGTAAATTAGAAAATTCTTTGCATTTATGTTTTCTGAGGTGCTTTCTGTCTTATTTTCCTTACAATCCTGCATCGATTACTTTTCTTTTGAGCCGAGGGTCTATCGGAAACAACCTCTCTTCCCCCACTTGTGGGAATACACTGGGTATGTTGTTGTTGTTGTTTTGTTTGAGACATTGAAAATGCCATTGATGAAGTGGCTATTTGAATAGATTCAGTTTTTGAGTTTTTTTTACCAATGGGTTGTAAAGTTTATGTTTTTGCTTCCTCTTTTTATAGCTTTGTAATTTTTTTTTTTAGGCATTTGAATCTCCCTTGAAATGTTCTTCTGTTGTTGAGAATCTGTATCTTCTTGCTTGAATTGTTCAAATATAAAAATGAAAAATATGAAGTGATTATAAATTTTCCTTGAAGAATATCTTCTTGGTCAAAAGTTGCAAAAAAATGGTTCTTGCAAATGCTACTTAATGATTTTCTTCTCTTTGAGATTAAATGGCAGTACTATTAGTTTATTAGGAGTAGTATACAGCTCATAATGTGGTGTACAAAAGTTCAATATTTGTTGATGTGCTTACATTTGGCATTTGATTATCATAATGTTTGAATCATTCAAACTCTTAAGTATATGTTATTACTATTGGCAGGATTTTAAGGTCTCAATAAGCTATTCAAGATTCGATTTCGAAATCGTATGGGGTTAGACTTTTCATGCCCACTTGCCTCTAATAGTGATTTGGAAACTGGTCTTGATTCTGTCATTGTGAAATCTATTGATTTCGGAACCAATGAGCGAAGGACGCCACTACGATCAGTTAGCTTCAAGAGCCAAGACACAGAACCAACAATATTGCAATCGGATGTCTCTGGGAACATGTCGATAGAAAAAACTATTAGTTTTAGGACAATGGGAAATGCAATGGAGTTTAGGAGAACTTCATCTGAAGGGAAGCAAGAGTTTATCGAGTCTCCAAAATCTCCTCTAGTGTATGCTACTAGCAGCCCCAAACATGAGGCAGCTTTAAAGTTGCAGAAAGTGTACAAGAGCTTTAGGACTAGAAGAAAATTAGCAGATTGTGCAGTACTTATAGAGCAAAGCTGGTATGCCTTTCTATGCCAAAAAAACATATTGTATTCGAAACATTCTAATGATTTGAGGTTTCCTGACATGTATTTTTTGAAAAAAATTTCAGGTGGAAGCTATTAGATTTTGCAGAACTCAAGCATAGTTCTATTTCATTTTTCGATCTTGATAAACACGAGACAGCGGTTTCACGCTGGTCGAGGGCAAGAACTAGAGCAGCCAAGGTAAATTTTGGATCCATATCATTTATGCTTTTGAAGTTTCTTGAACAAATTTTGAATTTACTTTGACATTTTTGCTGATTTTTTCTTCTTCATGCAGGTTGGCAAAGGCTTATCTAAGAATGGCAAAGCCCAGAAACTAGCTTTACAACACTGGCTTGAAGCTGTAAGTAGATATTTTTAATGGTATACTGAATTTGTGTTTTACGCCAAGTTTCTATTTTGCTAATGTGGAAAAGTTTTCCTTTTGGAACAGATTGACCCACGACATCGTTATGGACATAACTTGCATTTCTATTATGTCCAATGGCTGCATTCTCAAAGCAAAGAGCCCTTCTTCTACTGGTAATTGTCTAGATAACGAATATTCGAATTGTAAACGATAATACAACGTATAAGTTTCTCGTTTGCTAACCGTGTTTCTCTGAATCAGGTTGGATATTGGAGAAGGAAAAGAGGTGAATATTGTCGATAAATGCCCTCGATGGAAACTTCAGCAGCAGTGCATTAAGTACCTCGGTCCGGTAGGCCTTGATTCCATTTATCAGTTTGTTGCCATTAGTATATTTGCTAGTTGCTCTTGTGAGTATTTGGAAAATTTACTTACAGTAAGTTTTTTTCCTTTTGTACAACAGATGGAAAGAAAGGCTTATGAAGTTGAAGTGCAAGACGGGAAGCTCTTCTACAAGGAAACCGGGAAGCTCCTTGAAACGACCGATGAACCAAAAGGTTCTAAATGGATTTTTGTCCTCAGCACCTCTAAAACCTTATACGTTGGCAAGAAAACCAAAGGCACATTTCAGCATTCTAGTTTCTTGGCTGGAGGAGCTACATTAGCTGCCGGGAGAATAGTTGCCGAGCAAGGAGTATTGAAGGTATGTCAATAAATCGAGTAAATTGCACACTTCCAATTCGACAGCTTATTCGTGATTTCGATCTAACTCTTTTTTGTCTTCGTTAACCGAATTCTACAGGCTGTCTGGCCTCATAGTGGACATTACCGACCTACCCCAGAAAACTTCCAGGACTTCATTTCATTCATGACGGAGAATAATGTCGACCTCAATGACGTTAAGCTTGATTCTGATGAAGACGAGGAAGAATCCGTTGGCAAGAAGAGTGTTGTTTTCCTCAGAGGCGACTCTTCTGAGGACGACGACTCACAAAAAGACGGTTTGGAGACGGAAGAGAATGATTTAGAAGAGTCAAAGTCAGAGAAAAGTGACTCAAAAATACAACAGAATGCTGCCGATATACAACTTTCCGTTTCAAAACCATCTCATAGCTTCAGTAGCAAATTGCCTAATCTTCAAATTCCTCGCAATGATGATTTCTTAGAGAAATTAAAGAACGAAAGTGAAGCTGCTAAGTCTATCTCCAACTCCTTCTCATTAGAATCACCAACAGACGGATTCGAAACAGCAAGAGAATTGTTTTCTCCCGAACAAGATCAAACTGATTTACAACACTGCTCTTTCGTTGAAGACCTTGATGAAAGTAATGAAGAGACAATTCCAGACGAATCTATCATCCAAAGGATAAATTCGCACAAGGATCTTAAATCATATCAATTGGGAAAGCAACTGTCTTGCAGATGGAGCACAGGAGCTGGACCTCGGATCGGATGCTTGAGGGATTACCCCTCGCAGCTGCAATCCCACGCTTTAGAACAAGTGAGCTTGTCCCCGAGAAGTGCTTGCCGTCTCAAGATGAACTTCCCTTCAAGGGCATCAACGCCAACGAGCTTGAGCCGGGTAATGCAGCTTTCCTGTTCCCTTTCTCCTATGGGGAACAAAACTTTATCTTGCCTCAGTAGCAGATATTCCTCAGGACCCTAACTTCAGTTACTCATCAACTAGGATTAGCTTTTTTTGTTTTCTTTTCATTTGTCTGTTCTTTCACTTTGAATCGACAAAATGACATAGGAATTCTTTATTAGTCGTTTCAGTTAAGAATTCTTCCATAGTTCTTTTTTTTTTTCCTATTCAACTGTACACAGTTTTGTTCATCCTAGAGGTAGATTGCAATATGCAAGTTGTAAAATTTTGAGTTCCAATACTTACATGTAACTGGAAAGAAAGAAATGAGAAACAGTAAAAAAGGAAATCATTCATTCTTTATCTTTGGTATTCTTAGCTCAACCTTTGTGCTTGAGAAGTTGGTTATTGTTGTACTCTGACCTATGTCGCTCAAACTTTCCAAAAATGTTGCTGCACCCGTGTTGGATTTTATGAAAATACACTGCTTTTGGAGGATCTGACACGCATCCCTCAGGATTTCTAAAGAGTCGGAGTAACATAGAGTCCGACAGTGATGATAAAATAAAAGAAAAAAAGGACTTCCAACTATGTTACTCGGACTCTCCAAAAATGATGCCGCACAGGTGTTGCATCTTCCAAAAATGCATTACTTTTGGAGGATCCTGTTGGATATTGTAAAGCAGTAGGGAAGTAAATAAATATTACAAGTGTTCGAAAGGATAAACAAAATAGGCCAATGTTCAGAACTGCCGCAAGCTTGTTGAATCTTGAATCTTGAATCTTGAATTTTGATAACCTGAAATCAAGAAACACTAAATCTGGATGGTTACAACTGCGTGCTGAGTCAAGTGATTGCACTCTGTCCTTAAGACAAGATTGCCCCGTATATATGCTTTTACGTTAACGGGGAATAATCTCCCAAGATAAAACAACACTTTAATCTCAACACTACAAAGCAAATAGGTTGAGCCTGACGAAGAAAACAAACACGAAACGCCTTGCTGAAGAAATGGAAAAGGAAGGAAAAGTTTCTGTTTTCGTCCCAACGTTTTGGATTGAATTTCAGCGTCTCTTCTGTTTGTCTCTGTGTATATATATGTTGTCTCGTTTTTGCTGTCTGTTTGGGTGTTTATATTCTGTTTTGTGTATTTTTCGTCTTCCACAATTGAGCAAAACAGCTCCAATATATAGCATAAGGGAGATTGCTCAACTGCCCAAGACATGGCTGTTTAAGGCCATTGAAGGAGGGAGTAAACTGCCAAGTAATGGTTGTTTATGGCCATTGAAGGAGGGTGTAATTCAGCCAAGTAATGACTGTTAATGGAGGGAGTTAATCAGCCAAGTAATGGCTGGTTAACGCACACTAATGGCCCCAAAAATCAACTCAAACGGTAGGCAGAAACTTTCTGCCTTCAGTCTTTCCCAAATTCAACTTTCCAGAAACTCTAGGGACCAAACTGTAAATATTAAGCAATTTGGGGGTCCAAATAGATAATATCAGAAAGTCCCACGTCCTACGACCCGCGACCCGTGACCCGTGACCCGAGCCCGGACGGGACGGGACGGGCGGCGGCGGCGGCGCGCGTGTGGGCTTAGCCTTGAACCCAAGCACATCTAGGTCCTCCCTCCTTTAAACTATGGGTGGCCAGTGGGCCGGGCTCGGGTTTGGCGGGCGAGATGCAGCGGTCGGGAGTCGGGCGGGACGGGAGAAGGGGCGGGGTCGGGTATGGCGGGCTCCAGCGGGGTCGGGTTTGGCGGGACTGGAGCAAGTCCCGTCCCGATCCCGATCGGGTCGGGCTCGGGTCGGGATACGGCGGGTTTTCATTTTTTTTTTTAAAATAACATATGTATAAAAAAAACTCAATAAACAAAATAAGATAGTGTAATAAAAACATCCCAAGACTGTTTTTGTGCCTCTTATATTATTTAATAGACATATGATTTTTTTGTAATACAAATACAATTGTCTAAAATCTAAATTGCAACTTTTTGGTGTTGTCCAAAAGTTACAAATTACATAATAAAATTACAATTAAAAAAATTACATTCTCAAAAAAACATGTTCTAATTGCTTGATGATTTCATGTGGTTCTTCGGTTGGAATTGGTATTTGTTGGTCAAATTGATCCACGTCGCTTCCACTACCTTCGGTTAAGATTTTGTTGTAGTTTTCATCATCTTCTTCGTTGATCTCCGCTTGACTGCACCTTCTCCGCTCCGCTCGTATCCAATCTCTGAATAATACTGCAATTTCCAAGCTGTCTCCGACTAATGAGTGTCTGTGGTCTCCTATTTGATATCTGCCTGCAGAAAAAGCGCTTTCAGACGCAGTTGACGACGCTTGAATGTTCAAAACATCTCGAGCCATCATTGAAAGTGTCGGAAAGGTCTTCTCATTCCCCCTCCAAAGATTTCAAAGAAGTCTTCATGTCCATCTTCATTGATAACTTCTTGATACTGATGTAACCCTGCAAAACAAAAATATCTAACTCGCTAATTTGGTTAGTAGTAGAGGTATTTACCGCACATTCTATTTACGAGGCTTTCAATACTAGCCGCAGAAACAAAGATGTCTTTGTGAGGTCGTGTTGAAGATGAAGAAGATGGTATGGAAGCTGGTAAGTTACTAGCATTTTCTTGTTGATAAAATCTATATATATTTTTGCATTGGTGTTCTACGCTAGACAATACTTCTTCTTTAGTTTGTTCAATAGGTGGTGGGTGATTTAGATTTTTGGGACTTGGAGGTGGTAGTACTTCTATACAATCGTAAATAGTTTCAATTAGTGATTTAGTACCGTCTATTTTAATAGTAGGATTTAATACAGAACCAATAATATAAATAGAGGGAATAGGAATAAAATATTTTTTTATTTTGAGAAACATTTTTTTAATAGCTGCCTTATAAGCTGGTTTTTCCATATATTCACTAAGTAATAAAAATATTAGAGTTATATAAAATAACATAGTTGAAATAGTAGGATAATATATACCGGAAAATTCTTTTGTTGCTTGAAAAAATTTCTCTAAAAATACAATAAGTTCGGAAATTTTTTCCCAATCACTATCTAAAATCATATTAGCTGGCTTTTTATTATGAGAGTTAAAAAATAAAGTTATAGGTAATTTATAGTCATAAGCAACAAGTAGTTGCTCGTATAAAGAATTCCACCTAGTGGATACTTCTTGTGGAATTTTTCTAAAAGGTAGTCCACAATCATGACAAATTTTTTTATATTCTTTTCTATGTTGTACTTTATTACTTTTAAAAATAAAGTTTATAGCAAATTGTATTTTACTAAGAATGTCTTCAAAAGTGATAGACCATCCTTTACAATTAAGTTATATATATGGCACGCACATTTTATATGAAAATGGTCTGAAAAAAGACTGAGTTAAACTATTTTTAAAATTGTAATTGCGTAATTGTTATTAGAAGCGTTATCTAATGTAATAGTCATAATTTTATCGGTAATTCAGTAATAATCGCACACTTGATAAATATTTTCTGCAATAAAAGTACGGTGTGCCTATCATCTATATATCTATACGCTAAAATACGTTTTTGCATAGACCATTTATAATCTATCCAATGACAAGTTACAGTTAAATAATCATGGCCGTTAGTACTACGACCTATATCAGACGTGATTGATACTTTGCCATTAAAATGATATAATGAAAAACATAAATATTGTTGATATTCATGCGCGAATTTAAATACATCTCTCTTAACAGTTGATCTAGGAAAACCGTTAAAAGCAGGATTATATATATCTCTAATGTAATGAATAAAACCGGGAGATGAAGGAAATGAAAAAGGCAAACCCTCCACATCAACTAATTTTGATATTGCTTCCCTATCTCTATGTTTATTGTATTTAGGGCCTACAATTCCCCCCGTCATAGGGTTAATTTGACCTTGTACTTGGTCCGGGACAGTATCAGTATGTGAACCTTGTCCCGATGGAGCGGGCGTTTGCGCACCCGGTTTTGAAGCCTGGTATTGGGCATACCTAACTGGATGAGCACTTACTACGTGTCTAATTAAACCCCCCGTCCCACCGTGACCTTTTCCAGTTTTAAATTTTAAAACATTTTTACAAATTTTACATATGGCTACTTGATTCTCTACGTCCCTATCAAAAAATGTCCATGCATCTGATTTTAATGGTCGTTTTGCTGGACCTCGTCTCATATTAGGGGGAATATGAGGTATTTCAGTTGAAGGTGCACTAGTGGGTGTGTTGTCATCAACATTAGTGGATATATCATCTAGATCATCGTCTAAATTAAAGTCTTCTTGAGTTTCAGAAAATAGCTCCTGGTCTAAATCTAATGGTATTGTAGGAAAATGTTGAGTATCAACAAAATCATCCTGTGTAGGAATAAGATGACTAGAAGAAGTACCCTTGCCCTGGTTGCCCCTACTAGAAGAAGCACCCTTACCCTTACCCTTAAACATACCTTTTAATCCTTCCATTTTAATTATGATAATAAATAAATAAATAAATAATTAAAGACAATAAAATTAAGTGATCTAAACTAAATAAACAGACAATAATAATTTAATGAAGGAACGAATGTACCAAACGCCGACGTAACGTCGACGTGTAATCGAGAGGTTGAAAATTGAAACTTTGCTCGATGGAAGATCCTCAAGCTAGTTGCCAACTTCACTACCAATTCCCAAATGAATAAATAAAATTGAATATTTAGCAAACAATGTAGACTTGTAGAGAGATATATTGAGAAATTAGAGAGATTGTAGGAAGATTTGTGAGAAAGATGAAGAGAAAATGAGTTATTTATAGTTGAAAAATTGGGTTAAAGTGTAAATATAATAACTTATGGGTTAAAAATAAATATTAAGGGGTTGGGGAGGGGGTTAAAATGGCCGTTGGTCAACATTTATAATCTAAAATGGTCGTTGGTGCAGCGACCATTTTTCTAAAGAAGCGGGCTCGGGTCTCGCGAACTGGGGCGGGCTCGGGTCTCGCGGGACGAGACATCGTCCTGTCCCGAGTTCGAGTCCCGCCCCCGTTATTTTTTTTTTTTTTTGGCGGGGTCGGGGCGGGCTCGGGACGGGCTCGGGTCGGTCGGCTGTCCTACCACCGCCACCCTACTTTAAACACATGATATACCCCTTGGGGTCCCAAACCCTTAGCCAATTATGAGACTTATAAAGAGAACAATTCTTTCTTTTTCCACCGATGTGGTAGATTTGTCCCACACCATATTTTCATGCCTCAAATACCTTACTTCGTGGACCAATATCTCTTTCATTTCTCAACGAAATTTGACGATTTTTGGCCATACGGTCATTTACTCACTTAGTACATTATGCACGTGTGAAGAGACTAAGCCTCCAACATGCGGAACACTAGTGTTTAATTCATTAAATATGGGTGGACACACCTCCCCGCCAAAGGCAAATTTCCAATAAGCCTCTCTTGAAAGAGATTTTGACGTACACACAAGGTGCCTACTTTCAGCAATCTTTCAGCGAAAAGATATTGCATCAGGAGAGGTAGCTTCTGCTTTGAACCTTCCCTAGTTGAATACCACCGGACTTACTTACTGCGCGGTGAACGTGATGTCTTAAACCGTCAGTATTTAGTGTAAGCCAAGATAATGATACCAACACAATAACTCTCCTTATTCGTTTTCATTCTTATGGTTTTGTCCGTTGTGGCCGTGGACACACTTGGATTCTTAAGTGCGTTTATTTGAGGCGGCTTGTCCTCACACTTAAATAAGTGATCTCCTACAAGGTATCCTGCTATACCCCACTTCACAAGTGTTAGGAATCATTAAAAGTTTTCCCAACCTTAACCTCAACCGTTTGAGGATCGTTAAAGGTTTGGAAGCTTAACCTTTACCCACCATGCATGTATCACTTTAATGTCTATCGCGGGAACAGCTTTGGATTCATGTTTCTCTACATAAATCATCATCCGAGGTGCTCTTGCTTCCACCGAAGCGCTCAACTGAACCTTTTACAGCTTAGTTTTCCCATTGAACCAAATTCTTGGGATCTCCAATCAGTATGGTTGGGTTTCCACCACAAAGGTTCGTATTGTTTGGGTTTTAAGCCCATTCCCCTAGACAGGCAGAACACTGGATCTCTGGGTAGTCCCTTAGTTAGTAATCAAGGAAGTGACACATGTGATGATCAACTGTCATACGGTCTTATGTCTCCGACAGATCCTGACAGATATGTCCAGACGCCGTCATCCGTGTCCTTCCTGAAGCCGACCGGCTAGCCACATTGTATAACTGCTGAAGGCACATGTTTCTCCCAATAAGGGACGTCCTCTAAGGAGTCGTGAAGTTACTCAACTTCTTTCATGCTTTATATAAAGCGATAAACTCTGATTCCATCATGAATCGGCCGATGCAAGTTTGCTTAGAGGTTTTTCCAAGATCCACCATACACATTTACTTGTGGCTTTGGTGTTCTTCACACCTGATGTCCAGTTTGCATCACTGTGTTCTCCCAGAACCGCTGGACATCCAGAATAACATAATCCGTAGATAAACGAATAATTCAGATATCGTCATATCCGACTTAACGCCTTTTATCGATTATTTCCAGAATCACGAGTGATCCTTAGTTCAATTGATCTTGTTTTTAGGCCGATACCAGGTCGGTTGTAGTGTGTACAATACATTGAACTACACGTGACCTACACATATCGCTCCTTGTCTATGGGTGCACCATGATTCCAATCAGTTCTATGATTCATATCCATCGGTGGCTTCAACGAGATTGTCAGCTATCTCACAACTGAGTTTGGAGTTAGACTAGTCCGTTAGATGTCTTAGAAATCCAATTCCTAATATGTCATCTGTGATACCCATATCTTTCATATCGAGACTTTGTTTCAATATGACTTCCATTCTCAGACTGTTGGCTTTCTAACTTCAGAGTCAATGTTTCTGTGGTCAGATTCATTGTTTCTGTTTTATCTGAAACTTCTAGGACCAAAATGTAAACATTTCAGAGACCAAAATGAAAGTTCAGGAAGAAGCCCAACAGTGCAACAAACTAACTTTGATCCTCCCCTTCCAACTCTCCGGTTAGGAATGTTGTTTCAACATCCATGCCACGCAGGACTGCAATGGCCTTGGATGTTAAGCTACTCACAGGGGAGCACATGTACAAGTAGCCGAGGCCGTATACTCGTCAGTAGATCCATCTACTTTGTACTCACTTTTGAGTATCCACTTTTACAACCCAAAGGTTCTTTTCCCGGAGGAAGATCAACCATTACGCAAGTATGGTTCTATATGATGGAATCTATTTATCTTTGTAGCTTCTTTCCAAAGCAGCGCTTCTGGAGATGACAATTATTTGTCAATTGTCCATGGTTCATTCTCAACCATACAAGCTAGAAGGCCTGGAACAAGTGTCCCCTCTTTGCTCCGTCTCGGTTCAACATCTAGAATCCCTGAGTTCTACAGATCTGAAATATTAAGTTCCGGATAGTCAGCAACTTCCGAGTCCTGTAGATACAGAACGTCTAGTTCTGGACAGTCAGGTCCTCGCGGGTTCTTGTTAACTTTGAGCAATTACTTCTTTTTTCCTTTTCAAGGAAAGTTATCTTCAAAGAAGTCAGCATTCTTTGACGCCAAGAGGCGATAAGCACTACTGTTAGTTGCAGTTCCAGTGGATATACAATTTACATCCTTAGGTCCAACTTGACCTATTTCGGTATTCCAATTTCTACCAAACCACCCCACATCACAATATTTATATGCGAGATCCTTTCCATGTCTCACACGTAGGGTTATCCTTATGTGGAGTTCTATTGAGAATCGCATTAGCGGTCGCCTTGCCCCGTATAATTTAGGCATACGACTTTGCGCTTGGCTAACACCGTTAGACTGAGGTGAGTAATGAGCAGTCGTTATAATGAACGATGCTTCACATTCTCCCCCTCTATCACTACAAATTCCTCAATCCGTAGGCTTAGTTGATTTTCAACTTCTGCTTTGTAGCGCTTATCCGCTTTAACTACTTCATCTTTGTTTTTCAACAAACAAATGATACAATACGTTGTACCATCATCAATGAAGGTCACAAAGTACTTGTCTCCCTCTCTATTTTGTATAAACTTTAAATCACCCATGTAGGTGTGACTAAGTTCTAGAGGAGCGGTGCTTCTTTCGTTATTCCTTTGACGGAATTTGGAAAGGTGATTTTGCCTCTTCGCCTACCTCACATTCATTTTGAGCGTTTATGTCGACAGAAGGCAACAATCTCAACATCGTTAGCTTTTGAATGACTTTCTATTTAACGTGTCTTAATCTATGATGACATAGATGCACATATTACAAATATATCATTCATTTGGCTACAGACATACTATACCATTCTTTGTTATTATAGACCTGTTGGACTAGTCTCAAACCAGCTTGACCAACGGCGTCCCTTAAACCAAGTTTGGGACATGTATCACCCCATTCGAGAGTGATCCCATTCCCTGAAGTCCTATTGATGACAACCTCTCCAACCCTTTCTATTTTAGAGGTGACGTTGTTTCACATGAACAACCTCTTGCCCGTGGTTAGGGCGTAACCGGATCATATGTGATCTGGATACTCTGGTCCACTCCAGTTGCTTTGGCAGACTGAGTGTCAAATTTCTTTTTTGCCTTTCTTTAGGCCTTCAGATCATTTAAGACCTAGAAACTCTGGCCCACCTAACTAGGTGTCCGTTACTTTTTCTATGAAATGAATTCTGGCCCCACTCTAGTCGCCCGTAGGCTTTGTATGACTGAGTGTCCAATATCATCATATCAAAGGAATTTCAGCCCCACTCCAATCTCCCGGAGGCTTTGTATGACCGAGTGTCCAATATCATCCTATCAAAGGAATTTTGGCCCACTCCAGTCGCCCGGAGGCTTTGTATGACTGAGTGTACAATATCATCCTATGAAGGATCTTCTGCCAAATAGTGTGACAGGCTCAACGTCTTTATCTTTTAGTCTTCTTCCCTTATGATTGGTGCCCAGACAATTCTTGGCGCTTACTTAAGAGTGGTAACAGTTTTCGCACAGTCAGTGGATCTTTCTCCCTCGTATGTGCGAACATACTTTACACACTTTTAATAATTACACTTAAAAGAACGAATCTTTTTAAGTCGTTTACGAAATCCAATCTTTAAATGGGAAGGAAGATGAGATTAAACTTCTGATTTTAAAGCGTAAGAAATATAAATTATTTCAGAAAACCTTTTCATATTCCTCCTTACTTTAAGCCCTTTTTAATCAGACATCATTTAATCTAATTTTTTGATAAGGAAGAAAAATTACTTATCCCAATTTCGGATTCTGGCCCATTTCAGTCACTTCATCGGACTGAGTGTCAATTTCCTCCTTACCATAATTCGGATCCTTTGTCTGGGACAAATATAGGCCTTCTGCTACAAGATAGAACCGCATCTTCAGCCTTCTCCTCTTGTCCCAGTTGACATCCTCAGCCTCTCGTGGGCGCTTGTTCCCACCACTCTCAGGAGAGGTGACACCATGAACACGTTGACCTTCAACATCATAATCATCACTCTCTTCTACCACAAAACCACAGTCATATCCAGATTTGGTCACACAACTTTTGAGCGACATCTTTCGAACACTAATACAAATCTTGTCTTAAATTATTGGATATTGTAAAGCAGTACGAGAAGTAAATAAATATTACAAGTGTTCGAAAGGATAAACAAAATAGGCCAATGTTCAGAACTGCCGCAAGCTTGTTGAGTCTTGAATCTTAATAACCTGAAATAAAGAAATACTAAATCTGGATAATTACAACTGTGTGTTGAGTCGAGTGATTGCACTCTGTCCTTAAGACAAGATTGCCCTGTATATATGCTTTTACGTTAACGGGCAATAGTCTTCCAAGATAAAACAACACTACAAAGCAAATAGGTTGAGCCTGACGAAGAAAACAAACACGTAACACCTTGCTGAAGAAATGGAAAAGGAAGAAAGAGTTTATGTTTTCGTCCCAACGTTTTGGACTGAATTTCAGTATCTCTTCTGTTTGTCTCTGTGTATATATATGTTGTCTCATTTTTGCTGTCTGTTTGGATGTTTATATTCTGTTTTGTGTATTTTTGGTCTTCCACAATTGAGCAAAACAACTCTAATATATAGCATAAGGGAGGCTGCTCAACTGCCCAAGAAATGGTTGTTTAAGGCCATTGAAGGAGGGTGTAATTCAGCCAAGTTGGTTAAACTTTCTGCCTTCCGTCGTTCCCAAATTAAACTTTTCAGAAACTCTAGGGACCAAACTGTAAATATTAAGTAATTTGTGGTCCAAATAGATAATATCAGAAAGTCCCACGACCCGTGCCCTAGCCGGGACGGGACGGGCGGGCGGCGGCGGCGGCGCGCGTGTGGGCTTAGCCTTGAACCCAAGCACATCTAGGTCCTCCCTCTTTTAAACACATGGGATACCCCTTGGGGTCCCAAACCTTTAGCCAATTATGAGACTTATAAAAAGAACAATTCTTCCTTTTCCCACCGATGTGGTAGATTTGTCCCACACCATATTTTCATGCCTCAAACACCTTACTTCGTGGACCAATATCTCTTTCATTTCTCAACGAAATTTGACGATTCTTGGCCCTACGGTCATCTACTCACTTAGTAGATTATGCATGTGTGAAGAGACAAAGCCTCCAACATACGAAACACTAGTGTTTAATTCATTAAATATGGGTGGACGCACCGCCCCGCCAAAGGCAAATTTCCAACATATCCAACACGCAGTCGGTTGCATTTTTCAAGAATCCGAGCAAGTCCTTAGAACGCTTGGCAAATATTTAACCATGAGTTAATTGAAATAAGTTTTAAGGTTCACAATCAGCATTTTAAGAGAACCAAGAAAGTAAAACATCCGAGTTCAGCACTTTTAGGTGTATTTTCACTATAAAGTTTCGAGTGAAAGAAAAGTTAATACTGAATAGTCATTGTTTACCAAAGTTACCTTGTTCTATATTTTGTTTGCATTGTTCTTGTGTTTTTTTTCTCTTGATAGCAGAAAAGTCGCTGATTACAGCTCAGAAACTAGGAGGATGATGTGTCCGTTCTTCTATCCTTCATTTAAAACATCAGACCTGTTGCTCTCTATGTTGTTCGGACTCTCAGAAAATGTTGCCGCACCTGTGTCAGATCTTTTTAAAATATAGTATTTTTGAAGGATCTAACACACAACCGTTGGCATTTGAAGAGTCCGAGCATATAGGTTGGTCTTACCACACATCTTGTGTTGTACTACCTTGGCCATTGAACTAAAGCCTTAGGGGCTGTTTGGATTTGTTTTGATACATAAAAGAGCCGTCAATGTGGGCTAAGGCCCACGGGCCGACCCAACCCAGCCCGTGATTTGATAGGATTGAGTTTGAATTTTTGGAGCCCATTTAAGAACGAGGCTTTTTAGCTCGGTCCGAGTAAGCCAGCTCATCAGTGGGCTTGAGTGTGTGTGGGTTGGGCCGGCCCGTGGGCCAAAAAATTTTTAATCTAAAAATAATAAAATAGAAAGAAAGTGAAGATGTTAAGACAACTTGTCACAAGCAGAATCAGATGTGCTTAATAAAGAGGCAGAATCAGATGTGCTTAATAAAGAGGCAGAATCAGATGTGCTGGTGTTGGATACATCATAATTAGTGCCATGAAAGTTTCTTTGAGAAGTTCATTTTCACTTTAAATGGATGAAGTATTATCATTTTTTTTTGCGTTTTATTGAGATCTATTGAAAGTTTGAAACAAAGCTAGGTTAATATTCCTATTTAGCTAGTTGTATCGCTACTCATTAACTGTTTAGTTTGCTATTAATATTTTTTTTTGGTTCAAGTGATATCAGTTATTAATATGTTAAGTGTTAACAATGTCAAAAGTTGTTCAGTTTCGCAGAAGGTTTGGTCCTACAAGATCATTTTCTTCAATTGTACCCAAAATAATTGCATAGAACGGTAGAGATTTCACACTGAAGTCATACAATCAAATCTTTACTTGAAGCCAAACTTAATAAGCATTATTAGAATCATTTTATTTGTGGATTTGAGACTTGGTTAGCAAGTAGTAACACCATGTAATATTGTCTTGTAAATATTTATATTGACATTTTAAATTAGAATTTTAATTAAAGAATTATGAAAAATATTTTTAAAAAAAAGGTGGGCCACGTAGTGATGGATTGGGCTTTGCTGTTTAAAGGCCCATTAAAATGGTGGGCCAGCCTAGCATGGCCCATCAAATTCCAAAGCCCGTGTGGGTAGCTCGGATGGGCTGGGCCAACCCGTTTTGACCGCTAACCCTAATGTTTATTTTTGTTTTGATTGTCCAAGGACCTTTGTTAATTTTCTTGTTTGTGTTAGATAGGTACTGTTGACATGATTAACTGACATAAAACATGCCTCTTTAACAAAGTCAAGTATAATAGAAATTATTAATTTCTGACAATCTGTTGTTAAAGCAAATAGTAGAGGCCGTATTGATAAGACTGACTCACAGGTCATTAGCACCAGCTATTAATTTATGTAATACTCAATCATTAGATGTGCTTCCAACTTCTTGTAAGTAAATAAGTATTATCCCAACATTAATTTAAGAAACATGTAAGCACATGTTTGACATAGATCAAGATGCACAACACTGAAAACTGTTTATTACTCCCTCCGTTTTATTTTATGTGAAGGGGTTCAAAATACTAGAGTTAAAAGCATCCGTGACTCCGCTTAATCCACCATTACGCGTTGCACTCTTACCACTCGACTAAAGCAGGGAAGAGAGGAAACAATAAATTAGACAACAGATCTGTGGATTATGTTGTTTTTGAGCTCACAAAGAACGTTTGATGGTTAAAAATTGAGACATGAAAAGAAGTGGAACATGTAAGAATATATGATGGGAAGATGTTGGATAAGGAATTGCATTATTTCCAAAGTGCCAATTGTAACTGTCTAAAAGAGATCCAAAACATGGGATTGTTAAATGTACAGACAAAAACTGAAAGAAAGAAAAAACAAAGTCCATCTTTTTTCTGCAAAATCTGCAATTATAGACCTTAATGTTTGTTGGATAAGTTCATGAACTTGTCCATAATTAGGGAATACTACTAGTAAATGTGTATTCTATTTCCAAGAGGCTGCACTTATCATGCTACATACACATTTAAAACTTGCAATTTGAACATGTAAGTTTTCTCAAATTTTTAAAAAGTTTTCATCCAGTGTTTGATATTTGTATTAAGGCTCGATTAAATTTGAATTTGCGTCTAAAAGTACCCATATTGAGGGGGTAAAGTGCCCTGACAAAAGCGACTCCATATCCGGTACTTGAATTCGGAAACCTTTGATTAAGGACGAAATAATAGTTACATTACGGCTCTACTTCATCCTTGTTGGTTGAGGGATAACTTATTGATCCAACACATTAGTGGTTTAAATAATTGTTGCACCATTTAAAGGGCATCATGTTCTATTTCTTTTGAACTTTCCATTTAATGTTTTTCTTTTTTGTTTTATTTGAATAAAGAACATTAAAGTACAAAATCTGCTTTTTTTTTTGCTATCTACTTCCAGCTAGCTCATTAGATTACTTGGAGTCCAACAATTGGTTTATGTGTTCTTTGAAAGATTTTTGATCTTAAATGTGAAGATTTCATATGTAGGAAGTTGCTTCAATTATGGATAATTCTTCTCAAATTATTGTTTAAAAGATCTATGGAAGATTTGCATATGAACTTATATCCAAATATCTTTTAAGTTTATTGGGAAAGTTCATGTAACCTGTAAGAGCCACTCTAGCACCTCTTCTCCCATATTTGATAGTTAAAATATAACTTGTAACTTATAGACGGGTTGTTACTCTTTTATTCTTAATCAGAGGTCTTGAATTTAAATTTTGAGTATAAAGTCATTTTTGCTATGGAGCGCTTTATCCCAAATATGAGACTTTCCGTTACAAATTCAAATTTTATCAAATTTCAATGTGGGTATCAATCATCGGATGAAAAGCCAATTTTTTGTTTATAGAAGTGCCTAAGTCATTCTTTTAACAATTATTCTAACTTTTAGTTTCCTTTCACTTACTCTAATTAGTATTTAGACATTATTATCAAATTTTATTTCTAGAATAATCCATAAAAACACTTTTCAATTTGCTAGTATTAACATTAATTTTTAATAGTTATTTTTTCTATAAAATATATTTTTAATTACCAATCGAACATCTGGAAATGATTTATGAGAATATCAATCACTAATAGATCTGTCAACTGAAATTTAATTATATCTAGAAGAGATAACTTTAATGATCGTTATGTTTGTCGATATTCATCTGGCAAGAGTGTGAATGAGGACTAACTTATTAATTGTTTTATAGCATTATTTTGGTAGAACCCACCCATCAGTGGAGAGTCGTCTATTGTTCATACTTGGACAAATACATTTAGCTTTTGAAGCGAAATACGAACCTATTTCTTACTCTTACTTGATTAAATTTGTTAAATTTTCAAGTAAGAAAGAGTAGTTAATTTGACTTATTTTCCTTGTTTGGAGGAGAGAGTGAAGTTTAAATTCACTTTTACTTGTCACGTTCACTTTTCGAGAGTTAGTTTGACTAATCATGAAAGCTGAATTGAATTATATTAATTCAATATTTTTAAATTAAAATTTAAATAATTGAAAACTATACGAAAAATACTATAAGTTATAGTTTTTCTTATATTAATTAATGAAAAAATAGGTCTTAAAATGTAGGTCATAGTCCATGTAGTTTGACTTTCGAAAAGCGAAACGTGACAAATAAAAGTAAATGAAGAACTAATTTGTATTTTGCGTGTTATTACCGACTTTAAACTACATATACCCTGAGGATTAAGAAACTTCTACACCATTAATTAGATCACCTTTACATATTATAGATATTTGACCTAATGGCATACTTTTCTTGAAGTTGGCTCCAAGTGAGATTAAGCTCAATCATTTATCCTGTTGTCTTTAGTAAACTCCATTCAGTGAGCAGCAATCTATGCTCCTATTCCAGAAGAAATAGTGTTTATTGACATTTTTTAGTTATGTCTTTAAAAAATACCCGCTATTATTGAGTTTCAAATTCCACATGTACATATTCATTACAATTTTTTAGTTTCAATTGTAAAATTTAAAACTCTATAACATTGACTATTTTTCAATTTCTTCGACTAAAAAGTGGTTATTTGTATATTTTATACCATATTCCATGAAAGCGTTTTGGATAAGAATAAGAAAATTACATATCTGATATTTTTAAATAATTTTTTGGTTCGTGATCAAATGATTAATTTTTTTTCCGCAAAGCACTTCAAAGGATAATAATGGTCAAATTTGCTGAAGTTTGAGTTTGTTTACCTACCAAAGTAGAGGTAAGGTCTGCGTACACTCTATCCTCCCCAAACCACACATTGTGATATTTCACTGGGTATATTGTTGTTGTTGTTGTTGTTGAGGAGCTTGTTTGTTCATTTTAAGCTATAACACCAATTTTCAAATATTTTTTTAACTTCAACTTCAACTTCAACTTCAACTTCAACGGGATATTGTCCAAACGTAACATTTAAAGGTAGTAAGTCTTTGCCTAGCAACATGTAATTTGATAATATGTGCTAGTCCAAAGTATATGAGGGTCATTTGTTAAATATATGTAGTAAATTCAAATATCATCTATTGATGATTATGGTTGAGCCCATGAAATTTGTCAAGGGGTAAACTTGTTCTTTCAACCAACAACAACAACATATCCAGTATAATTTCACACAGTGGGTCTGGAGATGGTATAGTGTACGCAGATCATACCTTGATCTTTGTGGGGGGTAGAGAGGATGTTTCAAACTTATTCTTTGAACCCATTTTGAAAATTTATGATCGGTGTATTAAAGTTTGGTATGAACGAAAAATGTTATCCATGGAAAATGTTTTCTTGGAAAAGAAGTGGGTTTCTTACTTATTTGTAGTGTTTGGTAAGTAAGCAAAACAATATTATCCTATGAGCATTTATGTGTAATCTAGTAAAATACTATGGGAGTGGAGAGTCGGGGTTCCGGGTGGTGGGGTGGGATGGTCAAAGATGGGGGATGGGATGTTGGATGGGTAGAGAGGAGATAATGAACTTAGAATGTCTTTTATGGAACTTGTTTTCCCTACTTCCATTAGGGAAGTCATTTTCTTCATTTTTAAGGAACTTGTTTTTCTAGAGAAAATATTTTCTAAAACATTTTGAACAACCAAACATGGAAAAATAGGGAAAAACACATCCTTAGATAATGCTTTTTTCCTATACAAAAAGAAATTCATTATCCTGTTTTTTCGTCATTGGTTGTTGATTCCTGCCCTGTATTTAGAATCAGGGCGAATTTAAGTGCAAAAATTGGGTCACGTGAACTCATGATCATCCGACTAAATTCGATATATTTTGGATATAATTTTTAAAATATGACTAATATTATCTGAAGAAACTCATACTCAGAAAGCACGACAGATAGTTTGAGGCAGAAGGGAGTGATAGACAGACATTTCTATCAAACGCTTTTTCGATATAAATTTTATGTAGACTCTAGGGGGATATAGCACCATTCATCTTCAATAAAATTTACTTTTATGTGATAACAAAGTAAACGTAACTTATTATACGTGCAATTAATCATACTTCTTTATTCCATGCCATCCAACGAAAATTAACAGCTCGAACAATGAAGATACGTTTTAAATTTCGCAGTAAATTCAGATTTCAACCATTTTACTCTTTGTTGAAATAAAAAAAACATTATAACAAATTAAGTAAAATACTTAATATTTACTCCACTACAATTCTTAGATATATGATATATCAAGACAAACTTCACATATAAAGAAAAGATAAGGGGATTTTTTTAATTTCAAAAGTATATTAAAGTTCAATAATTTGCAGCTTAAAGGTAACTTCTTTTTTACTTCATTGCTTCATTCTTTACTTATAAATGAGCTAACTGTATGTCTTTCTTTGATAGTATAATTAGATTTATCTTGAATTATTGAATTTTTCTTCAAAGTTTGGAACTTTTTGCATTTGATGAAAATTATATGGTTTAGGAGTGATTTTGGAATAAGACCTTGCAGCTGGTTTTTGCCCTAAATCAATCAAAGACTATGTTATGGACTTGAATTCCGCAACTTGGCCAACGAAATTAATTGTGTTTCCTCGAGTCTAAATATCGAGGGTCTATCGGATAACACCTTTTTACCCCCACAAAAGTAAGAGTAAGGTCTGCGTACATACTACCCTCTCCACCGTTCCCTGATTAATTGTTATTGTTTACATTGTTATGTAAGAAGAGAAATTTGGAGAAATAGTTGAAGAGATGATCGCTGAGTGGAGCTCAAGCTCTTGTGATTGACTTCTAATCTGTTGGTCAATGATTTAGCATATCAAAGATAATCTTAACAGGTTAACGTTTAACTTGGCATTGAGATCAGCTTGAATACATGGTCACACTAGTTTCTTTTCGTGTGCTTTCGCATTCTCGTAATTATTCTGTGTTCCAAGTTGAATACCTGGTCTACCATGATTAAGTGCCAAAAATTTATGTAAACACATTTCATGCATCTATTGGCTTGGTATAACATCGATATGAGTAAGTTTTTCAATTCTCTTTTGTTTGTGAGACAATGAAAAATATCTTAGGTGCTGACAATGTTTAATCTGTTGGAGTGCCAAAGCCGAAAAACCCAGAATATATGCTTCAACTTCTACAACATTTCATCAAACACTCAAACCAAGTCAAACAAATACATTCCCTTGTCACAACCAGTCTCTTTACCTCTCAATGGATCAACACACTTGTTTACAACATTCTCAGCCTCAAACAATTCTTACCCTTTTCACCCACATGCTCTTTCATCAAGCTCAGCCCAATAGCCATACTTTCCCTTCCCTTAGCAAAGCCGCCTCGTATTTCCCGCCCAGTTTAGCTTCATATATAGGCAAGAACCTTCATTCTCAAGTCTTGAGAAGAGGGGTCTTGGATGACCTGTATGTCTGTACGCCTTTTATCGGGTTGTACTCGCAAGCGGGTGAGCTCAGGTGTGCACGCAAGATGTTTGATGAAATTCTTGAACCGTGTGTTGTCTCGTATTATGCTTGTGGGAAGAATGTGGATATGGGTTTCTTGATGTTTTCGCGAATGCGTTATAGAGATGTTTATGTTAGAAATTTGCCTTTGGTGGGGGTTGCATCCACCCATATTTAGTGACTTAAACACTAGGGTTCCGCATGTTGGAGACTTTGTCTCTTCACACGTGCATAATCTACTAAGTGAGTAGATGACCGTAGGGCTAAAGATCGTCGAATTTCGTTAAGAAATGAAAGAGATATTGGTCCACGAAGTAAGGTGTTTGAGGCATGGAAATATGGTGGGACAAATCTACCACATCGGTGGAAAAAAGAAGAATTGTTCTTTTTGTAAGCCTAAAAAATGGATAAAGGTTTGAGACCCTAAGGGGTAACCCATGTGTTTGAAGGAGGGAGGACCTAGGTGTGCTTGGGTTCGAGGCTAAGCTCACACGCGCGCCGCCGCCCGCCCATCCCGTCGGGCTTTGGGCTTCTCATGATATTATCTTTTTAGACCCAAATTGTTTAATATTTACAGTTTGGTCCCTGGAGTTTCAGAAAAGATAAAATTGCACATAAATTCAGTCATTTACTTGGTTGAATATAATTGCTCACTAATTGCCATTACATGGCTATTAAAAGACATTAGTTGGGACCTTACTCTTATTTCGGGGCAGTGGAGAAACGGGAAAAGAAAACAAAAGCAGAAAGATAAGAGAACAAAATCTCTTCCTTTTCCTCTAAATTTTCCATTCTTCAGCAAATTGTTTCATGTTTGTTTTCTTCGTCAGAATCAACATATTTGCTTTGTAGTGTTGATTAATTGTTGTTTTATCTAGGGAGACTATTGCCCGCTAACGTAAAAGCATATATACGAGACAATCTTGTCTTAAAGACAGAGAGCCATCTCTCGACTCAGCCACAGTTGTAACAATCCAGATTTAATGTTTCTTGATTTCAGGTTATCAAGATTCAAGACTCAACAAGTTTGCGGCAATTATAATCTTGGCTATTAGTTTATCTTTTCGAACACTTGTAATATTTATTTACTTCCCGTACTGCAATTATATCCAACAATTTATTCGTGGACTGGTATGATTCATGGGTACATGAAGAATAGGTGCTCTGAGGTTGCTGTTATGTTTTTGACGCATTTCCTTAACGCGCAGCCACTGATTTTGTTGTAGTCAATTGAAAATAGTGAAAAGAAATACCAAGAGTTGCACATTGTTCACAAGTCAATGTACAAGTCTTTGTGTAGATAATAGAATACTCAAATAAAATCTATCAACAAACCAAAACTTTTGGCATTTAACAGTGTTCATGTGAATTTGATTCATCACAATGTTTTATGCGCCAGTTGTGCCTCAAGTCTCTTCTCCTTAATCACAAGTGTTAAGAGTCCCGCATCGGATATGTAATGGGAACATGGACTCCTTATATGGACTTGAACAATCCTCATCTACAAGCTAGCTTCTGGGGTTGAGTTAGGCCCAAGATCCATTCTTTACATGGTATCAGAGCCAGACCTATTTCAATTCTTTATTCATCGATGTTGGGCTCCGAAATTCTATTATCCACGCTCCAGTTAACAAAGTCTAGGCATGCGGGGGAGTGTTAAGAGTCCCGCATCGGATATGTAATGAGAACATGAACTCTTTATATGGACTTGAACAATCCTCACCTAGAAGCTTTTAGTGTTGAGTTAGACCCAATATCAATTATTTACGACAAGATATACTAAAAGATTAAACAATAGTAAATACGTATTTCGAAGAATTAATTAGTTCAAGAGCTCCTCTTGTGAAAACTCGTGAATATGTCCTCTCTCTGACTCTCCATCTTCCATTCAATAACTTTCAGTGTCCATCACTCGGTTATCTTTCTTTTTGATAAAATCTTTCCGTTTAAATGATTGGTATTTTTCCATTCTATAAAATTACTAGTACCAATATTTTTGTACTCCATCTTGAATATCGATTTTTTCTTTTTCTAGATGTGAAAAGATGGATGATTGTGTTGGATCTTTTCCAAAAGATTGACTCCAAAAACTACTTGTCACCATAGAAGTGACATTACTGTTAAAGTTTACTTTCCTTCTACTTTATGATCTGTACTAGCATTTGAAATGCCCAAAAAATATGAAGGGTTGGACTGAGTTGGACTATTGAACTTCATAAACAGAGAAGTTTGCTAATTCCTTAGCAAAATTGGCTTGTGAAAGAGAAGTTATTAAGGCTAATTTTGTGCAATTTCAGGAGTGGCTTCAGAAGCATGGTCCATTCGATGCTGTGGTGGACGGTGCAAATGTCGGCCTTATCACTCAATGAAATTTCAATTTCTCCCAGCTCAGATATGTTTGTCAAAATTAAGACATATGAGTGAATCGAAGCAGTTATTTTGCACAAAGATCGCGCAACTGTTGGTCCTGCTCAACATCCTAATAACACGAAGGGTGAATCCATCTGCTGCTGAAGGTGCAGATGAAGGAAAAGGTTGTTGATATTGTTGAGACTTGAGAGCATGATGATATTGGTGCAGCTGAAGACGAAGGTTGTCTGAACTTCAATTTTGTACTGCAAACTTGTATAGCAGCTTCAATTTGTGTGTTTTATGTGGATTGATTGTAGAATCATCACATATACTTAAGAAATTAACAGCTTCAATTATGTTAAGATATGATTTCACTACGATTATAGAGATGTTTAGTTTGGTCGCACTTTATTTGCAAAGAGTGATTAAGCTGTCGTTTTGAGGAAGCTCTTCTCAACCTCAATGGGTTTTTGCTTTTTGGAACAAAGTATCTACAATTTGTCTTAATGGATTCAATGGCATCACTCGACAATTATGTAAAGTACCTAATAAGAAAACAGTAAATTAAGCGAAGAACAAACTTCAAGTTGTTGTGGAATTTCTCCTCCAATGATTCAAGTAGAGATAACTGGAACTGGTGCAATGATGCTGGTATAAAACCTTCCAAGCCATTGTCAGATGAGATCTCCAACAATACTTGGAGTATTCCATAACCCATTTCTGTTACTAAAATGATCAAATCAAGAATATTTTGCTCTGTTCCTCTATTCAATAATATTGAGTTATATGATATATAGCATAAAAGCAAAGAGCATTAACTACTGTAGCTTTGGAGTACCCAATTCCAGGAAGCTCACCTAGTCATTTTCAGTCAATTACATATACACATTCAAATGAATGCTGGAGTTTGCAAATAGTCCTAACCGATTATTACACATCATTAATCTTATTTATCAAATAATTAATATAAAATTATCAAGTATTAATAGACCTAGACAACAACATTTCAAGTTGAAAAATCCTCTAAAATTTTGATTGGTGTATAGACCTTGACTTACAAGTCAAGAATGACATTTAAGTTCGGAAAAGGAGCCAAATTCTACATTTTCTCTACCATTAGGTGTAAGCCATATCTTGATTTATTATTGCAAGGTTCCAATTTAACTTGATATTGTTGCAAAAAAGTAGAACCATCTACGATTCAAACACAGTCCACAAGCTCATGCAGATGATTAATTATGATGTATTAAAATCACTAACGTACCAATAAAATCACTCAACTTATACCTTATTGAAAAAATCACTTTCTGGCACCTTGAGAATATTCTTTAACCGTAGTGAAACAATTATTTAATAAATTTAAATTATTATTGGAGATTGAAAAGTCATTTTTTGAAACTGGTAACATGGAAGACAGAAAAGTCTATAAAAGTATTACTTGGTGTATAGACCTTAACGAAAATATTTCACGTCAAAAAATCAAGAAGAGTTCAATTAGTTAGGATAAAAGTATCGGTTGGTGTATAGACTTGACAACAACATTTCAAATTGAAAATAATTAAAATTTTTGATTGGTTAGGATGGAGTGTTGCCTTGCTAATCAACAAGGAAAAAGATAAATAACATACTTCTCATTTAGAATTGTGAATCCTAATTATGCGGTTGCTCCTAATATGTTTACCACTAGGTGTAAGCATATCGTAATTTATTTTCCATCAGCACATAGTAATATTGCAATGTTCCAATTTAACTTGATATTTAAAGCAAATCAAAGTAGAATTGTCTGCGATTCAAATACAGTCCAATGCAAGTTCGTGCAGATGATTAATTCTGATGTATTAATATTTCATGTTAGTGAAATTGTGTACTAAAATTGTTGTATATATCAAGCAGTACGGAAAGTAAATAAATATTACAAGTGTTCGAAAGGATAAACAAACAAGCCAATGTTCAGAACTGCCGCAAGCTTATTGAGTCTTGAATCTTGATAACCTGAAATCAAGAAACACTAAATCTGGATTGTTACAACTGTGGTTGAGTCGAGAGATGACTCTCTGTCTTTAAGACAAGATTGCCCCGTATATATGCTTTTACGTTAACGGACAATAGTCTCCCAAGATAAAATATCAACTAATCAACACTACAAAGCAAATAGGTTGATTCTGACGAAGAAAACAAACATGAAACGACTTGCTGAAGAATAGAAAAAAGGAAGAGTTTTCTATATTTGTCCCAACGTTTCTGCTCACGTTTTGGACTGAATTTCTGTATTTTACTCTTCTGTTCGTCTCTGTGTATATATTTTTTCATCTCTGCAATTGAGCCAAAATGCTCCAATAAATAGCATAAGGGGAGGGACTCCTCAACTGCCAAGTAATGGTTGTTTATGTCCATTAGTGAGTGAGTTAATCAGCCAAGTAATGACTGATTTAATGTGCAACATAAATTAGCTGTTAGGGAGGAGTTAAGGTGCAAATTAATGGAGTTTTAACGCTCCAAAAATCAACTCCAACGGCAGGCAGAAACTTTCTGCCTTCCGTCGTTCCCAGTTTTAGCTTTTCAGAAACTCCAGGGACCAAACTGTAAATATTAAGTAATTTGGGGTCCAAAGAGATAATATCAGAAGAAGTCCAAGGCCCGTGACCCGAGCCCGGACCGGACGGGAAGGGCGGCGCGCGTGTGGACTTAGCCTTAAACCCAAGCGCATCTAGGTCCTCCCTCCTTCAAACACATGGGTTACCCTTTGGGGTCCCAAACCCTTAGCCAATTTTGAGACTTATAAAGAGAACAATTCTTCCTTTTCCCATCGATGTGATAGATTTGTCCCACACCATATTTCCATGCCTCAAACACCTTACTTCGTGGACCAATATCTCTTTCATTTCTCAATGAAATTTGACGATTCTTGGCCCTACGGTCATCTACTCACAAAGTAGATTATGCACGTGTGAAGAGATAAAGCCTCCAACATACGAAACCCTAGTGTTTAAGTCATTAAATACGGATGGACGCACCTCCCCACCAAAGGCAAATTTCCAACAAAAATCACTAACCTTGTTCTTATATCAATAAAATCACGCAATGTACACCTTATCGGAGAAATCACTTTCTGGCATGTGAAATCAAACTTGAATGGCCCCACAGAGTCAGAAAAATTTCTATGATTTGTTTGAACCTCTACCCAATATCTAAACAACCCACAAGGGGCGAGCTACAAGTCTTTCTGTATTTGTGTTTAAACATTTACTTAATATGTCGAGATAATGGTCAAAAACATATCTGGACTATCAATTTTTCGTGAGTTTCACACCCTAACTATTAGATGTTCATTTTTCATATCTGAACTATTACCATCTATGTATTAAAAAACATAACTAGTTGATAGTTCAGATAGAAAAAAAAAAGGAATAGTTGATAGTTGGTATAGACAACTTCCATGTGTGTTGATAGTTGATACCTAGTAGAGGGTGATAGTTCAGGTCACGTGTGTTTTTGACCATTAACTATAATATGTCAAAATAATGTAATTCAAAACAGAACCTATAAACTCAAAATTTTAATCCTGTCTCGACAAATCACCCGTTTTAACGCTGACCCATTACAAAAAGAATCGGGTCAACTATAACTACATAGATAAAAAGAGGAGAACATACTATGTAAAAATGTTTTGATTTTGTTAAGTGGGCCATGTGTTTCATCCAAAGCGGCATCGTTTACCCCTTCTGCCACTGCAAATCCTTAATATATTAGGATTGATTTAGTTTGGTCCTTAATTGTATAGAATAAGTGATCATTTTTTGTCCTCATACATTAAAACGGTGCATATACCAGGACCAAATATACCTTTTTGCTGATAAAATATTTTTTAAAATTATTTAACTTATTTTGATTTAAAAAATATCACGGGGATTTAAGAAAAAGTATATCTATTTTTTAGTAGACATATTTTTTTAAAGCCACATGGTAATTTATTTCATGGTGGGGCATGTCTGGTTCATTTAAAAAAATGGATAGATTTGTTTTAAAGCCACGAAGATATTTTTTTTAAACAAATTAGACCCGATCCACCAGAAAAATTATCATGTGGTTTTAGAAAATATATCTTCTAAAAGAAAATGTGTAGATTTTTTTTTAAAGCGACGAGACACTTTATTTAATTAAAAAATTATCTAACAATTTTTTTTGAAAAATTCTATCAGCGAAAAAGTATATTTACACCATTTGTGTAACAGAGTATATTTGCACCATTTTGTTACGACAGAGATATATATCCACTACTTTTTAACGAGGCGTATATCTTCTCTAAATCGCAAAATTGAGGGATATACATCATGTAATCGAAATCCTTAATGTATGAAAAACAAGATCATTTTAGTCCTTTACATATACACGAATCGAAATAGTCGTCGATGTATGGAAAAATGTTCATTTTAGGCCATCATATATACCAAACAACCAATCTAGTTCTTGATATATGAAAATAAAAATGATTAACCAGCCATTCACGTAGCGGAAGCAAACGGCCACCATTATGTGCGCCTGCAATAATGAAGTAATTTTTTTTTCTTAACACAATTTTCGTTCTTGCAGCAAGATAGATAAATATCGAAAGAAAAAAAAAGAGAGGAAATAATTAGGTGGAATGAATAAAGGAAAGTGACAAAAAATCAATCTTTTCTAGTGAAAAAATTGGTTGCAGGTTTTGATTTTTCAAATCAATAAGCAAAAAACCTCCCATAAGCTTTCAGATTAAAACGATCATTTTTCATACATAAAAAACAATTTGATTACGTGGTATATATGAAGGATTAAAATGATCATTTTTTCATATATTAAGGACTATTTTGATACGTGGTACATATGAATGACTAAAATAGTACAACCTCATTAATTCAGAACCATTGATAATTTTTTATAAAAGAATTTCTCCTCTTAAAGTTATTTTGTAGGAAACATATTTATATACTCGCTCCGTCCCAATCTATATATGAAGTAATTTAACTGGGCACGAAATTTAAGAAATAAAATAAACTAACTCGATCCCAAAATTATTAACCCTGAATTTCCTACCAGATAAACATTCATAATAATAAATAATATTTATAACATATATAAAGGACAGACT
This sequence comes from Anisodus acutangulus, assembly GCA_029783415.1. Classification (NCBI taxonomy): domain Eukaryota; kingdom Viridiplantae; phylum Streptophyta; class Magnoliopsida; order Solanales; family Solanaceae; genus Anisodus; species Anisodus acutangulus. The sequence continues at coordinate 421,624 of CM056489.1, read as the reverse complement.
TCATATAAAGAAAAGGTTGGGGACCAATTCAGCATTTAAATTACCCATAACCCGAGAGAATGATGGAGCCCTAATTGAACCAATTCATCAGTGAAATCAATGGAGCAACCCCATTTGGTTAAATTTCAACAATTTGCAGCTTAAGGGTAACTTCTTTTTACTTCCTTTACTTATAAATGAGTTCACTGTATGTCTTTCTTTGATAGTATAATGACATGTTTGGAACTTTTTGCTTTGCTGGGTTTTTTGATGGAATTCTTTGCTAATTTGATGTTTCACAAATTGAACCCATTTTGAAAATTTATGATTGTTAAAGTTTGGAACTTTTTTGTTTAATTGAGGATTATGTTTTGGGAAAGAGCTCAACTATGTTATCGAACTATTGAAAATGACTCATTTATGCCACTCGATAATAGTTTGACTCATTTATGCCATTGCCGTTACCAAAATGGCTCATTTATGCCATTGCGCCAAGTCTCTGCAAATAGTCCTAACCGATTATTACGGATCATTAATCTTATTATCAAATAATGAATATAACTATTAAAGAGCCTTGAGGATAGCACAAGATCTTGCATGAACTTCAATATATTCCTTCGAGCTAATTCCTTAATTGTTTCCGAGCAAAAGCTCAAGAACGTGTTTATTTCCTTCATCTTTATTTTCCTATTTAACTTTCACCGTCGCCAAGAATGGCATAGTCGCAAAGCTTCGTCATGCCATACACCCTTTCAGTAGCTATCCACACAAGCATATGATGTTTAAGTGTGAATAGAGGCCAAGAACTCAAAAATTCTTTTTCCTTGTTCTAAAAGAGTCTGAATACATCATGAAGGAGGGAAATCTACTCCGAAGAGAGCGCCTTACATAGTGTGTCAGCTGCTCGAACCGATTTTCCTCTAGAATGTACCTGCTGATAGATGCCATGACAGTTAGGATGTATGAGAGTGTTAATTGGTGTATAGACTTTGGAAAAATATACATCTCAAGTGTAAAGTCCATAAAAACATTGATTACATAGGAGAAGAGTATTGGTTAGTGCATAGTGTAAAGAATGAATCTTGGGCCTAACTCAACCCAAAAGCTAGCTTGTAGGGTGAGGATTGTTCAAGTCCATATAAGGAGTCCATGTTCCCATTCCATTTCCGATGTGGGACTCTTAACACTCCCCCGCACGCCCAGACCTCGTTAACTGGAGCGTGGACAATATAATTTGGGGGTCCAACATCGACGAGCAAAGAATTGGAATGGACCTGGCTCTGTTACCATTTAAAGAATGGATCTTGGGCCTAACTCAACCCCAAAAGCTAGCTTGTAGGGTGAGGATTGTCTAAGCTCCGAGTCCATGTTCATTTCCGATGTGGGACTCTTAACACATAGACCTTTACTTCTCTCAAAGTCTATGCACAAGTCATTGTATAGAAAATCTAAATGGAAACTAATACAGTAAAGTCTTTTTCACTTGATTTTAAATTTTATTTAAGTGAAATAAATGCCAATATATATACAGATGGAAGACTTTTCTTTTTGTGAAATTCAAGACCTCATCTGTCAAAGACTTAGAAAAAATATATATTATCTTTACAAGTAATTTGACCCAATTCTTACGTATTGTTCAGTTCAGATATTTATCTAAGATTCATGACCAAGATTAATTGCGGAATGATAACCCTACTACAAAAGCTAAACATGTGGAACAACGTAACTAATCAATAATTAATCTGCAGAAAAGAAGCATGGAGCATTTTAAACATGTTTGCTTTGACAGAAATTTTAGCACTCCTTGAGCTAATCCGTTATATTGTTTTCCTACATGGTATGTTACTTTGTACAAGGCCTGTATCTAATGGCTCAAAAGAGTCTAAGCAGCAATGGAATAAAACATACACCAGGGGACAAACAAGAATCAAGAATGTACGATTCATCATTATTTTATGAGTAGGACATCACTTTGCTAATGCGAACTAGAGTAGTCTTGAAAATCTACTTTTCAAGATTGTTGCCCTTCTCAAAGAAAAAAAAGGAGATAGTTTGTTACCCTTTTTGGCTTTGTGATCATGTACTAGTTCATGATGGGAACTGAAGATAAAATGCTGTTTTGTTTCTGTCATTGGGGCGGGACAAATAAGGTGCTTCCAGAAGGATCCACTTTGTATGTTGGAGGTATTGCCGATCAGATTATGTGAAGACAAGCATAAAGTACAATCCTTTCTAGTGAAAACATTGGTTGCAGGCTTTGATTTTTCAAATCAATAAGCAAAAAACCTCCCATAAGGTTTCAGATTAGTATGATCACTTTTTTCATACATAAAAGACAATTTGGTTACGTGGTATATATGAAGGACTAAAACAATCACTTTTTCATACATTAAGGACTATTCTGATACGTGGTATATATGAAGGACTAAAATAGTACAATCTCATACATTCAGAACCATTTTGATAATTTTTGGTAAAAGAATTTCTCCTCTGAAAGTTATTTTGTAGGAAATATATATATATACTCGCTTCGTCCCAATTTATATATGATGTAATTTGACTGGCATGGAGTTTAAGAAATAAAGAAAAACTTTTGAATTTTGTGGTCTAAAATAAACCAAGGATATTTGTGTGGTTATAGATCAATTCGAAAAGCGTAAAAGGTAAAGTTTAAAGTTAAATTATTGTCAAATAAGGAAATGTAATATATATATATATATATATATATATATATATATATGAAAAACTTTTGAATCTTGTGGTCTAAAATAAACCAAGGATATTTGTGTGGTTATAGATCATTTCGAAAAGCGTAAAAGGTAAAGTTTAAAGTTAAATTATTGTCAAATAAGGAAATGTAATATATAAAGGACAAACTTCACATAAAGAAAAGATTGGGGATCAGAATTTAAATTACCCATAACTTCTTTTTACTTCCTTTAGTTATAAATGAGTTCACTGTATGTCTTTCTTTGATAGTATAATGACATGTTTGAAACTTTTTTCTTTGCTGGGGTTTTTGATGGAATTCTTTACTAATTTGATGTTTCACAAATTGAACCCATGAAATTCTTTGAACCCATTTTGAAAATTTATGATTGTTAAAGTTTGGAACTTTTTGGTTTCTTGAGGATTATGTTTTGGGAAAGAGCTCAAATATGTCATCAAACTATTGGAAAGGACTCATTTATGTCACTCGATAATAGTTTGGCTCATTTATGCCATTGCCGTTACCAAAATGGCTCATTTATGTCATTGCCGTTTCCAAAATGGCTCATCTATGCCATTTTTCATTAACGCCGACGTTAATGAAAAATGGCATTGCAAAACCGTCGTTAATGAAAAATGGCATGGATGAGCCATTTTGATAACGGCAATGGCATATACGAGCCAAACTATTGACGAGTGGCATAAATGAGTCATTTCCGATAGTTGGATGGTATATTTGAGCTTATACCTTTATGTTTTTATCGTTTTACATTTGATGAAATTCTATGGCTTAATATGCTTGTCTTGTTGGCTAATTTCATGTTTCACAGCAAAAATAGCTAATAATATCATGAAAAAGAATGTTGTATAAAGTTTCTTTGAGCCCATTTTGAGATTTTCTGATTCTTTGTAGAGTTTGTTGGGGATTTTACTTTTGACACCTTAATGTGAAAATTTGATAAAATCTTATGTCTTACTCAGTCGTCGTTTGTTCCAATTCTATGTTTCATAATGATATGACGGGGATTGACTATTCTGCTTGAAATAACCTGCATAGGTGTTTTTTTTAAAAAAAAATTCCGACTCACATGTAGAAATATTATTTTTACTACGAACAAAAGTTTTGTCGTTTGCCTGGTTTTTTTGGTACTGGTTGTTGATTCCTGTCCTGTATTGATAATTTGGTTCTTTTCCAAGATCCTGAACCTTGTGGTCCGGCCCTTCCACGAACCCCGTGCATAGTGGGAGCTTAGTGCACCGGGCTGCCTTTTTTATCCAAAGAACCTTGAGATGTTTTTACTTCATAAGGAAAAAATTGCTTTTAATCCTGTGTTGAAGATACTTGGTAATCCTCATGTTATTGTGACCTTCCTTATGGATTATGATTTTCGTACATTCAGCCTATATAAGTAACTTCCGTTAAATTCATTTTAATTCTTGATCAGGTTTTCAGTTTTCAAGATTGTTGCCCTTCTCAAAGAAAAAAAAGGAGATAGTTTGTTACCCTTTTTGGCTTTGTGATTATGTACTAGTTCATGATGGGAACTGAAGATAAAATGCTGTTTTGTTTCTGTCATTGGGGCGGGACAAATAAGGTGCTTCCAGATGGATCCACTTTGTATGTTGGAGGTATTACCGATCAGATTATTGTGAAGACAGGCATAAAGTACAATGATTTTGTGAATGCAGTTTTCGATCGATTAGGCATTGATCCTTCGGATAAGGTCTTGCAATTTACAGTGAAGTTTGATAAGCCCCAATTGATACGGCTGAGAGACCAAGAAGGTGTCAATACTCTTTTACAATTTAATGATGGTTTTGCCCATGTTTATGCATCAAGTTCTGAGAAGGAGCCTACTTATGCAGTTGCTCCTAATATGGCTACCACTAGGTAATGACCGTCTTAGTAGGCGTTTGGCCATGCAATTTAGAGCTCAAATTTGAAGTTTCGATTTAAAATCAGTGTTTGTGAATGACATTTGAACAAAACTTCAACTTCAGTTTGAAATTTGCAATTTTTAATATTTAAAACTTGACCCATAAGCTTGTACTTTGCAAAAAAGATCCATAATTTTATAGTTTCTTTGAGCCGAGGGTCTATCGGGAACAACCTCTCTACCTTCTCAGGGTAGGGGTTAGGTCTGCATACACACTACCCTCCCTAGGCCCCACTTGTGAGATTACACTGGATTTTTTGTTGTTGTCGTTGTTGCTCGACGTGAAAAAATTGTTTGTGCCATGTGGGGGATTATATTAAAGAATAGCTAGTTAATACTATTGTTGATTTATTGGAGTAGTGGATCGTTGTAAAATTATGTGTATTTGAAAGTTTATAATAGCATGTAATCACAAGCATTTATTTATAAAAGGAACATGAAGATATGCGATTTGTTAATACGGCGCCTTAGGATATTCTGATACCTTGTTTATGAACTATAGCTTGCTCATTTGGTAAGATTGTAAGAATTAGGGAAGTTTTGATAGTTTTCACAAATTGTGGGGTTTCCGTGTTTATAAGAAAAAGTCAAACTTTTGAGATCCAATTTGCATGTCCAACCAAAATTTCAAATTTAAATCAACTTGATTTCAAATCAAAATCCTGGCTAAATGGGCCCTTAGAATGGTGCACAAGTTTTTATTATGGTAAATTTTTTGAATGCCTAGAGTTTGATTGTAAATAATGTTGTCTGTTTTATCACAGGGTTTCAACCACTGAGGTCGAAGCAGTCTCTCTCGGAAGTGCTGAGGAAGAACAAGTGAGTGCCGATACTCCAATTCCTGCACCTTCGCACCAATGGATCAATGATGGAACTCCAGATGCTTCTGCCAACTGGAGTGAATTACTAGTTGGGGAAGGACAAGCTTTCGAAAACGCGGATGCTTTTAGGCTTGCAGTCTTCAAGTACTCAATTGCGAATAGATTTCATTACAGGATTTTGCACAATAAACCTAGATATATTAGTATCCATTGTGCTTCCGATGGGTGTCTGTGGAAAGTGAGTGCTGGCATTGAGAAGAAATCTCAAAATGTTTCCATTAGGAAATTTGTTGATTCTCACTCGCATCCTCCTCTAGATTCATCGCAACTTAAGCCTCGGATCAGGATGAAATGGTTAGGCGGTATCATGCAAGAAGACATATTGGGAAGTCCTGATTGTTTGCCTCGTAAAGTGTGTGAGGATGCTGAGAAGAATTTGGCGATCAAATTGACCTATCGTCAGGCTTGGAGTGTGAAGCAGAGGATTCGCGAGGCAATTGATGAGAAGTCAGGTGAATCCTATAAATTAATTCCCTGGCTATGCAATCGGTTAACTGAGGCAATGCCCGGAACTATTGCTACATATTCATGCACCGAGGAAAACAGATTCAAGCGGCTTTTTGTGTCGTATGACTGTTCAATACGTGGGTTCCACGTCGGATGTCGACCTCTGATCTTTATTGACATTTACAACTTGAACGGGCTCCACAACAGCTCCTTTATGGTTGCTTCTGCTTTGGATGCGGATAACGAGATGTATCCTCTATCTTACGGCGTTCTCCTGTCCATGAGCGAGGAAGATCTTCTGTGGTTTCTAGAAAAGCTAAAGCTCGTCGTGCAAAATCGTGAGGTCGTCATAAGTTCTGGCTCGAGTCTCCCTTTTCTCTCCACTTTGGACAAAATGTTTGGCGATGAAAACCACAGCTTTTGTTTTCATTGCGTAAGAGAGAAGTTTAATAAATTCATCGACGGTAATACTGCCTTTAAAGTGCAGGGGAGAGGTAAGGAGGTTGCACTTAAGTACTTGACCGACATTGCATACGCACGAACACTAGATAGTTATAATGAAGTTCTAGGGAAGATCTGTTCTTTCCGAAGAGAATTATACGATTGGGTTATAGCTAGCCAGCCGGAGCGTTGGTCTAATGCCTTGTTTAGGAAGCCTCGGTGGGACCATCTGAATTGTAAATCTACGGATTCTCTTAACTCTTTTATAGAGGAGGAGAAATTTGTACATGTCTTAGAGTTGATGGAGGCTTATCATGAGAAGCTTTATATGTTATTACAGAGTAACAAGCTCAAAATCGAAGAATGGAACCTTCCGATCGGTCCTAGGGTTGCTGAAAAGATTTTCGAAAACCAAAAGGTCGGTGATAACCTGGCGGTGACGGTTCTATCTGATGCTGAGTTTAAATTACGGGATCTTCATGGCAGAGAAGAGTTGTAAACCTCAAACTCTGGACATGCACTTGTTTAGAGTGGCAAATGACCGGCATTCCGTGCAGTCACGCGTGCAGCGCGATTACGGTGGCAAGTATGAATATCTATCAGTATGTTGCTGATTGGTATAAAAGGGAGACTCAAGAACATATATATGCTGAAGTTATGGATGAACTAGCAAAATTTGATATACCACATCCGGATGATATTGTTTCTTCGGCTTCCTCAGGTAATGACGTCGTGCTATGTCCACTTTCACCGCGTATTAAAAGATCTCCTGGTCGTCCTCGGAAAGAACCTAAAGGACTTCAAGTTGAGACTGTAAAAAGACCTATACGGTGTTCCAAGTGTGGCGGCGTTGGACATAATAAACGTACTAAATGTAGTTCTGTTGCACAGTAAATTATTGTTCAAGGTATCAACAATTTTCAGTGAACCCCTTCTCCAGTTTAAGCTTTCAGAGATAACTCTGGGTTCTAGTGAGACATTATGAGTCCACATGTGTGAGCTTGGTCACGTTGTCGATCCCAAGCCCGAGGTTCCAGTAGGTTGTTAGCCAGAGTAAAATTTGTCAATGTATGATGAATTCTCACAATACAGAATATTTCGTCGGGACGTGCTTACATAGGCTTGTATTTACATGTTAGTAGAAAATATAGAGAATTTCTAGTTATGTTAATTTGATTTTAATTTTGTACAAATGAGATGAACTTAATGGAGCTACATGTTCAATGACGATTCATATATTTGGCTCCAATTTCTTTGCAATTGACGAGGTGGTGTTGTTGTAGTCTGCCTGTGATGGTATGATCATTTGTCTATTTCTTTGCAAATAAGGATTCGTATAATCGACCTTAACATACTATGCACTGATTTCCACTATCATTAACCTGATGTACCAAAAGGTAAGGTTGGTGAGAAAGACAGTTGGGATGTATTTGTACTTTGTAGGAAGAAATGTGAAAATGACATTTTCTTACCCTCTCAACCAAAGTTGTTGAAGTCTTTATCACATAATTTTATGTTAGTATCAACAACAACAATAATAACTGTTACAATTGAGATATAACACGAAAGGAATCAGAGAGATAAATGTGTACAAATTACTTGTTGAGTTCCACTATCCTTTTATCCACCTCTAACACGTTGAAATTTTACGATGAATTCGAACTAATTTTTAATAATCTTTTCTTCTTCGTTCAATTATTTATTAATCATTCAAATAGATGAGGACATCCGGTTTTTGCTTAAGTGAAAATCATCTATTTACTTCACCCCTTTTGGGTTATAGAGAAAACTTGATTGATTTTGAAGATCAGACTCATTATTAATTTATTTAAGAAAATAAAAGACGCTAAAAAGGTTATGGAAATAGAATTCCATTATTCTCCCAAAAAGAAAACATTATTTTTCTTTTTTTGCTTTAAATAACTTTCACACATTTCTCCTATGTGGGCCCCTTCTTTGCTGACATAACACTCAAACAAACTAAAGTCCACAGTACTTGCTAAGTGACAGCTCACTTAAATCCTCTCATACAGCAAAACGACAAATTAGCAGTGGTATAACTCAATTATTTAAATTTACGTGTCACAATTAAAATTTAGAGAGTTAAACTTGTTAAGTTTGATAACATATTTGGACAAAAAATCTTTAAACATAAAATTTACATATTCAAAAAATATATAAAAAGTATTATAAATTATAATAATTAACAATTCAAAATATTTTAAAAATATATAAAGAAAGTTTGATTAAAAAAAATATTTGTCTCGAAATCTAAAAGGTAGACAGCATATCAGAGTAAAGACACAGTATTTATCATATCAAATATCTACTCAGATCTGTTCCTAATTTGATGCTTAAAATATTTTCAAATTCTTTTTCCATTTTCTCTAAAAACCCTCTTCAAGATCCAATTTTTATTCAAACCCCACTTCTAATAACCAAAGTTTAGCTCTCTTCATATCCAATTTATCTTCAAAAAAGATTGAATTTTTTTTTTCAAGATCCAATCGTTTCCTCAAACATTTGAGGGGTTTTAAAGGCAATTAAAGTTAACCCTGTAGCCATACATTCTTTATTTAGTGCTTATGAACTTCAAGATCCAATTTTTATTGCTCGTTTTGTAATTTTGTAATTTTGAGTAAAGGGTCAGTTCCAAATTAGAGGTACAATAAGCCCTTATATAGATTTTACCCTAATATTGTCTTTTTTGAGTGCTTATAAACTTCAAGATCCAATTTTTATTGTTCATTTTGTAATTTTGAGTAAAGGGTCAGTTTCAGATTAGAGGTACAGTAAGCCCTTAATCTAGATTTTTTCGTAAAAAAATGTCCTTTTTCAGTGCTTATAAACTTCAAGATCCAATTTTTATTGTTCATTTTGTAATTTTGAATAAAGGGTAAGTTTCAGATTAGTGGTTAGTAAAGCCCTTATATGGATTGTCACCTAAAAATATCTCTTTAGCTTAATCTTGGTACTTTGTTTAGACTTTAGAGTTCAAGATCCAATTTTTCTTGTTCATTTTGTAATTTTGAGTAAAGGGTCAGTTTCATATTGTACTAAAAATATGCTCTTTTTAGCTTAATCTTGGTAGTCTTTTTTGTAATTTTTCTAGTTTTGTAGAAATGAAGGAGTTGAACTCAACAACAGATCCAATTGGGCAAAACTTGATCAAGGTTATAAGCAATGTGTGTTTCTCAGTTTTTGTGTTCTCTGTGCTTATAATTACTGTAATTGCTATTACATACCAACCCCCTGATCCATGGGAATCTTCTAGAGCCCTAACTAGGTATTTTACCCAAGTCGAAAACGCCACATTCAAAGTTGATAATTCTGTTCTAAAAACTGGTGAGGATGTTGCTAGTAGCCCCATTGAAGCTCCTGCTGGAGCTTTTCCTTTAGTGCCGATTACTGAAGCTACTATCGAGAAATCCGAAGAAAAGTTGTCCAATGAGACTCTTAAAAAATCAGGATGTGAGGATGTTACCCTAGTGAATTGTTCGGATCCTCGGGTTTTGATCACGATCGAGAGGTTTAATTTGAAGACCTTTAAGTCCATCGCGTTTTTGGACTATCGAACGCCTGTTAACGGGTCGAAGCCGAATGAGTGTGATGTGGCGTGGAGGTTCCGAAACAAGAAAGAGAGATCTTGGAGAAAGTATCGGGATTTCCGGAGGTTTAAGATCGGGTTTACTGATGATTGTAGTTACAAAGTGGTTCACGCAGGTCGTTGGCATTCGGGAGTAAATGCACGTCGCCTGAGAATTCGAGTTAATTCCACTAGAACTAGTCCAAAAGCCAGATTTGCTCCACCAGTTCGAGATGAGGAGATTAACGATACCATTCCGGTCTTAGGATCGGATTCAGCTTTCAAGAACGGGAAGTACTTGTATTATTCGCGGGGTGGTGATTACTGTAAAGGAATGAACCAGTACATGTGGAGTTTTCTGTGTGCTTTGGGCGAGGCTCAGTACTTGAATCGCACATTCGTGATGGATTTAAGTGTTTGTTTAGCATCTTCTCACACTCGTAGTCATAAGGACGAGGAGGGGAAAGACTTTAGATTCTATTTTGATTTCGAACACTTGAAGGAGACTGCATCCATTGTTGAGGAAGGAGATTTCCTTAAAGATTGGAGGAAATGGAATAAGGCGTATAAGAAGAAAATCTCCGTAAGAAAGGTTAAGGACTACAAAGTGTCTCCCGTCCAACTGTTGAAGGATAAGAGCACAATTATATGGAGGCAATTTGATGCCCCTGAACCGGAGAACTATTGGTATCGGGTCTGTGAAGGACCTTCTGCCAAATATGTCCAGAGACCGTGGCAAGCATTGTGGAAATCAAAGCGACTGATGAATATAGTAACCGAGATTAGCGGAAGCATGGACTGGGATTTTGACGCTGTTCATGTTGTTCGTGGAGAGAAAGCACTTTATAAGAAATTGTGGCCCCATCTGGATGCTGATACGTCCCCTGATTCCCTTGTCACGAAGCTTCAAGGAATCGTTACACCTTGGAGGAATCTGTATGTTGCCACGAACGAGCCGTTTTACAACTATTTCGATAAGCTTAGATCTCACTACAAGGTGCATTTGCTTGATGATTATAACTACTTGTGGAGTAATACAAGCGAGTGGTACAACGAAACAACACAACTGAATGGTGGCCATCCAGTTGAGTTTGACGGGTATATGAGAGTTGAAGTTGACACGGAGGTCCTTTATCGAGCAAAATCAAGGATCGAGACATTTTACAACTTGACAAAAGATTGCAAAGATGGAATTAATACGTGCTAAACAGGAATGAGGTTTATTTTAGTGCTCTCTATACGTCATTACACTTGTTTCCGCTGTTTCAAAATTTGCTTAGTTCCGTATTAGAGGTTTGAGTTATTTCATGCTGTGATAATGGTTGTTGATCGATGTATTTTGTTGAATGTTCGTCTCGTCACATATTTGTAGAATATCCAGCACCATAATCTTCATTCGATTGCGATTTGTTGCCTCTATATCGTCTCCTGAAACTTTTATCTTTCATCTTTGTTTAGTTTTATTCTCTCGTTTTCATCGTGGATGGATATTGAAGCTCGAGTTCTTTACCATATTGTTCAAGAATTGGATCACTGAAAACTAAACAGTAGTGTCAATTTTTCCTTAATGTCCATGTGCATGTATTGGTTTATTAGGAAGAGTAACTTCTTTACCTATTTGGATGAGGGTGTTGATTCAGTTTGTTACTCGGACTTTCCAAAAATGTTGTCACACCCGTGTCGGATCCCCTAAATATGCACTACTTTTGGAGATTCGACACGCACCCAATGACATCTTTGAAGGGTAGGGGCCACATATATCTAGATGTGATCAAGAACATAGGTTGTTGAATCTCATTCCATTCCAAACAAATCAAATGTTCTTTTTACCAAATTTACAACATCTCTTGCTACTCAAAACCAAAGTAATTCTTTTCTTTTTTGTTCCTTTTTCACTTGGAATTTTCATGTGAGTGGTAAATTACAAAGTGTTTGTCAAACAAATGAAAAATGCAATCTTCACACTTGAGTAAATATGAGAAACTCCAGGTAGAAATTATGAACTTCTTGTCACAGGTCCATCAGTGTTCCAACTTCTGCTTGGTGCTACTTGATTGTGTATTGGTACATAATCCTGCAAAAGTGACCATAAAAAAAAGGAACAATATTTAACAAAACAAAAAATAAGCTTGCTTGCTTCAGTCAGACCATTGAAATAATAAGTTCTTTATAGTTCATAACCAGGGGCGGCAGGAAGTTCATCCGAACCTCCTTTGTGGGAAAATCACACTGTACATGTAAGGTCAATTTTGTTTTATCTATATATATAATAGATATATGATACTATATGATTCTCCTTGACGAAAATACTGCCTCCGCCACTTTTCGTAACTCTTGTATAGTTGCAATAATGTTGCTTTCTCCTCTTCCTTACCAATTTTAAGGTGCTTTTTCTTTTTTTGTTTATATAACCGAGAATTCCCGCCACTTTTTTGTTTATTCATGATAGGGTTTGAACTCATGACGTGCGTCTAATCTACATGTCATGTGTTGCGCTCTTACTGGCTGAACCAAAGTCTGGGGGCACTTCTAGGGTGTTTTTTTCTAATCATAATCGAGAATTCCTGAGGGTCCCGGGGTCTGTTGGCATACTGTTTGAAACTCAATGGGAATCGGATAAGGGGTCAGCCTCTCTATCTCTCTCTACTTGAATACAAAACTTTTGTTCGTGATATAGAGTTTGAACTCGTAATGTGAGCTCAATCTGCAAACCATGTGTTGCGCTTATACTACTGAACCAAATATGATTAAAGAAGTACCTCCATTTTTTCCAAAAGCTCTTTGGCTGATGTAGCTGATATGACAATATTTCTTGCTGAAGGCTTAATAAATCCTTCTTCTACACCTTTGTCAAATAATCCAAGCAAGCAATCATAATATCCATCTATGTTCAATAGTCCGACCTGTTTCAAGAGATGCATTGTTTCATCATGGACCATGTCGGTAAAAATTTACGCACACTCGATATTTGTAATTCAAAAATAAATGTTAATATGCTTAAAATACAAAGTTGAAAAGAAAGTATCCATAAATCAATTACGTCTCAATCCCACATTAGTGAAAAATTCGCTACATATATAAGTTCTCCATACTTATTTCACTTTAGTCAAGCCCTGTCCGTTCTAATTCTAAATAAGTATATTTGAAAAATCAAACGAGTTCTTTAAATCTCGTAATTATTCGTATAATGCAGTGTTGTTAAAAGTCATCCTTTATCATTTAATCCCCTCATCTTCCCTTCCCCTATTACTATGTAATATTATTTTTTTCTAAAGGCGACAAAGCGATGAAAACTCAAAGGTTATCGCTTCATGGGTAAAGCCATACGATTCAAGAGAAATGTGCGCTTCAAACAGTGATATGTACAATCATCCAAAAGGAAATGGTCGGTTCTTTAAACCTCAACTTTGAGGAATTGGATTAATTAATGTCGATATGTTTGTATATTGGGTGCTAACATTAGCTAATTAATTGCAATTTGATTATTATAATTAGCAATGTCGGTATTCTTTGAAATATTCTAAAATTGTGATCGTGGATTCACATTTGGTTAGATTTATTTAAAGTATTAAGTAAACACATGACATAACGTAGATTTCTCTATCTTCTTTTTAAATTTGACAAACTAAAAAAGGTCAGTAAACTAAAAATATTCAGGTCTTATATTAATAGAGTTTTAATATCCCATAGTTAAGTGAAATTGTTATAGAATAACATATATTAATTAAACATGATTAAATAATAAAAGGCACACATTATGCACTTATTGATTTAGTATATGCACCGGATATGAATAAACATTTTCCTTTTTATTATTTGAGTTAGTTTTATTTTTACTAACTAAATGTTTATTTATAACTCATTATTAAATTATCTTCGTTTCACATTTGTTGTTGGATTAATTAAATTTTCTTTTGCGTGAGTTAAATAGTTAAGCATGACACGCATCATTGTGAATCTCTTCTTATATAAGAAAATATAGGGGAATATTCAAACAAAAAGGTATATTGTTAAATAGTAAGAGTACTCTTAATTTTTTTAAGTAGTGTTTATAAAATTATTTAATTAGGTATTCATCTTCCCTCCCCGTATCTCTAGCGCAATCTTTTCAAAAAGTTTCTTTAGTAATATTTTATCTAAAAGTTCAAGCTTTTATATATTCGTATCATGTTAAATATATCGATATTTCCATTGGTCATCCATAAATTAAAGTGTTAGAAGTTGACTATTAATATACACCCTATCAATTGAATGAATATTTGTTTTCATATTGTTTTAAATTAGTCGGGTCTGTAGAATAGTGTAATTTTCATTGACGGAGTTCTATTATTAATGTAATATATATAGAGTATACAATTGTAGTCGTAATAGAATTAGGATATGTATTTTACCTTAATTACACTAAAATAATAAGTACATAATATATTGTGAATATAGATGGAATATATTCACTATCACACCCCCTCAGTCGGAGCGGGAGGAGGCCGAATGCTGAGACTGAATCTGAAGTCAAGGAACAGTTGTCAAGGAAGCCCATTTGTGCAGATATCTGTGTACTGATACGAAGAAGGAACATGCGACAACCTAACGCGACTCATTGCAACATTCTCACGAACAAAGTGAATATCCATCTCAATATGCTTGGTTTGTTGATGCTGAACCGGGTTATGAGATAGGTAGACAACAGATATGTTATCACAGTAAACCAAAGATGCCTTATGTATGAGACAATGAAGCTCAAGAAGTAGATTTCGGATCCAACATAGCTCGGTAGCAACGTTCGCAATACCTCGATATTCTGCTTCTGCACTCGAACGGAAAGCGTGGCTTGCCCCTTGGCAGACCACGATATGATATTATCCCCCAGAAACACACAATAACCGAACGTAGAGCGACGAGAGTCCGAATAGCCTGCCCAATCTGCGTCTGTGTAGGAGAGCAATCTAGTTGGTGCTGAGGGATATAAATGAAGTCCATAGTCAAAAGTGCCCTTAATGTATCGAATGATACGCTTAAGAGCTGTAAAGTGAGGTTCCATAGGAGCGTGCATGAACAAGCACACCTACTGAACTACATATGCAATATCTGGCCGAGTGAAGGCGATATACTGAATATCACCTGCGAGACTCCTATAAAGAGAGGGATCACTGACCGGATCCTCATCATCTGCACTGAGTTTGGACTTGGAGTCGATAGGAGTGGGCATAATCTTGTAGTTTGCCATTTTAACCCTGTAGACAATCTCATATGCATACTTACGTAGCGATAAGAATATGGCATGTGCGGATTTAGTCATTGATATTCCAAAAAAATAACTCAACTTACCCAAATCTATCATAGAAAATTTGTACTTGAGCAGGGCAATGATCTCGTATTTCAGAGTATCAGAAGAAACTGTCAGAACAATATCATCCACATATAAAGAAGATAAGCCGTGGCAGTACCTCGATGAAAAATAAACAGGGAATTATCACTCTTGTTGCACACGAACCCTATCTGTATGATGTATGTAGCAAACCTCTCATACTAAGGTTGGGGCAGTAATTGGGTAAGAACCGGGCAGTGGGGTGGGGTCGATGAAATGGTTGGCGGGACGGCTTGAGGGTGCAAATTTTGTAGTGTATATTTTATTAGAGGTAAGGTGTTCGAGTCATCAAGGAATTTGTAATCAGTCTCAAAATTTTTGGATGTTGTCAAACGAGAAAACGTACTCAACAAACGTGACGTGGCGTGAGGTTAAGATTTTATCTGTGGATAACTCATAGCACAAGTACCTCTTATGGTTCAACGGGAAACCTAGAAAGATGCACGGAGTGGAGCGAGCTGCTAATTTGTGAGGGATCATTGAGGCAAGATTTGGATAACAGAGACAACCGAAAATTCGAAGGTGATCATAGGAAGGGATCCGACGGAAGAGAATTTCGGTGGGTGTCCTATTTAGATCGTACGGGTAGGTAAGATGTTAAGAATATGTTCTACCATTTTAATGCATATACCCAAAATGTAGGGGGGAGAGACGCATGAATGAGAATGAATCATATTATTAATGGTGCGGAGAATTCTTTTGGCTTTACAATTTTGAGGGGAAGTATGGGGGCAGGAGAAACGAAAGAACATGCTATTAGCCGCACAAAAATTATGAAAGAGGAAGTTTTTGAACTCACGACCATTATCAAATTGAAACGTTTTGATGTTTTTTCAAATTGCGTTTTAACCAAAGTACGAAATTTGAGGAATTTGGAGTAAACTTGAGACTTAAGTTTAAGCGGATAAACCCAAAGGAAGTGAGAAAAGTCATCCAGAAACACCAAATAATATTTATGACCGAGGTTGCTAGTTATAGGATATGTCCATAAATCCGCATGAATAATATCAAAGGGAGAGAAAGTGATACTTAATGAAGACGTAAATAGAAGTCTAACATGTTTCCCTAGATGACAAGAGGAGCAACTATGAGAAATTTTCTCTTTATTACATTGAATTACATTGCAGTTTCTAAGAGAATAAAAACATAAGTTCCCGAATGACCAAGTCTACTATGTCATGTGGAGGAGGAGATGGCAGCTAGAGATGTGGGAGGATTGACACGGGTAGTGGACGTGGATAGGAAAGGATAGAGGTCCCCCTCACTATTGCATTTCATAAGAAGTTTCCCGGTACGTAGTTCCGTTACAGAAAAACCAAATGGGTCAAAGTTAATAGATACTGAATTATCGGTGGCAAATTTTTTGACAGAATTAGGTTTCTGATAATGTTATGGGAATATATGACATTTTTAAGGAAGAAGTGGGGATGCGATGGTGGGGTTAGTGTGTGGCCAAAACCTTGAATTGGAATGTGATAACCATTTCCGACAGTAATAGATTGAGGAGTATTTAAATTGAGGAATGTAGGAAGAATACCAGAATTGTTAGTGAGGTGAGACGTGGCGCCCGTATTCATATACCACGTAACATCGTGCTGCTGCTGGGCCGTTGTATAGTGGGCCTCGCGGCTGGAAAGAGGCTCGGTGGTGCTGGGCCGATGGTCAGTGGGCCTCGACTGCGTGCTGGGCTGCTGGGTAGTATGCCTCGACAGGGGCCACTATTGCTGTTGGGCCGCTGTGTAGTGGGCCTGGTGGTTGGACAGTGGCCCGTTGGTGCTGGGCTGTGGGGCCTCGACAGTGTGCTAGGCCACTATTGCTGCTGGGCCGCTGTGTAGTGGGCATGGTGGCTTGGCCCACTGAGTCGGGTACTGGGCCTGCGGCTGATAGTTTGCGACGGCGGAAGTGGAAGCGGGAGAATCCATGAGGGTGACCGAAAATTCGTGGAAGAATATCGGTTGAGAGGTTGTCGTATATCAGCTGTATAACATCGGTATACCGGGTTGCTTATGTGATAAGTGTATTGGGTGGTGTATACTTCTTGTATACGGGCTACAAAGCAGAGAATATGGGGGTTGGGTGCTGTGTATATCGTTGTATAATAGTAGTATACATATTCTGTTTGAGAAGAAAATGAGTATATCAGGGAGTAGCAGGGTATACGGGCGGTATATCACGAAGGAGCAGTGGTATGCGGGGTTGTATAGCACGGGATATATGCAGTATACAAGTAGATTTTGTGGGAAGAGGCTTGTATATCACGTAGAAACAGGGTATACTGGCTGTATATCACGAAGAGGCGGTGGTATACAGTGCTGTATACGGCTGAATATCACCGGAAAAAGGGGAGGCGGAGGAGAGGTATGCGGCGGCCGAATTAGGGTTAGGGTAGGGAGGGATTTTTTGGCTCTGATACCATGTAGAATAGTGTAATTCTCCTTGATGGAGTTCTATTATTAATGTAATATATATATAGAGTATACGATTGTAGTTCTAATAAAATTAAGATCTCTATTTTACCTTAATTACATTAAAAGAATAAGTACATAATATATTGTAAATATATATAAAATATATTCACTATCAGAAATAATTATATTTTAAAAGACAACACCACTTGTTTGTGGATTTGAGGAGTAGACTAAAGAGACCCCTCAAAGGCCATTGCAACATGTTAGGTTATTCATCATAATACTAGCAATTTCTACATCAATCAAATGAGAGCTTTATCAGTAATATCAACTCTTTATTCAATAAAAAATTTCCTAAAATTCTTAACTTTTATCCGTTTAGTTATTTTTTTTTTCATTTTTTCTTATCTTCCTCCCAGCGGAGTAAACAAAGAACTAATTTAACTATAGGTCTCATGTTCAAAGGTCCCCATGTTCAAGTTATGAAAATAGCAAAATATTTCGATAGAAAATGTCTTATATGACACGAATCCAAACTAGTCGGAATCCCAAACTGATAACAAATACCAAATGAGAAATAAAAAAACTGATATTATAAATTGAAATTTGAAATATAGACATATATGATTATAATTAAAGTAAGAGAAGCAATAATTCTTACTGGTTTATCATGAATTCCAAGTTGTGACCATGTTATCACCTCAAGTAATTCTTCCATAGTTCCATATCCTCCTATAATATCATATCATTTTAACATGAAAAAAATCATATGATACATACAATCAGACCTCTTTATATATATAACAATCATCCTTTATAACAATACTTTTCTGTAATAATTAAATTTTATTTAGAATCGATTTTTCACGTTATATTTTAATTTTTACCTCTCTGTAACAACCATCCTCTATAACAACATTTTACTATATATAGCAGCTAAGTTTTGTTTAGAATTAATTTTTCACGTTATATTTTAATTACCTAACAAGTTCGGAGAGGATATTCGTTTAAATATCTTGGATTTTATTATCTTTGGAAG